>CM068982.1:8573016-9934241 GCA_035357415.1 Ophraella communa | reverse complement strand
CGTAGAAAAAATGTTGTGTGCAACGTGTGCAAAAAGCATCTTTATTGCACTCGTGCAACAAAGATGCACTTTTTGCACTAGTTACACAAATAACCATCAATCACACGGTAATTATTTTTTTGTTAACATGTCAATATGCGTGGACCATTTAAAGATGTCGTCAATGTAAATTAGTGTGTAAGTAAATGTCTATCTTTATATTACCGTCATTACGAACCTTAAAATCAACCCACACTCGCCGTATATTAGACATTCTCTTACCACCGCTACCGAACCTACCCCTTACAATAGACCGCACCTGAAACAAAACCCTTAAAATGAACGCAACCTAAACGTAAACCATTGTCAACCCACATCCATAAATTATGATACTTTCAATACATTGCCTTTTTCTTGCCGATAACTCTACGAAGACAGTTGCAGCTATACTGCAATTTATAGTTTCCCTTTGGCCCCACGTTGGGTACCAATTTTGTAACGATAATAGTGCCTTCCTGGCAGAGCCTGCCTAAGAAACTCTTCTCAAGGAGTGGTTTGACTTCAAGTTAATGATGCCAGGAAGGCGCTATTATCGTTACAAGTGTATTATTTAAAGTCATGGATTGTAACTTTAATATGAAAGAAGGAGCCATAGTTTTTTCCGGATTTTCTGGAGATGATACTTGTTCTATCTGAAAATGGATTCATTTTGTGTAATTCCTAATCTCAGTGGAATCATTAATGAATAACGCGAAAAAAATGGAACCCAAAACCGGGCCTTGACGTACACCACCCCTAATCAATAAGCTTTGGGAATGTTCACCATTTGTCCTCACCAGTGGTCTTCTATTTTTGAGGTAAGAACTAAACTACTTCAAAAGAAAGTCCACGGATTCTTTGTCAAAATCTTTTGGTTGACATAATTACAAAAAATTGTTTAGTCAAGAAAAGAAAACATTAATCACAAGATATCCATTTTTTCTGCTTTAGAGTTCCTTGATTTTGATATTCAAATAAAATTTTACAAGTCGACAACTATGAAAGAATGATAGTAAGCAAGAAACTTACAAAGCTTATGACAGCCGGGAGTGACGTCACAGAACGATATATCCCTTTTGCGGAAAAATTTATTCAAATGAAAGCAAAAATAAAACATTGCATCTTCCCTATTGTTGGAAAAAGGCAAGCCGTCTGGGAGATTTAACTTTAAATTCCGCCTATGGGAGTGAAATGAATATCTACACGTTCTTTAAATTTTTATATTTTTACAGCTAAATCACCTTTAATTTACAAGGCTGTACATTTCTTATATACTTAATTATAAACACAAATTACCTACATGATCCATACTAATAAATATAACGTTAAGGTTTAAACAAAATGACATATTATAAGGACATAAAAAATCATTGTTAAAAACACAGAATCATCAAAATGTATAAGAACATTACATAGGTGGAGCTTGTAGTGTAACTGCGATGGCTGTAATGCTGTGTATATTGGTCAGTCTTTTAGATACTAGAATAAAATAACATCTCAATCATGTTAAAAATTACAAAGACTTTGACCCACCTAATTCACCATCTGCCTTTACCAACCATATCATTGCTGAAAATCACACTTTTTCTAATTCCAACGTTTTGAGGTTACATAAATGGTTTAAAGGTCCTGGGATGAATTTACTTGAAATGTTAGAGATCAATGAAGCTTCAAGAGACAGTGCAATTATATGTTTGAATGAACAGCTGATACCAAAGGACCCTTACATATTTCTTAGTCTTCCCTTTTAATGGTATTTGTTTGTAACATATTTTACTCTGTCTTCCATATTTCCTTTATTTGTTTTCTGTTGTCCACTTTCTTCAATAATTGGTTTTGCTTTCTTTCCAATGTGACTAATTAGCTTCGTACATTTGACTAGGTTGTTTATCTTTATTTTAAATTAATCTTAATTGTTATTGTCAACATAACCTCACAAACCTTTTGTTCTTCTTCTTGTGACTTATTCTTCTTGCCCTCTGTTTTGTCGGACTACAGTTACACTGGAAAGGCTTTTAAAATCTATATGTCTATGTCCCCCCATTTTTCTTTCTTTTTAAACATATAAAAAGTTTATTTTAGACCATAAATTTTATACATTTGATACATTTTATCCTACATGTTTTTATATTTATTTTTTATTTTTTATCTGTTGGTTCGCTTGAAAATGTTTGTAATTTTATATTTTATGTTTTAATTGTGGTCCTTATACAGGGTGTTTCAAAAAAAGGTAACACCGTCTCTAGGATAGGTAAAAAACAGAAAAATAATTGGGGTTGGCTTAGTGAAATTTTTTTCTAACGCCATCCGTTTTCAAGATAAAGGGCGTTGAAGAAAATGAAAAATTACACATTTCTTACGATTTTGCCGAAACTACTGGCACCATTGCAATGAAATTTTATACGAATATGTTTTGGAAGCTGATATATCCCATGAATTTGTTTTTATAACTAACTCTCATAGAGGGCGCTAGTTACACGATTCATACAACGTATTATTCAACATAACTTTTTTAGGGTAGAATTATTAGTCAAAACTCCAAGTGAACATAAACATCGTTTAATTCTACACCAAAAAGGTACTCTTGGTAAAACTCGATATTATGTACCGTTTTCGGAATATTTTGATTTGAAAATTATGAAGTAATAATCGCTCCTGGTATAAACTAATGATAAAGTTCGCTTTTCTCTAAGTTTGCCATGTAAAATTTATCTTGAAAACGGATGGCGTTAGAAAAAAATTTTACTAAGCAAACCCCAATTATTTTTCAGTTTTTTACCTATCCTAGAGACGGTGTTACCTTTTTTTGAAACACCCTGTATATGTATATATTGTAAAGTTTTATTTAGTTCTGTATTTAATATTTGATTTGTTTGGCTTAATTTTATCAATAACCCTCGTAGGTTCTATCAATTTATAATGATTTATTTAGTTTGATTATTATAATTTATAAATTTGTTGTGTTTTATTAGTTAAGTTTTGTTTGATTAGTTAGTTTTTATTAATGTTTCCTTTTACATTTATTAAATTGTTTATTTTTTGGTTTTTATAATATTATTCACAATCCTTATGTGTTTTATCCAATGTTTTAATTGAGTTTTATGATTAAATATTATTTAGTTTTATATAAAGTTTACTTTTTCTTTTGTAACTCTATAGTTGGGCGCCTTATCAAAATTTTAACTAGCTCAGTCTACTTATTTTGAAATTGAAATTTAAAATCTGACTCTTATCTGGGTAGGATTCAAATTAAAAAAATTATTTAATTATTATAATACAATGAAAGTTTCTAAAAGAAATTATACAAACAAAATAAAAAACACTATTAATTGGTTTTCATATGCTTATTACAATTAAATTGATGAATAACCTGATATGATGAAATGGAGATGATATACAAAAATAAATTAATTTACAGTCACAACAAAATAAAAACAAAATATAAAAACCTTAATTATCGGACGTACCTTGTATCACAGAGTCTTTTTTAAATATTTTCCTTGCCATGCGCAACGTAACGAAAACTGAGATCGGCTTCTCCTCGTCTGCTCTCGGAAATGTGAAATTACAATATGGCTGCTAAGGTCCCGTTGTGGAAACGACGCTCGAATTTAATCTCTTAAATTCTACTGGAATCTGCCTCGGTTTTGTCCAATTTATTACTTTGGTAAGTAATTTAATAATGGTTGAATGCTTTAATGCATGTATTTTTTATATTACATGTATTAATTTAACATAAACTGATTTTGATTAATGCAAATATTTTTTTTATAGTAATTAATTAATACATACGATGTTAATTGCTCTGCTATTAGGATCATAAGAGAGTGAATCATCGAATTTCTGGCCTTTTTATAGTCTTCCAGGAATATGACAAATATGACATAAGGAACGGATTTCAATTGTTTTTAAATACAAAATCTAACCAAAATTCTCGAACATAAAGGTAATCAATTTACAATTCTAATAGTACCTTTGTTAACTTACAGTGAAATCTTATCCTTATATTTACTAAAAATCTATTAATATAATTTTTAAATGCAATCTTTCTATAAAAATTTAGATTTGAAATAGACAAATTTTTTTGAGCTGTCATATTTTCTAGACTTTCAAAATTTGAATTAAAACTATCAATTGTATTTAAAATTACTATAAATCCATTAAACTAATCCTATTTTAACTGAAAACTACTATTTTAAACTCTAACAACTAAAACTTAAACTTTTAAGAGGTTCTGTTATTTGTATCACTTACACATTATATAAGATAAGATTCTCTGTATTATAAAAGACTCACAACTTAAAATTTATATAAAAAACTTACTTAACTATCCTACATACATTTTGTTACATAAAATGTCCTTTGTTAATGTTTATAAACTAAGTTTTTCAATAGTTATTTCACTATGCACTATTTAAGTGTTCTATCATAAGTTTATTTGATTAAGTCCAACACTTTTGATATGGGAATTAGTTTACTGTTTTTCATTACATTTGTTATATGTTTGTTCTTGTGGTGTTTTAAGGTACTCATGATCTATTGGAATACTTATTTGTACAATATCGAAGACTACAACTTGTCTCCTTATACTTTTGTAAGTACTTCCTTTTTATAATATATATATATAACTAATTTAAATACTTAACTAGCTAAAACTACATGTTGATTTCTTAAACATGTGAAAACCATTAATACTTTTGATTTTGATTTTCCCGTTTTTATTGTTTCAGATTAAAATTTAAATTTGAAAAGAGAACTAGGTCAAAGGTGAATTGTTATATGAAATTGCACTTATTATGGATTGGAAATATTTGATTGTGATAAAATAGCAAAATATAGATCCTATTCAAGATCAGATGTCAATTACATTCTTTGTTTATATTGAATGTTTGTGAAATTTATAAACTTGAAAACTTTTGATGTAATAAAGAAAAAGTAACTGCTGATTCAATGAAACTTATTAAGATATCCTTTTATTATAAATTATTGAGGTAAGTTTTACTTCTTAAATTTTTAACTCTTAGTTATTTATCTCAATATGTATTAATTTTTGCACTAATGTATGCTTTTTGTTTTCTTTTTCATTTGTACCACTAAAATAACCCTTTTTATAGCCTGATGATGGACTCAATGTTAGGCCGAAACTAGTAGCTATTATTTTTTTTCCATCAACAATAAAATTCTGTAATATAGACTTTCATTTGGTTTCCCATTAGTCACAATCAAAAAAGGAGAGAGCCATGACAGAGGTTCGATCTCCTTATAATCAAGAAGACAGGTCGGTCCTAAACCGTAAGTGAAGGTTCCTGTTAGTCTTCTCAATCTAAGCAGTAATACTATGTATATTAGGATGAATAGCATAGAGTACATTTGAAAATTCGCCGAACCGGAAAAGTTATACCAGCCTACTTGAAGAACCTTATACTTATGAAGGGCAATTATAGATAAAGTAAGAAAGCATAAAGCGGAAATAGTTTAGTGCCAACCTACATCCGGAAGGGTTGGATGGATTTCCTTTTCAATACTATTAATAAATAATTATTGACCGAATCCAAGTAATATATTGCATTTAATTATAATTGATCTTAAAAGTTAACTTTTCAAATAATCCTAATAGATCAGTTAACTTGTTTATCCACAACATAATTGATATACTTTCTTACAATCTCTGCAAATCCATACATATTAGTATCGATTTTCTAATTTTTATAAAATCCTGCAGTTTGTCGCTGATGTTTTTTAAATTTGAATATGGAAAAACTAGAGAAAACTAACATTGATTATGATTAAAAAGTTCTTAATTTGTTCATCACTTAATTTACAATATCTCTCAATTTAAAATAATAATCATTTTATTACACAGTAACTAAAATTAACACAAAACAAGTTATTATACAACTGCAAATGTTCAAGTTCTTCTTCTTATTTACCACTCGTCAACATCAATTCCCACTCGGTTTTCCTCATAAGACATGCAGGGATCGTAAATAATATTCGTAGGCGTAATTAAAATCAAAATTTAATTTTAACAAAATTTTAGAGGTTTCCTTACTGGAAAATATCAGACTTTCTTGTAAATTACTCCAAAATGAAATTATAAGTAGACGCATTCTCTCATAACTACTACCCCATCGCATATAAGGTGACGTTAATACCTAATAAGCTTTTGAATTACGATGCTAAGTTATCACACCACCAAAAGGGTTTTATAAATTGAGTAACTTTGCACACGTTATTTTAAAAGTTTTTCAATGAAGAGACGTAGCAGGAATCCATAATATGCACCCCAGTCTACGCTTCATACGAAATTCGTTAATTAATAATTATTTGGTATGTGTGATATTTTTACAAAAAAGATGGAGAATAAAATTGTTTCTAGAGTTCTTGTAAAAAGTAAAAAAAATTAATTAACTATGGAGGCTTTTCTAGAGTGGTTTTGAAAAGGGGAAATTCTAAAAACTTTCGTCGTTTTGAGGCTGAATTTGACCTCAAAATCAAGTGTTCCATAGAAAAGTTGTGGATCGTGGCAAAATCTACGACTTATTTTGACACACAATATTATTTTAGAACGGAAAATACAAAAAGCCGACTTTTTCGTATATAATATCATAAGAGAGAAAATTTTGCCGGCAAAATTTTCGACTGGTATGAAAGTTTGTTGCTTGGCAATTTACGCGAATGAAATTTTGTCAAAATTTCATGAGAAAAACAAGACAATATCAACGAAACATAATCTTTGTTTATTTTTTGTGTCTATTCCAATTTTTTCAGCTGACATTTTTGTCCACTTACAGACGGTGTTTATTCCGAGCGGACAGTTTTTGAACCAAGATCCATTCCTTCAATTGGGGTGAACGGTAAGAAAGAGTCTGTCTGATAATATCTTTAGTCCTCTTTTTTCCATTAATTTCAAGAATAATCTAACTGGACATAAATTTTCGTTTGATGAATTTCTCACCAATCATTTGCTGCTTCATTTTCTGATTTCTTCGCCTGACCGGCACCCGAATCTTGATATTTCGTCTGGATTCATTATGTTCTTTTCAAAACTATGAAGACGCTTCAATGACATTCACCGAATACGGAACTACGAATAGAATGGCAAGAACCTAGTTACTGTCTAGATCCGTATGCGACATCGAGTAGCAGCGGTTGTGTTAAAAAGTATTGTCGATAATACAGATTCCTTAAATTTATATCTACTGCCATCTACCTGTCAATAAGAAGTACTCTGCGATAAAATAGACAGCTACACTTCAACGAAACTAAAGTAAATATATTATATACACAGCACACCCTCCTAGCTGTTTAATGCCGGTATTCATAGTCAACCCTCAACTTGAGCACTGAGTGAGACTTGGGTAAGGGTCACTCAGCACTCAACCTCTTATGCCGGTATTCATAGTCAACCCTCAACTTGAGCACTGAGGGAGACTTGGGTAAGGGTCACTTAGCACTTAACCTCTTACTTGTTTCATAAACGTCACTTAACCAGCCCTTAAGTGAGTAAACGCGTTTTCGGGGTTTTTAATGCATTTGTGTTGGTTGTGCTGGCTTATCTTACCGTTCTATGGTTGTGAGCATGCGCCAAATAATAACATACTTTTTGATATCTTCATTATTGAATTTGTCGATTGCTATGGGTGTGTTCGGGGATCACGCTTTCGAGCTATGTAGCGCCAAGAGCCATATAACGCAAACGAGGAATAGTAGTAGATAGCGGCAAATGGCGAAAATAGCGTGCTCCCCGAACACACCCTATGTCTAATCAGATTTTGTAGTACAAGTGGCAGTAAAACATTGGTGACACAGTTTTTGCTAAATCTAAATCATCTTTGGAATTCTCGTTCCTCAAACGTTTCCAAAGGATTCTGCATGTCCCTAATATTTTTTAGGCAAACGATTTACTTCTTCAAATTCCTCATCACTTTCAAAAAGTTCATCAAATTCTTCCATTTTCAAAAAAAATGTATGCAAACTGTCTATAAATATAATAACTATACTTCCTTAATAAAAAACTACCTAAACATAAATAACTATTTCTTATTATATATGTAATACCTATTTACTACCATAAAAAATGTCAATAATGTAATATAATAACCTATACAGAGCATAAGATATGTCAAATCTGTCGAATATAAAACTCTCAAGGTGCCCTCAAGGGTAGTCACGTCTTCACTTGAGTTAAGGGTGACTTGAGGGACCCTTAGATCTTGAGGGTTGTTTATGAAACACCCAAGTGCCCTCAACCTACCCTTACCCTCACACTCATACTTAAGGGATGACTATGAATACGGCCATTACTTGTTTCATAAACGTCACTTAACCAGCCCTTAAGTGAGTAAACACGTTTTCGGGGTTTTTAATGCATTTGTGTTGGTTGTGCTGGCTTATCTTACCGTTCTATGGTTGTGAGCATGCGCCAAATAATAACATACTTTTTGATATCTTCATTATTGAATTTGTCCATTGCTATGTCTAATCAGATGTTGTAGTACAAGTGGAAGTAAAACATTGGTGACACAGTTTTTACTAAATCTAACTCTTCTTTGGAATTCTCGTTCCTCAGACGTTTCCAAAGGATTCTGCATGTCCCTAATATATTTTTTAGGCAAACGATTTACTTCTTCAAATTCCTCATCTTCTCAAAAAGTTCATCAAATTCTTCCATTTTCAAAAAAAATGTATGCAAACTGCCTATAAATATAATAACTATTCTCCCTTAATAACAAACTACCTAAACATAAATAACTATTTCTTATTATATATATGTTATACCTATTTACTACCATAAAAAATGTCAATAATGTAATATAATAACCTATACAGAGCATAAGAGATGTCAAAACTGTCGAATATAAAACTCACAAGGTGCCCTCAAGGGTAGTCACGTCTTCACTTGAGTTAAGAATGACTTGTGCGACCCTTAGATCTTGAGGGTTGTTTATGAAACACCCAAGTGCCCTCAACCTACCCTTACCCTCACACTCATACTTAAGGGATGACTATGAATACGGCCATTACTTGTTTCATAAACGTCACTTAACCAGCCCTTAAGTGAGTAAACACGTTTTCGGGGTTTTTAATGCATTTGTGTTGGTTGTGCTGGCTTATCTTACCGTTCTATGGTTGTGAGCATGCGCCAAATAATAACATACTTTTTGATATCTTCATTATTGAATTTGTCGATTGCTATGGGTGTGTTCGGGGATCACGCTTTCGAGCTATGTAGCGCCAAGAGCCATATAACGCAAACGAGGAATAGTAGTAGATAGCGGCAAATGGCGCAAATAGCGTGCTCCCCGAACACACCCTATGTCTAATCAGATGTTGTAGTACAAGTGGCAGTAAAACATTGGTGACACAGTTTTTGCTAAATCTAAATCATCTTTGGAATTCTCGTTCCTCAAACGTTTCCAAAGGATTCTGCATGTCCCTAATATATTTTTTAGGCAAACGATTTACTTCTTCAAATTCCTCATCACTCTCAAAAAGTTCATCAAATTCTTCCATTTAAAAAAAAAATGTATGCAAACTGTCTATAAATATAATAACTATTCTTCCTTAATAAAAAACTACCTAAACATAAATAACTATTTCTTATTATATATGTCATACCTATTTACTACATACCATAAAAAATGTCAATAATGTAATATAATAACCTATACAGAGCATAAGATATGTCAAATCTGTCGAATATAAAACTCTCAAGGTGCCCTCAAGGGTAGTCACGTCTTCACTTGAGTTAAGGGTGACTTGAGGGACCCTTAGATCTTGAGGGTTGTTTATGAAACACCCAAGTGCCCTCAACCTACCCTTACCCTCACACTCATACTTAAGGGATGACTATGAATACGGCCATAATATAACTTGGATACAAATTGTAGATAAGAGTTAAACTGCCAGGAGGATGTACTGTGCTATTTGCAAAGTAAACAAAATGTGTATATTTACTAAACATTGCATACATATTGGTACACAAAGGCATTTCAGTTTCAGTTCATTTAATATAAAAAATACTACATACAAAAATACTACATACATATATTTAATATAAAAAATACATACTTTTATAAATGTCTTCAACTGACAAGTCTTTATAATTTAAAGGCTGTATCTTTAAAATCCACTCACTAAACACACTTGGTTCATTTTTTGGAAAACGATGCATTTTGCCTTCACGAGTTGTACATGTAGGTACACAATATTTCCTTTTAGATAAGGGGGGTTGATAGTTTGAATCTATTTTAGGGACAGAATTATTTGGAACCAAAGATCATATACACCAACAAAACTAAAAAAACTGAAGACAAAACTCCTGCTCTTTTCCTGATTCTCAGAACTACTGTATCTTTTCTTAATTTTCTTAAAACTGTTTCTCACCAAATACAGATTGATACAGATCTGTTAAATTAAAAAGTATTGTCGTTAATAGTATTAGTAGAGAGACCTCTTCCGAAAAATAGAACAATTAAAATGAGTAGACGCAACGATCAGCGCCATCCTATGGTGATGTTAAAAATATTAATAAGTTTTGGCGGGAGTATTTCTATTCGTAGTTACGTATTCTGTGATGACATTTGTGAAACTGACAACTATAGAAATACCAGACACCTTAGTAACGGATCTGTCATAATTTTGTCGCTGAGATATTACGTATTGTCACTTATAATTACACGAGAGCTTTTTTTTTGTCGAAGTCATCAAAAATTTGTTTACAATGCTGGTTGTCATGCTTTCAAAAGTTAGGTTCGTTATTGTCGCTGGAAAAGTTAGGGCAAACTTTTTACGCTGTCATAATGACAAAATCACGCGGCTTATGGTATTTTTTTTACGTGAATTAAATTGTCAATATGAAACATGCCGTTGCTATGCAGTTTTGTCAAAGGTAATACCACGAGTCCTTAAAATTTTATCGATAAATTTTTTTAATTGGCAAAAATACGAAAACAAACTAAAATGTAATAAAATCACGAGTCCTACGGACTCGTGATTTTATCTTATTCAGTTTGTTTGAGAAGTTTTGCCTTAAATAACAAAGTTTGAGTCTAGAAAATAAAAATTTATCCAGTAAAATTTTACAGGACAAATGGTATTTGAGAAGATTATTTTTTGAACCATTCTGTACAAAAACCACTTTATTTAATAACTTATCGTTATCTTTTTACCAATTTTTACTATTTTACTTATAATTTTTTGATCTTTTAATAACTTTAATAACAAATTTGACAAGCCAACTAGGATAGGTGTATTTTGTGATGCCTACCTATGATCTAATTTATTAACACAGAAAGGAAGTGGGTTTACACAGAATTATATTTAATAAATATATTATTATTTTAAGAGAAAATACTTATAATCTTTTGATCTTTTAATAACATTAATAAAAAATTTGACAAGCCAGATTTTAATGACGTAATCAATATGGTCCACGAAATGCCGTTACCCCTCCTATTAACTTATCCTATAGGTACACTAGATAGTATTGACAGTTGTCAGATGTCGTGAGCGTCGTGAGAACAGAGTTATAATTTGAATAAATATTCATTTTTATACCTATTTATACAATTATATTATTAAAGAGAAAATTACCAAAATAAAAATTATTAGGTATATCTATTTAAAGTTTACCTACAAGACCACATTTGCCTGTAGGCATATAAAAGTTTTAAATGCATACAGAACCAGGAAGTAGGTTAGTTTTAAAATAACTACATATTTGGTTTTTCATTATCGTTTAGATGAATTGAATTTTGATAATAATAATAACAAAATATATTTCAGAATATTTAGATAATATAAATAAATGTTGATTTATAGTAACTAAGGTACTTATAAACAAGAAAATTGATTGTGCAATATTGAATTTTGACAGTTCTATAATTTTATCGATCCTGGTAAAACGACTAGTGGTTTTATCGCTATAAAACGGAATTATTGGCTAGCATTTAGCATAGAACATTGAAGATTAAGCGTTTTCATTGGACGAAATCACAAAACTGTAATATTTTGACAGGTTACAAAAATAATCAGTTTTAATTTTTTATTTTCGAATGGACAAGTCAGTCTTTATGAAAGTTAGTGAAAACATACTTTTTTGTATCCTAAATAAGTTTAATTTTTCTCAAGCAAGTACCTCTAAAATTTTCCGAGTTATTTCAATTTTTCCAGAAAAATAGTCTTTTTTGTATCGAAAATTCATCAATAAAAATGCATTGTATAATCATCTGGGGCTCAATATTCCGAAAACTAGTACTGACACATCTAATAATACTAATTTCAATACTGCCACTTCTGTGAATATCCCTAATAATATAAATATAAGTAATTGTTATAATTGTGTAATTAATATTCATAAGTAAATCATTTCTAAGAGCAATTACAATATGTATGTAATTTATAATAAAAAGTTTATAATAAGCAAATATATTCATACAATCCTTTTTATCAAAAATTAACGGACACAGAAAAAGTATTGCAGGATTCCAGGACTCGCCCAAACTTCCTACTCATCCCGTAAAATATCACTTTCGAAACTTCTTACGTAAATTACTATTATTTTATAAAAATATCCCCATCTGATGTTAGTCACAGTCCTAGCGGTTTACCAATTACAAATACCTTTGCATTTGCAGGAAATACTTGGGTCTATATGTATCTCTCTGACTCTGAACCTTCTTTAAACTGTTCCAATCGGCAAACACGTTATAAATGATTCTAATTAAAATTGCAAGATACTTTTGTGAGATTAAGTGGCGTTGGAAAATACGTGGAGTATAAATTCTTTGAAAATAATTTATCTTACATTCGTTTTACCGGCCGGTCGGTGTTGGTGCATTTTCTCTAATCGTATTTTATAGCTCCCTTGAGGATCAACTACCACTACTACACTTAACACAAGTCCTTGTATAAAAACTTTTTCGTTGAAGGTAAACATGGTAAACTTAATTTTTCAACGAAGCTTCAGGTCTACTTAACGCTAATTATTAATTTAACAGCAAACTTTTTTTGTTACAACATTCAAACAACTTCGGGTGTAGAAAGTAGGAAAGTCTTATAAAAAATATTGCCTTTTTAATGTAGAATGTTCTTGATTTACTCAATAAACTTTGTTTATTTTATTAATTAAATAAAAATACAATTATTTCTTAGATGATTTGACAATAATTTGAATTAATTGTCTTCTGGTAGAAATAAATATAATTCATTCTTCTCTCTCTCGTTTGAGTCCGGAAAATGTCACTTTACGGTACACTTGTACTTTACAGTACTCTTCAATGGAGTTGTTGATGGATTTACAGTGTTTTCTCTAATCGCGGAAGACATGTGGCTGTGATGTAGTCCTTTGGATCATTCTTGCAATCTTGTTTTTGCCTTCAATCGATTCTTTTATACACTTTTCTGCAACTGAAGAACTCTTCCATCCACCGTGCTGTTTTAGAACTTTAAGGTCAGCTCCAGCATTGGCCAACAACGTTGAGGATGTGCTCTTGAAGCAATGACCTGTACACTTTTCTGGTTGTTCTAGTTTTAAGAGCTCAACTATTTTCTTAGCTGCTCCACCAACAGTATGTATACCAGCTCTTTGAGACAGACATTTTCCTTGTCTATAACCCACCAAAAGAGCTTTCAGGGAGACGTGTTGCCGTAAATTCATGTATTTTATAAACACATCCAAATAATGAACCTCATCACTGTTAATCACAGTGAAAGCTCGTCGAATATGCGTTTTTGTCTGGTTAATCTTAACTACTAGCTGAGTACCCGTATCCTCCACATCACTAACTTCTAAATTATAGATCTCTTCCCTTCGACAACCTCCAGCAACTCCAAGTAATGCTATCACTTTGAGTAATAGATATTCTTTATCTGGAGCGTCCCTTATGAAGCTTTCAATTTTTTCTTTGTCAGCACCTTCGACTGGTTACTGGAAGTTATAATAGAAGACCAGTTCTAGGACGTCCCAGGTGTACTAATCCTGCAGATAACCGTTATTTAAATATTCACACTTTGCGAACTCGTCAAGTTACAGCCAGGCAACTACAAAATGTTCTCCCTGGAGTCCGTAATGTTAGAATATCTGTCAATGCGGTTTGAAACAGATTAAGGAATTTCGGAATCAGACCCAGAATGTCTATTACTGCTCCATTGTTAACCACAGCACACCGTGAAGCATGTTTAAGGTTTGCAAGAGAACATGTTAATTGAGATATTAACGATAGGGCTAATATTCTTTTTAGGGATACATCAAGATTTTCACTTTTTGGATTCGATAGACGTATTTCAGTTTATAGACGCACAGGTGAGCGATTTGCTAAGTGTAACATAAGAGCAGCCAGAAGTTATGGAACTATGGTATAGGGAGGCATCTGTTTTGAAGGCCACACGGAGTTAATTGTATTTCATCTGAGAGCTCATCGGGAAGTTGTTAAGGAAAATGTAGTGCCATTTGTTTCAATAATTGGAGAAAATTTTATTCTAATGCACAATAATGCTTGCCCGCACATTGCCAGAATAACAATGGAATACCTTCAAGAGGTTGGTATCCAAGTTTTAGATTGGCCAGCAGTTAGTCCAGACCTAAACCCAATTGAACATGTTTGGGACTACCTGGACAGGCGCATAAGAACTCGTAATATCGCTCCAGATAACCTTGATGAGCTGGAAAATGTTTTAATAGAAGAATGGGACAATTTGGATTTTGATTAGGTACATAAGTGACCTGATAAGAAGCCTTCCACGGAGAATGAGAGATGTTATTAGAACCAGAGGTGGCAATACCAGATACTAAAATGTTAAATTTACCGTTTGAATCTAGCTATTCATTTAAATAAGAGATTAATACAAAAAGGAGTAATTCAAAACGAAAAATGAATTATTGTCACTGTAAAATATGGGAATTTTCACTTAGGAAAACATGTAGGTTTTTATGGACTTCTTTTATTTTTTGTTTCCTAAATTTTGATTTATTATTAACCAATGACAAAAGAAAATTACAGCTTTTTGTAATATCCACCTCAATTGTTCAGCAGTGTATTTTCTGTAAAGTATTTGAAATATTTCTGGAAAACTTATCAGCAGTCATGTTTGCAAATTCATGTCAGTTAACCAGCATGTTTTTATGAAAGACTATTCTTCTGGTGCCTATTACTTTTGAATTGCGGTTGTTCTTGCACACCATTTCCTCAGGTTCTTGAGCCATGATAATTTGTCTTGCTTCGGTCAATGTCAATGATTTCATGCCATAGTAGGTACAATATAGAGAACACATAGCAGCGTAGGAATTTGGGGTTGTAGCTTTTGAATAGCTTAGATATCCTATTAAAAGCATCTCTTGGTTTTTCTATTCTGCATCTGATTTCTTATGAGTGGTCCCAATAACAGAAATTTTATTATGTGCTGCCTACATTTAGGAGCATTACTCTTATAATCTAATAGTAAAAGCTGTTTTATTTTTTTCGATTTACCAAAAGTATGTAAATAGACCAAATAAAATAGTACGTACATAAAAATTCCATTGCAATTTGATTAACCAAAGAAATTTAAGTTTTCTTATGTAAACACACCAGTATTTTATGAAAAAATCACATTACGTGCATGTTATTGTTAAATGTCACTCAACTAGATGGAACGTCAACGGTGCAATTTTTGACGTTTACAGACATGGGCGTAGAAAAAATGTTTTATGTATTTTTTGCTGTTGGAACTGAATTGTGTTCTGTCTATGCTCTTTTCTTTATTTGAAACAAATCATTATCGTTCTTCCAAAAAATCTAAGGAACACAAAATCTAGTGTCAGTAAAGAGTTTTTGTTTTTTTTTTCTAGTCTCTTCGAGATCTAATTTTAATAATTTTTAAATACCACGTAGAATATTGAGTTGTTAAAAAGTATTTATTTAATTTATTATATTCGTCAACGATATGTATGATTAATCAACTCGTTCGGAGGGTGATTTCAGTGTCTTATCATTTACTCATATGTCAATTAGTATTTCAGTACCTTCTGTATTCTCGGTCGAGTCGGAAGTATACAGAAAATTATTCGTAATTATTTTTAGCCGGTATACATTTAATAATATTAGTTCGGTTATAAAAATGTGCCGCGTATATAGAAACATTTCTCTTTGATAAAAACATTTTTCTTCAAAGTAAATAATAGTGCGGTAGTGATGTGCCGGTTATAGTGAAGTACTCTAGTGTTAGTGATATTTAAACTCTAATATGTGAATATGGACAGTGGCAGTTCAATAAATCATGGTTGAAATGCAGATGATGACTGGCCAAAAGGTAAGTTTAAAAAAAAGTTTTATTCTTTACTTAAATAGTGGGAAAAAATGTAGAATTTGGTGAACTCTTTTAGTTTTAATAAAAATTTTATGAGTAGTCTAGGATACCATAATAATTACGAAAATGATTTTTTTTCACGGTAATAACTATAGATACAGTAAAAAAAGCTAAAAATTTCAGCCTATAAAAAACATAACTTAAAGCTTACCTGGGAAAAAATTTAGAATTCGGTGAACTCTCCGATTTTCATAAAAATTTTATGAGGGGTCTAGGACATTGTAATGAATACGAAAATAAAATTTTTTTTCCGCGGAAACACTGAGAAATAGTAAAAATTGTTAAAAATGTAGGTTTAAAGTAAACATAACCTATCACTTACCAGTTGTAAATGTGGCAATTATATTAAGCTTGAGACCATTTTAGTGTTAAATAAACATTCTCAAGATAATTTAAAACACAAAAACATCAAATTAGTATTGGGAAACTTATTTTCTTATTAATTTTGTTGCTCAGAACCTTCTACTTTATTGTTTATTTTAACAAACTGTCAATTTTGTCAAAACCTCTTATTGGCCAATTTGGTTAAAACTTCAAATGATTTGACAATGTTGCCAAGATTTACTATACATATATCGAGTATTTGATAAGAAAACAGATTATACTTTTGGTCGATTTTAATTTTTTTCAAAATTTAAGTTTTGGTTTTTGTAGTTTTGAATAGCTAGTTTTTCGTATTGTTTTACTGTCGAATTTCAGTCGTTTTCATGTTAGTTTGGTTTTACCGTTGATTGATATATACCTAACGTTTATTTGATTTTATTCAACTTTGTACTTTAAAATGAATTTAATTAAAATTTATGAATTGGTTAAAGATGACGATAAATTAATCGAAAAATTAATTGAGTGGAACTTAATTCCGCATAGGGATAATTATAAATGTAAGAAATGTGGAGGGAATTATACTCTAACAAAAGATTGTTCTAGGTAGGTATTTATTTATTATTTAATTTCAACAAAAAATGATGATTAATTTTTAGACCTGATGGTTGGCGATGGCTTTGCCATAATAAAGTCTCTGTAAGGAAGCAAAAGGCCAAACTTTGTAGAGACGTCGTCGAATTTAGGACTGGAACATTTTTTGCGAGAAGTAATTTAACTCTATATACAATATTGGGTTTCGTGCATTTATGGGTATCTGATTGTTCATTACAATTTATTTGTCAGGAAATGGAAATTTCAAATAAAACTGCCGTCGATTGGGCAAGTTTTTGTAGAGAGGTACTTTTGTATGCCTTTATGGATAATCCGGTGAAAATTGGTGGCCCTGGTAAAATTGTCGAAATCGATGAAAGTAAATTTGGAAAAAGAAAATATCATCGGGGTCATCCGGTAGAAGGTCAGTGGGTCTTTGGAGGTTTTGAAAGAGGAACGGGTAAAATATTTATGGTCGCCGTTGAACATCGTAATAGTGATACTCTTTTACCCATTATAGAGCAATGGATAGAAAAGGGTACCACTATCTACTCGGATTGCTGGAAGGCATATGATTGTTTAACGGAAAATGGCTATAAACATTTGACTGTTAATCATTCAATAACTTTTAAAGATCCTGAAACTGGCTGCAATACTAATAGTATTGAAAGTTCATGGAGGCATGCAAAAGCCATAATAACATCCAATGGCCGAACAAAAGCACATATACCGGGTAATTTAGCTAGGTATATGTTCTATAAACATTGCCAAGAATTTTCTTTGAATCGTACAGAAGCCTTCTTAAAATTAGCAGGTAAACTGTACGATCCAAACAAAATTCAATCTCCAGAAATTTGTCCTTCTGATGATGAAGGTTTATTTTGAAATTTTTGATTTTTTTCAAATATGTTGTAAATATGAAGGTTTATTTTTTATTTATTTTCCGACTTATTTTTTGTTTAGGTTTATTTTATCTATTGTTGCTGTTGGGATAAAACTAAATATTTAGAGTTTTTCATTTGGGGTTTTCAGTATTTTATTTCAGATATTAAGGTGAGCGATAGTAATTTATAATACACTTTGATCTGTATGTGTCAGTTGGTCGGGAAGAGGATTTAAATGTTTTTGTTTTCTTTATATTTTATGTCTAGTTTAGAAGTTTGTTTAAGAATTGTTGCTTTTATTCATTTTACTTTTAAAAAATATTTTTTATTATTCATAAATGCATTAAATTTGGTATTGTACGATAGGTTAATATTTCCTACACATTTCAAGCATATATTTTATATTTCCTATATAATAAGGTACATTTTACACATTTGTTTATAATACACAAGAATAGCTATATATTATTTTTTAGTCTGGCAACATGGCAACATTAGTTGGTGATATCTTTATCATTTTGACATATGTCAGAAATGAAGTTAATAATTATGGAATTTATTTATTTAAAACTATATGAATATTAAAGTTGTGGAAATGTTATTGAATTTAAAAATTATGTAATTATAAAAATAATGTATTTGGAAACCATTTGATGCTGCTGAATATGAATTAATTCTCGTATTTACAACAGGTAAGCGTTAGGTTATGTTTATTTTGGGTTGAAATTTTTAGCAATTTTTACTATTTCTAGTTGTTTCCGCGGAAAAAAAATTCATTTTCGTAATTATTATGGTGTCCTAGACCCCTCATAAAATTTTTATGAAAATCGGAGAGTTCACCGGATTCTACATTTTTTCCACATAACCTAAAGATTACCTGTTGTAAATACGAGGGTTAATTCATTTTAGCAGCATCAAATGGTTTCCAAATAATTTTTTTTTATTTTGATAAAATTTCCACAATAATATTTATATAGTTTTAAATAAATAAATTCCATAATCATTGACCTCATTTCGGATATATGTCAAAGTAGTAAAAATATCACCAACTAATGTTGCCATGTTGCCATACTAAAAAGTATATAGCTATTCTTGTATATTATACAGGGTGTACCAATCTTACGACAAAGTTCGGTATAATATGGGTTGTTTTAGAAGATATTAAAAAATGTTATTAACAAAAATAGTAGATGTCTTTAGGGTCAATATTTTGAAATTACTTTAAACTATACAGAGTGTTGTATAACTCCGTTACAAACCAAACATATGATTATTCGCGATTTCGACTACCGTTGAGGGCGCTAAGAGACATAAACAAATATGGAGGATTGCGAGTAATTTTTTTTTGGGAGGTGTCGAACTTAGTGGTTGAGTTGTGTGTTTTAATTGTTTGGTGGTAAGTCGCCAAGAGAAATTGCTGTAAATTATTTTCGTGTTTGTCAAACGTCCGCTAGAGGGCGTAACAACCAACACCAAGTAGAAAAATAGGATTTGTATAGAATTTTGCATAATGAAAATATATCGATGATATAATTTTCATATTTACTGACCATTTCCCCATATTTTTTGTCTAAAACGTTTTGTTTTATCTATCAAAATAAAGAGTTGAGGGAGGTTCAATTGTTTTTTTAACCTAAACAAGATTTCTCACGTTTCACTTGACCGATCTCAACAAATTTGGGCTCATATTAAAGAACATAATTTACACTACAAAATGCTTACATAATTTTGACTTTTTGATTTTCGTCTTCGCCGCTAGATGGCGTTAACTGAAATGGAAGCAAATTTTTGAGTTTTTTCAAAAAATCAAATGTAATGGTATATTCATTTTTATATATTTTAAGAGGATGAATTTTTCTAAAATTAAAAGAAAAAAATTAATCATCTACCTTTTTTTGAACCTTTGAAATTGACCAAAATATAATTTTATTACATTAAAAAATGGCACGCCACTGTTTTTTATCAAAATAAAAATCAGCTTTTTAATCTCTTATTAGTTGCTAAAAAAAACCTCCTGAATTTTTCTCGTTAGACAAACGGTTTTGGATTAAAAAATTGAATAAAAATAAATTAGCATGTTTCGAGATATGGGCGTCCCATGTAAACCTATTTGGTTTGGTACACCCTGTATATAAATATTTAAAAAAAGTAATTTATTATTATAGGAAATATAAAATATATGCCTAAAATGTGTAGGAAATAATAACATATCGTACACTACCAAATTTAATGCATTTATGAATAATAAAAAAAATAAATATAAAAATATTCGTTCCATAAATATAAAATAAATAAAAGCAACAATTCTAAACTAGACATAACATTTAAAGAAAACAAAAATATTTAAATTCTCTTCCCGACCAACTGACGCAGATCAAAGTGTAGTTAAATTTACTATCGCTCACCTTAATATCTGAAATAAAATAGTGAAAAACTCTCAATACTTAGTTTTATCCTAACAACAACAATAGATAAAATAAACATTAACAAAATATAAGTAGGAAAATAAATAAAAAATTAACTTTCCGGGTATTACAACATATTTGACAGAAATAAAAAATTTCAAAATAAACCTTCATCATCAAAAGGACAAATTCCCGGAGATTGAAGCTTATTTGTATTAACAGTTTTTCTGCTAGTTTTAAAAACGCTCCTCTATGATTCGAAGAAGATTCTTGGCAATATTTATAAAACATATATCTTGCTAAATTTCCAGATATATGTGCTTTTTATAACAAAACAATGCGAAAAACTAGCTATTCAAAACTAAAAAAAAGCTTAAAATTTGGAAAAATTAAAATCGACTAAAAGTATACCTGTTTTATTTTCAAATACTTGATACAAGTAGAGTAAATCTTGGCAACATTGTAACATCATTTGAAGTTTTAACCAGATTGGTCAATAAGAGGTTTTAACAAATAATTTAACAAATAAATTTTTCCAGGGTGAGTATTGAAGAAACTATCATCAGATCTTCGTACGCTGTCTTCAAGATCATCAGTAGGGCTTCTTTTAAAAATAAAAATGGTGAGTGAAATATATATTTTAAAAAATTAATACATAACATTATAACCATCAAGTTTTTCATTTAAAATTGATACACTGTGGTCCCAAATAAGGAAAAGCATTTTTATAAGGAAAATAACTTTATTGTTTGGACGATTTATTGATTAGAAGTAAATTATTTTATTTTTTGGCGGGTGTTTCAGTTGAGGTTAGAAATTTTTTCAAAATTGGCGGATACGCATCACAAATATGCAATTAAAAAATATCGTGAAACCGCTTGCAGTGACTTGAGTTAAAGTCGTAGAGATGTTAAGAAAGATAAGTCTAGGCAAAATTCCCCCATTCTTGAATTTATAATTGTAAGAGAACATTAAAATATCATAATTAAATATAATTTTCAGCTAATGACATTCGCTTTTAAAGAAAATTTCATTTTATTTATAAAAAAAATAGGATATGACTTAAAATACGTTATAATAAAAATTGAACTGATAATTTTTTGATAAATCAGTACTACAGTATATATACCTACAGATAAAATGATTTTGTTTGAAAAAAATAGTAAAATAATAAAAGAATTTCTCTTAAATTAATATAACAATTTATATTTATACTACCTATTTAAATCTACAGTTAATATAAACTAATTGTTTTTTCTTTTATTACAGGGTAAGTTTTTAAAAAACATTTTCTATCTGCATGCATTGATTTACGATGTACTTCAAGATCGTCACTAGAATTTGATTTTTCGAATGGTAAGTGTTGTAAATTGGAAACAAAAAATTATATAATTAAACCACTGATATTATTTTCACTTGTATATCAAGTACAAAACGCTATAAACTTCTACAAATTCGTATATTAATACTTAGAAGAATGCAATAGACAATCTACAAAAGATAGTGATTGTTTTTTTAGTGTACAGAGTGAAATTTAATAGTTCTATACATTTTTGTACGATTCTTATTTAGTTATTTTGATAGAAATGTATTTATTTGAATTAAATGCAGCTCAATTAAAAACTATTTAAAATGATTTTGCTAATGCATAAAGAAAATGTATTGCGGGTTTCTTAAAATTAATAATTTGCTTAAAGTATTTTAAAATAATATAATGTAAAGCAAAATAGTGTTTTATCAAAATTGTTACATTCAGGATTATGAAAATAAGGTTTATATTAATGAAATATTATGTTCAATATTTTTAAAAACACATATTAAACCACTGATATTATTTTTACTTTCATATCAAGTACAAAACGCTATAAACTTGTACAAATTCTTATATCAATATTTAGAAGACTGCCATAGACAGTTTACAAAGACAGTAATTGTTTTTTTAATGATCAATTTACATTTTTGGATGATTCTTTTTTTGTCCTTTTGATAGAAAAGTATTTAGTTCAATTGTAGGCAGCTCCAGAAATAAATCCTTTGATACGATTGTTTTTACTTATAGAATTAATTTGGTTAGAAAATATTTAAATATATTTTGCTACTTTATAAAGAAAATATATTGTGGGTTTCCTAAAATTACTAGTTCACTTGAGGTAATTTAAAGATATATTCAAAAATAATATAATGTAAAAAAATAGTGTCTTATCAAAATTCTTACATAGAGAGCTTTGAAAATAATGTTTTCTTATATTAATTAAATTATATATTCAAACATCTTTAAAAACATATATTAAAATAAATAATTTCACTTATTATTTCATATAATTTGTATCTATATTAACATTAATTTTCTGATTTTTAATATACCAACAAAATCTACATGGTGCTATCAAACTACTGTGTTACGAAATAACTTATAAATAACTTTAAATTTGAGTTTTAATAAATCATTGTTATTAATTTTTTTTAATGTCATATAAATTCATAATAAAGATAATACAATAGCAAAAAAAAAACAGATATAGGTATAACAATTTTTTTCAATTGTCCAGATATAGAGAGCATACATTCTTTTACGTATATAGGTAACATTTTCATTTTTAATAATAAAATCTTTAGGTCCCTACAATGTCCTTAAAATCTAAATAGCTTGCCATCATCATTTAGTATGACAATATCAATTTGTCCAAGATGTCCAATATTTGTCCAAGAGCCAATATTATCAAAATGTAATGTGAGTTTCGACAGAACCTCGACCCTTAACGATTGCAATTCGCACATTTCAAACCCCTTGCTACCAAATTTGACTATTACTTGAACAAACCTCATACTTTAAAGAATTCAAATCAACCCTCACCTGAACTACAGGACTTTTCTCCATATCTAGTATCCTTCTTTTCTATCTCTCAACACAAATCTTGCGAGTTATCCATACTTCATAAGTATGAAGATCAACTTACTCCTAACAGTGTAATCTACAGAAACTTCATGTCATGATACCTATGACGCTCTTCTCTAAATATCATAAAAAGAAATATCCTATTTTCTTCTTAACGTCTTCTTAACAATATTCGGAAGGCCTTCCCGAGAAATATAAAACATTCCTTTATAGCCAAGAAGAAAATGAACTTCATTTTTAGACTTTTATTGCTTTGCAAAAGGTAACAAACAAAGATTTGGTTGAGTGACAATCTAAAATGGCAACATTGTTTGCAGATCGAGAATTCAATTGAGAAAAATTGAAAGAACTGTTAGATATATTAAGAAAAAAATGGACTGGAAACTAGGACATCGAAACCAACATAAGAACAATGACAGTTCGATATTTGTCTGGTGTTCAGCGTCTAGTGACTAGCGACTAGCGTCTAGCGACTAGCGACTAGCGTCTAGCGTCTAGCGTCTAGCGTCTAGCGTCTAGCGTCTAGCGTCTAGCGACTAGCGTCTAGCGTCTAGCGTCTAGCGACTAGCGTCTAGCGAGAAATACAAAAAACATTCCTTGATGGCCAAGAAGAAAATGAACTTCATTTTTAGACTTTTATTGCTTTGCAAAAGGTAACAAACAAAGATTTGGTTAAGTTATAATCTAAAATGACAACAATGTTTGCAGATGGAGAATGCAATTGAGAAAAATTGATGGAACGGTTAGATATATTAAGAAAAAAATTGAAAAATTAGAGAATTGGACATCGAAACCAACATAAGATTGACAGTTCGATATTTCTTCCAAGATATCATAGGAGTATACTTGGGATAGGTAAATATTATCAGTCAAAAGAATTGACAAATAACATTGTCTTGGCTTATATTACTTGCAGATTTTGAGAATCCGCGAACTCCTTTTTCTACCAATAGCATAGTGTAGAAACATTGGAAGATACTATAAGTGTCAGAAACAAAGTTTTTATGAGAACATTTTGATTGTTCTGTTAAAGGTAACAATTTTTATACTACATTATTTAATATTTATGTATAATGAGATAATATTGTAGATATTACAGGTGTAACATATACAGGTTTTATTATCCGCAATATGAAAGAAGACTGAGGGTATTAAGGTATTAAGAACAGAAGATATTCATGGTTCGACATGAGGTAACAAATCTAAATGAATGTTTCTCCAAATTTAATAGAAAAATAGTAAGTTCTAGTTGCTTTCATAATGTATAGGTCTGTTATTAGGAACACGGAAGTCATTATCAGGTTTCAAGAAAATAAATCTTCATAAAATAAATTTTTATTGTTCTGTACAAGGTATTTTTTGTGCATGTGGTGTTGTGTTCTATGTTTTAAAAATGTAAATGTTGGGCTTTGAATGATGCGGGTATATTGGTTGGTACTAATCAGGGTGGTGAAACCTTATTGTAGATCATTGGGTACTAATATAACACTGGGATGGTACTTGTAACACATAACCTATTTTAACTTGACCGTTTTGATTTGTCACATTACAGGTCTTATTAAGAAACTAAGTCTCCATTCAAGACTTAACAATGTTTAATGTTATTCTAAATGATATTTCTTTACCATTTATTGAGCTTTAAGTATATGCATAGACTGTTTAGTAAACGCTGACAAACGTACCTACAGGAATCGGCTAAGGATAATGCTGCTTGCAACTTCTTGATCGTACTGGAAGGCACGAAAGAAGAAAAGACAACCCTACATTTCTGATGTTTTTTTTAAACAGAAAATTTCTTTGTGTATAAAAATAAGGGCGGTTCAGAACGGCCACTTGATCAGTGCTCGCGCTGATCAACGTCGTTCCTAATAATCAGGCTAGGTAAGTACCAAATCTCCATATTTCAACCAGCAAGAGTCACTATAACTTTATATTACCATTTACCAATTAGTATCATTAGAAAAAGTGTGGATAAATTAATTACATCTACTATACAACTATACTCTACTATAGAAAAAATTAAAACATGTTTTTCTTCAAAATGTTTAATGGAGACACCTAATTATTGTAAGTATAGTATTGACTCACCCTATATTATAATCGATGCCTATGAATCCAGTTGTCCTCTCCAAAGGACTAGAAAAGCAAAAGATGCGATATGGTGGAACAGTCATCTGTCA
Source organism: Ophraella communa (assembly GCA_035357415.1). Classification (NCBI taxonomy): domain Eukaryota; kingdom Metazoa; phylum Arthropoda; class Insecta; order Coleoptera; family Chrysomelidae; genus Ophraella; species Ophraella communa. The sequence goes on along the minus strand of CM068982.1, from coordinate 9,908,593 downwards.
AACTTAAGATCCGAAACGCGACAGCTCTTCAATAGAGCTAAACGTAACGGAGATTGGCAGAGCTACACCGAGAAACTTACAACATATAATAAGGAGATTAGAAAAGCTAAAAGAAACAGCTTCAGAAAATTCTGCGAAGAAATAGATGCTACACCCTCTGCAGCAAGGCTACACAAAGTCTTGGCAAAAGGGAAAGTAGACACTGTAATGGCATTACGGAAGCCAGATGGAAGCTTCACAGAAAGCGAAAAAGAAAGAGCTCTGCTCCTGTTAGAAACTCACTTTTCCGGAGGAATAGTCCCTTCCGGAAAAATAAATGAGAAAGCTAAAAGACCTACCAGGGAAGACACTGCAATGGCAAAGCACATATGCAGTGAGGAACGGCTGAGATGGGCTATGAACACCTTCCAGCCGTTCAAAACCCCTGGAACGGATGGAATATTTCCTGCCCTACTCCAACAGGGCCAAGAGGCAATAATTCCACACTTGATTCGAATTAGTCGGAGCAGCCTTGAACTGGGATACATACCAGAAGCGTGGAGAAGGGCCAAAATCACCTTCATCCCAAAAGCAGGGAAACGGGACACTACGCACCCCAAATCCCTTAGACCGATCAGCCTCACATCGTTTGTTCTCAAAACGATGGAAAAAGCTGTAGACAATTACATTAGAACAGAAATCTTGGAACAGGTGCCACTGCACGTCAGCATGCGTACCAAGCGGGAAAGTCCACGGAAACCGCTTTAATACAATTGACTGACGAAATCCAAGACGCTCTGAATAAAAAAGAGACCGTGGTATGTGCCTTTCTAGACATAGAAGGGGCCTTTGACAATACGCCACATGAGGCAGTCAAAAGAGCACTGATTGAGAAAGGAGTAGATAGAACGACTTCCATCTGGATGTCGCAACTGCTATCTACAAGAATCGCAGAAATGGAGGCAGGACAAGACACTATCTTCATTAATGTGACCAGAGGCTGTCCACAGGGAGGAGTTGCATCCCCGCTTATGTGGAGTCTCACTGTGGACAGTCTACTTAGTCAATTGACCAGGGAAGGCATACCATGTCAAGGGTATTCCGACGACATGGTTATCCTGGCAAAAGGGAAGTATGAAAATGTCCTCTGTGATATTGTTCAAAGAGGACTGAACATTGTGAAACAATGGTGTGACTCGGTGGGACTCAACATCAACCCCACCAAAACCACACTAGTAGCCTTTACAAGGAAAAAGAAACCTAATCTATAAATCATAAGAATAGGGGAGAACATCGTCGAGTGGAAAACAGAGGTCAAATATCTAGGGCTAATCCTAGATAGTAGGTTACTCTGGAATAAACACGAAGACGAAGTAATACACAAAGCAACCAAGGCCCTCATGGTGTGCAGGAACATTGCAGGAAAGAACTGGGGATGTAACCCACGTATTCTGCAATGGATGTACACAGCAATAGTGAGACCAATAATCACATATGGGGCAGTGGCTTGGGGAGCAAGGGCTAATCTGAGTACGACGAGGAAAAATCTCTCGCAGATTCAGAGACTAGCCTGTTCATGTATCACTGGAGCAATGGGAACTTGCCCCACTGCTGCAATGGAGGTGATTTTAAACTTAACCCCACTGCACATTCTGTTAGAAAGTGTAAGGAAGAAAACAATATATAGAATGATCAAGGAAGGAATTATCAGGGAAAAACCCCGATCACTTCATTTTGATCAAACGTGGGAAATGCCCCAAGATGATATGCCAAAGAAATTCAACTTTGTGAGAAAATTCATCACAAGGTTGAGTAATAAATCTGAATGGGACGAAGACACCATACAGAATTTAAATCAGAATACCATAAAGTGGTATACGGACGGTTCCAAGCTAGACGAGGGAACTGGAATAGGAGTTTTTGGACCGAGAGCCAAATACTCAGAAAGCTTGGGCACATACCCGAGCATCTTTCAAGCAGAAGTCCGCGCCATCGAAAGATGTGTGGAATTCAATATTGGAAGAAACTACCGCAGACAAGAGATTGTGATTATGTCGGATAGTCAAGCAGCCATCAAAGCGCTGAGTTCAAATATAATCAGTTCGAAGATGGTTTGGGAATGCCTAAGCAAACTAAATGAACTGGGCCAGAAGAACACTGTCACCCTCCTATGGGTCCAGGGACACATAGGAATAGAGGGGAACGAAACAGCAGATAAGCTGGCAAAAAAAGGAGCTGAAACCCCACATTTGGGACCAGAACCATCTTGTGGGATCAGTAGAGTAATCTTAGGAAAACTAAGGAAAGAAATGGAGAAAGAAAAATCCAAGTACTGGAATCAGCTGGAAGGACTGAGGCAATCTAAGATACTACTGGGGAACTATGACCAGAAGAGATCTCTTAGCTGCCTCAACCTCAGTAAAAAAAGGCTCCGAATTTTAACGGGAATATTAACCGGGCATTGCCGGTTAAGAAGCCACATGAAGAAACTAGGGTTAGCAGATGAAGCAAAGTGCAGATTCTGTGAGGAAGAGGATGAAACCTTAATACACATACTCGCAGAATGTCCTGCCTTGCAAAATTCTAGGGCTAGATACCTAGGAGCACGTGGAATAGAGGAAGGGGATCTACCTGACTTGAAGCCCGACGATGTCCTAAACTTCCTCAGGAAAATAGGACTCGAAGAGCTGCTATAAGTCTGATAAAATATCAGAACATGGCAAGGAAGGGGGAACACAATAGATCCTATAGGTCGCAGTGTAATTATCACCCCTAACTTATACATACATACATATACATACATACACCCTATATTATAACTTAAAATTAAATATGTGAAAGAAAGATCATAGAAATATCTCGATCATTAAAATGTAATGTCCAATTAAATGTTCAAATTGTTTTCCATCGTTGTCCACACAAAGATGTAATCTTTTGCGATTAGACATAACACATGCTTCAATCTCAGCTGTTGATATACTATTTATTGGGTTTCTAATGCGCTGTTTCATGTCGTCTCGCGTGGTTGGTCGAGTTTGGTACACTAAGTCCTTTAATCTTCCCCACAGATAAAATTCAAGACATGTTAAGTCTGGAGATCTTCTGTTAGTGTCATCATCATTTCGAACTAAGTTAATGTCTGTAAAATTGTCATTGTTGGCTAGTAAGGGTGCTCTTACTTTGGATCTTCTATTATCGTACCTTACGTAGTTCATGTTGCTGCTATTATCTCGTTCTGTTTCATTACTTCTACTTTTTGTGCCAGCTTTATGAATTTGTCAAGGGATTTCTTCTCATGTACTTTCACTAGCCATTGTATAAAAAAAATATCATTAATACTTTTAAATTACCATAAAAAGATTCTTTGAATAATAATGAAATATGCTGAAATTGTCATCTGATATAAAAAAATATAATATAACTTTCGATGTTTTATAAATATTTTAACAAAAAGGAATTATAAAATTAGGGAAAAAACATACCTGTATATGACAGCAAACCAATCGAAGAAATGAGACTGGTTGGAGCTGTTAGAGAGTATCTGCGTCTTCTTGAAGATGGACAGTTGATACAGCAAAGAACATCACTACACTACGATGCCGACAATATTTCTTTCTCTATCGGGTTCGTAGATTGTATCCATACTGCGCATGTTTGATAAATCTCTAAAACACATTTACCCAATTGAATTTTTCTGTGTTTCGCTACATGCGTACAAAATATGCGCAGAACTGATTAAGTCTATTTGCGAGAGATCAAACGATGCATTATCTGTTTCACCAAATCGAAACACCGGTGACCAAATAACATGTCAATATTAGAAAACTTAGCTTCAGCTAACATTACACATTAAATAAATAAACTAGTTTAACAGAACCTTAGCCAAGGAAAGAGAGTGAAAGCGTAACCCGAATCGTAAAACTGTTATCACTTGCCACATCGTCGATGAAGTCAGTGGCGTAACATAATGTTTACAATACATTTTTCCAACATAACAATAATAATTGTATGTTTCTTATATACACGTAATGGGTTGGTATCAAAGGAAGGAAGTGAATAAAATTTTGCAAAATTTTCATATAGATACGTTTAATAAGTATAATAAAACAAAAAAAATTCATATATTTATCATAAAATACTAACTGTAGTATATTATTAAACTAGAATATATACTAAGTGACATAAATGTCAGTTTAAATGATTTTATTTTTATAAAATTTTGTATAAGTACTTACTGAAGCATAATAAGTAAATGATAAAAATTTCAAAATTATTGCATTATACTGTTTATATAGTGATGTTTGCATTTACACAGTTGTGGGCGATCTATATTTTTATTACATTAAATAAATTTGGAACTATAATAATAAATATACTTTTTTCCTAAAATATGTGTTAGTTACATAAAAACTTTTTAGCTGGGCATGATCCTTTTACGTGCTCTAGTATTTTTTTCCGCACTATTTAATATCGTGACGGGATTGATATTTTTCAGGATCAGCACTTAATCTCTACACGGTATTTTCGGACGATTAAATAAATAATAAAGGGTGTAAGAGACAACTTTCCGAAAACTTTAACAATGTCTTCAGATCATCGTCCTGATTTTTTTGTGGGAAACAAAAAAAACTTTTGGCTCTTCATACAAACTGATTTGTTTTATTTGTATGGAGAGTCGATTTTTTTTTCGTTTTCGACAAAAAATTCTTGCTGTACGTTGTTTGGGATGATGGCCTACTAAAGACATTGTTAAAAATTCGAAAAGCTTTCCCTTACATTACACTCTGTATAATCAAATAAAGTGTTTGGAGAGATATTCTGTGTCAGTCAGAAAAGATAGGTAAAACAAAAAAATTTGGTAATTTTTTTTGACTTCACCGAAAAATACTCGTAGTGAACGATTTGTTTAAGGAGAGTCAAAAAAAACGCCCGATTTTTTGTGTAAATTTTTTTTTTTTGTTTGGACTATCAATTTTGACTGAAGATACCTACCTGTCCAAAGACCAATCTGATTATGAATATAATTTCACCGTTTAGAAACACCGTGCAAATATTTGTTGCTAATCCTAAAAAATATCCACACATGTCACAGTACAGTGCAGAAAAAAGTGCTGAAATTTACATAGTAATAATCTAATCACACAGAGTCTAGAGCATGTATGTATGTACTATGTAGGTAATTTAAAAAATCTTAAAATCATACAAACATTTATTTTCCATAAGAAAGTTAATCTTAATCTAGATTAAACATAAACTTAATTAAATATAACTTTCTCAGTAACTCGTCCATTTCACACAACACAACACAGCAAAATTTAATATAGAAGTATTGAACGACACTCACGCGCGGAGGTCACAGCACAGAATGGTGTGTGGTGTTTGGTTGGATCCGGTGGCGCGGTGGTGTCGATGTCGGCGCGCGCGGGGACAGATTCCCCCCCGAATTCCCCCGATTTGTTGCATGCATGTAATGTTTATATGCATACGCACCATATTTTTTATAAATTCTCAAAATGCACGTAATGTTTAGTGCATACGCACATTACATTTTAGTGAATTTTCAAACATTTTTGTGCTAAGCAATAATTTTTTCAACCTGGCACGATTCTTCAACGTGCATACGCACTAAATTTTATTGTTCCTCAGGATTAATGTACTTATTATGCAAATAATCGGGAATGTCACTATAAAATTTTCTGCGTAGTTTTAAATATATACATGCATTGCATCGAATTTTATGGTGCAACTCTTTGCACCGTAATTTTCTATGCAAAAAACTATATTATATGGTGAATTTAAGACGTCATAATTTATTGTGCTTTGATCACTGTAAATTATGATGTTAAATCCATAATTTTACTATGCATAATAGTTCTTGCACGATAAAAGATACGACATTTGAACATAAAGTTATGATGAGGTTTCTTGCACAATGAAGTTTAATGCCCTGCAGAATAAATATACATTCCTGTCACTATTTAGAGTAATGCGCACTATTTTATTAGTTGTAAGCAGAGTATTTCACAGTGTTTGCATAATATTTTATTACGTCGACTTCAATCCATTTTCCTCAGTGTACGCGCTGTTGTGTCATACAGTGAATAATGGTTCATTATTCACTAGTGAATAAAAGGTAATATTATACTTGAGGAAGCACATGTATAATTAAGGTTTTATAGTACTGTCCTGGACAAAATATAACTTTTTTACTAGGAGAATCAGCTGTTTGGTTTATTGACTGTGTTGAGGAAGTAGAAGGATCGGGTTCTGTAATCTGAATATATTCGATGGGTGCTCTCTTTTTTGTCTAGAAAAAACAATATTTTTATATTAATATTAGGTATGTTTTACTTAGAACTGCCAAAGTGTTTTATTGTTATTAGTTATGTAGGTACATATACCTTCCTGGGTTGCAGGTATGTGGGCAACTGAGGAAAAATTGTTGGAATAGCTTTATGGAGCAAACGTACTCTTGAATTTTCAGAAGTGTTTTGAGCAAAGCCTATCATTTTTAGTTGGTTCCCAATCCTTAATTTTGATCTGACCTATCCATAATTTGCGTTTTTCTACACCTGTAGAAATAATTTCTTATAAATAAAACCGAATTCTAATAGTATACCGCGTAAAATTTCTAAGATTTTCTAATGACTATAATCAGGATAATCTCGTAATTTCTCTTGAACGATTTCTTAAGTCGGTACAATATTTTCTTGGTATAAATTATAAACCGTTCGCTTTATATCTTTTGTAGCATCGTCAATATTTGCAAATTTTGTTTTTCCGCACTTGCGAATGATCTATAACGTCACCGCTCTTAATAACCCGAGAAATGGTGTAAATAGAATTTTCAGTTAACGTATTAATTCGCTTTATTACCGCATCTGATTTTTTATGATACATATTTAAAATAACCCTCAAACACTGAATGTGTAAATCTTTATTGCAAAATTCGCTACTAACCTAACCTGTTGCGATATAATATCTTCTGAATTTAAATTTTGATCTCAATTTCCATTTTCTGATTCACAAGGTCTCCAAAACGCTGCCATAATATATGTAACTAATTTAAGGTTATCAATTAATATGGGGAAAAATTACAATACGTAAACCAATTATTAAAAATGAATTACCGAAACAAAGATATATCTAAAGTTAATACTTAACTGCCCCAAATAAAAATCTGGACTTTCCGCCTCGGCACTAGACACCAACTTTATGAGTTATATAAAAACTACCCCAAAAAAATTACCCCCAGACCCCTGCACGCAACAGAATACAGCGGACCATTAAAAGCCATCAACAAGTCGCGTGCGTGCCCTACTTGTTTTCGCGCTGTACAACTACTAGTCTAGAGAGAGCTGGGTTCCGACGATACAGAATGAATGTTTAAGGCGACAAATATGTCGTTTTCATGAAATTCTTTCTACTTTGAAGTCTCTATGACACTTTTAAATGGATTTTAGCAATTAATATTGGAAATACTATAACAGAACGTAAGTAAAAAATAAAGCGAAGTGCGGTATCCATATTACACATCACTGGACTATAATGTTTATGGGAAAAATATACGCTTTGGTCCATCTCGATAACATTTCAATGCCAGCAGACATTTTTCAAATAACGCACGTCGCCTATGTGACTACAGATAGAACGTTTTAATAAAAAAATAAGAATTCCCTAGAATTTACACTTGACTCCTGACCTTGTTGTCGTTTACTGACATAAATCCGATATCCGATTAATAAAATTCAAGACTGGAATACAAATTAGACGTATCCGTAGCACCTGCAATAAGTAAGGCTTTTTTTGAGAAAAAGAGAAAAAAAAATGAAATATGAAAAATGTAAGGTGCAGTTTTAGCTATATTTGTTTATAAAATATTAGTTTTGACAAATTATCTAAGAGCCCACCGTATATTTTTTTTAGAAATGGTGACAATATAAAAGTACACCACCTAATTTTATTTGTCGAAAAAATTAAAATATACAGGCTGTCCTATATCGATCTTTACCTAGAAGTTTATAAATCAACAATAATAAAGGAAGGAAATCCAAATTAGAATTTCGGTAAACCATTGAATATTATCCTTAGAACAAAAAGATATTAGAGACATAAAGCAATTCTAAAAATTTATCACGTATCCTTATCCTAATCAAAAAGAAGCATAAAGCAAATGCGTTTGTAACGTAACGTAACCATTCATGTGTTTTAATTTTTTACTTTAAAAATATAGCCCCGATATCTACCTTAACAAAATAATGTCGTCATTGCCACTGTAAAATAATTTTTTTCTTTTTAAATCCATTATCGCATATCACAGAAATGTTTTTTATGATTGATGAACAGAAAATAATGTTATGATTTTCGAGCATACAACATCACTTTTATCGCTAAGATTGAAAAACGCGATCACGGAACACAATAATGTGATACGTTACGTTAGCTACGTGTGACGGATTGATACGTTTCACGTAACGTAACGAAACCCACGTATCGCTTCTGCACATGCGCATTGCGATACGTATACGGATACGTAGTGATTTTTAGAACTGCTTTAAGTCCCTATTATCTAATGCATTTAATGATACGTATTCTATTCTATTCTATTCTTCTGGGGTGCGTTTCATGCATGTACTGGAGCTCTAGGCTCATTGTACCCCCCTGAAGTAATCATACCAGGTTCGTTTCCTTCATGTATTCTAGAATGTCCCTGATATTCGCTTTCACGATTTCCTCTGGCTCAGGAAACTGAATGCCAAAGTGTCTCTGTCTAAGCCACTTAAGGCTCGGACAGTGACATATTACATGAAGAGGAGTTTCGTCTTCCTCACCACATTTTCTGCATAATGGGTCCTCAGCGAGTCCTATTATGTTCATGTGTTTTCGGAGATGGCAGTGTCCTGTAAGCAGTCCCACTGCCTTTCTCAATTGGGTTCTACTTAGGCTGAGTAGTTCTGTAGTTTTCTCCCTGGATGGACCTGTTATGAATAATCTGGATTGCCTGAGTCCAGGCAGTTCCATCCAGAGTTTCTTATGTTGTTCCCTTAGTCGTTCCTCTATTGTTTCCCTTACATGTTGGTGTGAGACCCCACATGTGGGAAGAGGTCCGATCAGGGTTCCTTCTGAAGCCTCCCTGGCTAGGAGGTCAGCTTTTTCATTTCCAAGAATCCCTGTGTGTCCTGGTACCCATTCAAGGATAACCTTGTGGCGTTTTGCCAGTTCAGCTACAGTTCCTTGGCAGTGCTTCACTGTTCGTGACGCAGTGTGCACGCTCTCTATTGCTTTGAGAGCTGCTTGGCTATCACTTCTGATCCTGACAGTCCTGTTAGGGACTGTCTCGCTCAGGATGATTTCCGAGCATGTATTGATGGCAACCACTTCAGCTTGCAGGATAGTCTCTACTGAACCCAGGTTGAGACTATACGTCTTCCCTGTATTTTCATTGTAGATTCCAATCCCAGTGCTGGTGCTTGTTTTGGATCCGTCTGTGTACCAAACGGATTCATGTTGTTTCCTAATCTTGGTACGAGCCTCGTCCCTATCCGGAATGTGAACCGTATATGGTTTGGAAAGGTCGTAGCAGATAGGTGTTCTATCTGAGGGCATGCTCAGTAATTGATTATGTTCAATCTCTTTCGAGATTGTGGAATGGTACCTAGGGATCGCCCTGCCCCATTCGTTGTTTATTTTCAGCCTGTAAGCAGCTGCCAGTGCTTCCCTTTCCACAATAAGATGTAGTGGAGGTAGTCCCAGCATAGCTTCCAGGTGGCCGTGGGCGTTGTTCTCATCGCCCCGGTTATGGCTAGACAGGCTACTCTCTGTACCCTGCCTAGCTGTCTAGATGCTACTGAGCATCTCGCTTTATGCCACCACACAACAGAACAATAGGTTATGATAGGTGCCACCACCCTCGTATAAAGCCAGTGCATCATACTGGGTTTAAGCCCCCACGTATTGCCCACAGCTCTTCTGCATGCCCAGAGAGCTCTTAGGCCTTTATCTGTTGTGTTTCTAATGTGGTTGGAAAGGGTTAGTTTGCTATCTAGGGTTACCCCTAGGTATTTGACTTCCCCTTTAAACTTTAGCGTTTGGCCCCACATACGAAGTTCCCTCAAGTCAAGGTTCCTTCTGAGGGTGAACGCTATCACGGAGGTTATTAGTTGACAATCCCTCTTGTCTGCACCATTTTTCGGTAATCCTCAGTGCCAGCTGCATTCTCTCGGACACAGTGGCCCCGAATCTACCGTTTACAACTATGCTGACGTCATCAGCAAAGGCTTGGGCATAGATACCCTCGTCATTGAGTCTACAAAGGAGCTCGTCAACCACCAGGTTCCACAGAAGAGGAGATAACACCCCTCCTTGCGGACACCCCTTAGTGGCTGAGACCATCCTCGTCTCCCCAAAGAGCGTACCTATTATTGTTCTTTCCCGTAACATATTACCAGTCCATCTTACAATGTCCTGTTCTATGCCACGGTTCTGCATGGCCCTAAGTATGGAATCGAAGGAGGCAACATTAAATGCCCCTTCAATATCCAGAAACGTACCTAGGGCTATCTCTTTATTTAAGAGTGCCTGCTCCGCTTTCAGGAGCAGCTTGTGTACCGCGACTTCGCAGGACACCCCACTCTTATACGCAAACTGGTTTCGATGCAGAGGTTTTACCCTCAAAGCACCGTCCCGTAGGTACCTGTCCACCAGTTTTTCCAAAGTTTTAAGAAAAAAGGAGGTCAGGCTGATAGGTCTGAAGGAGCCCGTCTCAGCATACGTGGCCTTACCAGGCTTCGGTATGAAGACTACTCTTCCAGACCTCCAGTTCATAGGGATATAGCTCAGTGCCAAGCTAGCCCTGAGTAGTCGGCACATTGGTCCTCGATGATTTCCCTGCCCTGTTGCAACAGTGCCGGGAAGATACCGTCTGGTCCCGCGGCTTTGTATGGGTGAAAGGATTTTATCGCCCATGCAAGTCTGGTTCTGTTCACGATTTTGTTGGCAAGGGCCCAGCTGTCCTTGGATGCCCTCCTACGGAGTGCCCCTGAACAGATGTGCCCCTGCTCCGTGACAGGTTCACATCCCGGGAAGTGTGATTTTAGAAGAAGATCTAAAGTCTCCTCACCGGTCGTTGTGTATTCCCCTTTTTCATTCTTCAGAGATCCTACCCTACCCATGGTGTCCCTCTGGAGAGTTTTTCTCAGCTTGGAGCATTCTGGAAGGCTGTCAAGGTCCTCACAGAATTTTCTCCAAGAGTTTTCTTTGGCTTTGCGAATCGCATAACCATATTCTCTCCTTTTAGCCTTATAGGCTTCCCAGCCATTTGTTCTTTTGGCCAGGTTGAAGAGTCTTCTCACTTCTGTCCTGAGACTCGAGAGGTCTTTGGTCCACCATACAGTGTCCCTATTAGCCCTCTTCCTTTTCTCTGGGCAGTTTCTGTTATAGGCCTCCATAAGACCTACAGTCAGTTGTTCTGAGAGGAAGTCTATTTCAGCCTCATTCTTTGGGGCTGGGAGGCATTCGCTTAGACCCTGCTCAAGGTGCTCCCTGAAGGAGTCCCAATCACAGGTTCTAGGGTTGCGATATGTGACCTCCTCCTTCCCCGTTTCACAGGTTAGGTTGTAGAGGACATGCCTATGGTCGGACATAGACATCTCCCTAGAGACATGCCATCCGTCCACCCACCTGCACACCTCTCTTGTACCTACTGTGATATCAATGACCTCCTCCCGCGATTCAATCACAAAAGTGGGGTCATTCCCAACGTTAGCCACTTCTAGATTATTGCAAGCAATGTATTCCAGAAGTGACTCCCCTCTTGAGTTAATGTCTGTGCTCCCCCATATGATATGGTGAGCATTGGCGTCGCACCCCAGAAGGAGTTCGATCCCTTTGTCCCTACAGTGTGTAACCAGTTCTCTCACCTCTTTGGAAGGAGGGGGACCTGATTGGTCGTACGGTAGGTATGCCGAGCCAATAACAATCTGCCTCGACATATTATTTCTTTTAATCTTGACTGTAATTGCCACTAGGTCTCCTGTGCACAGGTCCCATTGTGGAAAAACATCAAGATTTCTCTTGGCTACTATACATGCCCGAGGGGGCCATTCGTCGAATAGATCAAGTCGTAGCCTCCCGCGCATGGTAGCCCTTTGACCGCTCTCCCAACGACATAGGGTTCCTGCACAAGAGCAAGATCTATGTCTTGTTTGAGTAGACATCTCTGTAGTACAGCCGTGGCTGCCTTACAGTGATGTATATTTGCTTGTATTATTTTTACCACCTTTTCAGGTGGTGTTCGCCCGTCCGGTTTGGGCCTCTTCTGAGTCCCTGCCGGTCTCGGTTTTATGGGCTTCTCAGCCCTCTCGCCTCTTCCGCTGGTTCCTTGCCCTCGATTGAGGTGCCGGACCCTAACGGAGTTGGTGTCAATACCGGAGCTGGCTGTCCCTCTACGGTTCCACCATCTCCGGTAAGAAGTCTTCGGGCGCGCCCCATCTTTCGACGGTGCGCTCCCTGATCTTTTCGTCTTTTGTATGGTATCCATATCTGGTCCCACGAGCAGCTAGGGAAGAGGTGGTCGCCCCTGACAGAGCCCCGCATGCCAGGAAGGCTAAATACAATGGGGTTTCGCCCGGTGCCCCAAGGTGACTACCAGTCGCTGCTGATCTTCTGTTCAGCCACGCATCCCCTTGGCCTGGTGTCCCACCGTGAGATTCAGGTTTTTATTGAGGTTGTCTCCTCTTGGTCCAGGTTGTTAAGCCCAGACCCCCGTAACCCTATCCGCGAGACATGGTTACTGGTTTTTCGGTTCGGTCAATGGACCTCGCCGGCATCGTGTACCCCTGTGCAATCCCTTAGCCACGACACGACAGCTGGGAAGGGGTGGTTGGTCCGCGGTGCGACCTTAGGTACGACTCGTCCGACAATCTTGCGGGTTTTACACCGCTCATGCAAGACTCGCCGTCCGTATAGTACGCACAACCCCAGTGTTGCATCTAGCCTGCCATGTTGCAGTGTTAGCTGCTCAAGCAGACCAGATACTTTTCTGGGGGGCCCCTATCCGCCACCTGGGGACGCGCCCGATAGGCTCCAAACCCACGATACGTATATGTGTTGACAGTTGACATTAGCTTTTCGTCAACTATAAGATGTAAAATGCCCTAAACTAAAAAGACATCCATACTTTTCGGGTACAACGGGTAGTAAAGGGATCAAAAGTATATAAGGAAATAAAATAATTGATTTGAAAAACCGCTTTCTTATGCGACTAGCCCTTTTTAGGATTTTATTGCTCGTAATGTTGGCAGCATTTGACTTGTATAGAATCCTTAGAACAAAAAGAAACAAGAAGGAGTCTGTCATGTATAAACTTTAAGCGATGGCTTCAAGATGGCATCGGAAGCTCATTGTATGACGCATTTATGAAGGGTAAAATTAAGAACTACCAACTTGTATAGGAATAATGTTGAAAAACTGTCCAGCAAATAGTAGGTGGCACGAGAGTAGCAGAAGGGTAAATAGACAACGTGAAGTTAGTAACACTCCATAAGTTATAAATAGAGTGAAGTGAGCTGGGTTGAAAAATTAATTTTCGTGATTTTATGTAGTCAAATTTAAAAAAAAATAGTTTAATATCGTTTATTACTTTAAGAATTCATTTTGACATAGCCTATCACAGGACAGTTTCTTCTTTTTTACTATTAGTAACGTCCTGTGATACTTACTCTTGCTACTGTGGCGCCACCAATTTGCTTCCTTTTGATGGATACTTTTTAATACATTGAATTGGTTCCCCTTCTTTCTACCCTCCATGCCATAAACACATTAGATGTTTTTTGGCGACTGATACATACTGATACGCAAGATACTTGAGTATCACGAGCCATATGCAATCTCAATACAGAAAAAACGTGAGGAATTTCCCCTAAGGAACTTTGTTGACGTACACGTGAATATGCATTAAAAGACTTGACGTTAAATCGTGAAGGAATGCCAAACCGTAAAGGTAATTTTATAGATATAGGATCACAAGAATAATTTTTTTTATTCACTTGAAAAGATTTTGACGTGATTAATCTGAACGTGTGGTATATTAAACCCTCTCGCGTTCGACGCGATTGGTTTTTCTATTTTTACCGGAAACTTGGATTTATCGGCCATGACAGACATGAACTACTTAATATTGTTCCTGGAATTGGTCCTACCATCTGCGGGCGTTCCTTCAGGAAATTAAGAGAAAAACGGACAATCGACGGAGAAATTTATTAGCCGTTTTCACTTGGCCAACAATTGATAAAAGCAGAAAAACCTATTACGTTCTCTTTTTCAGTTGAACGGCTTATGTACCGGCTGAACTCTAATAATATTATACCAAAATAGTTGACTTTTTTGTTTATGTGCTCGGAACTTGATTAAGATTAATGTATATTGCTGTAATGAATGTCCATTACTGGTTTAGTGATTTTTTTTTATATTTGCATCTTATAAAATAGATTTTTAGTGGTTCAAATGTACAAATAAAATTTTTATAAAATTAATCCTCTAGCCATAATCGGCTTTTGAAATTTAAATTTAATGGTTACATACGTCATAAGTGGTAAGTGACGTGTTTCAATAAGATTGGTAGAACATTTGCGATGTTGTCGATATGCTTTAATATTAACCGAGAAACTTATCTCTCTCTCTTATTTGTTGTCATTAAAAAGAGATAAACATATCGATATTTTTGTTCTCTGATTGACACTTTATCAAATAAGGAGTAAAACACTAAACACAATATTCTGTCATTTTCGTTAGTTTAATTTGTTGTTTGGTTGTGTTTGGTTTATGAAAGAAATTACTTCTATACTATTTTTGGTTCGAAAATAAAAATCCCTAACTCCTTCTCTTGGTGTTATAGCGGTTCCTTCAAAAATAACCAATAGAAGTAATTGTTCTCTCGGGGAGCAACCCTTCTATCCGTACAGTGAGAGAACGAATTTCAAGAATACGGTTTTAGCATTTTCAATAGAACCACGCCCATTTTCTATTGGCTGTTCTATTCTATCACCGTCAAGAATAGGGGTCTTGTTTGTTTATTACAGATAAACACTATTTTCTCTCCTGTCATATATCTTGTCAACTGGTACAATCAGTTAGTCACAGAACACGGTGTTTTGTGCCGCCAGTTCTTTGAGAATACTTGAAACGAACGTAGCTAAAATGTGACAACGTTGACTTTTAAACACACTTAATTATTTGTTATTAGTTGGCGCTACGTTTAAAACTTACTAATTATTTATTGCTAAATTTTACGAAATGAGAAAAATTAATTGCAAAATGAATACCAATATAAGTAAGTAGGTATCTTATCCTAAATATATATTGCTATCATTTTGATTAATATGATCCTACTAAACTAGTCCATTGTCGGATTTATCTCCAAGGAGATGCCTACCAAATAAACTTACCTAACTACTCGCCGTTTGCCCCGTCTTAGAATCGCTAACTTAGCATATTTTAATACGAGCGGCACACTATTCATCTTTCACCCTCTCTATCTCTCACGCCCCACGCTCTTTGTCCCTTTTTCACGCTCCCTCTCTTGTCTCTCTTGTCTCTGCTTCTCTTGTATCTTCCGTCCTCTGCTTAATCGTTCTACCAATCTTCTCTCACTCTCATGACCCATTCACATTACTTATGCAATGCTGCGTTTACTTTCACCTCTAGTGCAGCCTTCAGCATGTGTACTTTGAAGGATAATTGGCCATTCAACCATACAACTAGATATATTTCAAATCTTTACTGCTCTATCTGCTCCACAATCTTCCTACATATCTTCCACGCCTTTCTTTCAATCTACGGGCTTCCTTTTCGGTATATACCAATCAGATATCGTCCACAGATACTGTAATCTCACACTCCCCTTCACACTATACTCAACAAACCGCATTAAGCATCAATACTAATTCAAATTCAAAGTAATGGGGGAGTCCCTTCATGGTAGCCAACCTGGAAAAACCACTGCCTTTTTTTTGGGAATTATTCAACTTTGAATGTATAGTTTTTGCCACATTCAGTATACTGTAAAAGTTTTTTGTGTCATGAAGGTCTCATTTATTAGATATTGGAAAAAAACGTTTTTTGTAGGATATTTTTGTATGTTATATTTTCAGTAATGAATTGTGACAATTGACAATTTTCATTCATGCCATCATTGTCAATTTTGCTATTTTGATTTTTACTTAGAACATAAACTATTTTATGTTCTAAGGATTTTTATTTGTTCTGTGTTCTGCTTTTGTTTGAATTTCATTACATGATCTGGATAAATTGATACCGAAAGAAGTCAGAAATCCAATAAACTAAGTAGACAAGACAATTTTGGTTAAAAAATGAGAATAATTCAATAACTTGAAACTACTTGCTGATTTCTGCGAATAAACTGAATCTACAAAATCACCTTAACCACGAATAAAAACACATACAATTAACCTCCAAACATCCACCGCTATAGTGTCAAAACGTTGTTGATATATTAGACATTTGACAGACAAAGAAATAGAAAATGACATATGATAATGGTTTCTATTGGTTGTCCTTTAGTGAAAACATAACATCCGAAAATCCCTACGAAAAACATTTTATCCAATATCTAATAAATGAGGCATTCGTGACAAGAAAAACTTTTACAGTATACTGAATGTGCTGAAAACTATACTTTCATTTCAAAGTTGAATAATTCCCAAAAAAAAGGCAGTGGTTTTTCATCTATTTTTTCAGGTTGGCTACCATGAAGGGACTCCCCTATTCCTTCTTAATGTCATCTGTCAAAATTGTGTGGCGGCATCTGTTGACTCGGTAGGCGAACTGAAAAACAGTATGACCTTGGGCGTTAATCTTAGACTAGGAAAGAGAGAGGACAGCGCATGGCAATGAAAACCTTATGCGTGTGAGTGAAGCCAAGTTTCAAACGTTTGGTGGTAAACAAATTTGGAACGTCGAATTGTATTTTTTTAGTTTTTTTATTAATTTTCACCTTTTTTAATTACCTGAATAGACATTTTAAAATGGTTTATTGTGCAGTTTATAAGTGCAACAGTCAGAGTGCTAAAAAAGAGAAAGGAATTTCATTTCATAGGTAAAAAGTATTTAAAACTATTTCCTTGAAATTTATTTTTATTAATATTACAGCTTTCAGGTAATAGATGTTTAACTAAATCACATATGTTATGTATGATAACTTAAATTAATAGTACATACATTTTGAAAATTGTTTTCATTCAGTTTTAAAGATTATTTTTCAATTAATTGTTATTATTTTCTCATAGATGTAATAGTTTTGCAGTGGCGTGGAACAAAAACATATATTTAAAATGGATAAAATAGATTAAAATTGTAATATTTATTAAATAAATATGTTTTAAAATGATTGTTGTTTTTTTTTGGAGCAGTACATATTTAAAGACTTTTTTAAATTAGATTTGTAATACGAAATAATGAAAATGATTATTTAATAATCGTATAAGAAAAATCGTATGATACGCCTATGTCAATATTGTCCGCCATTAGTTTGGTGGTAAATGGGTTACATAAATTGATTCCAATGCGCAGTCCTCTCTCTTTCCTTGTCTAAGGCGTTAATATTTTGTGTTAGTATGTCACGTTTACGTTAATGTCACTTGTATCCTGTCAAAAAATTTAAATTACTTGAAGGAAAATGATTTAGAATTTACGTGTTAGAATTATTCTACTTTAAAAATTTCGAAAGATATTAATATGGCAACTCCAGAAGGAAATAATTCGAATGTAAAACGACCGATTAGACCATACCAAAAATTAGTGGTAGTGAGGAGACTTCCCCGCTGGAAACGAACCTGTACGTTTCCAGTGTATCATAAGAGATGGTATATACAAACATGCACCCGTTGCGCGAATGAAGACTTTGAATCGTCTGACGATGACACCGAGTTTGACTCTGAGACAGAAACGAATGCCAGTGAAGGTTCCAATGAGTATTTCCAGATACTTCTTGTTAATCTAATCAGTGCTGTGTGTGGATTACTTCTGTTAACTTTAACGATTTTCGTAACGTTATCTTCGATGTTTCCCAAACCTCAACAATATCCAGATTGGTTTAATGATGCTGTCGCGTTTTTTGATAATTTGCCCTTACAATCAACCTATTAACCAATGACAAATGCAAATTAATAAAAAGGTCTCATTAAAATTTGATTTTTATTTTAGTTTAGGAATTACATAATAAGAATATAACATAATTCAATGGACTTGAGTACCATATTTTGTGTCTAAATTTTTAATTCAAACTATAGTTAAAAAAGAACAAAAAACACTGGCAAGTGATAACATTGAAGTGTCTTCTGATCGCCTGAAAATATTGTTTAGTCAGCTGTGTCCTTTACCTACGACTTTTATTTTTGTAATTATTGTACTTTTTACTTTAGATGCCTTTTCAAGGGATTTCATTGAAATGGGTCATTCTCAAAGAGAGGTTGCTGCAATTATTTGGGTCGACCAAAGTGATGTATCGAGAACCTACCGGCGGTATTTAGAACTGGGAAAGCTGGAAAATCGTCCAAGAGCAAGTCGCCATCGCATTACAGCCCCTAATCAAGGTCGATGTATTATTCAATTGGCCCGAAGAAACCCGAACATTTCTGCCGAGGCCATCAGATAGCAATTTCAGGAAGCACACCAAATTGAAGTTTCCGGTCAAACCATTAGAAGAAGACTTCATGAGGCTAATTTAAGGGCCCGTAGACAAAGTTTTAAAATTTACAAATGATATTAAGGTTGCTCGCTTGAATTGGTGCCGTGAGCACCAAAACTGGGGTTTGGATCAATGGCAGAGTGTGATGTTTTCGGATGAAACCAGGATTAGTTTAGTGTCGGCTACATGTTTGGCGAGTTCCAGGACGTCAATCTAGATCCACTAATAACCAAGAAGTTGTCCCATTTCAAGGTGGTGGTGCAGTGTTTTGGGGAGTTATAATGTGCAATGGTCAAACACCTCTTACCTTGAACTTTGGCAACATAACTGGTCAAATATACATCGATTTCGTATTAAACCCAGTTGTTTACTTATGGAGAGGTGCTGTAGAGCAACATTTCTTGTTTATGGACGACAACGCGCCATTACATCGCGCCCAACAGGTTATTAAGTTTAAGGAAACCGAGGATATCGTTAGTTTACAGTGGCCACCAAAGTCTCCGGATCTAAATCCTATCGAACATGCATGGGATATGTTAAAAAGAAAAGTTAGACAACAAAATCGGGGTTATGCGGGTCTTCCAACCCTTATCCATGCTGCTACCGAGATTTGGAAGAATATTCCTCAGCACCAGCTTAGATAGATGTTTAAGAGGTGGCCAGAAGCCTATTCCACTGCGACCTTTTCAGATCTGTTGTGGTCCTCGAAAAACTAGATTACATCCCCCAGTCCGACTTTCTTAACGAAGTCTATAAGCTTTGAGACTGTGCTCTGGTGTTTCCTCTTCTAGGTGACAGAATCTGCACAGATCCGTCTCTGTCAACCCCATCAGCTTAAGATGCCTATTTAGCTTACAGTGGCCCGTCAATAGACTTACTACAGTTTTGACCGTTTTCCTGTCTTTACTCAATAAGTCTGACGTAAACTTTTGCGAATATTCCATTATGAACTGTTTCGCTTGCCTTTGTCCTGGTGAATTCCACCACCATTCCCGTGATTTTTATGCCACCCATGTTTTCCGTTTTTATTATATTTTTTGCAATGCCGCAGAAAGTTTCCGGTCCAATAAAAGGCATTGATGAGCCTAGTTTAGCCATTTCATCTGCCTTTTCATTGCCTTTTAGACCCCTATGACCTGGTACCCAAGCTACCGTAACCTTGCTACGATCCCCCAGAGTATTCAGAGCATGCACACGGTCCCATACTAGCCTAGAATTGACCTCTACAGAATCTAGTGCCCTTAGCACCGCCTAACTGTCTGTGAAGATGGCTATTGAACGGTACGTCCTATCCAACCTTTTAATTTCTTCTACACAGTAGTAAATCGTCGTAATTTCTGCTTGAAAAATCGTGGCATTTTGGGATAGACTTACTGGGAAGGTTATCCCTTGTTTCCTTTCGACTACGCCGGCTCCCACGCCATACGGCGTCTTTGAGCCGTTGACTCCGCCTCTACGGGTACACCTTTTTCCCATTCTTCCCTACCTGGTATAACTATTTTAACTTTATTGGCAAAGCTATCTCTCGTGACTGTTGCGTCAATGGGTTGCCCCAAAATGTTATTCGCTTTTAGTTCCTCGATTAGCTTACCATTATCAGCCCCATGCGATTGGCTTATGTGCTGCTGATTATGTATTAATCTGTGCATGGCTGCTCTCGCTTCGCCCTGTATATATATATGTGTAGTGGTGGAATGTTCAGCACCAGCTTATAAACAATCTAATTGAACGTGTTCCCTGAAGAATTGAAGCTTGTATAAGAGCAAGAAGAGGGCCAACTGAATATTAATTGTCTTTTGTTAAACTTTTTTTAGCAGAAACTTAATTTAATCTAAATTTGCCTAATTTGGGGATTTTCTATAAATCTGTACAGTAATCGAGATAATGAATTTATTCCATCTGACTTTTCCACACCGTATATAACAAATATTTAGCATTTACTGTTCTATGTGTTTTCTAATTTAAATTATTACCAATAATTTTACTCCTAGAATAGTAGATTTCGTTTACTGAAAGCTCAGTTTGTATAAAAAGTAAATTTGAAGATTTTACACGGAAAAGTTTATCGTAATATCACTTTTTATTCCGTACAATAGTAAATCTCGTGCCAATATCCGTGAAATAACAAATCGTAACCTAGAATCGACTGGATTACGATAGAAATGTTCGAGTACACTTAGCTCTCGAGGGTGAAGATTGCCCTGTTTTAGGTCAACAGCAAGAGATTTGGTACCGGGAGTCTGTAAAAAAATATATAAAGTGATATGGTTTGTTTCGAGCATAAAAATTTAATGTCATTTTAAAATGATTGAATTGGTGAATTTTATTTTGTTAAAAAATATATTTTCGCATGAACGTAAAGTCTAGCAAGGTGTACAAGAAACCTACCGTGATTGCATTTTAACCTAGATATGGTCGCAGATGAGTTTTTGGCAAAATTGTATTTGAATATGTGTGGGATATCTTTAGATAAGGAAGGGTGGAGAAGATGATATAAATTATTGGAGCTGTTAGAAAGTTTAGACCATTTTTGTTGCCATTTCTCCAATTTGTATAAATCAAAGGAGGTTATTATATTGATAAATTCCCCATTTATAGCAAACCCTGAGTATAATATTTTAAGCATAAGTCCTGTATAATGATACAGCGTTGCCAGCACAAGGGTGGAACAAAGAGAATCGATTAGTATTCTTTGTTATCCTCATAGACACTCTCTTTTAGGTAAAACAAAACAAACAGAATTTTATGAATGAAACATTGCATGCTTCTCCTCTGATAATAGGTCTATGGTTAGATGCCAAGCGTTGATTATTATGGTTTGTACGATGGTTGGTGCATATGGGACTCAGCAAGTAAAGCAACAGCAACACATTTTGTAGTACAGTAATAACTATAATATTTATATGTATTGATATTGCAATGTTGCCAGGTACTCAATCAATTAAAATTAAACAATTTAAAAAAAGTATGTTCCAAGTTAAAGTCTAAAATTTTATGTGTATTTTTTATTCATAAGCTATAAGTGGTAAAAATTTTATTGATATAGGTCATTAGTCCAAAAACAGATACCCTCCTTTCTGTTTTCTAGTTACTGAATTTTAATTGAATGAATACTTACAGTTTTTTGATTTACTCATCCATTTATTTAAAAAGTTCACGTACATAACTCGTCCAATTTTCATATTTTTAAGTTTTAAAGTCCCGCATAAAATCCAAAACTTTTCCAGACAACGTTGAAGTTGCCACGAAAACTATGCAGTTTGCAATACGAAAAATGTTCCAAGAGAAAAGAAATTGCTATAAATATTATCAAGATGTCTTTTTCTATTGTGAGTTATTTGTATTCTCTTCTACAAAGGAGAGCTTTTCAAGTAGTAAGTGTACCAAAAACACAAAATGGGATAAAAAAAAGCTTTTGGGTTGCTGGCAAAACACCGGTCTCTCTTTAATAGAAATGTAAATCCATAGCGAATATTTACATTTCGCTATTGCAAATCGATGAATTTATTCAAAAATAAAATACTCTAAATATATATTCAAAAGTTGGGGTTTGTTCAAAAAACGTATAAAAGGTAAATATTTGTTTGCAACAAACAAAACTGTTCAGGCTGAAATATTTTTAAAATACACTCCCCGGCACAAAAAAACCCTGTACCCTGTAGCTATAGTAGCTGTTGTCAACTCTAATCACGTTGAACCCTGACCTTTCTGAACATTTTGTTCTTTTGTTCACGACATTATCTCTGTTTTTAATGGAGAATCTACAATTAAAAAAAAAACATGATAATCAAATCAAATGTGAAAATCGTAGGTAAATCAACGCTCTGTATATTATAGTACGTTGAAGAAAAAAAAGTATTTTGTCTAACAGAGTTTCCTAATATGATACAATATCACCGTATTCTATTAAATATTAATTATTTTCCCTTTTGTATACAGGGTGGACGATAACCCGAACCTTTCTTTTTCTTTCTTCTATCAAACAAAACACCCTGTATTTTATATCATAAATAGAATATTCGATTATATAAGTTTAATTTTTGTTAAGAAAACAGAGTTTTCACATAAACGTGTCCATATCTTCTGAAGGACTCTGTATAACGTAGCAAAACCTTATATCAAAAGCTTTACAAAAAATGTGAGCAGTCCGAATTCGGTATAATATACAGGGGTTCCCATTT
Organism: Ophraella communa; assembly: GCA_035357415.1. Classification (NCBI taxonomy): domain Eukaryota; kingdom Metazoa; phylum Arthropoda; class Insecta; order Coleoptera; family Chrysomelidae; genus Ophraella; species Ophraella communa. Next base: position 9,885,730 of record CM068982.1, on the reverse strand, counting down.
AAAAAATCATATGTATCTGTATAGTTTAATGTAATTTCAAAATATGGACCCTAAAGACATCTACTACTTTTGTTAATAACATTTTTTGATATCTTCTAAGACAACCCATATATCGAACTTTGTCGTAAGGTTGGTACACCCTGTTTGTCATAACCAGAATGTTAAATCAGCCTGATGATGGTCCTATAGGACCGAAACTAGTTGCAACAATTAATAAAACAGTTGTGGGATAGACTTTGAGTTTCATTTGAACCTTTTGAACCTATAGTGTAAAATGGCTAGCCAGATCATAGATTAGAAAGAAGTTTATAGATAGCCGACTCTAAAGGTTTTTTTAAAACGTATTTACAGCGCCGTTTGTGACCTAAGTATTAACTACACAGGTTGATTGATTAGTGTGAGGAGATCTGTTATAGTAAAAATTACAAAAAAAAGTTATTGGCAAAAATTGTAAGCAGCTTAAAACTCCACATTTTAAAATTAGTTACAATCTTACAGGGTGTTCCATAAGATGTTGACACACCAAACTTGTGTTTTTTTAAATGGAACACCCTGTATTTTATTTTTAATTCGAAATCAGCATCACTTCTACATAACAACAATGTAAAGTTTTATTTAAAAAGTTATAACCAATATTACCCGAAAATCGTATCAAGTTTAACCCCCTGTATAATTAAAAAGGAGTATAGGAAGTCTCTTAAACACTAAAACAGTACTTCTCTGTAAGTACTGTCTCAAATGTAAAAAAACCGTCAATAACAATAATGATAAATCATATATTATGGTATTTGCAAATGGCCGCTGTGACGTAATTTACGTCGTAAACATAGACTTAAGGTCGTAAACTACCAACTTGGGAAATGTGTTAGGTTCCTTCCTTAGTTTTTATAATCTAAGGAATAAACATAAATATAATTACTATACTTCTTACCAAACCCTTCTTTCAGTTCGTCATAGTTTATTCATTTCTTTCTAACACATTAAGTTGTAGCTGAGTAATTAACGTATATTCGCGTATTTTGAATGCTCCCAACTTCTAACCAATCAATCATGTAAATTAAAATATTTTGTCGCAGAATACTGTAATGCAAATGCCCCTTTACAGTGTCAAACACTGAAGTGTCACAATTGTCGTTCAGGTCAGTATTTTACGTTATTTTATGTGTTAAACACGCTATAAAGTGAAAAAATTAATTTTATATTCATTATATTCAAACAATCTAAAATAGTTTATATAGTGTAAAAGTATCAACTTTTTGGCAATTATTTGATAACTTTTCCATTTTTAAGAATCTCATAAATACTAATGTTTTGTTTTTTAAATCCAAGGTGCAATAAAAGTTAGTTTCATAATTAGCTGAATACGATCCTGGCAACTGTCAGATTTGCATAGAATTACATGCAATAATACTCAACATTCCCAAAATAGTGTATGACGTCACAAACTATGACGAACTGAAAGAAGGGTTTGGTAAGAAGTATATCATAAAATACTTCAATGATATTATGCTTATAGGATGACAGGATAGAATCAGCTGACGTAAACTGACATTTCTGCCAACATAGATTTTGGGTTGTTCCATCAAAATTCCCTAAAAACAGGCGAGATTGCGCGGATTTGACCTTGAATAAATAGAAATGGTTCTATAATTTTGTGCGCCTTTTTGTTGCAGTCAAAAGTCTGAAAGGCATGCGCAGTTGTTTCACAAAAAAAGCTAGCAATAGAATTGCGAGCAAAAGGCTGAAATGTACGAGTTACTTTACATTCAAAGACAAATTACCTATATTTGTTGTATATTTTTATACATGCCAAGGCTTAAAAAAGTGGTCACTTGCATTAAAATCTGAAATCCCATAAAGATTTCCTAAAATGTTCACAGTTATGTACATAAGTAATTTTTCATTCCCAAAGCAGCGCGTAGAATAATTTAATACCACTTTTACTGAATTACCCACATTTATGTTCGAGACGTGTAACTCTAACTCGGTTCCAGCTATTCGACAAACGAAGTCGTTAATTATAATAAACTAACTATTAGTCTAATTTCGCGGTCTCCTAATTACGATTTTGTTCCAGCGAAAAGTTTCTCTGGCAAAAACGTAAAAGAAAAACCATTCGAAGTGTTGTGATAAAAATTACTTTTATTGTTCAGAACGAAATTAACTTAGGTTAGGGTGTAATAAAGTTGAACTAACTTAATTGCGTCTTTGGGATACGGAATATGAGAGATTAATTTATCTTTAAGTACTTTAGACGTTAAGTGGTAATATTTTAACACGTTATAAATTTAGTTTACGCCAAAAGATTACTTGGGCGTTTATAGGAACAAAAATGCTACGATTTTTTAACCATAACATTTTAAATTAGTTTGTGGATATGAAATGTAAATGAACAGAATTTGTTAGTAATGCTCTAGTTTTGATTCCAATGGATGGGGTGTTAAACTTAACAAAAATTTGATGTTTTCTCAATGTGAATAGTAAGGGGTGTACAAAATCATACTAGGAAATCAATTAATTTTATTGTATTTATTATCACACGGTTTTTATGTCGATTTGAAAATTCAACTTTTGGATGATTTAAATAGTCCGCCATTTGTTCTGTGACGTAGATAACCCAAAAGTAAAGTTAGCTACACAATGGTCGACATAGAACCGCAATTCTTTCGTCTTCTTTTTTAAAATTTTAATCCTCAAACCACAATTTTCGTCTAACTTCTGCTGCAGGCATAGTTACAAATTTTTTAATTCTAACTGTTGTGTTCGTGCAGTATGATACAAAACAAGATTTATATGATATTGACATTATTCAAATTTGAAAAAAAATCTGGACCGACGCGATAAACGCTTAATCCGGGTTATCTCTACATTTTCTTATGCACCAACACTTTTTCGGCTGTTAAACGAGTTTATCTTTAATCGCTCGAGTTCGGGCGTTTAATCCAATGAAATGTCAATACGGATGGTTTAATCGAAGTTTTTGACTATAACCTAACTTTTTGGTCCGACAAATTGAAGAGATAAACTTTGTTGTAATTATATATTATTAGTTAAAAGTGGGATTCATTGTGAATTTATGGAAGTAGAAGATGAAATTTTTTTGGAAGATGATGGGGACATCTTGGATATCATAAGATATGGGTTTCCTAGGAGGCATTATGAAAGAACTGATTTTTTTAATGATATGGATGTCTGCAAAACAATACAGTTGGGGAAGTAGCATTGATTTTTTTTTTCTATTTCATCCCAAGCCCTACTTTTAGATACAGCCGAAGCCCTGTCTGTTTTTTTATCCTCTAATACTTCTAGGTATTCAGGCAAAATTACATTAAATAAGTGAGTTTTTTTTTGCGCAGCGAAATTAGGTTCTCTTTTTTATCCATGATTTGCCAATGAATTAGTTTAAACTTTGTCTTTACAACTTCTAACGACTCTACTACATTAAATAAAAACAAATATAATAAAAAGACAAATATCGATAGTAACCATAGAGGAACTTAATTTTCCCATGTAAATAAATTTAACAATCTCAGAACGCAAAATTGTAGCGGTGTTGTCATAATGTGCACACGGATTAACTAATCGAATTTTATTGGATGTCGGTGCATAGCATCTTAGGTTCTCGACACTAATCTGGATTACTTAATCCTCGTTTACAGTGACAACGGTGCATACGGGCATTAGCTAAAAAAATTTTAAGACAATGCTTAGGTATATTTTATTGAAACGTCAAGCTCCTATAATAAACTGTAGACAAATATAAGATACAGAACACTCATATATTTTGAAAGTTCTTCTAACTTAAAATTAGATTGGCCTTTTTGTAACTGGCTATTAGCTATAAGTTCATAAAACATCTAAATCAGAAAGTGGCTTACTTCATATATGAGTTAGTGACGTATCTGTAGTGAAAGTTGCAAACATTTAGGAATTTAGGAATTCTACCAAAAAGTTTGATCCAAAAATTTTTTTAAATATATTTTTGCAAAGTAGTGCTAATATACTTTAATAAAATACCAAAAACCGGATATCGGTTTAACACCCCATTGTATATGCCTTGATTAAAATAAAAGTTCAAGTAGATAACTCTTCCTCAATGCGTTCAAGGGTCTCTCTGCAGAGAGAATTCCTCTCAAAGACAATTTTTTAAAGGTTCTTGGAGTATGAAAAATGCAGCTAAACTGTTATAGTGTGTTGATCCAATCGAAATACAAAGCATCTGAGCAATTTCTGATGAATCACCGATTTCTTGCTGTCAGGCCACTCTACTTCTTGTTTCGCCTGTATTTTATCAAGTCACAGACAGCACTTTGTTGATCAGTTTCTAATAGCACATAAGGTATTAGATGATCAGGTCAACAGACAAATCAGTCATCTAGATCTCAATACTACATTAAAATTAAGGCAAATAATTTTGTAGGAACGAACGAAAACAATTTTATCCAGATTCTGCGGTGTGATGATAATACACAATCAAAAGGACATCGCTGGATCAGATTGAACCAGAAATGAGCCTTCCAGGGCCGTATTCTCGAATAATTCCTACGAGAGAGTCGTTTCTCGTTACTACGATAGTAAAGAAATGGATAGGTACAGGGTACAGAAGTTTTCATGTAGATAGATAGATATGTTTTCGAAAGAGTGAGAAATTATTCTCTCGTAGGAATGATTGTGGCACAGGGCTCAAGTAATATTAATTTTGTTCTATTTTGGGTTGCCGACGTAAATTGTACTTTTGCATAAATATTGTTTAGTGTTGATATGCGTAGATTCTTTTAAAATTAGATAAAAAAGCAATCCTGCATTCACGAAATCTACCAATTCATGCTGATGTTCAATACCTAAATGATTAAATTCCATATTTTCTATGCCAAAAAAAACACAGAAAGCTCAATAATGACATGATGAAACCCTTTACAAATTTAATAACCCAACATTCTGCAAAGCTTAAAGTGAATATATCGACAAATACCGGTAATTTAAACGAACATTTTCAATCAACGGCTGGAATCTACATATGAGAAATTTTATTAGCTTCCAATTAATCGTGTCTGGGAAACGAAAAAAGGGCATTTAATGACATTTCAGAAACAAACTCGATTTTGTTATTATGTGGGCTCGTCGACGTCGATACAAAAGCGTTTAGAAGGGTTTTGTTTAATTTGAATACAAACCAATCGGCTTAACAACAAAATGGTCGATGGTTTTTTAACGAAACGTGTTAAGAACAGATTAAAATTAGTATTAGATAGGGCTAGAACTGAAAATCTTAAATTTAACAAAAACAAAAGTAAGTTTAATCTAACAGAAATAAAATTTGTAGGGCACATAATAGGTATAGTGAGGGTGTGAAAGTGGATGATGAGAAAATCAAAAGCAAATTAAATATGTCATTGCCAAAAAATAGAAAAGAATTGGAGCAGTTTCTCACATACGTTTCAAAATTCATTCCAAACCTGTCTGAAAACACCCATTTTATATGAGAAGAGAATCATAGCCAATCTTCAAACAAATTGAAGCAAGTTTTATCATCCACACCAGTGGATGCCCAATCTAATGGCATAGTAGAGAGAGGTATCTAAACATGTAAAAAGTTAATAAAAAAAGCAGAGCATGACAATTAAGACTTATATCTGTGCCTACTAGAGTATAGAAACACTCCAATTGATAACAATATACCTTCCCCAGCTACCTTACGTTTTAATAGAAACATGAAAAGTTTAATACCGACATTTAACATTTTTCCAAAAGAGAATACATCAGTCGTGGAAGGCTTTAAAAAAAGACAATCTAACCAAAAAATTAATTATGATAAACATACAAAACAATTGAAATATTTAGAAGATGGAGGAAAGGTCAGAGTCAAGAAACAAGATAAGTCTGAATGGACTGCTGGTTAAATAGTGTCATTGAAAGAAACGGGAAATTTTTAGTTAAAAACGGCATTAATAAAGAAGCACCCAAATTAAATTGTAAAGCAGCTATTTCAGATGCTAAACGCCCAAAACGCAAAACCACTCAATCACAAGGACTTTGTTGGAAATTAATTGTAAATAATGTACAGTAGATTTAAATACACTTTTGTAAGTAACGCTCACGGTAAAGAAGGAAGATGTAGTTTGTGCGGAACATGCGAGAATACATCCAGCGCCGGATTCCGTTATGAGGCTAAAATAGGCCAATAGAAATATTAGTAGGTGTGGCTTGGATATTTGGCGCACTTTTTCAATTTGTGCTTTCTAGGCTAGAAAGTAAAAAAATATATAATTGCAGTGTAAAAATGTATTATAAAGGTGTTTTTTTTTATTATGCCAGGGGATAATTTCAGGTTTTTTTAAAATAAGTTTAATTTAATTAATATACATGTTTTGGTTATCAGTAACTAAATTAAGGGTAAAAATACTGAGGATTTTTTATTACTTATTTTTTATTTCCATCCTCCAACCTCCGAGAGTTGAAATATTTCATAGATTTGGACAAATTATTGTATAGTTTTAATCCATAATGAAATACAGTTTTTATCAAATATTTATAACTTGGGCATCTATTTCTATCTGCTAAAGCTGTGTTGTAGTCATCACAAGTTAGCTGGATATTGCACTTAATCATTTCTAATGCTGTTCCTGCTGTATGCCCATTCTTGTAGAGACGTAATAACTGTTCTCTTACATCATTACTAACTTTCCGAAACCGCAAATAATCTGAATTGCCTGATTGTGTGTTACAATAAGAGTTATTTCACAAGGTGCTTCTTGTAAAAGTTGGAATTTTTCTTGTATGCCCATGTATTTTTTCTAATAAGATGAATTTTTACTGTTAATTTTGAAGGGCAGTTGGTATTTCTCGTTTTAATTTGTGAAGATGGTTCGTAAGTTTTTGAGCACCGAGTAAAGTGGTGACATCTAAAATTAAATTTAAACTTTATATGGTAAATAAAACTTTTTAAATGTTTACTAAATAATTTTAATAATCTCAAAAATTCAATATGTTATGTATAGGTACCAATATATCATTTAAATATTTCACTTAAGTTTAATCCGTTCTCTATCCTCAATAACCGTATTATTTATAACGTATGATGAATTGGTTAAGTTTTCAAACTCTCTTAACCATTTACCAAACACTTTTTTGTTCGTGCAATTAACAAAAAATTGCAACTGAACGTTAGGGAACTTATCTTCACTTTCTATTATCTTTTTCTCCATAATTTTTGTTCCCCAGCCAGGTGGCAAAACAGACTAAAAAATATTGGTAGATTTAATTTAATAATTGCCCTACCTATACACCAAAAATAGATATTTGATTTGATACTCACATTAATGAATTTTTCATTTAACGAGGAAGACACAAAGTTTTCCATTTACACGTTAGTTTAAATTTTCTATGACTATGAAATGAAATGTTGAATCTGGAACCGTTGGCGAAAATGATACCGAAAACCGTTTACACTACCACTACACCATCACACATTTTTATATGCCTGACGCGCGTTTCGATAACCAGTTTACCGAAGGTAAATTGTTTACTGAAGAAGATAACTTGTTTATCGAAACGCGCGTCAGGCATATAAAAGTGTGTGTTGGTGTAGTGGTAGTGTAAACGGTTTTCGGTATGAAATGAAGACAAGATCAAAGGAAAACAATCATAAAATAATAAATACCTGCTTAAAACCTTAAAAATTACTTTCAGTTATACCTAGTTAAACGTCACGTAAAATATCAACGGTAGGTGGTAGGAACTCCGCCCACAAGCATAATTTTAATTGGTTTATTTTAACCTCATAACGGAATCTTGCACGGAACATAGCTATGGACAAGTGACAAGTGAAGGACGACAGCGCGCGCTTCGTGACAGAAACACAATCAAAAAGGAAACATTAAATAGGTCAACTAATTATTATAACAGCTAAAATAGTATTTGTCGTAATTGTAGTAACAAACAAGTTGTAAATAAAGTGTAAATACAATAACTGACTCAAACTTATTATAGTGTTGGTTAATTTTTATTTGCTTATACGTGTGATATAAATAATGTTCATTACAACTTGTACAGGAAGTGAAGCATTTTGCCTAGCAAATCTTTGGTCCTGCATGGATTGACTTTGAAATGTTAACAGAAGGTAGGTAACATTCCGAGGAACAAAATATATATCGAACCCCGGGGGAGGGAATGTTTTATTACATTTTAAGCTCAGGAATCGATTGAAAAAGTGATTCTAAGCAATAAATTTTCCACACATTTTTATTTGAAAACTAATATTTTTCAACTTCTTCGTGATCGAAAGTAAAAACTTTTAGTCGAAAAAATCGACGTTTGTAATCGGGTTTTTCGCGAAAAACTCGAAAATTATGCGTTTTATCGAAAAAATTATTAAACGAAGTAAAAAGTTTTCTATGACCAATACGGACCGAGATACGGCTTGTTAATAATCAAATATTTATTTAAAAAAAAGTCTCTAGCATAAAAATTGAGTGAGTTATGATTAAATAAGGTCAGCATCTAATTTTTTATAAGAAAAAATCAATTAAAACAACCCCCTAATTAAAATTGACCTTCACCCTTCTTAAAATACTGAAGATACAAAAAATTAAATAGTACTAAATTGTAGCTTTTTTAAAGACAAAAATTTTCCCATATTTGGCGAGATATAGCTATTTAAAACATTTATTTACGAGCGAGCATCACCTTTTTTGAACCCTTTAAACTTACCCTATTTAAAAACCAAGGTACTTGAGAAATTTAATTTACAGATTTTTGTAGCTCTTGTAAAACTCTAGAAACCACCTACCTAGTAAGTCAGTTTCGTTTAGAAGTAAATAGACAGACTTATCGTGAAAAGTCAATCACTAGTGGTAGGTATTTGTCTTAGAACATAAAATAGTAAGGAAGGAGTTTATGTTATATCTACAATGTTAAAATCTGGTGACGGAAGTCGGCCATATTGGATAACCATTTATGACTCATAGTTTTGTTTACAAGTTATAAAAATTTAGTTTTCTGTAAAAATTTGGATTAATTATTTATTGGTAAGTAGCTATTATTATAATAAATATACATTATATATACGTAAACTATATTTTGATGTTTAAATTAAATGAATACTTTGTATTGATCCCTAACCTATCCACTTAAAGTGACATAGGCGTATCAATAATGGAAAGAGCATATTTAATTTTAATTTAAATCATTAATTTACAATTTTTTGGTTAATCTCATAACTGTATATTATGTCAATTATTTTTTTGTCTATGGAGTATTCTAAAGTAACGTTGTACAATAAATGTATTTGTGTATTAATTAACACATTATTACATTCACAGTTTCCCAAGGGATGAAAATATTAGAATTATTGGATAGAACTTCTTCAGTAATTGTTATACTAGTACCAAATGCTATACCTACAATTAAAATCGAAAGAATGAAATATGTAAGTAATTATTACATCCACAAATTGCTTTAATAACATTGACCAAATCTATATTTTTTCTCAAATCTATTTACAGATATTTTACTTAAACATTACACTAATATATACCTTTCCTATGCAGGTAAGGACTAATTACCCTTATGCTGAAGAGATAATAACTACTAGCAATGAAACTATTTCACCAGTTCCTGTTCCTGAAACTCTACCATCTACTTCTGAAAGTCCTCGTAGGAAACAACTTATACAAAGCATCTGCGAAGTACATTTAAAAACAAGAATTTATTATATATGTAAAAGTAAAATAAATAATGTAGAAAAAATTAGATATGTTTACAGTTGACAGAAGCAAACATGAACCCTGGGTGGGCGTGTCCTTGTCGCTGTAGTTGTATTTTCATCTCACTTATGCAGCCACTAAAATTGATATTATCGTTAACATTGGCTCGTGATTGGCTGATTGTGATAACCTTGAAATTAGTTGGCATATTTTCCGCGGAACATGTTTGCTTCTGTCGACTGTACACAAAATTGAATTTAAGGGCCAATAATAGTGGTAGAATGAAAAATTTTAATAAAAATTGTGTAGCATATGTAACTGGTTTTATTTCATTAAATCTAGTACCCCCATTTTAGGCAATGTTATACTATTTTTTTCCTCTACTTCTCTTATTAAAATGGTTATTCTAATATATAATGATTAGTGTCCATACTGAATAATAGGTATGTTTAAATAAGGAAATTATTTTTCTATTAATAAAAATATAGGACGCCACTGTTAAAAAGTAACTTCCGGTAGCCATCTTGGATAACCATCCCGGTCAACTGTCCTTGAACGAGCATTACTTCCTTACTATTTTATGTTCTAAGGTATTTGTATAATATGGGCAACGCATAGTGTGTTGTCTACCCTTCAATTATTATCTACGGGTTTGACCACAGAATACTATTATACTTCTGTGATTCTTACCATTAACCCAGTAGTTTTCCAGTATTAGGTACTATTGAAAGGTGAGTCCCTCTTGCGAAATAAACATTTAAATAACTTACCCTCGTTTTTAATTTATTTATACCAGTTTTAAATTCAATTTGCATAGTTTATAAAATAAATTTTTCTAGGTTTCTTATTTCAGAGCTTTTTAGTTGTTTATTCCACTCAAACAAGTGGATTTTTCTTTATTATGTGAAATATCTCGTCTAAATTTATCCGCAATTATTTCGAAAATTGCCAGAAGAGACCGTTAGACTTTGTTTTGGTCGACAAGCCGTTCATATTTGCAATTGTTATTAAGTTTCATCGTAGAACTTTGGAATATTTGAAGGTTGAGTTGGTTTTGTATAGAGTAATTTCGACTGGGTTGACTGTAAAGTTAAACACAATTAGAAGTTTTGTTTGAGTTCATTTTTCATTTTGTAAACTACAATATTACCACTAAACATAACAGAAAATTAGGTACTGTGAAATTAAACATACTAAAATTTCCGCTATTTCAATAAAGAGGTCCAGTATAAATATAGGTGCACGCCACAGCTTTCAAAACGGGACTATGTTGCCAAGGATTTAAAATAGTTTTAAAATCTATCAAATAAAGTTTCCCTAAAATTCTTCTTTTTACTTGACCACACTATACCAATCTTACGACAAAGTATATGGGCTGTTTTAGGAGATATTACAAAATGTTATTAACAAAAATTGTAGATGTCTTTAGGGTCCATATTTTGAAATTACATTAAACTATACAGAGTGTTGTATAACTCCGTTACAAACCATATATATGATTTTTTAAATGGGAACCCCTGTACATTATACCGAATTCGGACTGCTCACATTTTTTTAAAGCTTTTGATATAAGGTTTTCCTACGTTATACAGAGTCCTTGAGAAGTTATGGACACGTTTATGTGAAAATCGTAGGTAAATCAACGCTCTGTATCTTATTGTACGTTGAAGAAAAAAAATGTATTTTGTACTTGGGTACCAGTTTAAGCTGAGTGAAAATTAACTAAAATCAGTCAAAATCACTTTACTACACCAGCATTTGTAACTACAGTTGACAGAAGCAAACATGAACCCTGGGTGGGCGTGTCCTTGTCGCTGTAGTTGTATTTTCATCTCACTTATGCAGCCACTAAAATTGATATTATCGTTAACATTGGCTCGTGATTGGCTGATTGTGATAACCTTGAAATTAGTTGGCATATTTTCCGCGGACCATGTTTGCTTCTGTCGACTGTATATTTGAAATTACTGGATGTTTAACAGAAAACAAATGTCTTTAAGAAAACGTCAACTGTCAATATACTTCATCCATCTTGTATTTGAACAAGGAACAGAAGAACTGTTTGCTGCGTCAAATCGAGTTAAATAAGAATATAATAATTGTACTTATTTTAAATACATAATGTTAGCTATAATTTGCTAAAAAAAATAAGAAATGTATTTGGTTTAACAATTAATTAAATTCAAATATAATTTAACAGTCTTAGGGCCGGTTTATTCATCTGTCCACTAAAGTATCCGTTAGTTATTTATTCACTAAACTTAAAGGTCACCTGTAAGTAGTTTGTGTTTATTCAACGTATTTTATTCGTTTAGTAGTTACTGAATACTTATCACTACGTGAGATAAGGCAACAGTGTATTTTTTGTGGTTTGTGAGACTGACTCTACCTTAGAACAAAAAGATCTTTTTGTTCTAAGGACTCTACTAATGAGTTCTATAGTCTTTTTGACAGATGACATTTTACTCTGCATCAGCTGTGTATCTTGTTTGGTTTTTTCGAGATTTTAGAAGATTATTAGAAGTTTTTAGTTAAATCTGAGGGTTAACAAAAGCTGTTGCAATGACGGAATCGGATTGTTTCTAAAAAATTTCATTATTTCCGAAATGGTTTTCTAACATAGTTTACAATAAAAATACCTTTCAGATTGGTGTAAAAGTATTTCTTCTATGAAGCCTAAAGTTTGTGGAACCAATTTTTTTGTTAAACGAAATTATCCCAACAGTTTAAATTGTCTCATTGGTGAAATCTGTTTTGGCTATTATAAGGTCGGCGATCGTTAATATGGTCAAGAAAAATATTTATTTCGTCAATAACATCCATTTTAAAAAAATTAAGTAAAAACACAAAACACGCGAAAAACAATTTTAGGTTAGAATCTCCTCTGTAATTCCTTAATGACAGGTCCAATCGATCTGTAAGTTAAAGTCTTTAGTAGCTTATAATTACTGAAAACTTGGCGTTACTATTAGATGAATAAATAAATAACTAATAAATAATGATATTTATTATTTTAAAAAGTTGTGGATCTTTCTTGTTAATTCTGTTCTATGGTCAATATAAAATTTATTCTTGCAAGTCGTCCTTAAATAAAAGTGTTTATGCAAAGTATTAGTTTTTATTAATTTACAATTTCAATTTACTTCACTAATTAAAACTCATTTTTAGAGCTGAACTAAGACAATCTTTTAAAAACCAACATAAACAACAATCATCTTATTTCATAATTAACAATTCTTTACAATATAAACAATATCCTTAACCCACGGACTATTTACGGATGTGTCTGTATATCCATCCATATTTACTACATAGTAACTTTAACGATGATCTCTCCAAATTGTTGTTTCTCCAGTCAACAGTCAACAAACAACCCATTTAATTGGAATAATAATCAATCAGAAATGTCAAATGCGTATATACAGCATCTGAAACATCTCTGTTAGGTAATATATTGTGCAATATTGCCACTTTGTTGTAATTTATGATTTCAGTATGGGTACAATAATTGTTAATTTGCATCCAATCATTCGTTATTAAATCAGTTGCTTATAATTTAACCAGTAATATTCGAACAATAATTTTAATCGAACTATGGGTACTTTAAATAAATATTTCTGTTTCGAGAACACAATAAAACAAATACTAAAAGTATTGGAATATTGGAATATCATTTTTTAATATTTATAATATTTGGACTTGTGATAACTATAATATATTATTGTATTGTAACGTTTATTTATTTTTACTAGTCTTTTTAATTTATTTATATACTATTTAAATCACTAACACTGTTTAATTTATATAACACAATTTATTTACAATACTTTAATTTATGTAAAACAATATTTCTATTCGCATTTATCTAACAACATACTACTAACTAACTCAAAATATTCGAATCGGTCCTTTATATAGGTAAATATTGTTCCAGTCTATACTGGTAATCGTCTCGAGTCTAGATGCTTCGCTCATCGGACGTCGTATATTCCAGAACGTTCTCGCATCATCTGTCTGCTTCGCGTCTGGGTCATAGCGCCAGGGGCGTACTCGCACAACAGTATATTTACTCTATGTTTCTCAATTGATAGAATTTTTATTCCTTTGTTCTAAATTTCCAAATAAATTTAACGTAAACTTTTCTTTTAAGATTACGTTTTAGTTAGAAGTTGTGCACGTCTATGTATTTCGAGGTTTCGGAGATTAGTATTCTGAGAATTTACTCCACCTTATTCTTTAAACGTATTATATCCATATTCAAATATATTTTTATATTTAGAGAAGATTTAATAAAACACAAAGTCAAACTATAGACCTTTATTGTAGTGATATACTATAGTGCAACTAGTTTCTGTCTGAATGAGACCATCATCAGGATGTAAAGAACAAAATAAATTGGTATTCAAGAAAGGACGGTTGAAAAAAATGTACAATACAGTTAGCAGTGATAAAATGTATAATATTACAAAGATCAAATGATGAGCGGAATGTGAAAAAGGTCCCAAGTGCCAAATCACAAAATTTGAGTTAGGAAGGAATAATGTCTTTTGCACAATATAAATGAAAACAAATTTGTTTATTATGTATATTATTATGTATTATATAAGTAACTTAACAAACGATTTTATGAACTTAAAATAGTTATTTGTGTAGCACACAACATTTTTTGTACGATCGAATAATTTTTTTTTCTTCAAAATTTTATTGAAGATTATTTGGTAATTTAAATTACAATAAACCAATTATTTGATTATAAACGATAACAGTGAACATGGAAAACCAACTAATGTTATAAATAAAACTAGTTATCTACTGTTTTGAGGTTATTTCAATTTTGATATCCCAGTTTGAGCAGTTTGCTATAGTAATTGATGGACAATCTTTGTTTTCAGTTATTTTTTGAATTATATTTTTATTTATATTTATCTGCAAAACGCTGTATGACACCTTGGATTGTGTTTTGTTTACTTTTCGCTTTTTAGGTTAGGTTATTTAACTGTCACAAAACAGTTCGAAAAAGACTCAAATAAATCGGACAACCGAATCCCACAATAATGTCACACCATGGAAAGAGAGTGATCTCTCGAAGAATTGTAACCTTATTCAAGGGCGCCAATTTGTAACCCTGCTCAGGGGCGCCAATTTGTAACCCTTTTTAGTCCCAAAAAGGCAGGGAGCCAATTTTTAACTAAAAAAACTATCCAAAAGAGATCCTGGCTAAAAGACCCTCTCCAGGGAGTGGTTCGACTCCAAGTTAATGCTCACTTTAGGAAGGATTGGGATGTATAAGTAATAAGGACGCCATTATATTTTGAACGCTATCGATTAAGCAAACAAACTACACAAAAACTAAGGTGAGAAATATAGGAACACCTTGTAACTACTTTAATTAAACAACAAATAAAGAAGCTACTTGAAATAAAGACCGACCACGCTACACCCTTAAGACTTATAGTCTAGGGTATATAAATGAAGCTGTTTTTTTTTAATTGATTATTTATTGAAACTGTAAGTACTTGCTGATAATGAACTGGAGTTGTAAAAAGTGGACTTAACTTTAGGTTTCTGTGCTGTCTAGGAGGGCGGCTTCAGCTTCTTCGTGGAGAGATGAAAGTTTCTTTAATGGTTCTGGCTGCTTAGGATGTAATAATTTTCTTAACAGCTCAGAAGTGGTTTTAAGGACTGTCTTCACATAGGGACCTTCCAAAAGCGGTAACTGGGCTCTAAATTAGCGATAACTTGATTCCAACTTAGCGATAACTTGACTCCAACTTAGCGGGTTGTATCTTTCTAAAAGTTTTATGTATGTGAGTAGGAATCATGGAGGTATGGGCGTTAGTATTGGACTTTTGAGATAGGACAGCAAATTACTAAATTTCAACAAATAAATTGTCTTATCTTCAAGTTTTCCAACACAGCGTCCATAAATATAATAAACTAATTGAAAATTTAAACAATATTGAATGCACAGGTCCTGTTCTTTATAATTCAAAAAAATTATCAATATGCTAATGTGATTTGAATAAAAAAGGTATATATTTAACTAGTTCTAGTAAGACTTTGAAACAATCATATATTTGTACTAAATGCATATTTGTGAAAAATTGATTTTTATAACATTCAAAATATTACAGTGAAGTGGTTTTTGTTTAATAACTATAATTAATTGTTTGACTCTAAAGCAAGTTTTAATAGCGTGGTTGAAGACTACGCTCTAAAATTTTTATGAACTTAAAATTTGTCAATCATCATGTTTTTAACTTATGGAAAATATAATGTCCAGCTGTTTACTGATCAATTGTTATATTTTGTCTAAAAGTAATAGCTTACCTTGAACAATTATTGAAGACACGTGTTCGAAAGCACGCTTCTGATACATTTTATTAGTTTTCAAATAGTATGTGTACAAATTGTGTGTGAATTGTGTAGAAAATGTTTTTTATTATAATTAAAGCATAATTATGTAACTAGCAATGAAAAGAATGGAAAAAAGTCTACATACCAACAACCAAAAAGGAAATTCACAAGATGAGGTACTTTAACGTTTTTCTTCAGACTCTTCAGTCGGCCTGTTGGTCGATGAAAGGAGATATGGTTGCCTTACGGGTCTTTAAATAGTCTTGCTCAAAACGGAAATCGTGTTTGTGTCATTTGCAAGCGAGGGACGCGTTCTTTGATTGGCCTCGTTCAAACAGATAAATAGTTAGCGTCTATAAGGGGTGTCTCGTGTACAGTAGCATTAACAGTGAATCGGGGTCTGTTTTAACGGTAATAATAGCGGTATCGTCTACGGTCGGTAATAGTTTAAGGTGACATGACGATAGACATGTTAGTTACATCGTAATTTTCGAACTCAGCCCAGCTGATCAAAATATAAAAATGTGTGCCAATCATATATTTATGAGATGCCGATGACATAAATTAATTATCCCCAGATATTACTAAAAGTCGAAATCACCCGGAATCGCTAAAAATTTCGACTGTCATGGCGGACAATTTCGAGCCGAAATGTTCACTTAGAATCAGAGCCCAGACCTTGAAACTTTCAAAACTATCAGACTTCTAGAAACCAGTGAAAATTTACACGCATAGTTACAACCCAAACTAATAAAAGGCGTGTTAAAACATTTCATTTTGTACAAATAAATCTCTAAATTATAGCGAAATAACCAAATAAAATAAACAGTAATTAAAGCAATTGTTTAGCAACAAATTCTATATGTAAATGGCTGTAGTGGTCAACGAAAGTTAATATCATTAAATTGTCAATGTTCCGTTTTGTATATAGGCAAACTCTATTAAGAGGTAATGTATTTATCCGATATTGTAGCTTTAGGGGTAGTGGTTTATAATAAAATAACGTTATCAACGTTCGATTTAAATTTGTAGAGACTTTATATGAAAATATCAAAAACATTTTAAAAAGACATATAAACATTTACAATTTTATTTTTATTATTTTATTAGTTTCATAGTTTGAAATTGGTAATATTGAGTAAATTTTACTTAAATTACTTGTAGTCAATGGGTTTTTATAATCTTTTTAATTTTTGTATTTTTCGATATATTGCTCTCGTAATTTTTGTTCATTTCTGCATACCATATTTTATTAATGTTGGTCTAGTGGCCAATACAATGTATTTCGGCTTCAAGATTGTACAAACTTTGTTTTTGTCACTTCATAAGAATTTACGAAATAAATCTAAAATAATTTAAAAATCATTAGTTAGATATAATTAATTTGGTGCTTTCATACAGTTTTAATTATTTATCAATACGTACCGTACATTTTTTTGGGACGTCTTGTATACATTTTTTCGCAAATTACACACGTTTGTATGCGTTTGTGTCAACCGTCGAAAACGTTTTTATTCGATAAGATGGGACGGTCTGTATGTCTTTTTATTGCGTTTTTTGAGTTTTTTTTGAGACGCTCGTTATATAAATTTTTCAAACGAGAGATTTGGGTTAAAAAATAATGTTGCTTTAATATTGAGGTTGATTTTTTGACGGTTTAAATATTTTGGGATGCTTTTTTGGTATTTTAAGAGAAATGGGACAAACTGTATGATTTTTTTAACAATTGTCGTATTTTTGGGACATTCCGTTTGTATTTTTTAATATTTTGATCTTTCAGGACATTTTGTACATTATTTTTACATTTAAGAAAAATGGGACAATCTGTATGATTTTTTTAACAATTGTCAAATTTTTTGGGACATTCCGTTTGTATTTTTTACAACTTCATTTATTCTAAGACATCCCCATTTTAAACACTTTCCAGGGACACTCTGTATATACAAATTCCTTAAAATCAAAAATCCAACAAACCGAGACATTCTGTATATCAATATTCACCACCTTACACATTTTTTGGGACACTTTTTATACAATTCTCATCATCCCAATACAAAAAAAAACACCAAGACATCCTTTATAAACTTTCCAATCCAATTCGGGACACCCTGTAAACATTCTTAAATATTTCTCAAACACTCTCATCTAAAAAACAATGATACATTCTTTATAACCTCATTTATTGTAAGAAATTCTGATTTTAAACACTTTCGAGGGACACTCTATATAAACTATACACAACTTCCTTAAAATCAGAAATCCTATAAACCGAGACATTCTATATATCAATTTTCACCATCTTACACATTTTTTGAGACACTTTGTATATAAATTGTGGGATTGAAGAAAAATGGGACAATCTGTATGATTTTTTAACAATTGTCATATTTTTGGGACATTCTGATTATATTTTTTAAGATTACTATCTTTTAGGACATTTTATACATTAATTTTTACATTTAAGAAAAATGGGACAATCTGTATGATTGAAACTTGTTTTTTAAAAACAAATATTTCTACTGAACTAATAAATTTATTTATTTAATGCAGAAATTACAAAGAAGTTTAAAATCAAAACTATAACTTCAGAACAAAAACTTGTAACTAAACATGAAAATTAAAAATTTAAAAGCACAGACAATATTCTTGCCGTGCGGCGTTGTCGCTTATTGAGCAATTAATTTCTATGATCTAACCGAATGAAATAGTTCAGTGATTAAACATTCCATAATATGAGTTGTATAACTTAGGTGGTTATAATTCATAAAATATTAAGAAGACAATGACCCAATATTGCAAATGTGCAAATGTAATCAACAAATAAGTACTATAGATGATTCAATGACAATCACAAAGTCGACCGGAAATATAAATATGTTTGAGCAAGTAAAAAAATAAATTGTTCAGTCTCCTCCGATATTAAGTCTATGTACAAATGTATCCAGCTTCCTCTCTGGAAACAACTATAAAAGAAAATATTTAAGAAATGAAAAACAAACCCATTAATATTTTATGGGTTCTTTCACATTCAGAAATTCAAGGCAATAAACTCGTCGATAAAGCAGCTAAAGAAGCTTATCTTAACAAGCACATAACAATTAATCAAGATTTATTTACCCATAGTGGCCTGTCAATATCTGCTCAAGATAGAAGACGCCCCAAGTGAAGTTCGTCCAGTGCAAGTGTCAGTTAAACACATTTAATTGAGAAACGGATATTTTATGTTATAAATAATAATTTAAAAGATCTCTAGGAGTTTCCTGTAACATCAAAAACTTAATACTGTTTCTAAGTGTTATTAATCTTATTAAATAACTCTGTACCTATAATGTCAACTCTCTATTAGTTGTAAATTCATTGTATCAATTTGTGCATATTTATCTTGCGGAAATAGACCTGCTGTCGGGAAAGTGGTGCAAGTGGACTGACCGGGATGGGGTTTTCTGCATTCTCTTCCAAAAACGATTATCACAAAATGTGGTGGGGTAGATTTTCCGTCCCATCGAACGTTGCATTGCTGCAGCCCAAAGTGCCCGAAAAGAATTTCAAACTTGATAAAGAAGTGTCAGAACTGGCCCGGATCGGGTACTCGGAGGTTTTTTCGAGGTCGCTGAACACGAATATAATGTTCAAATGGACCTCCGAACACTTGGTGCACCAGAAACTAACCCTAAACGTCATCTCCGGGGGTTTTCCTGACACAATCAAAGAAGGTCAACCAGAAATCATTTTGGGAGTTTTCTTGAGAAGAGTGCCAAAAACAACCCGAAAATCATAATAGGGCAGTTTTTTGGGGCGGTGGTTCCGAATTTCACGTCCAAACGAACGCCTGCCGGCGCTGGGATTTTTATCTTTACATCTTGTGGAATTGTTTATTCTACTTAAATAATGGGAGGAGGAGAGAAATTAATATAATGTAAATAAAGAAGTCAATATTTATACGATTGCGGTTTAAAAAATTTTATTTAATTCAAATCCAATCCAACCCAACTCAAATTTCCTCTCACCTCATAAATTAATAACATCAATGTTTATATACGTTGCTGAATATCAACTCCACCATCAAATGGCACATCAGAACTCTTCTCATTTTCTCCCTCAACAATTTTGACATATTCTGAAAGAGACAGTCTTCTTCATCTCTCTCTCCGCCGCTATAAGGTTTTCTACTGAATATTTGTCAGTGTTGGTGCAGCTAGAGCCTTCACAATTTTTACATGTAAAATTACAAAGGAGTTTGTGTTTCCTGCAACTACATGACATCTGATCACAATCTCCTACGCATCCACAGAATATTAGTTCCAAAATATTATCAGGTGCAGGTTTTTGTGTCATTTGCTCAAGGACTAGAGTGTCGTCCTTCGTTCTCATCCACCCCCATTCTGATGGATCCATGGTGTCACCTGGTGCTCCCCTTTACAGTGCTTTTCAGATACATTTTCTGCCTGTACGCGTGGAGTAATTTCTGTTTTTTTTAATTACCAGGGTGTATCAAGTTACCGCTACCATAAAGTCGCCTATTTTAAACCCCATGACTTCTTAGTGACAAAAAATTGGAGGCGGCAACTTTCAATGCCACTACCTAATTAAAAGTTATTAGTTCTTATGGCCGGAACGACCCCGCCACTTAGGTTGTCGCTATAGAGTGGCAAATACTTGAAGGTAGCTTTATAGTAGCATTTGTAAGTAAGCGGCACTTAGAAAAGTTACCATATTAGTTTCTGTTCTTTTATGGTGACATTTTGAAGTATTTGGGTAGTTCCTGATTCTTCTCGTAGGTGTATTGTTGCCAATTCAAAAGTGGGTGTTTATTTTTGACAAATTTTGTAGACAGGGACCAACCAGGAGCTCCTAAGATATACTATAAAGTGACCATTCCCTATATTTTAAGTAGCAGCGTGGTTCCAGGAACTATAACTCAGTGGCAAAAACTTTTTGAAAGTTCCGGTGTACTATAATTGCTAGTTGAGTAAAGTCAGGTCAGGTGCACTAGGTGTTCTGACACTTCTTTATCAAGTTTGAAATTCTTTGCGTGCACTTTGGGCTGCAGCAATGCAACTTTCGGTGGGAGGGAAAATCTACCCCACCACATTTTGTGATAATCGTTTTTGGAAGAGAATGCAGAAAACCGCATCCCGATCCGTCCACTTGCACCACTTTCCCGACAGTTCGCAGGCGTTGACGCCCTTAGTTTTTGAAGATTAGTTTTACTGATCTTGTCAAAATGGCATTACTGAATGCATCGCAAAAAGGCTATTGCGCAGAAAGTATAATTAATTCGCGCCATAGATAACTACAGATAAAATAAACATAGATGTTTTTTTACTTTAACATGCTTTAACCAATATGGTCTAGGATGAATTCCATATGCTCAAGAGGTAAAATACCTAGTAGCCATGTGGTATTTAAGTTGCCATGAGATATCTTTTAACTGGGTGGTAGTTGATATTGGTGGTTGATAAATACTAACTAATTACACTTCATTACTATAAAAATAACTTTAAATATGCTTAGTCAGCAACATAGCGACCATTTATTGAACTTGAACGCGAATAACGTCTCTCTATTTATATCCGTAGACCATTGGATATGTTTACTTGTTTTATTTACCAGACCTTAGTTAAAGACACGCTATGACATTGAACGTGATGTTATCATAACACAACTATGCTCTTTTAGGTCGTAGATACTTTAATTAAATATACAGGGTGTTCACACCACAGCCATTTTTGGCCAAAGGTATACTGCTTAGAATAGCCATCTTCAAAGGCGGATCTCTGTTCTTTCTATCTGTTATGTTATGAGTCTTTTTTGTTGGAGGTGACCGGGTACTTATTGACCGATGTGTCCCTAAATCAACTACGGTACTCTAGACTTTATCATAGTTCAAGTATCTAGAAAATCATAAATTAGTTTACCCCCCATTTGTTAAGTCTTAAAGTTAATAAAAACCACGTTTGAACAAGAGTGTATTAAAAACGTATCACTCTATAGATCGCGTTCGTTTTTTTTTTGGAGATAAATGTACCTCAATTTTATCAACATACGAACGAATCGAGAGAAGGCGACGAACGAGAATATTGAAACATCAACGTACTTTGATTTTATTGAGTCATTTTAGACGCCAGATGGCCAAAATCTCATTTACGTTACAGATCAAAATCTTTTTGGTCTATCCTAACATATTTACCCGGTCGGATATAAAAAATAAATTGTATAATAAATCATCTACACTTCAAGAGTAACCTTCGCACTAGAAAAAATATAAAATTGATATTTGACGCCCTGGAGAATGTGTAAATAGAAATATGAAATATTTTATTTGAAAATATGAACAGTTAGTTGAAAAAAATGTGGGTCTCGTTGGATACCTACCCATTTTAATGTTATTTTTATTGGTTTTCTGTTAAATAATTCTCGCAACTCCTTAATAAACTTTATTATAAAATATATACACCACTACTTATAACATATCAGACAATATCAGATCTCAAACTTATTCTAGAAACTTCACAACGTTTTTCCCACCACACTTCTGACAGCACGTCAAGTGTCAGGCAATTTTTCATGAATATACTAAATCAATAAAAGGAGAAGCATTATATATTATAACATTTAATAGCATACACACTTAAATAACAGCTCTACAGTTTTTTTTTAAATGCTTACTTTCCTCAACCTATAACTATCTCTAAAGTGACTCCAGGAGCATTGGTCTATTCTATTCTATTCTTCTGGGGTGCGTTTCATGCATGTACTGGAGCTCTAGGCTCATTGTACCCCCCTGAAGTAATCATACCAGGTTCGTTTCCTTCATGTATTCTAGAATGTCCCTGATATTCGCTTTCACGATTTCCTCTGGCTCAGGAAACTGAATGCCAAAGTGTCTCTGTCTAAGCCACTTAAGGCTCGGACAGTGACATATTACGTGAAGAGGAGTTTCGTCTTCCTCACCACATTTTCTGCATAATGGGTCCTCAGCGAGTCCTATTATGTTCATGTGTTTTCGGAGATGGCAGTGTCCTGTAAGCAGTCCCACTGCCTTTCTCAATTGGGTTCTACTTAGGCTGAGTAGTTCTGTAGTTTTCTCCCTGGATGGACCTGTTATGAATAATCTGGATTGCCTGAGTCCAGGCAGTTCCATCCAGAGTTTCTTATGTTGTTCCCTTAGTCGTTCCTCTATTGTTTCCCTTACATGTTGGTATGAGACCCCACATGTGGGAAGAGGTCCGATCAGGGTTCCTTCTGAAGCTTCCCTGGCTAGGAGGTCAGCTTTTTCATTTCCAAGAATCCCTGTGTGTCCTGGTACCCATTCAAGGATAACCTTGTGGCGTTGTGCCAGTTCAGCTACAGTTCCTTGGCAGTGCTTCACTGTTCGTGACGCAGTGTGTACGCTCTCTATTGCTTTGAGAGTTGCTTGGCTATCACTTCTGATCCTGACAGTCCTGTTAGGGACTGTCTCGTTCAGGATGATTTCCGAGCATGTGTTGATGGCAACCACTTCAGCTTGCAGGATAGTCTCTACTGAACCCAGGTTGAGACTATACGTCTTCCCTGTATTTTCATTGTAGATTCCAATCCCAGTGCTGGTGCTTGTTTTGGATCCGTCTGTGTACCAAACGGATTCATGTTGTTTCTAGGTCGTAGCAGATAGGTATTCTATCTGAGGGCATGCTCAGTAATTGATTATGTTCAATCTCTTTCGAGATTGTGGAGATGGTACCCTAGGGATCGCCCTGCCCCATTCGTTGTTTATTTTCAGCCTGTAAGCAGCTGCCAGTGCTTCCCTTTCCACAATAAGATGTAGTGGAGGTAGTCCCAGCATAGCTTCCAGGGCCGCCGTGGGCGTTGTTCTCATCGCCCCGGTTATGGCTAGACAGGCTACTCTCTGTACCCTGCCTAGCTGTCTAGATGCTACTGAGCATCTCGCTTTATGCCACCACACAACAGAACAATAGGTTATGATGGGTGCCACCACCCTCGTATAAAGCCAGTGCATCATACTGGGTTTAAGCCCCCACGTATTGCCCACAGCTCTTCTGCATGCCCAGAGAGCTCTTAGGCCTTTATCTGTTGTGTTTCTAATGTGGTTGGAAAGGGTTAGTTTGCTATCTAGGGTTACCCCTAGGTATTTGACTTCCCCTTTAAACTTTAGCGTTTGGCCCCACATACGAAGTTCCCTCAAGTCAAGGTTCCTTCTGAGGGTGAACGCTATCACGGAGGTTTTTGCCGGATTAGTTGACAATCCCTCTTGTCTGCACCATTTTTTCGGTAATCCTCAGTGCCAGCTGCATTCTCTCGGACACAATGGCCCCGAATCTACCGTTTACAACTATGCTGACGTCATCAGCAAAGGCTTGGGCATAGATACCCTCGTCATTGAGTCTACAAAGGAGCTCGTCAACCACCAGGTTCCACAGAAGAGGAGATAACACTCCTCCTTGCGGACACCCCTTAGTGGCTGAGACCATCCTCGTCTCCCCAAAGAGCGTACCTATTATTGTTCTTTCCCGTAATATATTACCAGTCCATCTTAAAATGTCCTGTTCAAAGCCACGGTTCTACATGGCCCTAAGTATGGAATCGAAGGAGGCAACATTGAATGCCCCTTCAATATCCAGAAACGTACCTAGGGCTATCTCTTTATCTAAGAGTGCCTGCTCCGCTTTCAGGAGCAGCTTGTGTACCGCAATTCCGCAGGACACCCCCTCTTATACGCAAACTGGTTTCGATGCAGAGGTTTTACCCGTAAGTACCTGTCCACCAGTTTTTCTAAAATTTTAAGAAAAAAAGAGGTCGGGCTGATAGGTCTGAAGGAGCCCGCCTCAGCATACGTGGCCATGCCAGGCTTCGGTATAAAGACTACTCTTCCAGGCCTCCAGTTCGTTGAGATATAGCTCAGTCCCAAGCTGGCCCTGAGTAGTCGGCACATTGGTCCCTCGATGATTTCCCTGTCCTGTTGCAACAGTGCTGGGAAGATACCGTCTGGTCCCGCAGCTTTGTATGGGTGGAAGGATTTTTTCGCCCATGCAAGTCTGGTTCTGTTCACGATTTTGTTGGCAAGGGCCCAGCTGTCCTTGGATGCCTTGGTATCCAGCATTGGTACTAAGTGGTCTGACTTTTGGTCAACCCTGTCAGTTGCATCAGAAGACTGAAACTGGATAAACTCCAAATGCCCGCCCTCTATGGAGAAATGAGTGAAGTAAAATATCTAGAGGTTAAGCTGAATAAAAAACTTATATGGAGAACATTTGCCACAAAGCAAATCTGTCTCTATGGACTTGTCATAGAATGTGCAGTAAGTAATGACAAATAAAACCTAAAATAAGTTATTGGATATATCTGACTACCAGAGAGAAGCTGAATAAGCTTCAACGGCAGGCAAGCTTAATCATAACGGGAGCTGTAGATATGTCTGTAGGAGCTGCTGAAGTATGACCGCAGGAATAACACTATAAAAATCCTTTTCAACAGCCAGACGGACGAGGAGATTTGTTAGTTTCATTTTGAAGAAGAGTTTGGAAGAAGCTCTTCCTATGTTTTTATATTTTTGAGCTGTTGTTGGTTCATACAGAGTCTTGAATTAAAAGTTAGAGTTCAAAACTGAAAGTTTCTAATTTTGTAGTAAATTTTCTTAAAAATCGAATGGTGTACTCGGAATTTTTTTAGGCCCTCTATATTTTGTGAAAACGAAAATATGGAACCATGTCATTTTTAATGGCATTTTGTAACTTTGCGAACTTATTCTGAACGTACGAGTTGGAGTTCAAAAATGAAAATTTCTCATTTTATAGCAAATTTTCTTATAAATTGACTGCTGTGCTTGAAAATTTTGTAGGTCCAGCAGTTTTTAAGAAAACAGTTAAAATATGGATCCGTGTCATCTTCGGTATATTGAAATTGGCATTTTCTAACTTTGCGAACTCATTCTGAGCTTACGAGTTCAAGTTCAAAACTGGAATTTGTCCATTTTGTAGCAAATTTTCTTCAGAATCGAATAATGTACTCCAAATTTCTTTAGGTCCACCAATTTTTGTGAAAATATCGAAAGCATGAAACCATGTCATTGTCACTATATTTTGCGAACTTATTCTGAGCTTACCAGTTCAAGTTCAAAACTGAAATTTGTCCATTTTGTAGAAAATTTTCTTAAGAATCGAATGGTGTACTTCGAAATTTTTTTTAGGTCCACCTATTTTTGCGAAAAGAGCGAAAACATGGAACCATGTCATTTTCGCTATATCGAAAATGGAATTTTGTAACTTTGCGAACTTATTACGAATTAACTATTTGGAGATCGATACTGAAATTTTCCCATATTGTAGCAAATTTTCTTAATAATTGAGTAGTGTCCTCGGAATTTTTTTGTATCCACCAGTTTTTGAGAAAAAAAAGTAAAATATGGAACCATGTCATTTTCGCTATATCGAAAATGGCATTTTCTAACTTTGCGAACTTATTCTGAACTTACGAGTTCAAGTTCAAAACTGAAATTTTTCCATTTTGTAGCAAAATTTCTTAAGAATCGAATGGAGTCCTCGGAATTTTTTTACATCCACCAATTTTTGAGAAAAAAGGTAAAATATGGAACCATGTCATTTTCGCTATATCGAAAATGGCATTTTTAACAGCAAAATTTGATTCTTGTACACAATTTTTTAAATAATTGAAATTCTCAATCAAAATTTCTGAAAATTGGCTTACCACTGGCAATCCTCATAAAGGGTGATGTTCATTTTGAGTCGAAATTTTTAGCAATTTTTGCTATTTCTAGGTGTTTCCGCGAAAAAAAACTGTTCTATAGTGTCCTAGACCCTTGATGAAATTTTTATAAAAATCGGAGAGTTCACCGTGCCTATTTACCGATTTGTTAACCTGTAGCAAAAATTTGGAGTTTCTATTTTAATTTTTCATGTAACTCTAAAAATATGTTTACAAAAACTATAGGACAGTTTTATTTTGCTAGTAGACATAACCAGAATTAGAATTACTATATCCGACGGATTTATTTCTTTCTTTTTTCCCAACGAAATCGTTTTCCTAAACTGATTATCATTTTTATGAGAAAACATACGGGCAACATCTAGAACAGGACATCAGAAAATTGTTTTACTTTTTTTGCATCCGACCTTAAAGATTTCTATGAAAAGACTCGTGTTTAATTCGTTCATGAATCTTTTATAACCAGGAAAATCAGTTCAATTTCACTCTATTATATCGTTTTTCCTTTGCCCGACTTTTGCTAATAAGTCTTCAAACTTTGCAACTAGAAGAATCGCCGTCTTTGACTTTTTATTAGGAAAAATAATAACGTCGCTTCCAAACTTTTCCATTTGACATCCAAAAAGAAAAATTGTTTAAAAATAAGAAAACTGAAAATGGTCTATGATTTATTTTGTGAGCAAAATGAGAAAAAATAAAGTAATTTGAAAATGGGTTAATTGTTTTTTACTGTAGGTATTCTCCTTGCGATCTATACATTTCTACCATTTTCCACACCATATTATTCATTCCATTTGAGAAGGGGGTTTTTATGATTAAACCTCTTATTTTGCTGATAAAGATTGTTAGGCAAGTAGTTTAACCTTGATACAAGGGAACAAAAAGAAGTCACAGCAAATCGACGATTTCGATCACTTTATGAGATATCTTCGCACATTTCATCAAACACTGTTGGTAAATAACTGGAGAGTCGCTTCTGATAAATCTTTAATTTTCTGACCTATAAAATTGCTGCAAAAGTTGAGAAAAACTGACAAATATAACCTTGATAAGGTCGCTTAAATCTGCACAAAATGTAGCTTGATATAGGGTGAGTCTGGCAAGTATGGCACCGTTCATGATCATTATTTTTAACGAAACACCCTGTATGTTTTTATGATTTTAAAAGCTCCTTAACAATACGATCTCAACGAACAATACCATGTTTCTGTAGTAATTATCCTTTCAGTGATGTCTGCAATGCTAGTTGGCTTTGTTGCATATATTTTGTTCTTGAGATAACCCCACAGAAAAAAATCCAAGAGCGTAAGGTCCGGCGATCTAGCTGGCCACTCGATAATACCTCTTGGTCCAATCCATTTATTGGGGAAAATTTCATTCAAGTAATTTCTTATAATTAAAGCATAATGGGGTGTTGCTCCGTCTTGCTGGAACCAGATATTTTCATCCGGTAGGTTCTGATCTATTGCGTTGGGATATAAGTTGGCCAACTCAGGAACAACTTCGTCTCTAATCATGCTTAAAAATTTTTCGGCTGTCAATTTTCCATCTACAAAAATAGGACCAATAATGATCACCTATGATACCTGCCCAAACGTTCAACTTTTAGGGATACTGAGTATGTGTCTCACGCATCCAATGAGGATTCTCCATTGACCAATATCTACAGTTTTGTCTGTTTACTTCCCCGTTCAATTTGAATTCTGATTCATCGGAAAAAAGAATTGTGCCAAGAGCTATTTCATTTCTGTTTTCTTTATAATTCTTTCGAAAAAATCCATTCTTCGATGTGGATCGTCTTCTATTAGTTCTTACACAAAAGTCAATTTATATGGATGAAGTTGTTCTTTACGGAAACACCTTAGAACAGTTGTGTGACTCACATTGTTTTGAAAAGAAATTTGACCTGAACTTTACGGTGGATTCTCCACGATACAACATAATATCCACTTCCATATTATCTGAAGTGCGGTTTTCTCTTTTTAACAATTTGACATACCCAAGTTCTCTGAATTGTGCATGAATTTTAGACACAGTACCTTGTGAAATATTAGGCAACTGAAGATACCTCTGATTAAATAAGTTTGCCACTTCTACTTAACTTCTGCAATTCTCGCCGCAACCAATCATCATTAAAATTTAAAGTCTCAGTTAAATATTTCATTATTACTTCGCAAAATTTTAGTTTTTCATTAAGAATTGAGTACTACGATATTTAAATGTCAACATATTAACAACTGACAGACATTATTTAAGCATTCTTTTTAATTTAATTCTACTTTATTTGTTTATTTTAACAAGCTGTCAATCTTGTTAAAACATCTCTAAGAATTATTTTGCAATTTTACCAAGATGTATTATTTTTATATATCAAGTATTTCAAAAAGATGAAAGTATTCTAATAATATTATGCTCATACTCTATTTTTTATGTATATTTTTATATAATTTGGTCTTTGGAAAAAATAAGGATTTAAGAGTTTCTCTTTTGGTCCTTTGGCTTTTCTTTTCAGGTATTAGGGTGTACGATAATAATTTATGATGCACTTTGATCTGTGTCAGTTGGCAGGGAAGAGGTTTAAATAATTTTTTTTTTCTTTAGACTTTATGTCTAGTTTTAAAAACTATTATAATTTTATTTATTTTTTTTTAGCAAATTAATAGTTTTTTATTTGTTCAAAACATTTCGAGCAATTTTTTTTTAATATTTAATCTCATATTTAAGATTATTTTGAATTTTGTCTGGCAACATAGCAACATTAGTTTATTATTTTGACGTGCCTGTGAAATAATGTCTTTATTTATGAAATTTATTTATATATTTATTTAATACTATTATTATTTAACTAAATAATTACTGAAGTGTTACAAACTCGCCAACCTCAATCTACGGCACTGGATAATCTAAGCTCTAAATAATGGCGAATGCGACGGGTCTAATACGTCTGTTTTATCGGCATTGTACTCAATTGTTCCGGAACACTATTTCGTCGGGAACATCTAGAAAACGAATTTTCTCGACGTTGTACAAGAGTCAGAACGGTATATAAAGGCGACAGGCAGCGCGAATGCAGTCAGTTATAATCTAACGATCTTAAGAAGCGCGAAAAGCCAAACTATATATTAATTAGTGTTATAATATAGTAGTATAAATAAATTAGGATTGATATACGGAGTATACAAAAATTAAGTAGGAATTAGTCTGTAAATTAGTGGGTAAATAAATAGTAGTTAGCTATAGTGTATATACAAAAACAGTATAAATAAATAAGAAAAACATTACTGAAGATATAGACCCTTTATTGAATTCAAAAATGAGGTGCTTTTTACGTTTGGTGAGCACTTAAACATTTTTTATTCTTTCATTGTAATAAAACCCTGCCTGACCCAGGTTTCTGAGGGCACGACCGTCACTGGCAGTTAAACACAACTTTATATGGGATTATCTTAAACTAAACTCGCCCATAATACCATTTAGAGTTTGCATACTTTTACTAAAGAAACATTTTAATTTGAGAGATTTAATTACATATTTTAATGTCCTTAGTATCTGCTTAATATTTATGCATTCATGCATTTCTTGTCGATTAAAAGCGCAGGTAATTCGGTTTTATCCATCCAACTACAAAAATTATCATATTCAACTTGGACGAGGGAGAAGTGGGCTCTTGGCTCCTAAACGGTAAAATCGATTTGGCAACTCCGCTCCGCTATATATTCCATCCGCCGGTTTGAGGGAGTTATCGTAATATTTAAAATATATTATAACTTTATACTAATAAGTCTTAGTATTAACATTTATACAGTGTGTAAAAGCCAAATGGAATAAATTCATTATTTCGGTTACTGTACATATTTATAAAAAATCCCGAAACACGTCAAATTTAAATTATAACTTTACATTCTTTAACGTAAAAATGCAACCCCTACCTTCAACCCTCTTAGAATGACAGGTACAACCCCCAATTTTTTAAATGGGAAGTATAGGCTTGTGATATATCATTTGAAAGGTCTCTTCTTTCTCTATTCAAAAATGTTATTGTTTTTAAATTTGATGCAAAAAATAACATAAAAAAAATTAATATCATGTTGTTACCGAAATTCGCTACAATACAATCAAAAACTAAAATGTAATGCAAAACGTAATAAAATGTAGAACACGAAAAAGAACTATGAATGTTAATGAAGTAGATGTTCAAAATGTTCTCCGCGAACGTCTTGGCAACATCCTAATCTCAAATAAAACTGTCTTCTAACATTATTTAACATATCAGGCGTGATCGACCTAATCGCAAGCGTTATTCGTTCTTTTAAGTCATTTAAATCAGAAGGTTTAGTTTTGTACACATGGCTCTTCACATATCCCCATAAAAAAAATCTAATAATGTAAGATCAGGTGATCGCGCTGGCCATTCAATCGATCCTCGCCTCCCTATCCACCGATTGGGAAATATTGTATCGAGGTACTGCCGGACATTAAATTGGTAATGTGGTGGTGCTCCATCCTGCTGAAACCATATCGTATTCGCTGGAACTTGAGGGTTACCTGGATCAGGATGATATAATAATAATATGTTTATTGATTTCATATAAAAATACATAATACATTTTTTTTTTATTACATTAGTTTTCATAAATATACAAATTAATTAACATAAATATCATTTTAGAATTAAGAAAAACAAAAAACATTACAAAAAAACTCCCGTTAAAACCTATTGGTTGAGCACGGGAAAAGTTTATGCAGTGTAAAGTGTATAAATTCTATAAATACTATAAATACTATAAATTGGTGTATATATAAGTAATTTATTATTAAGGTATTACCAATAAATAAAACAAAACATAAGTACGGAAACCGAATACATATACATCATGATCACATTAGTACCGCCAAAATCGAAAAGCTGAGATGCCAGTGTAATATAAGTATTAGACATTCGCCTATAGAATATGTAAATATATGTTTATAATATTTAAAGCCCTTTAAGTTAATCGATTAAATCATGTACAAGCAAACGATCAAGATTTAATACATATTTTTTTAATACGGATTTAATCAAATTAGGTGAATTAATACTAGTAATGTAAGTTTTGTATGTATAAGACAAGCAATTAAATATCTTTGGAGCTAGGTATAGAGTAAATCTCTGACCCGCTGTTTTTTTGCTTATTTCTAATCGAACATTTTGATTGGTTTTATTACGGGTGTCGTACTGGTGGGTTAGTTTTTGCAGACTATGCTTGTTCTTATATGTGTATAGTAGTATAGAATACATATAAAGCTGCCTTGTGTCCATAACTTTCGCCTCGCAAAATAGCAAATTAGTGGAATATGTACTCTTTTTGTTAAATATGATTTTTAGTATCCTTTTTTGTAGAGTATCAATTTTCTTTAAATAGGTTTTTAGAACACCTCCCCATCCCAAAATTCCATATCTAATTCTAGATTCGACCAATGAGTGATATAATATTTTTAAGTATTTTATGTCGATTATATTCTTTAAAAATTTAAACTTTGGGACTAAAGCTCTTAAACATTTTGCTATTTCATCCATATGAATGTCCCATTTTAAATGGGAGTCAATTGTTATTCCAAGATATTTTATTTTATAACTTGATTTTATAATTGTATTTAACTCATGGTTTATTGTAATAGATTTATAGAAAGGTAATGTTGTCTTATAACTACAAAATGGAACAAAAAATGTTTTTTCAAAGTTAATGGTTAATGCCTTATAGTTGAACCATTCCATAAGCTTAGGCATATCAGTCTCTATTTTATTTTTTAAAATATCCCAGTCATCAGCACTATACAAAATTGCAGTATCATCTGCAAAGCTGACTATCTTTCCTTCAGTGTGTATGTTATATAAGTCATTGATGTGGATATTAAATAGAAGTGGTCCTAATACTGTACCTTGGGGTACACCACATTTTAAGGTGTGTTTATCACTATAAATACCATTAATCTTAACAGTCTGTTGTCTACCGTGTAGGTAAGATCTAAATAAATCAAGGGCAGTACCGCGTACTCCATTATTTTCGAGTGCTTCTAATAATTTTGAATGACTAACAGTGTCGAATGCTTTTGCTAGGTCTAAAAACACACAGGCGGTAGGTTTACTTTTGTCGATTTTAGCGTATATTTCATTTGAAAGTTCAGTAATTGCGTCACTCGTTGAAAGACCCTCCCGGAATCCAAACTGTGATGATGATAAAATGTTGTGCTTATCAAGGAAAGCTGAAAGTCTAGTCTTCAGTGATTTTTCAAAAATTTTTGTGAAAGTTGTTATTAGCGAAATTGGTCTGTAATTTGATAAATTTAGAGTGTCACCCTTTTTGAAAACTGGAATTATAAGACTTTCTTTAAATTTATCGGGACACTGCCCAGTTTTATATATTAAATTTATTAAGTTAACCAATGGATTAATAATGTAATTAGATATTTTTTTTATTGTTTCAGTTTTTATGTTGTCTATACCTGGGGATTTTTTTATTTTAAATGTATTTATAATATCCTCAATTTCTTTTACAGTTACTGGAGTCAAAAATATTAATTGCATTACACTCTTGTATGTAGGGAAAAAAGACTTAGGTGGTGTTATCTTTTTAGCAAAAGCTTGACCAACTTCTGCAAAGTAATTTGCAAAGGAATTGGAGACAGTTTTACTATCTTTTGTAATAGTCCCATCTTGTTGCTATTTCCATAATGTTTTTATCAAGTTCTTTCTTTGTTAAATTGTTGACAATATTCCACAGATTTTTAGTAACATTATTATTTTTAAGTATTTCATTTTTAAAGTAATCTTTTTTAGCATTTTTAAGTAAAATATTTAGATGCTTTCTATAATGTAAATATTCATTTTTCTTCGAACTATTGTCAAGATCATTAATGTACTCATGATATAATCTATTCTTTTCATTTATGGATTTTACTAGTCCTGTAGTTATCCAGCATTGACGTTTAATCTCATGTTTTTTTATTTTTTTTGTATAAGTGTTTTTATCGATGAGCGTTTTAATGTTATAACATAATAAATTGCACTTTTCATTAACATTTTGGCAATTGTTATATTCACTCCAGTCATAACTTTCAAAGTTTTTATTTAGTTCTTTGTAATTTATTATTTGTTGTTGTCTATCAGGTTTGTTTTTATTGGTTCTTGGTTCTATTGGTATACAAATTACAGTCGCTTTATGATCAGTAATACAAGTTTCCACAACAGCTGCTTTGCATTGTGCACTAAACTTCGATTTTAAGAAAATGTGATCTAGACAGCTTTTAGAATGGCCTTGTATTCTCGTATATTTATTAATCATTGATTCAAAATTATATTCATACATCAAATTGAGATATTCAGAAACATTATCATTAGATATATCTTTGATATTTATATTTATGTCTCCAAGTAATACGTGGCACTCTAACCGCTTTCGATCTTGTTGTTTTAGATATTGCTTTAAATTTTCAAGAAATATTTCGACATCAATTGATGGTGAACGATAAAGACAAGTCACTAAGATTTTTTTATTATTTTTCATATCAATAACCAATTCAATTGCCTGTGAACACCCTATCATAACCTTTTCATATGAAAATTTAATGTTTTTTTTTTATATACACTGCCACCCCATCATTTCTATTGAAATTTAAATTACTGTATATGAATGAGTATTCACTATTATTATAATATTGTACATCACACAGTGTGAAAGTTTCAGTCAAAACCAAAAGGTCAAAATCCGAATTAATTTGACTCAATACTGCGCTAAATTCATTAATATTTTTTGTTAAACTTCTAATGTTTTGATGAATAATTTTTAGGCCAGTTTGAATATTTCCGCTGTTTATAAAACCATCTACATCTCTAACATCATCTATTTGTTGAGTATCAAAAGGCTCAAAGTCTACATCTCTTATAAATTGATCCATACTATGAGATCAATTATATAGTTTTTAATCTTTTAAAATTGATTTATATATATATATTAGATTCTGTGTTAAAATTTATACAAAAAGACAATATTAGTTATAATAGATAACAATAAAAAAATTTTTAGGTTTATTTATTTGAATTTGAGTTATGTCTTAACTTGTAAACCGGCTTTTTCTTTGTATTTACAATATCTTGGTTTGGAGTATTCGCTAAATCCCTTGTAGTAGGTCGGATTCCTTTTTCCTCAACTGATGAAGGTAGATAATATTTATTGCCAGAAGTAGCTTTTGTAATTTTTCCCTTCGATTGATCTGCTTTTTTAGTCTGTATACTTTTTTCTTCCGCTCCTTCGTTCTCCAATATTAATTTTTTTTCTTGTATTACCACTGTTTCTTCTTCCAATGTATTATTCGTTTCTCTTCTAATTATGGGGGTTCCAGGATCACTATTTATTGCCCTATCTTCTGAATCGATATTTTCTTGTTGTTGTAGTTCAGCGGCTGTGTACGAATATCCGTTAATAAAAAACTTTTGATTCTTTATATAACAGATATTATCTTTATCCTGTCTAGCAATTAAAAGATGCTTACGAAGAATTTTGTTTTCGTTTTGCTGTTGTTTTGTAAGATCTTGCGCAATGTTTATATTTGTTCCCTTTAACTGTTTTAATTGTTTCAGTATTTTTAATTTTGTAAGAAACGATAAAAATTCTATTTTAATGGGACTGTTTAGTTGATTTCCCAAGCTATAGATGTTGTTTATGTCAGATTGAGTGATATCTATGTTTAATAAATTGTTTAGCTGCGTTATAATATTTTGAGTATTTACTTCCCGTTTTTCTCGAGTAATCCCAAAAATAATTATGTTAT
This sequence comes from Ophraella communa, assembly GCA_035357415.1. Classification (NCBI taxonomy): domain Eukaryota; kingdom Metazoa; phylum Arthropoda; class Insecta; order Coleoptera; family Chrysomelidae; genus Ophraella; species Ophraella communa. Next base: position 9,850,139 of record CM068982.1, on the reverse strand, counting down.
TTTGTCTTTTACTCCGTTCATATTCTTCTATCTGTTTTTTAAAATCTTCGTTTTGCTTTTCCAAATATTTTATCTTAAATTTTATCTCTTCAATTGGTAGAAATAATCTTGCTTCTGAAGCATTAATCAAATTTTTTAATTCAAAACTCACTTTCTTTATTTCTGCCAGTAAATCTCTATTTGAAATTTCAATACTTTCCATTATTTTATTTTTGCAGTGTATGGTCACTTAAACTTGTTAACTTGAAATTATAATTAAGAAGCAAAAAACAGCAACAGTCATTTGCCGTTGTTTTATGACAGTGTGAGGATAAATAATTTGTAAAGGTTATCACAAGGTTAATATTAAGTACTAACTATGTTTAACTAAATTTTACATAAAATCTACCTTGATTTCTTCACATTTAACTCACTAACTGTTATTTTATTATATATTTTAGTTTTTACACCAATAATTACATATAAAGAGCAGAAGCACTACATATACACGTCCACTTCACACACGCTAGGTTTATAAATATAAATTTGCCAACGTTGAAAGGACATCATTTTGAAGTAGTGCCAAATAACTGATGCCATTCAAGTTGCCCTCAATAAAAAAGGGACCAATAATATTGTTTCCTACAATCCCTGCCCAAACATTAACCTTTTGAGGGTATTGAGTGTGTTCTTCTCTCATCCAGTGAGGATTTTCCGTGGACCAGTAGCGGCAATTTTGCCGATTAGCATGACCGTTAAGTAAAAAGTACACTCATCAGAAAACATAACGTCTTCTAATTGGATAATATTGTTATCCAACATGTCCATTATTTGCTCACAAAAAAAGTTCTCCTATCAAAATCGTCTTCCATGAGCTCCTGAGTAGGTATCATCTTATACGGATGCAATTTATTTTCTTTTAATATGTTTGCTATCGATGTATGGCTAGCATTGAATGTAGTGGATGCCTGTCTACTCTATGTATGTGGGTTTTCCTGAAACTCAAGCAACACATCTAATTTGAGTTCATCACTCAGTGCATTGGCAGCTGCTTTTTTTATCTGCCTTACATGACCAAACTCGCGAAACTGCTTTTCTATTTTACTTATTGTTCCTTGGGATATAGGCGGTAAATTAGGAAATTTCTCATGAAATAGGCGAGTTACTTCCTGTTGTGTTCGGATGTTATCTCCGTAACCAATCATTTGTAAAACTGTTATTTTATGCATTTCCGTAAATCTAACCATTTTTCAGAATTGAATTGAACAAACTTTATACTTAAATTACAACAATGACAACTTAAATAAAACAATTTACTACTGCTTGTTAAAATAGCGTTGCCACGGAAATTCTTTAAAGTTTTTTAAAGATTACCATCTAAAAACCACATTGCTATGGTTTTTGTTCACTTTCTCATTATCAAGACCTAAACGGGAAATAAGTTTTAAGTATATTGTAATAAGTTTCGAGTATATTTTAGCGAATTTCGGTAACAACATGATTTTAATTTTTTTTTTATGTTAATTTTTGCATTAAATTTAAAAACAATAACATTTTTGAATAGAGAATGAAGAGACCTTTCAAATGATATATCACAAGCCTATACTTCCCATTTAAAAAATTGGGGGTTGTACCTGTCATTCTAAGGGGGTTGAAGGTAGGGGTTGCATTTTCACGTTAAAGAATGTCAAGTTATAATTTAAATTTGACGTGTTTCGGGATTTTTTATAAATATGTACAGTAACCTAAATAATGAATTTATTCCATTTGGCTTTTACACACTGAATATTACTAAAAAAGGTCGGAAGTCATAAAAATCTTTAACAATAATAATAAAACCATTGAAAATCATTGAATGAATAGTAAACAAAAAAATGTTCTCTCTTCGAAATATGCCATTAAAACATTGTCAGAAAATGATTTTATTTTTTTGTCTTGCCATAAATACTCGTTCATAGCGGTCTTTAGACTTTTCTGGTAATAAATTATCCAGTGTAGCTGCTGCCATTTCTAATATTTCTGGCGGAGTATTACTAAACTCCTCTTTAGAGTCTGACGAAATCTTCAAATTTATTCTTTATGGCTTATTATAATAAATTTTCAAGCACAGCGACTATACATTCACACTATGCTATTGTCAGACTTGAATAATTTTCTTGTGAAACTTTTGACAGTTCAGAATTCTTTTAATTTAATTTTAAAGCTCACTTTACACTTTCAAAACTTACAAAACTGTTACAAAATGGGGGGGTAGAAAAAATTTATTTTTACCATTTTAAGTGCCCTCAATTATTTATTATAAAAATGTATTTTGTTGATTATGTACTTGACCATAAAAGGAATATTTTATGGCAAAAGTTCAAAAAATATCCTCAAAGCAAGCATTTCATTGCTCTTAAGATGTAAATGCCTGTCGAACTCTATTTATGGTATATTCTGTAGTTATAACAACAATAAACAAAATTAACGAAACGGCTGTCATTGTGATTAAAAACCTAATTTTTTCAGATAAACTTGGAAGATACTTTAAAACGAAGAGTTTTTTTATTATTCTTGATATTTTTATATATAAAATAACACCTTACTTTGATTCGTTTATTCGCTAAAAAATAAACTAAAATTACTGTGTTACGAGATGCATCCAAAGCACTTTATATATAGTTGGATTTATGCTGAAAAGTAAGTTTGTTTCAATCATTCTCTTACTCCAAAATCAGATTAACGGGAAGCAAATTGGATTTTAGTTGCTGAACCAATCTCTGTAGTTAATTGATTTTCTCAACAAGTGGAAACGTCAACCGCGCGAGAAACAATCTATGTTCAAATAGACCGTCACTTTTCAGTCTTTTTGTTGCTTTATCCATTAATTGGAAAATTTAAATGTGTCTTTCAGGGTAATCCAGTTATTTGCATGTTACTCTGGATTTGTGGATTTTCGACATTTCTTCGTAATCATTTTCGTAGTCTTGTTAAAACTATCCAGTCAGTAACCAAATTCATCTATCTCCAAACGTGATAACTCTGTTGAACTTAAAAAAGTAGTGTCTACTCGTAGAGAGCCTTTGAGTAGTTATTAGATCCAGAAGAAAATTTCAATTGGTTCATGAGAAGGAGATCTGAAGTAACACTGAAACTTCTACAATATAAGTGAATCGTCAAACCTTTCTGGACTAGTGTTTTGAAGCTACGGGGTACTGCTTCCAAATCACTTGAGACTGATTCTTTCCATCTCCACTAAAACGTTTTCTAGACGTGCTATCGAGAAACTGATTTCACCAGTCGATTCAGCGTGTCAAAAAACCACTTTTTACATACTTGCAGCATTTCTAAGAAAAAAAAATTATTATGAAAAAAGTAGCTAGAAAGTTGATGATGATTGATTGATGATTGCTTTTTATCAAAATATTTTGATATACCTTGTTTTGCATAAAAATGGTCTAGACCCACTAAATTGACCCCGTAAAAAACGAAAATGGAGTTAAAATTGCAAAAATACCGATAATTTCATAAGAAATTCCCTAACTGGGAGTTGGACACATTTTTTCCACTTCCGTTAGACCGTGTTCTAGACATTCAGCGTCTCAAAAAACCCCTTTCTACAAACATTCAAGCGTTTCTTAAGCAAAAAGTTTTTATCATAAAAATGTAGGAAGAAAGTAGATGAATATTGGTCTTGCCTTTTATCAAAACATTTTGATATACCTTGTTTTGCATAAAAATGGTCTAGACCCACTAAATTGAGCCCGTAGAAAACGAAAATGGAGTTTAAATTGTAAAAATACTCGTATATTCAGAAAAAACTCACTACATTTGAGTGCGACTGATTATTCTTTCCATCTCCATTAAAACATGTTCTTCTAGGTTTGCTTTTGGGAAAAGTAGAATTCCATAGATGGCGCTGTGACATGTCAATGTCATCTTAGCAAGGAGTAAAACCAGAGACAACCAAAGAGACGGTCAAGTCTTAGCACATAAAACACTTACTTTATGTCTAAGGGTCAAGTACATGAGCATTTTTGTTTGATTGACAAATAAAATAATCCTGCTAGCTCGCCTTATTTAATTCATAAGTTTAGGACATGTCACATCTCTGTCTTATTTTTGCAAAGTAAGCGCAGGTGCATGTAATTTTTGACACAACAGCAAACCTTAGAATATAAACTTTGTTTGATGTTCTAAGCGGTAAATGTGATGTGTTAAACAATTCAGGAGTCATTATTGTTTTGACTTGTTTGCATAATTATTGTTACCTTAGATTAGGTAAAAGAAGGGATACATAATACCAACCTATGCGAATGAATCGAAATTGATGCATATTTTCGAGTGGCCGCCATTTTATTGGTGCACAAGATTGGTTTTGGTGCTCGTTCGATTTTGTGCAATTATTAAGAGAATTGTGAACTATTTGTGTGTAAATACTGTATAAACCTGAAACCTGATAAACTGTCATCTTACAATTCTAGTAGTAATAGCGGGAGAAAGGCAAAAAAAGATCAGTACGTTTTGGAACAGTTGACCAAACATGGTTATTTTGTAAAAACTGTGTATGCAAATGTATAGATTTTTAAACACATTACTCATTGGTGTGTAAGCTATGGTTAAAGAAGATTTCAGTGCCTAATTTGTAAATTTTTATTCATAATTTTATGATGGATTTCAGATAAACCTTGAAATTTTCATTTTTTTTAAATAGGGGTGTATTTTTGGCAGGGTACATCGAGTGAGAATTTGTAATATCTTGAAAAAAAAACTATAATATGAGTAACTGCGTTGTGGACCCTAGACAAACTAAATATGTCTCAATAATGTTTACTTAATAACTTTAACTATATATTCATATTTTATACACGATAAATTGCAATAAAAACAACTGTCTTCGTTGAGCTTTCGGCAAGAAAAAGGGTGGTGTATTAGGAGCATTGTAATTTATAGATGAGGACGATGACGATAAGGATGATACATGAGATCCTTTGGCAGAAGTGTCAGTTAAGGAAGCAAGATCACCTTACAAACCTTCTGTCTACAAAACGAAAGTGATGAAAAAGCATTTCAGGCACATTTTTCTCTTAAAAAAAATTATTGAGAAGTGTGAGCAAGCAGCAGCAATGTGTTTTGAAGCAAACCAGTATAACAGAGTTCTTTCGAATGATTAATTAATTCACATTATGATTACCTGTATGTACACGAATGTATGTACCTCGTAAAAATTGATTTTTTTTTATATGTTTTAAATAAACTTCGTAAATTAGAATTGCTTTTCCTGGAAACTAATATACGATTGATAGAGTTGTAAATACGTCAAATAAACCACTAAAATATAACAATGATATCTTTTTCCAAACAATTTTAACAAGCCGAGTTGACATAATCGATACTTCGTCATGATTAATTAAAGGGTTTTGTGTTTTAAAAGCTGATAGCCAGGGGTATTACAGACACCCCTATATCGACTTTACCGTTAATGAAAAGCTCTAATTAAAAAAATGTCGAGTAGTATCCGAAGAAATGATCTAACGAAAGCTGTTAATTTTTAATTCAATTAGTAGACTTTGGCGGTAATTCACTCGGAAGAAAGAGAAACGGCTACAGCTTATCCTTGCTGTATTTTTCCATAAACATTCATTAACATCATAAAAAATATCCTTTTTGATCAAAATATTTTTTTCTTTGAGAGATGACGTTGTATAAACAATCCTATTATAGCGAACCGGGGAATAATCTGATAGATTTTTCGGTAAGTATACCTACCTTTTACAGAAAATTAAATTTACGCGCCATTTTTCATTTTACAACGAAAAATTGCGTCGATAAAAAAGTAACGTAGAATATTCTCATGTATATAAACTACATCACAGGCAATTTTAAAAGAAATGGATAATATTTAATAGTGTAAACCCACTAGTTGACTATCTACGTGAACAGTAAAGTGCAACCATTTACCTATCAGCATAAAGTGTGAGATTATTACACATCAAAATGCTTACAGAGGGTTTATTATGTTTCTATATAGACAAAATGTGAAAATCATCGGCGTAGTGAGCTTTGATATTGTAGGTACCTACAAATAAAAAACACTGATATAGTACAGCAGAAAATAATAAAACGAAATATATCGTATAACTAAAATAAGTTGCTACAAAGGGTACCGCCTAGCGGCAAATTTTCCTTTGTCGAAACATTGTCTACATAGGCGTGTGTGTCCGTGTGTATTACAAATATTGTCGATCACATAATAGTTTTTTAAATTAAGCGCTTTTATAATTCGTAGTAATTATTTCTTTGTCTTTACCTTTTCCGGACTAATGTTCCTATTATTCATGGCGCCCCACGTTGGGTGCCAATTTGTAACCTTACTCGGGGCGCCAATTTGAAACCCTTTTTAGTCCCAAAAAGGCAGGGAGCCAATTTGTAACTAAAAAACTCTCCAAAAGAGATCCCGGCTAAGAGACCCTCTCCAGGGGGTGGTTCGACTCCAAGTTAATGCTCACTATAGGAAGGATTGGGATGTATAAGTAATAAGGGCGCCACTATCTTTTGAACGCTATCGATTAAGCCAACAAACTACACAAAAACTAAGGTGAGAAAGATAGAAACACTTTGTAATTACTTTAAATAAACAACAAATAAATAAACTACTTGAAATAAAGACCTACCACGCTACACCCTTAAGACTTATAGTCTAAGGTATATAAATGAAGCTTTTTTTACATTGATTATTTATTGAAATTGTAAGTGCTTGCTGATAATGAACTGGAGTTGTAAAAAGTAGACTTAACTTTAGGTTTCTGTGCTGTCTAGGAGGGCGGCTTCAGCTTCTTCGTGGAGAGATGAAAATTTCTTTAATGCTTCTGGCTGCTTGGGATGTAATAGTTTTCTTAACAGCTCAGAAGTGGTTTGAAGGACTGTCTTCACATAGGGACCTTCCAAAAGCGGTAACTGGGCTCTAAATTAGCGATAACTTGACTCCAACTTAGCGGAATCTTAGCGAGAACTTGACTCCAACTTAACGATAACTTTAGCAATAACTTGACTCCAACTTAGCGGTAACTTGACTCCAACTTACTTAGCAATAACTTGACTCCAACTTAGCCGTAACTTGACTCCAACTTAGCGCGTTGTATCTTTCAACAACCAAAAAGGAAATTCACAAGATGAGGTACTTTAACGTTTTTCTTACTCTTCAGTGTCACAGTACCAAGGAAATCTCTTTATCGGCTCTTTCTTTTCTTATTCAGACAGTTTTTTCTGACATCTGTCTGGGATTGATATCTATCTTAACATAATATTTATAGCTAAAAAGAATTAAACTTAGAAGTAGAATTAAAAATTAAATTGATTGTACTAACCCTTACTTTTTGGAAGTCCATCTTATTAAGGATAATAAAAAACTCTTCGTTTTAACAAAACTTCCAATATTTATTAAAAAATTGCTTTTTTAATAAATCTGACGATGCTTCATAGCGAAACAGCTGTCATTGAGCCTTTAAAAAAGCAATTTTTTAATAAATATTGGAAGTTTTTTATTATCCTTAATAGAATTAAAAATATTTCAGTAGTGCCCATTTACTAATTTCCTAAGGAAACTAATGGTGTACAATTCGTCAGAGCTAATGAACTTACTCACCTGTAGTCTAAGCATTTTTCTGTTATAATGTTTCTGTAAAATAAGCCTACTTTACTTAATAATTGCATAACCTTATTATAGTAAATTACAAATTGGCAAATTATATACTAAATTTTATTATTTATATAGTTTTCTTATTGAATTAAATGCAAAATTAAGGACAAATATTTGTTTTATTAATAATTAACATCAAATTAGACTGCTTTCGTTACAAATTATCTTTTAAATATTACAAATTGCCTTCTTTTATTAAAAACTATGAAGAAAACTATATCCTGGTGATCTTTGCAATAACTTAATGTGTTTGTTTTACATTTATCTATGTATAAAATAAAGACTTAATCAAAGTAAGCAATTTATTAGTGGAGAACTTCCAAGATTTATTTGTTCATTAACAACTTTAAATTGTTGATCTGTTAGATGTCTTTTTATTTCAAGTTCTTCGAGGAAATCTAAATTTTGTTTTTTATCACAAATGTGTAGTATTTGGATGTCATTTGTGAGTCTGGATTAGCATAATTTGACTTATCTGGTTGTTTTAATATATTTCATCTTAAGAATTCATTGTTTCTGACTTCAAAACTTCTCATCTGTTGACTTATAAATGCTGGAAAAAAGTAATTTTCTTAAGAAAAAATCATAAAGATTCTAAAGTATTTTACAGAATTTGTAACACTAACTAATATTTTTCTTATCCCGATTTTCACTCCCAGTAAAAACAATTTTTTTATGTTAATTGGATTTCCAACTTTCTTAAACTGCACCTACCTATCGTTTTATGGGGTTAAAACTTTCTAAAGACATTTCAAGCTTACTAAATTGAAAGTTCATTTGTTTTTGGCGCTATCTTAATCGCTATCTCATTAAAAATAAGTTTGGTATGTAAATTATGAAAAGCGGAAAGATTACGTAGATGGTTAACTAAATTTAAAACGTTTCCCTCGAGGGTTGCAAGTTGAAACCCGCAAGTTAATTTTTCAAATATGCCTTAGGTTATTATAGACCAGTAGATTCATCCAGTTAGTTGTCTATCCCAAGAAAGTCCAGCCAAGAACAGAGTAAGAATCATATATTTATTAGGGACTTAAAGCAATTCTAAAAATTTATCACGTATCCTTATCCGTATACGTAACGTAAAGGAGATACGTAACTAAGCAAAAAGAAGCATAAAGCAAATGCGTTTGTAACGTAACGTAACCATTCATGTGTTTTAATTTTTAACGTAAAAAATAAGCCCCGATATCTACCTTAAAAAAATAATGTCGTCATTGCCACTGTAAAATAATCTTTTTCTTTTTAAATCCATTATCGCATGTCACAGAAATGTTTGTTATGATTAATGAACAGAAAGTAAGGTTATGATTTTTGAGCATACAACATCACTTTTATCCCTAGATTATTGAAAAACGCCATCACGGAACACAATAATGTGATACGTTACGTTAGATACGTGTGACGGATTGATACGTTTCACGTAACGTAACGAAACCCACGTATCGCTTCTGCACATGCGCATTGCGATACGTATACGGATACGTAGTGCTTTTTAGAACTGCTTTAAGTCTCTATTAATATCGCACTTATCACTTATCAAAAGGGTGAAAACACAACGTGAAGTCAGTTACATGTAACATTCCAAGAACAGAGCATAGAATAAGATTTATATAAGTGGAACAGAGTAAGAATCATATATTTATTTCGCACTTATCAAAAGGGCATAAAATACTTGAAGTCAGTGTTGCCACAACAAGCTAAAGAATAGTAGTAGATTGGAGACTGAAAGTGGAGTAGATACAACCAAAGCGGAGTAGTACTTCTTCTTCTTCCTTTTTTGGGTTATATCTTAGAAGATAATTTGCCCAGATAATTCTGTGGAGATAATCTCGACTTGCTCGGAGCAATCGACTATCTTCCTAATTTTTTAAATAATGAATTGGTTATTAGACTTATATCTGATGTAACAGTTCTTCTTAGGACCAGACAGTTAGTGTAGGTAAGACATTACAACAAAGGATAATTAGACTTTTCTCGCTTGGGGGTAGTAACCAAGCATTACACACGAAGAACTACCACGGAGTAGGACTGAAAAAAAGAGGAATTAATGGTTATTGGATATGTTAAAGTCAGCTGGTGCGGGAATTAAATAAGTTACATTATAAAGCAATTTTAGCAGTATTGATGAATTTAAACAATAGGTTTAATCTCATTGGATTCAGGTTGGCTAAAATGGAGCAGATGTCGATGGGAGTTTGTAAATTAGTTTTGGCTAATTCAATATATAAATCAAACGTTGGTGAAATATTGATAGGGCATTCTAGGATAATATGATTCAAAGAGCCAACTTGTCCACATTCACAGAATGGGTTATCTAGAACTCCTATTCTGTACAAGTGTATTGGAGATGCACAATGTCCTGTTCTCATTCTAATTACTGTAGTAATATGTCTTCTATCTTTATAGGGAAATTGACTGAACCAAGGAGACTTGGGCAGATTATTCGCTATTTTACTATAGAAGGAAAATTTTGATTTTTTGGAATTCCAATCTTGAGTTCATCGAGTCCAAATTAAATTTTTTATATGGGTCAAATAATTTAAATAGTGAAGTTTGACATTTGCTGGTGCGTTTAGTGTTCTTCCTAGGTTTGCCAATGTATCTGCCACTTGATTGCCTTTAATGTCAGAATGACCTGGGATCCATGCTAAAATAATATTAAAGTTTTGATTATTAGCTTCTATAATACCTCTTTTGGTTAAAAAGGAGGATACTTCAGTTTCCATAGAATATTTTGTCTTCCCAATCTTCTGGATGGCACTTTTGGAGTCAGATAAAATTATAGCTTTTCTTATGTCATTCTTGAGAATAAATTGAATAGCATGATTTATAGCAATCATCTCAGCATAGCAAATTTGGGTATGATCAGGGAGTTTACTCGAGTATGAATATTCAAGGTCAGGGCAATAAACACCAAAACCCACCAAGCCTTTAGTATCAACTGACCCATCTGTGAAAATCTTGGTGTGGAGAGTGATTAATCTGGGATAATCTATGAAGTTGGGTAAGTGCATGTTCATTTTCTCTATTAGAGTTGATATTCTGAATAGGGATAGAAGCTAGTTGGTATTCTAGTTCAAAATTGTGACAGGGGTATAGATCACTAGTAAATAAGTTGGGATATTTTTTAAGATTGTTTTTTAAATTTATTAGAGAGGGGTAATTCTCAATATTCAAACTGTAGTGATGAATTTGGATAGCAGTTTCTAGTTCATCTAAAGCCATGATAATAGGGTTATTAATAAGCATTAAATTTTTGAGGATGAATTTGGAATTTAGTGATTCCCATCTATATTTTAGGGGGATTTGACCACTTTCACTTAATAGGGCAAGGGTAGGAGTAGATTTCATACACCCAATAATGATACGGATACTTTGAAATTGTAATTTGTCCATTTTTTTTATCACTGACTTGGGGCAATCCATAAGAATTTGACAACCATAATCTAAATGGCTTTGAATCAGGCCATTATGAACTATCTGTAAAGTCTTTGGATCACTTCCCCAATAGGTCCCACACAGAGCTCTCATGGCATTCAAACTTCTACTTACTTTTAATTCAATTAGATCAACATAAGAATTCCATTTTAAATTTTTTTGGAAAATCACCCCCAGATATTTGACAGAATTGACCCATTTAATTTTTTGTCCATTGAATATTATATTGGAAGGAAATAGCTTCTTATGACCCTTTTGAAATATAATCGCTGAGGATTTATTATGTGATAGTTTTAAATTATGTTCAGATCAGAGCCAGATCTCCATCCTACTCAAAGTCAAATTCAATATATTTATTAGGTTGTGTATATCAGTCCCACTACTAAAAATAACCAGATCGTCGGCATATTGAATCAGGTTACAAGAATCAGGCAGGATGTCATATAATGAGAGGGAGTACAAATTATAAAGAACTGGACTTAGGGGGGAACCTTGGGGTAAGCCTTGACTAGTTTTCCTGGGTCCATGGATTTGACCCATTCGGTCTTTAACTGAAACATCCCTATCAATTAAGAAGGAGAAAATAAGATTGATTAAAGGCAAAGGGATGTTATATCTGATTAATTTAGAGTACAATAGGTAGATATTAACACTATCATATGCAGCAGATATATCTAAGAAAAGTCCAATTGTAAATTGATTACAAGTGAAACTTGTTAAAATTTTGGAGTTTAAGTAGGAGATGCATTCCGCACAGCCTCTACCTCTTCTGAAGCCAAACTGTAGTGGGTTTAGGATATGGTGGTGTTCAATGAACCACTCTATTCTGTTTTTAACTAATGATTCTAATACCTTACCAACACATGAGGAAAGAGCAATAGGCCTATAGTTGGATGGATCTGATTTATCCTTTCCTTGCTTTATAATAGGAAGTATAATGGTTTGTTTCCATTGGGTAGGAATGGAACCATTTTTAAGACAGTCATTAAAGAATTGGATTATTAATAGGGACCCAGAGCGTGGAAGATTTTTTAGCATTGAATATGATACTAAATCATGACCTGGGGTAGTGTCTAATTTGGAAGAGAGGGTGTTGTAGTATTCATCATAGAAGAAAAATAAATCACTGGGGGGGGAGGGAGCTATTTCATTTGTTATTGGGTATAAATTGTTTAGATCACTGTTTATTATATCGGGGGTCAAGAGACGTAGGATGTCTTTTGCAACTTCCTCAGGAGGCAATTGAAGATTTAGGGGTTTTCTATTACCTGATATTTTATTAATTTTATACCAAATGACATTCAATGGTGTGTTTCTATTTATATTGGTACAGAATGATCTGAAACTTAAGGTTCTTTTAACCTTTAAGAATTTTCTGGATTTAGCTATAATTTTTTTCACCTCCACATAATTTTCAATACTGGGATTAGTCCTAAAGTTCTTAATAGCTGTAATTCTCTGCTGAATCAAATTGGCACATGATTCATCCCACCAAGGGATGTGGTATTTATTTTTATTGGAAGAGGAACTCCATGGGATGGTAGCATCAGCTACGGAAGAAATAAGATTGATAAAATTATCATAATCATCTTTTGGAAAAGAGGAAAGAGAAGAATCTAATTTATTATTATATGCCAACCAATCTGCCTTTTTGAGATTTCTCCTTTTACAAACTTTGGGGAATGCCTGGGGTGTAATACCTAATCTACATAGGATAGGAAAATGATCGCTAGACCCTGTATCTGGAACAACTTCCCAACTACTAATATTGGCTGAGATATCCAAAGATGCTAGAGAGATATCCACTACCGATTTACTTTCATCTGGTCCACCCAATCTTGTTGCAGATCCATTATTGAGAAAAACCAAGTCATACTCATTCATAGATTGAAAAATTGTTCGACCATTAGAACTATCTCTGGAGCTTCCCCAAGCTCTATGGTTACAGTTTAGATCGCCCATAATAAGAAAAGGTTTATTAAAAGACTTTAATGAATTTAATAAGGAAGCCCAACACTTTTTGGTGATGAGTCCATCTCGAGGGCAATAGGCGTTGAGAATATTTAAATTAAATCTAGGTAGGGAGATAAGCATAAATTGGACTACCTCGTCAAAACCTGGATTATTGATGGAAATCTCCTGATAATCTATGTAGTTCTTGATGATGGTAATTAATCCACCATATCCATCATCCCTGTCGAGCCTAAGGATTTGATAACCTTTGCATCTAATTGAGAAACGTTGAGATAACCAAGTCTCACATATTAGGATAATATCAGGGTTATATTTCCTGATTAATGCTTTTAGATTATCAATGTTAACGTTGTATGATCTTATGTTCCATTGTATAATAGTTAGTGAAGCGTGGCTATTGAATTTGATTGAATAGGAAGATCATTTTTGTATGGACAGGGAGAAATTTCAGAAGTCTGAGTCCTCAGACCCAAACACTTCCATCTCTGCCTCTCCATGACTAGATTTGGGATTAATAATATTATGTTGTGTATTTCCAGAAACAGAGGTATGTGTTTTATTTATTATTTCACCTATGAAAGTCATGACTAACTCTATCTGGGAACGATCCAATACTGAAATGGCTTGATTCAATGTAGTGAAATATTGAGAAAGATTGGAGTGAGATGCAGTATCATCTTTAGGAGGTCTTCCATTAGGGTTAAGTAGGGCACTAGAGTGAGCACCTTGATCATAACTTAAATTTAGAACTCTTTTTCTTTTAGGAGGGGTAGATTTAACTATATGGCTGAAGCTTTTGGAATTTGAAGGGGTTTGGTTGAAATTTATTTGATTTGGGGAGAGAGATACAGTGGCAGCTCTCCTTTCTTGAGAGATTGGAGTGGATTGCTTGTTGTTGAGTTGGGGGAAGTCTTTAATATTTAAATTAGGGTGAGGGAGTTCTCTAGGGATTTTTTGACTGGCTTCGTAGTAGGAAATGTTAGCATAAGACATTAACTCTTTAATATTTTTTTGTCTAGCCCTTTCTTTACACCCTGGATTTCTAGAATTGTGTTCGGATGATTTACAGAAAATGCAGAAATTTGAACACTCCTCTGATGATGAGGAATCATGAGATTTACCACAAATGGAGCACTTGGTTTTACCTTTACATTGGGAGGCACTATGGCCATATAATAAACAATTAAAACATTGTATTACTGGACTTACATAAGGGGTTACTTTCATGGGTAGACCGTATATGCAGATTTCTTTAGGAATAATCTTACCTGAAAAAGTTATGCATATAGTGCCTGTGGGAACATAGGTAGTTACTGAGTTCTCTAATATAACCCTTCTGTTTAATCTTTTTACTGAAATTGGTTTACAAAGAGCTAAATTGGTTTCTGTGAAGGTTTTTATTTCCTCTTCAGAAAGAGATTTGAAGACTCCCCTTACAATACCCCTACAGGAGATGAAGTGAGAGGGAACAAACACATCATAACCTAATTCCTCCCAATCTTTTCTAATAATGAAATTGTTGGCTGCTTGCCTGTCCTTGAATATTACTCCCACCCTGTTTTCACCTTTTTTGTCTATTTTCACTATTTCCTTTTAAATTTAAGTTAAAAATATTTTTAGCAATGCTTAATATATGGTAGTTACCTATATTTCTTTGTTTTCCTTGGACAAATACCTCATAAGGTCCTACATCGGACTCTGAGTAAAGTGTAGGCTTCTTCTTAGATTCCTTCTGCTCATTGGAAGTTGGGTTTAACAAATTAATATCTGGATCTGGTGGTAAAGCTGGAGGAGGCGGTTCTGGTAGGATTTCGTCCGCCATTATGGCGAACTTTAGTAATAATTAACCAATGAAATGTGTTGAGAATTAAATTAAATTAAGATTAATAAAAAAGATGAAATAATAAGGATAAACAGAGGTAGTTAGTATGGTCCTTACTTGAATTAGAAGCTTTTTCCACAGTTTTTACTACAATTTTCTAGCACACGAGGTTCACTATCTCACTCGCAGTCGAAGAAAAACTCCGGAGTAGTACTTTGTGTTCCGAGCGTATATTTAAGGCGGATTTAGCGGATGTATAAGCATAACATTTTCATTAATGCATAATCATAACTATAACAACTTCTCTAACGCATAGTGATTAACAGATGGGTCATTTATCCGTTCCTTAATGCATAAACATAATCATAAGTGTTAGTGACAAGTGACAGTTGTATCTATCACGGAACATATAAAATTAGTGTGTTCTGTAACCTTTGTCATTCAACAACAATAACAAATTTTCAAATTTATAACCTCATTTGCTCATTCATTGATATTTATTTCTGTAGTTTCATCAAAATAGAATATTGATCATGAAGACCTGAATTAACTCCTGAGGTTAACAAGTATGACAGCTCCATGAAATTCACGCAGGCGCACTTTCTATTTCGACACATCATTATCCATAAAAGTTAAAAGTTGGGAACTTCAAGGTTGTGCGTTATGAATTGTGCACTATGACTTATGCTTATGCATCCGCTAAATCCGCCTTTAGTCAACTCAATATACATGTGTTAAAAAAGAAGTCTTTGTTGTTAAGGTCATGTCAATATATTTTTTTTCAAAAGTCTTTTGTAGCCACCTTCCATAAGTGATTTGACATGCATTATGGAATCTTTTACAGAACTGACCAAACGATATTCACTATTCAAATTTTCTACTTCTACGTGAGGAATGAATTGGGGGAAAAAGTCCAAAATTTTTGTAACTAAAAGGTGATACCCAGACATTACTTCTTTGGGAGAAAATAATTTTAAGAAATGCAATAGGGGATCATTGAAATCAATCCGTTTTTTATTTGTTTACATAACTCTATGTAAAAGCCAAAAGCATTGGTTCTGAATATCAAGAATTCATTTTCATTTAAAAATTCTCTTTCAATAATCTGCTCAACCTGCTGTTTCATCCAAGTATTCTTTTTTCATAAAATTCCGTAAAAAAGTTTTTATATTTCGCACTTATAAAAATCTTCATTATAAAACGCATTTGCGTATCGTAATGTAACTTTTACGCACGCAAATTTTTGTTTTAAATGGTTGGCGACATGAGTGAAGTATCTAAAGCTTAGAATATAAAAACGAAGGAAGGAGCGTAATACATAAACACCAATAGTCCTAGATGGTGTTTAAAAATGGCGTCAGCAGTTTCCGGTTTGTCAGTGGCGTATCAATTTTAATTTATGATAAAATGTTGTATCAATTTCAAAAATAAAAATACTGATGTAAGAAAGTTTTAAAACGTAATACATTTTGTAAACCATATTTCTATATACACTTTTATTAAATACATATATAAATATTACATAGCTGTGTATATTCAGTAAATCACTTACGTAAATAAATTGCACATGTGTACGTCTCTGAATTCTAGTTTCTTAAATACTAAAACAGTACTGTCTCAAATGTCAAAAAAACTGTCAATAACAATAATGATGAATCATATATGGTATTTGCAAATGGCCGCTGTGACGTAATTTCCGTCGTAAACTACCAACTTGGGAAATGTGTTAGGCTCCTTCCTTACTTTTTATATTCTAAGAGCTAAAGCTTTGAATATAAAACAAAGATCTAAAAGCAAGACTATTGACATTGACATTTGTGGCTAATAGCAATTTATTAATTTTATATTGTTCTTTAAGAAAGTATATGTGAATATGAATATAATATTTTACTTATATAATATATTATTATTGGTATATTATTCTTTTTAAAATATTTTAAAACATTAACATTTGATAATTTAAATGTCACAACTGTCAAATTTTATAAATTACACAGTGCTGCCGACATACTTTTTAAAATAAAATTTTTCGTAATTACATAAAAATAAAAAATTAATTTAAAAAATGGTAAAAAGGGCAAAATATAAAAAATATTATAAACAACTTAATTTCATATGGCTGTTGTGACACTCGTTCTTTAAAAAACTCATCGCTTCGCGATTCGTTTTTTAAACTTGAACTCGTGTCATAACAGAATTCCATATGAAATGCGTTGTTTAATATACTATTTGAATAATTCTGTCATTCTCACTTCATTCTGAAATTCTCAAATATTGCCGAAAAAAGATGAACGAGGGGATAAAACACAGAACACCTTCCCTGATTAGGTTTAGTGTTCCATGCCAAGGTGTAGACATGACAACTCTAACTAGCCTAGGGGCCTAGGCCTTTTGTTTTCTCTCAAGCGCATAAAATCTAATTATCAGAAGAATCGGCATTCACAACTGTCCGTTCTGAACCAATTGTTGATTCGTACACTCAACCGGTGTAGAAATAAAGCCTTTGAAGTAGCGGAATAGAGGAAAATCAAAGGGAGTAGATCTACTCCAACCGGAGTCGGAGTAGCTTCGGCAACTCTGCTTGAAGTATTCTATGTCAAAAGGGTGAAAAAACAACGTGAAGTCAGTAACATGTAACTTTCCATAGCACGAATACATATAACAAGGATGTGAAACTCGAGTGGAGAGGGTAGCAGGAGAAAAGGCGCCTATCTGGGCAGGGTTAAATTCTCGGTCGTTGCGTACTCCGAACTGCGCAACAGGCTGTCTTTTTCTTTGTGCGAGTGAGATAACCAACCGCATGTGTTTTCGAATAGTTATGATGTTCGAACTGATGCGCAGTACAAAGTACGCAACGACCGTGGACTAGACTCCGTCCAGATAGGAGCCGTAAATTCAGCCACGGGCGCTTATAGCTCGGCATAGGAGTTTCAAACAGAGTGAAGTGAGCTGGGATGAAAAATTTGATATTTTTCGTGACTTGTCTACTCAAAAATTATGCAGTATTAAAAACCTCAACTATTTACGTAATCAATTGTAATTTAATTTTGTTTCTTACTCTAACAATTAATTTTGACATAGCCGATCACAGGACAAATAATTGTTCTTTTCGACTATTTGTAACGTCTATGACAGTTACTCTTGCTACTGTGGCGCCACCAATTTGTTCCCATTCAACGGACATTAAACTAAAACACACGTACAAAACAAATACCAAGCTATAGATATGCATATGTTGCTTGCACTGACAATGTTGAAAGCTACATGCCACATTGTTGGTAAACATAAAAAAATATTCTTAATAGTTGACTCCTCAGAGTAATAAGTAAACTTATTACTTATTACTCTGAGGTTGACTCCTTTCAATGACTCCTTTTTCATATGTCATTTTGGTTATTTTATATTATTGTGTTAGCTACATTGACCTTATATAAAACTCTTCTATTGTTCGCATACATGCGGCCAATAACTCCTTCCATTAAATGCTACCGTAAACTTACAGAATTGCCGTTTTGGGCTGACGCTATTTGCGTAATCCGGTAAATTTTTTACCTGCGCATGCTTAGATATCAAATAACGCAATACGTAATTACCGTATCACGTTATTCTCTCTATTTTTTACATACATCCTTAAACCATGGTTACAGTTTGTCGCTTCCAAATGACAGTTTTGACATTCATAAGATAATACAAAATTTTATGTTTGCATTATTACCATAATGAAAAAAAATGTTATATTAACTATTATATACTTATTCTTTATCAGTTACTCTTACCATGCAGATGTACCAAATAATGTTCTTCAATGCGAAAATGTTTGTAACTCTACTAATGTAACTGATACTGATACTAATACAACTGATACTAAAAATTCAGAATGTCCTCCAGACATTCCCGATATGTGTAATTTTTTGGAATCTTTTGCAAATTGCTCCGGTTTCAATATAATGCCTCCGCTACATGAAGTAATTTACAGTTCCGTTTTGCAAGATATGCAACCTGAAATGCAATGTAGTAAGTGTAACTTAAGATTGAATCAAGTTAATAACGCGGTATTTTTAGAATGTTTTCAATGTTACAACATACCTAATGTGAAAAATTAAACAAAATTAGTTAGTAATTAATACCATGTGTATTATTAAACTATATAGTGTTTTGATAATTTTAGTTTTTTACATCTGTAATTTTTTTACCAATACCATATATGGTGGAAGTAATTAACCGGGTAAAAGGTGTCTCCCTGTATATTAATCCGCCGCGCTCCAGAAATCCCAGCTTGGGCTCCCCTACTATTTAGTTAATTCTTGTTTTTTTGACATTGGCAAAGGTTGAATATTTATACAAGATGTGCTATACGGTTTATTCTTGTTCAGATTTTCAGTTTGTTTATAACATTTTTTAGACTGAACTTCTGATTTAAATTCCAAAACATCGAGGGTTAATTAACATTATTGATTAGAAATACCCGATAATGCCAAAGTATAATTCCAATTAATACCAGTTTGAGTACATGGAATGTAACCACAAAGCTCACAAATAACAATTTGTTAAACCACTTATGCATATATTTTGTTTATTTTATGAGACAAATGAAAAACGAATTTTCCCCTAGGCAAAATATTTTAGCGTATTCAACCAGCGACTGACAAAGCAAATGTGACTTTCAAGGACTTTTGTGCACTTTAAAAACAGCAACTAACTAGCGAAAGCAGAATGGGTGAATTTTTTGATATTATACCTACGGAAATGTTTACATTTATAAGCTTTGTTTTGGGATTCAATAGATGAATATTAATATATACCATTATTTAACTTCACACACTGATTTTGTTTTAAAAAGAACATATTTTAATAATAAATAATAACAACCTAAAGATAGGCTTTTATTGACATGAACATGAAAAACTTCAAGCAAATTTGTTAATATTCTTTTGTTGTTGGCATTTTCATGGTAAACATTCCAGAGATCAATAAGTCGCCCTGATCGGTCAAAATAGTGCTTTAACTGTGCCAGCCAATTGTATTTTTTAAGGAATACTATTTATTAATTGCTTAAGTCGATTGAAACATATTTTTGGCAGTCTATAATTGAGCATAGTTGTTTAGATCCAGATCAAGTAGAGCTGTGAACTGTAGTTTCATTGTTAGAGAAGTTAGCTCGAGGTGGCTTACAATTTATCTGGACCTACAACTGAGGAGATTTCGAAGGACCAGCTTTAAACAGTAACACGCCAGATGTTTAAAACAATTTATTTTTATTCATAAGCAAATAAGTAGACGGTTACTTCAAAACAATATTAAAATTAGGCTCAAACAGGTCATAGAAGTACCTGATGAAACAGAATATATTGTAATGTTTAACTATTTGTCAATAGTATAATGATTAAAATATCAACAGAAGTTGTTTAATTTAACTAAATCCAATAATTTTAATCATATTGTATTATTTTATTGTATATTTTGTGTATTTGTAAGAAAATTTTAAGTTGGAAATTATTTTATTATATAATGTATCGATATTATATAATGTATCGATATTATATCTAGTACTTAATAGAAATTTCGCGAAAATTGATTATATAATGTGTAAAAAAAGGACAGATAATGTGTAAAAAGGAGACAGATATATTTGTACAATATTTTATTCTCGAATGATCGGACAGTAGACGAAGTGAGTATGTCTAGTCATATATATGAAAGAAAGAGATACACATACTTTTTCCCAGAAATGACTATGCTCTAGAACAAAAAACGAATAATCTAGAAGTTTCAAACCTATAAAAGACTGAACAGAGGTCGTTAAAAAGGAAGTTTATTATTGGAAGTCAAACAGTGAAGATCTGAGTGTGAACAGTCAATTTGAACAAACAGTTTTTAAAGTAGTTATCATAATAAAGTGTTAAATAGTGACGTTAAGAATAAAGTAAAACAATCAAAAAGTAAAATAAAGTGACAAAAAGTGACATTACTAAGATTGAATCCAAAAGTGAAATTAAAACGTTTTTGGTCGATAAAAAAGAAGAATATAAGTGTACTTACCATTATTAATACAATAAAACGAACAGTAATCCTACAAACACTAAACTGTATCAAATTTGAGGAACAAACAAAACACAATAATATTACACGAGAGTCCAAACGTCTAATAAGGCGACATTTTGCCAAGGTCGGAGGTTCCAAGTATCGCTTCGTTCGTCTCCGTTTTTCATAGATCAACTACAGATTTTTCCACCAATCAGGAAGCAGGACTTTATTTCAAGGTCAGATAAAATTTTAAACTTTTAAAAATTTTTGTAGTAGTTAGTTGAATTTTATAATTTAAAAAAAAAAACAAAGGAATTTACTTGATATTTAATAATTAGTGCATTTGATAATCTTATTTGCCATTACATAAACAACATTGGTTAATTTAACTTAATTCACATCAAGTAAGTTCTTTTATAATTACTAAAAGGCCTTTCTTTTTCCTTATTAAACTTCAATATTACTGTTTTAATTTAACTATTTTGTAATAAATTTATAATTATAATTGAATCAAATTTTTCATTCATATACACCTAATAGGAATCCAACTGGAAACTGGCGTAACCAAACACCCCTGAGAAAAAGATCTTGTTGCTATTAATACATTTAAATAAGTAATATCAATCTAATAAATAAATCAATCAAATCAATAAACTTTCTCTCAAATCATAATATTCTTTACAATATAGTTATAGTACGTTTGAAGAATAAGGTGGAGTAAATTCTCAGAATACTAATCTTCGAAACCTCGAAATACATAGGCGTGCATAACTTCTAACTAAAACTATATTAACAGTTTACAAAATAGAAGGAAATGATACCGTCGCACTATGGACTAATAACGTGTCTTAAGCTTTAACTGTTTACTTTACTTACATGAGTTCATATCACTAGTAGTCCTTATGTTGGATTTCACTACTTTATTGCACACACGTTACAAGTTTTAGTTTTCATAAAAGAATTGTTACTAACACCAGCTAATCAAAGTACTTAATTTGTTTCGTCCCAACATTCACGCAAAACAGAAAACTTTTATATTTATTAAAAATCGTAAGAGAGCGAGAGGGCGAGAAAAAGTATGACTATGAGAGGTAAAATTAAAAAAGTCGTAAGTAAAACTATAAGACGCCGGGCGGGGTACCGGCGGTCAATGTGTGTGTATGTTTTTCAAATGCTTAGTATGAGGGTGCAGGTGTGTGTACCGACAAACAAGTAGAATCGAGGGGTTATACTACCGCTCTTTAATATATTGGGCAAAATATGTTTTGCAGCCTGTTGAAGGTGAAACTTCAACAATAGTTTTAAATTTAAAAAGCCATACATAAGCGCTGCCTTAAAATGAAAAGGCTTATTTTCACTTTTTACGGTGTTTCCAGGCGTACTATACCTATAATTTGGAGTTTGTTTTGGAAGCCAAAGAAGGTTTTTAAAGAATCCTACCTGTGCTCTTGCAACATTATGGTCGTACCTTAATTTTTACTATTAAATCATACTACTGAAGTGTTTTTCACCTTCCGATTTTAAGATGCATTGGTTGCATAGTCACTGGCGGTGGCCTGACTATAACGCGAGAATACATCCAGCTCCGGATTCCGTTATGAGGCTAAAATAGGCCAATAGAAATATTAGTAGGTGTGGCTTGGATATTTGGCGCACTTTTTCAATTTGTGCTTTCTAGGCTAGAAAGTAAAAAAATATATAATTGCAGTGTAAAAATGTATTATAAAGGTGTATTTTTTTATTATGCCAGGGGATAATTTCAGGGTTTTTTTAAATAAGTTTAATTTAATTAATATACATGTTTTGGTTATCAGTAACTAAATTAAGGGTAAAAATACTGAGGATTTTTTATTACTTATTTTTTATTTCCATCCTCCAACCTCCGAGAGTTGAAATATTTCATAGATTTGGGCAAATTATTGTAGTTTTAATCCATAATGAAATCCAGTTTTTATCAAATATTTATAACTTGGGCATCTATTCCTATCTGCTAAAGCTGTGTTGTAGCCATCACAAGTTAGCTGGATATTGCACTTAATCATTTCTAATGCTGTTCCTGCTGTATGTCCATTTTTGTAGAGACGTAATAAATGTTCTCTTACATCATTACTAACTTTCCGAAACCGCAAATAATTTGAATTGCCTGATTGTGTGTTACAATAAGAGTTATTTCACAAGGTGCTTCTTGTAAAAGTTGGAATTTTTCTTGTATGCCCATGTATTTTTTTCTAATAATATGAATTTTTACTGTTAATTTTGAAGGCAGTTGGTATTTCTCGTTTTAATTTGTGAAGATGGTTCGTAAGTTTTTGAACACCAAGTAAAGTGGTGACATCTAAAATTAAATTTAAACTTTATAAGGTAAATAAAACTTTTTAAATGTTTACTAAATAATTTTAATAATCTCAAAAATTCAATATATTATGTATAGGTACCAATATATCATTTAAATATTTCACTTAAGTTTAATCCGTTCTCTATCCTCAATAACCATATTATTTATAACGTATAATGAATTGGTTAAGTTTTCAAACTCTCTTAACCATTTACCAAACACTTTTTTGTTCGTGCAATTAACAAAAAATTGCAACTGAACGTTAGGAAACTTATCTTCACCTTCTATTATCTTTTTCTCCATAATTTTTGTTCCCCAGCCAGGTGGCAAAACAGACTAAAAAATTGGTAGATTTAATTTAATAATTGTTATTATTACTACCTATACGCCAAAAATAGATATTTGATTTGATACTCGCATTAATGAATTTTTCATTTAACGAGGAAGACACAAAGTTTTCCATTTACACGTTACCTAGTTAAAATTTTCCACAAAAAATCAATACCTTTTGTTTACCTACTTTTAAAGACTATGAAATGAAGACAAGATCAAAGGAAAACAATCATAAAATAATAAATACCTGCTTAAAACCTTAAAAATTACTTTCAGTTATACCTAGTTTAAACGTCACGTAAAATATCAACGGTAGGAACTCCGCCCACAAGCATCATTTTAATTGGCTTATTTTAACCTCATAACGGAATCCGGCGCTGGATGTATTCTTGCAATAGGCAACAATATTGACATAGGCGTATCATACGACTTTTCTTATACGATTATTAAATAATCATTTTCATTATTTCGTATTACAAATCTAATTTAAAAAAGTATTTAAATATGTACTGCTCCAAAAAAAAACAATCATTTTAAAACATATTTATTTAATAAATATTACAATTTTAATCTATTTTATCTATTTTAAATATATGTTTTTGTTCCACGCCACTGCAAAACTATTACATCTATGAGAAAATAATAACAATTAATTGAAAAATAATCTTTAAAACGGAATGAAAACAGTTTTCAAAATGTATGTACTATTAATTTAAGTTATCATACATAACATATGTGATTTAGTTAAACATCTATTACCTGAAAGCTGTAATATTAATAAAAATAAATTTCAAGGAAATAGTTTTAAAATACTTTTTACCTATGAAATGAAATTCCTTCCTCTTTTTTAGCACTCTGACTGTTGCACTTATAAACTGCACAATTAACCATTTTAAAATGTCCATTCAGGTAATTAAAAAAGGTGAAAATTAATAAAAAAACTAAAAAAATACAATTCGACGTTCCAAATTTGTTTACCACCAAACGTTTGAAAATTGGCTTCACTCACACGCATGTACACACGTGGTTCTTACTGTTCTTAAATTATTGTGAAAATTATTTTTGTACGACTTGGAAATATAACTTTAAGCAGCATTATTATTTTTAAATGAGTGCCCACATCCTGATATCACTACACTACTACATTATAAAATCATTATAACAAACTGGGTGGGGTAAGGTTAGGTTAGGTCCTTTCTTCTCACCAAAGCGTACCTACTCTGGATTAGCATGAATCAATTCAGCTTCTTCTGCTTGGTAGTAGGTACATTACGCACGTCATGTTTGTAGCAGTGCAAAGCAAGGATCTTACCGAATGCAGGGCATCTACTAATATTTCGTCCCAGGGGGAATGCTTCAAGTTTCTCCTTTTTGTTGCTAGTAGCAACATTACCTTTAGGACTCCAAGATTGCGAAAAAATGTTCTGTGAAATGAAAGCGGAACCTTGATCGGAATGCACGTAATGAGGGACCAATTATAGCATCGCCTAATATTCCTGCCCAAACATTTAGTTTTTTAGGATATTGAGTGTGGCCTTCTCTGACTGGAAGTGACAGAGGAACGAGTTGTGAAGGTGGCAAGGGACAAATCACCATCAGGAAGAAGGAACCTTGGAAGACCTAGAAAAAGGTGGAGCGACAACCTTTCAGATGACTGAGTAGGCGCAATGATGTGAAGAAAAACTATGCCTATATTCAGCAGGGAGAAGAAGTCGATTCAACACGATTTTTTTCAGTCATAAGTTCACAAAACTAAATTCGTAAGTCTGGATCATCATCGCTTAGTTCTTGAAGTTCACTGCAGATACTTGACGAGATGATGCAAAATGTCCAAAGACCTCAATTTGGGATGCTTTACCCTGTACATTTATTATGTACAGAATAGCACTTTTATGGTCTTTTCAATAATGTATCACAAGCTGGGGTTTACAATTTAAACCCAATTTGGTGGGTGGCGCCTAGGGGGTGAGTTCTCCTTCATGCTTCCGTTAGTAGCCACATGACTGCATATATGATATAATAAAAAAAAATAGTGGAACAAATACGACTTTAGGATAAACAATTTTAACTCCACAAAACACTACCTTCATTTCCACCACGTCAAACACCAACTGAAATATATTTTTCCTACGACCACCATCCAAACCACTATTTTGCACATTGGTTACAGTACGCAAAATCAGCAATTTCTCATAGCAACAAAAGTTGTGAGAAAAGTGACATAAGGCATAGCCAAAGTAACATAAAGCATAGCCAAAGTGACATTAGGCATAACCAAAATAAATACCTGCAGCAAGTTGTCAATCTCGTTATCTAGTAGAGTCGATGAATCATTACAGAAATTTGATTCTGTTCCTGTTCCCTCAACATCAGCTACGAATGACTTATTAACAATAACCGAAAACTTGTCGGAAACACCAACACCAGGGATAAAGATCCAGAACTGTTCCCATTTTACAGTTCATTATAATTTTAAGTGAAAAATCCCATGCAAGGAAAGTTAAATTTAAAATACGTTTCTTAAAACGTAAATTTGTTACCTACTGTAATATTTAATAAATCTTTAAATACGATCTTTAGTAATTTATTTAAATGAAATGCAGAAATTTTCAGTTTTCTGGATGGTGGTCGTTTTGGATGGTGGTCGTAGAAAAGTACAGTGTGCGCACTTGTTACACAATATACTATTATTAAATAAAACTTGAATTATTTACACATTTATTAATAAATAATCGGGATGCAGTATAAAGACTTAAGACAAGCTATCAAGTATTTCTCTTTTAATATTAAGATGATCTTTGTTATTGTCGATCTCCCTAAAATTAAATAAACGAATTAACAACATTATTTTGTGTCTTTTTGTTCCACTTGCCTCTTCAAAAACACTCTGAGAGTATTTTTGGTGCTTTCGGGAACGTAGTTTTTATTTGCGATACTTTTTAGCACGTTCAAGCAACCCTCTTGATTCCAAGTAGGTTTGTACGTTTTATCCTCACTCTACAATTAAAAAAAAAACAAATTAAAACTCTTAAAAGTACAGCTTATATAACTTATACTTACTTTTATTAATCCAAGATTTACTAAAATCGAATTGTTGACTATTGAAAGTTTGTCGGTTTTTTGTGCTTCCATAAATAAATGTTTGTATAATTTTTCAGCGCATTCTGTAGAATTTTCAGCTACTTCGGGCCTGGTGTTATCACTCAAAGCCGATACTTTCATTATAATCCTTATGAATTCTTCCAGAGACTCATCCTTGCTTTTCTGTAAAAAGATTATAACTAGCTTTTCACAGAATCCACGTATATTAACATAATTGAGAATATATATGAAAGAACCAAAGCTTGTTTAAGACTGCATGAACAAAAGACCATAAACAAGATTGGGCAGAAAGCTATAGAACAGTCAATGCTGGGTATATCTCTGAGAGACAGAGTATTTAATATCAGACTTCACCAAATGTCTGAAGTTACTGATGCGATTGAATGCATAACAATGTTAAAATGGATAGATAGCGTTAGACAAGGTTGATTCTGGGATGGATCACCAAGCTGAGATGCTTTTCAAAACAGTAATGCCCCAAGATGATATGCCAAAGAAATTTAACTTTGTGAGAAAATTCATCACAAAGTTGAGTAATAAATCTGATTGGGATGAAGACACCATACAGAATTTAAACCAGAATGCCATAAAATAGTATACGGACGGTTCCAAGCTAGACGAGGGAACTGGGATAAGAGTTTTTGGACCGAGAGCCAAATACTCAGAAAGCTTGGGCACATACCCGAGTATCTTTCAAGCAGAAGTCCGTGCCATCGAAAGATGTGTGGAATTCAATATTGGAAGAAACTAACGCAGACAAGAGATTGTGATCATGTCGGATAGCCAAGCAGCCATCAAAGCGCTGAGTTCAAATATAATCAGTTCGAAGATGGTTTGGGAATGCCTAGGCAAACTAAATGAACTGAGCCAGAAGAACACTGTCACCCTCCTATGGGTCCCGGGACACATAGGAATAGAGGGGAACGAAACAGCAGATAAGCTGGCAAAAAAGGAGCTGAAACCCCACATTTGGGACCAGAACCATCTTGTGGGATCAGCAGTAGAGTAATCTTAGGAAAACTAAGGGAAGAAATGGAGAAGGAAAAATCCAAGTACTGGAATCAGTTGGAAGGACTGAGGCAATCTAAGATACTACTGGGGAACTATGACCAGAAGAGATCTCTTAGCTGCCTCAACCTCAGTAAAAAAAGGCTCCGAATTCTAACGGGAATATTAACCGGGCATTGTCGGTTAAGAAGCCACATGAAGAAACTTTGAAGCCCGACAATGTCCTAAACTTGGGTAAGTAGCTGTCTTGCAAGTTACTGGTACAAGTAACTAACCCATTTACTATACCAATGTAAACGCGCCATTAGACCGCTAAGAGAAATTCGCATAAGCCGTGAACATCAAAGAACCATAGAAACCAGAGAAAATTATAAGGGAACAAGACAAAGTTTCATTATTGCCAAATTTGACTTGGAAGGTATTCCCAAAATTGTTGTATAAAGAGGTTATCCCGGTGCCAAAAAAAATACCTACAGCTACAAGAGGTAAAGAAATTTGTTGCTGAGGAACACTAACAGTACTACTTGGGGTTGCCGACTGTAGATAACAACCTGAGTGATGATGCATTTGATGTAATTTTACTGATCATTTTTTGACAAAAACTTAACCATTTTTTCTTATTTGCAAGAACTGTAAGGAAACACCACCACCACACTCAGAAAAGAGAAACCTTTTCCTCACATTTTAACGATGTTGATGATGACAGTTCAATATGTGTTCAAAGACATCAAAGGATGGTGAAAATTATGGTACTTAAATTGTATTTTTTTTACTTGGATCGTTTTTGCACTTTTTTTGTGTATTTAGAATATTTTTATTTACTTTCTTTTGTGTGATATTTCTTTTTGTAATGCCTTCGTTAATTTTCATTAAAACATTAACATACCATCTTCATAAGACAAATAAATATTTTTTTCTTTAGTAAATACAAACGTAACACTGAGGCCCGGGTGCTAGAAACCAACAGGTACCAGTCTGTTACGTACCTGACTGGTATCGGTAAACTGATAGTTATTTTATTTTGGCGTGCCAGAAACAAAACCATATGACCACCTAGTCGAGATATACACCTCTCTTGAAATGTGTATTTTGCTATGTTTGTCTTTTCGACTATAGATGACGTTGGCGATCGGAGTAAATATTTTGATTTCGAATTTCGATGTTTTAATTTATTTTACATTGTGATTATTAAATATATCTATTCTTGTTAAGACAAAAACGTTAAATACAACTAAGTAGAAAATATCACCTTTTTTATTAACATTACTGTCCTCGTAATCAAATTCCAATAGTTATTTAAATTGTGAATGGTAGTTGTTGAATATTGGCAAAATTATTATACATTCTAAATTTTATTTATAACTATAAAATTTTTTCATGCTAAACACTTTATAAAAATGTGTATCTATGTTTTTAGTTGTATGAGTCAGGGTTTCTACTGATATCATATACCTACCTAACAAATATTTTTCAGTGAATCAGTAATATAATTAAAATAAAACGATTAAATTATCATATTCGTCCATGGGATTGAGGCCCGGGTACTAGAAACCAACAGGTACCAGTCTGTTACGTACCTGACTGGTATCGGTTATTTTATTTCGGCGTGCTAGAAACAAAACCATCTGACCGCTACGTAACAACCTGATACCACCTAGTCGAGATATACACCTCTCTTGAAATGTGTATTTTGCAACGTTTGCCTTTTCGACTATAGATGACGTTGGCGCTCGGAGTAAATATTTTGATTTCGAATTTCGAGTTTCCATTTATTTTACATTGTGATTATTAAATATATCTCTTTTTGTTAAGACAAGAACGTTAAATATAACTAAGTAAAAAATATTAAGTTTTTTTTATTAACATTACTGTCCTCGTAATCAAATTCCAATAGTTATTTGAATTGTGAATGGTAGTTGTTGAATATTGGCAAAATTAAATACAATATTATACATTCTAAATTATATTTATAACTATAAAATTATTTCATGCTAAACACTTTAAAAACTGTTTATATATGTTTTTAGTTGTATGAGTAATTTCATATACCTACCTATAAAATATTTTTCAGGAATCAGTAATATAAATAAAATAAAACGAATAATTCATCATATTCGTCCATGGGATTCTGTATCTGTAGAGTAGGAAGGGTGAGTATAGACCCACAGCACTTAGGCCATAATATGGTCCATTGTACATCCTCCCAAGAAGTCGCCCTCCTAGGACATTGTCCATCCTGCCTTACCCAGGAAGGAAGACAGGTCACCAGGGGACATCTCCTTAATGTCGGCAGGTGTAGGCCAAGACACACACTCTCTTATCGACGATAGCTCCGGGCATTCACACCTCCTGCATAGAGGTATGTCCACTAGCCCCATAATATGGAGGTGTTTCCTTAGTTGACAGTGTCCAGTCATAAATCCCACTGTTAAACGTAGGTTCTTCCTGGTCATCGCCAAATATTTATTCGTATCCAGCTTCTCAGGGTCGCCCATGGGTGTCGCCTGGTCCCAAAATTTTCAGTCCAGCCGCCATCCTGGTTTATTAAACACAAACCATGGGATTGAAACTATCTCTAAAAATTCTCGGTCGAAACACTCGTACAAATTCCAGAATTTCCTCATTTTATGATTCAGATGACGAATTAGATGCCATTGCTTTCTAATCCCAAACACCTATTTAACAATAAACTTTAAAACACTGTTGTAACGTTGTAACCTATATTATAAATAAAATCTCATTATTTCGAGTTTATTGCACATGTTTCCTCTGTAACAGTATGGTAACTGTATAAAAATACGCCGTTAAATTTAAAGCCTCCGTGACAGAGGATTTACTAATAACTGCGGTTGTAACACGCCAATTTAAGCGTAACAGACAGATATCTGTTAGTCGGTGGATACCATGCTGATATCTATGTTTCTAACACCCGGGTCTTGAATCTCTCTAAAAATTCTCGGTCGAAACACTTGTACAAATTCCAGAATTTCCTCATCTGATGATTCAGGTGACGAATTAGATACCATTGTTTTCTGATCACAAACACTTATTTTACAATACATTTTAAAACATACTGTTGTAACATTGTAACCTATATTATAAATAAAATCTCATTATTTATAGTTTATTGCGCATGTTTCCTCCATAAGAGTATGGTAATTGTATGGTAACTTTATAAAAATACGCTGTTAAATTTAAAGCCTCTGTAACAGAGGATTTACCAATAACTGCGGTTGTAACACACCAATTTTAGCATAACAGAGAGATATCTGTTAGTCGGTTGATACCATGCTGATATCTATGTTTCTAACACCCGGGCCTGAAACTTTAAAATTGATTTATCTCAAAACCTACAAAGGGTGTCTTAGATCGTTTTTTTTTCCCGTGTGCTCTTCAAATATAATTGTTATCAATATGTTTGTCAACAAACTTATGAATAAGAATTACTATTTAATTTTTAATTCATCTGGTATTTTTACACTACAAGTTTTAAATGCTTCTTTCAATATTTTGAAGTTTTGGATTTCATAAATACTGCAATTATTTTTCAATGTCCTAACAATAACCCCTCATTTAACCATGAACAACAATGAAAGGATATAAATTTTAATAATAGAATTCTGATTATTTAATTTGAATTCAATAATCAGGAAAAATGTTGCCAATATTAGTTAATTTTTTATTCCAACTAAAACTTAAATAATAATTGTGATTATCATTCATTAAGTCTAAATTTTGGTGTTTTTTTTTTTATTACCTTAGCTTCTTCTACAATAGCTTCTACTCCATTATGTCCAAGACTGAGAAAATTACTTGCACTAGGTACTTCAATAAACTCTTTAACACTAAAATGTAGTTTTAATGGTGAAGGTATGGTGATAACATCTTTTTCATCATTTTTACTCTTATTTACTTCTTCAACATCATTTTCATCTTGATCATCTTCGTCTTCCTCCTCCTCCTCCTCTTCTTCCACCTCCTCATCTTCATCCTCTTCCTCATTTTCTTCTTCCTCCTCCTCATCTTCATTGTCTTCCAAACTCAAAACATTAAATTTTCCTTAAAAAAAAAACAAATAAAATCTTTTTTTAACACAAATGTATTAACCTACTAACCAATTTCTTTTAATTTTTTTGTTATTAATGCCTGTCCTTCTTCACCAAATTGATTTCCATCAAGTATCAGTTTTTTTAATTTACTTTTATTAGCTATAGCATCCACTACTTCCAGTCCACCTCTTTTATTTATTTCGTTAAAACCCAAATTTAATACTTCTAAATTTTCATGTAAATCTTTTAATGCATCACTTAGTAGTAAAACTCCTTTAGTTTTCAACAAACAGTCTCCAAAATTAATTTCTTTCAACTTCTGGTTATTTCCAATGGCTGAAGCAATGGCTTCTGCTCCTTTAGAGCCAATAGTATTGTCATTCAAGTTAAGAATTTGCAGATTTTCATTTACTGAAAAAGCTTCAGATAGTGCAGATATACCTGGATGATAAATTCCATTTTGAGGCATTGCTATTTCTTCCAATGTACCCAAAAGCTAAAAAAACATTTGTTTTATCCAACTGATAAAAATAATTAGCACAATTTTAAGACTATCACAAAATACTATTAATAATACTACAATAAGTACCTTGAATACTGCAGCAAGTGCTTTTGCTCCATCATTTTCAAGACGATTTCTTCCAGCAATAAAGACTTTCAATGCCAAACATTTACCTTGCTTTTTACTGCATTCATAACAATCTGTAAGAGCTGAAGCTAATAGTTTACCACCTGTTATACCCAAACCATTATTATTGAGTCGTAATTCTTCTAGTGCATAACATGATGAGCTTTTAAGTAAAGAAGCTAATCCTTGTACACCAATAGGTCCAAATGCATTGTCACTGAGATCAAGTTCTGTTAATCTGGCTCCAGCAGTTACCAAACCATCACCTAAATATTGCTAAAAACGATGTTATTTAAATTAATTTTTTCTTTATAAATAACCTCAATAATGGTGTATTTTATTTATTTACCAATGCTTTAGGAATTTCAGTTTTCATTCTGCCAGTAAACATATCTTTCCATAATGCCCTTCGAAATTCGGGGTGTTTTTCAAGAGACTTAGCGATTTCTTTGGAAGCATCTACTCCCAAAGTATTTCCTTCTAGGTTAAGGAATTGCAGATTGGAACATTTTTCAATTTCTTTGGTAACTTGTTTAGCTAAAATAGATATTTGATAAACACATGTTAGATGTATTTGTGAACAAGCTTACCATCGTCTTCGGAATCTAATTTCAACGATTTACCAGCGAAACTAACACCACTGTCACTAACATGTGTTCTTTCCAAAGCTTCAAGAACGGACTCAATGTTTTCTGAGGACATCTTTAATGTTTTATTTAATTTTTTCTCAAAATAATATTAATAACTCGTGTTTATCTAAATAAAATGGTCGTTAAATATTTGAAAACCTAATGTAAAGATTGAATTTCACGGAAATATCACCTCTAAAAACGTTACACTTATGGAACATTCTTACAAATTGAAATATAGCCTAAAAATTGACAACGTTTGACATTGTTAAATTTCTTCTGGTTTAAGTCTACTCTTTTTAGGGCAATAAATGGTCTAATATTTTTATCTCTTTTGATCAGTTCAAAAAAACTTTCTTGTTATTCGACAATAACTCAATGTTAAATATTATTATTAATTTTTCAAATAAATATATGAAAGACAGTTAATAAATAAAATATATTATTAATCGGCCTGATGTCTTACTTATTTGCTGCATAAAAGTTCTTCGTTATAAAAAAGAAGAGAGAGTTTTACCTAATTTTTAAAGTAAAAATATTACACTAACGACTTTTTTTGAATTTTAATTCAAAGATGTTTTACATTTTCTTACAAAAATGTTTGAAGTATTTATAAATGTATTTAATATTTCAAAGGCATTAGTATACTATGGTTTTTACTCCAGTTTTAAACTTGGGCAAGGATTAGTATGTGTACTTAATTTTATCTTGACTAATCTCATAACAGTTTTTAAAATTTGTGCACAGATTATAACAACTATATTGGAGTCTTTTGTTATATTTTTTCAAGACATCCTTCAGGGATTGCAACTGTTGTTGGAAATTCAAAGGCAGTTATGGGAAGTGTTATGTTCAAATTTTTCAATTATTCTATTAAGTGCCAACTTTGTCATAGACAAGATATATTATATGTGTTACCAAACATATAGTGTTTGTGAAAATTCTGTTATGAGTATTTATATGTTATTAATAACAACATGTAAATTTTTGAAACATTTAATAATTTTATTTGGAGCTGGAGTTTGGTTTGCAGTAACATTTATTCCATTATCTTTTATAAACCTACTGCATTTATTTATACACCTTATTATAACTGTGCTGGTAACATGTTTTAATGAAACAGTAAAATTTGTAACACATTTAAAAGACTGCATCAAGAACATTTATATTTTTGTGACAGATGTTCCTGTTGAATCTGTGATTGGATTATTGATAGCTTTGAGCATAGTATATATTTGTACTCAATTTTATATGACTTTGTACCAAAATGCTAGGCAAATTTATTTGAATATGTTAAATAACCTAAGAAGATATTCCATAAGCAGACAAAGGAATATAAGAAGAGCTCAGAGAGCACTAAATAGATCTGAAAGACCACTACATAGGAATGAAAGAATACTAAATAACAGACAAAATGAAAGATTTTATAATACAAGAACTCATATCCAGAGAAGACCACAGATTGGAAGCTATGAAAATGAAACTAGTCCAGTGGAAACTCCAAAAAGGAATGTTTCTGATGAAAAATACTGTGTTATTTGTCAAGAACGTATTAAATGCATTTTATTATTGCCTTGTAGACATGTATGCATGTGTATGGAATGCAATACTAGACTTCAACTTTACAATAATACATGCCCTATTTGTAGAAAAGATATCGAAAGTACTATGAAAATTTTTGTATAGAGTTAACGTTAATTATAAAATGTTCTTTATCTTGAACATATTTTTTTCACAAATGATTGTTAGACCTAAGAGGTATAAATATTGCAGAGAAATATGTGAAAAATAAACAGATAATATAATTTAATGAATAATTTGATGGTGTTCATGTGATATTGACCAAAAATGAATAAACTACCACCTTAGATACATTTATGGATACAATTGCCAATGTATAATCTGTATACCTATTTTATATTTTTTTATTTTAAATAAATATTAATTTGTTAAATATTTTACATAAATATAATTTACCTACTGACTTACACTATTATTTTATTTATCATGGTGACTTGTTCCTATTTAGTAAAAATAAAGGTACATAGTTGTCTATATACAAATATTACAAAATAACTGTTTTCATAAACTTTGGATATAGGGAATGCTTAACAAAAATTAAAGTTACAAAATCGAATATTCTATTTATGATATAAAATACAGGGTGTTCCATTTAAAAGAGGAGAGAAAATGAAAGGTACGAGTTATCGTCCACCCTACAATAAATATTACAAAATAACTCTGTTTTCATAAACTTTGGGTATAGGGAATGCTTAACAAAAATTAAAGTTACATAAACGTGTATTCTATTTATTTGAAAGAAGAGAGAAAATGAAAGGTTCGAGTTATCTTCCACCCTGTATACAAAAGGGAAAATAATTAATATTTAATAGAATACGGTGATATTGTATCATATTACCAAACTCTGTTAGGCAAAATACTTTTTTTTTCTTCAACGTACAATAAGATACAGAGCGTTGATTTACCTACGATTTTCACACAAACGTGTCCATAACTTCTGAAGGACTCTGTACAACTAACCTAACCAACGTACCAAAACCTTGTATCGAATCTTCAAACAAATGTGAGCAGTCCGAATTCGGTATAATATACAGGGGTTCCCATTTTAAAAAATCATATGTTTGGTTTGTATCGGAGTTATACAACACTCTGTATAGTTGAAAGTAATTTCAAAATATGGACCCTAAAGACATCTACTATTTTTGTTAATAACATTTTTAAAACAACCCATATATCGAACTTTGTCGTAAGGTTATTGGTACACCCTGTATATAGGTATGGATGTCCACCAATCTCTATCCAAATTTTAATATTTCCTGGCCTCATTGTAGGAAGCGAAGTCGTACATTTTCTTTTTAAGGGGAAAAAGTACCTAGGTACGAATTGCAAACCTCTTCTTCCTATCCTAATGAATTCTTTGGTACTTTGATCTAGCCCCAAACGAATTACTTTTGTTCCATCATCAAAAATCTAGGAAGACTGAGATTTTCTTCAAATGAACAGTTGTTTTGTATATAATAACGCCGGTTGTAAAGATGGGAGAAGTGTGTACAGTTACAATATTGAAAAACATTTAGAATAAAGTCTTGTATCTTTAGGTTGGAAACATTTTAGACCATCCTCGTATATGTAAAGTTTTATTAATATCCCCCTCTATCAGATTCATTTTGAATTACTACAGGTTTTTAAAGCCGATTTCCTACCACATGTTTTAGGATGATTACATAAGTGTATATTTATGATAAGCTCTGTTTATATAACTTATCTGTTACTTGGTCTTTCAAGGTTGTGTACAAGATGAAGAAGTGAAAATAAATTAATTTTAATACCTAGATTATTTGAACAAAAACTGTTAGGTACATTCTCTGTAGCAACATGAACTATGGTATAAAACATTATTATAATTAATTATTGAAACAAATGATAAGTAATCTATAAGATGCACACATCATATTTAAACAGTTACGAAATAAAGTCCATTTTAATATTGGTACACTTCAACATAACTTATACTTCAAAGGAATAAGTAAAATTTGAATCAGCATGGTCTAGAATTCGAAGGTCACAGGATAATATACTAAGAGGAATGTTGCCAAGTATTAATATTGCTTTACTTTATTAATTTTTTTATCCAAGAATTAAGATGACAAACTGATTAAATATATATTGATACTAATAAAGACAAAAGTAACTATTCAAATCCAATTCTGTAAAAGGAATTATTAACTCTGGTATACTAGTAGAGTCGATTTACCAGAAGACCCTGGCAACACTGTAAAATTCTGACCGTTTTTACTAAGCCGACTGTTAAGACTACTTTGAAATATAAAATCTGGCAGATACGATTTGGCTGTAACTTTTAACATTTTAATAAATCAAAATCGAGCGCATTGATATACTTTTAAATTTTATTCAGTTGGTGAGCGCGTGGAAAGTTGAAGATGTTCGATGATGTCAAAAGAAAGGTAATTAATATTTATCATATCAATTTATTAATTAAGTTTT
Source organism: Ophraella communa (assembly GCA_035357415.1). Lineage (NCBI taxonomy): Eukaryota > Metazoa > Arthropoda > Insecta > Coleoptera > Chrysomelidae > Ophraella > Ophraella communa. Next base: position 9,813,114 of record CM068982.1, on the reverse strand, counting down.
TGCGTTTAATGCTATGGAAAATGATGGTGAATATTTTCTGGCCTATTTGATATCTACGTGGGAGAGTAAAGTGCGCAATTATGAAAAAGTCACCTTTTATCGAAATACAGGAAATGAAAACTTATTGATTTACAGTTACTTAAAAAGTTTTTGAATCCAAACGTCGTCGTCATAGATATTTTTGCCAACTTATTGCATACCTAAATATACTGTTTCCTGTTTAAATTTAAAAGATAGTTTAATTGTTTTTATATTTTACTATTTGGGAAGTTAATAACAGGTTTTGATCAGTTCAAATAAATATAAACATGATTCGCATATAATCAACAACTACATTCACTAATTATTTTGATATACAGTATGTTCTAAAACAAACGTTTATAACGCTGATATTTTTTTTGTTTTAATACATATTAAAAATACTTATTTCAATTGTATAATTAAATAAGTTATGTGTCTATTCAGTGATAGCCAGATTCTGCTAAACCCAATTAACATGTTACTTTTAATTATAAATAAATTTGTTTTATTTATAGTTTAGCTGATCTACTTTTAATTGAAGCAGAGTTGGTTTATTCTAATAGTTAAGATAACATTCTAAAGGGCGTATTTAAATAATGTTTTTTATTTTAATCCAAGGTTGATTTTATACAGTATGTAATCCAGTATATTAGCACAATTTATTTTAAAAATGCATTTTTTGTATTTGTTTAGTTTGAGACTGAAGGTTTCACAGTCATTGAAAATTTATTTAGTCCAGAAGAAGTAGAAGAAATGAAAAATGAAGCAAACAAATTAATTAGTACAATGCCAGGAGAAGCCAAAAGAGCTGTTTTTAGTACAACAAATTCAGAGACAAAACAGGTTTGAACAGATATATTTTTTACAATATTTTGACTGGATAAATAAAAGAGATGGTTAAATTTCTTCTTAGTTATAAATAACTATTTAGTTAAATTTGACCTTCAATATTAAAAATATTTCATTACCATTAAGCATTTTTGATAACCTTTATTCAATACAAAAATAATAATGTATATTTTTTAAATTTTATAGAATAAAGATAAATATTTTTTGGACAGTGGGGATAAAATTTCATATTTCTATGAAGAAGGAGCATTAGGGCCAAATGGGGAATTACTGGTAGAACCAGAATATTCCTTGAACAAAATTGGACATGCACTACATGAACTGAACCCTGTTTTTAGAAAATATACTTTTTCAGAAAAGATTAAAGAAGCTGCTTTTCAATTAGGTTTTGAAGAACCAGTTATTCCCCAAAGTATGTACATTTTTAAGAACCCCAAGATTGGGAGTGAAGGTATTATTACTTCTACCAAATCCATACAAACAATATTTTATAAAATTGTGTTTTAGTAATTGCCCATCAAGATGCCACTTATTTATATACAGATCCTTTAAAATTGGTAGGATTTTGGATAGCAGTAGATGATGCTACAATAGAAAATGGATGTTTGTGGTTTTCTAGAAGATCCCATAAAGGAGGAGTGCATAGAAGATATATCAGAAACCCAAATAAAGATTCTGATGAAGCATTAATTTACAATTCCGCCGCGCCTTATTACCAGAAAAGCAGTTTTTCGCCTGTTCCTGTGTCAAAAGGTGAGTTCTGAACTTAACTTTATTTTAAGTTAATAGTTTAAATTTCTAGGAAGCTGCATTCTAATACATGGTCAAGTAGTTCACTACAGTGAAGCTAATAAATCGAATAAGTCAAGACATGCATATACATTTCACGTTGTCGAAAGTAAAAATACCACTTACTCTAAAGATAATTGGTTACAACCTACCAATAAACCTTTTTTAAATTTATACAGAAATTAATGTTATATATTGTACATAATTTACGATGAATAAAACTTATTTTTATGGAATAAAACATTTATAAAGTTTCCTTAAATAATATAGGTTATAATAATCATAGATAAACAGGATAAGCATATAGATGAATCGATGAATCTTATAGGAATATTCTTACTTCTCTTTCTCTATGACCAAAGAAGAAGCAGAGAAGTAGCGAAACTTCCAGCTCCTACATCTCTAAATTTGCCATGTTTCTAATAAGATAAGATAATTAAAAAAAATTTCTACGCCCATGTCTGTAAACGTCAAAAATCGCACTGTTGACATTCCATGTAAGTGACATTTAACAATAACACGTGCGTTTAGATAAGAAAACTTAAATTTATTAATTTTACAAATGGCAATGAAATTTTTATTTAGTACTACTTTATTTATTCTATTTACATACTTTTGGGAAATTGAAAAACATAAAATAGCTTTTTCTATTAAATTAAAATAGTATTAGATTGAGTAATGTCCCTAAATGTCGGCAACACATTATACAACTATACAACAATTATAGTACGTTTCATGGGTTGTAATTCCATTACTGTTTCACTTCGTGCGTAATGGGTTACTTACAACTCTTGTTGCGTAATAATATACTATTAATAAGGTAATTGTCATTTGCCAGCTTTGCGTACTCATAGAACATAAAATATATTTAATATTCTCTGATCATGCTTCACTTCACTTTGAAAACGAAAACATGTTGAAAATGTAATAACAAAACAATAAAATGTTAATGAATCACTGGTCTTTAAAACACTAAAATCGTATAACCAGAACTTTCTATTTTTCTCCATGTAACAACTGTCAATTTCAGTTATTCAAAGTCATACATTTTCGCCATCCGAACATTAAAGGATTTTCGCTTATTGTTAGGATATTCTTTGTTAAAGATTTATAAGCGACCTCCAAAATTTGATCTCGAACTAATTTAAACGTTTCTGTGGCCAGAACCCCCTGTAGGAGAATTATGTAACTTAAATTACTGACCTGTCTAGCGGGAAATTTAAATACTTAGATGAAAAAAATTTGGATCTTTGTTTAAAGATCTTGATACAAGAATTGTTGCTCTCTGTTCCCTCATAGGGGATCGTTCGTGACCAGCTTACATCCGCACCCCCTATTTCAGGCATGTGAAGTTAAAGAGGTGTAATGTCTTGAAGAGAATCTTATTTATGCATGTCCATCTACGTATGGCTCAATAGCAATCCCTCTTTTAGAATTTATACCGATTGATGGGCATTAGTGTCCGTCTTCTGACCGGCCTTTGGTGGAGTTGTAACGAGTATTATTTGCTTTGACTTTATTTGGGTAATGTTGAGGACTCGAATAAAATTAGGGTGAATAACTTAATTTCTTTTTTTTTCTGTAAACTGGGATGTAAATTTTAAAACATAAAGTGGAAATTAAAAATATTTGCAGATACCTACCTCAACTAACATTTTTATTCGATTATATTAGGCGTTAACAATTAATTGTGGCTTTGTTACCTATGATTGTGGCTTAAATAATATTGAAAATCAAAATCTATACCTACCTAGTGTCCAAACCGTTTTAGAGATAGGTAGGTACCTATACTAGGGAGTTAAGGCTGCACATCACATACATACGTAAACGTATCTAATGACAGCTACGCATGCGCCGTTTAAATTTTCGTTACGATACGAGATACGTTCGACGTAAAGATACGGATTCCTACGTGGACCCGAGAACGCGGTAGTATCGACCCGATAGACGCCGACGATATCCGAAACGCTGCTAGATATCCCGAACTGCAAAATAAAGAAACGAAAACGAAGAAAAGTCCTATCCTGCAAATTGCAAATCCAGTTGTTTTTTGTTTTGATAACCATTTTTATGACCATCATAATCTGTTCTTATCTATATGATCACAATGCAAGTGAATAATGTAAATCGTCTATCAGGAGCAGGACGACAAATGAGGACGATTTACATTTATTACGGGAGGTTGTGGGGCAAAACCCTTATGAAGACAGTTCCAGATGGAATATAATTCAAAGTAATTTAATGAAAATCATGGGGAAATCATGGTTAAGAAAGACAATTTCAGTAAGTTACCTATTGATGTGTACCAACTAGTGTACACATTTAATCTTTCTGGGCTTGTTTTCATTCAAAAACACAAATTATTCTAACCAAAAAACCAAACAAATATTTGTCAGCTGACAAAAACAAAACATGACCTTTGGATACGTTGCGTTACCTTTTGATCTGTGCATTAACTGTTATATTTCTCATCCTTGTAACGACGACGTAAAGTGGAATTGGTACGTTTACGCGAAAAAGATACGTTTACGTACCCTGTGTGCCTTAACTCCCTACTAATTAAAATTAAGTACCTAACATGTTTCAATATTTTTCGTGCAATCGCACGCGAAGTCAGTATTTCGCGTTCTCAGCACAGTCCGCGAAATTTAATTTCGCGGCCGTTACCCATAGCAACGGCCGCGAAACCAAACGTCACTTCCAAATTTGACATTTCTAAAATACTACAAAGACAAGGATTATTTTTTATTGAATACCAACAAATACATAAGTTATATTATTTAGGATGAATATTTACATTAATTGTACAGTTTGTATTATTACTTATATTTACTCCAGAAGTTGAAGCAACTACATCTAGTGTTTCTGAATAATGGTTATTGCCTACATTCAAACCAGATACCATATCGCCAGAAATTGAGTTGGAAATTTGCTTCTTATTTTCGATAGAGTCTTCTACATATCCTTCCGCTACTGTTGTGGACTTCCATCCACCGTGACGTTTAAGAATTGACATATCAGCCCCAGTATTGGCAAGCAGCGTGGCAGAACTTCTCCGAAAACAGTGACCCGTGTATGTTTCAGGATTTGGTAATCTGAGATACTTAGCAATCATACTAGGCATTTTCGCAATGGTATGCACTCCAACAACTTGTGCGGTGCACTTTCCGTTTACGTATCTCAAGAATATACGACGATTATTAACAATATGTTTTGGTCGAAGAGCTGCATATTTACGATAAATTTTTATGAAATCAATATTAGTAACAGTAAAAACACGCTTCTTATCCGTCTTGGTATCAGGAACGGTTACTATTAATACAGCATTCTCTTCCTGAATATCTTCAATGGCCATTTTTACTAACTCATCTCGTCGCAAGGCACCAGATATTCCCATTATCAAAACTACCTACAAAAATCAGTACAATAAATAAAACAATTGTAAATAACATCTCTTAACACTTATCTTCAACAATAAGTATTTTTCATCATTAGCTTCTTTCAGGAATGTATCAATTTGCTCACGCGTTAATACTTTAGACTTTTTTGCTCGATAACCTACTGCTTTTCTTTTCAGAAATGGTACTAATTTTGAAAACTGCTTGATGTCGATATTGTCTCGTATGTTCAGCATACACTTCAGCATGGAATAAATGCTCCATAAAGTTGAACTTTTTACAACATTTGATTTCTGAATCAAATAAGCCAATAAAATGTTTTCAGACATCGTCTTAACATTCTGTTTGTCACACCAATCTTTAAACTCGCCGTAACATTTTTCGTACTGCCGTTTAGATTTTTCGGGTATTAAAACGGAAAGCGCCGAATTTACAACGCTTTTGAGTTCCGGAGGAGTGGAAGGTACTGAAATATCGCTATCAGTATCAGACATTTTGCGTTTTGACAAGAACTGTCAAAATATATATTGAAACATATCATTTCCATAGCACACGGTGATATTGTTAAATGAATTGAAATGCTGTTGATTTTAGAGCAATAATATATTTCTTTACAACTATCTATTTTAATAATTTTAACGATTGCACGAAAAATAGTGTGTATGCCATGGCCGCGAAACTTTTTAACGACCTCAAGATTATCTTGCCTCGGCCGCAAGCGGCCTCGGCGATAACTGTTCTTTCGGTACGTTAAAGAGGTATTTCGCGGCCTTAGCATACAAATAACTAATTTAGTACAGGTTAGGTTACGTGTACAAAAAAAGTAATATATTAAAACTATATAGATAGAGAAATAATTTAAGAAATTCTTAAACACTTATTTTATTTTTATTCATATTCATATTTTATTCATTTGAAATAAAAAAACCACGTTTAACTTGCGTCACCTGTCAACATTTTATCGTACGGTACGTAGTGTTGCCAGACTGCATTATTGAAATTCCCCCAAATCGAGCTTTAAAAACCCCCAAAATTGACCATTTTTAAATAAAATCCTCCAAAGAGCTCATGTAAGTTTTGATCACCCGAATCTTTTCATAAATTTCATTTTCAATTTTTAAAACTTCTTCAAAATCAGAAATTTTATACAAATATCTCTAATTTTAATCATAAAAGGCATGATAGGTATTTATTGTGTACTTTGCAAAATCAAGAGGAGGTAATAAAAATATAAATCTTAAAATCAACATAAAACAATATAAAAGAAGATATATTGATAGTGAAATAAGTTCGAGAAAAATCCCAAAAAAATACCCTTGAAAATCGAATCCCCAAAATTTTCCCCAGAGTAAAAAAAATTCCCCAAATTTGGGGGAAAATCCTCCAATATGGCAACGCTGTATGGTCCAATACGTATATTACGTCTTACACAATTGCCGTGGTTCGTGGTTATCTATGGTGGGGAATGGGAATACCTACATTTTTGTACCATGGAGTATTAAAATTAAGGAATTATAAAATAAATAAGGAAAAGTCTAACCTAAAGCAAGTGTGTGCGTGTGATAACTCCCTATCCTTTATAAATAATTATCCAGTACCAAACTACGAATTTAGTTACTATTTTGTGCTTATTAAATAGGCGATTTTATATGGTATTGAAATGTGTCGATCGAAGTGATAGTGCGAATAAGGAAACGTGTTAAAAATAGGTTAATTTCAATAAATTGTTATTTAAAAGGAAAGTAATTGAAAAAATAAATAAATATGAAGCATTTTATCGTAAATAAGGAACTGCTACCTATGAAAGCGCACTATTTTCTATACAATGCAGGTAAGTTTCATTTTTGCAATTATAATTAACGTTGTATAGTTGCTCATATTTAAAAATCAACTTTAGTTCCAATCTTCTCGATAAGTAAGCATGAAATTTAACATTGAAAAATTCATTTGTTTTATTCAATACAGCTTTTTAAACTTTTATTTTTAAGTAAATATATAATACACAAAAATAAATAATGTCGCCTGCAAAATTTAAACAATAAATTTTACGTTCTTAAAGTGCAAAATGTGCAATAGGTATGTAATATTTTTCAAATCACATGATTGTTTCTTATAATTATTCAAGAATCCACGTCAACTGTAAATTAATTTTTATTTGTATTTTCACTGTACACAGTTGATAGTATTGGGTTTGATATTATTTGATTTGGTGGTATTTAATCTTTGATTAATCAGCACATAAATATTATTTATATTTCTATTCATTTAACTGTCTCGGCTTGTTATTAACAAGCCAATATTTTTGGTACTATTTTTTTTAATTGATCAATTGGTACTAATTAACTCCAATAAAACCAATTACCAATAATTTTTCTATAAAATATAGTCAAAATACAAGATTACTACATTACTACAGCTGGATCTAAATTTTTTGTTAAAATAACTAATGCATCTTAAATAGTTCAACAGTCCAGTACTAGCTGTTAGATTATAATAATCATAATGTGTTTAATAAAATAATTCATGTATATTATTTTTGTAAACAAATATTGCTGTTTTCTAGGAACTGGCCCAGTTACACCTTATCTCAGTACTTATGCTAGACAATTAGGATTCTCTAGTGTTGTAGTAGGTTTTGTTTACACAATTCTTCCAATAAGTGGAATGTTAGCAAAACCTTTATTTGGTTCCATTGCGGACAGATTCCATTGTCAAAAAATATTATTCCTTGCTGCTCAATTGTTAACAGCAGCAGCTTTTTTAGCAGTATTTTATTCACCAAAAATTGAAAGTATAAAGCAAGTACAGTTCAAATGTTATGAAAACAGTACTGCATTTATAAAAATAAATGATGAGTCTAGTTCTAGTATAAATAATTGTACGCTGGATAATCTAAAACAGGAAAGGGTTTGGGATCAGTGTGAGGTAAGAATAATTCAATATTTATTTATTAATAACTTATTTTTCAAAATTGTGCAAGAAAATCCAGAAATAAATGTTTATCTGGATCAATAATAATAACAGGAACTAAAATTATCTTAATATGTGTGGAAATTACTAGATTACAGTGTAACAAAAGAAATGTTTAAAATAAGTATCACTGAAGCTTTGATTTTATTAAAGAAAGCCACAATCAGCAATAAAATACCAATGTCAATTTTATTTCCTCTCGACAAGGTGACTTTGATAGTATAAGTAACATTATTTTATAAACAAATAAATAAATAGTATTTTCAATTCTGTAGATTGGTCTATGAATCATGTAGGTATATGTGTTGCTAAATCATTTCCTTTTCAACATTATTTTGCTACTTATCTCTTAAAATTTTTATCTTTATCAAGTTACTTTACCACCATTTATATACCTATAATTTAAATATTCTATTACGTTATTTGATACCAATTTACAATTGTAAAATATTTAAAAACATGAAATTACAAAGTAATATTGAGGTACAGATAATATACTAAATATGAATTATTTAAACACCTTTTATTGCAAAAAAAACTGAATAGTAGATAAAGTTACCTAATTATTTTAATAAATGTATGTTAACCTTGTGCATTTTGAGAAAATTTTAGTGAACAATAAATGAATGCTTAGTTTTGAGAACATTAGGTTATTTATGTTATAAATCATAAATAATTAGATGATTTCAGTAACAATGTCGTCCCCAAGAAAAATCTATAGATAGTATAGATAGTTACTTTTCCACAAAGTATTGATTTACCACTGCCAAAATATAACAATTTTCAAATATTTCTTTACTAAAATCTTTTGAATTTTTTAAATTTCTATGAACAAAACCCATACATTTTAAAACATAAATCTTTCTTTTAGTTTGGTGGCCTTCACTTTTTGATATGGCCATAAAATTCTTCCTATCTTATTGATTAGTGGAAATGAATTGATGCATTCAATTCTTACTCATATTCCCACTGTTTGGTTTTTCTTATTTGCTTATATGTACTTATTTCTTGAGGTAGCATCTTAGGACTTGTGAATAACTGGAATTTAAGTAAAGGAACATGACTATTTTATCCTAACTTTTACATTACAAATTGGAATACATATATACAGGGTGGCCCATTGAAAACGAAACAGGCCGATTTGCGGCCAGGGAAATTTTTTCTGTAAGAAACGCTGAAACACGTCAATTTTAATATAGAGGGGCACATGTTTTGACATAAAACTTAACTTTCTCACATCAACCCTTGAAGGGTGGTGTCAACAACCCTTAAATTTTAAATAGGGAACATGGGTTGAGTAATACATCATTTACAAATAAATAGTGGAAGTTTCATTCAACCATTTAGTTGTTTATTGTTCTTAATAAGATGGACTTTTACACAGTAAGAGTTAGTACAATAAATATTCTTTAAATACAATTTTTAGTTTAAAAAAAGCGAAGTCAAACGTTCAAAAATGTTATTTAGTTAAGTAAGTGTTCAAATTGGTGACCACCAGCTTCCATACAGTAATATAAATTTTGTTCAAAGCGAGCTCTGACATTCTGGAGTATTTGTGCAGTTATTAGACAATGCGTCGTCGTAAGTCTTCAAGAGACTCCGGTTGTGTTGCGTAAATTTTACTCTTTAAATGGCCCCATAGGAAGAAGTCTAAAGGAGTTAAATCCGGAGATCTAGGGGGCCACTCAATAGCACCTCTACGCCCAATCCATTGCTCTGGAAACTGTCTGTTCAAAAACTTCCTAACAAGTAGTGCATAATGTGGAGGAGCTCCATCTTGTTGAAACATTAATTGATTTTCTTGATGGCGTTTTTACTGAATAATTTTCAAACGAGTTGATAAAATTAAAGAAAAAAAAAACTGTAGTTTTACTAAATTCTTAATTGGGGTTGGTTAACTAAATAAACGTTTTTTGCAATTGTTTTTTTTTATAGATAAATATGAGTATTGAAACATTTTTTATCATAATGACTAAAATACGTTCTTGCAACTTCAACCTTGAATAATTTTTAAACGAATCGATAAAACTTAAAACACAAAACAGTGCTGAATTCAGAAAAGAAGGAGCTTTCAAATGATGTATTACCCAACCCATGTTTCCTATTTAAAATATAAGGGTTGTTCACACCACCCTTCTGGGGTTGATGTTACATAAAGTTGAGTTTTATTTTTTATGACGTGTTTCAGCGTTTCTTACAGAAAATTTTCCCTGGCCGCAAATCGGTCTTTTTCGTTTTCAATGGACCACCCCGTATTTATTGGACATATTAAACATTAATGGAATAAGAGAAGATTCCTGTGCTAAACCTCTTGATGTTTTGTTTTGTCCTAATATTCTTTGTTCCCTAGTGTTTTAAACATCTGAAAAACCATATTTATATATGCATTTTTGATGTAAGTCCATTCAATTCTGTCTTTAATAACAGTTTCAAATAATTTCACCTTCCAAGATGACAACGCTATTACCTTATAATTTTTTGAGTAATTTTCATACATGTGAAGATTTTTATATTCTTTTAACACAGGGTATATTAATATTTCCTTCCTACACATAATTTCTCAGTATTTTTGTAAATAAATCAGTAGACTCTGTATACATTTAATAAAAAAGAAAGTAGATAAATTTGTATTCAAAAAACAGAAAGTCAATTGGGTAATCTAATTAACAAATTGGTAACAACCTGTGGTATTATTCAATAAACGAGTGTTGATACTGTTACAATTTATTAATAACTATTACATGTTTTTGTTTAAGTCCGAATGTCGTGAAACGTGAAACATAATCAAACGTGACGTTGACACCCTTGACAGCCCCCTACGGTGGTTGTGTCTATGAGGCCAACTCGCGTTCTTCTAAGAATGGAACGGTAATACTACATCTCCCCCTCATAGGTCTAATCTAATAACTTGGAGAATCGTGTTTTGCTGTAACTACTCCTTTCTGTTTTCTGTCTGATATGAAGATTCTTTGCCCTACATTTAGTTCGGGCAAATCTTTAGCTCTGCGTGATTTATCAAAGTTCTGTTTGTCTGTTTCTAATCTCGTTTTCTTTCTTTTTTAATTTTTCCATATCAATAGAGCTAGGTTGTAAAGATTTTGGTGCTATTGGTACTATACCTCTTAATTTTCTTCCCATTAAGAGTTCTGCAGGACTGAATCCGTTTTCTATGGGAGTAGATCTAATAGTCAGTAGCATTTGATATGGGTCTTTAGACTTCTTAAGGTGCATCTTAATATTTTTCACTTGAGATTCAATGAATCCGTTACTCTGACTATGATATGGACTTGATGTAACCACTTGAAATCCGTAGTTCTTTGCAAAAGCATTGAATTTACTATCAATGAATTGTGTTCCACAATCTGCTCTAACCACTTCTGGAATACCATGTCTGGCCAATATGGATTTTAAGTGAGTAATTATACAGTCACTACTTAGTGAATTTAGTTTGGCAACTTCTGGATATCTGGAAAAATAGTCGGAAACAATTAAGTACCATGAGTCATATTTAAATAAATCTATCCCAATGATTTGCCATGGTCTTTCTGGGAGTTGGGTTTTTATCAAAGGTTCAGAAGGGTTTTTTCTATGTTCACAGCATTGTAGACAGTTTTTTACCATCTCTTCCAATTCTGTTGATAGGTTTGGCCACCATACTGACTGTTTTGCTAGTGCCCTACATTTTGTAACTCCCTGGTGGCCAGTATGAAGTTTTTCTCTAATCTCCTCTCTCATACAAGCTGGTATGATAACTCTGGATCCCTTTAATAGCAACCCATCTAGTAAGGAAATGTCATACCGATGCTGCCAGTATGGTATACATTGATCAGACATGTACTTCCTTTCAGGCCAACCCTCTCTACAGTACTTTATTAGTTCTTGACAAATAGGGTCATTTTTATAGTATCGCTTGATTTCTTCCAATTTGCTATCTGTAGCTGGAACATTTTCTATGGACATATGCCAAAACTTCTTCCCCAAGCTCAGCTTCAGTTTCTTCACATTTTTGAGGGCTGCGAGATAGTGCATCAGCTAAGAGCAGCAACGTAACAATCTTAGTCTCAGTCGTTGTAGTCTTGGGGTGATACTATCAAGCTCCTTCTTCCCGAAGATGGAAATGAGCGGTTTATGGTCAGTTTCAATAGTTATGTTTAAACCAGTAATAAACTCTGAGAATTTATCACATGCCCAGGCAATGGCTAATGCCTCTTTTTCTATTTGTGCGTAACCTCTTTCTGTTTCTGTTAGTGACCTTGATGCAAAAGCTACAGGTTGTAGGCTACCATTTTCTTGTCTCTGAATAAGAGCTGCTCCAAGGCCAAATGAAGATGCGTCGGCCGAAATAATAGTATCTTTAGTTGTGCTATACAACGCTAGGCACGGTGGGCTTGTAATCATAGTTTTAATCTTGTTAAAAGATTCTTCTTGTAGCTCACTCCATACCCACTCACTCTTCTCACTTAATAGTTCATATAGTGGGCGTGCAATTGTGGCTAAATGTGGAACAAACTTACTTACAAAGTTTACAATCCCTAGTATTCTTTTTAGCTCTGATATATTAGTAGGATTGTTCAAACTTTTGATTGCCTTAATTCTTTCATTATCTGGTAATATACCATCTTTAGTTACAATATGTCCCAATAGTTTGATTTGACTTTTTCTAAAAGTGCACTTCTTCTTATTAAGAGTCCAACCTGTTTCTTGTAGTCTAGTGAGAACAGCATCTAATCTTTTATCATGTTCAACAATGTCCCTTCCAAAAACAATGATGTCATCAAAATGACACAAGACGCCCTCTAGTCCTTCTAGTGTTTCACTTATTTTCCTTTGAAACACCTCAGGGGCAGACGATATTCCAAATGGTAAGCGAAGAAATCTGAATCTACCAAATGGAGTGATAAATGTGGTAAGTAGAGATGATTCACGGGTAAGGGGAATCTGCCAAAACCCAGAATTGGCATCTAATCTAGAGAATACCTTAGCTCCTTCCAGTTGTCCAAAAGTATAACCTACAGATGGGATAGGAAATAACTCTCTTTTTACACATTTATTTAGTCTAGTTAGGTCAACACATCATATTCTTAGTGTTTTATTACTTTTAGGTACTATCACTATACCTGAACACCATTCTGTTGGTTCTTCAACTTTTTCTATAACCCCTGTATCTAGCATTCTATTTAATTCTAGTTTTAAGGCATTTTTCAAAGGCAGAGGTACTCTTCTAGGTACAGTTAGAGCAAAGGGTTGGGCTTCTTCTGTAATTTTAATTTCATAGGTGTCTTTTATCTTACCCAATCCCTCAAAAAGCTTAGGAAATTTTTTTATTGGTTCTAGATTAATGTTAAAAATTCTTTTGACTAAACCTAGTTTCTCACTTGCTGCATTGCTTAATAATGTACGTTCAGCTCCAGATACAACATGAAATTTTTCAATAATCTTCTTCTCCTTATATTGTAGTTCCCCCTGTATGCACCCAATAGTAATTAGTTGATTTCCATTTGGGCCAGATAAAACTTTGTTAGAACGTTTTAGTTGAAGATCTGCAAAATGTTTGTTATATATAGTTTCTGACAAAACACACACCTCTGCTCCTGTGTCTATTTTAGTTTTTAACAGCCTATTGCAAAAAGTTGTATTGACAGTCCATTTAGTAACTTCTTCCACATTACTGACAGCCGATCCAATAAAATCAGTTTCTTCTTCAGATTGGCTATTTTCACTTTATTTATCTACTAGGTTAATGTTTTTAAACTTACACATTTTACTGAAATGTCCTTTATTTTTGCAATTGAAGCACACACTATTTTTTGCTGGACGAACTTGTCTTAGGTGTTCTTTAACACCCCCACAATACAAGCATTTAGTTGGAACTTTAAGATTTTGAGTTGAAGTACTACGCTTATTTTTCCAATCATTTATTTTATCTATTTTAGCTTTATTCCACCTTTTTACTAGTGTTACCTTATCAGCAGCATTAGTTGAAGAACTTCTAAATGTTTCTTGCTGATTTTTCACAATTTCAGTTTGTCTAGCTTTTGTAACAGCTGTTTCAAGAGTTAGTTGTGGGTCTAGTTGTAGCTTCTCGGAAAGATTTTTGTCCAAAATTCCTACCACTACTTGGTCTCTTATTGCTTCATTCACAAAATTGATTGGGAAGTCACAATTTCGTGCTATGGAATGTAAATCAGTGACAAAGTCTTCTACTGGTTCCCCCTCTTGCTGTTTTCGTGTATGAAATAAATATCTTTCATAAATAACATTTTTAGTAGGGATGAAATGTGCATCAAAGTGTTTCAACACTGTGTCAAATGACTCCAGTTCATTAGCACATAGTTTAAAAGACATTAAAATATTTTCAGCTTAAGGTCCCATTAGGTATATTAGTGAATCCACCTGTTCATCTGCTGATTTATTTATTAGCCCCGACGCCTTCCTGAATCTTTGAAATCTAGATTTCCACTGCTCCCATTCGTCCCCGCTTTTAAAAGAAAACGGTTCAGGTGCCGGTATTTGGTAGACCGGGGCCACTGGCAAAATGACTGTTGCATTATTAGTTGGTGATTCTTCGTCGTCGTTCATTTTACTTTTTGTTTAGTAGTGTTTAGTTTAGTTCGCAATCCTCTTACGCTGCCACCATGTGGTATTATTCAATAAACGAGTGTTGATACTGTTACAATTTATTAATAACTATTACATGCTTTTGTTTAAGTCCGAATGTCGTCAAACGTGAAACATAATCAAACGTGACGTTGACGTTGACACCCTTGACAGCCCCCTACGGTGGTTGTGTCTATGAGGCCAACTCGCGTTCTTCTAAGAATGAAACGGTAATACTACACAACCCTTTTTAAAAGTGCTCAATTACTATTTTTTTTATAAAATTACACACTTGGCTTCTTGTTACTACAAATTTATCTACTTTCTATAGTTTTTATTAATAGTTCTGGTTTTTTTTTCCTTTTGTTTAGAAAATTTTTATATTCCATCTGGATGTTTAATTTATTTCTCTATATTGAACACTGGGATAATGTTGCATTTTGTAAGGATATTCAATGTTTGTTGACTAACTTAAATAGTAATTTTGTATTTATTTTAATATTCTGGTAATTAAATTATGCAAAACACCTACTTGAACATCCAACTTCACTCTTACACATCAATGACATCCAAATACTACACACTTGTAATAAAAAACAAAATTTAGATTTCCTTGAAGAACTTGAAATAAAAAGACATCTAGCAGATCCACAATTTAAAGTTGTTAATGAACAAACAAATCTGGGAAGTTCTCCACTTTTAAAGTGTTTGCTTTGATTGAGTCTTCATTTTATACATAGATAAGACGTAATTGTAACACAAATATATTAAGTTATTGTAAAGATCAGAATGATAAAGTTTTTTCCTGGTTTTTCTATATCATTGCACAGTTATACTGATCTTAGAGGGAAGTACATCTAGGATAATCCCTTAGGGCTCATAACATCTAGGCTTTAATATTGTTATGTCTTATTACTTCCATACTTGGTCTAGCCTTATAACTACCTAATAAACATCAGGTACCTAGCTACAAACAAACAAAATGTAACTTCAATATGTCAATCTGACGATGCTAAGTCTAGCGAAACAGCTGTCATTAAAGTTAAAAAAGCAATTTTTTAAATAAATTTTGGAAGTTTTGTTAAAACGAAGAGTTTTTTATTATTCTTTATTCTGGTAATTGTTAAAGTTTTCTTTCCTGGCAGCTTCCCTGTTTACATTATTGCAGAATTCGTGATTTTTTTGGGTTTCTTGATTTTGTTGGGTGTTCATTTGAATTTGGCATATTTTGCTGTTAGTTAAACTTTTCTTTATTATTATTCCTCTGTATTCTTCAACCTACCATGGAGGTGATTTTCTTTCTTGATTACTTTTTTATTTGTATTTTTTTGAACTTCTGCATTTTTTATTATTTTCATAAAGTATATTCTGTCTATAATTTTCATTGTATATTGTCTCAAATTTATTAGAATTTTTTACTCAGTTTATACTCAAGTTTCATATTTACCCTTCATGCATGTTCTGATCTATTTAAAATACTTGAGGGGAACTATCACTGTTTCTTGTATCTTCTTATACATCCCAATCTGTTTTTACTGCTAGAGATCTTAATACCAGCATGAGATTTATTTTTACTTGGCATATTATTTATTAAATAAGTAGTAGATATCTACAAATATGTTTTGATGTACAATAATTAATTATTTATTTTTTAAACCTTATTTTAGATGAACTGTAGGGTAAGCAACCCTTTAATATTATGTAATCAATGGAACCTACAGGAATACTGTCAACCTAATCATCCCAATACCTTATCGTTTACCACCGTAGTACCGACTCACGAAACACAACTTATAAACAATTCAATTCTGTTATTCAAAATGGAAAATATTACGCTACCGAACGGCAATATATTCAAGCCTTCTTGTTCATCCGAAGCACCTTTATCGTTGTGCGATATAAATAGTCAAAATTACGTTCTTAACGAATTTATAACGGAGACTTCGGTAAAAGATGACGACGTGTATGGATTGTATCAGTTTTGGTGTTTTTTAATGTTTATGGTACTTGCTTGGATTGGACAAGCCGTAATTGTCAGCATTGGGGATGCGATATGTTTTGAATTATTAGGTAAGTTTGTAGATTGTTGAAATATTGATTCGTGTGAAAAAAATCGGTGACTGGACTTTATCTATGCATTCTTTAAACTTAACAAAAATATGATGTTTTCTCAATGTTAATAGTTAAGGGTGTACAAAGTCATACTAGGAAATCAATTAGTTTTATTATATTTATTATCACACGGTTTTTATGTCGATTTGAAAATTCAACTTTTGGATGAATTAAATAGTCCGCCATTCGTTCTGTGAAAGTAAAGTTACCTACATAAGGGTCGACATAGAACCGCAATTCTGTCGTCTTCTTTTTTAAAATTTTAATCCTCAAATCACAATTTTCGTCTAACTTTTACTGCAGGCACGGTTACAAATTTCTAACTGTTGTGTTCATGCAGTATGATACAAAACAAGGTTTATATGATATTGACATTATTCAAATTTGAAAAAAAAAGTGGAGAAAAGCTAACTAGACTTGGCTAAAAAAATTTTAACACAATGCTTATATTTTATTAAAACGTCAAACTCCTATAAACTGTAGACAAATGTAAGATACAGAACACTCATATATTTTGAAAGTTTTTCAAACTCCAAATTAGATTGGTCTTTTTGTAACTGGATATTAGCTAGAAGTTCATAAAACGCCTAAATCAGAAAGTGGCTTACTTCATATATGAGTTAGTGAAAGTTGCAAACATTTAGGAATTCTCAATATCCAATTTTCTTCCAAAATATTTGATTCAAAAAATTTTTAAATATATTTTTGGAAAGTATTGCTAATATACTTTAATAAAATAGAAAGAGTTCTAAATTCGTCTATGGGATGATCTTATCTTGTGTGTTTTAGTATCATGTGTTGGAACTGGAAGTAATATTTGATCTGTTATTTTAGGAGATAAACCGAACCGTTACGGTTACCAAAGATTATGGGGGTCCTTGGGATGGGGAATCATTGCAACGATGACCGGTGCCATAATAGATGCATCCAGTCAAGGCAGTTCGCAAAAGAATTACACGGCAGCTTTTTACATGGGAGCAGCATTCTTATTTCTCGATTTTGTCATTTCATCTAGAATAAAGGTATTTTTATTTTTTTATTTGGTTAAAATTAGAAGAATTTGAAAAATAAAATTTTTCTAGAATAGCTTGTCTGACATAACTTTTGTGACTACACTTTTTACACTATTTTTTTTGTCCAAAAAAAACGATAAAAATAGTAATTATTCCCTAAGGGAGAAAAGTGAGTTGTTATTGTCGAGGTCCATTAAAGACCGCGAAGCTTCAAGGCATTTTAATGAATCCGAGACATTAATACACTTATCTACCATGTCTCATATAGCATTTTTTTCACTACAGGCATTTTATTTTAAAGAATATTAGTTTTAAAAGTAATAAAAATCGAATAAAATCGGCATTTGAAACTTTTATTAAAAATCAAACACTCTATGCTTGTCAATTTTCACTTCATTGACTGAAACTCACAAACAAATCAGCACAGAATACTCAAATCATACAATCATAGTTTGTAAATCTGTGGTTTAACCTAACCTAACCAATTCTTGTCAAAAGATTAACTGAAATGTTAGAATGAACTTGTACTTATACTGTGTGTTATGTAGCTATGAGGTAAGCTCTGTTTTTTTACCTTGGTTAGTAATGAACGATTTTATTAAACTTTGTTCAGTATAAATCTGGTTGCACAACATCAAAATGAACAAATCACTCTGTTCATTTGCTGCTGTTAATCAGTATCTTTTTTCACTGCAAACTTGGTAAATAATGCAATATATCAAATACAATTCGTGGGCTAATAAAATATAAAATTCAAACTCTCATTAGTCATGCTAAATATTTTACATGTTGGCAAAATTGCGCTCTTTTGACTCATTCAAATATGGTTTATCAGGTGAAATTTTGACAATCTGGACTAAAGTGTGTTGGTTGCTTATTAAACAATTTTCTTTTGTTGTGATCATATAATTGATCAGATTTTGCTTGTTTAAAATTAGCCAAAAGTTATTTTTTTCACTACTAGTTGTAGAACCTAACTTTATCGACTTTTGTTGAGGTAGTAAAGTCGTTCATTTTTAACCATGGTAAAAAATACTTGAGTCTACTTGATTAGAACTAAATCTCAATCCATTTGACAGAATGTCATGTTCATTTTTTTTTGAAAAATGAAAATAATTTACTTGATTATGCATTTTCATAGCGATTGTTTACATTACAATACTTTTACAATACACAATAAAAACATAAATTATTAGATATATAAAACCAAATGAAAAACCCAAAGTCTATGTCACAGAATTTTATTCTTTATACTGATGGAAAACAATAATTGCAACTATTTTCGGCCCAACATTGAGGCCATCATCAGGCTATAAGGTTATTTTAGTGGTGCAAATTAAAAAGAAAAGAAAAATTAATACATATATAAAGACAACAATTAAAATATGAAATGACAAACATTTTCAAACGAACCAACAGATAAAAAATAAAAGTGGATAACAGAAAACAAATAGAGGAAACATGGAAGACAAAGTAAAATCTGTTATAAACACAAAGGGGAGACTAAGAAATATGTAGGTAAGGGTCCTTTGGTCTTAACTGTTCATTCAAACATACAACTGCACTGTCTCTTGATGCTTCATTGATCTCTAACATCTCAAGTACCTGGGACCTACATTTATGTAACCTAGGAACGTTGAAATTGGAAAAAGTGTGATTTTCAGCAATGATAAGGTTGGCTTAGGCGGATGGTGAATTAGGTGGGTCAAAGTCTTTGTAATTTTTGACATGATTGAGATGTTCTTTTATTCTAGTATCTAAAAGGCGTCCAGGCTGACCAATATACACAGCATTGCAGTCATCACAGTGTAACATATATTCCAGGAGAATGTAAAAAAGAAACAGATTCTTTAGTGTTGACCAAGAACGATCTCAAGTTATTGTTGGTGACTAGTGAACCGTCCAAAATGTTTAGTTTTAAAAACTAATATTTAAAAAAATAAAATGCCAGAAGTGAAAAAAACGCTATATGAGCCACGGTATAAAAGTGTATTGTCTTGGACTCACTTTTCTACCATAGCGCATAATTACTATTATTTATACTTTTTGTTTACAGCATTCCCAAAAGAAAGTCTCGACCAACATATTCCGAGACGTCGGTATGTTACTGTTGGACATACGGATCGTTATATTTATTATCTGGTGCGTGATCGTCGGCATGTGTACTGGTCTGATGTGGCAGTTCCAATTTTGGCTTATAGAAGATTTGGCCAAAGATCAAGGATGTTCGGGAGCTACTTACGTTAAAACCTTGGAAGGTCTGATACAAGGAACGCAAACGATCCTAGGAGAAGCTCCGTTTTTCTTTCTTTCCGGAATGATAATTAAAAAGATTACACACATACATGCCATGTCGTTGGTACTGTTCGCCTTAGGTATTAGATTTATCCTTTATTCTGTGATATCAAATCCGTGGTATTTCTTGCCGATAGAAGTTTCGAACGGATTAACTTTTGGGCTGTTTTTTGCCTGCATGGCGTCCTATGCCAGTATCATAGCGCCTTCGGGAACGGAAGCTACGATGCAGGTTAGTATTTAACAACTAAAAGATTTCTGTGGTGGTTTTTGTATTAAAATCATTCCCATTGCGACCTACACTAACGTTTACTGTTTTAGGGAATGGTAGGAGCCTTGTTCGAAGGTGTAGGTGTATCGTCCGGAAGTGCCTTAGCAGGATTCCTGTATCAAAAATATGGCGGGCCTCTAACATTCCGATATTTTGGCTTTGGGGCATTAGTCACCTGTTGTATTCATATCGCCGTTCAATATGTATTAAAAGGTAAAGAGAAAGTTAAAAAATAATCATTTTATATATATTAACATTTTTCACTGACTATGGTCCCTGAAATTAATCGCATGTAATATATAATTAAGATAATCAAGTCGTTGATTGTATATTTAAAATGTTTTAATAAATTTATTGTTGCATAGTTAAATAAGTACTAACTTATCTAGTTATTTCTTTATAACAAGGTGACAATGAACTTGGGCAGATCATTTGGATCTATAGCTTTGTTTTTCTCCAGTGGATTTTAAAGTCACATACATTTATCATGTTTACACGCAGGATTGAACGATTGAGTTGAGTTTTCGACTCTTTTTATGTAAGCAGGGTTAAAAGATTGATTTGAGATCGGTTTCAAGGATAGTTGCAATGACAGCTAATCATAACCTTAGATTTTGTGATGTTTTTGAAAAATTTTAATAAAATTATCATTTTTGTCATATTTTGTGATTAAAAACTTTTACAACCTTAACAGTAAATAAATTAAACAAGAAACAGCTGTCAGTTGCCAGCGGTGTTGCTCCAGGCGACTTTTTGAAGGTGCATCATTTTTCGACAAAAAGTTGCACTTTATCACTCTGTGATGCACTCCACTCCTATCTAATGTAGTTGGTGACAATTGACAGGTTTAGCTTGCACATGCGTGGAAAAAATTGCAGTTTTGAAAAGCAAAAGCAGCATGAAACGGTAAACATTTAATTCGAAAAATAAAGATGATTCGAATTCATAACTCAGTATTTCTCAATAAAAACAAAAATATATAATAAAACAGCAAACATAATCAGAACTAGGAAAGTAAAAACAAAAATCACATTAGTTAAATAGGAATAGAGGTCAAAAGCAGCAAAAAATACATTTATGAACATTCTCTAGGTTCATCATGCTGTATATTTTCTTTTGAACGACTCAGCAATTTTTTATCAGGACGCCATTTTAAAGATCCACTTGGCAATAATTTCATTTCATCTTTTATCTTTATAATCGCAGAACATGTTGTGAGAGAGCAGAGAGTGTCATAGAACAATTCAAATTATGAAATTTTTTAATGATACCATATGCCATCAAAGGTATTAGGTCTGTTCCAACCAAGCAAAGAACCGTTCTAAAATAGTAATTTTTGTGCGCAGTGGTGTAGTGAGTTGCGCAGTGCACTAATTTGGTATTGTGAGTGGTAATATTACCGTTCTAGAACGGTTCTTTGCTTGGTTGGAACAAACCTAATGACACTGTTGTATCTCTCCTCTCTCTTATGGATATATATGAGAATGAGTAGACCAATGCCATCAACCATTTTTAAGCTCCATAATGTTTCTGTATATATCCAACGAAAAGGTGCACTTTTGGCATGATTTTCGAAAAGGGGTGCAGAGGTGCAGCAACAAGTGGAAAAGTGCAGCCATATGCACAATTATGCCGCCAGGTGCAACACTGGTTGCCAGTTGTCAACTCAACTACTTAGGCCGCGTTTATAAGACTTTATTTTGACTCGACCCCACCAAAAAAGCACAGTCGAGTCCAGTCAAACCACTTTCAACTCGATCCGTGTTTACATGAAATTGAACAAGGGTTAAACCTATGTTCAACTCCTTTCGTTCACCAATTTTCAATACCTAAACCTAAAAATTAGATTTACACTTTGCGGATTTGATCTATTTCGTTTTTTCTCAATATATGGCGCCCAGTCATTTCTTTTAAGTCTTAAATGTTTCGAAAGTGAATTGACGTTTTATTTTGGTTTTGACCTTTTATTAAATAAAACAGCAAAACATTTTTTGGAATTTATTTAATATCAAAATTAATCAGTTTGGTGTAGTGGTTGTTTGAACTGAGTTCAGCATCAAGAGTCCAGACTTTGCACATTTAAAATGTAATTAGGCAACTAAATATCACCAAAAAAGTTTCTTTTGCTATAATTAATAGCTTTCATTACTTTATTTTACTAAAGTAAACATTTATACTTTTACTTGTTCATAGTTGAAAGTGTTACCCTTTCCCTTATATATCATTTTCAAACTTCTGAAACTCTATACTAATTTGTACCAGATCAGAGGAAAAGTACCAATTGCTAGATTGGTGGCTACTTTTCATCCAGAGCCTCAGTTGCTCAAGATGCATTTAGCTGTTTTAGTCAAGACTCCATGAAATATCCTCATGGTGTATGACCTCTAAGAAATCTTGTTATAATGCAATCAATAACCCTTTGCGCATCTATCTAAACAATACTACCCCCCTAGTAAAGGATCCAGGTTCTAATCCGATCTTGGACAAGATGGGTTAGCTCACTGCTGCACAAGATGTGTCCAACAGCTTCACAGTTTTTAGGTAGTGCATAACCTCTAAGGAACATTATGATTTCGAGCTAATTCCTGTTTGTTTTCTACAGTACTAGCAAAAGTCTTATCAATAAACCTTTTTCCATATATCTAACTAAGACATCTTTCCACTATAGGATCCAAATTCTAATCCCATCTTAGACAATATGGATTGCTTCTCATTTGCACATGGTGTGTCTGTTTCAGTTTGGGTATCAAGACTCCTTGAAACATCTTCACAGGTTGTAGGTATTCCTTAGCTGTTGTATGACCTCTAAGGGATCCACTTATGCTTTTCAGCTCATTCTTTCTGTTTTTATTAGAACAAATTTGTTGGTGCTGTCTCAGCAGCTCTTAGATGTCTTTTTAGATAGTTCTTTTAAGACTGTTTGAAACAGCTTCCCTGTTTGCAGGTGTTACTAGCTGTTGTATGACCTCTAAGGGATCCTGTTATGGTTTTGAGCTGACTCTTATCTGTTTTTATTATAACATTTATCTGACCATTTAAGGAGTGAAGTTTTAGAGCATGATTTTTAATAACTAAAACTGTCTATGCTCCAAAGTATTTTGCAGCTCTTTATTTCCATACATGACCATACAGTTATTCCAGTGTAATAATATTGAATTCAGTAAGTGAAGTTTTCAGCATGTCTAACTTTGTTTTGTTTTTGATTAACCTACATGTAAAAAGTTGAACGCTCTTTATCGTAATTCAAATGTGAAATAAATTTGGAATGTTTTGATTTCAGAATCTCGAAAAGAATATTCGATACCAGATAAAAATGTGGAAAAGATTCAACGTGACGACGAAAAGGAGTTGACGTATCTACAATCTGGATGACCGAATAAGTAGTAGTAGTAATTTTTATAGTGGGGTTATTTTACTTTTTTGGGATTGAAATTGAAAGTTATTTATTTATTTCTGTTAAATCCGGAAGGAAAAACGCAGGTTTAGTATAGATTATACGCAGGGTTCCACTCTTTACAATTCCAAAAAGTGTTGTGATCCTCTAAACTCGATTTAGGGTACTATCAGTATTAATTTTTCGTCATTTAGTGTTCTTTAAGCGATAAAATCCCAAAAAAGTTTGAGAAATAATTCGTAGATCGTTTTTTGTTTGTTAATAACCATTTTGTTTAATTTATAGTATTTTTTTAATGTTTTTAAAACAATTTTAACCGTTTGACGGTAAGAGAACCAAAATTTTAACCAATTTTATCGAAATATGATTTAAAGAAATTCGCATTGCTCATTTTTTTAGCCATCTCTAGTTGTTTCGCTATTTTTATAGTTTCCAGCTTCCTGTAGCATTGTTTCATTTAATTTAAAAACTTACAACCATTTTTTGATTATTGTGATTTCATATTTTAATTTTGAAGAACCATTTTACAATTTATCTCTTCACGTATACCTAAACTGAAATAATAAAATGGAATAGTTAATTAAAAACTTCTTAAATAAAGTTCCTATTTGTTACTTACAGGAGATCAAAGTTGTGAATTGCCACACCTTTTAGGGCCGGTTTATTCACCTTTCAGTAAAGTGTTCGGTAGCGTTACTGAGAAGATTGTCGTCTGTAAGTGTTTATTCATCTCCTAGTAACGCCAAGTTTTCAGTAATTATAAGCTACTGAAGACTTTGCGGCCTATTCTGTAATTTATCGTTAAGTAACGACGTCGTTGCATTAACGACTATAATGTGAACGACAATTTTTAAAAACGTATTCTATAAAATTATTGTTACATTAAAATCTAGTGACAAAACATAACTATAATATTTGTCTGATTGTATAAAGGTTGGTATTAATTTTTGACATCTTGTACGTTTGTCAGTGTTTTGTGCTGGTTTGTTAGGTTAGGAGAAGTTTGTTGATAGAGGTTTATTTAAAATGGAAAACAAAAGTCGTTCCAGCAAGACAACAAGGGCACAATATATACTTTATTTAGATGAACTCAGTACAAATAAAGCATTCAGAGATAAAAAATTTGATCATTTTTTTTGTTCGCCATTTCTTCCTCATTTGTGGGAACCTTATATGATTGTTAATTAGATGATTAATCATAACAACTTCATCAATTGACCTACTAACACTAGCTTGTGATGATCCAGTTAAATAATCTACACTCACAGATTTTTGATAAATCCCATGAGCTAAGAAGTGAATGGTTGTGAAAAACCTAATTATGGAAGGTGTTCTAGTATTTCGACTACCCTGATTCAAAAAAGGCAACATGTTCTGGAATAATTCATTAGCGGCTTCAATTTTATACTTTAAATTACTCTTCTACCCTCACATGAGTTTACCTTCTGTTTAATTCATCCCAAACAATTCGTAATAATTGATCCATGTCTTTAAATCGACAATCGCAAAAAGCACAACAACAACTTAAAAAGCATTTTACAATGACTTCCTAACCTGATAACGATCGCTGGAGAGCTGTCGTTAGGCAACGACATAACAGAAGACATTTTGTCGTTATTTAACTGCAGTCGTTATGATACTGAATATATAAAGTCGTCTAGTAACGATAATCGTCCGTAAACGACATAGTTACTGGTTACAGAATAGGCCCCTTTAATTTACAGATCGATTGGACCTGTCATTAAGGAATTACAGAGGAGATTCTAACCTAAAATTGTTTTTCGCGTGATTTATGTTTTTACTTAATTTTTTTAAAATGGATGTTATTGGCGAAATAAATCTTTTTCTTGACTATATTAACGATCGCCGACCTTATAATAGCCAAAACAGATTTCACCAATGGAACAATTTAAACTGTTGGGATAATTTCGTTTAACAAAAAAATCGGTTGCAAAAACTTTGGCCTTCATAGAAGAAATACTTTTACACCATTCTGAAAGGTATTTTATTGTAAACTATGTTAAAAAACCATTTAGGAAATAATGAAATTTTTTAGAAACAACCCGATTCCGTCACTGCAACAGCTTTTGTTAACCCTCATATTTAACTAATAATCTTTTAAAATCTCGAAAAAACCAAACAAGAAACACAGCTGATGCAAAGTAAAATGTCATCTGTCAAAAAAACTATAGAACTCATTAATAGAGTCCTCAGAACAAAAAGATCTTTTTGTTCTAAGGTAGAGTCAGTCTCACAAACCACAGAAAATACACTGTTGCCTTATCTCCCGTAGTGATAAGTATTCAGTAACTACTGAACGAATAAAATGCGTTGAATAAACACAAATTGCTTACAGGTGACCTTTAAGTTTAGTGAACAGATAACTAACGGATACTTTACTGGACAGATGAATAAACCGGCCCTTAATCGATAAAAATTGCCTATTGTCAATTGTCACGTCAACGACTTGACTCTAAAAAAATGCATTTTTATAAAATTGTTAATTATTATTAAAAATAATATAAAATTAGCGATCATATTTAAATAATGACATTTTTAACAGTTTTAGTATGTTTGTTATTATACAATGTCGAAAACTACGAATAAAGAATAAAAAGGTAGGAGTATAATACGATTTGACGATGTTCGCGTTGTTTCTTGTATATGGAGGAAAAATCAATCTAAATTAATTTAAAAAATCATTTTTTCAACTCAATTAAATCATGTTTATAAATTAGTTATAATTAAATTGGTGCTGCGAACCTCGCTTCGCTCGGCACGCAGTGATACCAAATCAATTTGAACACGTTAAGTACCAAGGCGGTCCCTAGGGACCGCCAAAGTAATTACCCCGTACGCCACTGGATGCCCTAGGGGCCGATGCGTATTTGTTTCAAATTATTTGTCGCAGAGGTCCTTCTATGGCCTGTGGGCAGGCACACTTATGCGAACTTTTTGAATCGAAAAAAAATCGTATTTTTTAAAGATTTTTATTGCACCGTGTACAATTTTGTTGAAATACAGAGCAAACTAACTAATAAGAGTCTTGTAACCAAAAGAAGAAGCAGAAAATTATTTAATGAAATAAGAAAAACATTTACAACAGTTAGGTAGGTGCAAACAGAAATTTCTTAGTAAAGCGACCAATGAGAACTAACTTGAACTGTCAATGTTTACTAATGTAAATGATGGCTAGAAACACTCAACTGTAAGAGGTATTATTTATTTGGTAATAAATAAAAGAGGGTTCCGTTCAACTAAAACGTACCTATATTGTGCAAATTAAAATGTATAATTATGTAGTACGAAAAGGTTCGAAAGCCGTTCGCGTTATCGATGCACCTTCTCCCAACCCCGATGCGTCGGGGTTGGTTCCGGCGCGCTGGCCTTCGGTTGTACCCATGGACGGGTACTTCGGGGTTTTGGCTGTTACACAACTAGATATATATCTAAAATCACTGCTAATGACATTTTTCCCCCAAAATTAATTAAAAATCTTTATTTTGCAAACGTATGTACTCGGGAAGCCCTTAAATTACTTCAAATGTAAAAATATAGTAATTCTATATCACACAAGTGAACAAAACTGCCTAGAAAACAGACCCTCATTATTGACCTAAAATTTTTGTAGTGGTAGTACTACCGGACTCCCTCATTGCCTCAATATGTGGTTACTTTTGGCACTTTATTTTTGGGAATTAACATTTTGAGTTTTTTTTCATAACAGTCTTTACAGTAGCGCCTTTATGGGCTTTATGGGCGATGCCTTATTTTTTTTTCATTACATGAACCTCCCTTTTTTTCCCGGAATTTGACGTAGACGGCACATTGATCTCATCCTAGCGTTAACCAAGGTAGTACCTTGGTTTTTGGTATTGTCCTGTACCACTTCAACGTTTTTCTTAGTGAATTATTGTAGCTTGTCATTTGATCCGGTAAGTCGATTGAACTCTTAGCCTTATTGTATTCCATTACAGCTATTGGTTTCCCTATATCTATGTTCAATAACAGTTTGATATGCATGCTTTGTTGAAAGCATGAGAACATCTCTCTTGTCTCTCCACTTCAAAATACAAACACCCCGACTATTTTCTTTTGCAGCAATTTCTCCAGGCTTGAGCTTTTTAG
The DNA here is from genome assembly GCA_035357415.1 of Ophraella communa. Taxonomy (NCBI): domain Eukaryota; kingdom Metazoa; phylum Arthropoda; class Insecta; order Coleoptera; family Chrysomelidae; genus Ophraella; species Ophraella communa. The sequence goes on along the minus strand of CM068982.1, from coordinate 9,785,277 downwards.
TTGTTACTTCCTTTGGGTTGCCTGTTCTATTTGACCTTAGAGTCCCCAGAAGATGTGTTCTCTTATCTAACAACTTGTTCGCCAGCTCTAAGCTGGTATAGTAATTGTCGGTCACGATTGTACGTCCGGAGTCCAAAAGTTTCTGTGAGAATGTCATAGCGATATTAGTCGGAATAGAAATTTCTGCATCTCGGTGCTTGCCACAGTATAATTTTATATTCCACGTATAACCGTTATTAACTCCATATTTATGGGTTTTATTTGGGATGTACTGCTTCATAATAGGTCTACCTCGAAATGGAATCAAACTTTCATCTATGCAGAATTCTTGCGAGTTAGTGTATGCCTTTTGAAATTTTTCTATCAAAATATATTTAATTAAATTTTATTTATTAGAAATATCGATGGCCTAGACCACCGTAGTTTGTTTACAGTATGGCACGTTCAAGGTCACATCGTGTCTGCGAGTAAGGTTGAATAAACAAAAGATAGAAAATAAATATACAGCAATGCATAGACGACGAGTTATAGTTTAATGTCTTTAGTGTAAAATTGTTTTTCAACATTTTGCCTGGCGCTTAACGTGTTAACTAATTTAAAAACTATTTTTGTCAGCTCAATTATGTTTAAATTTGGTATTATTATAAATTAATCACAGCGTGCCGAGCGAAGCGAGGTTCGTAACACCAGATCAATCTAAACTAATTTAAAAATCATTTTTTCGAACTCAATTATTAAAAAAAAATAACGGGTTTTCGCTTGTATTTATCTGTGCAGTTATATATATTGTTATAAGGTTGTAGGAATAAAACAATTCAGGAATATAAATGTAGATTAAAAACTTCTAAGAAGGTAATTATAAATAGTTTACTTAGTTGCTCTATCTAAAAAATAAAGGGGCGTCTATGATAACAATTCTGTGCGGTTGCCATTGAAATATTTTGTTAATTTTTAATGATTCAGATAAATAGAACCCTACAGATGGAAAGTAATTCCTAATCAAGACGGGTTAACTACTTAAATCAGATATTCAATATGGCCTACTTCCGTCGTGATTATTTGCTAGATTATATTATGACAACGTTCCTTCCTTTCTATTCTTTATTCGTAGGTCGAAAATCTCTTTTTATACTTTTGTGATAATAGTTAATTTTATTTATACTTATGTCTTATCAATTTGTCTTATTTCTATTGTACGTCTACCAATTTTTTTTAATAAATTTTGTTGAGTTTTAAAGTTGTTTTTTTATATAAATTCGAAATTACTTTTCAGTCAACAACTTCTTGTAGAAGTATTGGCAAATGATGACAGTCTGGAGGAAATACAATAAACTCTATTCTAATGTTACTGAACACGCACCATATTCTACATTTTTTCAAGACGAATGATAGCTTTTGAAGATGTGATATTAAAATTTATCAGGATAAATCCTGATATAGAATGTATATTCACTGAAAATTATGGTTGTGATTGAAAGGAAAATGGAAGAATAGAATAGAATGTCCGTTTGAAGATGTCTTTAGCATTCTTGTTATTAGAAAGACTTAGCCATACTAAGAGGTAAATACTAAAAAAAATTGATTACCTGACACAGTTATGGTGTTAAAAGAACCAACGATACTACTACAACAGTATCATATAAACTACTGGATCTAAGAAATGTTCAACATGCAAGTTTCCAAAATTCTGCAATCAAGATTACTCCTGGGTTACTTTCAATGAGATGCTTCTGGATGCAAATTGATCCAGGCAAGAAGGTAGCTCTCATCATTTTGTAGATATTTTTCACCAAGATTTTCTTACCGACACTTACTCTCATTTGGTTGATTATTTCCAGAATCCTCATTTTTTTGTCCGGCTGTTTTGCTCACCATTTTCTTATTCTTAAGAAAACTTTCTTTATTTCAGGCAAGATTGATGGTGTGTTTTATGTCCAACTTCATCTACTTGGTCTGTTCTTTTTGTCTCTAGAATTTCACCCTAAACAATAGTGGTGCACTCTGCCTTATAGTGGTGGAAGTCCTGAGAGTTTCTATCTCTGGCTGCTGAGGTTGTTCTTTCTGATTATGTTTGTTTTTTTCATCTCGGTTTTTTTTGAAGATCTTTATTGGTTAATCCACGATCAACAAACCCAAAGAGCCTATGTAAACCTAGATAACTATTGAGAGACAGATCCACTTTTCCAGGGGCTGCAACACTGCATAATGGCACCTGGGGTTTCACTATTAAACATAAACAATGAAAACATAGGCATTCATCATGTGGTTAAGTATTAACAAAATGAGATATCAAAACGAACCACGTTGCAACAATGTTTTTTCAATAATAGATCAAGATCTAGTAAGAAGATAAGTAAGGCTTTTAAAACCTTGTTAAAATATTAATGAATTATCGTGAATTAACTTTTTTAGAATAAGGGTAATCTTTTTGCTATCCCATAACAATAAAAGGATATTTTACTAAAGTTGTTTAGGGACCTTAAATCTGTTTAGAATGAACCTAGAAAAATTTTAACCCTACAAATTGGGGTTAGGGTATTTAAAAGAATTTTTGAAAAATAATAATTTAAGAGCCCGTTTTAGGATTTGGAAGAATGATGGCCATAGTGATTGGTCATCTAGATTTAAAATGTAAGAAGTGAGGACAGAATGAAAGTGGTTTGAAATATGATCTTGGAAATGGAATATAGTATGATTTTTAAACTAAGTATACAAAAATGGGAGGATGTTGGTATTGCTGTTGACTTGTCTAGGGTAATGGATGAGTACCTAAAGAAGACAAATTATGTTTTTTTTTAATAATGAATATGACTCTTCACAAACAGCATAAGTTTAATAATTGGCTTAGGATGTTCTGGAGACGACGATTGGGGAATTCCCTGGTGCAGTCATCTGAATATGGGTTAATAAAAAATGGAATATGCTAGTATACAGTTGAAAAGTATCTTAACTTGACTGTTGGAAGGGGAAAAGGTGGATGCTCTGGATAACAATAGTAAGAAAGTATGTGAGAGGTATGATAGAAACAGAAATAAACCCTGATTGGAAAAAAAGGAATATACCATTGTGAGTATTGTTAAATGTATTAAATACTACCAACAATAATGATTTGGAAGAAGCAAAGTATTTTACTGAAAAAAAATTAGTTACAGCTTAACAATGAATAAAACGTACCAAATATGAAAAATACTTACCCGATCATCTTAGTATTGGATTTTATTAATTAATTTAGCAAAAAAATTGTACTCTTAACTAGAATAACGCTTATTTCACGGCATCGTGAGAAAAGCCAGATCACCTTTGTAATTATTTCTTTAAACACTGATAACAATACTTGTTTTATTTTTTGTTCTAAATACCTTTTACAATAGCTTTTATGATAATAACTTAATTGACGGTTTGTCAGGTGCTGATAACGTTTATTAGAACAATTAAAATGTTAAATCTATTATAATATTTTATGATTGAATCGCAACCATATATTTATATGGTTATATTATCTCTTTATGATAATTTTGCAATGTTGAAAATAGTTCATTACATACATGGTTTGATAAAATAAACTGATCTAAATATAGTTAAATTTAAATTCTGTATTATAAAATTATGATAAAACAGAAAAAAACAACAATCTATTAAAAACAATAGTTTCATTTTAAATCCACTCAATATAAATAAATAAACTTTATAATGCTTTATAGATAATTATATTTTCTAACAAATACTATCACTTTGTTTTAAACGATATGTTTTACTTCCCAAGAACTTTTCCTTCCATTAAAGGAGTCTCATTTTCTCGTGTTTATATTTCAAATAACCTAAATCTTGCCAAGAATCCACTCTTTTATCCGTTTCTTCGAGGAAGAAGTAAGTTTGATTCTTTTGCTTCATCGCTTCCATCGCTTTTGTAACGGTCCTTTAAATATAAATGATCATTTCGAAGATCTGAAGAGAAAAAAAAATAATTGAAATTTATGCCCAATTAAGTTTAAATTTTACTACAGGATTAATTAGATATTTGCAATAAAATTTGTAACGACAATATTGTTGTATGATCAAACGGGTTATCAAATATAAGTTAATAAGTTTCCATCAAGAATCGACACGATGAAAAGCTTGGATGTCAACGGAGAGAGGGCGGCGCAACTAAGCTACGCACAAGCTACGTTCGGCAGAAGCTTCACCGGCATTCAAGCAGGGTAAATTCTAGATTATTTCCCCTTAACAGATTTCGATAATTTTTTTTGCACAGCGTATGTATGGGTGGGGAAATGATGGAAAACCCGCTAATTTTTCCGCGGAAACGTTTTTCACTACATAATTTTTCTTTTTAAATAATTATTTTTAGTAGATGACATCCATGTTCACTACTACTTCTGCGCATGCGCGAACTGATTGATTTTGTTTAAAACGACGAGTTTTTATTAATCTTAATTACTCAAACAGATTATTAATTGTTAGGTTAGGTTAGGTCAGGTCAGATTAGGTTAGGTTAGGTTAGGTCAGGTGCCATCGTATGGATTGGTCTGGCTCCGCTATGCCCTGCTTTGGCACCGTGTGGCCCGGTCTGGCCCCGCTATGCTCTGCTTTGGCACCGTTTGACCCGGTCTGGCCACGCTATAACCTATCGGATATCGCACATAACCTCCAAATTTTGACTATCTTTTTTTAATTTTTCCGCAAAAATCGGCCTTTCCGCGCGGAAATTTTGATGTCATTCCATTAAAAATACCTCAAAAAGGCCCTATGCAAAAAATTGTCGAAATTCATTAAGGGGTAATATTCTAGAATTTTGCCAAAAAGGGCATTCAAGCAAGTTGTAGCGGCTTAAGTTTGAATAGAGTGAACTCTCGTTAGAGGGGTGTTGACCCTCTACACTTCCTTCGGTACCTTGGGGGAGTGCTCTGCTTCTAAGTTTCTCTATGCCTTTGGCTTTTCACCACTCTGGGCATTTTGAGCTGCACGCCCAGCTTTTCAGAGGTAGTTAGAGCTTCCAAGAATAACTCTGTGAAATGATCATCACAATGAATTCAGTGCTTGTTATTGAGTTGATATATAACACGGCCTTTTTGGCTGACTCGAACTTCTGGCAATGCACAAAAAACAAACTTTGAATAGGACAATCGCTAAATATATAAAGCTCTTTTCTGTGTGGCCAGTGGCACTCGTTATCCTCAATTTAGAAATAAATACACAATTTTTTTGTCCTCAGATTCTCAGGGGGGGATTGCCCCCTCTGCCCCCCCTGGATCCGTCACTGAGTTTTCATAAGATTAGTTTAAATTGGTAGGAATGTTCATCACGTTGCACCATACATTTCCATAATCTCCTTTAAATTGAAAAGTAGCCTATATAGCTCCGTTTTCAAATAGTCTTTTTTTCCACAAAAACCACAGAAATTGGCACCCAACTATTAAGGGCTCTTTTTGTTACAACTTAGTGACAACAATAAAAAAAGAAGAAGAAGAACTTTAGAAAAAGTTAAGGTTATATAAAAGATTAAGAACATGTGATCTGTTTTACTTTAATATAATATAATAAAAGTATTTTACAAGTACAAGAAGTTGACAATACCAAAGACTCCTACACATATACTGTAAGAGGTTATGGGCCCAGCACGCTTCCACTGCGCCACTCTGCTCAAGACCTTATACATTTGAAAGGGGTTTTAAATGCTTTTCAACAAAGAAATGAGACTGTTTTATTCTGTGACAACAAAAGTACAATTATGATGTCCAAAAATAATGAAAACTCATAAAAGTCCAAACACATCGACATAAAAGATCATTATTTAAAAGATTTGGTGTCACAAAAGAATCTTAGTATAGAATATGTTTCGACAGACCAAAATCTGGCAGATATCTTAACAAAATCTTTAGGCAAAGAAATATTTATTAATCTTAGAAATAAAATATCTATTTTGTAATTAAGAGTATTATATTGTTTAAGTTACCATTTGCGATTTTCATGTAAACATTTCCAATCGAGGAGGAGTGTTACAACTTAGTGACAACAATAAAAAAAGAAGAAGAACTTCTTATGGTTATATAAAAGGTTAAGAACATGTGATCTGTATAAAAGTATTTTACAAGTACAAGAAGTTATAAGCTTAATTTGACAATACCAAAGACTCCTACACATATACTGTAACACTTTTTTATAAAGTTACTTACTTTTCACTTTAAAGGAGACTTTAGGTAATTTGATTATGGAACCGGTTTTGTAAGAGTAGCTTTAGTAAATAATGACTAAAATCAAGAATGATAAAAAAATTACCAGGATTGCTTAATCCCATAAGACGTACGTTCGCCAAAAAATCGATCGCACGTGACGTCACTGCAGTCCTCGGCCGTATTAAAACGATTTTATGGGAATATTTATTATAAATTATAAGTGTTTAATCTTAAAAATCCAAATAGTGGTACGTTAGTATTACAGAAATCATAAAAATACTGTCTAATTCCTATTATTTCCATGCATTTATATGGTAAACGTTATAATGAAGGACTGCAGTGACGTCACACAGCTGGCGGACAAATCAGCCCGATTAGGCAATCCTGGTAAATGTTTATCGTTCTTGGACTAAAGTAAGCCGTCGTTTTCGAGGGCTTAAAGAAAAAACCCAAAAATTAGTTGAAACTTGGTTAGGGAAAGAAAATCATCGACCTTGATGAAAATGATTCTTTTGTATTATATCACATTAGATACCTATTATCCGAAATGGTTTTCCGAGCTTATACCAGAATAAAAAAAAATATAAATTGAAAATACCACAATAAAAATTCAGCAAATAAGAATAAAAGTTACAGTAATCCTTTTGATGAGCGTCGAGCGTGTTAACATTTTAAACGGAGCTTTGATTTAAGCCTTAAGCTTATATTAAGTTTAGTATAAGTCAACCAGTACTTCATATATAAGGATGGAGAAAAATATATGTATGTAACAAATCTAAGTCGTTAACATCAAAAATTATAATCTACATGCGATAAAACATTCGATTATCAATATCAATTATCAATCTAACCTTTATTATTAACAGGAACTTGTCTAAGATGTTTATTAATCAACGGAAATTAACCAATTTTTAGTACTGTGAAATTAGACTAGAAACTGAGACTTAAAGTATCTAAATTTACAGTTTCCCTGCATTCCCGAGTATGGAAAAAATTTGACTGGAGGTCAAATATCAAAAAATAAGATTTTCGCGATTTTCAGTAAAACAAAAATCGTAGATCATAAAATTACTTATAAAAAATGTAACAATCCTTGTTATTCTACAAGCCACCATTTCTTAGATGCATGAGTTCATTTTTTACGCTCACCACTTATCCTTTTGATTACAAAAATGAAAAATAGATTAATTTTAATTTCATTAGTGCAATTCGTCCGCCCCTTTACGGTACCACAGTTCTTTGTGCGCAAGGTTCTAAAACTGTTTGAAAACCGTAACTGACGGAACTCATTACATTACATATACTGAGCATAAGGAACTATCATACGGTAAAGGTGTGGACGAATTGCACTAATGAAATTAAATTTAATCTATTTTTTTAATCAAAAGGATAAGGAGTAAGGATAAAAAAGAAAATCTCTTTATAAAAAAGTGCTTACATGTGTATAGTGCGTACTATCGGCTTCAGAATAGCATATACATTTTCAAACTCAAATGGCTTGCATTGAATCCTTTTAAGGATGGCCTATTTGTTGTGTATAACCAATCATGGTTTAAATAATAATAAATTTGAAATCAGTCAAACAGTTGTCCACGCCCACATCTTTAATGTTACACAGAGAGGGATGATGTTGAGTGAGTGTGTATTATACAGTACGGTTTTATTTGTTTTTTATTGCACGTCTTAACTGATTACTATTTTGTGACAACGTTGGCTATTGACACGGATTTAGAATTTTGTTTTTTTGATTGTGACTATTTACTGGATTTTTTTATTCTACGACGACATTGGCACGGATTTTTTAATTTTAAGATATCAAAATAAAATATTAAGATTTAGACTTGCGCTTTTCACTAATTTCTTTATTTTTTTATCATTTTTTCACCTAAATTAAAAAAGAAAGCATCATTACATTTGAAATTTCCGAGAAAAATAAAAAATAATCGCCTTTTTTACGTAGAACTTCCTAGCGGAGACAAAATTGTGTAATTTTGGTATTTTTGTTATGCATCTAATTAAACAGAAGAAACTCTTTTTAGTTATATGACATTTGTTTATAACAAGTTTGCACCTTCCCTCACTCCTCTATTTGAAGAGTATTGGCAAAAAGTCCCCAACCAACATTTTTTATAATCTCATCAAGATTTCAAAAATTGTATTTTTAGTATACCTTTAGTATATCTCTTTCGGAGATAATCACAATATTATGTTTTTGAGTGTTCGTTGCACCCCGTAGCAGACGACTTTCAAACTTGACAAATATTTCCAGCAATTTTTCATGATCGATTTTGTTATAATTTTTTTTCTTTATGTTGTAATAAACTACATCGCAGACCTTAGTGGGACACCCTGTATATAAAATTTTATTACAATTAGTTTATTCGTTTATTTTTAATGATTTTTTAAAACCCTTAAACACCCCCTTAACATAAGCCAATAAGTTTAATATATTAAAAAATAAAAAGCATTGATCTTATAAATGTTTTTGCCAATTTTTGTTTAAATCTGATATCTACCTATTTCTTTTTTTAAAAACAATTATTTCGGAACAACACCACAGAACTGGTTACGCCACCACCTCTTCCAAGGGTTTTTTTATTATTTTTTATTCCTTAGTGAAGTAAGTAATTGTAGGCGTTTTAAAAATTGCCACTCCTATCTTGTTGAAGCAGGGTGTTTTTATAACTTCGGTAGGTAAAGGAAATTCACATTTAACATGTATATGCTATTCTAAAGCCGACTTTTATAAATGCTAATATGATCTACAATTTTTGTTTGGAGTATCTACGATAAAATTTACTTTTTTGCTGAAAATTGCTCGTTTCTTTTAACCTTTGAGGCAATATTTTTCTATGCAGGAATTATGGAGAACTTAAAGATGTTATTTATTTATAAAAAATCAGCTATTTATGTATTTTCAACAGAAATAAATATGTTTTTACTTACTTTGTATCGAACATTGAATGGCGACATGAATGACACACGCTACTAAAGCTGCAAAGCCGAAATATCGAAAAGTAAGAGGTCCTCCAACTGTCTTGTAAAGATATCCACCCAAAGCACTACCTGTAGATACTCCTATCCCTTCAAAAACAGCTCCAACTAGTCCCTATAAAATGATTTTTTATAGTTTGCAAAAAACAGCTATTTTTTCACAAAACTACAAACCTGCATTGTAGCTTCTGCTCCAGTGGGCGCTATGATACTGGCATAGGAAGCCATACAAGCGAAAAACAACCCAAACGTGAGTCCTTGGGATATTTCCACCGGTAAAAAATACCAAGGATTAGCTATTACGGAATAAAGTATGTATCTAACACCTATGGAGAACAGTACCAACGACATGGCGTGTATGTGTGTTATTTTTTTTATTATTATCCCCGATAGAAAGAAAAACGGCACTTCTCCTATTATCGTTTGAATGGCTTGAATTAAACCTTCCAAAGTTTTTACATTAGCCGTAACCGAACAGCCTTGCTCTTTAGCCAAATCCTCCACGAGCCAAAATTCGAATTGCCATAGTAATCCCGTGCACATACCGACGAATGTACACCAAAGTAGAAATACTAAAATTCTTATGTTTATTAGAAGCATACCGACATCTCGGTACATGCTGGTCGATGCTTTGGTTTGTACATGCTGAAAACGTAAAATTTTCTGTGTAATTAATTTCTGATATGTTTGACTAACTTCCAAATTGTGAATGAAATCTTTAATAACTTTAGTTAAATTTCCCAAATAAAATATATTATTTTTACAGTCCAAAATATGCTTTTTTAAATTATTTTTAACATTTTAAAATAATAATATTTGTTATAACTATATTTGAGAGCCAGAAAACTTGTGCAAAAGCTATATGTAACTATTAAAACGGATAAATTATGACAGCCTTGAAATCATTTATCAAAAAGTAAAAGTAGATTATATTTTTAATTGTGTCACCAAATAATGTAATATTACTAACTTATTGTTATCCAGAATATGTACACAAATAATTTAAATATATATCAGCAAAATATATGTTCAAAAAATAGAAAAAAAATATTACCTTTATTCTCAAAGAAACTAGAAAATCCAAAATGAGAAAAATGACTGCTGTATAAAAAGCAGACATGTAATTTTTTTCTGCTCTCCCTTTACTAAACACATCAATTAATACACCTGTAATAATTGCAATTATACCCCATCCCAAAGAACCCCACAATCTTTGATATCCATAAAGACTAGGCTGATCTCCTAAAATAAACAAAACTTACCCTTATATATTACTCAAATAAAATTATAAAAATTATTTACCCAATAATTGGAAGCATATTGCATCTCCTATACAAACTACTGTAGCCTGAGCCACCCAAGCTATTACCATAAATATCAAAAGACACCAAAACTGATACAATCCATAAGCAACATCATCATCAACGGACCTTTCTGTTATAAGACTGTTAATATTATAATCATCACAGTTTATTTGGCAGGTAGATAGAGGAGATATTCTTGAACATGGAGGGGTAAATATTGTATCATTTAATTTAATACTGTTAATAGTAAAAAATAGAGAACCATTTAACACTTCAGTGTTGTGTGCTGGCACTAATGATGTAAATGATATTGTGGTAGAAAAATTAAACCCACAGTAGTCTATTAAATTCCACTGATTACACAAAACTGATTGATCATTTACTTCACAAATCATCTACAAAAATGTCCTAAAATTTTAACTGAACTGAAGAAACCGAACACACTTATTTACACTACCACTACAACATTAATAGACTCTAAAGTGCATTATGTTAAAACTGTGTTTGTTGACATTAGTGGAAGTGTAAGCTGTGTATTTGGTATAAATAAAAAACATAAGTAATAAGTGTTTACCTCACACTTATTCCATGTGTACTCCTTTTGTAATTCAACCAACATACAATTATTTATGGTGGTATTTGAAATAAACCCGGGAGTATTATCCATGCATAAAAAATTGACTTCTCTTGTAGTACCAATTTTTGGTGAATAAAATATCGCTAGGAAAGCTATGCTTATTAAAAGTTGTGCAGCAAGAAATAATTTTTTTTGGCAATGAAATCTATCAGATATTGTTCCAAATATTGGTTTTGCCAGCATTCCAAAAATCGGTAAAATTGTGTAAATAGAACCTATAACCACGCTTGAGTATCCTAACTGTCTAGCATAAACGCTTAAGTAAGGGGTAACAGGACCAACCCCTGCAATTGAAAATAATGAACATATTTACAATATATACAATTCTCACCAGCATATAAAAATTACAATTAAAGGAGTGATTATTACTTTAGATCAGAAACAAATATTTGTTAATAAGTACAAGTTCATTTATTTAAATCTGATGATAAATTTTAATTCGAAACAGATGTCATTAAAAAAAATATAATTGTGGAAGTTTTGTGAAACGGATAAATAATGTTTGTTTTATTATCTCATTATTAACAAATAGTCAAATTTAGAAATAAAATTACTTACCAGCATTAAAAAGAAAATAATGGGCCTTCATAGGTGCCAGTTTTTTATTAATTAAATCCATTTTTTAAAAATTCAATTTAAAAATATAAATTATATAAAAATAATATTGTTGATTGTACTGAGTATATACAATTATCGATTATGTTTTCTAAAACACATAAACACTTATAAAACAGTTTACATTATTTTATCCTTTTTTTATAAAACTTGTTGATTCTCACCCTCACTTCCGCCTTCCGCTCTAATTTTTTTTCGGTTTTAAAATTAATCGAAATGTGAAAATCTGAAATCGTTTTTTGAAATTCATCGAGAAGTAAATAGCTGTTTCTCACGAATAATCTGTATTCACCGGAAGTACTAAGAAATGACGTAATTATAATAAAAATAAAATGTTCCATTATTATCGTCATATTATAAAATAAAACATAATTTTTCATTTATTATACAGTTTCTTGCTTTTTTTGTTTAAGTATTTTGAAAAAAAAAAATATTTAAATTATAAACGTATTACGGTAAAATTATTATTGGTTGGTATTGCTTTGCTTCATACTTTTCACCAATCATATTTGAGCAGCGTCAGAGAAAATTTGTAAACAAATTTCGCCTTAACCTCCCTAACAGGAAGTAACTTCCATCTTTATTTCAATCTTCCTTCTTTTACCTAACCGCTCTTTTAACCAGCTTCATCTTCATACAATCTGCCGGCCATTATTTGCAAGCGGCAAACAGCTTCGGCGTTGGTTTGTAAAATTGTTTTTATAGTCAGTAAAATCTGTGGCTCTTAGGACCAGAACGTTTCCTGTGTCGTATCTACTAGTTAAATTTTAATAAACATAACCAAAATGGGTGATGAAAAAAAGGTATATATATCCAAAACAACTTTTCATGTTCTTGCTAACTGTTATCTCAAACGTATAGATAATATTAAAACTGTTTTCCCATTTATAGGCCAGTGATTCGGAACACATCAATCTTAAAGTTCTTGGACAAGATAATGCCGTCGTACAATTCAAAATTAAGAAACACACGCCACTGAAAAAGTTGATGACTGCATATTGTGAACGTGCTGTAAGTACCTATTTTATTAGTAACATTTTATTATTTCATCTCTAAAAGACAATTTGACCCTCACAGATTTGTTTATCGTACCCAGAATGTAAATTACTAGCATTGAAGTTGTTAACCATTCAAGCTTGGCTTACCTCAAGCTTAATCACAGAGTAATTAACATGGAATCGATTTAGGCAAATAATATTAAATATGATTATTTTGTAGTTGGACACATAATAAAATTATAACTTGGCATTATTTTGATGTCATTATTTAGTGCTATTCATTACGAGGTGATTAATAACTGGGTAATGATTATTTAGATTTATTTTTGTTATCTTTGTTTGTTCCTTTGTTCTAAACACTTCCAATAGTTGTTGTTTTTTTGCTGACTCTACTTTGTTGATAATTTATGTTGTTTTGACTGGATGTAATATCCAGAAAGGTAAATATTTGTTATTTTTAGGGTATTAGTACACAAGTTGTTAGGTTCAGATTTGATGGAAACCCTATAAATGACACAGACACTCCAAATTCTTTAGAAATGGATGAAGGAGACACCATTGAAGTATATCAGCAGCAAACTGGTGGATTATGTTAATCTTAACTGTCATTATGTATCGATAATTTCTTGTATTTTCTTATTTTCTATAATAAATTAAAAGTAGTTTTATGTAAAATAATAATTTAATTTTAATATAGTTTTATATCTTATGACCCTGAATTTAGATGCTACATTAGAAAAACAAACTGACCACTATGTTGTAAAGGTCTGATTTTATAATTTAAACATTTGGAAATAAACACACAGTTCTTTATTAAGATGTTGTTTGTTTAGTATTTGGATTTAAAACATGGTAAGTTTAAGTATTTGATGGTTTCTTGCTTAAAAATTTTTGATTTCTTTAGAAGCTCAATAATGTATACATTCGAATGCTGTGCTACATCAATTTACAGTTCTCTAATGCTAAAATATTTAATTTGGTTTGATAAATGTCATTATTAAATGTCCAAAACTTCCTTTTGAGTGAATTAGGAAAATAAATTGTAGTTTTGTTTAAATGGCTATAAATTTACAAATTATCAACAAATAAAAGATGTTAACTATCTATAGATAGGGATCTTGAGGAAAACTGGATGTTTAAAGGTAAATCCTTTGATGATTGGCTACTACATACTAGATTTATTTTTTATTATCCAGGTAAGAGGTAATTATTTCTATCAAAAGCCTTGGAAAAATAGAATTTTTGCTTATTATAAATTACTTAATCTGTGTAATTAACTGTTTTGTTTGTATCTAAAGAAAGTCTTTTCTTCAATTCTAATACTTGCAAACTGTGAAAATATTTCCACATGGATCCCTGAAGAACTAGTTAAATTTTTATTCATCTTCAAAAGTATTTAAGCAAAGATTTTACTAAGCTTGGATCATTTAGGCATATTTTCATTATTAATATTTTGGGTAAATCCCTTTTAAAGACTTCTCAAGAAGTTGCCATACTCTGAAACTTCTGCAAAATATCATTCTCTCACAATCAAAATTTAGGCCCAAACATTCTATTCCTCTGACAAATTTCCACACTATTGTATCTCTTTTTATTAAATTAACACGCCAATACCTCTAGTGAAGCTATGCAGCTTTCTAGAGGGCATATTCCTAATTTGATAATGAGTCAGAGCAATTCTTTTTAAGAGGTATATTCGCCTCTTTTACGAGCCTATCAACTGGCCCCCACATCAACGTAACGTTGTTGTTTCTTAAGGGATTGTTTACATTCCCGGACTAGGCTACCTGAGTGTCTTTAAGAAATAAATATTTGTTTTCAATGGAAACTTTCCTGCACACCAATGTCTATAAGGTGTATTTTTGCTTGAAAAATAGTTGTGATGTTATAATGTGTTCAACAATATAGTGCCTACAATAAAAGGGCACTGATGGTAATGAACCACTTTTATTGCGATCGTCTGTCACGGTTTATGGCTTATGGTCAAAATTTGCATACAGGATCGGTTCTTGGATTTGTATAATTTGGGTTGAGTATAATCATGTGCTGTTTAATAATTTTTGTGAAAAATGTTTTGTCTTTGGGAAACTGCATCAGCGGCGCCCTGTGTTACTGTTCCTGTTCGACGACGAGTTTTATCCATTGATGCCAAAGAAATCGTCAGACATGTTCATCAGAAGCTGGTCCAAAGGGGGCTTTTACTCCTGCTGTAAGAGAAACCAGCGATTTGACAGGGATACCGGAATCATCAGTGAGAGTTCACATTTCGAGGCCAATTCATCCGAGACGAAAACAAAACGATAGTGGTGTTTTCAGAACCACTGATGACGGTGATAGAGATTTAATAAGAAGAACTATCTACTCTATGTACAAAGAAAACTTGTGCCTACTATCAGATCATTGCAAACAAGACTAAGGAGCTCCACTGAGATAAGGATATCAATTGGAAACCTATGGACTCTTTAATCCAAACTAGGTTTCAAATACTGCAAAATTGACAAAAGGTAAGTTATTATGGAATCCCAACGGATTGGGCAATGGCGTTTTGAATATTTGACTGCCATAAGTGATTACAGGTCTTTACAAAGACCAATAATCTATTTGGACGAGACCTGGTATGATACCCACGATACGCCGGCAAAAGGATGGACCGATGGAGCAGTGCGATGCCAATCAAAAGCTCCATCGAACAAAGGAAAACGGATCACGATTATTCATGCTGGATCAGAAGATGGTTGGATTCCAAACAGTTTGGGACTTTCGGCGAAGAACATTCAAGATTCGTCGTTGGATTACCACCAAGATACTACAGCCGAATTGTTTGAAGATTGGTTCGAAAACACTTTACTGCCAAATATTCCCCCGCATAGTGTCTTAGTTATGGACAATGCCAGTTACCACAGTTGCCAATTGAAGAAGGTTCCAGGCTCTACAGAAGACATATGTATGTGCAGCATCCAAAGGACATACAGCAAAATCCAGTCCACTCACTCCCAATCTGGACCTCTTATCTATCTTGGACCTATCTGTGTACCATTCACAGCTAAATAAGCCTCAGTAAGCGCGTTCTCAAGTACTACTCAAGTAACTTCCTAAACCTCTCTCGCAGCTACATCACCCAGATCACAAACATCTTCCAGCATCCGATAACCAACCTAGATCAATAGAGGGACATTAAATAAACTATTTTTTTTCAAGATAAGTTTTATTTATTTTTCTTTTTTAACAAAACTTTACCATCTTTCTTACTTTGATCGACTTTCTGCCGAAATACGGCATCTCCAAAAGAATTAAAAGCCAAATTAGCAAAAATTCCAAATGCCGCTAAAACAATTATACCAACAACCGTTATATATTCGGCTCTATTCTTAAATGGTATTCCGCAAATTGTATACCATATGGATCCATCTGAAGGAGGTTGTTGATTCGGCAAGCAATGGAAGTCGAAATATTCTTCGTCGTAATCTGTTGGGCATAAGTATTTTCGTTTCTTTAAGACCTAAAACAAAATAGCATAACATATAACCTTAAAATAATAGTTAGAGATTGTGATTTTTATATATTATGTGTCTTATAACACAATTTACAAAGTGCTGCGCAAGCGAAAAATGAAAGACTTTCAGTTTTGCTCAATGTGTCTGTAATGGAAGAAAAGAGTTTTAAGTGTCCCGATAGTTTAGACACTGAAGAGGAAAACAGTTAGAAACGAGCTGTCCGAGTAGTCCGAGAAGAATTAATGCTAACGACGATTAACAAACGGGACTTATCAGCCCCAAACGCCTTTACTTACCGTGAATTTATAAATTCGAGAAGGAAATACAAAAACAAATAGAATAAACTAAGAAAGCCAAAGAAAGAAAATGCAGAAAACAATTCAAAACCTTAGGAAAGCACTGAGAGACGAAAAAGCAAATCAAAGGAAAAAACAGCAAGACGAATAAATATATCAAGGATCCCTAGAAGTCCAATAAAAACAGAAACACCTACCAATTCGAAAACGACGCAGGCAAAAAACGAAGGGATGGAAATAGAAGACTTTCAAACAATAAAAAACAACATAGGAAAGAGAAGAACAAAAATTACAACAAGGAAGCAAACAAAGAATAGGAAAAAGCTCCCCAGGAGCAGGACGGACAAAAGAAGAGGAACCACTTATTAACGGATCCCTCTCATCAATCGAAATATAAGAGACAGCGAAAACACACATTCTGATCAAGAAAAGAACACCTTTTTTTGTCGGGCTGAGATGGGAAACTCATGTTCGATGGGACCTTATCCAGAACCCAACAGTGTTGGACTCATCCTCGAGAGGATGCCTACCATCCAAACCCACCTCAAAACTCGCCGTTATCCCCGCCTAGGAATCACTACCCTAGCATACTTCAAGACGGGCGGCGGTCCCTCACACACTCTTAAAGAGCTCCCAGAAATACTCCCCATTCTCCTCCAGTAACCTCTTTATTACATCCCCTTTCAAGCCATCCACTCCAGGGGATTTTCTTACCTTATGCCTCTCCCTCCTCTAAAGACCTTATTTTACCAGCCACCCATCAATCCCGCCCTTCTCGACTCATGACCTCTTCCTTCTTCAATCGTGAATAGTTTTTCTATAATCTCCTTCTCCCACTCTTCTTCTAGCACCACGTTTCGGCTTTCTCCCATCCTTTCACCTAGAAGATATCCCTAAACCACGCTCGTAGAAATGATCAGCAAGAGCTCGAGAATGAGGCCCCCAGTAGATGAGAAGGGGGGTGATGGAAGTTCTTCCCGGAATGCATTCTAGAAGGGACTGGTTTGGAAATACTATGGGTGTGTGTAAAGAAGAAAACGTCTACCTTCAGAAGATCACCAACAGATAAATTGGTTGATGCCACTACTCTGACTTTCTACTACCAACAGCACACGCAGACAACTCTAAGGAGATTTACCCAGCACAGTTTGACCAAGGAAGTGGCAGAACCACCACACTGCTGAGTGGAAATATTCCTGTGGCTTCCAAAAGTCGACATTTTTTTTTGGCTCTTTTGCTGGAAAATGCGGCAAGTCAGATTTAAATTCTACCTGTGGTCTTCTTAGAGACTCGCCCCTATGTCCCTATCATGGATCCAAAACATTTTGATGTACATATGAAAAGGGTGCAAGATGATCTTAAACAAAAATTGAAATCCTTTGCTGCCTCCTTTCAGATATGCGGCGGTAAATGGAGCATTAATGTCCCTGAGAATAGCTTTAGAGAAGAACGAGCTAATCTCATCAGATACATATTTCCTCTGAGCTGACAGGATGCACTACCTTGTGTTCCGATAAAAATTAAAACCAATTTTATATGCAATACTTACGAATCCTGCAAGTGTATGCAACGGAACATATTCCTGACAAGGACCAATCGGTTCCTTAAGTCCCATAGAAACTTCATCTTCTGGGTTAAAAAGTATGGGTATTAATAGAAATGTAGCATAGTGAATTGTGAGATGGACCAAAAGAATCCATGAGCTCCACTGAAGTTTAGAAGTTAGAGATTTTACGTGTTCTTTTATAGTTAATCGATCGGCTGTCCAAGCAATAAGAGCGAATGCAACAAAGATACAGAAAAACGTAACTTCGCTGTGTATGTTGTAAATATCGTGAAGAGGGTGGTAGATTAGTATAAACGCCAATACACCTGTAGGAGAACCTAAAAGAACTGCTAACAGAGTGCAAAGTAATTCCTTAACCATGCTAAAAAATAAAAACATAATAACACCAAAATATTAATAATTATTTACAAGTGTGATTACCTTTTATCTGAAATCCATTTTCCTTCACTGGAACAGATTTTTTCTCTTAAAAAGTGGAACCAGAATATGAAACCTGCAGCAAAAGTTGCATGGAAAAAGTAAGAATTCCAAGGGACCCAGTAATGTCTGTCAGCTATATTTGGATCGGTATCATGCCATGTCCAATGCATGTATCTTACAGATACAATATCGTAAGGAATATCTATTAAAACACTTAAAAGCCCAACTAGGAATGGTTCGGCCCATTTTTGTAATTTCAAACGAGCTGCTGCTATTTGTGCTTGATAATTAAAACAGGGGTCTGAAAGAATTTGTTGTGTTATTATAGTTGTTCCTTATGAAAATAAAAAGGTGGTTGTGTTAAGTGCATTTGAAACTTACACAAAAAAATTATATGAAGAGGCAGCCTTCTTCCAGCGAAAATAATTGGAGTCTGAGAATGCCAAAAATTGTCAACATCTGGATGGACATAAGTTATGTTTTCTATCAAAAGTCCATGAAGTGCAATTCCTAACCATAGCCATGGAAGACGACCTTTGTTGATTAAAGCTAACAAATTAAAATGTAATGGTTATATTAGAGATCCAATCTACAAAAAGTAAGCAAATGTACCATGTGTTAGTGTGGATAGTCCTCCTAAGATATATACAGCTTGGGAAACAATATAAGAGGGTTCATTTTTCCAATGTATACTTATATCGGAATAATGGACGAACCAATCCCAGAACTATAAGAAAAATACTAGTGTTTAATTAAAAATTAAATAGAAACATCAAATATAATATTGTTTCTTACTTAACCGACCGTTGTTTTTCATGATATTATTTTAGATGAGATTTCCATTTTTTTATTTAGTTTTTGTACCAGATTTTTTTTGAACTGGCATAATTTTAGAATTATTTTATTTAAAGAAATAGTTTTGTATCAGAGAAAAGTCTCTGTTTGTATTTAAATTATTTTGAAATATTGAATTCATTTGACATCTGACAGATTCTGGTTGTAGCTAAACTAACGAATAGACTTTCCTTTAAAAAATATGGTAATAATTTAAACAAATTCCTTAGTAAATTGTATAACACTAAAAAAAGATCAAATTTTTGTCGAGACTTTAAGTAAGAACTGAAATACGTTTCGGAAATAATGTAGAAAAATTTAAAATCCGAATAAGCATTTTTACTTATGGCGGTTGATTAGACATAATCTAAAAATGTACTTTTTGTACAGAAAAAGTGAATAAAATAATTTTACATATTTGAAATTGAAATTTTCAAAAAATGTATTTCTAAAAACAGTTTATTATTATTTATTCCCTTCATGCTATGAATACAAATGCGAATTTATTTAAAACTTAACTTACTCCATTAAACTTTAATTCAGAAAGTTCCGTTCCGACCTTGAACAACGTTGAATCGTCGACCATTTTCAATAAAATGGGTCCATGGGAACAAATCTGTGCACATTGTTAAATTTATTTATAAATATCTTATCTTAATTTAAAATATTTAAATAAAAAACCACTTTAAATGGATTAAGTAGATCAAAGTTCAACATAAGGATTATTCGAAGGGGGCTGCTTATTCGAATACCAGTTGTTACATACGGTATGTAGGGTTCCCAACCGTCCCGGATTGACCGGGATTAACCAGGAATTTAAACACGTGTCCTGGTGAAAAGTAAAACTAGACCGGGACACATAAAATCCCGGGAAACTATTCCATCAACAGTAAACCCAACACAAACGACAAAAAGAGTCGTCCAAGCAGAACTTCAAGTGAAAGTGAACTTCGATTTATCGTGTGATAAATTTGTTGATTATATAAAATCTGACAAAAGGCTTTTAGATGCAGCCAGAAGTCAGCAGAAATATAGATTTAAATAGAATAACTACATATATGTTAGTTATATAATAATTATATAGACCTACCTTATAATAATAGGTACAAAAATATTTCTGTTATTTATAAATCATTATTTATTGCTTAAAATGTAACTAGAATGATCTAATCCATTTAGAACATTTCCGTTTGTACTTCCTTTGGCAATTTGCCATTTTTTATTAATAAACAAATATTCATTTATATACCCAAGGACTATAAGTCTTAAGGGTGCAGCGTGTTCGGTTGATATTAAATTTAGTTTCTTTTTGCTTTCAAATTCAGTCTAATTACAAGGTGTTTCTATCTTTCTCACCTTAGTTTTTGCGTAGTTTGTTTGCTTAATCGTAAACGTAGTGGCGCCCTTATTACTTATACATCCCAATCCTTCCTATAGTAAGCAATAACTAGTATAGTTACAAATTGGCTCCCTGCCTTTTTGGGAACTATTAATGTTACACTAGAAAGGGGTAGATATAACAAACCAAAGAACTTGGAAAGAAAAGATAATCGGAAAACAAAAGTATAATTAGAGAAAAAATGTATTTATTTAGATTCTTAAATAAATAAGCAGTACAACATTTATTTTCACATAAACACAAAATATACCAACACAGAAATAAAAATAAACAAAACAGCTATAAGAATGTATCGATATTTTTTCAAAAAACCTTCCTCCACTTCATCTTCGTATCGCCTCCTTTCCCTATTCTTCTTTTTACCCTCGAACATCTTTTGGTACTTCTCCAACTCTTTCTTATTTCTCGCTTCTTCTTCCAATCTTCTTTGTTCTTCGGCTGCTTCCCTCAATTTTTTACTCTCCTCTTTTTTAATGGCGCAAACCTCGTCGCAAGGAACGACGGCTTCGTTCTTCCGAACCGTTTCGCAGGAGAACTCCTTCTTGATCCTTTTGCATTTGCAGGATACCTTCACTTTCTTTTTGCACCGATCCGCGTTAGGACAAGGCCCCGGGTGGCAGTTCTCCTTACATCTGTGCCCACATTCGTACTAAAAAGCAAAATTATAATGAACTTATTTCTGAAGAAGCTAGTGGGTAGAGAAAAATTTGATTTACCGTAGAAGGAACTAGAAATTTGAACGATACTTACGTTTTTGGGGCATTGGTTACCACATGTTTGCAGCTCTATTTTCTTATCTTCATCTAACCAATCGGAGCAAGCCACGTACGGTTGGTTTAGACCGCAATAACATTTGATTCTAATCATTACTTTGCACGGAGAACAATCGCCAGGATGACAAGGTTTGGGACATTTGTGGGTGCAACCGTCGGGGCGATCTTTACTGCAACTGTCTTCACATTGCTCGCAGTTACTTCCGGCCTAAAAATCAAACAAAACCGTAAATCAAAGTATGTTTTTGAATTAGAATAATGTACCTGAAGTTTATCGGGAGCCCCTTCGACCACATGACATTGTAAGCTGCAACTGTGGTTGCTGCAGCTCAGCATTCTACCACAAGGGCGATGACAACTGGAAGGTTTTGCTAAATAACAAGCCCAATCAGCAGTTTCATGTTCACCTACAACAATTTCATTTGTTAATTTTATTGATAAAGTTTTTTTACTAGAAATCCCAAATTGGATCAACAAGCATAAATAGTCCAATAAAATGAACATATAAACTACCCTTCAAAACGAAAGCCTGCATTTTTGAATGTAGGTTCGCTTTGACATAAACTTGAAGTATACATAGTTAAAAACTGTTGAATTCAATTTAGGGGTCGAAAAACAATTAAAAATTACCCCCAAAATCACATTTTTTAAAATATCTCGAAAATATTCGAAGATATGGAAAAAAAGCTTTAAATAAAATATATAGATATCAAAATTTTCTACAAAATCATTTCCAATCACTTTTGACGCATTTGCAATAGAAGCCGAGATATTTGTAATAAACAAATCTGGTTTATAGCGGACGAGTTCGCATGATTCGTTTGAATAGTTTTGGATGTCCCAGAAAAAACCGATCTATTATCATGTTCTAAAAATGTTTTTAAATTTGTGTCATATTAGCTAAGAAGAATAACTAGCTCTTTAAAATTCCCGCGATTTAATGATTCATTAGATTCATCATACCCCCTAAAAGGTGTAATGTAATATCTATCAGAATTTTCAAAATTTGTCGATTCTCTTTAACTCTGGCATTAAAATTTTCAAAAGTAATGTAATATTTTAGAAAAACCACCGAGATTCATTTCTCACCGAAAACTACAATAAAAAAGTGTAAAAGTCAAATGCACTGTGCACTTTTAACTTTTAACCCTCAACCTGTTAATCTAAAAATAGCATGTGCCAAAAGCCGGCCTATAAATAAATTATACGCCCCATCCCCGAAAGGCAATCGGTCAGTTTTCGTTAATTTTCGTGTCGCCTATTAAATTTACGGAGAGGCCTGCCTCAAACACAGTTTTTACGCGCTATGTAAAGCTAGATTCGACTGTGTCGTACAGTACAGAACAATTGTAATACGCTAGACAAAGAAACGCGGCGTCCGCAGAGAGGCCAGCCTATATCCATATACCACCTAAAGCAGAAATGAGATGGATGATATTTATAGCGAAACGCGGTAATTGACGGCGGCTGGACCAAGGGCAGGACCGTATTTTACTAATTTAATAATAATTCTAAATGATATAGAACTTCCACCACCGCTTTATTTTGATAGATAGAACAAAACGTTTTAGACAAAAAATATGGGGAAATGGTCAGTAAATATGAAAATGATATCATCGACATACTTTCATTATGCAAAATTCTATACAAATCTTATTTTTCTACTTGGTGTTGGTTGTTACGCCCTCTAGCGGAAGTTTGACAAACTCGAAAATAATTTACAGCAATTCCTCTTGGCGACTTTTATCATGATTTTTTTTTCTCAAATATATAGGACCAATATCTTATGAGATATGGCCGCTCTCTACCCTTAACTGATCACCCTCTACATATATTTTTATAGATAATCAAAGAAAGGAGTTTCATAAAAATGGCTAAGGTACATTTTACTTGGGGGAAACTACTTCTAAACTATTAATGACTAAGTGATGCAGATCTAAATTTATTTTTAAAATATGTATTGATATAGCTATTTTGCATATTAGTTATATGAAATTTTCTCTTGTTAATAAAATTAGCATATGTAGTACCATATACTAGCAGTAATTTCTTTGTAAAATTGACATTTTTTGGTGTCTTTTCCCATGAAAATTTGTTTTTTGTAACTAAATCATCAGCATTACCTGGACAGTATTATAAATATGGATTCATATAAAAGGCTGTAACTAGGACATCTCAGAGAAGTGTTAATGCTTTATTTTTTCCTTTGTCTACTTTAGTGTTTAATTTCATTTTAAAAATTCCCAAATAATATCTGCATTTTATTGAATAAAGAAAAAATAAATGTTTTGTGTGTTTCACTTTCTCATTCATAATATGTACTGAGTTCACAATAATATGTATAAATATGAAATTCATTCTGACTTGAATATGGAAACCGTTTGTCTGTTCTATTATTTATTGGCAAACTTTTAATGGTGAAAGTAAAGAAAATAAGATGGTATTGCCATGGATGAATAAAGATAACAGACATATCCAGTATCTGACCCAAATTTTTAACACCATTTTAAATAAAAATATTTATTTTTTTAACGTAAATTTTAATTCGAAAGAGAAAGCTATTATATTTATACATATTCAACAGATGAAACTTTTTAGGAACAATAAGGGCAGTATTATCATGCCTATTTAGAAAAACACTTTTAACAATTAGCTGTTAATACATATGTGGTTTTAATTTATAAAACCAAAGAGATTGGGTTTATGTTATATAACAAATAAAGATATAAGATAATAATTAACTTAAAAGATTAAAAAGGTATAAAGAAAAATGAGGTCTCTCAAAGCTCAACTACCAATTCGACTAAAATAAGAGAACTGTGTTTAAGTAAAAAGTAATTTAGGAAATAACAACGGTTCATAACACTAAATTCCAACAAAACACCTTGCACATGTCACAGTTGGATAATACTATGTTAATGTTATGTAAAAACTAACGCAAATCGACAGAGATGGTTTTAAGTATCGACGAAGTCGGTCGCCATCACGTTTTCTATTGGAATGTAATTCAATGTCCGTTGAGGCATATAGCCCAGGAAGTAGTTGTTTTTTCATAGAAAACGGTCAAGCTTGGTATAGAAACTATTAAGTTTCTTTACCTTGGGTGCGGGTAGAAACAATTTTCTACTTTTCAGTTTTTGTAAAAATACACTTCAAAATATTTTTTTTTACTTCTGGTAAATCATAAACGAATATTAATATAGACAATTATTATATATTTAAAAGCAAAACACTAAAATTAATATATTTTGACGTTATAAACGAAAAATAAGGTTAGGTTATGTTAAGTGAAGTTTTTATTTGGATTTGGAGAATTAGAATAGACATACGTCTCGGAAAAAAGCGCCACCAAAACTGTTGAACTAAATTGACAGGTTGGTGCAATGTTCAAATTTTGCGTGCAACAAATCTCAAAAAATATACCTTTTTTTAAATTCTCTATGCTTTCTTTAGGAGTTAAGCTTCTGGCGTTAAAATTCGTGATCACAAATTGTCATACTTTTTCAAAACATACCATCACTTAAACGCCAATATCTCTTTTATTACAATATAAAACTCAACTAAAAAACCTTATCTCCTAGAGAAAAGTCTAAACTATATCCTGTTAAAATTTGAATACGTAATTTAAAGGCGTTCTTTAGATTTGTTGTTTACAAAATGATTAAAATTTTGAGTACAATTCAGGCTTGCCACCCGTTTTCAGCTGTCACATTTTAGACGCCCCTTTTTAGTATTACCATATATTAAAAAATACAATTACCTAAACAAGTAACAGGAACTTTGACGATACAGTCAGGACATGGTAGCTCTTTTTTTACCACTTGTGGTTTTACTTGCTCCCAAGGCATCGAAGCCTTCTGTCCTTCAATTTTGACAAGCACAGCCGAATGACAAGTGACAGGACACGGATGAGAACAATTATCGTGGATCTTGTTACAAATTTGCTTGCATGGAGGGCAATCGCCGAAATGGCATCGATGTTGATCACGTTTTTCGTGATGACAGTCTGGAGGGATCCTTAAAATTCACATTATAGAAAAAATTTTTGTTTAGAAACTAATATAGTACTTACAAACACATTTTAAGACATTTCGGAGGTTTGGTTTTACTTTTCCGACCACACGGTACGGCGATTTTTGTGTTTCCACATCTGCAAGATAGTTCGTCGGTTCGATTGCAAGGATAACATGGACCTCTGTGGCATATCGAGTTGCATTTGTGTTTACCGCAGTTTAAAGTTTTCCCGCACGATTTTTCGCATGGCGGACAGTTTCCATCGCAACACTAAAATAAAATATGTAAATATCATTAGAAATAACCCAGAGATGCCCAAATACATATTAAGTTTTTGTTCTACAGGAATGAGTTGGTCCACTTAACCACAAAGTGAGTTGTGATGGCGCTGGTGGTTCTCAGAAAATTTAAAAAAGCGCGCGCAAACCCTTTTTCATTTAGTTTTTTATTTCTTTCATTAAAGTTCTGGAGAATGCAGTTTGTACTTGGTCCTCCCAAAAGAGCATAAATGTTTGGTTGTGATACTTTTTTAAAGGCAAGATGTGGATGGCTAGCAAAATTCAAATCAAGTAAAGAAATAAAAAACTGCAGATTCAAGGAATAAAAAACGTTGATGGCTACTTTAGAGAACTAAGATCAGTAAAGACTCTCCAGCAAAGTACCAACAATTAAAATACTTTGGACATATTATGAGACCAGACACAGACCACATGAAAAGACTCATCATCCAAGGAAAGATAGAAGGCCTAAGATCACAAGAAAGATCCCAAACAAGGTGGATCGACCAAGTTACGTGGGACTCTGTGGAATGGAGACTAAAAAGGATATAAATTATTTAAATTAACCCCATGAATGTTTCACAGAAATAACAGAAGGAATTAAAATTCTTTACAATGGTGAATGTTAGCTGAACTGTAGCCAAACGGCTCTTTTGGGTTTTAGAAGTATTCATGATTGTTTTGCTAGGTTAGGTTTGATTTGGAGGCTTGCTTGTATCTTCTTGACAACCAAATCGAAATTCCTTAGTGATATTGATATAGAAGTGAACCTTGGGGCACTCTGGGTATTCCGAATGTTGAAGGTATTAATTTTTTGGATAGAGCTTAGCTGGATAGCCTTGGGTTGAATATTTTTGAGCTGGTACAGCAAGTTGTATAGTATGGGTCTTGAAAGATGGTGACTTTTGAGTTACCTGAACTTATATGTAGGGCTAGGGGATCTGTTGGTAGTCCTCTAAGATTTGTTGGAGCCTACAAATGATTCTGAGGTAGTAGTTGAGAATTGGACTGATGATGACAGTATTTTGGTGATCCACTCAGAGAGTGGATCATTAGGTTATTAAGTACTTGTTGTAGGAAATGAGAGCCTGAAAGTCCTTACAGAGTTCTCGATTTGCTAAGAGAGCATTTGAGGATGATTTGGTCTGGATCTTTCTTGGAAGTAGTGGATGGGGAAGGAGAAGTTATTAGCCTTGAAGGAGACTTTCCTCTCACGGGTTTCAAATAAGGAGTGAGATGAAAAACGGGACAAGTCTCTGTCTAGCTCATATACTTTACCCATCTTGAGGGTCTAGTGAGTGTGGTAGTCAACTGAGGAGCAATTTATTCCCCAAAAATGTAGAGGACACTAAATTATAAAAACTGTATGGAAATTAAAAGTTGTGTAGATATTTTGGTAACCTAAATAGTTGGCTGATTAGATAGGGATAGAGATGAATTTGAGCAAAAATGTATGGTTGAGCCTGGTTGGGTAAATTTTGCTGAAACTGGGGCACTATGGTGTTATGCTTGATGAAAATGGTTTCAACAGAGACCAAATTCACATACAACTATTTAGCAGCAATATCATGAGAACAATAATGATAGTAAATTATCTCATGTAACTTACATACACCTTTTTTTAATCAGATAATGGGGATTCTACTTTACATCATAATACTTACTTTTCTATTGCAGGGATGTTTATAACAGTCCTTTAATTGTTTACACTTAAGGTCACACAAGTATGGTTTGTAGCATTGAACTTCTTTGGTGTGCTGTCCACATCTACAGTATTTTTCCACAGTTTCAAGACACTAAATAACCATAACAATTAATACAGTAACTTCTATCATATCATAAAAAGAAACTCACCACTCCACATTCTTCCCTGTGACATTTTAAATTACAGTGGTGTATACCACACCCTAAAAGTTTTTCACAAGTGTCTAAGCATGTGGGAGTCTCTTGTGTGCAAGGAAGCTGGTAAGATGTTTTCCCACAAGGACAATGTCTAGCTTTTGTTAGTGGGCACATATCACAAACTCCTGCATGACATACTTCTTGGCAGTTATGGTTTCCACATTCTAAAGGTTTATTACAAACCTAAAAATCAAATATTTCAAAATGTATTCTTAGTTTGAGGTTGTATCTCACCTTATCACACTTCCATACTGGACTGGAGCATTCGCAAAGTTTCATTTGTGCTTTGCAAATACACTTTTGCAAACTTTTCTTTGGACATGGTAAACATTCACCAGGATGGCAGACATTTGGACAAGTATGTTTGTTGCAGGATAATTGTTTTCCACAAATGTTGTTACAAGACCATTCTTTTTTGCTGCATCTCTGACTTCTTGGTAACTGACTCCCACAGTAACATGATACATTCACTGTTACAGGACAAGGAGGGCAGGGACCTACAGGAAACATTAAGTATTAGGCAATTATGGCAATTTTAAATTTATATTAACTTACCTGGGTGACAAAGTAGTAAACAGTAATGCCCACATTCTGGTTTAAGAGGTTTTTTGCAAATCTGACCACAAGAATGGGGAGCAATGTAAGGATCATATTTTGGATTTTCAGTTTTGTTACAAAAACATGTATACTTTGTGGGAATGTCCATACCTTCATATTCATGGCGGCATTTTGGGCAACACCAATATATATTATATTGCTTGAAGACACTTTGTTCTTGATTGGCATTTTTTAATTGTGCAATTGTGTCTTTTGACCACCTCTGAACACACATTAAGTGAAAAAATCCATAACAGTTTACACAGTTCCATATCTAAGAGTAGGACAAATAAATCATACATTTGGCATATTATAAAAAGTTTATAATTACCTGATCTTCTTTTCTAACTCTTGAAATGCAAATTAGACAAGTTGATGCTCCCGATAAAAATGTTTCTTGTAAAAAAGTTTGTGTTTTATCTATGCTATCATTCTCTCCATTATTTACTCTGTAGTTTTTCAATATAGAATCTAAAATTAATTAAAAAAAAACAAATTGTAAATTGTTTCTTTTGAATGAAATGGAATTTTACTAACCTATTAAAGTTGCCGATTCCAATTCTTCTTCGTCCGATGAAGATTCATAATCTGCAATGTGTTTTTTTACGGCGGCTTGTAATTTAGCATGGGCTTCTTTAAATTTAACCTCTCCAGGTGTTGGTAAATTTTTATTTTGATTTTTTTTCGTCGGATTTTGAACATTTTTATTCCACGGATTTTTTTGCTTTGGTTGGCTGTGCATTTTATTAACATTCTCTATAACATCTTATTTCTTAATACATTTTTAACTTCTAACAGAACTAATTACTATTATCGCTATCATGAGGCCTAGATAAATAATTAATATTAGAGCAATTTTCAAAATATTAAACCTTCACCTTACTCTGTTGTCAGTGTCACGTTCCACGTCCACGTCAATATTTTTGCCATCTGTCAGTTAATAGAGTAACCGTTTTTTACGTAGGACAGTGGCGTATCTACGGAAAGGCTTTTAGGCTTAAGCCTAAAGCGTATTAAGACCCATAGTTATCTATACGAGCTAAACATGGACCAAGACTGTAAATGATGAACAAATTTTGAGAAGTTTTGAGAGAAAAATTATTAGAAAAATATATGGAACTCACAGAGACGGAGTAACAGGACAGCACAGAATCAGATTTAAAATTGAACTGGCACGACTCTACAACTCGACAGATATCTTACAAGAAAAAAAAGCAAACAGAATTTGCTGGGCGGACATATACAGAGTAGACATCAAAATTTTAAAGGAAGTTTGAGAAGAATCACCGCATGGAAAGAGACCTAGATTAAGATGGCGAGATAATATCAACAAAGATCTCTCTACCCTAGACGTCAATCTCACTACATGGAAGATAACAGATAAGTGGTGCAGATAGCAAATATCCACCCCGGGTTGTATTGGTTTGGTTCACTGTTCACCGTAGAAAAACTTCACAGAATTTTTTGTTCCTCCCAAAATAAAATTCTGGATCCGCCACTGACGTAAGATGGCCTAACATGTTTGGCTGTTAACATTATATGAAAAAGATTAAAATGTAGTTTTTAAAAAATGTATACTTAACTAATTTTATTGGATTTACTACAACACAATGAAAAACATATTTAAAGAAGTTTTCTAAATTGTAAAAAATTAAAGCGTTTTTAGTGTTGCCTAACTATTAGGTAAGTTTATTTTTGTAAGAATAACTATTGTATATTTATACAAATGAAAAAATATAATGATTCTAAAGGTCTTTATAATTTTGACGTTAAAAAATAATCTTATTTTATATTATACAGTGGATGGTGCTTTTTCAATTTAGGTATGCAATAAATTGTTTACCATGAATTTTAATGAGGTCTCGTATGAATGAAGTAAATATTTAAATAAATAATACAATGTATCAAAAATTACGTTTGTTTATGGGTCACAGACGAGTGACAAATAAAGAAACGTGTAACTGCAGACGAATGTTTTGCATTACTTTGTGCAACGTTAATGGGTGGGTTGGTCAGCAATCGCAATATATTTTTCTGTTTGTGACCGGAAGTGCATCAGATAAGGAATTCTCTGAACTCGAGCCGCACTTCACTTTATTTAGATACGCAGATCGCACTTTTTCAGTGCTCGATTTAACTTTTAATTATCAAGTAATTGGAGACGATCCCCGGACGGACGGACAGACAGATTTTTATTTTTTTATTTGGACAATATGAAATCTCCTCCTCAAAATAACATTCTTCTATTCTATAGGGAAAGTCAAAATTAACATATTATTAATAATAACTATTGTTAAATTATTTCTAGTTTTAATTGGGTGATTATGATATTCATTTTCGTTATTTGTTTAAGGTTTAACTCACTTGTTGGCGTTCAGATTTTTAACTACCCCTATAAAATGAAACTTAACATGTTTTTAATACCAAACACATGTTTAATACCTTCTTTCGACTTGTTCGTATCGAATTTTAATGATCCTGGATAATTTCAAAAAACAGAAGAGGGTAGTTTTAAAGTGTCAATCATTTATACGTCAATCTGTCAGATATATGGCTAAAATTTTAAGCTTAACGCAAATGTATCGATATCATAACCGGGTCTGTGTTGCGTCTAGCACCTTCTTTGCAACAAAACACCAAATTTTAAGTAGGTAGGATAAAATCAACAAAAAATATACCTAGGTACTTGTAAATATTCCGAATTTCGTGCCTACCGTCTCTAATATTTATTTACTGATTAAAATTAAACAATAAACAATGCTTTATTGATTTAATTTATTGTATTTTCTTCAAAATTACCTTTATTCATGTAACTACAACTGTTATGTTATATTGTAGCATCCCATGTTAATCTTGGCCTTCCCGTTTTTCTTTTTCCATGGATTTTTGCCTGCCAAACTCTCTTTACTGTTCTAGAGTTAGCCATTCTTTGTACATGACCCCGCCAACTTAATTTTCTTCTGTGTGTAATAGATAGTATTTCAAGTTCTTTCCTAATTTCATCGTTCTTTATTTTTTGCATTTTTGTAACTCCTAAGACTTTCCTCTAAGATGGGACTCGCATATAAAAAATACAACTAATACATTGAGGATTATCTTATTTAAGTTTAAATATCTTAGAAATATGTCGAATGTTACTAATCTACGAATAATATACTATCAATTAGTACAAAGCAGACTTCAATATGCAATCATCTGTTGAGTGCTACAACACCAAATCATATAAACAAATTGGAAATACTACAAAACGGAATTTTAAAAATAATACATAATAAAAAGGTTAGGTATCCAACAGACGAGTTATTCGACGAAATAGAAATTATGGATGTAAGACAACTCTATGTCTATTCAGTTATTGTATTTATCTATAAAAACAAAAATATTCTAAAGAGTATTCTATTTAAAAAGGTTTTGTTTAGAGCATAAAAACATTTAACTGTTTGGTCAATTCTTTTATTTATTTCTATATCTTGTTTCTTCCCAATCATCAATTATTACTAGTATTTATATTCATTAGCTTGATTACTTTTTCTGTTTCTGTTTTATGTTTTATCTAGATAACCTAGATCATCAGCTAAAGTGCATTCTGATATTTCCACTTTTTCCATCTTATGGTATCCCATGTGCAATTTCTTTACTGTTTGGTGGCATTCTTTTATTATTTCATCAATGGAATTTATAAAAAGGGTAGGGCTTAAGTCTCCTCCTTGTCTTAGTCCTTCCTCTGTAGTGAATATTTCAGACTTTCTATTTTTGTTGATCTATTTCTGTTGTTTTATATATGATTTGAATATTTTTGTTAAACTTTTCTTCTATTTTTCTGTTGTGTAGTATTTCCCATACTTTTTCCCTTTGGATTCTGTCGAAGGCTTTTTCCAGATCAATGAATGCCATATATACGCTTTTATACCTATCCTTCTTTTTATACATACTTTGTTGTAAAGTAAATATGTGGTACTGGGAGCTCCTCTTTCTGAAACCGCTCTGTGCTTTGATAGTACATTTTCCACTTGGTGTTTCAATCTTTTATTTAATAATTGTTCATTTAGTTTGAGCACTGTGCTCAAACTTGTGATTTCCTTGTAATTATTGCAGCCTTTGTTATCCCCCTTCTTGTTGATTGGTAGAATTATACCAATCTCCCAAAAATTTTTCCTGTTTTTCCTAGGTGTATTATCATTTCTGTCGTTATTTTGTTATGTCCGGGTAATTTTATTATAATCTCTATATTTACTACTGGAGTGTATTTCTTTTGTCCTTTATTCAGTAGGTTGTGCGCGGTGTTGTCGGCTTAAATAATTTTTCCTTAAATCGATGAATAGTTATATTTTAGTTTATTTAACTTGTTTATAAATAAAATAACCTCAATATTTACAAATTAATGGATTTTTACTGCCGAAATCTATAAATAATAAATGATTCTCTTGTTTTGATGGTAATATGTGATTTTAGTGTTTTAATATGGTTTCAAATAAATAAAAAATATAAACTACTAAAATAAAGACACAGGGAATTAAAAAAATAGTATTACAAAAAGAAATTAAAGAGGATTGTTTTTGCTATTCAAATTATATGTTTAATAAATATTAAAATCTCTTGTGTTAATGGTAATCTAACCCATTTTAACAGCAAATATATCGAAGTTAAAAGGGGTCAGAAACTTCTGGGACATCCGGTATTGCCCGAGATATTAAACATTTATTTATTTTTGACCAAAAAAACTGTTTGGTCAATTTTTACAGCGTTTTGGATCAATTCCCAGTAATCAAACTGGTTTCCTCGGATATTTAACACCTCTTTCTTGATAAATTTCAAGTTGATGCCTGTAATTAGTTGTTCATTTTACAAAAAATATTACTTCCATTCCTGTATTAATATGTACAGTATCCGCCAAAATCCATATTACATAAACAACTCCACAGCACTCTCTGTTTCGGTACTGCTTATTTTGGCGGATACCGTATAGTGTACAGTCGGCTTTAGAATAGCATATACATGTTAAATGTGAATTTCGTTTACCTACCGAAGTTATAAAAACGCCCTTTAAACGCCTACATTAAATGGTTTTTGGGTATTAAGGTTATTTACAAAGGACAGAGGGACAGGCAATTTGTCAATAAAATACCTTATGCTGCAAACATTAAAGATGTGGGCGTGGACAACTGTTAAACTGATTTTAAATTTATTATTATTTAAACCGTGATAGGTTATACACAATAAATAGGCCGTCCTTAAAATTAAGGACGTCCTTAAAATTAATTCATTGTAAGCGATTTGAGTTTGAAAATGTATATGCTATTCTGAAGCCGATAGTACATTTGCTTTATGTCATTAGTGAGCACTACATATTGACATAATATTAAAATACCTAACGATATTTAACCTATAAAATAATTTATGGTTATTAAACGACTATAAAATGCACATGTGTGTCGATCTAACATGTGCCTTTTTAACCCAAGAACTTTTTTGTAGCTTTCAAAGTTATTAGACCATTTAAAATTAATTTTTTTCGAACGGTAATTAAAGTTTGGATTTTATTATCAATAAAATTTGATGAATGATTACCTCAACTGTGTTTATATTAGTTTCGATAAAGCACATTAAGATGAGTTAAACGGTAGTGGAGAGTATGTTTTTTTTTTGTTTAGTAATAAGGCACTTGTGTGATTTTTATACCTCCCATGAAGAACCTTTTTCGGAACTATTCGGATATGGAAAACTTGATTTTTATACCAGATAAACTGAGAACTTCGAATTATCGTTTCATTACGAATAGTCGAACATTATTTCCTCTCGAACGAGAAGAAAAAAAGAAGACTAAACTATTGCATATCACCAAAAGGAAATTGACTAATAAATCTTCGGTATAAAAAGTGTCGAGAAAGACATAAATCAGCGACAGTAGTTCGTGTAACTAACGCAGTGGTGGCAAAAACAGTTTACAAATCAACGCATGGCAATTAGCTTTTAGTAAAGTTATCTTCAAAGAAGTGCAATTTGTACAGAACATTGGTCTAAAACAAGCAGGCTTTGTAGATGAGCGGACGGACGCTGATGCGGACGCTTGCCAATGGCCTATGCCAGTTTCTTTTTCATTCTTTTTTTCCTTGTTTTGTTTTATTCGGTATTTTGTTTGTTTCGTGGAATGCGCGTGTGCGTCAATCCGAAAGTATGTCAATTATAATTCGAAACAGCAACAAATGTGAAACTGGGTAATATTTAAAAAAAATACGTAAAAAACCACTACTAAGAACATTAAACATCTATTTTTAATGTTCTTAGATGGACTTCCACAAATTAAGGTTTACTGCAATCAATTTTATTATAATCATAAATTTGTTATATGATTTAGATTATACTTCTATTGAGTAGTAAAGTTGTTCGTTAAAAAACAAGGTGAAAAAATACAGAGTCTACTTGATTAGAACTAAATTTCAATGCATTTGGGTTAATCAATTGTAATTTTCCTGACTCTTGGAGGAAATCCAAAGTCTTTCCTATACCGAAGTTAAATATCATAACCAGTTTAATTATAGTTCATTTGTTTAGAGTTGGCAGCTTGGCAGCATTAAATCGTAAAATGTTGTAAACAAGACCCTAAATCAGTAGCGCACGTACTTGTATTAAATATATATATATTGTAATGTTTAAATATTTGACAATAGTATAATGATTATAATATCAACAGAAGTTGTTTAATATTAACTTAATTAAATAATTTTAATTATATTGTATTATTTTATTGTATATTTTGTGTATTTGTAAGAAAATTTTAAGTTGGAAATTGTTTTATTATGTAATATATCAATATTATATCTTATACATAAATATGTTATTTAAAACTTTCTAGAAACTTCGCGAACATTGATTATATAATGTGTAACAAAAAGACAGGTTATGTGTAAAAAGGAGACAGATATATTTTACTATATTTTTATTCTGGAATGATCGATGATAGACGAAGTAAGAATGTCTAGTCATAAATAGGAAAGAAAGAGATATACATATTTTCCAGAAATGACTAATCTCTAGAACAAAAAAAAAACGAAGTTTCTAGAAAGTTTGAAACCTATAAAAAAAGACTTGAACAGAGGTCGTGAAGGTAGTATATAATTGGTAGTTAAACATTGAAGATCTGAGTGTGAACAGTCAATTCGAACAAACAGTTTTTAAAGTAGTTATTATAATAAAGTGTTAAATAGTGACAACACATTTTACCGAAGTCGGAAATTCCACGCGACATTTCGTTCGTCTCCGTTTTTCATAGAGCGACTACAGACTTTTTCCACCAATCAGGAAGCAGGACTTTACATCAAGGTCAGATAAAATTGTAGACATTTTGAAAACTTTTGTAGTAGTTAGGTAAGTTTTATAATTTAAAAAACAAAGGAATTTACTTGATATTTAATAATTAGTGTATTTGATAATCTTACTTGCCATTACATAAACAACATTGGTTAACTTAATTCACATTAAGTAAGTTCTTTTATAGTTACTAAAAGGCCTTTCTTTCTTTTTAATTTTTTCTTAATTAATTTCATTATTAAACTTTGAATATTACTGTTTTAATTTAACTATTTTATAATAAATTTATAATTATAATTAATCAATTTTATTCAAATACCTTCTACCTAATAATCCAATAGAAACTAGCATAACCAAACACCCCTGAGAGAAAGAAGATCTTGCTACTATGAGAACATTTAAATAAGAACTAATCAATCTAATTTATAAATAAATAAAACAATAAACTATCTCTCAAATCAAAATATTCATTACAATATACAGTGCATTTTTTTTAAGTGTGGCCATAGGGATTCACATGGTAAAACTTACACCCCATGTTAACGTATGTTATCTTCGAGAATAAAAACCGAAACTATGGTGTTATAAGTAATTCGAGGTCGTAGAATTCAATTCTGGCCTCAGAAATGCCCTTAAGTGGCCAGAGACGGCTTCAGCCGGATGGTGTAGGGGCCATTTGCAGAGGTTCGGGAAATCGGCCGTCACTTCGCTCCCAAATCCACTGGCAGATTTTTTGAATCTGAAATATAATACTTAAGAAACATTGTAGCCTAATCTGCACCAACTTATAAAAAATATTTTGTTCCCCACGTATCCTAAATGTTGAACTTCGAGAAAAACATAGTCAACTTTGACCGCTTGTACTGACCACCCTGTAGAAAATGTGTTTATGAAAAACTGTGGCTACGTTCTTTGATAGTACCATTCATATCCAATCATCCTTTGAAAGATATTGTAGTCGGTTATGGAATGTTCGAAGTGACACTCTACATTTGAGCCCCTGGACCATCAGGCTAAAACCGTCTATGATTGTTCTAGAGTAATTCTAAAATCAAAATAAATACTACATGTCAAAATACTTAGTCAATGTGCAAGTCGTCGTACTTCTACATGAAATTTTTGTTTTTGCACCAAATTTCTGCATAGTTGATAAATAAATAAAATAAAAAGAATACATATCTAAATAATTTATAATAAAAAATTATGAAACGAAATGCTACTATTGAATCATTAAATAAGACGACAAAATGCACAATGTTTGAACAACTACAATTATTTTTATTTCATTAGTTTTAGCCTTAAAACGTAAAATTATTAAAAGTAATTAAATTTAGCAAAAATCGGAGTAGGCAATGCGAAATTAAAATTGACGTTATATTTCTTGACATTTCATTTATAAGTTCTGTCAAAGCGTTTGTATTTGTTGATATTTGTTTAAAATGTCTGTGTACACAAGTGAAAAACGTGTTGAGTTCGTAACATCATACATTAAAGGTATGTCCAGCAGAGAAATTGTCCAGAATTTTGCTGCTGCATATCCCGATCGTCCGATTCCAAGCAAAACTACAGTGCTCAGATTTTACAACAAATTTCGTGCTACCGGTTGCTTAAATCATGAGCATAAAAAACGAAATAGAATCTCGTACGTCGTATCAGAAGATTTACGGTTTAATGTCTGTTTGGCGGTTGAGGATGTAGGCACCACCAGTCTTAAGAAGCTGGCAGAAGAATTTCACGTTTCGAGAAGTAGCTGCTTTAAAGCTTTGAAGAGTGAAAAATACAAGTCGTTTAAAGTTAAAAATGTTCAGAAACTGTTGCCCCGTGATTACTTCTCACGAATGGAATTTTGTGAACTTTGGATGGAGAAAATTAATCGAGATAGGAATATTTTAAATAACATTCTGTTTTCTGATGAGAGTTCTTTCACATTAAATGGGACAGTCAACAAACAAAACAGCCGCATTTGGGCAAAGGAAAACCCTTACAGAGTACAAGAAACTCATAGTCAGTGGCCTCAAAACGTAAACGTTTGGCTCGGGATATTAGGTAATAACTTAGTAGGGCCATTTTTTATAAACGGGAATTTGAATCAAGATAAGTACTTAGATCTACTCCAACTGGAGGTGGGACCACGGCTAGATGCTTTAGGAGCCAACAGAGAAATAATATTTCAACATGATGGAGCACCCCTCACAGTGCTGCCTCTGTAACAGAATTTTTAAACGAATCATTTCCTGATAGTTGGATTGGTCAGCATGGACCGTTCAAATGGCCGGCTCGAAGTCCTGATCTAACACCGATGGATTTTTCGATATGGGGATATTTAGCGTCACAGGTTTACGACCTTGTGAGAGGTCAACCAGAAAGTGTAGAGGAGCTAAAGGCACGAATAACGGAAGCTTGTAATTCCATTACAATACGAACATTGCAAAACATTCGAAGGAATTTTCAAGATCGCTTAGGGTATTGTTTAGCAGTCCAAGGAAAGCATTTTGAGCAATTGCTTTGATAATTTATGAAAATTTTTGTCAATTTATTGTGTTAAGTTGTTTTATCAAATAAATGTTATAATTTTATTTATTAGATAAAAATTATTAGTTCGTTTCACAATCTTTTTTATTATTGCTCTTTTAGATATTTTCTCGTATTTTATTTAGGTTGAAGTATTATTTTGCAGAAAATTGGGCGAAAAACAAACATTCACACTACAAGCTGTCAAAGTTGACTATGTTTTTCTCGAAGTTCCACATTGAGGATACGTGGTGCACAAAATAACTTTTCAGAAGTTGTTGCAGATAAAGCCATGGTGTTCCTTTAGTATTATATTTTAGATTCAAAAAGTCTGCCAGTGGATTTGGGAGCGAAGTGACGGCCGATTTCCCGAACCTCTGCGCAAATGGCCCCTACACCATCCGGCTGAAGCCGTCTCTGGCCACTTAAGGGCATTTCTGAGGCCAGAATTGAATTCTACGACCTCGAATTACTTATAATACCATAGTTTCGGTTTTTATTCTCGAAGATAACATACGTTAACATGGGGTGTAAATTTTACCATGTGAATCCCTATGGCCACACTTAAAAAAAATGCACTGTATATAAATTCACTGTGCTGCCAACTCCAAAAGAACTTTTATCAAAAGTACTTCAAAAAAGTATGAAATCTTAGCTAAATATTCATCTTGTAACTAATCAAATACTTCCGGTGCGCTAATCTGGTTTTCTAACTGAAAACTGCAGCTCTGGTTTTGCTTAATTACTCCAAAGCATTTGACATTATTAATCATAAAACTTTACTAGCAATTTTACACTTCATTGGCTGTTGCAAAGATGCTATTAAACTCTTTAATAGCTATCTTAGCAACCAAAAGCACTTCGTTGTTGCTGATGCAGGAACATCAAACATAAAAGAGATTTTCTGTGGGGTGCCACAAGGTTCAAAACTGAGACCGATATTATTTTCACTATATACTTTAAAATTTGAAAATAGCTTAAAGCATGGTTTACCATTCTTTTAGGTTGATGATACTCAGATTAAATTTCCATTTCATCATAAGGGTTCTATTGAGGTATTGGTATTACTGTTTAACCTGTTTAATATTATTTGCTGCTTTGCATTTCTTGCCTATCAATTTATTGTGTTCTTTACAGCCTGATGATGGTCTGATTTAGACCGAAACTAGTTGCATTAATTGTACATTACTTGAATAAAAGTCTGTGGTTTTTACTTTGCGTTTCATCGGATCTTTTCAATTCTGAAATAGTTGTTTATATCTTGATAATAACAATTTTCGATACTAATAGTTATGTTCGTTTGAAGTTTATATTTTATGAGCCCACGAGTTGTAGTTGATATAAAATTAATTACGTAACCTTTCTTAAAGCATTTATTTATTATTTGTAATAACTTGCGGCCTACGAATTTCAATATTTACTAAACTTGCAGTAAAAAAAGATTGACAGTAGCAAACGAACAAAGAAAGTCAAACGAACAGAGCGATTTGATGACATGCGCCTATATTTATACTGGACAAGGCATATTTTATTTCTCGCAATATTAACTATATATTTTCATACGTTTTTTTGTGGTAAAACAGCTAACAGTTAGGATCTTATTAGAAAATGTAATTGGATACCTATGATAATCGCGCTATAATCAGCTGGTTCCCTAATTATGAAGACCGAATGCAAAACTTTTTTAAAATATCAAATTACCTAGTACTACCTAGAACTCGTGCTCGTAAAAATTTGGTTTTCATTATCACTGTATTAAGAAGATGGTAGATTTGAATGCTTGTCAACCGTTTCAACCTCTTTCGGAAGGAACAAAAGTGATTTGATGAAAAAAAAAAATCGTAAAAAAAGTTTAAAAACTCTGATATGTTATATTAGAATCTAAATCATTCCAAAAATGCACTTTTTTATCTTAATTTGATCAAATAACTAGTCCCAAATGTACCAAAAGCTATTTATTTTATTGATTTGCATTTATTACCAAGAAAAATAACAATGCAAAGTTTAGAACGTTTACCTTTGACAATTTAGATGATGACGTTAAGTATTTATAGAATTTTAGACATTAATTAGATCAATAAATAATCTAAAATTATTTTTTTCTACGCCCATGTCTGTAAACGTAAAAAATCGCACTGCCGATATTCCTTTTAAGTGATGTTTGACAATAACATGCACGTAGTGATATCTCATAACATACACGTTCGTTTAAATAAGAAAACTTTCTTTGTTTTGTAACTAAATTGGCTCCTCAAAGGCACCAATTTGTAACTAAATCAGTCCCAAAAAGGCAGGAAGCCAATTTGTAACTAAATTACTCTCCAAAAGAGATCCCGGCTAAGAGACCCTCTCCAGGGGGTGGTTCGACTCCAAGTTAATGCTCACTATAGGAAGGATTGTGATGTATAAGTAAAAAGGGCGCCACTATCTTTTGAACGCTATCGATTAAGCAAACAAACTACACAAAAACTAAGGTGAGAAAAATAGAAACACCTTGTAATTACTTTAATTAAACAAATAAAGAAGCTACTTGAAATAAAGACCGACCACGCTACTTATAGTCTAAGGTATATAAATGAAACGGTTTTTAAAACTATTGTTTATTTATTGAAACTGTAAGTACTTGTTGATAATGAACTGGAGACGTAAAAAGTGGACTTAACTTTAGGTTTCTGTGCTGTCTAGAAGGGCGGATTCAGCTTCTTTGTGGAGAGATGGAATGTTCTTTAATGGTTCTGGCTGCTCGGGATGTGATAGTATTTCTTAACAGTGCAGAAGTGGTTGGAAGGACTGTCTATACATAAGCGGTAACTGGGCTCTAAATTTAGGGGTATCTTGACTGTAACTCGACTCCAACTTAGAGATGTAAGGCTCCAACTTAGAGATGTCAGGCTCCAGCTTAGGGATGTCAGGCTCCAGCTTAGGGGGTTGTATATTGCAACAACCAGAAAGGAGAAATTTCAGACGCTTCAGTTGGCCTGTTGGTCGATGAAAGGGGGTATCGTTGCCTTGCGGGTCGTTTAAATAGTCTTGCTCAAAACAAAAATCGTGTTTTGTGTCATTTGTCAGAAGGAATGCGTTCTTTATTTGGCCTTGTTCAAACAGATAAATAGTTAGCGTCTTGTGTACAGTAGCATTAACAGTGAATAGGGGTAACGGTAATAATAGCGGTATCTTTTACGGTCGATAATAGTGCAAGGTGACATGACGATAGACATGTTACAGTTTAATCAAATTGCAATGAAAATTTTATAAAATTTTATTTTTATTTAACTCTATAAATCATACTAAAAGAAATATTTAAATGGTACGAGAAAGAAAGAATATTTGATCGTCAAGAAATTGGTCCAATGGTAATAAATTTTAATTGTAGTGAAGAGAGTGACACTAATGTGGAATCAGATTCAGAAAACGTTTAGTTCGTTGATGTTGATTTTTTCAATGTCATATTTTGTCTTTGAAAATACATTGTTAAAAAATATTTTATTTTGTTTTATTTTGATTATATTTATTGTTTGGTAGAGACGATTCCAAAAATAACGCGACAGCTCCAGTAAAATTCGGCAATGTGGGGTTATTCGCCGACGATCTCCGATCGGCGCGCGCCGCAGCGCAGTCGGGGGAATTCTAGTAGAACAATTGCTAAGCGGATTCCGTGTGCAGTGTTTGTTAGTCCCAGCGGTGGCTGGGCCACTGGAATCTATTTCTCGAACTGGGTAATCGCTAGCGTTCGAGTCGACGGTAAAGATAGGTGGGAAAACCGAAGCTGTCGCGATAATTTTGGAATCAACTCTAACTCAGTTACCACTTTTATTGTGGAATTCCTTAGTTGGTGAAATCAATTCATGATTGTAATTAACAAAAAACA
Source organism: Ophraella communa (assembly GCA_035357415.1). Taxonomy (NCBI): domain Eukaryota; kingdom Metazoa; phylum Arthropoda; class Insecta; order Coleoptera; family Chrysomelidae; genus Ophraella; species Ophraella communa. The sequence goes on along the minus strand of CM068982.1, from coordinate 9,743,295 downwards.
AATGAAAATAATATCGCTAATTTTCAAGTTCACGTCTTTTGTTTACTTCAGTTATTTTCTGTTCATTTTCATACTTCATGAACAATCTGACAACGCTGCAAATGTTCACAATGATGACGTGAACGCAACTTTATTTGGCTTTTACTATATTTAGTTATCTATACCACAAAAAAATACTGTCAAGATAAAGAAACAATTAAAATATTTAGGCACACGACAAAGTAGCAATAGCCATTTTTGACTCAATTCATTTCGAGAGGTTTGTTAAGGTCATCGGATAAAGGTCGATTTTTTATACTTTATTTAAATATGATCTTTTATGTTATATGTATCTAGATAGTTGTAGGATCTACAGAGGCATCAAATAAATTTGAGTACATTTTCCTAAAGGTTCCTCCCTTGGGACAGCAAAAACCCACCCCTGGTTGTAGAGCAATGGATGGAACTTGGAAATGTGTAGTTTTTAAAAAATCTTTAATACTTTAAAGAACTATACAAATCTGCAAACAAGATATTTTCTATTTTTTTTTATAATTGTTTTCTATTAAATATACTTCGTAATCAATATTTTTGTAATATTTACATATAGTTTTATATTATTTTTTTATTAAAAAAAATTATGTTTATTACAGCTCCCGTTTAAATGACATCCAGCCTCATCTGACATTATAAGTAAAACATCAGGAACTTCTCTAAATAAATCTAATGTCTCAGAAAAAACAATTCTGGTTTGAAAATCCCTTTCATATATTTTTTGGTGTATCTGTATTTTATAAAGAGTTAACTTCAATACCTTCATACATCTCTGAACTTCGGATTTTGAAATTCCAGTTGTGGATGATACTTTGCGAAGAGATATTCGATTATTATGTTCTTGTAATGTTTCCTGAATACGTAAGAGTCTATTTAAAAACATATCACCATTACGTGTTTGATATTTCTTCCTTTCCATTTGTAGAAATGCAGTGTACTAATTTTTAATGCTGTTTTTTGAAGGTGGATGTTTCCTAAATACCTGACGAAATCTTCTTTTGGTAGTAACAACTGATTCATACTTAGCATACAATAACACAGTTTTTGATTTTTCACGTGAACTAAATCGCACCATTATTGAAAATAAGTCGAAAACAAATCGCAATGAATTACTTTGACTGTTCGTTGTGTCAGTTTGTTGAATCTATAAAAATTCCAAAGTCTACTTTTACACTAGCTTTGTTCGGGTTTACTTGATTACTGTTTTCAAACTGTCAGGATTCTGCGCACTAAAAAATCCTGTGTTCGGGTTTTTCTTGTACGATTTTCGAACCATTCTATAATTTTAGTTTGGTGTTCGGGTTTTATTTCTGACTGTTTTCGGACGATTTGAAAACTGTCAAATCAGTCCAAGGTTAAAAGTAAGAATTTTTCGTGGATAATTGACGCATGCGCTTGGTCATTTGTCAGTAATTGTTTGTAGTGTGCATTTTAAATTCAAATTATTCTTGGTATTTTAATTTATTGAGTATATTATTATGGATTTATTGGCAGAATTCTCGTCAGATTCATCCTCATCTTTTTCATCATCAAGTGATGATGGATTGGAGATGGTAGCAAATCTTTTTTTACCCGAATTATTACAGAAAAAAGTAAAAAATGAGAATTATACCGTAGAAACAGTACCCCTATATAGTGATGAACAGTTTATCCAACATTTTAGGTTTGTGGACAAAATGATTTACTTTTTGTATCAGATATTAAAAAATAAGGCGTTCGGGTTTTTTCATTTATTGATAGTTTTCAAACCGTACATAAATAGTCCTTGGATTTAGTCTACTGCACATCCAGTTGTGCGCAGTCAGCAAATCGTTCTCAAACCGTCCGAAAAACGAAACCCGAATAAAGCTAATGAAACCCGTAAATGCCTACATAACAGCCTATCCTAAAAAATTAAATAACTCACGACAATCGTGAGTCCCGCCGATTGTGAAGTACGGGCTGTTATACGATTTCTTAGTGCTAAAAGCGTAAAACCGATCGTGAGATCTGTGAAGTTTACGGACAAAACATTATGAGTGATGGAATGGTAAGGAAATGGGTGAGAGCATTTAAAGATGGCCGCACAAATGTGCATGATGAAAATTGGTTGTAAATTACTAGTCACATTTGAAATTTTATCTCTGATTGTTGGATTCATGAGACTGTTTAGATCAAGATCAATTGGCACCTCGGTTAGCACATTTAAAGCAAACTCCGTCGGCATAGTTACAGAAAGATCAGTCGTCGAAGCTTCAGCAGCATCAGTCAGCACAGCTACAGGAGCATCACTTGGAACAGTTACAGCAATATCAGTTGGCACTGTTACAGGAGGATCAGTTAGCACATTTACAGCGGGATCAGTTGGCACAGTTACAGCAGGATCAGGTAGCGCAGTTACAGCAAGATCTGATGGAACATCCACCATAATTAATTTACTGGAGTTACCTGGAACATCTACCAGCTTCTTCGGTTGAGCATCGGTATGAATTTTGTTAATGGAAATAACCGATGCACTTTTGAATGACCCTCTTTCCGATTTCAACAATGTGGCTCGGGAGGTACTTATGGGTATTTTACTCTTGCTCCTTGGTGCTACTTTCACCTCTTCTCTCTTTCACCCCTTTTTTTACTCCTTCCATTTTAATACAATTTATAAATTAAAATTGTTAACATAGAATTAATTAAATATAAAAATACAAAAAGTACAAAAAGTAGCACCAAGGAGCAAGAGTAAAATACCCATAAGTACCTCCCGAGCCACATTGTTGAAATCGGAAAGAGGGTCATTCAAAAGTGCATCGGTTATTTCCATTAACAAAATTCATACCGATGCTCAACCGAAGAAGCTGGTAGATGTTCCAGGTAACTCCAGTAAATTAATTATGGTGGATGTTCCAACAGATCTTGCTGTAACTGCGCTACCTGATCCTGCTGTAACTGTGCCAACTGATCCCGCTGTAAATGTGCTAACTGATCCTCCTGTAACAGTGCCAACTGATATTGCTGTAACTGTTCCAAGTGATGCTCCTGTAGCTGTGCTGACTGATGCTGCTGAAGCTTCGACGACTGATCTTTCTGTAACTATGCCGACGGAGTTTGCTTTCAATGTGCTAACCGAGGTGCCAATTGATCTTGATCTAAACAGTCTCATGAATCCAAGAATCAGATGTGCATGATGAAGAACGGAGTGGGCGTCCTTCGGTCGTTAATGAAGATTTGGTGCAGAAAGTGGACGAAAAGTTGAGAGAAAACAGACGCTTTACAATTTCATCATTTTCCGACTGCTTTCCTCAATATTCTCGTAGTGTTTTGTATCGCATTATGACCGAGAACTTGAATTACCGGAAATTGTGGTCATGTTGGGTTCCAAAAATGTTGACGGATTTGCGCAAAACCCAACGTTTAGGCAGTGCATTGACTTTCCTTGAGCGGTACCACAATGAAGGTGAAGATTTTTTAAGACCAAATTGTTACTGGTGACGAAAAATGGGTGGCCCACTTCACACCAGAATCGAAACAACAGTCCATGAAACGGCGACATTCATCATCACCCAAAAGATGTGACGGATAACTACTATTTTATTAAAGTTTTATATGTTGTATGTCAAAAAAATACACTTAGGGCCGGTTGCATAAAAGCCAATCAACTATTTGATGTCACGTTAAATATTTAACGTGACGTTAAATGCTAGATTGGGTTGCACAAAAATGCTGATCAGTGACTTGACGACACATCAATTTGATGCCACGTTAACTCATGATTATGGTTATTCAACATAAGATCTCTGTTGCATAAAAGCCAATCAAGAGCTAATGTCAAATCAAATCGAATTTGATCAGGCATTAGAGAGTTTGCGGTAAGGTGTTTTACGTTATAAAAATTTCCGTTATAACCTATAACGTAAAAATGTAGTAAAAATTATACCGTATAAAACTTATTTATACGCTATTTTTGAAAATAACGTTAACCAATCAGATATTAATGGTTATACTTTACTTCCACGGTACAACAAATTTACATTGTAAATTGTTGTATCATGCATGTTTATCATTAGTTTCAATCCTGTTAGGTATTTGCAAAACTTATAGAGTTCAACAATGCCTTGTTCTTCAAAACGAAATAAGAAGCTATAATACTATTGCTCTAAACTGATTGTAAATTAAATTTAATTGTAGAATAAAGTTTTTATTTCTTTCTTCGACTGCTTTCTGTAAAGCAGTAAATAGAAAGAATTATTTTTATTACTTTTGTTTATTATTTTTAGAGGTCTTTTTTAAACTTGCACTAGTGACATTTCATAATATGTCATCTGTAACCTTGATTTTTAAGGTACGATAACCGCAAGCTATGTTTACAAAATTTACGATACACTACAGTATAACGTAAAATAAGAGTCTAACGTAACGTAAAACGACTGACCGCAAACTCTCTATTATCTTATGCCGGTATTCATAGTCAACCCTCAACTTGAGCACTGAGGGAGACTTGGGTAAGGGTCACTTAGCACTCAACCTCTTATGGCCGTATTCATAGTCATCCCTTAAGTATGAGTGTGAGGGTAAGGGTAGGTTGAGGGCACTTGGGTGTTTCATAAACAACCCTCAAGATCTATGTGTCCCTCTAGTCACCCTTAACTCAAGTGAAGACTTGACTACCCTTAAGGGCACCTTGAGAGTTTTATATTCGACAGAATTGACATATCTTATGCTCTGTATAGGTTATTATATTACATTATTGTCATTTTATGGTAGTAAATAGGTATTACATATATAATAAGAAATAGTTATTTATGTTTAGGTAGTTTGTTATTAAGGAAGAATAGTTATTATATTTATAGACAGTTTGCATACATTTTTTTGAAAATGGAAGAATTTGATGAACTTTTGAGAGTGATGAGGAATTTGAAGAAGTAAATGTTTGCCTAAAAATATATTAGGGACATGCAGAATCCTTTGGAAACGTTTGAGGAACGAGAATTCCAAAGATGATTTAGATTTAGCAAAAACTGTGTCACCAATGTTTTACTGCCACTTGTACTACAACATCTGATTAGACATAGGGTGTGTTCGGGAGCACGCTAATTGCGCCATTAGCATCTATCTACTACTATTCATCGTTAGAGAAATATGGATCTTGGCGCTACATATCTCGAAAGCGTGATCCCCTAACATACCCATATCAATCGACAAATTCAAAAATAAAGATATCAAAGTATGTTATTATTTGGCGCATGCTCACAACCATAGAACGGTAAGATAAGCCAGCACAACCAACACAAATGCATTAAAAACCCCGAAAACGTGTTTACTCACTTAAGGGCTGGTTAAGTGACGTTTATGAAACAAGTAAGAGGTTGAGTGCTAAGTGACCCTTACCCAAGTCTCCCTCAGTGCTCAAGTTGAGGGTTGACTATGAATACCGGCATTAGTCAACCCTCAACTTGAGCACTGAGGGAGACTTGGGTAAGGGTCACTTAGCACTCAACCTCTTACTTGTTTCATAAACGTCACTTAACCAGCCCTTAAGTGAGTAAACACGTTTTCGGGGTTTTTAATGCATTTGTGTTGGTTGTGCTGGCTTATCTTATTGTTCTATGGTTGTGAGCATGCGCCAAATAATAACATACTTTTTGATATCTTCATTATTGAATTTGTCGATTGCTATGGGTGTGTTCGGGGATCACGCTTTCGAGCTATGTAGCGCCAAGAGCCATATAACGCAAACGAGGAATAGTAGTAGATAGCGGCAAATGGCGCAAATAGCGTGCTCCCCGAACACACCCTATGTCTAATCAGATGTTGTAGTACAAGTGGCAGTAAAACATTGGTGACACAGTTTTTGCTAAATCTAAATCATCTTTGGAATTCTCGTTCCTCAAACGTTTCCAATGGATTCTGCATGTCCCTAATATATTTTTTAGGCAAACGATTTACTTCTTCAAATTCCTCATCACTCTCAAAAAGTTCATAAAATTCTTCCATTTTCATAATAAATATGTATGCTATATGTCTATAAATATAATAACTATTCTTCCTTAATAAAAAACTACCTAAACATAAATAACTATTTCTTATTATATATGTAATACCTATTTACTACCATAAAAAATGTCAATAATGTAATATAATAACCTTAGACTAGGAAAGAGAGAGGACAGCGCATGGCAATGAAAACCTTATGCGTGAGAGTGAAGCCAATTTTGAAACGTTTGGTGGCAAACAAATTTGGAACATCGAATTGTATTTTTTTAGTTTTTTTTTATTAATTTTCACCTTTTTTAATAAACTGAATAGACATTTTAAAATGGTTAATTGTGTAGCTTATAAGTGCAATAGTCAGAGTGCTAAAATAGAGCAAGGAATTTCATTTCATAGGTAAAAAGTATTTTAAAACTATTTCCTTGAAATTTATTTTTATTAATATTACAGTTTTCAGGTAATAGATGTTTAACTAAATCACATATGTTATGTACGATAACTTAAATTAATTGTACATACATTTTGAACATTGTTTTCATTCAGTTTTAAAGATTATTTTTCAATTAATTGTTATTATTTTCTCATAGATGTAATAGTTTTGCAGTGGCGTGGAACAAAAACATATATTTAAAATAGATAAAATAGATTAAAATTGTAATATTTATTAAATAAATATGTTTTAAAAATGATTGTTCTTTTTTTGGAGCAGTATAAATTCAAAGACTTTTTTAAATTAGATTTGTAATACGAAATAATGAAAATGATTATTTAATAATCGTCTACGAAAAATCGTATGATACGCCTATGTCAATATTGACCGCCATTAGTTTGGTGGCAAATGGGTTACACAAATTGATTCGAATGCGCAGTCCTCTCTCTTTCCTTGTCTAAGATAATAACCTATACAGAGCATAAGATATTTCAAATCTGTCGAATATAAAACTCTCAAGGTGCCCTCAAGGGTAGTCACGTCTTCACTTGAGTTAAGGGTGACTTGAGGGACCCTTAGATCTTGAGGGTTGTTTATGAAACACCCAAGTGCCCTCAACCTACCCTTACCCTCACACTCATACTTAAGGGATGACTATGAATACCGGCATTAATCACCGCCGCTCCACTGATTAAGGTACAATCAGGAACTGACAGATGAAAATTCTGTCAAAAATAATTTGAATATTCCTGAAGTTTCGGTGAAAATTGTCGACATATTCAGTTTTTATTTGAATAAGTTTATATAAGGGAGGTAGGTATATGAAACATTGACACAATTGAGGTTGGTGAATATATATTTATTATTACAGAACATGTCTACAACATCATTATCTTCATTATCAGAAGAAGAACCATTGATTCGAAGGCCTAGAATCTTTCGAAATCGAAACAATCCGTTTGATATTTACGATGATATCGATTTTTATCAACGCTTCAGATTTTCCAAACATGTGGTTATGGAATTGATCCATATATTTGGAGATGAGATTGAGCCCGTTACCAGAAGAAACTTGCCTATAAGTGCAATGAATCAGTTATTATTGACGCTGAGATACTACGCGACTGGTGCATATCAACAAGTTATAGGGGACAGTTTCAATGTACACAAATCAACAATTTCAAAGGAAAAGAAACCCGGAAAAGAACCAGGATAAAAAAGAACCCCTGGCCAAAGGGTTGTTTCCAAAAAACACTTCAACAGTCCAATATTTTATAGTGATTAAAGGCCGAATTCATTTCTAAAAATACATAAAACCAGTTACTTAAGGCCTCAAGCAAATCCAAGCGTAAATACAAAAAAAATGAATATTAAACAAAAGTTTACCCATAGCAATCAAATAAAAAAACTTTGACATAAAAAATATTGATTACTGCTAGAAAGTAAAAAGACATACCTGTTACAGTAAAATCAACATAAAAGAACAACTAGATGTGATACAAATCCTTTCTTGAAGAAAAATTGGGGAAATAACAATATAACCGGATACTCCAACACTTTCCAGTGCCCTAATATATCAACTTCCAAAATAAATTAAAATCCTCCGCAAAGATGCTTCAACCAACCATATAAAATTATTTTGCAGTTTACACACATAAGTTGTCTTATCAAGAATATTTTTAAAAATCCAATTTCTGTATGAAAATACCAAAAAAGTAACTGTTTTATCTACTTAATTAAAATATAAAAATTTTGGCCAGATAGAGGTGGGAACTAATTAAAATAACTTTTGTACCGTTACAAAGAGTAAAGTTTAAGCAAACAATTTCTGCCCGGAAACTCATGTGCAGTTTTTTGGGACAGAAAAGGAGTATTGCTAGTGGAGTTTCTGCCTCGTAATGAGACAATTAATGCAGCGTCTTATTGTGAGACTTTGAACAATCTGTGTCGTGCCATCCAAAACAAAAGACGTGGCAAGTTGAGTAAGGGTATCGTTTTGCTGCATGACAATGCCCGTCCACATGTGGCTAATCGGACCAAAGATCTCCTAAAATCATTTAAATGGGAAACACTAGATCATCCTCTATACAGCCCTGATCTGGCACTCAGCGACTACCATTTGTTCCTGCACTTGAAGAAACACCTGGGCGGTCAGCGTCTGCAAGACGATAATGAAGTCAAGACATTTGTGACACAGTGGTTAACAATCAGGCGGCAGAATTTTATGAGAAGGGTATCACAAACTGGTGCCACGTTATGACAAGTGCGTCAATGTTCACGGAAATTATGTTGAAAAGTAGATTAAGATACTGGCTTTCATGTAAAAATAAAATTATTGCGATATCTTTACACGTCTGCATTTAAAAAACACCCTATATAAGATTTTACTAATTAAACATGTATACTGAAAAAACTTTATATAAAAAGAAATTGTTCCTCGAAAACCGTACCTCTCTATGGTTTTTTAAGTTCCGATATATTTGCAGTTAAAATGGGTCAGAAACTTCTGGAACACCCCGTATTTCTCAAACAGATTCCTTCCGATCGCTTATAATTACTTATTTGCATACGTCACTTTTGTTATACAACAAAAATGATTTTGTATAGAAGCGCTCGTCCTACGCCACTGATTAGAGTCTATCTCCATACAACATTTAAGTCTGTCAATCGAAAAAAGAAGGTATCTCAAGTAGAAATAAAGTTAAAATTATTGAAAGTCATCTTGACGTACTACAGTCAAAATACACCGCCGTGTAAACAATCCGGGAATGTCGAAGGTGTATAAATCTTAACCCACACACTTGACCCTCCATATTCATGTCACTTCATCAAATCTCGAATCATTCTTTGGCTTAAAAAGCGTTGAATACTCAATCATCGACTGCACTGATTGGGGTGGCCAACGAGATGCACTAAAATAGTTGTAGAAGACCGCACCTCGAGATATAGTCATAGTTATTTCGTCAAGAATAGATAATTATATAGACGAAGAAAAAGCCAAAATCAATGTCACAAATGTTGTACACTTCTCGTATACTATTCCTTTATTAGTCAGGATTCCAGTAGGAGTATTAAATAAACGTTCCAGTATAAATAAACTCAGAGAATCTTTTAATAATTTATTAAAAAACTTAATTCGCATTCACCTTTTACATTGCGACCACCGAATACACAAAAATTTATTGACATACCTTGCCCCTCTCATTCTTCTTTTTTAAGAAGTGTCTTGTGACTATTATGATAATACTAAATAGTTACCTCAACACAGATTACATGAAATAACTTTGTACGTTACAAAATTTTATTTATTTATTGACAGCTAGTTTCGACCTATCTGTAGGCCATCATCAGGCTAAAAATAATTAAACAAAGAATAAACATTACAGACTAATAGGGACTTAAAGCAGTTCTAAAAATCACTACGTATCCGTATCGCAATGCGCATGTGCAGAAGCGATACGTGGGTTTCGTTACGTTACGTAAAACGTATCAATCCGTCACACGTATCTAACGTAACGTATCACATTATTGTGTTCCGTGATCGCGTTTTTCAATAATTTAGTGATAAAAGTGATGTTGTATGCTCAAAAATCATAACCTTATTTTCTGTTCATCAATCATAACCTTAGACTAGGAAGAAAGAGAGAGGACAGCGCAATGCAATGAAAACCTTATGCGTGTGAGTGAAGCCAAGTTTCAAACGTTTGGTGGTAAACAAATTTGGAACGTCGAATTGTATTTTTTAAGTTTTTTTTTATTAATTTTCACTTTTTTTAATTACCTGAATAGACATTTTAAAATGGTTAATTGTGCAGTTTATAAGTGCAACAGTCAGAGTGCTAAAAAAGAGGAAGGAATTTCATTTCATAGGTAAAAAGTATTTTAAAACTATTTCCTTGAAATTTATTTTTATTAATATTACAGCTTTCAGGTAATAGATGTTTAACTAAATCACATATGTTATGTATGATAATAACTTAAATTAATAGTACATACATTTTGAAAACTGTTTTCATTCAGTTTTAAAGATTATTTTTCATTTAATTGTTATTATTTTCTCATAGATGTAATAGTTTTGCAGTGGCGTGGAACAAAAACATGTATTTAAAATAGATAAAATAGATTAAAATTGTAATATTTATTAAATAAATATGTTTTAAAATGATTGTTGTTTTTTTGGAGCAGTACATATTTAAAGACTTTTTTAAATTAGATTTGTAATACGAAATAATGAAAATGATTAATTAATAATCGTATAAGAAAAATCGTATGATACGCCTATGTCAATATTGTCCGCCATTAGTTTGGTGGTCCTCTCTCTTTCCTTGTCTAAGATCATAACAAACATTTCTGTGACATGCGATAATGGATTTAAAAAGACAAAGATTATTTTACAGTGGCAATGACGACATTATTTTGTTAGGTAGATATCGGGCTTATTTTTTACGTTAAAAATTAAAACACATGAATGGTTACGTTACGTTACAAACGCATTTGCTTTATGCTTCTTTTTGCTTAGATACGTATCTCCTTTACGTTACATATACGGATAAGGATACGTGATGCATTTTTAGAATTGTTTTAAGACCCTATTATCAGAAGAGATGCAACGTTGTATTAAATTATAAAACTCTGTTTATTTCCTACCAATGATTACCAATACCAATCGATTCTCTTTGTTACGTCCTCGTGCTGGCAACGCTGTATCATTATTCAGGAGTTATGCTTATGCTTGTAAACAGTGGAGTGCATCATCTTGGACCTGTAAATGCGGCAACGCAGCACTTGATATTTAGGTAAAAAATTAAAGATGATGAAATATAAAAGTAATAACCTACAAATGTTCTTAAAAAAGTTATTTACTTGTTAAATAAAAAATATAAATACTAATTTTTGAATTATAACACATATTGTTTGCACATTTAATAAAAAAGTATTTAATAATAGTTATATGTTATTTTAATGTTCGTAATAAACAAAATATAATAACAATCACGAAATTCTTTCGGGAGCTACGTTGCCACATTTTCTCCAGACAGAAATACAGTTATTTGATTGGATAAATTGATAATTAACCTCACTTATCAAATAACACATTTATATTATTAAAAATTTTATATGAAATTCCATAATTAACATGAATTTCAATATAAAAATATACCAAAACAAGAATTGGAAGATTAAGTATGTCTGGTCATGCAAGTTCTTCGATGCCCTGCAATTGTTTTGTTTTAAATAAAACACTGAAATAGCTTAAATAAAATTTATTCAACCGAATTTATAAAAAAATATTTTCTAAAAATATAACCTTACCGAAATTAAGACAAGTCAAATCAAATGTCAAAAAGAAAACATTTTGAAAGAACATATCAAAGTAAAATAGTGGGTATTGTTTAAAACATCACTATGATATCTATCCTTTTATACACTAGCAAAAATATTACAACTCTAAATAATGCCGAGGTATTTTAACCACAACTATGTGACTTACCCTGGTACAATATATTACAATAAATATTTTTCTTAGGATAAATTTACTTATTTGCATTGTTTTATGTCGTATTCAATTTGTTAGCATTTAAATATGCTACAAAAGTCATAAAAATAAAATTCTGTTGCATGGAAATAGTTTCAATATCCTAACGATCCAAAATACCTTATTAATGTCCTTAAATAGGTATGTATTTAACATATTTACAAATATCACCCTGTGAAATACTCAATTTTAAAAGTTAGTTCCCATTCAGTAACAATGAAATATTTGTGAATATAAAAAAATAGTCTCAAAAATGGCGTTGATACACATGGATAAAAATTATTGTTGAATACAGTTGCACAATCTACCGAAGAGTTGTTGATAGTTCTAATAGATGGCACTGTGAAACGTCCAATCTAACATTGTTTTGGAATATAGTGAAGAATGAAGAATTTCTGAATTAACTTTGTAACTGTACAAGAATTTAAGCTGTTTCTTTTAACTGTTTTTATAATTTACCTAAAATTATCTTTGTAGCTTATTGAAGTGTTTAAAACTTTATATGAATCTTTTCCTAGATTGTAGAAACATTTATGGCGGGTTGCATAAACGCTTGTTAAACCTATGTTACTGAACAAAGTGTTAATTCTATGGTAAATTTGTAAAGGTGTATTTTAGGTTATACCCCCCTTTAGGTGCTTGCGGCTATTTAAATTTTTAAGAATAAATTAATTAGTACACGAGAGAGGTAAAAATGTATTCTTAGGCTACGTTGTCAGATTTCTTATAGCGAATAAGTATACTAGACTTTGTAAAGTCGAAAATTGTACATATTTTGGGATTTAAAAGGACTTCTTAATGAATTAATGATATTTTAAATTATTTTAACGGTTTTTTGGTTTTGATCTTATGAATAAATGACAGGTAGTTTATCTAAATTACAGATTAGGTACCATTAAAACAAGAGATTTTAATATTTGCTAAATATATAATTTTAACAGCAAAAAAACCATTTCTATTATTATTAATTTTATTAAACTCCTTTACCGTTAAATTTTTTATTGTTGCACATACATTTCTCAAAAGTTAACATCATGTTAGCCAACATAGGTTTAACAAGGTTTTCTGCAACCAGCCCTTACAATATTTGCCATCAGTCTCTTGTTTCACAAGTTAGTAATAAAATTATATACATAGATCTGCACTTTAATGATTGTCTGTTAATTACAAAGAACACATTCTTGCACAAGGTGACAAATCTAAACGTCTTTTAAGTAAAATAATAACCATGAGAATCATTAGATACAGTCAATATAGATTTTTAGTCACTGTGAGATTCCTCCATAAAGTCTACAACACTTCACACACTATAGTGCCCCCAAGCTTCGCTGTTCCCTTCTACGCTTGCGTAGTTTGCTACGGTAGTCGATCCTCCAAACATGGGCCTCTGCGGCAAATATTGATAAGAAGGTAAATACTGTGTGTTGTTCGGGTAGTAACCAGACGAAGCAGGCTGATAAGAATACCCGTTGGACGAATTTGTTTGCAAGTACCTTTCAGTTTTCACCACAGAACTCGGCTGCAACTCGTGGTATCTGCTGAAGGAGCTGTCATTAGATGTTGTAGACGTATCCGTACACAACCTCCTATGTTTGTAGTTGTTATTCGTGTCATCTTTGTGGAATTGTTGGTAGTTTTCGTTGGGAAGGTACTGATCGAAGTCGCTGCTGTCCAAACATTCGTCCGTCATGTAGCTGCTGTCTATTTCCGGTATCCTGTGATAAGAATCAAGTTCGAAGTTGTGCGGTTCGCAGGGTTTGAGCAGCTGGGAGGAAATCAACGGACTGTTCGGTTGGGAGGAACACGTCGATGGAGATGTCGAACTGTGACTTCGTGGACTGCACGGCGAGTCTTCTTGTTTCATGGTACGCGTGTACGAAGCAGCTTGGGTGTGGGAGAGTTGATGGATCGAATCTGCGGGACCTTTATTTTGTTTTCTTCGACGCGGTTGGTACTTGTAATCGGGATGTTCTCGTTTGTGGATCACGCGAAGTCGTTCGGCTTCCTCTATGAACGGTTTCTTGTCGTTGTCGCTCAATACTCTGAAACAAAGAGGACGTTCGTCAGTTATACAATAACAAGAAGATGCGTTTGTTAATAAAATTATAATCAATAGAAGAGTTCTATATAAGGTCAATATGGCCAATTAAAATTACCGAAATGACCCCTGGAAAGGGCCACCATTTATACTTAATGTTTCATATAATATATATATTGTACACAAAAGATAAAAAGCTTGTTTTTACCTAGGAAATTTTGCTTCTTAAGGTTTTCGGCAAATGTCTGTGAACTGTCAAAGTCAACATCATATCATTGGCGTCATAGCGTGGTTTAATATTTTTTTATAAACTTTACCCTTAGACTAGGAAAGAGAGAGGACAGCGCATGGCAATGAAAACCTTATGCGTGAGAGTGAAGCCAATTTTCAAACGTTTGGTGGCAAACAAATTTGGAACATCGAATTGTATTTTTTTAGTTTTTTATTAATTTTCACCTTTTTTAATAAACTGAATAGACATTTTAAAATGGTTAATTGTGTAGCTTATAAGTGCAATAGTCAGAGTGCTAAAAAGAGCAAGGAATTTCATTTCATAGGTAAGAAGTATTTTACAACTATTTCCTTGAAATTTATTTTTATTAATATTACAGCTTTCAGGTAATAGATGTTTAACTAAATTACATATGTTATGTACGATAACTTAAATTAATTGTACATACATTTTGAACATTGTTTTCATTCAGTTTTAAAGATAATTTTTCAATTAATTGTTATTATTTTCTCATAGATGTAATAGTTTTGCAGTGGCGTGGAACAAAAACATATATTTAAAATAGATAAAAATTGTAATATTTATTAAATAAATATGTTTTAAAATGATTGTTCTTTTTTTTGGAGCAGTATAAATTCAAAGACTTTTTTAAATTAGATTTGTAATACGAAATAATGAAAATGATTATTTAATAATCGTCTAAGAAAAATCGTATGATACGCCTATGTCAATATTGACCGCCATTAGTTTGGTGGTAAATAGGTTACACAAATTTACTATATTGCATAAAATATTAGGAATATCTGAAAGAAACAAAAATTAAGGTGACCCCTTTCAATGATCCCCATTTCATATGTCATTTTGGTAATTTTATTTTATTGTTTTGGCTACATTCACTTACAGCAAAGATGAAGAAAAAAAAAAGAATATCAACAAGAGTAACACTATTTCAATGGTAACACATACAGGGTTTCTCATTATATTTTGACCCCCAGTTTTTTTTTATTAATTTCGGGAACACACATAAGATTCAAATAAAAATTGTATTATTTTATCTGTACCGACCAAAAATATAACAACATACCTAATTCTGTATAAAGTGTCCAATAAACAATAAAATCTTTTTCGTCCTGTCTTTTATACCAACAAATGGTATCAATGAATGGTATAAAAGACAGGTAGGCTGTAATTGTATTACGTTCTTATTTTGACAACAACTTCCGGCCCACTACATTTTGGCAACATGTTACGCCCGCTAAAACCGACCATTATCACGTTTTACTACTTTTTTTGCCAATTCGACTAGATTATTAGTTTATTTAGTAAATCTTTGATAACAAATGATTTATGATCTACTTAAGTCTAGCAATACTCATAATAAACTTTTAATGTTTCTAATTATTATATAAGGAAGTTAACAACGATTTTTGCTATAATATTTATAGTCTAAACATAGAGCAACATTCAAGTTTATATGATTTACTTTAAGTATATCGAACTTCAGTCGGTTATTTATTATATATATTTTTGTTTACATCTAGAGGCGATTGTGAGATTGATCTACATTTTATAAATAATAATTATCTCCCCCTTTTGACAATATTTCACTTGATAAGACTTATGCAAAGGTATAACCCTTTATTTGCTAACGTCTTTTATTTCCTTGGAGAATAAATTGACACCTGGGATATTGTAGTTTACAGTTTTCTTGTGTAAACATATTAAGGTTTGTGTCTTTGCTGTAATGTGCGCAGCAACTTTGAATCTTTATCCAATATTATTGTTAAATTGATGGAATGGTTTTTTAAGAATTATTACATTTAATGCAACCTTATTTACCCTCTCCCTTCAATTAAATAGCGAAGCTTTTTTCTACTTTTCTAACGTGGCTCAAATAACATTTTTTTCACTTCAGGCGTCTTATTTTTGAAATGTTAGTTTTTAAAACTAATAATCATTTTGGACGGCTCACCAGTCACTTCCGTTTTACATGACGACATGACAGTTGTGAAAAACTCTAATAATTTTTTTATATTTTGCACTTATAAAATTCTTCATTATAAAACGCATTTGCGTATCGTAATGTAACTTTTACGCACGCAAATTTTTGTTTTAAATGGTTGGCGACATGATTGAAGCAAGAACGATAAACATTTACCAGGATTGCTTAATCGGGCTGATTTGTCCGCAAGCTGTGTGACGTCACTGCAGTCCTTCATTATAATAATAATAATAAATGTTTTTATTGGCATATATATAAATAAAGATACAAGTATACAATGCATATAAAAGACAGAAAATACAGCCAAAAGGCAGAGTTCAAATTCTACCCGCAGATAGAATTTGCTCTTCCACTCAACCCTAGAGAAAAAAAAACAAAAAAGGAAAAAAGTACACAAAAATTTGTAAACACAGTAAATATTGTACTACACTAATAATATTCACATATAATATAATTCAAATATTGAAGCTTAAAATAGTATGCTAGTTCTATGGAATATATACTTTAGTAAATAAATTTTTAAACATTTTTTTTTAAATTTCTTGAATGGCAAATTGAGAAGACAGCTCGGTACCTTATTCATTAGCACAGTGATATAGTAAGAAAAAGATCCTTTAAACAAAGATGTTCTGTGCATTGGCGGTGTCAGCTTTGTTTTAAATCTTATATTTACGTTATGCACATCTGTGCGAAATTCTATTTTATTGTATAGATAGGGAGGAGTACACTTTTTGATTATTTTGTTAAATAGGACAAGAGCACTTAAAGTCCGTCTCTCTGCCATATTGAGCCAACCAATATTTTTTAAATGGAATGATACATGATCCCTTTTTCTTAGAGAGCAGATACTGCGCACGCATGCATTCTGTAGCCTTTGCAATCGAGCTTTATCGGATTCTAGAAGGCAGGGTCCATAGACCACATCTGCATAATTAGCATGTGATAGTACAATAGAGTTACAAATAACAGTTTTAGTTTTTTTACTTAAAATATTTCTGTTTGTATATATTAATTTTAGATTACTATAAGATTTTTTTAAGATACTGTTAACATGCGAATGAAATTTAAGATCATCATCTACTAACAAACCTAGGTTTTTAACACAGGACTCTATCACTAAAGGTTCATCTTTGACTCTAATGTCTAATCTATTTGCACATCTTTTCCTAGCTTTTGTTCTTCCAAATAATTGTAATTTAGTTTTATGGGCGTTGACTTTGAGGCAATACTTTCCAGATAAAGAGATTATTGAGTCAATATCTGCATTGATTTTTTGACAGGCGGCATTCGTATCACTCTCATCAAATGAAAAATATACCTGACTGTCATCCGCATAGTACTCAACAGAGCAATATTTCACAGCTTTGTGAAATTGTGATGTGTAAATTACAAAAAGCAATGGTCCTAGAATTGAACCTTGTGGAACTCCGCTACTAGTAATTATAAAGTCAGAAATTATACCATTGATAGTAACAGCTTGTGATCTATTACTTAGGTAGCTCTGTAACAAAAGTAAAGATGCCTCTGAAAACCCTATGTATTTTAGCAGTGCCAGCAACAACGTGTGGTTAATTAGGTCAAAGGCTTTTGAATAGTCCAGTAGAACTAAAGCTGTTAGCAAAGATTTATCCGTCGCTATATGTATGTCATCAATAACTTTAAGAAGAGTAGTTGTGCAACTAAAACCAGGTCGAAAACCAGATTGACAAGGAGGTAAAATAGAAAAATTTGATAGGTAGTTACGAATATCTCTATTAATTATTTTCTCAAATATTTTCGACAAACAGCACAGTATGCTAATTGGACGTAGATCTGAATAAGAATCGGGTGATGGGATTTTAGCCAGCGGAGTAACCAGGGATTTTTTCCAAAGAGTCGGATAACTCTTGTTTTCCATTATATAATTGAAAATATGACAAACATACTGTAATATGAAAGGGCAGCAATATAACAATATCTTACAGCTTAAATTATCAACGCCGACTGCCTGAGACTTGATTGATAATAGGGTTTTATAAATATCGTTTTCACTAGTTAGAGCAAAGGAAAAAGCACCATGGCGTAAAAAGAATTGTATAGTATCGTCATCAGGATTTCCACCTAAATTAGCTGCATTATGAAAAAATTTATTAGGGTGTTGTAAATGTTCCGGAATGGCCCTGTTAGAGTATTTTGAGTAAATATTCAAATTTTTCAGTTCCTTCCACATGTTATTTTTATTTGCATTTACCATATAAATGCATGGAAATAATAGGAATTAGACAGTATTTTTATGATTTCTGTAATATTAACGTACCACTATTTGGATTTTTAAGATTAAAAACTTATAATTTATAATAAATATTCCCATAAAATCGTTTTAATACGACCGAGGACTGCAGTGACGTCACGTGCGACCGATTTTTTGGCGAACGTACGTCTTATGGGATTAAGCAATCCTGGTAAATGTTTACCATTCTTGTGACAAGACTATTGACAATGACATTTGTGGCTAATAGCAATTTATTAATTTTATATTGTTCTTTAAGAAAGTATTTGTGAATATGAATATCATATTTTACTTATATAATATATTATTATTGGTGTATTAGTTATTTTAAAATACTTTAAAACATTAACATTTCATAATTTAAATATCAAAACTGTCAAATGTTATAAATTACACAGTGCTACCGACATACTTTTAAAATAAAATTTTTCGTAATTACATAAAAATGATAAATTAATTTAAAAAAATGATAAAATGGCAAAATATAAAAAATATTATAAACAACTTATTTCATATGGCTGTTGTGACACTCGTTCTTTAAAAAACTCATCGCTTCGCGATTCGTTTTTTAAACTTGAACTCGTGTCATAACATAATTCCATATGAAATGCGTTGTTTAATATACTATTTTAACTACTAACCTATATATCTAACTTTATTGACATTTGTTGAGAGAAAAATAGATAGACTACTTGATTAGAACTAAATAACAATCTATTTGACAGAATATGAGGTTATTTGATATTTTCTTTGCCTTGTCATTATCTTTTCAAGTGAAACGGGAGTGGCTGGTGACCCGTCCATTATGATGATAATATAGATGCAGTTGTCAATTAATTTAAAAAAACTCATTTTATAAATAAACGTGGGAATATTGTAAAAAAGTTTCATTGTTTAATATTCCTAAAAATAATTACAATTAAATAAGCGGGGGCGGAATTTTTGTCCCATATTTTTGTGATCGAAAATAATAAAACGTGAACTAAACGCTAAGCGGAACATCATGGCAGGACCCACAATCGAGCGGGTTCTCCACGGGCGGTCAGGTCAAAGTCGTCGCCGCCAATGCCGATATTAATTTAGCCCTCTAGATCGGTCCGCGATAGAAACGAGAGTCGCATGCCCGTACCAGCGGTGTCTATGCTTCCACGGGTCATTAGAAACCATGACTGGGGCGGTACCTTTCGCAATAACGCGGGAATCATTGTCTCAGACACATATATACCGAATAATGATCACGAAAATAAGAATATCACAATATTGTAAGACATTCTTTTTATTTCTATTGATATTTCAAATATACTAAATTCGATTATATTTCAGAAATTCATATTTTGATAAAAGGAACAGGAAATGGATGAGTTCTACAGTATGATGCAAATGTATGGAATAAATTCATTATTTCAGAAACAGACGACTTTTAAAAAAATCTTAAAACACTTCGATTTTAATTTTTGTATGGTCATCAACTGCTATAGACGTATTGGACATTACGTCATTAGTGATGGCGTAATTACAGCTCATTTGAAAGGTCTCCTTATCGCATTTGCAACAATGTAATCATTTGAATATTTATTTCTACAGGGTTAACCAAAACTGTTGGTTCATTAATACAATTAACTTAGAATAAATGTTTACTTAAATACAATTAAACTACAACAAATATGTTCAAATTGTCGACCTTCAGCAATGATACAATGAGAAAGGCGAGCATTAAATTCTTTCCTAACGTTTTCAACGACTTCAGGTGTTATTTGTGCAATTTCCCTTCGGATTCGCTCCTTCAACTCTTCTACATTATTCGGTCGATTTTGATATACTCTGCTCTTTAAATATCCCCACAAAAAAAAGTCTAACGGAGTCAAATCTGAAGACCTTGGTGGCCATTCGATAGGCCCCCTTCTACCTATCCACCTTCCTGGGAAAACGTTATTAAGGTAATTTCGTACCTCAACGCCATAGTGTAGGGGAGCCCCATCCTGTTGGTACCATAAATCATTTCTATTTGGAAATAGCTGATTCAGCTGTGGCAACAGATAATTTTGAAGAAATTCCAGATAACTAGCAGCAGTTAGGTTTTCCTCAAAAAATATGGCCCTACAATTTGATTGTTTGTAATGCCGGCCCAAACATTCACCTTCTCGGGATATTGTGTCCTATACTCTTCCATCCAATGTGGATTTTCACTTGCCCAATATCGACATGTCTGGCGATTTACGTGACCGTTCAGCATAAAAGACGCTTCATCTGAAAAAAGTACCTTTTGTATGAAACCCGGATCTCTGTTACATTGTTCCATAACGATTTCGCAGAATTCGATTCTGTTATCAAAGCCATCTTCTAATAGCTCCTGGACCAGATGTACCTTGTATGGATGCCACTTCTCCTTTTTTAGCACTCTTACAACAGTTGATTGGTGGACATTATTATCCAGTTTTTTGGCTTCGGATATTGATGTTCTACCACATCTGGGAAGATCTTTAACATGGCCCGTTTCTCTAAATTTTTTTTCAATTTTACTTACTGTGAAAATCTCGATTCGTTCTGTTTCTGTTAGTTTCATTTTTGTAAATGCTACACTAGAAGTGTAAGAATACCGCTTAACAGTCCCTTATATAAAAGAAGCCCAGGGAACTAACCGAGCCCTCCTGGACACCTGGAGAGCTTAAGATAAGCCTTGAAGTTTTTGTTTTCACAAGTTTTCCTTCTTGACTTCTTTTGGGCAGACTAATTTTATTAAATAAACAAGTATTCTTTTTTATCGGTTTTATTTATAAACCCACTAGCTTTAAATACATACTTTTCCATTCAATTACATTTTATACAGGGTGTTTCTATATTTTTTACCTTAGTTTCCTTTTGTTTATATTTATTGTTGTTTTTCGTAAACGAATAAAAATATAGTGGCGTCCAATGAGACAGAAGAAATTATTTGCTGGAGAAAACGATACCAAGTGCTACAGTGGTTGTCTTAGATAACGCCAATTATCATTCAAAACTGGTAGAAAAGTTACCAACGATGTCATGGAAAAAAGGAGATATTAAAGAGTGGCTCCAGAGCAAGTATATTTCTTTTGACGACACCATACTGAAAACGGAATTACTGCAAATTGCAAAACGCCACAAATTACAATATAAAACATATGTAATTGACTTAATTGGACTAGTTTAGTAGGATCATATTAATCAAAATGATAGCAATATATATTTAGGATAAGATACCTACTTACTTATATTGGTATTCATTTTTCAATTAATTTTTCTCATTTCGTAAAATTTAGCAATAAATAATTAGTAAGTTTTAAACGTAGCGCCAACTAATAACCAATAATGAAGTGTGTTTAAAGTCAACGTTGTCACATTTTAGCTACGTTCGTTTCAAGTATTCTCAAAGAACTGGCGGCACAAAACATCGTGTTCTGTGAGTAACTGATTGTACCAGTTGACAAGATATATGACAGGAGAGAAAATCGTGTTTATCTGTAATAAACAAACAAGACCCCTATTCTTGACGGTGATAGAATAGAACAGCCAATAGAAAGTAGGCGTGGTTCTATTGAAAATACCAAAACGGTATTCTTGAAATTCGTTCTCTCACTGTACCGATAGAAGGGTTGCTCCCCGAGAGAACAATTACTTCTATTGGTTATTTTTGAAGGAACCGTTATAACACCAAGAGAAAGTGTTAGGGATTTTTATTTTCGAACCAAAAATAGTATAGAAGTAATTTCTTTCATAAACCAAACACAACCAAACAACAAATTAAACTAACGAAAATGACAGAATATTTTGTTTAGTGTTTTACTCCTTATTTGATAAAGTGTCAATCAGAGAACAAAAATATCGATATGTTGATCTCTTTTTAATGACAACAAATAAGAGAGAGAGATAAGTTTCTCGGTTAATATTAAAGCATATCGACAACATCGCAAATTTTCTACCAATCTTATTGAAACACGTCACTTACCACTTATGACGTATGTAACCATTAAATTTAAATTTCAAAAGCCGATTATGGCTAGAGGATTAATTTTATAAAAATTTTATTTGTACAGTTGAACCACTAAAAACCTATTTTATAAGATGCGAATATAAAAAAAAATCACTAAACTAGTCCATTAAACCCTATAGAATTGATATATTTGCATTTATAATGAATTCAGTGTGTTGCCAACTCCAAACAAATGAACTATATATATTTGTTTGTTTATTTTATCATGAATAAAAAACACCAAAAAACTGTATCACTTTCTTAAGATAGGTACATTTTAGCATTTGTTAAAAATTACGAATACCCTTACTACTTTACCACCACCGTTTTATTGAAATCGTGTCGAAGGTTATCAAACAGAAAAAAATATAAAAAAATTTCGGAACTCGAGATAAACTTATCGACTGTTTGAACTCTCCGTCTTCTGGGAAATAAATCCGATGAGAATTAATTGCTTATCGAATGGATTGAATGACAGTATTACTAATTTATTAAATTGAGATTAATTATTTTTGATTGAATGTAAGGAGATAAGCGTCATTTATTAAACTATTTCCTGTTGGTACGAACTTATTTAGACATCCGGTTTTATTTTTTCTTTAATAAAGAATATCACGATAAGGGATGAGGTCTTAGCTGCAAATCGTAGTGTTTACCTACGCGCAGGTCCGTCTCTAGAATATTACAAATCAAACAATTAAGATTATATTGCAAAAACAATAAACTTGAAGTAATCTCATCAAAAAAACAATTGCAATTTTTTTATAAAAATCAGGGACAGTGCTAGACAAGAAGTTTTATTCGCTAGGTAACATTATACTTGAGGAAGCACATGTATAATTAAGGTTTTATTTATTATAGTACATTTGTTTGGAGACGGCAGCTAAGAAAAGTCATTAAATCGTAAAATGTTGTAAACAAGATCCTAAATCAGTAGCGCACGTACTTATTTATATCGATATTAAGAAATTTCTTTTAATCATCATATTTTAATCTTCTTAGGTAGGGGTAAGTACTCATAATAGGATATTTAGAATATTTTGTTTTTCGATTTTAACTAGAATAATTGTGGTCGTTAGGGGTCTACTACTTTTAGTTATTTTTCATGAACCACCTTTGCTTGGGCTTTAAAGGATTTGCATTTATAATGAATTCACTGTGCTGCCAACTCCAAACAAATGTACTATAGTGTGAAATTTATTTTTCTGAACTTTTCTCTGCGAAAGTCTACTTTTACTTGTTGTAAGCTTTATTTCATTAAAACCAACAGAAAAACTTTTGTCGAAGTCTTCTCGTATATGTCCAGTTTTGCAACTCAAATATTGTTTTTGCGGTCACGATTTTTATCTGATATCCTGTGCAGAAACTTTGGATCGTTTTAGAAAAGAACAAACCAAATAATTTGATTAAGTATTGGACATTAAGAATGAATGTAGGCAAACATTCCGAACAGACAGTCTGCACGACTTGTTACACAGTTATCTGTACATCAAAAACAAACTTAATTAGTATCTTATGCTCTTATTAATTTGGTTTAAGTCGTGGGTTTCGGTTCTTGGAATTTCTTGATTCACTTTTCATGAATTTGGTTATATATGTCAATGTGGACGAACATAATTTAATATAACATCCACTTTTTCTTGGCAGTTATTTTATCAACAATGGTAAGACAAAGTTTATCTTATCTTTGGACTAATTAAATAAAAACAAGATTGCCGATTGCCATCTGGTTCCGGTTAAATCATATATTTAGGGAAAAAGGTGACACGTACACTAATTTAAATGTGGAGTATAATATATTTTATATTCTCACGTGCACAAATATTTACAGGACCGGGTTCTAGATGCTTGTCAAAAAATATGGGTATTTCTATATGTAAAACCGTTTTTTATTAAATGAATTTAAACATATTTTGAAATTTCTTAAAACTCCAAATTAGATTGGCCTTTTTGTAATTGGTTGTTAGCTATAGTTCATAAAACATCTAAATCAGAAAGTGGTTTACTTCATACAGTGTGTTCACGGATGGGGCTGCCTATAGGAGAAACATTTTTACGACAAAAAGTCATTTTTTATAAAAAATTCTGCTTCTTTTAAAAATGAGAATAACGCTGAAAAATCTTAGATTGGATCTACAGGGTGTTGCCAAATTAAGAAAACATGAAAATACCTCAAGAGAGAAGTACCATTATTTTTTATTTTACACAAAATTTATATAAAAGAAAGTTGTTTATAAACTAAATGGATGGAGTTGAGCAGAGGAGAAAATTATTATTAATTTTACAACCAAAAATAATTTTTTTCTGTTTCTTAATTTACTAACGCCCTACACATCTTATCTAATGTTTGGTATGTGAATTCATTCTATCTTGTTCCAGATATTCAAAATCACATTAATATATATTTTAACTTGTTTACTGTATTTATTCTCTTTTATTTAGGTCTTGCAGTCCATTTTTATGTTTAAACCAAATTTGCATTTTCAGCCTTAATTCTTTTGAAATTACACAATTGATACAATCGAATCCCGGAATTATTTCTATTCTATGGTGTAATTATGAGTTCTTTGATTATTAAACTTGATAAATCCCTACTTTTCTTACTGTAGTGATCAGTGTTGCCAACTAAGTGGATTTTACAATAGAACAGGTGGTTTGAATTTTCGTTTTGTAAAAAAATATATCTAGTAGCTGGTGGGTATTTCGTTGATTTTTTGAAAAATATAGGGCGAAATCTGGTGATTTCTAAGGTGATTGACAATAGGTTTGTTTTATATTAAAACCATTCTAGAACGGTTCACATAAACAATGATTAAATATGTCGAAAGAATTTTCATGTTTTGTTTCGTGCATTTTGCAGTTGTGTATAATTCTAATCTCAAATTGGATATATTATTTTGTATTACCCAAATGAAACAATTTTTATTAAAAAGTAAAACTAAAAAAGTCATGTCTATAATTTATAAATAGCTTTTCTTTGGAGCATAATATACGAGGGTTGTCTGAAAAGTTTCCGACCTAACAAAGATACTAGACATTTTTTCTTCAAATTAATTTTTATTTTTCTACATAGTCTCCTTGTTAGTCTATACACTTCTCCCAGCGATGCTCCCATCTCTTCAACCGGTTGAAATAGTACTCGGCGTCTTTCTCTGCAAAATAGTTGTTTACGAAGGTGATGGTCTCCTCATTCGACGAAAATATCTGTCCTCCGAGCGCAACTTTTAGCTTAGGGAACAAAAAAAAGTCGCTTGGGGCTAGATCTGGTGAGTAAGGAGGGGGGTCAAACAGTTCAAACCGTAATTCGTGGATTTTTTCTGCAAATGTGGCCGTTTTTCCGCAATTTCTGCCTTCAGCTTGTCAAGTAATGATGCGTAGTATGCTCCTGTAATGGTTTTTCCTTTTTGAAGATAATCGATTAAGATAACTCCATGACTATCCCAGAAAACAGTTGCCATCCCTTTCCCAGCCGAAGGAACAACCTTTGCTTTTTTTGGAGCCGATTCCCCCTTCGCAGTCCATTGTTTTGACTGTGTTTTTGTTTCTGGAGTATAATGGTGTATCCAAGTTTCATCTACAATAATTAATCGGCGCCAAAACTCTGATTTATTGCGCCTAAACTGCGCCAACAGAAAGTTGGAAATGTTCATTTGAACACGTTTTTGGTCCAAAGTGAGCAAACGCGGCACCCAACGCGCGGACAGCTTTCTCATGTCTAAATCTTGATTCAATATGTGACAAACACGTTCTTTGGACATGTTTATAGCTTCTGCTATCTCTCTAATTTTAATTCGACGGTTGTCTAGCACCATTTGGTGAACTTGAGCGATATTATCGTCAGTGGTTGCAGTTTTTGGACGTCCCGAACGTTCATCGTCACCCAAGCTGGTACGGCCACGTTTAAATTCAGCAGCCTAAAATTTCACGGTGGTAAATGATGGTGCAGAGTCCCCGTACACAGCGTCCAACTCGTCTTTGATTTGCGTAGGCGTATTGCCTTTCAAAAACAAATATTTAATGACAGCTCGATACTCGATTTTTTCCATTTTCATAAAAACACTCACATCGACTCACTCAAATGATTGTCAAACAACAACCGCGTCCAAAATGGCTGAAATTTTAGTGGGTACCTTTCAAAGCATGCGCAAACACATTCCCCAACTTTTCAGACAACCCTCGTAGCATGGATAAAATTCCGTTATTATCTAGTTAAAACCACCAAAAAACTACTAGATTTGCCTGCGGCGCATTTTTCCCCTTCCCCCAGATTTGGTGGTTTTTTTTAGTGATTTTGAAGTGTCCATTTTGCGACTTGTGAAAATCTGCGTTGGCAACACTGGTAGTGATACACTTTCCATAGTCTGTACCAGCAGTACGATAATATGGACTACCTATAAGTGACTTAATGGTTTTGCAATATTTTATTCTATGTTATTACACTATAACAATTTAAATATAAACTTCGTCTATAGATAAATTTATAGATAAAATCAATAATAGACTTTATCGGTAACCGTTGACGAGGCAAGCTGACAAAACGTCACTACCAACATATCGATCATTGACCGTGAATGGGAATATAAATCCGTTCGCTGCATCTGTTGAAAATAACCCTTTCTTGACCCCGTAATAATATATAAAAGATACACATTTCTTAATAATAATTAATTAAAATAAAAATAATATAAATTACTAATTGGAGATAAGTTTGTTTTGTCATTATTGATCTTACCGAAACAACTATTTTTTATCAACGTTATCTGTATATTTTCTTCTATAAAACGCTTTTTTTTCTCTGGTTCATTTTTACAAATCATTCATTCAAACTTTCACAATGATGAAATTAGTGAGGTAACCCATGAAAAACATTTTTTTTGTGACTATTTCACTAGACTATTTTTAACTGACAAAACTGCATAGCAAGCATATTGACAATACGAAATATCTCAGCGACAAAATTATGATAGATCCGACTAAGGTGTCTGGTATTTATATAGTTGTCAGTTTCAGAAATGTCATTGAAGCGTCTTCATAATTTTAAAAAATAATAATGAAATTTTGAAAAAATTTCATTCGCGTAAATTACCAAGCAAAAAACTTTCATATCAGTCGAAAATTTTGAAAATCGTTCATCAGTTTAATTTGTCAATGATAAATTTAATTATTTTTCAATGTTATCCATTATTTGCAACGTTCTAAAATTAAAATTTAGAATTATTACACCGTCTGTCGAAATTATTGCTATTATAATTAATTTACATTTTTCTTTTAGTAATTCTCAATTGAAACTTTGTAAATAAAATTATTGCTGATACCTAACATCTGACAATGAATGCACAAATGGTCATCCTTTACACTTTTATCTTGATATATTGCTGAGGTTGATGGTGAATAATTTGTATCAGGTAATACGTTCTCACGTTTTTTAAGCAAATAAATGGTACAGCAGACATTTTTTACTCAATTCAAAATGGAATACGAACGTTACTGAATATTAAAATATTTGGCATAAACTCAAGGATAAGTATCAAAAAAATTGGACCGCTTACTTTTAAAATATTTAATAGTTTTAAACATTGGCGAACTCCTGCTGCTGCCATCAAAATAAATTTCGTACTGGATTAAAATATTTAAGAAATCACAATTAAGACAGTTTTGTAAAAAGTAAAAAATAGTTATTTATTTATCGTCTGCTAATTATGCTCGAGAAGATAATGCGATTTTATAGTCGTGTGCAATACCACATTTTTTTCTATAGTAAGACTTCAAGTTCAGGTGAAAAATACAATTTCAAAGAAAATTGTAATTTTGGACACAAAAATCGCAATGGTGTATTTCACTAATTTTTGAAAAGTGTTTCTATTAGATCCTACAATGCTAACAAACTACTAAAAAAATCACAAAATTTTTATTCAGTCGCTAAGTACCTTAAAAATACATTTAAAATTTATATTTTTGGATTTCACGTGTAGTTCGACGAAAATTATGTACTCTGTGGTCGTGACGTCAGTTCGCTGCGTAAACAAATGCGTTGTTTTTCTGTATCTTAATCATAAATGTTTTTATCTTATAAATGAGCAGTTATTTCAATTATCGTTGGTAGTGTAAAAATACCGACCAAATTGTGGCCATGTGATTTAAATTTGAGAAGAACTTGGTTCAAAGTTGCAAAAAGATATCTCGAATTATTACACAATAAAACCAGTTTGTACTTTTGTGAACATTACTTTGATGTATGTAAATACCTAAATGCGTTACCCATCTAAAATATTTTTAACTGTAACTACCATGAAAAAGTATACGCTTTTTGAATAAAAATCATATTTGGATGTCACTTTCTATATATATGAAACTGTGTGTCACTTTATACTTTACACAGCCGAATGACGTAATAATATGATCGCTATTTCATAGTGGTAAAGAACAGATAAAAAAGAATAAAAACTTTAAATTGAATTTTAAAAATTATTTTATTATCTTATGAACTAAAACTTACACATGCCGATTGCTTTTTGTCTGAGTCTCAATAACATATTTTTAGGTTTTTTCTCATATAGAGTAAAATACCTATGCTAACCTACGGCGCGATTGCCTGGGGAGTAAAAACAAACCAGTTGACAGTCGTCCGCAAACTTGACCATATACAAAGAACAGCATGCCTTAACATAACAGGAGGTATGAGAACTACACCAACTAGAGCGATGGAGGTGATCCTCGGTCTCACCCCACTTGATATATATATCAAGGAGGTGGTTTTGATGACCATGCTACGGCTCCGCTCTACTGGTACACAACTTGTAGCAGAATCTGGTGAGTCGAGGTGTGGTTTGTGGCGCGAAGCTATAAACGAGCTTCCAATGCTACAAGCAAATACAGAATCGATTTCACCAAGATATGCCTTTCACAGGCCCTACAAGATAATCATTAATGACAACGCTCAAAATGCATTGGCGACAGGTACTATATGTATCTTCACCGATGGAACTAAGACAAAAAAAAGGTTCAGGATGTGGAATTTACTCCATATCACTAAACCTAAATATAAATGGGCAATGGGTTGTAATGCAAGTATAGCTCAGACAGAGCTAACTGCCGTCTCCATAGCCGCAAAAGAGATTACCATAAGAGGAATCACTGGCAAAAACATCCGTATCCTTACGGACAGCAGACAAGTACTATTAGCCCTGAATAGGCCACGGATCACATCAGGACTAGTATTAGAATGTCACATGGCCCTTACGGAAGCCTGCTACAACAATGTGGTTACTCTAGGCTGGATAAAAGGTCATGGAATTTCTAAAGGCAACCGCATAGCTGACTCGTTGGCTAGAAAAGCTGCCTCCCAAAGGCTCTTGGGACCCGGTAGTCTTGTCAGCTTGCCGGCATCAGCGGTGGTTGACCTAGTAAAGGAACGCTCCCTTGACAAATTCAGGAAAAAGATGGGACGAAGAAAAAGGTTGCATACTATCCAAGGAACTTCTGAAATATCCGAATAGCAAAGCAGCCAAGAAATACGTGGCCATGACCAGAAAGGACCTGCGGTTGGTCACAGGTATACTTACTGGCCATTGTCATTTACGAAAACATCTAAACAGGTTGGGTTTATCTGACAGCCCACTATGTAGAGGATGTGAACAAGAGGATGAGACAGTTGAGCACGTCCTTTGTGACTGTCCGGCACTCTCTCTAACAAGACTTTCTGTATTCGGCGAGAACTGGCTAACACATGCCAACTTGAGGGAGCTGCCTACAGGCGACGTCATCACCTACTTTAAACAGGTAGGATGGTTGACGAGCCAATAGGTTAGGCTCAATCTCAGAAGGACGCACAATGGGCCAAATGTGGCCTAAGTGCTGTGGGGCGACCCACCCTTCCAGAATTACAGATACAGATACCCCATTGTGTTGCTCCGTTGCTAGGGATATGGATTACTCTGTCAACAAATGTTACGTTTTGGTTTTTGCGGAGAATATTGTTGCGTTTTCTGTACAAAGTGAATAAATATAAAATGGACGGAAAATAATTGACACAAGAAAAGGAAAACCTGCCATCAGATGTAGATGTAGAAGATGTAGCGTTGGAAGCATTAAGAATATCAATCGCGTGAGTGAAAAAATACTTCGGGCATATTTTTCTGAAAATTCGAAGGAAGCGATGTTATTGTCATTATGGTCGTATTATTCGATGCTGAAGCGTACGTTGTTGGTGAATGGAAGTTGTGACATTTCTAAATTCAGCAAGTTAACCACCTTTCTGGAGGACACAAAGCTAAAACGTCCAAAATCCTGGAGCCAGATGACATTATTAAATTTCTGACAGAAGCTCCTGATGACGTCTATCTGTTGATGAAGTTTATTGCTATTTTTGGTGTGCATGGAGCGAGTAGGTCCGATGAATTGTACAAATTAGTTGTGTTTAATGTGGACGACAGAAAATCCGTGATAATCGTTTCATTATCTGATACTAAAACAAAGCAGGATAGGTCGTTTTGTATTACTGACAAGAAAAGTGCAGTGAGTTTCTAGGAAATTGTGTTAAAGTATATTGCCTTGCGCCCCAAAAACGTACCTCACAGTAAGTTTGTTGTGAATTACCGACAGCAAAATGCACTGCTCAACCAGTGAGAATTAACATTATATATAATATCCCCCAGAAGATTTTTTAAAACTTGCAAATTCAGATATGAACACGGGGCACTGTTACCGTCGTTCTTCAGCTACTATGTTCGCAAATTCTGTAGCTGCTAAACGTTTAGATGGATGGAAATCGTCATCCGCTGCGGAATCTTACATTCAAGAATCAAGTGTTTAAGCAAACGAGTACAAGTTGTGATGCTCCAAAAATAAATATTTTTAATAATGTTAATTGTAAAATTTCAGTTGTTTTTAATCCTTAATGTGTTTGAATTTGTAAATTTTATTGAAGAATAAAAAAAAATTAAAACATTTTATCTATTGTAGCTTTATCTACCCTTGCGGTTATAGAAAAAAGTCAAAAATTTAGTGCCACAACATACGAAAATGAGTAAAGAGAAAATCTAGAGAAAATGTCTTCAATTCTTTCTGAAAAATTACTTACCGCCACAATTTTCCCAGAGTCTTAGATAATTCCGCATTGTGTAGTTGTGGATATTGATCAGCTAACTTCCTTCTAGCTGCTTGTGCCCACACCATAAACGCGTTCATTGGTCTCTTAACGTGAAGTTTTCTTTTATCTGAAGCAGCTCTGCAAATAAAAATCACCTGTACACTAAAATGTTGATACAATTGAGTAAAAATATCATAAAAATAGTTTAAATAATATTTGGATACTTCACGAAGGTTCTGCAAGTTTGATAGATTTTGGTATTGATCACAAGGTCACCTTTGACCTGTGCAAAGAAACGTATTTCTTCGTATTTAATTTGTCAGCTTTCTTTCTAAGTAAATATTTTTATATGGATCCTGGTGATCCTGGTACATCATTTATAACAATAATAATTTCCTATAGCTGAAAAAACTGTTATTCTTGATTGAAGGCTACAAAAAAAACGTTTAAGGTGTTCAACAACATTAATGTCTACCAATTGTTGTTTATATATTCATAACCTGGGAGGATAGACAACCAAAAGCAACAAGGAGAAGATCCATACATAGCAAAACTTGTTCATGAGGCAAGCAGCCAATGTCCATTGGTAATAAGGAATAAGAAGAATATTTGTGATACTATGGATCATAGCACAGCTTTAATAGAACTCATACACTAGCTAGTTTATCCACAGTAGCTTTCTTAAAAGTTTATTTATAAAGATTTGTAGCTTTTTAGGTCTACAAAGTAGGTAAATTAAAGCTACAGTAAGCAATCTAAGACTAAGAAGAAAGACAAAAGGAATACCAGTTACATCCTGGAAGGATAGACAACCAAAAGCAACAAGGAGAAGATCCAAACATAGCAAAACTTGTGCTTGAGGCAAGCAGCCAATGTCCATTGGTAATAAGGAATAAGAAGAATATTTGTGATACTATGGATCATAGCACAGCTTTAATAGAACTCATACACTAACTAGTTTATCCACAGTAGCTTTCTTAAAAGTTTATTTATAAAGATTTGTAGCTTTTTAGGTCTACAAAGTAGGTAAATTAAAGCTACAGTAAGCAATCTAAGACTAAGAAGAAAGACAGAGGGAGTACCAGTTACATCCTGGGAGGATAAACAACCAAAAGCAACAAGGAGAAGATCCAAACATAGCAAAACTTGTGCTTGAGGCAAGCAGCCAATGTCCATTGTTAATAAGGAATAAGAAGATATTTGTGATACTATGGATCATAGCACAGCTTTAATAGAACTCATACACCAGCTAGTATATCCATAGTATCCCTCTTAAAAGTTTATTTATAAAGATTTGTAGCTTTTTAGTCCTACAAAGTAAATTAGAGCTGCAGACAGGAATCAACACTAAGAAGAAAGACAGAAGGGGTACCAATTATATTAAGAAAAATTGATTAGTCGTATTTTGATAGCTATAACTAAAAGTAAAGAGGTAAAGTAGTGAAGTATTATACCAGTATTATATCTGATGGCTGGCTGGCTGGTATTACCTTTGATAAAACCACTAGTCATTTTATTAGTATTAATAAGTTTATAGAACTGTCAAAAATTTAAAAACTCAAGTTTAAAACATTTATTTTGTAAAGCATTTGTTTGTGTAAATTATGAAATTCCAGTTGTCATAGAAAGTTTTTTAAATAAAGTATATTTTGTACAGAATGGTTCAAAAAATAATCTTCTCAAATACTATTCGTCCTGTAAAATTTTGTTACTTGTTAAATTTTAAGGACTCGTAGCACCTTTACTTTGTTTAAACTGTTTGTCTGTGGTTTTCTGGAACAGAGCCCAGTGAATACATTCTATGTTTTCTTAAAATTTTTGCATGCATAATTTAATTTATTTTCAACATATATATTGCTTTTGAACGTTATTCAGCATGTTCCGTCTTCATTTGTGACGAACAGTTTATCTCGCTCTTGAACTAACTGAACTTGAACAGGGTTGCCAGGTCCGGGGGTTTGGTATTAGATCCGGAGATTTTAAAGAATGTTTGAGACCCAGGGATTCCGTGAGCAAACTCTGTCAAATCTGGAGCTTTTTGTACAATCTGGTACCGTAACTGGGGAATTTTCTTGGCCATTGCCAGTTGAAAATAAGTCATCTCTAAATTGTCTGTTTAGCTAAAATACTGGCCGAATAGCCTTGGCAACTGAGGCCTTTTCACAAAAAAGAAGAAGAACGCTGGTTTTTAGCACAGAATACTCAAAACATATGGTTTTTAGATTTAGTTAAAATGAAAAGGCTGATCTTTAAAAAAGATGCAAAATATGAAGAAACTTGACAGTTTTTGATGCACATTTAGCAGGGTAACCTCTAGTTCAATATAATTTATCCATGTAAATGTCAGTGAGGAATGATTATGTTTGTTATACGTTTATTTATAAATATATGGTCAGTAGCTGTAGCCTTTATTTTGGTACGATCTTTGTATTTAAGTTTTGAGGTTAAGATCTGTTAGAATCTTACAGATTTATGAAATAAATATCTGGCGCTACTTAATGTAATGTGTAAAAAGAACACTTTAAAATGGGTTTTAAATTTTACTAGGTTCTAATTATTCGGTAGACCTAGTTAATTGATCCTGAGTGTCTTTGGTTTACCATAACTATTAGTTGTAATTATTTTTGTTTATTGTTCAAACAGCATCGGATATTTACCGAGGTCCGGTATTTCTTTGAAGTTGTTTTAATTCCAAACATTTAAAATAGCAACATTTGTGTACTAAAAAGAGACAGGGGAACCGTTTTTACAGCGATGAATCTATTTCATTACATAAAGATGATTTTTTATTCTCGATAACTGTAAGTTTTGTCATTGTCCGAAAATAGCTGCCCGTGTTTTTATGAATACAAACACGTACAAAAACTTGTCGTTATTGTATTTAACAGCTTTTTTTACCAACAATGTCTTGTGTCATCAAAATATTCTCTTAAAAACACCGGCAATACCGAACGTGCTAATATTCCTAAACATATCTATCCGAATTGATGTTTTGAGTTAATCATGGTTTACTATACTTCATATTTTTGTCTGAAAATCACTGATTTATTTCCACAATTCTCTCTACTAGCCCGACAAAGGTTTATTAAGTTACAAAAGTAAATAGGCCCAAGTAAAACACTATTTAAATCTTCATATAAATTTATATAGAGGAAAGAATAGAAATCAATGTTTACTTATTGAGAACATTAGACAATGAAACCTCGCTGATCAGCATGATATAGACAGTTATAGAGGAACATATATCTTGGATAATCCCTTAGGGCTAATAACATCTAGGCTTTAATATTGTTATGTCTTATTACTTCCATACTTGGTCTACTTAATACTAAATACTACTTAATCAACATCAGCTAGCTACAAACAAAATGTAACTTCAATATGTCAATCTGATGATGCTAATTCTAGCGAAACAGCTGTCATTGAGTTAAAAAAGGAAATTTTGCTAAAAATTTATATTTTTAATGTTCTTATAAGATGAAGGTCCACACAGTAATGGTTAGAATAATAAATATTTACATATTATACTTTTGACAAATCCTGTAAGTTGATTTTGCAAGTATATGTGAACATAATGAAATTTATCAAGATATCTGATTTGTTTTCAACTTTTTATTTTTTTATTTACCCAGATATCTGGATATTTTTTGTGAAATATAAATCACACAAAAAAACCTTACAAATCTAATCAAAAGTACAAAAACAAACTAATGTAAACAACAAATTGAAAGTAACAAATATAACAGCGGTTTTTTGTGGGATACTGTTCGGAGGAAACCTAACCTAACTTAACCTAACCTAACCAAAAAAACATATCAACAGTATCCTTACTGACGCCGACGATTTGTTATAAAATTCCGGAGATATAGCAAATGAATATAATAAAAGAAAATTTTCCCACTAACTGTAGTGTAACTAACTAATTTTATTGACTTTAGTTGAGGTAGTAAATTTGTTTATTGTTACATTATAGAGTCTACTAGATTAGAACTAAATCTCAATTCATTTGACAGAATGTGAGGTTAACAAAGGCAAAATGAAAAAATATTTTTCTTACTTATTTATCTACGTACCCTACGAATAAAGAATAAAATGGAAGGAGTATATTACGATTTGACGATGTCCGCGTTGGTTCTTGCATATGGCCGACTTGAAGTTTCCGGTTACCAGTGGTGTCACACACAGGGTATTATATACTTATGCCTCGTATTAATTATTAAAAAACATAACTGTTTTCCGCTTGTAATTATCTGTACACTAATATACATTTTCATAAGGTTGTAGGAATATAAATTTAGATTAAAAACTTCTAAGTAGGTAATTATAAATAGTTGACTTAGTTGGTCTATATAAAAAATAAAGGAACGTGTATGATAACAATGTGGTTGTCATTAAAATATTTTGTTAATTTTTAATAATTCAGATAAATAGAACCCTACAGATGAAAAGTAATTCCCATTCAAGAGTTGGGTTAATTACTTGAATCAGAAAATAATATATAAAACAGCATGAAAAAACTATACATGTCAAATGTCACGATTCGAATGAGTCATATTTGGTTCTTCAATATGGCCGACTTCCGTCGTGATTATTTGCTAGATTAAAATATGACAACGTTCCTTCCTTTCTATTCTTTATTCGTAGTACGTACCTATTCAACAGTCAATTGACTTATCAATGCATTTTCATAGCGATTTTACAACACAATATCAACAAATCAAAACAAAAATTATTGGATGTGTCGTTGTGCTCAACTGTCATGTCATTATTGTCATTTGAAACGGGAGTGACTGGTGACCCGTCCAAAGTTTTTATTAGTTCAAATACTAATATTTAAAAAAATAGAATGCCAGTATCAAAGACCAACGATTTTTGAAAAACTAATCAAAATTCGAATTACGTAATTTATAGAAAAATATAATTTGTTTATCCCCTCAATAATACGGGTTTAAAAAAAAACATCAACAGTTGAAGCAAATTTAACTGGAAAGCAAGGCAAATTTAATTGCCTAGAAAAATATAGGTCATGCTTTTGTCTTTTTATCGACTTAAGCATGGCATTTGATTCTGTATTATTACTAAGAAGTTTGAAAATATAAACAGAAGGGGAAATTTATTAAAACTATTTCAA
Source organism: Ophraella communa (assembly GCA_035357415.1). Classification (NCBI taxonomy): domain Eukaryota; kingdom Metazoa; phylum Arthropoda; class Insecta; order Coleoptera; family Chrysomelidae; genus Ophraella; species Ophraella communa. Next base: position 9,706,584 of record CM068982.1, on the reverse strand, counting down.
AGTTACCTAAAAAATAGAAAACAATTTGTGCGTTTTAAAAAGAAAATTTTCCAGGAAAGGATAATTCAGTACTCTCCTTGAACCAATATTATTTGATATTATATCTTAATGACATATTTAATCTAAATAGGTCTGCATTAATTATAGGATATGCAGAAAGCCATTAGTTTTAAAAATTCCTTCTAACTTCATCTTTCTAAATCGAACTTAAAAAGTTAACTCTAACCTCAAATTTATCTTATTTGGTTGATTGAATTACCTAACTGCTTACTAGTTTTAAGTTAAAACATATTTAATTATATTCTGTGTTGCTTTTTAAATATTTAGTAATACAAACATTAAGATCGTACATGCTTAGGTGTTACACATTTTCCAACAGAACAAAATTATAAAGAGTGCACTAATTAACGGCTGTTTTACGTGGTAATTTAATTAACACAGGTTATTAACACACTTGAAACTTTTTTCTGTTGTGCGGCATATCTCAAAAGATTTTAAATATAGAAAATTAGGAAGACAAATATATGTTACAAGAAACTAAGGAAAAGAAAGGTGTTAACGGTAATTTCACAAGAGTCGCTTTAAATTTGGACATTTTTGGTTTGTTGATGTAATAAGAGGAAAAAGCGTTTGAATTTGCATGAAATTTACTATTAGAAGTTGAGGAATTAGTTTAGTTTTATATTGTTTTTAAAAAGATTAATACGAGACCAATAAAAAACCAAAGTAAATATTTAAACATTTAACTACCTAAATTACACAATTGTTTATTAAACATATGAATTAAATTAATAGTTTTAATTATATTCTTTTGGTTTTAGATTCTGACTTTAACTTCCAGAGAAAGCTATATGAATTGGGACTTGCTTGATTGTTATGAAATAGTATTACAGAATTCTATCCAAGATAAAGTTGTCAAATACATTCTTCCTCTATTTGAATGTTTAACATTTAAGATTACTATACCAAATATTTTAAATGAAATAAAGAAAAGTGGCTAATATATTCATGAAAATTATTCCTTTTATATTTTCATACTGAGGTAAGTTTTACATTTTATTTATACTTGAGCTTAGCTATTCATCTCATTATAACAATACATGTATCGATATATCGACTTACATAATTCTGCGGTCGAAGCATCTAATCAATCCGATATATCGTATGAAAAAAATTCGAATAGATTTGATACATCGATTCCCTAATTCAAAACAAAATAGATTGTGCCGTTATATAGATCAGTCGGTTTTGAAAATGACTAATTTTGATTATTACAGTTGGCCAGAAGTAGCTTTTCTAAATAATTAATTAAATAATTATTTAAAATAAAAATCGACGCCTCAGTTTTTTTTTTATAATTCCGTAAAGTGGAAGAATTAATCTCATTCCACAAGTTGTTTCCACACTGTATGTTTACAAGTAAATTTGACTATAGGACTCGTAAAACTAATTTTTTATAATTCGCGTATTACAAAGTAGTCTTTGTTACTTTGTAATACTAAAAACTGTGTCACAAAGTGCTATTTTGCAACACTGATTTAGGAACTTGATTTATGGATGTACTGTTACTGTTTAGACAGATACAAGTTGTGTGACATTTGATTGAGAATCAATATTCCCATTTTCAGTTAATCCTTATGTTATGTAATTCATAAGTTCAGACGACTCCATATTGCGGTGGATCGATTATGGTGCTATCTAGCGGAACGTGTTAAAAAAGGTAAAAAACTAGTAAGTGGAAAACTGTAATTTTAATGTCAATATTGCCACAGATATTTCATTCTTCATATTGTGCGTGACAAAACGTTTCCACTTTTATTAATATATCACAATAGACCCATCTCGTTAATGGCACAAATTGAATACTCGTGCGCGAACCAACTCCCACTCTCGTAGTTCCCCTAAATATTCGTGCCCCTTATAAAATTGTGTTGGTATGACATGCAAAAGTAATCAGTAATCCAAAGTAAAGTAAATCCAAAGAGAAGTCTAGGTACACACACAAGTCGTTAATATTAAATACACAAAGACAAGAAAAACACAATAACAACTAGCAAGCGGCGTACACGAACGAAATAAAAATTAAAACTTCTCCTTTTTGTGGTTTATGGCCTGGGCTGCCGCGGCTATACGGCAAATACACCTATCTCTTTATTGAATACTCATGCGCAAATATTTTTGAATTTTCCCCTTCCACTGCTAAAATATGACTACTTTTTGGCATAGAACACAACGTATTGCTACCCAGGAATACCACAATTTAAATGAAAAAAACCCTTTTAGCTGTCAAAAGCTAGCTTCTATTTGCCGTATAGCCGCGGCAGCCCAGGCCATAAGCCACAAAAAAGGAGAAGTTTTAATTTTTATTTCGTTCGTGTACGCCGCTTGCTAGTTGTTATTGTGTCTTTCTTGTCTTTGTGTATTTAATATTAGCGACTTGTGTGTGTACCTAGACTTCTCTTTGGATTTACTTTACTTTGGATTACTGATTACTTTTGCATGTCATACCAACACAATTTTATAAGGGGCACGAACATTTAGGGGGAACAACGAGAGTGGGAGTTGGTTCGCGCACGAGTATTCAATTTGTGCCATTAACGAGATGGGTCTATAGAAGCTAGCTTTTGACAGCTAGAAGGTTTTTTTTTCATTTAAATTGTGGTATTCCTGGGTAACAATACGTTGTGTTCTATGGTAAGAAGTAGTCATATTTTAGCAGTGGAAGGGGAAAATTCAAAAATATTTGCGCATGAGTATTCAATAAAGAGATAGGTGTATAGTATATTGTAAAACAAGTATCGTTACGCAAAGTGTACTTGTACAGTCATTGTGACACGAGTTTTACATAGTATTTTTTTTAATTCGCTTCCAGAAATATTTTTAACAAAATAAAAAAAATTAACTTGCGATTAGAGATTTTAATCTTAATTTGTTAATGTTGGTATTACCAATTTTGTTAAAAATGTTTCTGGCCGCGAATTGTAATAAATAGTATGTAAAATTCTAGTACCTACAAATGTTTTATAATATACTATTATTGTCACATTACAAAAATAGTGAATTATCAACTCTGGTTGTAACATTTCATGAGAAAAACAACTTACTACACCAAAAACAGTTTCATTCAATAAAGAATTATCTCTGTTCACCTGCAAAAACAAATATTTTCATTTCTCACTATTATAAACTAGACAAATAACAAATATGAAATAACCTTTTTTCATAACCGACATTTATTAAGATAATGCAGGTACTAAAAATCTCTTCTTATTAGTTTTTGAGGAAGTTGAATATTTGAATTTCGCACATTTATCATTAAATATCAGCAAATATATGGGAAAATATATGGGAAGTTTCTACCTCTTTATATATCGTCGACAATGTTGTTGATATCTTTCTGACACTTGTTTCAAACATGGGGAACAGGCGACGAAGGAGCCGAGTCAAGAATATATAATCGAGTACCGTAATAATCACTTCACGGACGTGTATCGTACTATATTTTTTTTCATACTGCCTTTGATTTTAAACGCAATAAAATATGAAACTGAAATGACATATTTGATCATTTTATTAGGAAGTCATGTAGACTGCTGTGAAAAAATTATGTTACTTGATTTATTCTTAACATGGTTGATTTGCTTTATAAATAAAAAATGAACAGCGGTTACCAAGTAACAATGTAAATAAAGGCAGACATATTAAATTTTTTTGCACACACGAAATATCTGCAGAGAAAATGGATCTGAAATTAGATGAAATTGCTGAGAAAACTGCGGAAGCGATAGGGCAAATCATTCCAGTTAAGTCTGCGAAAAGATATGAAAAAAAATATGCGCTGTTTTGCAACTGGCGTGAACAACACAATTTGAAAAGTAGTGCTGATGAAAATGTAATGTTGGCTTACTTTTTGGATGTGGTAAACACAGTTTTTTGAAAGAATAATATTCCTTTCAAAAGTTTAAATTTTCAGTCAAAAATATTCAACCCTTTTTCATTATGGTCCAAATACTTTATGGTAAATTCAATGATTTTGGTTAATGAGAATGTCAACATATCAAGTTTCCCAAAGAAAAAGACAAAATGTAGACCATCAGCCAAACCAGTCGAAGGTGCTGACAAAGGAACAAATTGAAAGCTTCATGAGGGTCGCTCCAGATACAGAATATCCATTACTCAAAGTGATAGCATTACTTGGAGTTGCTGGAGGTTGCCGAAGGGAAGAGATCTATAATTTAGAAGTTAGTGATGTGGAGGATACGGGTACTCAGCTAGTAGTTAAGATTAACCAGATAAAAACGCATATTCGACGAGCTTTCACTGTCATTAACATTAATGAGGTTCACTATTTGGAAGTGTTTGGAAAATACATGAATTTACGGCAACACGTCTCCCTGAAAGCTCTTTTGGTGGGTTATAAACCAGAAAAATGTCTGTCTCAAAGACATGGTATACATACTGTTGGCGAAGCACCTAAGAAAATAGCTGAGTTCTTAAAACTACACCAACCAGAAAAGTATACAGGTCATTGCTTAAGGAGGGCATCCTCAACGTTGTTGGCCAATGCTGGAGCTGATCTTAAAGTTCTAAAACAGCACGGTGGATGAAGAATCGATTGAAGGCAAAAACAAGATTGCAAAAATGATCCAAAGGGGCGAAACTTTTATTGAAATGCTACATCACATCCACACGTCTTCCGCGATTACAGAAAACACTGTAAATCCATCAACAACTCCATTAATACATTTTGCTGGCAACAGCAGTTGTACAATTAATGTCAATCTTCAAAAACTAGAATAAAAGCTTAGTTTATGTTGATTCATTTATTATTTCAAACAACTTGAGTCTGGGAAATGGCACCGTACAGTATGAAATAGTATATTACACACCGAGGTGGAAAGTGTTTCATTACTGTCAAGACAGTAGGAAACTTTCTACTGAGGTTTGTATACTATTTTATTCACAATCAATTGTTTCAGAAAATAATTTAAAATTACAATTTATAAACTATGTATATTTCTAAAATACCTAGTATTCTCGTATGTCCTAAATAATCAATAATTGTCTTCTTCTTATTATTTAATATTTATTGGTATTAAGGTATTTTAACAAAATGAAATAAAAGGTAACTTAGACTAAGGTAGGTAGATATACCTTGTAATTAATTATTATTAATATTAATAGTAACATTGGCATTATCCCTAGCGTTGATAACAAGGGATAATCCAGACTGTTTTGAAGATTTTAAAGCAGTAATATTTAATTCTTGATTGGAAGTACTGGATGCTGAGGCAGAAACTGATGAAAAAGAAGAAGAATGACAGGTCGGGAAGTGCTACTGTATAAAAAAGTTTTACTTTCTAACTTTTGAAATGTCGATAATGGTTACATTACATATGTGATTGTGAATAAAAAATATTATAAATGCAACTTGCGCCATTTTACAGCCCTAAGTAATAGTAATAATAATAAAACTCGAAGTCAACCAAGGAGACATAATATTTATAGTAGGAGTAATTAATAAATTATGATAGAAAGGAGAAAAGCACTGATTTCATCCAATGATCGCTTAGAATGTGAACTATTGTTGGTGATTTTATTTATTTACATGGTGATATTTTTCTTTTTTGTATATCTATGTAACATACAACATAATATTAACCAAGTAAGGTCAAAATATATAGGTATAAAGGCATAGAAAATAAATAAACTATGATCCTTACAAAATAGAAAATATCAAACATAAAATTGCTGCAAAAATACCTTGAAAGTAGGAAAAAAATATACTTTTATTGATATTAATAACAAAATTGTATAAAAGCACGTTTTAACTGTATAATATTAAAGAGTTGTCAACTAGGAACTAAAACCAACGAACACCAGATGTGGGGAGCAAAAAACTTTCAACAGCTGACAATAGATTTAAATTTAGACAAAAATATGAACATACGAGGTGAGTACAGGCCATAAATATCATTTCCTCATTGTTTTGTGTTTATTTGTATATTTTTGGCGGTTAAAAAATTATTTTTGATTTAAGATTTTCGTATAGGAAAGAAAACACTTACTTGGAAGCAATGGGCACCAAGGTCCAGTCGTACCCTTGCAGAACTTTGGTAACTGCATCGTTGATCTCACTTTTGTCCAATTCTTTAGCATCCGCGACACTTTGCAAAACGTGCGTCGCCGTCGACGTCACTAGCGAAGACGTCGCAAGGCTGACCGACGTCGTAGACGATATGTTCACTGAAGCAGACCGAGATATCGAACTAGACATCGTTTAACCCGAAACCAGCAACAATACAAAATACAAACGGAGACTTTGTCTTACGACTTACACGACTGGCATGAAAGAATGCTTTGATTTGATTTAAGTGGGCTTAGATCGTAGATGCTGTCGATACCGACTTAAGACATCCTCCGTCTCTGTCGCTGAGATTCGGGATCGCTAGAGTGGGAGAGAGAGTGGCGTAGCCAATGAAGGTTGACGGCAGTTAGTTAAGTCCGCCTAGCGACGTCGCATTGGCCGAGATTTTTAATTAAAACGATTTTCGGTTTGGAATACGATTTGACAGATCGCAAGACGCGGTTTAATTTTTAAATAGATGATATTGCGCGACGATTTACTTGATACCTAATAAGAATTGTAATTAAATGGACGGAGTAAATTTGGAATAATGGAATATTTTCATCTTTTTATTAATTTATATAAATAATTTTTTTGATATAAGTAAACAACATTTTGCTACAACTCTAACCAATACTAAATAAATCTCGAAGTCAGATAAACATACAAAAAAAATGATTTATTCTTTTGAGGTGAAAAATGTACAATGTATTACACATTTTTAAATAGATTAATGAACAAAAAAGAGTTTTTAAATAAAATTAATAATCAGTATTTCCTCCATGGGCATGACTGTAGGCGATAAGGCATGCTATGGATTAAATGGTCGAGCTGGACTTGCAGAGTTCTTTCCCATTCTTCACGAGCAGCATCTTTCAGTTCTCGTAGAGTAATTGGGAGAGGGTTTTGCTGTTTAATGACGTTCATGTCTGGGGAATTTGAGGGCCATCTTAATGTGGATATTCCTTTTTCTTCCAAAAAATGTTGTACTGCAGCTGTTCGATATGGACGTGCATTGTCATGCATAAACACAAATCCATCACCTACCGTCCCCCGGAATAGACGCACAACAGGATGTAACACTTCCTCGATGTACACAGCACCAGTAATTCTTCTCTCCAAAACCAGGAGAGGCGTCCGTGTACCCCTCATAATACCACTCCAAACCATATTACTCCCACCTTCAAATGGAACACGTGGTTGGGCTGTTTCTAATCGGACTTGTCGTCCTGGGGCCCTCCAAACTAGCGTTCTTCGCGAATCAGAAACCAAGCCAATTCTTGATGCATCAGAGAACATCACGTATTCCAGTTAGGACCACGGTGTAACATTTCTTGAGTCGAATGCAACCTTACAATTTTTTGTTGAGGTTAGTTTGGGAAAACGTAGAGGTCTTCTGCGATACAAATTTACCGCATTTAACCTTTGCGTAATTGTTTGCCTTGAGATATTCAGTCCTTCAAGTCTAGCAATTTTTCTGGTTATGCCATTTGTAGATTCCTGTCGATTTCTTCGAGCTATCAATGTTATTTGCCGGTCTTGTGCTGCTGTTGTATATCGACTTCTGCCACTTCTGGAACGATCCTTCACATCATTTGTGAAGTAACACCAACAATATTCGCGATATCACTTTGACCAAAGCCCTGTTGTAACAAAGCAATTACTCTAGACCTACTAAAATAAGATATCATGTCTCTGGGCATTTTTAAACAGCTCAAATGAAATTTAAACAAGAATTGGAATAATGTGAAAGCACCCAAATCAATTAAATATGACCAAATTAATACAAAAACGAATCAAATTTAGTATTATTTTGATTTAAAAACGCTTTAAAATAAATATCAACAAGAGTTTTTAAAAAACCATAGGCGTAGATATATTATTTCTTGTAGAAGGATGGCTACAGGGCCAACAATTTACGTTATAAAGTTGATTTTTCAGTCTTTTACAATATAAAATTAATTCCTAGTGTATCAATTTTTAATCTTATTAACCTTTAAGATAAATCATTGTACTCGTCTACGTATCTTTATTCTTTTTCTTTATTCCAAATGGGTTTTTGGTTCCAAAAATCCTTGTAAACTCATAAGGTAGAGTGCAAACCAAACTCTGCTTTCAGCATGTCATCAATAGGATATTAAGAATATCGCAAATCATGGACACAAATGGACTTATTTATTTATATAAAATTGTTCCAAATTTATTGGAATAGGTCAGTGCAATAGTCATTTTCAATACATTCAAATGTTGCCGAGTTTTATTATTAAAATTTCTTGTTCATACATTGCTTGAAATGTTCCTTCTTATTTTGCAGCCTAAAACCTATTAACTAAAATATCAAATCCCCATATAATTTAATAGTTATCAAAAAATTAAAAGTAGAAAATTGTTTCCACCTAAGGTAAAGAAATAGTTTCTATACCAAGCTTAACCGTTTTCTATGAAAAAACAACTACTTACTGGGATATATGCCCCAACGGACATTGAATTACATTCCAATAGAAAACGTGATGATCGACCGAATTCGTCCATCCATTGTTTGTTACATTGTACGCTTATTTCTTTCACATAATAGGTTAATAATGGTTTACAATAAATATTACAAAATAACTCTGTTTTCATTAACTTTGGGTATAGGGAATGCTTAACAAAAATTAAAGTTACATAATCGGGTATTCTATTTATGATATAAAATACAAGGTGTTCCGTTTGAAATTTGAAAGAAGAGAGAAAATGTAAGGTTCCAGTTATCGTCCACCCTGTATACAAAAGGGAAAATAATTAATATTTAATAGAATACGGTAATATTGTATCATATTACGAAACTCTGTTAGTCAAAATACTTTTTTTTTCTTCAACGTACAATAATATACAGAGCGTTGATTTACCTACGATTTTCACACAAACGTGTCCATAACTTCTAAAGGACTCTGTATAACGTAGCAAAACCTTATTTCAAAATCTTTAAAAAAATGTGAGCAGTCCGAATTCGGTATAATATACAGGGGTTCCCATTTAAAATATCATATGTTTGGTTTGTAACGGAGTTATACAACACTCTGTATAGTTTAAGGTAATTTCAAAATATGGACCCTAAAGACATCTACTATTTTTGTTAACAACATTTTTTGATATCTTCTAAAACAACCCATATACCGAACTTTGTCGTAAGGTTGGTACACCTTGTATATAGATAGAGATGGACGCTGCGCGCCAACATTTTATGTTTGATTTAATTATCTAGGCAATCTATTTAGGCATTTTTCTACTATTTTTATGGCAAAAATCACTTAATACATGCTGCCTTTTGCTTGACCTATTGCTCCAATTACAATATTTGATTCTGTCATTGCTCGGTTCCCAGATTGATTGAAATTAACTTTTTCAAACGTCCAAATATAACAATCATTAAAGGACCCCGCACTTTTCTTATGGAAACGGGAGGACCGTCAAATTGTCTGAATTTTTGATATGTACTAATATTTGATGTCCTGATCACAAGTCTCCATGGGCGCAACCTTATCATATGGCTAGATTTTGAGATACAGGGAGTTGAAGTTCAAAATCCCGACATTTTTAAAACGGTCCTCAAAAAGTTGCTCTTAAATATTTTTTATGTTACTGCCATATATATTAAGACAAAATACATACCTACCTAATAGAGAAACTAAAATATCTGTTGTTTACAAGGTGATTCATGCTTTCACAGACCTGTTTTTGTTAAAATATGTTTTTTTGCATTAGAAAAAAATATCAAATATCATTAAAAAAAATCACCGTAGTAGTTTCTGAATATTGGATATATTGTAGATCTCGATGTCCTCGTTAAAAGTTCTTATAGGTAAAATTAAAACCTATGACTACTTTTCTAAATATTAAATGTTTAGTCTGTAAAATAACATTTTTTGGTAATACAATATAAATACAAAATAAGAAATATTGTAAACTAAATATTTTTACACACTGTGGGTGTGTTCGGAGAGCACGCTATTTGCGCCATTTGGCGCTATCTAGTACTATTCCTCGTTTGCGTTATATGGCTCTTGGCGCTACATAGCTCGAAAGCGTGCTCCCCGAACACACTCTGTGTTAGATTATATTGCAACGTTGTATTATTGGGTGGTAGGCTACAAAAGTTCAAACCTATACAGTTAGTCATCACCAGCTGCTTAATACTTTGGATGATATGGGAATAAGAGGAACTCCTTACTTTTTATTAGAAAGTTACCTATGCGGTAGATCTCAATTTGTTAAAATTAATAATGAGCTAAGTAATGAGAAAAATATAGAATATGGTGTGCCTCAAGGTACAATCCTAGCTCCTCTTCTTTTCTCTGTATATATAAATAGTTTGGCAAGTGTGTCAATAATAGGAAAAGTTATATGTTTTGCTGATGATACAGTTATTCTTTACTCAGATAAATCTTGGAAGAACCTTAAAACTTTAGCAGAAAGAGAAACTGCTAAGGTAATGGAATTGCTGAGGAGTAAACTATTAACAGTAAATGTGGAGAAAACTGCCTTTTGCAATATACCTATAAAAATGACTTACCAGACTTTACAGAATTAAAGATAAATCTCGGTAATAACTTTATTACAGTAAAAAGCAAAAATTTTATAAAATATCTAGGTGTTCACATCGATTGCCACTTAAAATAGGATATTCATATTGATATCTTAGCAATGTAATTACTTTTCCTTCTCTATCAGGAAGCAGGTATATTTAATGTCAGGAAGTTATATTTGTTGAATGTAATTTTTTACACATTTAAAAATAAACATTTATTACAACCTTTGACCCATATATATAGTACCAGAAGGAAAGTCCATGATTGTGTATATATTACCACTACCCAAAAATCAATCGGTAAACTTAATTTTATGTATTTTGTTCCCAGGGTATTTAACTGGTTACCTGAAACGTATAGAATGTATATAAATACAATTAACTCATTTGATCTCATAAAATCAATTTTTAAAAAATTTATTGCAACTATAGAAACAGAATCTTTAAATGAAGTATGTGTAATTTGATGTTTTGTTGAATGCTGTTGTTCTTTGATTTTTTTTTCTTTTTTGTTAGGATTTATATTATTATAGACTTTTGCAGTTTGTAGATGAGAGAAATCCCTGAGCACAACCTCTGGTTCTTCAGGGAATTTTTTCTTGTTTGTTGGCTGACTAGTCTTATGATATATTTGCTTTTTATTTTGTAGTGTAACATATTTTTAATTCATTATTATTGTTGCGATATAAATTTGAACATCTATACTTTAAGGTATTCCAAAGATTTTTGATTTTATTTTAGGAGCTAAAATATTGCTAAGAGAAAACCCTGAGCACAACCTCTGGTTCTTCAGGGAATTTCTTCTAGTTTATTTACTAATTAGGTTAACATCATATTTAATTTAAGCGCAACTACTATGTACTGAAATATATTTTATGTAATTTTATATATTTTTTGGATGGTAAATAAACATTATTATTATTATATTATTATAGGGTGATCTGACTTGAGCTTTTAAGATGACAAAATCGACAAATCCAAAAGAGCCGCCAAATAATAGAAACCATTTTGCTTTTTTTTCGTTTTCAATCTAAATTATTAGGTGTAATTTAATTTAGTTTTTAAGCTCGTTCCCACATCACCCGTGAGGTAGAACCTTATTGGTTTTGAGGTAGGTCTATTCTACTTATATTTTAGGATTTTCGGCACATTGTTTGTCTATTTTTCATCAATGATAGTTTTTTAATCATTTGGGGTAGAGTTGTAATCGAGAGGTACATGTCAATAAATTCGTCGAACTCTGCCATACCAACGCATCACCCTGTCTTAATTAAGTTTTATTTATTCTAGTTAAAGCAAAAAAAAGTAATAGCAAAATTGTCTCTATTGTTCGCCGGCTCTTTTGGATTTGTTGCTTTTGTCATCTTACAAGCTCAAGTCAGTTCACCTTGTATGAATTTTTGTAGCCTACCACCCTTTAATACAACGTTGCAATATAATCTAACGCAGTGTGTAAAAATATTTAGCTTACAATATTTCTTATTTTATATTTATATTGTATTACCAAAAAATGTTATTTTACAGACTAAACATTTAATATTTAGAAAAGTAGTCATAGAATCTTATTTTACCTATAAAAGCTTTTAACGAGAACATCGAGATCTACAGTATATCCAATATTCAGAAACTTTGACGGTGATTTTTTTTAATGATATTTGATGTTTTTTTCTACTGCAAAAATATGTATTTTAACAAAAACAGGTCTGTGAAAGCACGAATCACCCTGTAAACAACAGATATTTTATTTTCTCTATTAGGTATGTATTTTGTCTCAATAAATATGGCAATAACATCAAAAAATATTTAAGACAGTTTAAAAATATCGGGATTTTGAACTTAATAAGGTTGGACCCATGGAGACTTTTGATCAGGACATCAAATATTAGTACATATCAAAAATTCAGACAATTTGACGGTCCTCCCGTTTCCATAAGAAAAGTGCGGGGTCCTTTTACTGGATTACTAGAACTAGAAAAATGTAATAAATTAAATTTTTTTCGTATAGAACATCGCGAACGTTGCCAATTAACATTAAACTAACTTTAATATTATTTAAAGTGCCAGTTTGGCAAAGAAACCTCAAAAATGCGAAGATTGATGCCGTCGATGGTATCGCAGATAATATAGGAGTTCTATTTAAACAGTCATTAGTGGTAGAGAGATGCAGGTATGGATAGCGAGGAACCGACTGACGACATGCGTTACGGCGTGCGATACGCCCCATAAATGTCACATATGCACCGGCAATGTCGGCACCGGCGGCGGCGACGGTGCTACAGCTACAGATCCCAGTCATTAATTTCTTCCACCATTTGTTATTCGGTTTCGGGATATATGCGGAAGGGTGGTGCAAGAACTTTTGTCTTGGTTTCGGGCATTGGTGTACGCCAAAAAAATTTCACATTTTTGGTAGAAACAAATTAATACAAATCCAACGATTTTACTCTTTCGGCAATCAATAGCCAAAAAACGTCAAAAATGGTGTTGGAAACCAGTACAGCCATTGATGTTTTATATTTTCAAAACACTGGGGGGTGGTTCCCACCCTTTTTCGTTAGTGGACCTGCTTTTGTCCAAAATAACTTCGGGGATCGATAAAAGACTCCCATGCAAGGAAAAGTTTTTTCGATCGATAATTCTTAAATTTTTCACGTTTTTTAAAGATTTTTGCTAAGTGATATAAAAATCCGAACATAATAAGTAAACGATAAAAATGATTGCATTGCCCTTTTACCTTTAATAATGTGTGGATGCACCCCGATGTGTTACGCATTCTCCAACGCGCCTAGGCATGCTTCTGATCAGGTGGTCAATGTCCTCCTGTGGTATCTCATTCCAGGCAACCACCAATTCCTCTCGAAGTTCTTCTAGAGTCTGAGGAGAACGTTGCAAATTGAGCAATCTCCTACCCATCATATCCCACACGTGTTCAATTGGGGATAAGTCGGGAGATCTTGGTGGCCAAGGAAACAATATGACATCATTATGTTGAAAGAAGTCAATTGTGACTCTGGCGACATGTGGTCGGGCATTATCTTGTTGGAAAGTTGGCTTTGCCAGGGTGTCAGGCCACTGTCAGGTAAGTTAGTTTTTCATGTCAAATGTGTATTCAAGGTATTTTTGTGGTTACATTAAGCAAAAAAAAGTTTTTTATTCCTTTTTCTTTCTTAAAGTAAACATAGGTTATGTTAAAAAATGTAATTGTTAGCAATAACGCCAGACTAAGGTCTAAGCAATAACGCCATGGCGTTATTGCCAACCACTGAGATTTAATACAATAATTTAAGGCCGGGCTTTTAACTAAAAATGTGTTACAGTATGTGTAGAGTCACACCCCATATTTAACTTTCAAAATTAAAGAAGATAATTTAAATTAGACTGCGATAAGAATTTGGCGCATTTTAAGTCAAATGTCCGGCCTTAAAACAGCACTTCTTTGTGCATTTCTCCTTTGTCAAATCTTTTTTTCTGTTGTAGCTTAAGATGCCCAGACCAAGAAACCAGGGCCTAAGGGGTAACTGGGACGCACAATCGCTGCAAAATGCCATAATTGATACTCAAAATGGCATGTCTGTAAATATGGCAAGTAACACATACGGCATTCCTCGGCGAACTTTAAGGGAATATTTGCAGAAAGGAAACATGGCAAAATTTCCAATGGGCCGAAAAACGATCATCTCGTTTGAACAAGAGGAAGAGCTTTGTAGGAGAATAATCCGCCTGTCAGAAGTAGGATACCCTATAACTACAAAGGTATTACGTCGATCTGTGTACAATTTTTGTATGACAAACAATATCAAGAACCCATTTAGTGCTGAAAAACAAATGGCTGGCCGTTTCTGGCTGAAGCATTTTTTTGAGAGGCATCCTGAAATTAGATTGCGCAAAGCTCAAAATATGAATCCAGCGAGGGCTCAAAAGTTAAACAAATTTATTGTTTCTGACCATTTTAATAAACTCGGAACTCTTCTTACCGATTTAGACATAATGGATAAACCAGAGCGTATTTACAATATGGACGAGAAAGGATGCCGTCTTGGTATACATCATCAGCAAGGTGTGCTCGCGAAGAAAGGTGCTAAAAGAGTTCACCTTGTGGCTAAAGAGCATTCAGAGAATGTAACAGTGGTTGCATGCGGCAATGCCATGGGATCCTCTATTCCTCCTTATATTCTTTTTAAGGGTATAAGAATGAAGCCAGAGTGGGCCGATGACTTACCAGCAGGTAGTAAGATTGCAATGACGCCAAAGGCTAGCATGACCATTGAAACATTTAAAAAGTGGCTATATCACTTTAACCAGTATAGATTGCCTGGGCCTTGCGTGCTAATTTTCGATGGAGCCAAGTGTCATTTAGATCATTCAATTGTAACCATAGCAGATGATTTGGGCATAACTTTATATTGCTTGCCAAGCAACACAACACATGAATTGCAGCCCATGGATAAGGCTGTATTTCGTTCTTTCGAACATTATTGGGACGATGAGGTCATGAAATTTTGGTCAAGAAACAGAGACCGATCGTTAACTAAGCAACGTTTCGGAAGTATTCTATCAGTTGTATGGGACAATTGTATGACACCAAAGAATATCAAATCCGGATTTTCAGCTTGTGGCATTTATCCCTTCAATCCGGACATACTGCCAGAGGTTGCTTATGCACCAAGTACTGTGACTGAAAGACAAGACCCAGAAATAAACCAAATTGAGCCAGCTCAAAGGGACGACAATCAACAAGTTTTAACAACAAACCGTTCAGTAAAACCTCCGATAATTCGAGAAAATACACAATCTCCTGGTCCTTCAGGTGTGGCTCCCAAACGTAGACGCTTGGATAAAAAACGATACAGTAGCAGCAGTGACAGCAATGTGGAAGTGTTTGAAAGCTCTGTTGAGGGTGATACTGGCAGCGATTCCGAAAATAATTCCGAAAATTCTGATGCAAAAGAAAAATTAGACGTTAACTTTTCTGAAATGCTTGAAACTCCAGATATGACCCAAAAACCTACAACTCGTCGAAACACAGCAATAAACAGCAGAGCGCAAAGGATTACCAAAGACCTCTTTAAAAAGACTGATCCGAATGTTAAAACATTAGTGTCAACAAGAAAGGACTCGAAAAACATTACCAAGTGCAATTCGTCAAAATCTACCCTCAAAGACAGTGATAAAGCAATTAGCAAGAAAGATGCTCCTAAACCACAACTACAGGAAAACATTTCAAATAAGGCTAGTTGGTATTGCAAAGCCTGCAAAGAGGACAGGAAAGCTGATATGCATTTATGCTTTTCTTGCCAATGCTATCTGCACGACGAATGTGTAGGTTTAACTAGAGAAGACAAGGAGGAGGGTTACATCTGTCCTTACTGTGCTTAGTTATCTTAAGTGTTTAAATGTTTACTAGGTAACCAAAGAATGTTTATGTTCAGTTTTAATGTTATAATTTTATAATAAAGAAATGGCGTTATTGCTTACACTGAGCTAGCAATAACGCCAATTCGTATTTGATCACAAAAAAAAATGCTGTGGCTCTAATTTAACTTAATTTTATTAAATATCTGTTTTATTACTTACAGTACCGTCATATCACCCTGTTTAATATTTGAGATTTATAAAAATCAGTTATTTTCATTAAAAAACAAAAGTATAAAGCTTAAGGTGGCGTTATTGCCTACATTTACTAGTTAATTTTTTACGTATTTCAGTTAGGTTTCAACTTCTACCAGAATAAAATTTAACTGTTTTTCAGTGAAATACACTTAAAAAAATCTTAAATTGTACATTTACAACTATATATACTTATGTAAAACACTATTTTGGGGGATATTATTATACCCGTAACGAAAGCAATAGGTAGCGACACTGGTTTATACAATCGAGAAACTATCATTTCGTGGGTTTGTTTGATTTATGTGACGTAGTACGGAGTAGGGGTTCACTTCGCTGGCACTGACTTAATTACTATTAACTCGTCGAAATAATTTGCTACCTATTTATCGTTTGAGACTCATTAAATGTGAGAGACCTTATTTATCATTGCACCGAGATAGAAATAGAAACGTACCTACCTACAACGTTTTTTATTGGTACATTACTAAGTGCATAGATGCCAAAATATTTTGCTATCATTAAAATGTGTTCTTCTTTTGTAAACAGTTTGTTTTCTTTTTAATTTGCACGTCATAGAATTCAATAAAGTCATTCGTCAATGATAGGAACAACAATAAATATTTCACCAATTTAAAATTCAGTTATTTTAGAGCGAAGGTGCTGACAAAGGAACAAATTGAAAGCTTCATAAGGGGCGCTCCAGATAAAGAATATCTATTACACAAAGTGATAGCATTACTTGGAGTTGCTGAAGGTTGCCGAAGGGAAGAGATCTATAATTTAGAAGTTAGGGATGTGAAGGATACGGGTACTCAGCTAGTAGTTATGATTAACCAGATAAAAACGCATATTCGACGAGCTTTCACTGTGATTAACAGTGATGAGGTTCACTATTTGGATCTGTTTAGAAAATACATGAATTTACGGCAACACGTCTCCCTGAAAGTTTTTTTGGTGGGTTATAGACAAGGAAAATGTCTGTCTCAAAGAGCTGGTATACATACTGTTGGCGGAGCACCTAAGAAAATAGCTGAGTTTTTAAAACTAGACCAATCAGAATAGTATACAGGTTAATGCTTCAGGAGGACATCCTCAACGTTGTTGGCCAATGCTGGAGCTGACCTTAAAGTTCTAAAAGAGCACGGTGGATGGAAGAGTTCTTCAGTTGCAGAAAAGTATATGGAAGAATCGATTGCAATTCTATTGCTAAACTTTTTAAAGTAACAACTGCGCATGCCTTTCAGAATTGTTACTTCAACTTTCCTGCAACAAATAAGCTGACAAAAGTTTAGAACAATTCCTATATTTCAAGACCAAATATGCGCAATTCTCAAGCAATTTCCACCTACGAATAAATAATAAAAAGGAAGGAGTATAATACGATTTGACGATGTCCGCAATGGTTCTTGCATATGGCTGACTTGAAGTTTCCGGTTACCAGTGGTGTCACACACAGGGTATTATAAACTTATGTCTCGTATTAATTATTAAAAAAAATAACTGTTTTCCGCCTGTAATTATCTGTACAGTAATATACATTGTCATAAAGTTGTAGGAATATAAATTTAGATTAAAAACTTCTAAGCAGGTAATTATAAATAGTTGACTTAGTTGGTCTATATAAAAAATAAAGGAACGTCTATGATAACAATGTGGTTGTCATTAAAATATTTTGTTAATTTTTAATAATTCAGATAAATAGAACCCTACAGATAAAAAGTAATTCCCATTCAAGAGTTGGATTAACTACTTAAATCAGAAAATAATATATAAAACAGCATGAAAAAACTATACATGTCAAATTTCACGATTCGAATGAGTTATATTTGGTTCTTCAATATGGCCGACTTCCGTCGTGATTATTTGCTAGATTAAAATATGACAACGTTCCTTCCTTTCTATTCTTTATTCGTAGATTTCCACTCTTTTAGGGAGTTTTAGTGTAGAACAACCTAAAATGTATGTTGGCAAGTGTGGCTGATGACTCTACCGACGCTGTGTAACATTTTTAAAAAAAGAAAAAGCACTGAATCATTTTTTGATGAGGCGAGAGGTAGTTTTATGTTCAAATCATCACATTGACATTCATTGACAATATTTAAATTTCCTAATTGCGTTATTTACCACGGTTTTTTCCATAGGGTTCTTCTGCGATTTTTCATCCGCCTTTTAATATAAATCAAGAGAACAGCTGTTATTGTTATCAACTCCCAATCAATTTTTTTTTAAATTAAACAAATCAAAACAAATATTTTAAGTAAGCAATTTACTAACCTCAAATTTTCTTCTTTTTTTCTTCTTATTCTTTTTTGTTGGGCTATGTAATTCGCGAAAACTTCAAAGTGGGCGACATCTATTGGGAAGGTCAAATGAGGGTGAACAACACATCAGTGTGCCATTAACCTTGTAGTGTAATGTATTTTTTTTTGTTTTTGTAATGTATTAAGACAAGAAAAATCACAAAAAATAGGAAGTTCACACGTACACAGTAACAACGATAGAAGCAAAGCATGAACTAAAAGTTTGTTGTTCACCCTCGTAGCGTCCATATTGAAAATTCACAGCGCCATCTAGTGGTCATTGATTTTCGCGAATTTCAAGTTCTCAACTCAACCGTCAACAGTGTCAATTGTCAAAATAAGCCTAAAAAAGTCTGTATAATTGCTAGCAATTGTTGCAATTAACTTGAAGTTAAAAGGCTGAAATGTACGAATGGCATTATGTTTTAATTATATCAAATACTTTATTAAGATACCTTTTAAATTTTTATTTATTTTTAAACTGATTAAAAAAAATTAATTTACTGTTCAGAACACCTACAATTTTCAATATGATTTTTTACTCGTGCTGGATTTTGTTGGGCTCTGAGTTTTATTTAAAATAATAAAAACATATATCATTTCATTTAGCATTTAACGATAAATCCATAACTACTTTTATTACAAATCGTCCAGTAAAATTGTAGGAACAAGAGCTACAAGGAAAGGCAAAGAATTCACTTTGTCTTCCGATGATGACCCGTGCAGAAACGTTGACACCTGGAGAATTTACCGACAAAGAAGATCTTCTAGGGGGCGACGTGTGAGTTCCCGCATTCGTGGGTGTCAGGAATTGCACTAAATCGAGGAATTTTTATTGCCATAGTTTGGTATTATTAACAAGAATGAATTTGTCAACTTGACAGTACTTCCTATGCTATATTGCGGAAGTACTTTAGTTTCAATTTTAAACATTTTCTAGAGATATGTTTGTGATTTTTGCTTTGTAAAAATTTAATTAATTAAATATTAATCCTGCAGTAATTTGTCAACTGATTTTGAAAAACTTTGCATCAACGAGTAGGGGAGGTTAAGTTGTTTCATATTAAAAAAATATACTGGATGTTCTATTAAAAAATGTAACAAAACAATGGTTAACATTCCACCGTTTTTGTTCTCATAAAGTAGTAAAAAATTTCATGGTGATTTGGCAACATTGGATGTCAAGTGAAAATGGAATATCAACAGACCAATAAGGACACCCCTTAACAAGTGACGTCATCATGAATACAAATTGGCACCTGTCATGGATTGTTTAAAATAGGTTATGAAATTTCATGATTTCGAACGTAGGCTGATAAATCACATTAATAATAGTTTTGATGGGATGCCAAAATTAATTAGGGTCTGTAACAATACGATGATGTAGTTCAAAGTCCAATGTTCAATATCAGTTCAGTCGCCTATTGTAACCAGCAATTTCTCCCCTTCTATAAATATGTATACTGTATTTGAAAATCAAGAGAGAGTAAATTCCCAGAATAAAAACTAATTCGGTATGCAAAACTATAGTACAGTACGTGCGGTAAAACTTCAATATTTGTAATGCATTCTAAATTGTTTTTGTTAATTTCAATACAAAATTTATTAAATTTCTTGGACTATCACATTATTTTATGATCTTTCATTGTTACTACAGTAGGCCTAAGAGGATTAACGTGCGTCATAGGCGTAACCAGATTAGAAAGGGATAATTGTTATTTAACGACCTCCGAATGGCAACAGCTTCTAATGACAGATATTTTGACTTAAATAGTGCTTAAGTTTATAGAAATGCAGTTATTTGATTTTCGATAAACGTGACAAATAGTAGTGACTAAAAATGGAAGCAGTTTGTGAGTATACGCCAGTGAAAAAATTAAAACTAGACCATTTATCGCTCAATGAAAAGAGTGCTGTAGTGAATGTGTACCACTATTTTAAACATCAAAATCCCTCAAACACTATTGACAGTGTAGTTGAAACAACATCTAAGGCAATGGGATATGGAAAATCTACAATATATAGAGTTCTAAAGAAGGAAAAATCAGGTGGAGTAACCTCACCAAAGCCGAAACCAGGTAGACAAAAACTATTAAAAGTCAACGTGGACGAGTTTTTAAAAATTGCTATTCTTAAGCTTGTTCACTCATTTTTTATAAACAAGCAAATACCAACTTTAGATAAAGTTTTGCAAGCCATTACGAATGATGTTGATTTACCCACAATAAGCCGGGATAAACTATGGAAAACGTTACATGAGTTAAACTTTAAATTTGAAAAAATGGGCAGACACTCAATGCTTATTGATTCTGAAGAAATTGTATGTTGGAGAAGACAGTACCTCAGAAGAATACAACAAGTTAAAGCTCAAAATAAAAACGTTTATTATTTAGATGAAACATGGGTTAATGAAGGACATTGTGTAGGAAGAGTTTGGAAAGACAAAAATATAAAATCATCCCATCAAGCTTTTCTAGAAGGATATACTACTGGTTTTAAGGAACCTATAGGAAAAGGTAAAAGATTAATTATTTGTCATATAGGCAGTACAAACGGTTTTCTTGAGAATGGTTTACTCTTATTTGAATAAAAAAACCGTTGATTATCACGAAGAAATGAATGGAGACGTGTTTGAGGAATATTTTGAACAGATGATTCAATTCATACCAAAAGGATCGGTTATTGTAATGGACAATGCAAGTTACCACTCCAGATTACTTGAACCTTTTACCAACCACTAAATGGAAAAAGGATGAAATTGCAAAATGGTTATCTTCTAAAAATTTAGCCTTTGACAATACAATGCTGAGGGCAGAATTGTTAACTATTGCTAAAAAACATAAAAAAATTATAAAAAATATAATATTGAGGAGATAGCCAAAAAACGAGAAATTGAAATCCTTCGTTTACCACCCTACCATTGTGAGCTGAATCCGATAGAATTGATATGGGCTCAAGTTAAAGGTTATGTTGCCAGAAATAACACTACTTTTAAATTATCAGATGTTAAAAATCTCTTCAATAAGGCAATATCTGAAGTAACAAGTGAAAATTGGTAAAAATGTATTAGACACGTTACAGAAATAGAAAAAAAAAATGTGGGAGCTAGGCTAGATAACATAATTGATATTACTATAGAGCCCATTGTAATTTCTCTAGACAAATAAACTCGATCAAAAATTTTAATAATCAATTAACATCTAATCCCCTCGAAATATCAGAAATATTTAATAATTATTTTGTATCCGTAGGTAAAAACCTTGCCAATAAAATAAACAAAAAACAAAATTACAATGAAAAAAAAACCTGTAGTAACCACTCCATATTCCTACAACCAACTGATAATCAGGAAATTAAAGAAATTATAAGTTCATTAAAAACCGGAAAATCTCCGGGCTGGGATGGTTTAAAATCAGAAACATTAAAAAAAATTAAAGATTACATTGCAAAACCTATCTCAGAATTAATAAACAAATGTCTACAAAAAGGATATTTCCTTCTGCATTTAAACTTTCAACAGTAACTCCAATTTACAAGCAAGGAGAGAAAAATGATAAATCGAACTATCGGCCAATTTCCATATTAAGTAGCCTCTCAAAAATATTTGAAAAAATTATACAGAAAAGATTAAATTCGTTTCTAGACAAGCATAAATTACTATCATCATCGCAATTTGGATTTAGACAGAAGAAGTCAACTCAAGACGCTATTAATTTAATAACAGAAAAAATCTATAACAGCCTTGATAAAGTAATGCCTTCAATTGGAGTGTTTGTAGACTTAGCTAAAGCCTTCGACACGGTCGATAATTGTATTCTCCTGGATACTCTTAACGATATAGGTATAAGAGGGATTCCTCACGAATTATTCAAAAGCTATCTAACCGATAGAAAGCAAAAGGTTAAAATTGGCAACACTACAAGCCAAGAACAAACAATTACGTGTGGAGTACCCCAGGGAACAGTGTTGGGGCCTATATTATTTAATATTTATTTGAACAACCTCTTCCTGCTAGAAACAAAATGTAAGATTATTAGTTTTGCTGACGACACAGTATTATTTTCTGAAAGCAATAACTGGTACGATCTAAAAATACACCTTGAAAATGACCTTAAAAAATTAAATCATGGTTTGATCATAGACTACTGTCTATAAACTTCAAAAAAACTTTTTATATACCCTTTAGCTCCTACAGCAACGCTCTTCCTAATTACACACTTGAAATTGACAATCAATTTAGTATTTTACCTACCAATAAAGTAAAATATCTAGGCATCATATTGGACCAGAATTTGAGATGGGATCAACATATAGATTATTTAATCAAAAAATTACGCACTATACTGTTTAAATTCAAACAAATATGTCATATACTTACTTTAAAGCAAAAAATAATGGTATATCAAAGTCTAGTTGAATCGCATCTCAACTATGGCATAGTGGGATGGGGTAGTGTAGCTAAAACATATTTGTCACAACTCGAAGTATTGCAAAAACGATTCCTAAGAACAATACTTCGAAGAGGATACGATTGTCCAAGTGACACTTTGTATCAAGAGAGTGGTATTTTCGATCCTAGACAACTTTACTTTATTAACATTGGAATTAATCTATTTTATAATAACACCACAAAACTAACAGTACTGACGCATGACTATTCTACTCGTAAAAAATAAGTTTGTTCACCCTTTAATGCATAAAACAATTGGACAGAAAAGCTTTATATTCCTAGGACCTAAGATATACAATATAATTCCAAACTATATAAGAGAACAAAGTAAAGTATCTTTGTACAAGCAGGAACTAAAAAATTTTGTTTATCGTGTACCACGTAGTTTTATACACAACATTATCGAGAATTAAACAAAAAAAAAACTATAATCTGGGAGGAAAAAAAAGAAAAATAAATTAATAAAACGTAACCCATTACGCCGCATTTTCTACATCCTACATTATTATATATAAAAAAAATGTTTATGTATGATTTTAATTATTATTATTGTTATTTAGATTTTTAACTAAGTTTTAATTTTTTTGTAATGCTTCCAACAAGTAACTCGTTTACTTCGTGGCTTCTATCGTTTATTTGCATAGTTAGTTTGTTAGTTATATTTGTTATGTATGTATTATGTATTGTTATTATTCCTTTCTTTATTGCAGCAAATAAACATTTATTATTATTATTATCATATGGTGAATCTTCTGACACAGAGTGCGAGGAACCATAACTTTAAAATTATTAATTTATGTACTTTAATTTTATTTTTAGATTTTTATTTTTTAAGATTTAATATTGTCGTATTTTTTGCATGTTGCTCGTCAAATTTTATCCTTGCGGTTGGTTTTTTTTCTCATATACCTTCTTAATTGTTTTTTTAGCTCCTCATATTAATTTATAAGTAATTGTAATTATCTGTACATATATACATATTTTGTAAATAAACATATGCCTAAAACAAAATGCCTAAAATAATATTGACTTTTTCTTCATTTTACCCAAATTAAATTACTACTTACGAATTATGTTTATCTATCTAAAATTGGTAATCTAGGTATAAATAACTAAAACAAATTAAATATTTCTATTTCCATATTAATTTAATTTTGAAAACGCACGTCTATGGTTTACTGCCTTTAACACTGATAACTCCAAAACATTTCTGGGAATTTACTCTCTTTTGATTTTCAAATACACTATAGACATGTTGCAGGATTTTTTTTTAATACACACATTTCGAAAAAATCATGGAAAGAAGTACCGAAATTAACACCCTATATGTACCTTGGACAGTTTAGGAAATATCGACAGTTAAAATTTGATTCTGATTGATTGTTTCTCCCTTAATATTAATCCAACAATAGTAACATTTTATGTACCTATGCAATATTTTAGTACGACTAGTTTTTCCAAAACAAGATTTATGGGATTGATAAAAGCCATCATAACTTCTTACGGGACGTTTTCAAGTGGCCAGTTTCATTTGTTTCAACGTATTACTCGAACACTCCACGCGATGTTTTTGTTCGTTTAGTGTTTCACGTAAATGCTTTTTAAAGTAACCGAATATTTTGAAGTGCGCTTAAAAAAAGCCTACCCACGTCGATTTCTTCTTTTTTATATTTAATTTTGTTTATTAATAGTTAAAATCCGAAATTTACAATTGTTAAAAATAATTCCGTTGTTAATATTAGATTTTAAGGAAAATGTGGTTTGTCTCAATTCACTAGCTGTATTGTTCTTTTGTGGAACAACAACCGTTTTTGGACGACCTGCAAGCAGTTCCTCGGTGACCGAACTACAACCACGATTGAATTCACTAAACCAGCGGTAGACTGTAGTTTTTGATAGTGCTTTGTCATCATATAAAGAATTAGGTCTATCGACACACAATCTTTTAAATCAAAACGTGGATACGTTTATGCTGAAATGGTTATCATGATGTTTCCAAATTTTAACAACTATAGTACAGTCGGCTTTAGAATAGCATATACATGTTAAATGTGAATTTCCTTTACCTACCAAAGTTATAAAAACGCCCTTCTTCAACAACATAGGAGTGGCAATTTTTAAAACGCCTACATTAAATGGTTTTTGGGGATTAAGTTTATTTACAAGGGTCGGTCATGTCCCGAATAAATAGGTTTTTTTCGCATTTTTGCACTGATATAATAAAAAAAAATGTTTTGAAAAGGGATTTTAATCCCAAACAAACATTTATTATCGAGGGTTCCAAACTAAGTGAAGTAAAAAAGGAGTTAGTAGAGAGATTGCAATAAAAAACAAATAAAACCGTACTGTATAATACACAGGCAATTTGACAATAAAATACCTTATGCTGCAAACATTAAAAATGTGGGCGTCGACAACTGTTTAACTGATTTCAAATTTATTATTATCTAAACATTAAAATTTATTCAATGTAAGCGATTTGAGTTTGAAAATGTGTATGCTATTCTGAAGCCGATAGTACCTACTGTCAGATTTTGAAATAATAGTTAATTACTTAACAAGAGTTGTCAGTAACCCTTTCTTCTTTTTTTACGTCCATCTATTCTTCTACTAAATAAAGGAAGGGCATTATTAGGGGCATTACTCTTTTAATCTAAAAGGTATTTCTCTAATGCTAAAAGCTTCTATGGTATTCAATTCACGAAAGGTATGTAAATATACCAAATAAGGTAGTCCGTACATAAAAGTTTCATTGCCATTTAATGAAACAAAGAAATTTAAGTTTTCTCATCTAAACGCAAGTGTGTGTTATGAGATCTCATTACGTGCATGTTATTGTTAAATGTCACTTACAAGCAATGTCAACAGTGCGATTTTTGACGCTTACCTAACGCAAATAATTAATATTGCCGAATATTTGCTTTGTATATTGCTGAATTTGCAGGCAGATTAACAACTTTTTGGGAAAATTGGACTTAGACCAGTTAAGTTAGACCTTAAAGATTTATTGTGGCTCACCCCTAGGTTATATATAGGTTCTATCAGACCTATGCCTCTAATGAAGCTCATCAAGGTCAGTGGCGTCACTTCCATCAAGTCCTGAAGCTCGAGTTGATGTTGATGAGTTTCCTTCTGTAATAGGATGCTTGAATAAACTTTTTACGATTTTTTGGCATGCCTGCGTTCATGCTCTTTGACAGATGAAGTTTATTTATGTCCTAAGAAGCAGTAAATTATCTTCAATCTACTACTCCATGTAATCCTGAAGACAATGGTTTAGTCGCCTTAGTCAAGGCTTGGTAAAAATCTAGCACTGTTTCTGAAGTTATTTCAAAACTTCTTTAGGAGTAGTAGGTTAGGTTAGGTTAGGTTATGTTAGGTTAGTTTAGGTTAGGTTAGGTTAGGTTAGGTTAGGTTAGGTTAGGTTAGGTTAGGTTAGGTTAGGTTAGGTTAGGTTAGGTTAGGTTAGGTTAGGTTAGGTTAGGTTAGGTTAGGTTAGGTTAGGTTAGGTTAGGTTAGGTTAGGTTAGGTTAGGTTAGGTTAGGTTAGGTTAGGTTAGGTTAGGTTAGGTTAGGTTAGGTTAGGTTAGGTTAGGTTAGGTTAGGTTAGGTTAGGTTAGGTTAGGTTAGGTTAGGTTAGGTTAGGTTAGGTTAGTTTAGGTTGTCTACTTTTAATAAATTTAAATCTCTATATATTAGATTAAATAAATTTTGCACTATAATTTTAAATACAATTTTGTCCTAAAATATGTGTTAGTTACATAAAAACTTAAATATCAAACTATACTGTGTAAAAAAGTATAAAGAATATTCTCTTAGTTTAGACATACGTGCTGTTGTGACGTCATGCAGTGCATTCTAGTTCAATTGGTAACATTATACTTGAGAAATGACATGTGTAATTAACGTTTTGTAGGACAGTAATGGACCAATATTTTTTACCATTCCTTCAGTCGTAGAAAAAGTGTAGTACGCAAGTCTAGGATAAAGTTAATTAGGTCAACTAATATTATATTTATAGCATATGGTATATTATTGCTTTCTTCATAATACTCTTTTTAGTGACAGTCTAAAAAATAGTATACTATAACGATGGCTTAAACTGTAAACCAGCTAACTCCAAAAATGTAAATTTTATAAAAGACAATAAAAACTGGTTCGGATGTCTCCAGAGCAACATTTAGAGATTTCATAAATATAAATAATAATAATGTTACAATTGGAAACTTGTATTATAATAAAATTATACCATATTTTTTAATATTGTAACGGGTGACAGATGTGTGACGGATGAATGTGACGGATGATAGTGACAGATGTGAGAGGAATGCATGAATTTTGATAATGTCTTGCTAAAATATACTAGAACTCTTTCTTTTCCGTCTTGAAGTTGTGAAAGTATAGCTCCGATTTCCACATTGCTAGCGTCGGTATCCAGAATAAGTCTGCCCTCAGGACGAGGATAAGCCGAAGTCAATTCCTTCTTTAAAAATTCAAAGGCCTTTTGGCATTCTTCACTCCAACAAAAAGTCTTATCTTGCTCAGTTAGTCTCGTTAAGGGCTTGGCGATGCTCCAAAATTTCTAACAAATCGTCTGTAATATGAGCAAAGACCCAGGAAGCTACGAAGTTGATGCTTATCAGAAGGTACCGGCCACTCTTGAACGGCTTGAATCTTGGCGGGATCTACAGTAACGCCATCCTTGCTTACAACATGTCCCAAATAACTGACCTGTCTCTGGAGCAAGTTACATTTCTTAACATTCAATGTGAGATTGGCCTTTTTCAGTCGTCGAAAGACTTCTTCTAGGTTAGCCAAATGTTCTTTAACATCCTTACCCATTATAATGATGTCATCTCAGTAGACCAAACAAGATTCCCAGGATAAACCTCGAAGAATAGTTTCCATCAACCGCTCAAAGGTAGCAGGAGCATTGCATAAGCCAGATGGAAGGACGGTAAATTGCCACAAACCTGATCCACTAGTCTTTGTCAGAAGGATCCATTTCAACCTGCCAGTATCCGCTCTTTAAATCTAACGTAGAGAAAAGGGTAGAGCCACCTAAGGCGTCGAGGGCATCTTCAATCCTCGGAAGGGGATAACTATCCTTCTTCGTAACCTCATTCAACTTCCTATAGTCAACGCAGAACCGCATTGATCCGTCTCTTTTCCTTACCAATACAACGGGAGAAGCCCATGGACTATTGGAGGGTTCAACTATTCCATCCCGAATCATTTCTTGGAGGGCCTTGTCCGCTTCTTCCTTTTTAACTTGAGTCAATCGTCGGGGTACCTGACGAATCGGACGTGCATCTCCAGTCTCAATCTTGTGCTTGACTATGTCGGTCCTTCCCAGTTTACTTCCAGAACCGAAGACAGGTTTATAGCGGTAAAATAAATCTCTTACCTGCTTCTTTTCTATTTTTGACAAAGATGGGTCTAGTCTAGCCATTAATTGTTTTATGTCGTTGGTTCTGTCTGATTCTAAGGCTCCTACCTGGTGAATCACGGCCGTTACCGGTTCCAAGGTTCCGATTTCGGTGTTCTTTCGCAGAAGAACTGGATGATCATTCATGTTAATGATTCGGATTGGTACCTCTTTGGCTGATCTAACAAGAGCTTTTCCGACCAGAAGTCCTCTTCCCAATATCTGATCATGGTTTTGGGTTCTCCCATAGCGAGGGGGGGGGGTTCCATCCGGCTCTACTTTCTCTAGTCGTGCCGTTACAATATATTTGCATACTACATATATTATTATATACATATTTTGCATATTACATTTTTGGAGTTAGCTGGTTTACAGTTTAAGCCATCGATAAGTGACATCAAATCCGAACACTTACTAAAATAAACAATTGATAAAATTTTCAGCCTTATCAGTTGAAGATTCAGGATTTTATACTGTTTTTTTTTTGATATCCACTAAAAATCCAAAAATGAATATTGTAGCCGTAGTAAAGATCCAAATTTTGATGTTGATGGTTGCCTGGAAAGAGATACCAAAGGAGGACATTGACCACCTGATCAGAAGCATGCCTAGACGCGTTGGAGGGATGCATCCACATACTATTAAAGGTAAAAGGGCTTTAAAGCAATGCAATCATTTTGAAATTTTTATCATTTACTTATTATGCTTCAGTATTTTTATCAAAATAAAATCATTGAAACTAGGTATTCGGATTTTTATGTTACTTAGTATATTTAAAATTATTTTAATTAAAAATGAATATTATTGCCTTTATCTGTTGAACCAAAGTTGAACCAAATATTTCCCATTCTATAAACTGGCATTGTCCGTAGTCACTCCTTATTTTGTAACTTCCCATTCGCCAAGCCAGGTGGAGAATTTGATTCATTAGTCGTATTGTTACACAAATAATATCAAATCACGCCGTTATTTTTAACATCACACGCCACAAGTTGATTGGTAATAATACTATCGATGAAATGTGACAAATTATGTCACAAGAAATTCGTTATTAAAATGAAGGATGAAGTTTTGTTGATGAAATCATTTGTGAAGAACATAAACAAACTATAAATTGGAAACATTTTAACTGCCATCAACAATTTATCCATCAAATAACATTAATTTAAAATACTGTTTAATAAATGTCATAATATAATCGCTGCTTAAATGATAATCTTTTAAAAAACTTGTTATTGTTATTCTCGTACAAAGTTTCTCGTCTTAAAAATTTGTATTTATCTATTTATAAATGATATGCTTGTGTCTTTGATTTGCCAAGACGGATCTGATAAGTAGAAAAATAAACTCGATCAGCATTATTAAATAAAAAAAAATGATAAATTCTGTTTTTGCTGGTAAAAGCTGAGTAAAGCTTAAAATCACAATGAGATAATGATATTTGTTTATTTAGAGGCACGTGCATCCAGCTTTAGGTATTTTTTATACCACCTGCTTGTATTTATATAAGTAATAATTAGTGCTAATGTTCCAAACCTTCTGGTTTGTTAATTTTTACTAATTTCCAAGTTAGATTTAATCGTTTTCTAATTAAAAAACAACTACTGCTAGGGCTATACCCTCCAACGGACATTGAATCACATTTCAATAGAAAACGTGATAGCTATCAAACTGCTTCGATACTTAAGACCATCTCTTTCTCAAATGAAAGTAGTACTCGAGGCCGTTTGGAAACTCAAGAGACTTCAAGCTAAGTATCTCCTAGATACTTTGTTTTTATTCAGACCAATGCTGTCATTATACCACCTTTGTTTATAATTTTTTAAGGTTGCTTTTGCTTATTTTCTTGCCTTGTCGGTTTTCCCAATGCTTGGCTTTGATGCTTTGCTGATTCCAAAGGATTGCATTCCAAAGATTAGTGTCTCTGCCCTTATTCTGATCGGTATATCCGCTACCTAGTTCCCTTTCACTCCAGTGTGTCTTGCTGTTAATATTTTAGTTTCTCAAAATATTCCATATGTTTTGTTTTTGGGCTTTTCTGAATGCATTTTGCTATTGTTGGTATTTCTGCTAGAAAAAATAATTCCAGAGTGTGCTCATACTTTGTACTCCTTTAGTTTTGGATAATTGGCATATATCAGAGGAACCATGTTTTCGGATCACAGGCAAATTAAATTCTACTTAGCCACTCCATTTTTGATGGTCGCGAAATTCCGAAGCCCGAAGGAAATCAACTGGGGAGGTTATAACAACGCAATTGGAAGATCTGAGCAAGGAATAAGGGATGTGGAGAGCCTTGAACTGGCAGTTAAAATGGTAAATCAGGCTGTGTTCAATGACAACTGTCCAGAAAAATCCAGGTGGCAGAGGAATGGTGGAATAAACACTTACAACAGCTTAAGGCGCGTGTAAGAAGATTGTTCAACAAAACCAAATGCAATCAGGACTGAGTAACCTACAGGAAAACATTAACACAGTACAATAAAGAAGTCTATGGAGGAAGTTCTGTGAGGTACCCCCTAAATCCACAAGGTCTTGGCAAAGGAAGGAACTGTAAAGTAAAATCTATTTAGGTATATCCCAAAGGCATGGTAAAGGGTTAAGTTAGTAGTACTAAGGAATACTATCTGCGGTGCTAAGGGAAACCTTTTGGACGATCTTCTTGGAGGCTTCCCTTGAAAGTGTTTATACAGATGATCTTGCAGTTATGACAAAAGGACGATTTGGTAGCATAGTGCTAGCGCTCACAAAGAAGGCTCTAAAGAAAGTGGGCAACTGGTGTGAAGGTTAGGGCCTATCAGTCAGTCCTCTCTCCTTCATTAGGAAAATATCACTACAAGGTTTAAGGGGATAGATATTCCAGGCTAACATGGACTCCAAAAAATCACACAAAAGTCTCCCCTTGGGAGATGTGAATGGCTGTGCGGGAAATCATATGGGGACTCAACCCAATGGTTATATTCAAGGATCATAAGAACAATGTAGATCTATGGTTCAGGAGTTTGGTGGAGAAAACCCATCAGGCTGGCTAGTTATTCAAATACTTGGTAGGGTTCAAACCTGACATGCCTGAGCATCACGGGAGCTATTAGAACGGCCCCAACAGAAGCGTTAGAGGTTTTACTAAATTGACCACGTTTGCAAATTTATATTCAAGGGGAAGCTATAGACGAATGCAAGGTCAGGCCCCAATAAGATGAAGTCAAGGTAAAGTAAACGATGCAACCATGGTACACGGATGGTTCCAAAACCGATTTTGGTACAGGGACTACGGTTATACGGCACAAGCCAAGGACAGAAGGCCAGCTATACTAAGGAAAGTACTTTATTTCAAGCAAGAAATGCAATGCAAGGTTGCTCTACGAAACTGATTACTTGAAAGGTGGAGAATTAGTCCATCGTAATTCATTCTGGTAGTCAAGCGGCTCTAACGGCACTTAAAGCTTGTATGGAGCTGTGTGTGTGCGCGCTCAAGTTGAAAAGCCAAACTTCATGAGAAAGACAGGGCTAGATGAAGTACTCTAAAATAAAAAGAGCAGCACAATAGACCTGTTTTAGTAATCTGTCTTGCAGCTACCCTTTCATAGGTCTGTGTTTCAATATAGATAAGATCGCTGAACAAATCAGCACATCCTCAAATAATATACTAACTATCCTCTAGTTATAAGGCAGCCACTGCTTTGATAGAGACGCTTAATGGTTTAGGAAGGCATCAGCAACAATATACATACATGGCGAAATCAAAAGTATAATGATGTGGGTTAATAATGTCTCGGTTTTATATCTATTTAGATTCTCCAAGTAAAGGTTAGAAGGGGGAAACTTCTTATATGTCCAAAAGATACAAATTATTTTAATTAAGATGAAGAAGTGACTTATAGAAGAAGTGCTAACCAAAGATGAGAACATAAAATAAGGAAACCAAATACAGTTGCCTTTGAAGAAAAATATTCGGTAAATCAAGAACACAAATCTGCTACAAAAACAATCTATATAAATAAAGAACAAATAGTTTATGTTTTATAACAAAGTTCTTTGTTCCGTTTTCTGTTATTTGGCATATATCCAGAAAATACTCATCTTTGGTAATTTTGTTACAAGTACCAAACTCATGTTTTACCCTTTTTAGGTTATTTAGGG
Source organism: Ophraella communa (assembly GCA_035357415.1). Lineage (NCBI taxonomy): Eukaryota > Metazoa > Arthropoda > Insecta > Coleoptera > Chrysomelidae > Ophraella > Ophraella communa. The sequence goes on along the minus strand of CM068982.1, from coordinate 9,673,963 downwards.
TTGAAACAAGTTTGCGTTAACATCGTCCCTTGATTTCCCAAGGTTTAAACAAAGCTTGGGTCAATATTGGTTGCTTTAACTTTAATTAAAAATCATTAAAATATAATCTCATTGTAAATCATCATTTATTGTCACATTATACCTTTAATAATTGTCATTTGGATTTATAAATTATTGCCCTACTTAAGTTTATGTTTCTGTATACTCCATATTATACATATATATCTCGAAAGGTTCAAATTTCCTCATAAAAGAAGAAAAAACGAATGACATATACCAACAAATTAGTTTAGAGCCATTAACGTCAAATAAAAACACTTTTGAAACCTGATTTAAAAACACTGAAAAGAGGTTAATATAAACTTTACGCAGGTCAAGGTGGTAATAAATAAGTTAATTGAATCATTCATATACGGGGATCAAGAAAAGTGTCAAACATGTGTAGGTATGCATAGACAATGAATTTATTTCTTTTCTGTATTTCAGGAAATATTGTAGAGTGACAGGAATATTTACTCTTTATAAGAGTATAATTAACCCAACTTAAATTTGTTTTTCCCTTATAGTCTGTACTTTATGTTTACTGTTCGGTGTTTTTCATATAAAATGTTAAAATTTAAGTGGTCTATAAAACGTTCTAGTCAATATGTATACAGGGTGGCTCTATTGTTGATTTATTTCAACACTTTTGAGAAAAGTGGGAATAGAATATTGTGAAACTAGTGTCACAAAGGCGGATTTTGTAGTACGAACGCAGTTTACGCAAAGAACCACGGAGTGGTGAGTTACGTAAAATACGAGTACTGCAAAATCATTCATTTTACACGAGTTTTACATCCTATTTCTTATAATTCGCATCCAGAAAGATGTTTAACTCAATAAAAAAAACTAAAATACTATTAGAGATTTTAATCTTAATTTGTTGATGTTGGTATTACAAATTTGAATTTGACAGCTGACAAAAAGTATTATTCTAGTTAGCTAGATCATAAAAGTTGCCTTTTATTAGTATATTTTTTGCTGAAATTATTTTGTGGACTCTTTAGAATTGACATAAGAACTGAAAATGAGAAAATTGCTTGTCAATCAAATGTCACACAACTTATGTCTGTCTAAACAGTAACAGTACATCCAATTTCACGACAAAAAAGTTTCTAAACCAGTTTTACAAAGTAGCACTTTGTAACACTGATTTTGTATAGCCAGCTGTTCTTCTGCTGGTTAGTTTGGGGTTCGAGGATTCACTAGCTCTTTTTGTTCATATCCTCTTTGGTTTATATTCCTTCTTCCAATTCTTTTCTACTCACTAGGTTTCTTACCATATAGTTTATCGCCTTCCAATTTTGAATATTCTCCTGCATCACTCCAAGGTGTATGCTCATCGTCGCAGTATATACCTTGGTAAAGAACTGTGACTGCTTTGAAATTGTGCCATAAAATAGTCGGTACTCCTGAACCTTCACCTAAACAACGAACCCGTGGCTCTAATTATGGAATTATCCTTCTGGTTCACGTTGCAACTGATCTTTTGTTTTCTGACCAACTTCTTTGCTTTTTTGCCATTTATTCACCCTTCTCGTTTCTTTCTGGGATTTGGAAAACTAGTTTTCTTAAGTATGTTATGAAGTCTATTTGTGGAGTTTCTGTAATAACTCTATCAAAGAAGATGTGATGAAAGATAGAGGAGTCGTTTTTGGTTTCCAGGATCTGTGATGTTGAGTAGCAGCTTACAAGATTACAAATTGGGCCGAATTGAAAGCCTGATGCACTGCGACCTTTACAGACCTATTGTATCTCTCATCTAGCCCTGTCCTTCTGATGCCCTCTTACAGACAGAACCTGCATAAGCCTATCTCTGTCTGGCATACAAGACTCATGTGCTTATTGAGACTGCAGTGTCCAGCTAACAGTCCTAGTTTTATCCTTACTGACTTTCGTCCGTGAGAGACTTGATTTACCTAGAAGTTTGCTGAATTTGCGATTCCATGGACGGGTTCAGGTCCTATCGATGGTCCTTAACAAATAATCATTTCTAAAATCCTAGTTTATGCTAGAGATAAGAGATATATCGTAATAAATCAAAATTTTAGACTAAAATAATATTACCTTATTTGTTAAAACAGTCTATGTTTTATTGAGATGCTAATAATTGTATGTGTTTCTTATGGGTTTTGAACCAAATGTGTATGTTTGTCTAGTAGAAATAAGTTGTTATTTTTATAATATTAACTAAAATCTGGATTAAAAATGGAGAAATTTAATGAATTTAAAATGTAATCTAGAATAAAATTATAGAATTTCAGCAATAGAAAAAGATATTCAATGATATTTGGAGAATGTGTTTATGTAAAAATTGGTTAGGTATAAGGTATTTTTGCTCATAATTTTTTTAAATCTCATTATAAAATTATAAATGGCAGTCATTAGACCGCTCCGTTTCATTCAACAATATAATAGGAAAAAAGTGAAATTTAATTAGGGAAAGTTATTTTATTAATAATAATAATTGTTTAAGTTTAATTATCACTCAATTAATCAAGCAATAAGGTAGAATTAATTAAATTAATTTATTGAAACATTTCGAAAAATTGACTTAAAAAACAATTAAATTTAAATTTTTTATGTCATTTCTGGGCAAAAAGTATAAATACCGAGAAATTTTCGAGAGAGTTCCATTTCTTACGAAGGCAGGTCCACGTTAAAAAAAATTGAAAATCGGTTAAATTTAATGGCTGACCAGTCATAAAAATATTTAAATTGTTACCCCCACCTATGTAAACGGTCAAATTAAAAATTATAAAGTTAAAACCATTAAAAGTTGGATCAAGTAAATAAAATTGGAAAACTAAATGAATGGAAGTATTTTAATATCCACCTACCTGAAATATACATCCCTGGATTAAAAAAAAGCAAAAAAGAATTCGTTGATCGCGCTCTGTTGTCGCGTTCAAAAATGGTGTAGTGTATTGTAGTCAAATAAAAAGAAGAATATTAGAGAAACCGTTTGACATTTATTAGATTCTAATACTATTTTAAATGCTTGGCAACATAGTCCCGTTCTGACAGCTGTGATGTGCAATTAAATTTATACTGCAATTGATATCTTGTTTTAACGGAGTTATTGGATCCAGGAACACAATATTGAAAACCCATTTTTATCTCTAATTAATCACAAATTGTAACAAATACTTTTTATACATTGTAAATTACTGTAAAGAATAACCGAACGTAACTTACTATAAACACAAAATGACAATGAAATTCACAAAACACAAAAATTCTTTGACAGATACGACATATGACAGCACAACAGCGTTTTTTACGGTTGGAACTTCAACTACTAACAATGAACTTTCATTTACATTTAAGATTTAAAATTCGTAGTCATGATTTATGCTACTGACAGTAATTGACGATTTATTTCTTGCATTGTCAAATAGCCTATTATTGTTTTTGAGTTCCGTTAATTCGTTGGACTTCCCTGTATGTTGGGGTTAGGCCCAACGATGTAGTTAGTAACCAGAGGAAGTCAAGTGGGCATAAACCTTTAGTCGTAAAATTATTGAGTTGACAAGTGTCGCCTGGCATTTAATGCCTCTAATGTGCACGATCGTATTTTCGATGATTGAAAGGGAAACAGTTAAAATTTTATAGTTTTTCGACTCAGCCTGCCCGTCAGGATTTGTTAACTAATTATTTATTTTGAAAGGTCTTTACACGCATCGTTAAAAGTCTGTGTGTGTAAAAAAATCATGTTAAGTCTATCGTAGTTGACTCGTTAATTCTTTTTTTTTATTGTAACAACAATTTTTCTTATGGTTTTATAAAAACTTGGAGATAAAGAGAGTCCCGACACCACCGCAGACATCGAATTATAAACGATTGATTATATAGCATAATTTTAATGTGTTATTCAGGATGTGGATTAATTTTATCGATACAAATAATGTTCTTGTGTGGATTTAGTCACTGGGAATTTTTAAATACAAATATTGAGCAGGTAATCACATTAACAAGTATTAAAATACGTTGCAGTTTTGATGTAAGTTAAGCCAGACAGCTTTTCTGTCGTAAACAATCATCTTACGAATACCGATTTTTCGTTTTGCAATTATCGTGATTTCGAAGTGTCTGGACATGCATTTGAGTTTCAAACGCGGCCCTTTTGAAATCGAATACAGTTCATAATCCGTTAATACAACACAGACTAGTAGACATGACAATACACAGCTGTTTTGTTTCGAGGAAAATTCATCTACAAAAAAAGCGTATCGAGAATGGACTACTGGGAAATATTTTTCGGCAGACGTTTTCTTTTTATGGTCAATAATAAAAAAATTTGATAATATAATTAATGCTATACTTTTTTAATAAAAGAAGAGAAGACTTGTATTTCTAGTGTGTAATGTTTTGTTAAATTCAGTAACTAAGCCCTTACATTTCATTTGCAATAATAACATACTGAAAAGTATGGTTATAATTTTACCAATTTTATTACACACATTAATTATGTAGGGTCACCTATATTAATTTTATTTGCAACACAAAAACAAATTTATGTTTTCAATATTGTATCCTTTTTTGTCGATTATTGTACTAACTTAATAGATAGAGAGATAGACAGATAGATAGTCAGACAGACAGATAGATAAATAGATAGATAGATGGACAGACAGATAGATAGAGAGATAGACAGACAGACAGATAGATAAATAGATCTACATATAGATAAATAGATAGATAGATGGACAGACAGATAGATAGATAGATAGATAGACAGACAGATAGATAGATAGACAGACAGACAGATAGATAAATAGATAGATAGATGGACAGACAGATAGATAGATAGATAGACAGACAGACAGATAGATAGATAGATAGATAGATAGATAGATAGATAGATAGACAGACAGATAGATAGATAAATAGATAGACAGATAGACAGACATATATACAGACAGATAGATAGATAAATAGATAGATAGATAGATAGATAGATAGATAGATAGATAGATAGATAGATAGACAGACAGATAGATAGATAGACAGACAGATAGATAGACAGATAGATAGATAGACAGACAGATAGATAGACAGACAGATAGATAGACAGACAGATAGATAGACAGACAATTAGACTTTAATATTTTATTTATTCACTGGTATACAATTTACTTGTAGAGTTTTACTTTCAATTTCTCAATAGCTATTGCAATAATAAAATAGAAAAAAATGTTTATTTTCTATTCGGGACACTTGTAACTGTTTGTAACAAAAATCAGCGTGCAACACAAAGAGCATATACCTAGGGTGTTGTATTTAAATCTAACAATACCATCAGAAAATACTTTTAAAAATGTTTATATATCGTCGGTTTGCAGCATAAAGTCATTCAGTGACATAATTTTGTAATAAATCGAGTTAAAGTAAGTAACTTAATGACAATGTTTTGAAATATAGTTCACCTTATAGTTAGTGATTGAAATTTATTATAACAGTGACTTTATTCACACTTAATGACTTTGTGCATACATAGAACTATTGAAAACTAGTAGTCCTCTCATAAAACACAATTCTAAAAAAATGTCAGTGAATTTGCTGCAAACCGACGATATTTAGATTTACATATTCATATGTATATCTGGTTGCATAGATAAACCAGTCCATATAATTCAATTTACTATTGCAAGTTCCTACAATATTCTTATTTGTCTACTTCTAGATATGCAACCCACATTACACAGATCGTAAAGTCACAATAAATTCAATATAAACGTAACTAAAAGTTTTCTTTAGGGGAATTAATGACCATCAGATTTTTGTAGAACTATAAAATTTTTATATTAAGGCCCTACTACATTAATATAAAAATATATTGGCATTATTTATCAATAACAACCTGAACATCAACAATACTAAATTAGTTTTAATAAGAAGGTTTTATTAGGAAAAAAATTAAAATTAAAAATATTTTTATGCCTTCTGAAATTACAAAAATCATCTTTTAAAATGTGGAAAAGTAAACATGAAATTTTGGAAGAAAAATTTCCAGATCCATTACGTGTTTACATGTTTCTATATCAACCATAAAGTGTCTTGTTTATTTCATCTGGTTTTTATGTATAGTTTTGTGTTTATTACTGCTCTACAATTTTGGTTCTTTGTTTTAATATAACAAAAGCTTTTCTTCTGGTCATTTTATTAATCCTCTGCATATACACTGTCAATTGATTAGATTTGGTTGTAAGTTATGCCTGCTCTACCTACATATTCAAGAACAAAATTAAAAACCATTGGATTCAATCTGTTGACTATTTTCTTTTTTTTGTTTAGGCTATCAAAAAATGAATCAGTTATCTGATCTTGAATAATATAGACAACATACATATGTACTATCTATCATAATAATTATTTTTGTACTGAAGAAATCATATGGCGTTGCCTAAAGTATAAAGATATTGTAAAAGTTGGTATTTTGCTTAAACATTGTTTGATGTTGAAGTCATCAAATTGTACATTAAATGAAAGCAAGGAAGAAAGGAAAAAAGTGTCTTAATCCTGAAATGTTTATATTAAAATAAAGGTTTGTTAAGAGTACCCACATTATCTGGGTAATTGGGACACTCAGCATTATGAAGAACTGATCTACATGCAGAACTATACAGAGGGATGCAATAGATTAAAATAAAAATTAGAATAAGAATCCAATTTAATCAAGGAGTTTGAGGAAACTTTTACTAAATATAATAATTTATTAATTTTTTCATTTTCCAAGTTGATTTCATTTTTTTTCTGGTAATTACAGAACATTTTAACAAACCATGATATTGAAATTAATTAATCAAAGTAATATAATTAGTATTTTAGGTTTATTTAGATGTATCAAACATTGCAAAACTGCAAATCATTTTATCCTTCATTATATTGTGTTACATTAGATTTCTCAGCGTTGTGTAATAAATAAATTGAATTATCAGTTATTAGTTCATACGCTAATGATTCATTGTTATCAAATGATAGATTTTTCTTTAATGAATCATAAGCCTTCCGCAAAAAGCATTTATTAATACTTTTGCTTAGTTTGCTATTTAATCATTGAATATATTGTGATAAGATGTTGCCAAAGTTAACAATAATCGGTTTTTCAGCTTTCCAATTATGTTTTATCAACTGATATAATTTACAGTAATTAGTGTATCGTCAGAAAAAAAACACCACATATCTTTGCTTTACAAAAAACTGTTGTATTAGTTGAGGAGAGCTTAATGTATAAATCAAGTGAAGTGGCATTTGGGATTGGTAAATTATCACTAAAATAAAACAAAATAGGGCTAATCAGTTAGTAAATATATTGATCAACAAAATAGTTAGCAAAATGACCTTCGCCTATTATGGCAGATTTCTTTAAAAAACAAACAAAACAGGCGTATTCAAAATATGTAGACATGCGCACTTGTGCGCATTTTTGTATTTCTAATATGGCGGGTAGAAGGAAGGGGGACCAACTATTATAGGAATAATGTCGAAAAACTGTCCATCGGTAAGCAGCAAATAGTAGATGGAGCCAGAGTAGCAGAAGGGTAAAAAACAATGTGAAGTCAGTAACAATCCATAGGTTATAAACAGAGTGAAGTGAGCTGGGTTGAAAAATTTAATATTTTTCGTGACTTGTGTAAGTAGTTAAAAATAATGCAGTATTTAAAATCCCAACTACTTACGTAGTCAATTGTAATTTAATTTCGTTTCTTACTCTAACAATTCATTTTGACATAGCCGATCACAGGACAAATAATTGTTCTTTTCGACTATTTGTAACGTCTGTGACACTTACTCTTGCTACTGTGGAGCCACCAATTTGCTTTCTTTTGATGGACACTTTTTAATACATTGAGTTGGTTTTCCTTCCTTCCACCCTTACAATTTCTAATCAGACTGGGAGCAGTCTTACCAACTCTTTGAAAATGTTTTCCCTAACCCAGTAAATTCAAATTTCAAACCAAAACTCCCCAAATGTGACCCAATCACTTTTAATATTACTAAAATTTGCTTATAAACTTATACAGAATACAACTGTATGAAGGGGAGTAAAATTTATAAATAAAAAGCAATTTACTAAGAACATTAAACGATGAAACTTTTGAATAAAACTTTATTTAAAAAATTAGTTTTTTTAATTCAATGACAGATGTTTGGTCAAACACATTGAAGTTTAATTTTGTATTTCAAGGTAGCTGTCTGATGTTGATTAAGTAATATTAAGACTAAACCACGTATTGAAGTAATAAAACATAACAATATTAAAGCTTAGATATTATTAATTGTTTAATTTTCTTAGTAAGGTGGACTTTCACAGAGTAAGGCTTAGTACAATAAATGTATAAAGCAATTTAAATTTTATCCATGAAAATGCCCACAAAAAATACTCCCTAAATAGATTTTTTCTCTTAACTTTAGGGAGGACACCACCCAAGTTGGCATTACTGACTTTAAGATAATGTTCCTAAAATATTTTTTAAAACTATCACTAACAATAACGACTAAATAAACCTATGAGATTAATAGACAAAAACTAAAATTATTTTTTACAAATGTTACATGCGAAATTTATTTATACAAAACTGATAAATCTGGTGAGAGAAGTATTGTTTCATTAGCCGTTTATCCAATAGCGAGGTGTCAATTTTTTGTTAACAAGCTATGAGAAACAATGGGTACATTCAGGAGGTCCCAGCGGCTGAGATCGCTTAGTAAGGAGTCTCTCTGAATGTAGCGCTGCTTGAAAGCTATTCAACAGCGGCTGACTGTTTTGCTCAGCGTAGAAATTTGTCGCTTTCTAAAAAGCGCATCGCGATTTTGACATTAATGACATATCGAAATTGGGTTATGTAGGTTTGTGTTGATCTTAATTATATTCTAAGGTGTTGATTGTTGGGATAAGATTTATCCAATTGATAATTGAAGATAATTATTGTAGTTTTGTACATGAACACAATAGACATATAAAAACCAAAATAAAAATTGGGTTATGTTTTCAAATGTTTAGACTTTTGTTCCGCTGTCAGTGAGCCACGCATTCAGGCGAAACGAAGGCGCTTATTAACAGCGGCCACAGCATGCTGAGTGGCTAGATCTAGCCGCTGGGACCTCCTGAATGTACCCAATCATTTAGTTCAGGCTCTTTAGCATGCTGCGCAGTTGCAGCCATCTGGTGGCTTAGCATTTGACTAACAAATCGGGTAGGTATTACAGAAGACTTCATACTTTATACACACCCAAAGAAAACTTTACAAAATACATTCAAATATTTATAAATAAAACAGTAAAAAGTAAAAAAAAACTGTTTAATAAAAAGTATAAAACTTCAAAGAAAAACATTGGGTAAAGCAGAAATTGCTTGAGTAAGATTTATTTAAAACTTTATATCTACAATGACATTTATTGCTAAAATTAAATAGAAAAGATTCAAAAAAACAAACCACAATCAATCAAATCGTTGAATACTTTGTCCTATTGACACACATTGTTTGGTGATGGTTTATTACTTGCACTATTTCATATCACTACTATAATAAAGGTCTGTGATTTGACTTTGTATTTTATTGAATCTTTTCTATTGGATTTAGTTACATTTGAGATGGATGAACTATCTAATTGGCTAAAATTAAAGATAAAAAATTCTCCTCTTGGGTACTTCATTTGTGGTGATACTGTTTGATAAAGGATCTATTATCAACTATCAAGTTTACTATAACATAAAGATAATATAAATGTATTAAGAACAGTAAACAACTAAACGGTTGAATGAATCTTCCACTATTTATTCCTAAAGTACGTTTTAAATTCAATAACAGCTGTTTCGCTAAAAACTAGCATCGTCAGACTGACATGTTTGCTTGTAGCTAAGTACCTGATGTTGATTAAATAGTAAAGGTTAGACCAAGTATGGAAGTAATAAGACATAACAATATTAAAGTCTAGATGTTATTAGCCCCAATATTCCCTCAAAAACTAAAGAAATTAAAAGTTATAAAAGTATTACATATTGTGGAAATATTTCTAATACAATTTCAATAATATCTTCGGCAGCATCTGCATTAATTTCATTCAAATCACACAAATTTGTTAAATGTAAAAACAAAATTACCTAATTTAAAAAAATCTGGTGTTTACAAAATTAATTGTCCAAAATGCAATGCTGTATATGTAGGTCAAACACAAAGAAATTTTGAAATAAGATTCAATGAACACTTAAGAGCATATAGATTAAAACAACCAGATAAGTCGAACTATGCAAAACACCTACTGGAACATCCAAACTCACTTATACACACCAATGACAATCATATACTACACATTTGTGATAAAAAATCAAAATTTAGATTTCCTCGAAGAACTTGAATAAAAAAGACATATAGCAGATCAACATTTAAAATAGTGAATGAACAAATAAATCTTGGAAGTTCTCCACTATTAAACTGTTTACTTTGAATGAGTCTTCATTTTATACATAGATAAGACGTAATTGTAACACAAATATATTAAGTTATTGTAAAGATCAGCATGATATAGTTTTTTTATGGTTTTTCTATATCATTGCACAGTTATAATGATCTTAAACGATGCTAGTTTTTAGCGAAACAGTTGTAATTGAATTTAAAACGTATTTTAACAATAAATAGTGCAAGTTTCATTTAACCGTTTAGTTGTTGACTGTTCTTAATAAGATGAACTTTCACACAGTAAGGGTTAGTACAATAAATTTCATATAAATATATTGTATATAATTAACAAACATATGAGAAGTTTACATGGAAGTTTGATTGTATAAATTATCGTTATGGAGGGTAGAAAGGAGCACAATCTCATACGGCAGGTAGTCCACAGGATATTAGTAAATATAGAGTCCAGATTGGCGCTAGTGTCGCAAGAGGGTTTAGTAGGAATTGAACTGTCTTCTATGGAATGAATTTAATGTTTCAAAAAACACCTAGAAATGGAACTAAAGTTATTCTGCCCATGTTTATTTTTCCATCCCAATCTAATTACTTCTGGCACTTTTTTTTTAAATTTACCCTGTTGCTACTGCAGCGCCATACTAATTTAACGCATTTACTTACAGACACAGTCCTCTTTCTTTCCACTTTCCACCCTCAGTAAACATAAATAATACAAATAAAGTCTATTTTTATCAATAAGATTATCTATACAGTTGATTTCAATTATGATCCACACTACTAGGTATGCATAATCTTTTACTCCATTACCCAAAGGGTGTATTTAGAATAGCTAGAACTTTGACAATGTTTTATAGTTTTATCATTTTTGCTGACTTTATGGTTATTAACCTCATTTTTTTCGTGATAGTGTCAGTGTGAAATTAATGGCCTCATTATCTTTATTGTTTTTGTGTGTTTTCAGTTGTACTTTGGTCACTTTTAACCAAAATTAATAGACGGTAAATACAGGGAGTAGGAAGTGGCTGGGTTCAAAGTACGATAAATAATTTATACATTAAAAAATTTCATTAAATACAAATGTTACTCGAATAATTTTGTTCCTAAAAGAAATTGATTTGTTGGTTGATTGCTGGTAACAGTCGATCAATTAACGAAATCAGCTTTCACAATGATCTCAGAATCGAATACATCTGTCAAATCACTGTGAAAACCAGTTTCGTCTTAAAAAGTCCATCATCCAAGGGTCGATATGACTCGTTGAATTCCATCGTGGGTTCTTCCGAGTCGGCAAATACCTCTTGTAGGTGGCCTAAAACATAAAAAGTAATCGCAATTAAATTTAAATCGATAACGGGATACTTTTAGGTGTCATTTTTTTTGGGCCACGTTTTCTTTACAATCCTTTAAAATAGACTACTTAGTCTGCGTTAAAATAACCGTACATTATCGCTGGTTAAATAAAAAAATGCGATAAGAAAGATATAAAAAAATTATCTAACAAGGATAGTTTTGGGTTTTAATCTGGACCGATTCGAAGGTGCTCTACAGGGTGAAAGAAAAATATAAACAAATCAGAAGGAAAATTTCTACTTTAAAAATTGAAAGCTACACAGCTTAGTTAGGTACAGATTTTAATGATAAAATAAAAATTTTAATAAAAATCACTCATAAGAAAGAAGCAAGTATGATTGAACATATTTAATTTATTATAAATAAAATTATTAATTAAATATTAAATTTTTATATACGTTGTCTAATTTGAATTATATTTTTGAATACTGGAAATCGAAGATAAACAATGACCTCTTATATTCATCATATCTGTAAAATTAGTGCTTTCTATTTGCTGAAATAACCAACACGAACTTTAAGAAGACTTCACTTATAATATTCGAACACTTCAAACTTTATCAAAAGATCTAAAACCAGCACACACTATATTTATTAAGTAATAATGTTACTACTTCTTATCTATAATATGTTGGACGTATTTTTGATAACCGTTTGAAATCGCACACACATCAGTAGTGGAGGTTCTTTAAAATTTAAATTTCTCAATTTTATCAATGAACTAAGCTGATAACTTTGTTAGTATGGCACGTCAAGAGTTTATTTGCTTTGAGGGATCCTTACAACATGATATCAAACATTTTATTAAGTCAGGTAAAAATAAAATTATGTAATTGTTTGATGTAAATACATTCCGAAATCTTTTGAAAACGCTTAGACGTAAATAATTTTATCTGGGCGACTGGCTCCAGAATAAAACTTGTGGCATTAAATTCGCCTGGACTTAAATTGTTGACCTGCATAATATTCAGGTATATTTCCTTTAATATTAATTGTGATGAACTATTATTTTAAATTAAGGTTTTTCTAAGAAATGTAAATATTTTGTAAATCCATTAAAATTTAATTCTTAAAATTCCCTCTTAAAAGGGCAGATTTGTTTAAATTTCCGCCAGTTTTTAAAACTATAGTTCATTTGTTTGAAGTGGCAGCTAAGGAAAGTCATTAAATCGTGAAATGTTGTAAACAAGACCCTAAATCAGTAGCGCACGTACTTATTAATATCGGTATCAAGAAATTTCATCATATTTTAATCTTCTTACTTAGGTAAGGTAAAACCGAGGGTAAAACACACTCACTGTGTCCCTAAAATATCAGAGCATGTGATTGTTTTGAAAAATTATTTTAAAAAGAAAAAACGTCGAAACACATCAACTCTATTACTTTTCTGTTATTTTTGCTTAACTACTTGAAAAAATGACTCCGCCACTTTTTATCGACTGTCATGTGCAACTAGCATAGCATGGCTAAGAAACAAAATGATTCTTACACACTTATGTAACTAACATTGTGACAGCGCCATCAAATATCAGTAGCACCAAGTCCGTCGTATATACGAGGGTTGTCTGAAAAGTTTCCGACCTAACAAAGATACCAGACATTTTGTCTTCAAATTAATTTTTATTTTTCTACATAGTCTCCTTGTAAGTCTATACACTTCTCCCAGCGATGCTCCCATCTCTTCAACCCGTCCAAATAGTACTCGGCGTCTTTCTCTGCAAAATAGTTGTTTACGAAGGTGATGGCCTCCTCATTCGGCGCAAATCTCTATGGCAACCGCTGAGGTGTGAGACGGCGCATTGTCTTGGTGAAACAAAATTCTTTTTTTCTGCAAATGTGGCGGTTTTTCCGCAATTTCCGCAATTCCATTTTCATAAAAACACTCACATCGACTCACTCAAATGATTGTTAAACAACAACTGCGCGTCCAAAATGGCTGAAATTTTAGTGGGTACCTTTCAAAGCATGCGCAAACACATTCCCCAACTTTTGTTTACGAGAGTAATTTCATAATAAACAAAAATTGTAGCATGAAAAAAATGAACAAATTGATCAAATCGATGGATACAAAATTTCATGTAAATTGGTCAACAGTAAAATTTGTCAAAGGTACCTATAAATAATGATTCAATGACTGTACTATAATTTCTTCATTTATCGCACCGGTATATTAGTTACTGGGAAAGATTATTTCATTGACGTAGGTACCTACACCAAAAGCTGACGTAAGTTCAGAAAGATCAACAGAAATATATAAAATATAATAAATAAAACTTCTAGTGTGACGTCGACATACCTAGCTAAGTAAATTGACGCAAAAAGTATTTACTATCATCATTAAATTATCGCCATTTCATTGTTTTACTTCTGACGTCATCATGTTTTATATTTAAAATAAATGTCCGTCCACTACTTCCAAAACAGATGGACATCTAACTAATAAATCGAAAGAAATATGTTAAGATGAATAAATGGTAGGTACAATTTGTAAACAGAGAAGGCGAAATATATGAGAAATTTCAACAAATAACAGAAGGATATAATATCCTTAATATATAAGATAGGTTAAGGTAACCTGGACACCTGTCAAGGACAAATGAAAACTACAAACGTACAAACTACAAACTAAATCTACCCTTCCAGCAACGGTATTATCGCTACCCGTGGGAAATAGACATACGGGTAGGCCAAGGTTAACATAGAGGGACGGTATAGATAAGGTAATGGTTAAAAAGGAACATAAACCTCTGGTGGAACTAGAACTGTAATACGAATAACAATTTTTCTACGAACAAATAGTACAATAATTGGATTGATTTACATTTTAATAAAGAAAAGAGAAGTGGTATTCAAAAAGGGTGATAGTAATAAAATATTCTGATATTTCAGATCGGCGTTGATTTGGTGTTTCTTCTCGCTCTTTTTGGGTCCAAATGCTGTTCACGAACACTGTCTGTATTACGATGTCTTTGCGAAAGTCTACAAATAACACTTTGACTCGTATTTATGGCCTCTGATACAGCGGTTTGAGAAGCACCAGCTTGTAGCATTCCTACGGCCCTTAACATTATGGGCTTTTTATAGCCAGTTTTATTTATGAAAACCGTATGAATTTGTGCACTAAGTTCGAAAGTAACTATCAACTTTTATAAACAATTTTCAAATTGTCATTCTTTAATAAATATTTGACAACAATGTTAACTATTCAACAAAGAGTATATCTTATTAAGTGTTATGGTATTGGGAAAGTTTCGTACCAGTATGCAATTGCAAAATGTCACGAAAAATATCCAGAAGTATCCATGACGCGGTGTGGATTAAAAAAATCAATAAAGAAGTTTGATGAGACAGGATCTGTTCAAGACAAAAAGAAATTGAAAAAGGCGTTCGTTGAGGAGGATGATGCAGCTACTGCACTAGCTATGCATTCGTTAAGGGAAAATCTAAGTTGAGTCTACGAAAAAGAGCAGTGGAGGTTGGTTTTTGCAAGAGTCGCTTACAGGAAATATTTAAGCAAAACAAAATTTATCAATTCAAACCGAAATTCATTCATACCTTACAAGATTATGATTATGACAAAAGGTTGGACTTTTGTGCGATGATTGGTGAAAAACTTATGCATGACCGATTCTTTCATAATATTTTGTTTTCTGATGAAGCCACGTTTACAACAAACGGAGTCGTTTCTTCCCAAAATTGTCGATATTGGGCTAATGAAAACCCGAGCTACAGGATTAACTGTAATAGTCAATTTGCTAAAAAAAGTTAATGTTTGGTGTGCGGTTTTACCGGATCGAATAATCGGACCGTATTTTCTGGAAGATACATTAAACCAGGAGGTATATTTGTACTTGCTCGACAACTTCTTTATACCTGAATTAGAAAATATTCCCTTGCAGCAAAGGTCTAAGATATACAGTCGGCTTTAGAATAGCATATACATGTTAAATGTGAATTTCGTTTACCTACCGAAGTTATAAAAACGCCCTTCTTCAACAACATAGGAGTGGCAATTTTTAAAACGCCTACATTAAATGGTTTTTGGGGATTAAGTTTATTTACAAGGGTCGGTCATGTCCCGAATAAATAGGTTTTTTTCGCATTTTTGCACTGATATAATAAAAAAAAATGTTTTGAAAAGGGATTTTAATCCCAAACAAACATTTATTATCGAGGGTTCCAAACTAAGTGAAGTAAAAAAGGAATCAGTAAAGAGGTTGCAATAAAAATACCTTATACAAAATACACAGGCAATTTGTCAATAAAATACCTTATGCTCCAAACATTAAAGATGTGGGCGTGGATTTATTATTATTTAAACCGTGATTGGTTATACACAATAAATAGACCATCCTTAAAATTAATTCAATGTAAGCGATTTGAGTTTGAAAATGTATATGCTATTCTGAAGCCGATAGTACTTTCAACATGATGGATGTTCGTCACATTCGACTTTGCTAATTAGAGTATGGCTGGATGAATATTTTCCTGGGCGATGGATGGGACGTTATTAACCAATATTTTGTCCGCCTCGATCCCCCGATTTAACTATTTTAGATTTTTTTTTATGGGGCTACTTCCAAAGACTTAGAAAGAGAATTGAGAGATGTTTTCAAGTTGGGGGAGGATATATTGAATAGATTTTTTTGTTTACTTAGTGTTTCTAACATTATTATTCTGTATTGTTATTTTTGATAGTGATTATAATTCTTGAATGGTTTTTAAATATTTATTTAAGAATGACAATTTGAAAATTATTTTAAAAAGTTGGCAGTTACTGGGTACATCGTAAACGTTACTCACTAGATTAATACATTATTTTTGAACTTAGTGCACAAATTCATACGGTTTTCATAAAACTGGCTATAAAATGAGACGGATTTTGAAATACTTGAATTTTATTATATTTTATGGGGTTTCAGAACAAGCAAAACTTTTTATCAAGAATGACATTTTTCACTAAAACTAATATTTAAACATTTTTCACCTATAATAGGATACCCCATCCGTGGACACGCTGTATAATTAAATAATCGTTTAACTTTTATTTCTTTTTTCATTGAAAATTTAATCCACAAAGTTATATAGCAAAAAGTTGCCTTTAACAACATTTTTAATTCCACAACAGCTGAGTTGCCAGTTGGAAACTATTCAACTGAAGCTTCTGTATTATTACCAGGAACGTTCATTTAATAGTTTTCTCAAATATTTGAGATACAGAAAATACCAATTAATTGAAATAATAAATCATTATCAACAAATAGCACTTAAACAAAACATTTAGTTACTTACAACTTCACTCACTAAATAATTTTATATTCCAAAATTATTATTTATACCTAATAAACAATTACTTAAAAATGATTCAAAATGAACATCTCTGTATTTACGTCTATTATTCATTTACAAAAAAAAGGTCCTTATTACTCACTGTACGCATAAACAAGCCTCTACCCATTCCACCAACAGAAAACTACCCGCAATAATACAGAAAAAAAAATTCTGACGTACCCGTGACGATGTCGATTGCGGAAATTACACACACATTTCATTGATTAGGAAACCGAACCATGAATGAACGAACACACCGAGTAAAAATTTTTTTATCAGCAACGGTTTACTTCCACAAACGAACAAAAATCTACAGCCACATTTATCAGACTTTGAAGTCATAATGTTATTTTTGGCACTTTGAACTAAATCAGAATCACGAAACAAGCTTGTGATTGGGAAAATAATTCATAATAAATTTTTACAACATAATATTCTATTATAATATAAGACAGTGGCGTAGGACGAGCTAGGAGGTGGCGATTGCAGGACTCTCAAAATAATAAATTGATTTCCAAACTATCAAACAAAAATGGATGATTTAATCTCCTATACTTCACATGATGATACTTACAAGAGTATTGGACTGTCTCTAGAAGATGAATAACTTTTTACTGCCAGCAAGGTGACTTGTTTTTACACAATTTTTTTATTTTCTTCGCACAAGTTTTTTAACTAACATCTCATAAAAATCAGAGTACACATTTAATTTGGTCACTGTTTGAGACTTGTACCTTGGTCATCTTCACCGTTCTCTGAATATTCAGTAAAACTTTTGTAACATTAGAAAAATACATTTGTTGAATTCAAAATTTAAATCTGAGGTAGAAGATGTTCGTTGTGTATCTTTAGATGAAACTGAAAGAGGTGAACTTGCACTCACAACATCTAGACCAAATTTATCCCATTCTTTCTATTTTGAACAACTTTTGGTGCTGGACAATTGCTAGGGACATGTTTCATAGTATTCCACATCACACACTTTAGATAATTGGACTTATAAGCATCTCCTGGGTAGTTCTTGATGCTGGTGCCTGTGAAAACGCTGCCATAACTCATCCTAGACATGTTCTATGGGGTTTATTTCTGGACTGCAAGCTGGCCAATCAAACCACCTACCTCTAGTCCGTAAAGAGCATAATCTCCAGTCGTGATCGTTCCATCTTGCAATTCGATGCTGGCGGTTCAATGTTGGCCCTGTAGCCATCCTTCTACAAGACAATCCATTAGAAGCCTTCTTCTAACTACTAATATGTCCAAAAGTTTGGAATATTTAGAAATAATACATCTACGCCTATGGCTTTTTAAAAACTCTTCTTAATATTGATTCGTTTATGTATTAATTTGGTCATATTTAATTGATTTGGGCGCTTTCACATTATTCCAATTCTTGTTTAAATTTCATTTGAGCTGTTTAAAAATGCCCAGAGACATTAGATATATCATATTTTAATAGGTCTAGAGTAATTGCTTTGTTACAACAGGGTTTTAGTCAAAGTGATATCGCGAATATTGCTAGACTTGAAGGACTGAATATCTCAAGGCAAACAATTACACGAAGACTAAATGCGGTAAATTTGTATCGCAGAAGACCTCTACGTATTTCCAAACTAACCTATCAACAAAAAATTGTAAGGTTGCAATGGGCTCAAGAAATGTTACACTATGGTCCTAACTGGAATTACGTGATGTTGTCTGATGAATCAAGAATTGGCTTGGTTTCTGATTCGCGAAGAACGCTAGTTTGGAGGGCCCCAGGACGACAAGTCCGATTAGAAACAGCCCAACCACGTTTTCCATTTGAAGGTGGGAGTATTATGGTTTGGAGTGGTATTATGAGGGGTACACGGACGCATCTCCTGGTTTTGGAGAGAAGAATCACTGCCTGTATACATCGAGGAAGTTTTAAATCCTGTTGTGCGTCTATTCCGGGGGGTGGTAGGTGATGGATTTGTGTTTATGCATGACAATGCACCTCCACATCGAACAGCTGCAATGCAAAATTTTTTCGAAGAAGAAGGAATAACCACATTAAGATGGCCATCAAATTCCCCTGACATGAACGTCATTGAACATGCCTGGGACATTCTACAGGCACGCTTAAGGCTTGTGTCCTAGTAAAAACAAGGTAAAAACCCATTAGGTTACTCATTAGGGTCAGAATGTGACAGACGCCAACTATGACAGATAACATCCATCAGACACCAATATAAATGTCATCGGCTACTAGACTGAATAGTTTTATTTTTTGGATAATTTGCAATTTTTTAAAAAATTTAATGTGATCTAAATGTTTCACTTGATAGTGTACTAACGTCAAAATGGTGATTAACAAAGAAGACATATTGACTTACTTTTCATGTGATGATTTTTCGGTATTGGTTTCTAAATGATCCATTTCTGATTTATCGTTTTTTCATTGGATATCCTATGGATTAGATAGTGGTTTCAAGTTTTAACAGCGTCAAAATGTACCTGTGAAAAAAAATCATCAACACGTTAATGAAGTATTGTAGTTTAAATATTTTAATTAATTTATGTCAATATAAATTTATCGAAAGTAGTTAAAGTGACTGCTACGACATACAGAATCATGTGAATTAACTAAAAACAATTATGTACTGGGTGTATCAAGTTTACCGATATCAGTTTGTTATAATATTCCCAGAAGTTCAGTGGATTTTTTGTGATCCTTAATTCATCAAGAGAAAATCAAAAAAGTCGTTGTGAAAGGACCGTTAACAGCATGAAATCATCTTTTCCAAATGTCTTTATTGTTTGTATGGAGCATAGAACAAAAAGAAACAGGAAGGAGTCTGTCATATATTAACTTTAAGGAAAATTTGCGACGGAAGTCGGCCATCTTGAAGCTCCTAGTATGACTCATTGTTTATATTTACAGTATACTGTCAAAGCAATATTTGCATATAAATGTCAAAAATGAGCACATAGGCGTATCATTCGGTTTTTATAAATACTAAATTATTTAGAAAACTAATTGTATTCACACAATGATTGGTTGAAATTTATTAAAAATAAAAACCCTGATATAGTTTTTATTTTTTTTTCGGTACGTCAATGGAAAAGGAAATTAAAATTGACAGTTGGCCGCCATATGCAAGCTCCTTTCTGGACTCAAGGTCATTTTGCATATACTCCCTCCTGTTTCTTTTTGTTCTAAGGTATGGAGTATGGAAGGAAGGAGGACCAACTAACAATTAATTTTGACATTCTTCTTTTCTACTATTTGTAACGTCCTGTGACACTTACTCTTGCTACTGTGGCGCCACCAATTTGCTCCCTTTCTATGGACACTTTTTAATACATTGAGTTAGTTCTTCTTGCTTCTACCCTCCATAATTCTCCATAATTCTACAGTTTTTCCTACGAGGTTCGAACAAAGCAAAAACTTTATTTTACATTGTTGTCAATCACGGAACATCAAGACCACGAATATGCACATGGAACATTGAAAAAGACTCTATGACTGGTCAGCTCAAGGTCGATGGGAGTGTAGGGACTAGCACGTCACATTGCACCACACCAATGAGAGCAGCCCTAACAAATGGCGCATAAAAGTGTATATTTGAAATGAAAACTTTGTTGTTCTTTCCTACGTTATTCATACTATAGAATTACATATACAATTATTACATTATATGGGAGTTTTTATAACTTGGCACACCCAGTATAAGTATGAATAAACTTTATTTATATTTTATATATAACGACCGTAGGTGTAGATATTTTAATTAAAATAAAAAATAACGATAAACAATCCGACAATTCACAAAACTAAATGTATTAGTAACTCATTAAAATAAAGGCTAATAATTTTATTGTTGGTATATTGCACGTTCTGGCAAAATCAATTGATTTTATTTACTATTCTATCTTAAATTACAACTGCACAATTGTAATTGTAGTTAAAAATTGAAAATTTTATTTGCATAGTTGTTATGGAAATGTTTTCCTTCAAAACAAACATACACATACGTACCCACAATGCAAGTGTCGTGCATCAAGGTTAAGAAAGTTGTAAACATGTTTATATTTTTGTTAAATTTTTGCCAACATTCAATATTATCTTCCATTTTTATTACACTTTACCTTATGTTAGTGTTTGATTTGCACTCTAAGAGATGTTACTCATTGTTTGCTAGGCGCCGCAATATCATAGAGTGTGGACAAAAAACGGACCTATCATATAGTTCATTTGTTTGGAGTTGGCAGCTAAGAAAAGTCATTAAATCGTAAAATGTTGTTAACAAGACCCTAAATCAGTAGCGCACGTACTTATTTATATCGGTATTAAGAATTTTCTTTTAATTATCATATTTTAATCTTCTAAGGTAAGGGATAAGTAGTCATAATACGAATAATTCGGAAAAAATCCCGAAACACGTCAAATTTAAATTATAACTTGACATTCTTTAACGTGAAAATGCAACCCCTACCTTCAACCCCCTTAGAATGACAGGTACAACCCCCAATTTTTTAAATGGAAAGTATAGGCTTGTGATGTATCATTTGAAAGGTCTCTTCATTCTCTATTCAAAGATGTTATTGTTTTTAAATTTAATGCAAAAATTAATAAAAAAAAATTAATATCATGTTGTTACCGAAATTCGCTACAATACAATCAAAAACTAAAATGTAATGCAAAACGTAATAAAATGTAGAACACGAAAAAGAACTATGAATGTTAATGAAGTAGATGTTCAAAATGTTCTCCGCGAACGTCTTGGCAACACCCTAATCTCAAATAAAACTGTCTTCTAACATTATTTAACATATCAGGCGTGATCGACCTAATCGCAAGCGTTATTCGTTCTTTTAAGTCATTTAAATCAGAAGGTTTAGTTTTGTACAAATGGCTCTTCACATATCCCCATAAAAAGAAATCTAATAATGTAAGATCAGGTGATCGCGCTGGCCATTCAATCGATCCTCGCCTCCCTATCCACCGATTGGGACATATTGTATCGAGGTACTGCCGGACATTAAGTTGGTTATGTAGTGGTGCTCCATCCTGCTGAAACCATATCGTATTCGCTGGAACTTGAGGGTTACCTGGATCAGGATATAAATTTGCCAACGTTGGAATGACATCATTTTGAAGTAGTGCCAAATAATTGTTGCCAATCAAGTTGCCCTCAATAAAAAAGGGACCAATGATATTGTTCCCTACAATCCCTGCCCAAACATTAACCTTTTGAGGGTATTGAGTGTGTTCTTCTCTCATCCAGTGAGGATTTTCCGTGGACCAGTAGCGGCAATTTTGCCGATTAGCATGACCGTTAAGTAAAAAAGTACACTCATCAGAAAACATAACGTCTTCTAATTGGATAATATTGTTATCCAACATGTCCATCATTTGCTCACAAAAAAAAGTTCTCCTATCAAAACCGTCTTCCATGAGCTCCTGAGTAGGTATCATCTTATACGGATGCAATTTATTTTCTTTTAATATGTTTGCTATCGATGTATGGCTAGCATTGAATGTAGTGGATGCCTGTCTACTCGATGTATGTGGGTTTTCCTGAAACTCAAGCAACACATCTAATTTGAGTTCATCACTCAGTGCATTGGCAGCTGCTTTTTTATCTGCCTTACATGACCAAACTCGAGAAACTGCTTTTCTATTTTACTTTTTGTTCCTTGGGATATAGGCGGTAAATTAGGAAATTTCTCATGAAATAGGCGAGTTACTTCCTGTTGTGTTCGGATGTTATCTCCGTAACCAATCATTTGTAGAACTGTTATTTTATGCATTTCCGTTAATCTAACCATTTTTCAGAATTGAATTGAACAAACTTTATACTTAAATTACAACAATGACAACTTAAATAAAACAATTTACTACTGCTTGTTAAAATAGCGTTGCCACGGAAATTCTTTAAAGTTTTTTAATGGTTACCATCTAAAAACCACATTGCTATGGTTTTTGTTCACTTTATCATTATCAAGACCTAAACGGGAAATAAGTTTTAAGTATATTGTAATAAGTTTCGAGTATATTTTAGCGAATTTCGGTAACAACATGATTGGATAGGTAGAAGAGGGCAGATGATGGATTTAACATCCCTATTTTTGAGGGGGTATTTAAAAACAAAAGTTTATGTTACCCAACCAGAATCTCTGGATGATTTACGAGAGAGGATAGAAAATGAATGTCGACAATTAAATCCAACCGTATAAAGCAATGTCAGAAAGGCATTTCAAAATAGATTATACCATTGTATGGAGGTGAATGGTACTCATTTTGAACACTTATTGTAACTTCATAATAAATAGCAAAGTTAAAAAGATTAAAGAGTTTGAACTGTTGTACAACCCATTTTATTACAGGCAAATAAGGTAAAAGTAAAAAATAAGTAAAATTTGTGCTATTAAAAGAAAAATTGTTTATCTCATAAATTAACCACTTTAACCTACAAGTATTATACATTTTTGAAATAAGCTCAAAGAAAAGTATTCAAATTTTACATAAAAAATATGAGAAGTAATTTAAAAAAAAGGGGATGATGCTAGGGGTGAGGGGGTGGCTTTTCCAGTAAATTTAAATAAGCCATAATGCTTGCCACCTCCAAAATAAATTGACGTGTTTTTGGATTTTTCCTAAATACCAGTATTACAAAAGTTATTAAAGGTGGATACTTTTATCTGAAAAGCTGTGTATAACCTCCAATTTGATTTTTTTTTCTTAAAAGATAAAAATTAAGCGAAATATTTCTTGAAAGTGTACTTAGTGTAAACCCTACCTAGTGATAATTTTCCTAGGGATCTTATCAGTCTAATCAAGTGTTGATTGGTTAGTTTTAGAAATAATACAGTTCCGTTATACAAAGTTAATCAGATTAACCCTCAAAAATCAACAATCCATAACTTTGTAGGTACTAAAATGCCTTCATGATATTTGTTGTGTAAATACGTTTCCATTCATACGTTCGGGTGAATGTTTAGCTTGCAAATTTTTGCTGCTATTTTTAAATTCATTCATATTTCGGAGTCCTGTTTGCAAAACAATAATCTGTTACAACAGGAAGTGTCACGAGATAAACGTTTGCGACCTTTGGCCCAAAACATAAGAATAAGATTAATTTCTAGCGAGATGGCGTATGTACATGTTTGTTACTATTTTGTTGAAAAAATATGTTGGTCAAACGGATGACATGTCATGTTGATAGTCGAAAAAATTTATTTAATTTTAGAATGATCTTTGGTTTATCGGTTGTCTTACGACATAATAATCAAAATAGAAAGAAAATAAGCTTGGAGAATAAAAGTTTATATCA
Organism: Ophraella communa; assembly: GCA_035357415.1. NCBI lineage: Eukaryota > Metazoa > Arthropoda > Insecta > Coleoptera > Chrysomelidae > Ophraella > Ophraella communa. The sequence goes on along the minus strand of CM068982.1, from coordinate 9,649,524 downwards.
AAGAAAAAAACGATAGTTTTGGCACTTGTACGTATAGTGTTTGTTTTGATTACTGTTGATCGTTAGTTGCTTGCTTTACTTCTTTATTATTTTTATTACCTACAACTAATTGACAGATGCCGTTGTCATATTCATTCTTGAGTTGGCAGTGGCTACTGTTACGTTAGTAGGTAGGATATTACATTTCTCCCCTACTTTAAAGAAAAAGTTAACAAATGTAAGAATATGTTATTAAATGTCCGTTTCATAATCTTGTAGGTAACTAGTTTTATTTATCTTCTTGGTTTCAAGTCAGGTGCTTCTCTTTCTTCTTCTCCACTTAGCTGTAAGTTGTGAACTTCTCTTTCTTCCTTGCCTAACTCCAAATTTGGAGTCTTACTATCTTCAATCATTTCACTATCGTCTTCACTGATTTCTGATCTATCTTCTTCTATGGACATTTTTCTTGGCACACTATGATTGATTATAGAATTGATATACTCTGTTACTTTTTCTGATTTACCAGTTCTACATGTTTTTGTATACCTTGAAAGGTAATCTAAAGGATTTGTAGCACCTTTCTGATGTATTAAGTTGTATTGATAAGGTTGAGTCTCTCAAGTCTAGCTGTTAAAGTAATTCTGCAATTTTGTAAGATTCTTACTAGTGGTAAGTGATCAGTACGTAGAGTGAAAACTGATCCAAAAAGATACTAATGAAAATGTTGTATAGACCAAGTCACTGCCAGTGTTTCTTTTTCTTTTTGGCTATACTCCGTTGTGTTGGAATCCTATATTCCGGCATTGGTTGGATATGGCCGCACCATCTTAGTCGCCTTTCTTTTTTTTTGTTGTATAATGGTGGATTCAACATGTATTATGTCCTGGACTCGTTCATTTTTGATTTGGTCTAGATATTTCGGCCGACCTTCTCCAGTAGTACATTTCTGTGGCCAACAGTTTTTTCTTTTGTCCTTCCGTTAGTTGCCAGTATAGTAAGATGGACTATGGTGTTGTACAGCAGATGTTTCTTCTCTTTACTAATATTTTTGGACCACAAGATTGAATTTAAACCACCAATCGCCTTTCTCCCATTAGCTATTATTTTTATCTTCAAGATAAGTTTACTCGTGACATTTCTCTATTATCTTGTTTCCTAATTCCAAATTTTCGTCACTTCCACCTACACTCATATATTTTGTTTTGTTCTTCTTCGCCTTCAGGCCACAAGCTTCGCATTCCTCTAAAAGTTTTCTTCACATATACTTTAGATCTTCCTTGGGCAATTAGAATTGGGCCATCGGCAAAATTTAGGGTATACAAAGTGGAGTCGTCACTCAAAGGCAGGCCACTGAAGAAGGGCACGATCCAGAAGTTCCCATAACCTTTTTAACGGTACTGTGCCATATGCCTTTCTTAGGTCAATAAAAAGTAAACGGAGTTGGTAATCAGTAGTGGTAATTTTCTTTTCTATATTTGTGATGGGAAATATGCTATCCATACAAGAACGGTCGGCTCTAAATTCACACTGTTTTAATGTTTTATCCATGCAAAAATAAAATAGATCATTAATCAACAGATTATAAGTAGAGAAAATAGATCTACCTTTTCTCAACTTCCCATTGCTGATCATAGATTTACCACTAATGAGCTTATTGTGTACAAATATGAGCTTTTAAAATAACGCCGTCCAAACATAAATTAAAATTACAAAAAAACAATAACAAACGCAGCATAATGCATACATAACTGCATAAAATGCATAAAAACTCGTTGTCTTATAAAACAAAATGTAACTGTGAGTGGCAGTTTAGTTAGGTTAGGCTAAAAACTGCTGTAATTTTGCAATAAAAGTTAAACAGTGGGAGAAATTAATAATCTGTAGATTATTCCAGTGCTGCTGTAGGACTGGTTTTTGTAACCCCTGTGACACACAGAAATGTTACTCTTTTTTTGTGTTATTTAACAGCCATTAACCCCTAGAACATCTTGGATAAATATCCTCCACCATTGATATGGAGCCAACACTGATTATGTTCGTTAAAAATTAAGTGAAGATCATGTTCTTGAAAGAGTAGCCAATAAGAATAATAATTTCGAATTCCTTGCTTATTTATGTATTCGATCATTTGGATTGTTTCGAATACTAAAAACATTTTTATTATTTTCTGAAATAAAACCTGACCCGCAACATCCTGCGGGAAAAAAAACTCCCATAGAAAAATTGTATTTCATTCATACTTCCCAGCATATTTATGAGCAACATACCGATTTATCAACGAAATATTTTGTTAATATCAGCAAACGGATGGAAGTGGCGGTTTAAAAAATATATATTCCCATGTTCAAAAAATATTTATCGTAAGCAGAAATAAGGTAACTCACAAAAAAAGCTGCGTAGGAAATTATTTAACGATAATAATTTGATTAGTTATGAACGTCTAGCAGCATCTAGGTACGGTGTGTGTAACGACTAAAGTTTACTAACCAGGGGGTTGGCTCGGAAAGTAGCTACCTACATATATGTCTAGAGACAAATTTTTACAGATTTCTTTTCCATCACAGGCAAATGTCATTTGTCATTTGAAATAGGTTTTGTTAGAAATTATAAATTTTAAAATGTCTGTTTTATATAAAGATTTGTATCAATTTCTTTGTTTTTTCTTGATTATTAGGAAATATACATGTATTTAAATTAGGTATTACTAGATATAACTATATACCTACAATACATAAAATCTTTTCTAAAAGTCAGTGTATTTCATGTTGTAAATGGAAAATTAAAGTATATAACTGTGTGCTGTACTGTCCAAATCTTCAGTTGCAAATGATCTTATAGCTCATTATGGTAAGTATTCAATAATTATTCAATATAAAATGAAGTAGATAATCCATAACACAAATGTGACTCAACAATGAATAAAGGAAAATACCAAAATCAATCTCACAGATTTTTATTAACACAACTAAAGAACAGCGACTAGTTTCGGCCTATAAGCATGCCATCATCAGGCTAGAAAAAACATATGGATGAGGTAAAACAATGCAGATTACATTAAATAAACAAGCTTGCATATTGTATCAAGGTATATGGTGAAACTAATGGACAAAAAAATGTGACATCAAATTAAAAAATTGATTGTGTTAACCTCTACTTTTTGGAAGTTCATCTTACTAAGAACAATAAATAACTGCACAGTTAAACTAAACTTCCACTATTTATTTGAAAAATTCGCTTTAAAATCAATTACAGCTGTTTCGCTATAACTAGCATCGTCAGATTGACATATTGAAATTACAAACAAACAACATGTAATTTCAATATAGTTATAGCGAAACAGCTGTAATTGATTTTAAAGCGAATTTTTCAAATAAATAGTGGAAGTTTAGTTTAACTGTGCAGTTATTTATTGTTCTTATCAAATTAAAAGTTAAGATCTAAGGGAAATTGTGTAAGGTAAGACAAAATGACTATAATGTCTTTTGTCTTACCTTACATCAAATTAAAACAGCTGAAATTATAAACTTAACTTCCAATATCCACTGTAATTTTACAACTATTAATTTATTATTTGTTTTAAAAGCAACGGATATATCTGGAGTGTACAAAATTATATTTTGTAAAGTTGATATTTGATAAACAAATATAGTACACCACTATTATTTAACAATTTTATATCCACATCTTGCTACTCTAGTTTATTTTGTTTAAATATTTGTAATTAGCACTGAAACTATTAATTTATTACTTGTTTTAGAAGCAATGGAGATATCTGGACAGTACAAAATTGTATTTTGTAAAGTTGAAATTCCATAAACAATTATACACCACTATTATTTAACAATGTTTCCTTACAGCTGAAGGTTTTACTGTTTTAAGTGAAGAATTATTTTAAGAATAAATTACATTTTTTCTGTCATCTTAAAGAAAATTAGATTATTCGAGTGAAAAGCAGGAAGCATAGAGGAAGAAACAGCAATGTTTGAGAGACTTGCAGCAAATCTCTTTTGATTATAACTGGAATATATTTAGTGAGGAAACATCAGAGCCATTTTTATCATGTCAGAGTTTATTAAAGAAAATGGTTAAAAGTAGAAACCAAATATCTGCACAGTTTGTTTATATTATCATAGGAGTTTGACATATCACCCATTAAACAAAGAGCAAAATTAAAGTTCATTACAAATAAAGCAAAAATGTGTAATTCTTCAAGAGGAGGAAAAGTGTTAAAGTTGTTCAACATTAGTTAAATGTTTATTGGTGTTCTATTGATAAATGTTATAAAAAGTAAATAACCTATTTTTTTAATGCAATAAACAATGTTTTCTTTTTAATTTAGTAATGAAATAACATTTTATAGTATTATTCCAATACAAATTTGTCTAGTTTGAATTATTTATCAAATTTCTTACTTTTATAATTTTTTAGTTCACTACGTGATAAGAGAGGGTGCTCTCGTGTCAACTAAAGTATAGAGTTGTCGCTTCTATCTTTATTTATATCTATGATACTAACCGTCATCATGAATCCGTTTGTAACTTCGCTTTTATCCTACAGATGTCCTACTCGCCGTAAATCTGTAACAAATAAATCCAATTAGAATTTCATTTTTACTGTTACGAATACCGAATAAAATACGTTATTTTAGACGAATATTTAAATAGTAAATAGTTCGATGTGTCGTAATAACCAGAAATACAAATATTTTTCAATATGTAGATCAAGCAAACAACGATAATTTCGAATTATAAACAGGAAGTTATTGTAAACGAAACGAGTTAATGCATTATAGACAGTGTCGCTTTGATAAAGAAAAACCAATATTATGTCGGAATGCCAATAAAATATCGTTAACTGGGAAGAAAACCTTTGCATTTAGTTCAGATTCTTATCAATTTAAACGTTATTGTTTCAGTTACAGTACACGTACGCTTAAAGATAAACCAAACAAAGGTAAGGTACAGCCGAGCAAAAATCTTGTACCGAACGTGCTAGATGAGCAGGGATTCTACGAGGGGTGATCGATAACTAATTCAGATTTAACTTCATGACATTTAGATAGATTATTTGATTGTCGAGGTTACTTGTTAGTTTAGTTAGCATATTATATTTAATTTTGTAGACGTGATTCGTATTAATTCAAGAATATATCAGTTATAATGTGATCAACAATATAGTGCCTACAATAAAAGGGGACAGGTGGTGATAATAAACTTCTTAGGTACTTTTATCTCAGGCAAGTTTGGGTAAAGAATGCAGGCCAGGATTAAATTTGCAAAAATAATTTTTTAATAGAAACGCATATTAAAGGATATTCAAAATAATAATTATATGAATTCAGTTTCACTATCACTATCGTCGTCTACATTAATTATAAATTCTATGTTAGTATGAAATGCCCTGTATGAATCCTCCACTTTTTTAACATGATTTATTGTTCTTTTCCAACAATCAGCGTCTGGGTCATCTATATTTTGCCGGATTAATGCAATTACAGAATGACATTATGTAGGTATAGTATTTTGGGTCCGCACTTTGTTCTTTAGTTTTCTCCACATATGTTCAATCGGGTTGAATACGCAGTAGTAAGGAGGAAGACGAAGAACTGTATGTCCTTTGGATGCTGCAATTGTGTCACATACATATGTCTTCTGTATGTTAAATGTCCTTAGAACCTCTAAAAGCGTTTTTCTATATCCTTCTTCAAAATACATGTTGTTTTGGAGCATAAATTCCTGGATTTCCGCTTTTGTATTTGAAGAGTCTGGAACCTTCTTCAATTGACGACTATGGTAACTGGCATTGTCCATAACTATGACACTATGCGGGGGAATATTTGGCAGGAAAGTGTTTTCGAACCAATCTTCGAACAATTCGGCTGTAGTATCTTGGTGGTAATCCAACGACGAATCTTGAATGTTCTTCGCCGAAAGTCCCAAACTGTTTGGAATCCAACCATCTTCTGATCCGGCATGAATAATCGTGATCCGTTTTGTTTGTTCGATGGAGCTCCTGGCATCGCACTGTTCCATCGGTCCATCCTTTTTCCGGCGTATTAGTCCAGGCGTGCTGTACTTTTAGACGGAAATTCTGATACCTGGAATGTATCAGTTGGAGGTGGTAAAGGGGCTTATAACACATAATGTAAAAAATACATTAACTATTTCAATTATGGTCATAAACTTTTTAGGGGTGAAAAAGGGGTAAAAAACTGTAATATTGCTGTTTGCGGCTAAAATTGACGTCAAAATGAAAAGTGCCCCCTGGAAAAATCTCTTTTTTTTCAACTGTAAAGTTTGCTCGGAAAATATTATTGGAAAAGATTTTCCTGTGGCTCATTTTTTTCGTTTTTACGTCTACTTTCACATGAAATAAAAAATACACCTCTCATTTAAAAATGTGCTCAAAAATGAATAAAAAGCAAAAAATAAATTTTGCAACAGCTAAATTTGCAATAATTGTTAAATTTTTGTTATAAAATATTAAAATATGCAAAAGCCGACTCTTGCATTACATTCTACGGAAAAAATTACAAAAGAAAATGTATTTCATTATTTAGTCGGATTTTTATTTCATTTGCAATATTATTATAAACACTCAAGTCTATTAATGAAGTTAATAATCCGAGCGGGGATTTCATGGTTTTACTATTGTTGTATGCTGATTTGTTTATATTATAAGGTTTTTCATGAGATAAATCGATTTGTTGATATTACAAGGCCCAAATACCCTTCCATCAGAGCCCTATAGCCACCTTTCATAAGTGACAAAGTGTAGACATGACAACTCTAACTAGCCTAGGGGCCTAGGCCTTTTGTTTTCTCTTTGACCTTGCAACATTTCAGTATATATACTATCATTTGTAACAAACAAAATATTGTCTTTTCAATATATTTTTTAATTACAATTACGAATTACTTAAAACCGAACGATTATTATATTAAAAATAAACAAATTATTCCAAAAAGTCAAAGAAAATTGAAATTTTGATGAAAATTGGGCTATAGGGTTCTGATGGAAGGGTATTTGGGCCTTGTAATATCAACAAATCGATTTATCTCATGAAAAACCTTATAATATAAACAAATCAGCATACAACAATAGTAAAAACCATGAAATCCCCGCTCGGATTATTAACTTCATTAATAGACTTGAGTGTTTATAATAATATTGCAAATGAAATAAAAATCCGACTAAATAATGAAATACATTTTCTTTTGTAATTTTTTCCGTAGAATGTAATGCAAGAGTCGGCTTTTGCATATTTTAATATTTTATAACAAAAATTTAACAATTATTGCAAATTTAGCTGTTGCAAAATTTATTTTTTGCTTTTTATTCATTTTTGAGCACATTTTTAAATGAGAGGTGTATTTTTTTATTTCATGTGAAAGTAGACGTAAAAACGAAAAAAATGAGCCCCAGGAAAATCTTTTCCAATAATATTTTCCGAGCAAACTTTACAGTTGAAAAAAAAGAGATTTTTCCAGAAAAATCAAATTTCTCGGAAAATTATTATGTTACAAGGTTGAGAAAATTCGAGGTTATTTTGGACATAAAAAGGTAAGTTTTCACCAAGTTTCACCAAGATTGACGAATCCGTTGGAAAATTAAAAATTAAAAACGAAAAATCGTTTTTTTTCCATTTTCCTCGAAAAATTGAGGTTATGTGAGAAAATTACCAAGAGAAAAGTTTTAGATTTTTACATGATCTACAACTTTTCTATTGGGCACTTTTCATTTTGACGTCAATTTTAGCCGCAAACAGCAATATTTCAGTTTTTTACCCCTTTTTCACCCCTAAAAAGTTTATGATCATAATTGAAATAGTTAATGTATTTTTTTTCATGTGTTATAAGCCCCTTTACCACCTCCAACTGTTACATTCCAGGTCTCAGATATTCCGTATTTTTTATTTTTTTGGTACAGCACGCCTGGACTATATCGTGGGTTTCATACCAGGTCTCATCCAAATAGATTATTGGTCTTTGTAAAGACCTGTAATCACTTATGGCAGTCAAATATTCAAAAACGCTATTGCCTAATCCGTTGGGATTCTATAATAACTTACCTTTTGTCAATTTTGCAGTATTTGAAACTTAGTTTGGATAAAAGTGTCCATAGGTTTCCAATTGATATCCTTATCTCAGTGGAGCTCCTTAGTCTTGTTTGCAATGATCTGATAGTAGGCACCAATTTTTTTTCGTACATAGAGTAGATAGTTCTTCTTATCAAATCTTTATCACCGTCATCAGTGGTTCTGGAAACACCACTATCATTTCGTTTTCGTCTCGGATGAATTGGCTTCTAAATGTGAACTCTCACTGATGATTCCGGTATCCCTGTCCAATCGCTGGTTTCTCTTACAGCAGGAGTAAAAGCCCAACCTCTTTGGACCAGCTTCTGATGAACATGTCCCACGATTTCTTTGGCATCAAGGGATAAAACTCGTCGTCGAACAGGAACAGTAACACAGGGCGCCGCTGATGCAGTTTCCCAAGGACGAAACATTTTTCACAAAAATTATTAAACAGCACAGACTAACTCTCACTACGGGAACACAAATATAAATGATTATACTCAACCCAAATTATACAAATACAAGATCCGTTCCTGTAGGTAAGTAGGTAAAATACTAATTAAGAATAATAAAAAACTCTTCGATGGACTTCCAAAAATTAAGAGTTAGTACAATAAATTTAGGTAAAATACGTTCAGAAAGTCAAATAAAAAGAATGCTAAGGACATATGCAAAACCCCTTTTCCGCCTATACACCTTGCCGGAAAACCAAACATATGAACACCAAAAATAGGGCAGAATGGGAAATTAAATTTTGTCTTAAAAACCTGACAAAAGATTTCTTTTAAATTTTGACCAAGAAGACTTGCAATTTTTCCATTTAAATTTATTTTTTCAGTTAAAATTACATTTTAACGAAACAAGAAAAAAATACAAATGAAAAATATTGTATAATAAAATAATTATCAGAATTTGAAAATCAAAATCAAAAATGAATTAATATCCGGTGAGTCTTTGTAGTAAGGTTTTAACTCGCCTATATGCAAGAATTTTGGCGATGTAATTATATATGTCAGTGTTTCAGATGATGGTCTGTTACCTTGTTAATAGACCATGAAGCAAGCCATCTAATCGACACAAGAAAAACAAAGGATAAGGAGTATTACATCAATTAATCTGTTATTTATACAGGGTGTTTCTTAAGTAATCTAAAATATTATATGGGGCGCTTCGTTACTCAATTTTAAGACGAAAAGTTCATATAAACATGTGTAATAGGTGTTGTCGTTTATGAGATACAGGGTGTTGAATTTATTGTAATAAGTCAGTTCTGATTGTACGTGAAATTAATTTTTCCCGGTGACGCTACTGGTTTTTAGAAGTAATACGCAAAAACATGCTTATTCTAAGTGGCCTTTGAAATAATGTTGACAAGTGTCAAATTTGAAAACCAACGCAAAAATCGTACATTTTTATTTGATTGACTCTGTGTTTAGTTAATAACTATGCCAGTGTTTACTAATGCTGAAATGGCTTATATGCATTTTTTGTACGGATTAGCGAATGGTAATGCCTTAGCAGCTAGACGTATACGTATGCCCAGCGTTATCCAAATAATCGTTTACCATGTTCAGATACGTTTACTAAGTTACATATTCGTTTACAAGAAACTGGAACTTTTGCTAAATCGAAGAATATTATTGGACGACCCAGAACTGTGAGAAATCCCCAATTGGAAAACCAGATTCTTCAAATTATTGACCAACATCCAGAAACGAGTACAAGAAAAGTTGCAGATGAAGTAAATGTTAGTAACAAAACTGTTTGGAATATTCTAAAAGATAATTTATTGTATCCATATCACGTTCAACGTGTTTAACATTTGTTACCTACTGACTATCCATTACGCATACAGTATTGTCAATGGATTTTACGTGAAATCGCGAACAATCCTAATTTTGTGGCCAATATTCTATTTACGGATGAAGCCAACTTTTCTAGACATGGGATTATGAATTTTCATAATGACCACATATGGGCAGATGTAAATCCACATACCATAAGTGTAAAACGATTTCAACAAACATTTTCGGTCAATGTTTGGCTTGGCATCATCGATGATTATTTAATTGGACCATTTTTCCTTCCTGTACGGTTAACCGGTGAGACATACCAACTTTTTCTAGAAAATGAACTTCCACTTCTTTTGGAAGATGTACCTATTATTATTAGAAGGCGCATGTGGTTCATGCATGACGGAGCTCCTCCACATTTTTCAGTGATTGTACGCGAGTTTTTAAATAATGTTTTTCCAGGCCATTGGATCGGACGAGGATCTCCACACCCGTGGCCCCCTAGATCACCTGGACACAATCCTCTGGATTTTTGTGTGTGGGGATATTTGAAATCGCTTGTTTACACAACACTGATATTAAACGTACAAGATCTTCAAAATCGTATCATAGACGGCTGTTATGTTATTCGTAACAATCCTGGTATCTTCGAACGTATTCAACAATCCGGATTCTTGCATTTTAGCTGGAGGTGGACATTTTGAACATTTGCTCTGAAATGTATTATTTTTTCTTTATGTTTAACACATGTTGCTTGTAATAAAATAATAAAAAAATATAAATCAGTAGCGTCACCAAGAAAAATTAATTTCACGTACAACACCCTGTATCTCATAAACGACAACACCTATCACACATGTTTATATGAACTTTTCGTCTTAAAATTGAGTAACGAAGCGCCCCATATAATATTTTAGATTACTTAAGAAACCCCCTGTATAAAACGCTATTGCTACAGCATCACTTCAAAAAGGAAAGAAGATGATTTAAAAGTGTTCTCAAACTTATTAGGTACGTAATATTTGAATAATTTTGACAGCAATTAACGTTTAAATATATTCGTAAACTATTATTAGTCATTTTCCCATTTTCAATTAACAAAAAGTGGGTACCTATAAGTATTTACTTTTTCTGAATTTATGTATGCATTCCGAACACCGGCACTCTGTGCATACCAATTGATAGATACGATGAACTTAATTATCTTCGAGAATTGTGCCCACCTAGTACGTAGGATTACAATAAAAACCGACCAGAGACTTCAGCGTCGGCTCGTTGAGAAGTTACTTTTCAAAAAAAGGGGTCAAAACTTAAAAAAAATGATCGAAATTATATATTAAGTGTATTTAGATGAAAAAGAAGGTTGGATAAACAATATTTTGACTAATTACTTTAATCACGTGATAAAATTTAATAAAAAAAATAATTTATACAAAAACAAGGTAAATTGACGATTTTCTTAATAATTTTAAATAATAATATGCCGAAATAGAAAAAAAATCGTTTTTGGTTGGCATGGAGTTGCATTTTCTTGAAAATACAATCAGTTTGTCGTGAAATATTCTTGAAATTCTTGTTAACCGTCACTGATATGCGGTCGCTAATGCCACTGGCATCAGATAAATAGTTGTCACTGAAAGCACGTTTCCTTAAATAGAATATTTCCGAGAAGAATGCTTGCTGCTAATGTTTTTTAATAAATGTGCAACACGTAATGCAACGTTATGTCATATCGTTTAGTTTGAAATAAAGGTCAAGTATACTACCTATCGACAATCAACATCGCCGGTTGAATTTTTAACATTTTCAAAAAGTTTTGTATATTCTATCGTCTTAAGATTTATTTTAGATAATTTTTTGGCAATATTAAGATGGTGTGATGGTTAAAATTCTTTTTAAGTGAAATTTTGATATATTTCAATAAAATTTTACACTTAAATATATTTTTAGGTTAGGTTTTTTGAGAATAGCTTAAAGACGACCCTCCCATTGTTATTTTTGTAGATTCAACGTTTCACTATAGTTCAATTAATATATGGAGCAGGTAAAAGGTGAGGTGGCAAGAAACAATACAACTTTTAAATTGAATGACGTTAGACAATTTTTGATAAATTCTTTTGGAAACGTAACACGGGAAAATTGGACCAATTTCATAAACCATATGAAGAAGGAAGAAGAACTTTTATTTCATAGGAGCTCCGCTACTGGCATTAATAAAACCAAAAGTACCTACTAAAATTATATAAGATATCTTCGTTGAAGATTGTTCAGCGCGAGAAGAGAACTCGTTTCCTATACCTACATATATACAGATATATATAAATAAGAAGATAAGTAGAAGAATGCGAAGAATGCTTCCAAACAGCTTCTTACAAATATTTACCTTAACAGCAATAATCAAATAACTCTTAACTTTCCGTAGAGAACAGGAAATTGTACATTCGATGCTTATTTAGTAACTTAGAAGATTGTCGGCAACATTTTGATTCAAAATGAACAGCTTTTATTTGAAAACGATGTCGTTTGATTATGCTTAACGAAAAATATACACAGTTGTCCAAAAGTTTGGAATATTTAGAAATAATATATCTACGCCTATGGTTTTTTAAAAACACTTGTTGATATTTATTTTAAAGCATTTTTAAATCAAAATAATACTAAATTTGATTCGGTTTTGTATTAATTTAGTCATATTTAACTGATTTGGGAGCTTTCACATTATTCCAATTATTGTTTAAATTTCATTTGAGCTGTTTAAAAATGCCCAGAGTCATGAAATATTTTAATAGGTCTAGAGTAATTGCTTTGTTACAACAAGGCTTTGGTCAAAGTGATATCGCGAATATTGTTGGTGGTGTTATCAAAAATTAAAAAAAATTCCAAGGCACAAATAATGTGAAGGATCGTCCCAGAAATGGCAGAAGCCGATGTACAACAGCAGCACAAGACCGGCAGATAACATTGATAGCTCGAAGAAATCGACAGGAATCTACAAGTGGCATATCCCGAGAAATTGCTAGACTTGAAGGATGGAATATCTCAAGGCAAACAATTACACGAAGATTAAGTGCGGTAAATTTGTATCGCAGAAGACCTCTACGTGTTTCCAAACTAACCTATCAACAAAAAATTGTAAGGTTGCAATGGGCTCAAGAAATGTTACACCATGGTCCTAACTGCAATTACGTGGTGTTCTCTGATGAATCAAGAATTGGCTTGGTTTCTGATTCGCGAAGAACGCTAGTTTGGGGAGCCCCAGGAAGACAAACCAGATTAGAAACAGCCCAACCACGTGTTCCATTTGAAGGTGGGAGTATTATGGTTTGAAGTGGTATTATGAGGGGTACACGGACGCCTCTCCTGGTTTTGGAGAAAAGAATCACTGGTGCTGTGTACATCGAGGAAGTTTTAAATCCTGTTGTGCGTCTATTCCGGGGGGCGGTAGGTGATGGATTTGTGTTTATGCATGACAATGCACCTCCACATCGAACAGCTGCAGTACTAAATTTTATGGAAGAAGAAGGAATATCCACATTAAGATGGCCATCAAATTCCCCTGACATGAACGTCATTGAACATGCTTGGGAATTCTTAAAACACGCATTAAGAAGCGAAACCCTCCCCCAATTACTCTACGAGAACTGAAAGATGCTGCTCGTGAAGAATGGGAGAGAATTTCGCAAGCCCAGCTCGACCATTTAATCGATAGCATGCCACATCGCCTACAGTCATGCATACAGGCCCATGGAGGAAATACTGATTATTAATTTTATTTAAAAACCTTTTTTTGCTTATTAATTTATTTTAAAAAATTTGTAACACATTGTACATTTTTTTCACCTTCGAAATTTTTTTAGTATTGGTTAGAGTTGTAGCAAAATTATGTTTACTTATATCAAAAAAATTATTTATAAAAATTAATAAAAAGATGAAATATTCCATTATTCCAAACTTTTGGACATGTGTGTAAGAAAATATAAGGAAACAAAACTTTATAATTCAGCCTGTGAAACTTTTTCTCTTGCAACTTATAAATATTTAAGAAAATAAGTATTTTTCTTGTATTTCAATGATATTTACACAAAATAATCAAACTTTACAAAATTTGTGGTTTAAATTTGAAAAGCAAATCATTTTTACACAAATTAAGCTGCAAATACTGTAATAGTCTAAGAATTTAAAATTATGGTGAAAGAACAGACCGCATCCACCAAAATTTAAAAGACTTTCAGGTCGATGTTTGAAAATAAAAATACCGTAGAGGCGAAAGAAATGAATGTTAACAGCAAATTTTAATAAAATATGTGGATTAATTGCTTTACAATAAAGTATTCTGTCCACAACAGTTTTGTCACATTGCAAGATTACTCTTAAGGAACTTGGAACACATGATGCATTAGTCAAAGACTGATTCCGAACGCGTAGGTTGATTTCTTTGAATTTTTTTGCAACTTGTAGATCATAAACTGTACTTTTAACATTATTATTCTGACGTCTCAAAATAATTTCATACTCCCCTTATGTACAGAGGAGAAAACAAAACAATGTTTTTCTCTACTTTTGAGTCACCCTGTAGGTTAATTCTGCTAGTAGATGTGCACATATTGAACTTTATCAAGATGTCTGACTTGATTCCAATATTTCGTTTTTTTATTTACCCAGATATCTTGATTTGTCTGTGATATGTGACGGTTTGAAGAAAATGAAACATTTCAGATACGATTGTTATTTAAGTAACTGTAGAGAATAAACTACAAATTGCTAGTAGAGTGCTAACAATTGGTCAATTGTCAATATTTATTACTTGTCAATTGCAGTATAATTGTCTACATAACAAATATTCATTTTTTGGCAATAATTGCTGTTTGAACAATCACCATACCATGGTTTTAACGGCTACTAATGCAGCACGAGCAGCTGCTCTAGTACAAGACGGTAGGTCTCAATTTTATGCTGCTAGAATATTAGGTGTTACAAGGCGTAGCGTCCAGAGAGCTGTAAAGCGATTCAATGAAACTGGTGGTTTTTCGAGACAAAGAGGATCTGGCAGACGACAAGCTACAAGTGCTCGAAATGATCGTTTTGTAACATTAAATATTTTGCGAGAAAGAAATACTACTGCTATCATGGCTCGAAATCGTTTAGAAGAAGTACGTCAAGTAGCTCTTAAGAAGAATACTATCCGAAGGCGATTAAGAGAAAATGGATTAGGCTCCAGAAAACCTGCAACTGGTCCGGAGTTACTTAGAAATCACAGAACAGAGCGTCTTCGATTTGCCAGGGAGCATCAATATTGGAATGTAGGTGATTGGAGTAAGATTTTATTTTCTGACGAGTCAAGGTTTCGTTTACATTCACCCGATGGCCGTGAAAGAATATACCGAAAAAGAGGCGAACGGTTCTATCAAGCAAATTTTTCTAAAATACAGTTATGGAGGAGGATCGGTATAATGGTATGAGGCGACATAAGCATGGACGCTCGTATTGATTTAATCATTGTTGGCGGCGGAGCCGCCGTGATGTCCTAGAACCACATGTCATTCCATTTGCACCATTTGTAGGAAATGAATTCATGTTTATGCATGACAACGCTCGTCAATATATATTGCAAGGACTGTATCTTTATATTTGGATGAAACAGAAATTCAAAGGATGAACTGGTAATCACGTAGTCCAGACTTCAACCCAATTGAACACGTCTGGGATATTATGGGTAAACAAGTTCGTAACCGAGTTCCTACTCCAACTAATTTAACTCATTTAAAAGATGCTTTGGTCCATGAATGGAATCAGGGGCCTATTCCTCCATAGGACTCTGCAACTCTTCACTCTGCACCTTGCACTTTTCCGCAGAGTGTAGAGTACAGCTGTTCCTCCAATATTTGTTGCTACTTTTCAAATCACTGTTGTTGTTTGCAGAGTTGCAGAGTTACACATAACCTCAAAGTTAAAGTTGCAATATAGAACAAATTTACACTTACAACTTACTTATTAGTTACAATAAAAATAATTATGAGTTGCAAGCGGAAAGAAACTTTATCCAAAAAGTTAGCTGTGCTAGAAGTAATTAGAAATGAAAAAAATGTATTGTTTGGAGCTTTTTCTGCTCATGTTTCGCACAAAATTAAGGAAAAAGGCTGGCAAAAAGTGTTGGAGGTGGCAAAAGCTAATGGACTAGTCTCCGATAACTGAAATTGGACATTTGTGCGGGACAAGTTGTTCAGTGTATGGAAAAGTCGAACCTTGATACGTAAAATATAAGTATTTTACCTTACGTTAAATTTTGTATACGCCTATGAAACTATGATTTTTTCAGAACTGGGCTACTTATTGTATTTTATATACGCACTTAACTCCATAGCTTGGAAAAGTGGTATATTTCGGAATGTTCACGTATGAATAAAAATATGGCATTCGTTTATAACAATAAGTTGAGCCAAAGTCTTTTGAAGAGTGAAATCTTTCTTTTCATAACATTTGCAGACTCTGCAATATTTTTAACTCTTCATTATTTTCAAGATATATTGGTGGAACAAAACAAGACTGGTTTGTTTGAAAACTCTGCATTTTACACTCTGCACTTCACTCTGCCTCTGCAAAAAATAAAAATAATGGTGGAACAGGAATTCATTTGAAGAGTGCAAAGTGCAGAGTGAAGAGTTGCAGAGTCATATGGAGGAATAGGCCCCAGATTGACAAGATGGAGATTCGACATTTAATAGAGGGTATGCCACAACTTATTGAGGCGGTTATTCGCGCTCGTGGAGGTAATACCCGGTATTAATATTCGAATTTCTAGTTTTTGTTAATAATTTGCTTATTATTGTTAATAATTTGTTCATAAATTTAAGTATTACTCTGTTTAAATTAAATAAAAAAATTAAAAATGTTTCATTTTCTTTAAACCGTTACATTTCACAATTAAAAAATCTACTTGATTAAAAGAGAAAAAAAAAACCAAATGTGTAACTGTTACTTTAAATAAAAAATACATTTTCTTGTCCAATACATTATGAAGATTTGAAAATTATTACAGGTACTAAACGCGAGGTTTCGTAAAACCGGATAATGCCATTTATAACACTCAATTACCTACATACATACAAACACATGGAACAACCCAGCCCGCATTTTTGCAAACAACAAACTGACCTCTAACCATGCGTTCATTCATCGACATTAATTTTCGGCGATTTGTGCTTTGCCAGCGAAAAACAGAAGAAAACGAGGTTTGCGCAGAGACGGACTCCAAAAATCTTCTTTGTATATAAATTACTGATATATATTTATATATATATATATATATATATATATATATATATATATATATATATATATATATATATATATATATATATATATATATATATATATATATATATATTATAATGATTTTCAATTTGGGTATACTGATTTAGATTTATTTTAGTCTTTATTTTTTTAATATCCCACGTTGGTATTGTCAATTTATAATGTTTTAAATTTTGTCTATACTGATTTAAATTTGGCTATAGTTTATTCTACCTAACAGCTAAAGAAGTTTATTATTTAGATATGTTTTTATTTGTTTGATTATGATAATTAAAAATTTTTGTTTGTTTTATTGGTTTTTTCAAATATTTTAATTGAATTTGATAATTTAATATTATTTAATTTTATATACAGTTTACTTTTTCTTTTTACTTTTAAGTTTGGGCGCCTTGTCAGAAGTTCAAACTAGCTCAGTTTACTTAATTTTAAAGTTGAAATTTAAAGTCTGACTCTCATCTTGGGTAGGATTCAAATTAAATATTGTTTAATAACTAATACACAATAAATTTAATGTCAAGTACTTCAAAAAAAAATTATTAATTGGTTTTCACACGTTCAGTACAAATAAATAACAAATATTCGGATATAAAAAAATGGAGATGATATACAAAATATTAATTTACAATTGCAAATAATTAAAAACAAAAATACAAATCCTTAATTATCGGACGTACCTTGTATAACAGAGTTTTTCAAATATTGTCCTTGTCATGCGCAACGTAACAAAACTGAGATCGGCTTCTGCTTCGTTTACTCCCGCAAATGGAACAACGTATTCAAATTGACAAGATGGCTACTATGGTTCCGTTTTGGAAACGTCTCTCGAATTTAATCTTTAAAATTCTATGGAATCTGCACTTGCTTTATGCAGTTTATTACTTTGGTAAGTAATTTAATAATAGCTGATTACTTTTCTGTATGTATTTTTAATATTACATGTATTACTTTAATATAAACAGCTTTTAATTAATTAAAAAAATTTCTTCTAGTTGATAATCAATTAATACATACGATGTTAATTGCTCTGCGACCATGAACATAAGAGAGATTAATCATGGATTCTCCGGCCTTTTATAGCTTCTTGGAAAAAAAAAAAAATGACGTCATCGGATTTCAACTGTTCGAATTTCAGAAAAAAATAACCTACATTTCCGAAAATCCAGGTAATAAATTCACAATTCTGATAATACCTTTGATAACGTACAGATAGATCTCATCCTTATATTTGCTTAAATTCTGTTTGTATAATTTTCTAAGTACTTTTTCCTAGGAAATTTTAGATTCAAAATACACAACTTCCTTGAGCTGTCAACTTATTTTAGACTTTCAAATTTTGAATTAACACTAGCTATTATATTTAAAATTACTCTAAATCCACTTAACTAGTACTATTTTAACTGATAACTTACTATTTTAACCCTAACAACTACAATTTAAACTTTTAAAAGATTTTGTTATTTGTATTACTTATACCTTATATAAGCTGATATTTTCTGTGTTATCAAAGGTTAACATTTTAAAATTTATATAAAAAACTTCCTCAATTATCCTACATACTTTTTGTTACATAAATTGTCATTTGTTAATGTTTATAAACTAAGTTTTTAAATATCTATTTCACTACACCTGCTACATGTTTATAATTAATCTTGTGTCTTTTTTAGGTACTCACAATCTATTGGTATATTTGTTTGTACAATATCGAAGACTTTGATTTTGTAAGTACTTCCTTTTTACAATATTAATTTAAATATTTTACTAACTAAAATTACATGTTGATTTCTTAAACATGTGGAAACCATTAACACTTTTTGATTTTTATTTTCTTTTTATTGTTTCAGATTAAACTGAGAATTTTGAAAAAGAACTATGTGAAAAGTGAATTGTTATGTGAAAATGCATTCATTATGGATTGGAAAATTTTGATTGTGATACAATAATTGAATATGGATCCTATACAAGATAAGATGTCAAATACACTCTTTATTTATTTGAATGTTTGTAATTGAAGAGTAAATATTGAAAATTTAAGATGTACTAAAGAAAAAGTAACTGCAGATTCAATTAAACTTATTAAGATATCCCTTTTTTGTAAATTATTGTGGTAAGTAACTTTAATTCTATTTTGTTCATTTACTAATGTGTATTGTTTATTTTTACATGTTGACTTTCCAATGTGACTACCTACCCTATATTGGCTTTTATCTTATAATGTTTGTTTATTATTATCAGATATGTAAGTTATACTACTTTGTTTTAGTGTAACTGTAGAGATACTGTTTGTTTATACAAATTCATACTAATTATATTATTTTTAGGTCAGAAGATTCATCTCATTTTCTAACAAGATGTATCTACTAAGTCCAAATGAAAACCTGTTGTGACCAGAGAATATTGTTTATTTTGTGGCTTTTACTGTGATATTATGACCAAATTTATGATATAATCAAGTTTATACTGTACTCAAGACAATACTTATTTTTGGGTAATTACATGGTTTAAGAAGAAAAGTGTATTTCAATATGCATATCCTTTTTTTAATTAATCCATTAGTGTAATGGCTATGATGGATGCTTAAAAAGGTAAGCTTTGTTTTTATTAGTAATAATGATCCATTACAATATATATATATATATATATATTTATATGTTCAAGAAAAGCTAAATTCATAAGACTAAAACGTCAAATTGGTTTATCATCCAATGCTTCTAATATTGATTCGGTAATTATCACAAACTAAACATTATTATACAGTGTGGAAACCACTAATGGAATAAAATTATTTGTGGGGATAGTTTAGAAGATTATAAAAAACGCTGGGACCCGTCAACTTTCAAATTCCAATGTGAGCTTTTTAAACATAAATTTAAATGTATATACGCAAGTCTGGCATCGTCCATGATCTATATTTTGAATGAAACACCCTGTATATTTTTATGATTTTAAAAGCTCCTTAACAATACGATCTCAACTAACTATACCATGTTTCCACACTGTATGTAAACCCAATTCCTTTCTATCTCTTGATTATTATTGTTTCAATAAATTAGATCACAGGTAGGCAACATAAAATACACACAATTTGAATTTAAATCTCCGGTCATTGTTGAATCTTTACTTTTTATAATTAAAAATGGATTCTAATTAGTGAAAACTTATCGATGAATTATTAAATAAAGTGGTTTTTGTACAGAATGGTTCAAAAAATAATCATCTCGTCCTCTAAAATTTTACTAGATAAATTTTAAGGACTCGTACGAACTTTCATAGAACTGTCAAAATTCAATAAGAAAATATTGAACAATCTTCTCTCTATTAGTAACTAAAAATCAACAAATTATAACTGGCAACGCAAATTACGTAAATTTTTAAAATATAATCTCAATTTAAGAGCGTATATTACGGACTTTTGGTTCCGACGAGGGCCTAGTGCTGCACTGGGTGGGTCCAACTATGGATGACGGCGGTTCTTTTGGACACAATTCGCACCGTTCACGTATTACGAAGTGAAGAGCAGCTGATTGTGATTATAAGCAGAGCACCGCCACCTAAAGAATGCAGCTGAGAGAAGAATGCGAGATACACCGGCGAGTATATTCTCCTTTTCTTTAGCGACTTGCACTTCTTGCATCTCATAGTTATTGGGCGACCGCATATTTGTTGCCGTTTGCACCGATAAATCTAAATAAAGTTAGTCAATAACGCGGAATTAACAAACAGGGCGAACGTATTAAGCCGTAACACGTATGTTTTGCGAAGTAACAATGAAATATTTAACTGGATTGAAATTTTAATGACCATTGGTTACGGCAATAATTGCAGAAGTCAAATTGAAGTGGCAAACTTAGTTAATCAGAGGTATCCTCAGTCGCCTAATATTTTACAAGGTACTGTGTCTAAAATTCATGCACAATTCAGAGAACTTGGACATGTTAAACTATTAAAGAGAAAACCGCATTTCGTTGAAGATGATTTGAAAGTGGATATTATGTTAAGGGTCGTGGAGAATCCAATGTCAAGTTCACGTCAAATTAATCTGAGTCACACAACTGTCCTAAGGTGTTTCCATAAAAACAAACTTCATCCATATAAATTGACTTTTGTGCAAGAACTAATAGAAGACGATCAAGATCGTAGAATGGATATCTGTGAAAGAATTATGAATACTTGAAATTATAACAGAAAGTAGGGATAGCCCAAGGATTAAAATATGGATCGAAGGGGCAACAACCCGCAGGAATCGATTGAAAAAGTGATCCAAAGCAAAAAATGTTTTTCATATTTTTTTTTTGTAAAACTAATATTCTTCAAATTATTTGTGATTGAAAGTAACAATTTTTAAACGAAAAAATTGACGTTTTTAATCGGGTTTTTCGGTTTTTTAACGTATTTCCTTTATCTTAAATGATAAAATATTTTTTAAAAACGATTTTGTAGGGTTTTTCAAGAGCGATAATCTGTGGTATATAATAAGGTACTCCTCAGTAAAAAAGTTTTAAATAGCTACTATATCTTGCCAAATAGTGACTGTTCAGAAAATCTACGTAGAGGGAAATTTTAGTTATTAAAAAAGCTACAATTTCGTATCTTCAGTATTTTCGGAGATATTTCGAAAAAAGGGCGAAAAATATAAAATTGTGAAACATCGTTTTTCACTTATTTTTTTAACATATTAACAACACATGTAAAAAGAGAATTGGAGAAGGATGAAGATCAATTTTAATTGCGGGGTAGTTAGGGGGTTGTTTTAATCGATGTTTAAAAAATTAGATAGTGACCTTATTTTTATCATAACTCACTAAATCTCTATGCTAGAGACTTTTTTTAAATAAAGATCTGATTATAAATTAAGAATTTTGTTTGTCTTTTTAAAAGCTACAATTCTGCTTTCTATAATTTTTTTTTACTAAATGCATAAATTTCGACTTATTTGCGAAAAATCGATTAAAAACTTCGATAGTTTGAAAAATATTAGTTTTACAGTTTTTGCTTAGAATTACTATTATTAGAAACCTAAAATAATGATAAGAAAAAAAATAATTTAGACATTATGCTGTTAAGGAGTACAGACTACGATATAGTTTTTTCCTGTTTTTTTTTACGAAGTTATACTAATATTAGAGGAAAATATATCCAGGATAATCCTTTAGATATTCATCATCTAGGCTTAAACAGTATTATCTGGTGATTTAAAATATAAATAAAATCAAAGTTAAATTTTAAATTGATGTGTCCTATTTGTTAGTGTGTTTTTGATGATCTCTCTTGGGAAATATTTAACTTGACATTTAGCTCTGAAGATGGCCTATTTTATGGTTGAAAGCACTTAGCTAAGAACATTTAAATTATAAATATATACACTTATTAAAATACAAGTTTCTCCATTTTTCTCCACTCTATCCAAAGTGTGTAGTAAGTACTACAGCCCTTTACTTTTTAAGTATTCATTATCTGAGTTTTGATACTGAAATAAGGTTACTCTGTCTATTACTGTAACATTTATAGTTTATACACTGATTTCACCTTTGTCTGATAGCATTTATTTACACAGTTTTTATATTTGTAGGTATTTCTCAGGTTATGAGGTTTTGTCTGAATACATATCTGTTATCGAAGAACTACAAAGTGTTTACATGTCACAGTGTGAGTACCTCCACCTTATAACTAATATTTAAACATTTAACTATTTAAATTACACAATTGTTTATTAAACATATGAATTAAATTAATAGTTTTAATTATATTCTTTTTGTTTTAGATTCTAACTTCCAGAGAAAGCTTTATGAATTGGGGCTTATTTGATTGTTATTAAATAAAACTACAGGATCCTATCCAAGATAAAGTTGTCAAATACATTCTCCATCTATTTGATTTGAATGTTTCACATTTAAGATTATTATACCGAATACTTTAAATGAAATAAAGAAAAGTATAGCTGATATATTAATGAAAATTATCCTGATATCCTTTTATATTTGCATATTGAGGTAAGTTTTACATTTTATTTATACTGTAGCTTAGCTATTCATCTCAATATATTTCAAGGGACGTAACAGTAGTAGGAAAGTACAAAACGGAAATAGTATAGTACCAACCTAAGTCAGGAAGGGTTACCAACCTAATTGCGCATCAAAGAGGAATATTAACTTATAGGGTAACTAAAGAAAATATGAGAAAAGTGTTTCTATAAAATTCAAAAAGACAAAAATATGTATATGTAACTAATTTTGATTCTTCCCTAATACCCTTGTTTTCTTTATAGCCTGATGATGGTCTAAGGACCGAAACATGTCGCTTTTACAGTTATAAGCTGCTTTTTATTAAAATTGTGGATTGACTTTGAGTTTTATTGTATTTTTGTACATAATATTAATGAATGCTGAACATTAAAAAAAATTCATTGGATAGATGAATTATTTCATTAATTCAATAACTTCATTTTCATAAATTAAAAACCGATTCATTAAATCAGTGAAAGTTCGTTCATTAAATTTAAGATGCAATATTTCATTACAACAATGAAAAAATATCTTAATATTAATGTTTTTTTTCTTCTTTATATCAATGAATATTTTGTGCATTGAGTTAACGAATATAATTCATTATTTTAATAACTTTAGTTCTTTAAATGAATGAACAATTTTAAAATGTGCATTCCTTCATCAAATATATGAACGCGGTTATTAAAACAATGTATCGCGTTCCTTAATTTAAGGAACGCTACTATTGTCTCCAGCCTCTAAGCCGCCTAATTTGCCGGTTTAGCGCTATTCGCATCGAAGTTCGCGGTAGAGCGGTTGTATAAAGTCAGTGTCAAGTTCAATCAGGTTCTAAATAATAATAACAATAATCACTTTAATGAGAAAGAGCGAAATTTGCTGATCCAATTTATTGTGCAACACTTTCAAGAAAATGATTTGAGAATGCCACTATAACAAAGTCATAAAATCGAGAAAGAGATCATCGAACGATTTCCTAATGAGAAACTTGTAAGTAGCAAACTTCTCTAAACTGAACTTGTTACGAAATTTTGTTTTTTTCAGGAATATTACCGCAGTGCTAAACGGGAGAAATTGTATTCCAAATACCAAAATGGATTAAATTCTATAAAAGCAATGATAAATTGCTTTGGAAGTAAGAGAAAGAAAAATGCTCCCCTGGTAGACAAATTAAATCAAATTCACGGTAAAGAGCTAGCAGGTAAGTTAACATTATTTGTATTAAAATTGTTCAGATGCTGAATGAGATGCTGAATCCTGCAATAAATCTCTAAGTTCGATAATTTGTCTGCCGAGGAATTCGACATTTGGAAAGGGTACTGTTAATAAAACAAGCTAATTCAGTAGAAGAAATTTTAAAGGAGTGGCCATTTTACACCAAACCATCTGGTAAGTGATTGATTTTTTCACGCATCATATTTTTCCTCAAAGTTCTTTTTTAGATACTCTTCGATTTCGATGTTGCATTTAAAAGCGAAGACTTAATCGATAAGTGGAGTTTAAACTTTTATGTTTTTCATCAATTTCTTTCAACCCACGTGAAAGACAAACAGACCAGTGAAATTCTTCTTGTGATAAATAATGAAGGAAATGTAATGTAATTTGTTGCAATTTATTTATAGATGGAAAAAATGCCGCTTTACTATGGGCATTTCATGGATATTTTGTCCCAACTAAGAAGATCGTTAGGAAAGAAAATGGAAAACAAATTGTTACAGAATTCACAATTAGGGTTTTTAGCACCTTCAATTTTTTTCCGTGTATTCGTTAAGTGTTAATTTCGTTTAATGTATATAATCAGATATTTTTTACTTTTATATATTTTTTTATATAAATTTTATGTTCCTTTTGTTATACACTTGTATTTTATTTAAGTTTCACCCTACCCTACCCTACCGAAGGAAATCAAAATCATTGATTTAAAGTACTATGTTCCTTGATTCAAAGATTACAGTTCATAAATTCAAAGAATAAATTACCTTAGATCAATTACCGCAAAATCATTATATCAATGAATATATTTCTTTAAAACTAGGAATTATCATTCATTGATACAAAGAATTTTAATACATAAATATTATGTAAATTCTACATTAAATTAGTACAACACAGCATTGAATCAATGAAATACAAATCATTGAATTAATGAATCACCATTAATTGTTACAAGGAATTCGTTCATCGGAGGTAAATCCATAACTGGTGATCATTGAATTGATGCACTTTTTCTTTAATATTATGTACTTTTTTGGTTCAGTGTGTATATTAAATTATTTCGTTTATTGCTTCTTCTTTTCTGTCTGTGTGTTAGGAAAAAATTATTTTTGTTTCTCTATCCATAGTACTCGAAATACAATAACAAATAATCGTATTTGTCGTATTTTATTTATTAATTGGCATTGTTGATTTCTTTCTAACGTTCAAGCTTCTTTAAATGATTGACACGCAGTCGGTTTTTGTCGTGTCGAAGAATTTCGGCGACATATAGGTTATATTGGTCCAACTGACATTGCAGACATCCGTTTCGGTGCAGTGTAGGGCAAGAATGCGGTGCCGGGAGAGAGAGCAAGAGTCAGTAGGTGGCATCTTCGGCCGGCGGACCATCACGGATCAGGCCACCGTTCATTGGCATCGTAGCAGCATCATCATCATCGGTTGCTTGTGATGTTACCGCACACCTTTACGCTGCCAACAAAACAACTGACTACACCATCAAACAGAACCGAATTTGGTATGATAATATCAAGTATTTTAATTGGGAGATTATAACCTACATACCTAAGATTTATGCGCAATTTTCTTAAACTTTTACAAGACCCGCCATGTAGGGATAGATTATTTGAAAAATAAATTGTTTTTTGTGGTAAACAATTCGAACAATACACCGATTCTTCTATTTATTTTCCAGAAAAAGGTCGCAGAGGTGGTTTAAACAAAGACAATAGTTTAAGTTTTTGTTATAAATTACTATTTAAAAAGTAGGTCAACTATTCGTTTTATGTACATAGGTTTAAAAAAAACGTTACACTCAAATTACTACGATATTGTTTTTGCGGAATTATAATTTTATGACGGTAATAACACTTAACCAGCAAGTTTACGACAATGGGAACAGTAATATAAATATACCGAAGATAAATATATTTAGTAAACAACTTCTTCGCTAAATCTATGCGCTTCTAGACAAAATCCTCCTCGCAAATTCCGAGAATCACATCTCGAAGATATAATCGTTGTTGTTTCTGATATTTTGAACATCGGTAGTACTGTTAACTATTCCCAGAACCCAGTCTTATCTTGAAACGACAAAAAAAAACGTATTGTATAATCAAAGACCCGTGTTAAAAACTATTCGCCAGCAAGTGCAATGATCCGGAGAACGTCCTGTAAAGAATGCAGTCACCTGAAGAATGCAAAATCAACAGAAAGATAGCTGAGACCTGTTCAGGGACGGCTTCAGGTAGACAAGAATGTTTCTATTACTATATAGGGAATGGTGTGTGCTGTAACCGTCAGCCAAGGTTAGTGCCGAGGAAGCGATATCAAAAACTCGTACCCACTCACGAGTTTTGCACACATTTTTACTTACCACTTAACAATAATTATGATTTAAATAAAATAATGGATAAAATTTATTCATAGATTATTACGGGTTTTTGTTACAAATAAGGATATACACGTATATGTCCAAAAGTTTGGTATATTTAGAAATAATATATCTACATTAAGAATAATGAAAAACTCTTCGTTTTACCAAAATTTCCAATATTTATTTAAAAAATTGCTTTCTTAACTTTAATGACAGCCGCTTCGCTAGACTTAGCATCGTCAGATTGACATATTGAAGTTACATTTTGTTTGTTTGTAGCTAGGTACCTGATGTTTATTAGGTAGTTATAAGGCTAGACCAAGTATGGAAGTAACAAGACATAACAATATTAAAGCCTAGATGTTATGAGCCCTAAGGGATTATCCTGGATGTACTTCCCTCTAAGATCAGTATAACTGTGCAATGATATGGAAAAACCAGGAAAAAACTATATCATGCTGGTCTTTACAATAACTTAATATATTTGTGTTACAATTACGTCTTATCTATGTGTAAAATGAAGACTCAATCAAAGCAAACACTTTAAATGTGGAGAACTTCCCAGATTTATTTGTTCATTAACAACTTTAAATTGTGGATCTGCTAGATGTCTTTTTATTTCAAGTTCTTCAAGGAAATCTAAATTTTGTTTTTTATTACAAGTGTGTAGTATTTGGATGTCATTGATGTGTAAGAGTGAGGTTGGATGTTCAAGTAGGTGTTTTGCATAATTTGACTTATCTGGTTGTTTTAATCTATATGCTCTTAAATGTTCGTTAAATCTTACTTCAAAATTTCTTTGTGTTTAACCTATATATACAGTATTACACTTTGGACAATTAATTTTGTAAACACCAGATTTTTTTAATTTAGGTAATTTTGTTTTTACATTTAACAATTTTGTACCAATATTATTTTGTGTTTTAAATGATATTAATGCTGATGTTGCCGAAGATATTATTTTTGAAATTTTATTGGAAATACTTCCACAATATGTAATATTTTTATAACTTTTATTTTCTTTAGTTTGTTTAGGAAATATTAGGTTTAGTGACATTTTCTGTTCTTTCTTATTAATTAATGTATTTATCAAATGAATTGGGTAGCCATTAGATGTAGCTATTTGTTTTATGATATCAATTTCTTTATCAAAGTTAATTTTGTTCATTGGAATTGAAAATGCCCTATGTATCATAGAATTATAAGCTGCTAATTTATGTGTTATAGGATGATTTGAATTATACGGTATGGTTACATTTGTTTGTGTTGGTTTTCTGTATATTGAATAATTTAGTAAATTATTAACTTTTTCAATTTTTAAATCTAGAAAATTAATTGAATTATTTTCTTCAACTTCTAAAGTAAAATTAATTTTAGGATGCAAGGTATTAATATAATTAAAAAATATATCTAACTGTCGTTCACTTCCTACAAATCCTGCTAACACATCATCAACATATCTATACCAAAATACAATTTTGTTTTTATAACTAGAATTTAAGATTATGTTTTCTAAATTATCCATAAAAATATTTGCTAAAATTGGAGAAATGGGACTTCCCATTGGAAGACCCTCATTTTGAATATATACTTTGTTATCAAAAGTAAAATAATTTTGACTAATCCATACATTAAATAGGTCAATTATATCTGATATTATTCCTGGA
The DNA here is from genome assembly GCA_035357415.1 of Ophraella communa. Lineage (NCBI taxonomy): Eukaryota > Metazoa > Arthropoda > Insecta > Coleoptera > Chrysomelidae > Ophraella > Ophraella communa. The sequence goes on along the minus strand of CM068982.1, from coordinate 9,621,106 downwards.
TGGATATTTCTTTCATCTAATAGCTTTTTAACTAGAACTATACATTCTTTAGGAGGTATTTTAGAGAACATATTAGTTACATCAAATGAAACTAACTTAGTATTATTTTGTAATTTACATTTATTTAAGTCTAGCGAAACGGCTGTCATTAAAGTTAAGAAAGCAATTTTTTAAATAAATATTGAAAGTTTTGGTAAAACGAAGAGTTTTTCATTATTCTTAATAAGATGGACTTCCAAAAAGTAAGGGTTAGTACAATAAATATATGTACGCCTATGGTTTTTTAAAAACTCTTGTTGATATTTATTTTAAGGGGTTTTTAAATCAAAATAATACTAAATTTGATTCGTTTTTGTATTAATTTGGTCATATTTAATTGATGTGGGTGCTTTCACATTATTCCAATTCTTGTTTAAATTTCATTGGAGCTGTTTAAAAATGCCCAGAGACATGATATCAAATTTTAATAGGTCTAGAGTAATTGCTTTGTTACAACAGGGCTTTAGTCAAAGTGATATCGCAAATATTGTTGGTGTTACTAAGGGTGCTGTATCAAAAATTTAAAAAAAAACCAAGACACATGATGTGAAGGATCGTCCCAGAAGTGGCAGAAGTCGATGTACAACAGCAGCAGAAGATCGTCAGATAACATTGATAGCTCGAAGAAATCGACAGGAATCTACAAGTGGCATATCCAGAGAAATTGCTAGACTTGAAGGACTGAATATCTCAATGCAAACAATTACACGAAGATTAAATGCGGTAAATTTGTATTGCAGAAGACCTCTACGTGTTCCCAAAATAACCTATCAACAAAAAATTATAAGGTTGCAATGGGCTCAAGAAATGTTACACCGTGGTCCTAACTGAAATTACGTGATGTTCTCTGATGAATCAAGAATTGGCTTGGTTTCTGATTCGCGAAGAACGCTAGTTTGGAGAGCCCCAGGACGACAAGCCCGATTAGAAACAGCCCAACCACGTGTTCCATTTGAAGGTGGGAGTATTATGGTTTGGAGTGGTATTATGGGGGGTACACGGACGCCACTCCTGGTTTTGGAGAGAAGAATCACTGGTGCTGTATACATCGAGGAAGTTTTAAATCCTGTTGTGCGTCTATTCCAGGGGGTAGTAGGTGATGGATTTGTGTTTATGCATGGCAATGCACCTCCACATCAAACAGCTGCAATACAAAATTTTTTGGAAGAAGAAGGAATAACCTCATGCCTGGGACATTCTTAAAACACGCATTAAGAAGCGAAACCCTCCCTCAATTACTCTACGAGAACTGCAAGATACTGCTCGTGAAGAATGGGAGAGAATTCCGCAAGCCCAGCTCGACCATTTAATCGATAGCATGCCACATCGCCTACAGTTATGTATACAGGCCCATGGAGGAAATACTGATTATTAATTTTATTTAAAAACCTTTTTTTGCTTATTAATTTATTTAAAAAAATTTGTAATACATTTTACATTTTTCACCTCAAAAGAATAAATCATTTTTTTTTTGTTTGTTTATGTGACTTCGAAATTTATTTAGTATTGGTTAGAGTTGTAGCAAAATGACGTTTGCTTATATAAAAAAAATATTTATTAAAATTAATAAAAAGATGAAATATTCCATTATTCCAAACTTTTGGACATATGTGTATTTTCATCTCATCGTCAAAATTCTCGTAAATTTTAAAACGAAATATTTATAATTGTACATTAAATCTTTATTTATTTCACCAGTGATACAGAGTGGATGTTTAACGGGAGAAATATGTTGTTTTCATGCCATTCTTTCTACTTTGAAGCCCAGTAAACTAACTCACTCTGTATGACACATTTAAATTGATTTTAGCAATTAATATTAGAAAGACTATACGAGCAATATCAAAGAGAATTAATCCTTCTACCAACCTCCAGGACACTTGCGGCTTGCAGATCTTCAGGGTTACGTATTCCAATATCACTGCAACCATTGCTGATCTACTGTGATCTACAAATACAACAGTTCACGGACAAGATTGCATCCCGGAAGAATAACACTCAAATGGAAAGAAGTTGTTCTTCCTTTTTACATAATTTAAACAATTTTGTACCTCTAGGATTAAAGACTCAGCAGTAGTCTTTTTGCTGAAGGCTTTTACGAGGGCCTTAGAATGTTTCAGACCAAGAATAGTTCTGGATTAGACTCTTAGACTCTTGGGCAGTTCACAAGATACAAGGGTGTCCTTAGCACCCATTTTTGCCATCCTCCATGTCTGCAGACCTACTCTATTGTTGTTGCTCGTAGTGTTCAGCGCTGCAGATCTTAACCAGCCTGGATGTAGTGACTTCCAAGGCCATCACTAAGAGCTTATAGTTGATTAAAAAAAGAAATAATTTGCTAGAAGCTGTTTTATGCAGTAAACAGGAAATATGGTCAAACTGGCATTAATTTTTTCAAGAGAAAAAACTCAAAATTAGAAAACGTGCATAATACTGAAGAAATATCTGTATTGTATTAGAAAATCAAGAGCCATAAAAGCGAAGATCCATGCAACATTAATTCAAATATGGTGAGGATGGTAGAAGCAAAGTCCTGATATGGACTATGGGACATACTGGAGTGAAAAGGGAACGAGGTAGCGAATAGACTGGCCAGGATAGAGCACAACCATCACTTCTTAGACAGGAACCTTTATGGGAAATAAGCAGAGGATAAATAATGAAATAAATTGAGGAAGTAGGTCGCAAAAAATGCCAGACAAAAATCTCAACGATGGATAATAATCCGGAATTATATCAAATTAAATTACTTCAAATGAAATATAAAAAAATTGACCACCCTCGAAGTGGAAGAAGTAAGATAAATATTGTTAAGTGTATATATTTTATTGGGAAGTTTAAAGATGTATAAAAAAGATAACTAATTTATTATTTTGTCATTATTTAGTGAATGGAACATGTTATTTTAACAAAATAAAACCGGGTGCACCTCACATGACAATTTCTTACTATGCATTGTCTTGAAATAATTGTCTATAAAGTCCACACTAAACAAACACTAAAACTAAACACCCCCGGTCGATCTGAATGTATAGTAAATTAAAAGAAAAACAAATTTTAAAAAATTGACAAGCCATAAACAAAACTAAACGTTAGCATAGATTAGTCATAAGTTCAAATTGTTAGGTTAGGTTAACAGTGGAAGTATCAGAATTGACGTTACAGTTTTATTTAAATCGTGATTAAATCCACAATTTTAGTAGTGTGCCGGCTCTCTAGGTGGCAGTACTCTCACCTTTTCAGAGTGCCCATACCCTGAACTAGACTATGCACCAGAATTGAGGATTCGCTCTTATTTTGTACGATGTAGACGATACAGGATATCGGAATTTATTAACAGAAGTTATTAAATTCTGTAGTTCGAAATACGCCGAAATTATACATTATTATAGAAAAATGATTCAGTTTGTTGCATTTCAACTTGCTCTCTCCTTAATTTTTTATTTATTAAAAAAAACGATAAAAAAAAGTAGATAGCGAGTTGATGTAAGTCAAAATAGACACTTTAAAAAAATCGATCTAAATAAAGTAATTTCTAAGGCTGTAGTTCGACTTTACATTTTTTTGGCAGACGCGGCAACTATTGTATGCTCTCAAGATCCTCTTTTATAATAAAAATTAACCAAAAATTATATTATACATATCCGGCGAGAGCATCCTCTTACCGTATCTTAGGATACACGCTTCCGGTGTTATTCTCTTTAATCCTTTTGAATTCTCCTGCTGCTTCTGCGTCACAGTCGTTCTACATTCCAATCTCACTCGTGTCCACATACTCAAGAAAGCAAAAGTAACAGCTACGCCCATCTCTAACTTACGGATATACTATATAATATTATTGTGTGGCCCTTGGTATCTGTCTCTGATATTTGGCGATTGTGAGAGGACTTCGACGCACGCGCAAAGACCGTGCGACTTTTTCACGGGCGCCTGTCCCACGGTCAGCTGCCTAGGACGTTGCCACATCGACAAGAAAGTCTCGGAATTCAGGATAAACTCATATTAACTTATAAACGATGGAAAATAAGTAAAACTAGGTTGTATTTTTCGTACGATTATTTTCAAAGATATCGTTTAACAAAATACATATGAAAAAAATTAAAAAGTATATGTTATGTTTGATAAAAGTAGGTACAATTTGTTTAGATGAAAGAATGTTGACGATCCGGCAACGTCGCTGAGGATAAATTCTTATGGCTGTTTGCTCGCGATTCCAATTGTTAAGTTTGCAAATTTGGTGAATGGAGTGTATGTACCGAACGTCCTAAATAAACATAAAAGAAAATTGTATAAAATTGTTAATAAATAAAATTATTTGGAAAAAAACCGTAAATAAACGCTTGAATTTTATTTTAAATTATAAAACTATTTTAATAATTTATTCAATCTGTAAGATTTAACCTATTTTATTTTAAAAATTAACGAGAATACCCTCAGGTCTATAAAGGAGACTGTGCGGTTTTATTAACTAGAAACCACATAGTTTCTTACTATAATGGTATCTATGCACTTTTTATGTCTTTAGACCTTCTCCTACCTCTGTTAATCTTGAAGGCTATTTCCCCCTATCATTGGAGCAGATTTCCTCAAGATCATCATCTTGAGATGAAGCTGAGTTATTTCCTTATCTTTTCTAATTATTAATTAATATTTCCCCAATAAGTTTATTATAATTTAACCCTAATGTTTTTAATTCCTCCCTTCTGGACAACTCAACTGTTTTAGTTTTATGTATTATGTACAGGTAAGATTAATTAACTTACTGTCATGTTAAGTCTAATGTTTCTTTATGGTATTCTTATTTTTAGCCTGATGATGGTCTTTAACTATAGTCTATATAGAAAGGACAAGGAATAATAAATCATTCATTTAAGTAGATTTCGTAGACGGACCAAAATATATTTTAAGAGGGTATACCGTAAGGTACATTTTGTATTGAACGAATGAGTTGCAGCTATGCTAAAGAATATACGATTTAGGTCAGAGGTAACGGGATGTACTAATTTTAATAAAAAAAAGTGATAGAGGTACATAAATTTTAGTAAGTTTGATAAAGAAAGGCAACACAGTTTATTCATAATAGAAAACAAACCAATCTGTAACAATAATTATTTTATATATTTTTGTTCTTTTTGTAAGAAGATTAATTCAAACTTTGAATATTGTCACAATGAAATATATTTTTTAAAAATTAATTAAAGTCAAGATAGCAAGATATCGTTACAATTTTTAGTAAATTCAAAGAAGCAAAATGAATATTTTTTAATTGTATTACTCCTATATGTAGTGTTTGGGGATTTTTTCTCAGAAATTTTAAATGGCAAGTGGCCTACAGTAATCGGCTTAATACGATTACACCTATTTACAGATTATTCGATTATTGAGAGGGATTTTCCAAACAACCCAGTTTTCTTAGAAACATTATCGGGAATATTATTTTAAAAGAATGTAGGTACATTAAATCAGTACTTAGTATTAGTTCTTTGAGTAAAGTTGTATGAAGTTGTATGGTTTTCATAATATTGCAAAAAGTTGGAATATATTTAAAACATTTGTTGAATGTTAATTGTGCAAGTACCAAACAATGTCGATAAGCCAAGGACCATCTAAACGACCAAAAACAGGTCCATAATCTTTAAATGAAAAAACTCTGATATTGAATTGTTATATATCATTGAAAAACAAGGATCCAAGTGCTAGTGTTGATGATATTGTGGAATTAACGGCTGCTATGTTGTGTGTTGCTAAATCAACAATTTATAGATTACTAAAAGAAAACAAGAATGGAACTCTTCTACAATCATGGGATCTATTCAGCTTTGTTGTGACAATATTATCTAGGATTTCTATTGTGTTTGGGTTAGTTAATCCCTAACTACGGGGTGGAATTTTTGAAAAATAGCAACTATGACTATGTTTCAATAGAAATGTTATAACATGATATGTTAACTAAAAACGTAGTATTTTTAAATTAATTATATGGCTAACGCTAACACCATCTATTGTATAAAGTTTTTAACATGTTAATTATTAAAAACGATACCTGTCAGTAATTCCAACTTTATACACGATCTTTAATGTGGCTTAGTCCAATACCTTCAACCACGATTCATTCTCTTATTGTCATTGGTGTTACACAGAGGTATGTTTCTTGATTTATATTTTTGGTAAAAGATTTCAAATATAATTTCTATAAATCTTGACAGTACTAAATAATCAGAGGAGAATTTTCACATTTATAATTATTTCAAGTATATTTTGAGGGCAATTTAAAAATAATACTTAATTGTAATTTTTTTTATAAAAAAATACAAAATGGCGAGTTGAGTACATTTTTGGAATTCTAATTGTTATATTAATGTATCTTTTGTTATTATTGTATTTTCTGTAATATATCCTAATGGTAAATGTAGATTTCGGAATACGCTGTTTTGTACTTTTTGTAAGGAAAAAAATAAACGAACACGTGGCTGATGCTGACAATTTTTCACAGCATTGGAATATAAAATACCAAAGACATTACAAATTTCAATTCCAAAGACAATCCCATTTTCAAAGACATTACTGAGTTACTACCGAATTACCGCTGATTGGTTCTACATTGGTGAATTGTTCACTAGACCAACCCTTCACTGGACCAGCCCTCTCCTGGATCAACCAATGGATCGCAGATGTAAAAAAGATAAGTCGACCAACGTAAATAAATGCATTTATAATATTATACAGCTGTCTCGTTTTTCTTTATTTCTTAAACGTAATATCAAAATCATTGTCTTATCGTCAACTGTATTAGAATAAGTAGTTGTAAAGAACTGTTTGCGGTTTATTTTTTTGTAACGTATTCTCAACTTCATTCACTTTAGGAAATCTATTTATCTTTTATCTGTTGGTACATTTTCATTTTTTTTACTTCATAGACAGTTTTTTCTGACATCTTTCTGTCATCTTATGATACTTATTTAAATAACTCAGCTTAAAACAACTTTCTTCAGTAGTATCATCAAAAATAAAAAGATTTCAGCGGCGCCCTTATAATTTCTTAAAGAAACAAATATTGTACTATAGTCAGAGCTAATGAACTTACTCACCCCTAGCCGAGGTATTTAACTATCATAACTTTTGCTGTGATAAACATTCATAAATGTTGTTAATTATTGAAATATCTTTTACTACTAATTAAAGACGAAATTAAGATTAATGGTTGTTTTATTGTAAATTACATTTTTTCTTTTGGTATATTGTTATTTTTTAAAAGTTACTAAATATTTTTATAAATTCACTCTCAACATTTAAATCATATCACAAATTGACGCCTAACGTCATAATATGGTTACAATGTATACTACTTTTAGTTATTTATAATGAATTCACTATGCTGCCAACTCCAAACAAATATAGTACCTAGAAAAATTCCCTGTACCAATCCATCTTTGGCTAATTGGTAAGCTTTACAATATGTTATTTAACTAAGAAATTCTCCCCAAAATCAGGAGTAATCCCGGTGGAGGAAAACCAAAACGATCTTTTCCCTCGTTACAAAGTCCTCTTGCTGTTGTATATTTTGTAGTAAAATTTGTACAAACGGAACCATTAAACCACACTGAATCATCGAAGTGTAAAGTACACAGCGCAATAACAATAAAAAGATAATATTCTAAACAGTCGGTCGTATACTTTTTTCCGGACTTCCCCTGACAGTTAAATACAACTATGTACTCACATTCTAGTCGCCGTTTAACTGTGCATTTGAACTACTGTATGAATTCAGTCAAAGGAATGTTATTATTTACCGATTATGACCGATTCTGGTGAAACGTACGACAAACTATTTTAATGATTTAATAGCTCTGGCATTTAGGTTTATGATCAAAATATCCTGTTGTGCATTTTAATGTGAATATTGTCGAAATATATTCAACCGAACCAGTACGTGAGTCGAATATGTGCACCGTTTTCGTAAATTATTACAAAATATTTTCTTGTATTCGGTTTAACACGAACACAGCATTCAAATCGAGAAGCCTCTTATTCCAGCAAAACGAAAACTTTAGACATTATAACATGTTTCTAATAATGTAAGATGTGTAAATTAATTCACGTGAAATAAGTGTTATAATAAGACAAATATTAACATCGGGTAATGAAGATCTGATGTCGCCTCAACTTCCTGTAAGAATTATTACTTTTTTCTTATCATATCAGCTAGATAAAATTTACGTCGTATGTTTCATTTTTTTCGTTTTTAAACATTATTTTAAGTACTATCGGCTTCAGAATAGCATACACATTTTCAAACTCAAATCGCTTACAATGAATTAATTTTAAGGACGGCCTATTTATTGTGTATAACCAATCACGGTTTAAATAATAATAAATTTGAAATCAGTTAAACAGTTGTCCACACCCACATCTTTAATGTTTGCAGCATAAAGTATTCTATTGACAAATTGCCTGTCCCTCTGTCCCTTGTAAATAAACCTAATCCCCTAAAACCATTTAATGTAGGCGTTTTAAAAATTGCCATTCCTATGTTGTTTAAAAACGGCGTTTTTATAACTTCGGTAGGTAAAGGAAATTCACATTTAACATGTATATGCTATTCTAAAGCCGACTGTACATACAAGTACATACAGTAATGAAAGGTGTAAATGAATGAATGAATGTGTGGTTGAAATTTGGTGGAGATTTTGATTTTTTTTCTTCTACAGGGTTGAATAAAAAATAGATGAGCCCAGATTTAGGATTTAAGATCCTCTACAGGGCTGGGGTGGCGTTGTTTTTGGGTGGATGTCGTATTGCCATGGGTGGGTTTTGAGTTGAGATGGGAAATAATGGCTCGGTGTGGCAGAAGAGTGCCAGTTGGGGGTAGCGAGGTCTTTGGGGCGTGGCTTCGAAGAATTCGTAGAAAACGGGCCTAAATTTGGGCGACTTGTTGGACATCGTGGAGAATCGGGTACAGAGCTGTTGCTGTATTGTTCCGTTCCTGTCAGCCATTTGGTAAGTGTTATAGGAAAACCACAGAAGATCTAACTAACAGAGCGCCGAGGAGGGGTTAGCTAGGATAACGGGGTAGGAATTGTGAAGATTCCCCGAAGGAGTTACCCGGGTTTGGTTGGAGAAGAGATAGATGTTTTGTTGATGAGATTTCAGGGTGGTCCCCGAGGTGGGTTTTAGCGAATCGCTAGGGGTGATGTGTCGAGGAATACACCGTATTCCTCGGGGGGTTGCTTGAAGTAAGCGAAGTGGTAGATTTGGGGTTTTCCTCTTGGGTTTTCGGGTGCGACGGTTGATTTGCCGAGGGAGTTTTAGGGAGTTTTTGGCTACTGTGTTGTCAGAGAGAAGGGTGCGCTGGACATAGCGCGATTGTAAGTTTTTGAATCGCTCCAAGATTGGGGTGATGTTGGTGTTTTGATAAACTACAATGCTGGGGATGAGTCGGTTTTGGTACTTGCAGTATCTTAGGATTACTCGTTCACAAAATTAGATGGTGCTTGTGATGCTGGTGGAGGCGGTGCTGTATAGAATAGCTTTGTAGTCTAAGAGTGGGCGAATATAGGTTTTGTAGGTGTGCAGAAGAGTAGAGGGGTGGATTCTACCGAATTTTCCTCCTAAAGGCTTGATGAGATTGGCTCGTCTCCGGACTGAGTCCAGGGTGGACTTTACGTCTACCGTCCAACAAAGGGTGCAAGTGCATCTCACCCCCAGGTAGACGGCTTCGGTAGCGATAGTGAACTACCAGATCTGACTCTGATAGTGCGGTTTGTGAGGTAGGAGTAAATGAGTTTTACAAAAGGAATGGGAAGGTGGATGCTCATGAGCTTTCTAACAAGTCCGGCGTGCCAGACCTGGTCAAAAGCCTTCTGAACATCCAGGAATACAGCAGCACTGCAGGAGCATTGGTTTTGGGACCTGGAGATGATTGTTTGGAAGTTGACCAATGGAGTGCTCTGGTCTGAAGCCTGATTGAAACTGTGGGATGATATTATGGGTGTTGCAGAAGTTCCAGAGTCGGTTCTTGAGGAGTCTCTCAAGGGCCTTCCCCAATACGCTGATAAGGGAAATGGGCCTGTATGATTCGGGCAAGGTAGGGTCTTTTCCGGGCTTGGAAATCATGACAGTGTTGGTAGTCTTCCAACATTTAGGAAAATAAGAGAATTTTAGGTAATCGTTGAATAGATTTTGAAGAACCGGGAAGAGAGCTTCTGGGAGATTTTTTAAAGATTGCATCGGGGCCAGGCCTGTGTTTTTTCCAGTACGGCAGGAGTATTTTATGTCATCGATGGAGAAAGGTGAGTGAAGAGGGTTCTCTTCATTGAAGGGAGTGATGACGTGTGGGCTGTGGGTTATGTTTTGGATTAGGAGGTCGGTCTGAGCAGCGAAGTTGTGAAAGAGTGGGTTATATGAGGGCATTTTGGAGGTTCTCCTTGAAGGTTTCGGCTTTTTGCTCAGATGTATGAAATTGTTGAACTCGGATAGATAAGTGTGAGTTTGGTTTTTTCTTTTTTTCAACTAGGGTGTTTCTTAGCGAAACGGCCGTCATTGTGATTTAAAACATATTTTTTCAAATAAACTTGGAAGTTACGTTGAAACGAAGAGTTTTTTATTATTCTTAATTCTAGATTAGCATGGGATTGTGTGTTTGCTCTGAAAACTCTTGAAGACCGTAGCAGAGTTGTCAGTGTAAGGGTAATCGAGTTGAAATGGCCAAACTAGGCCCATTTATGGGACCGAAACTTTCTGTGGTATTGCAAAAAACACAATAAAAACAGTCCCAAAAGCGTTAGTGACACAGAAATCATTGAATTGGTGGAGACCAGACGTAAGCAAACGGTTCATCATAAGAATGCATTGACAAAATTTTACCACAGCCATAATCAGCAAAGACAGACAAACGGACACAACTGTCGGTACCAAGATATGTATGTTAGTGCGAAAGAAACATTTTCTGGGCTTTTAGAATTCGTTAGGGAAGTTACTCTTTCAAAAGCTAACGAAGAAACTTCAATAAAAATCACTTGTATAGTTTTAGTAAATGATTGTAGGACCTGGGATAATGTCCTGTTTTGATTTAGGGACAAAACTTCTAAAATAAACTAAATATGGATGAAAGAACTTTAATTTAAGACACAAACATTACAGAGGAGTAATGTACTGTTTACAGAATCCAAATCCTGTTTACATTTTTTGTTAAATTTTATCTATAAGCTTGCGGAAAGTAAGAGTAATATTTTTTAGTATTTGGATATTAAAATAATATCTAATTATCAAAGAATGTACAAATCAGAAAAATTCGGCAAATTTTTGAAAAAATTCCTATCTTCGTTATTTTTTATTATTAACAGCAAACTCGGTACAAAACTTCTTATTAATTTTATAAGTGCATCTGATATCCCTAGTCCAATTTTAAATTTAATCGGAAAATTGGAAATTGGAAATGTAGAGAAACAAAACGTACATTTTCAATACATGATAAAAAAGAGAAGTTGACCAAATACCCCCGAAGAAAAAATTACTTTAACAGAATGCCCCATTGCTTGGTCGACTTCATTTGCAAGAGATGTATGTTTGCAAATCTTTTTGTTTGTAAAGACTAGACGGCATTTTATACGCGGTAGAAAATTTTCAAGGGGCCCACCTTGTGGGTAAACTTAAATCTGGAGCGAATCGAACTGTTTCTTCCCCCTTCGTATACTTCCAGCTTGCAATTCTAAACTAACAGGACCGCATTTCACTTTGTACGTTTCAACCACACATTATTATTCGAATGAAAGTGTATCTATACAAATTTATTTTCTATGCATACAACGAATATATTAAAAATGTGCAATTATCCATACCGAACGTTCCTAGAAAATTTTGGTCATTGTGAAATCATTCTGAAAATACTACTTCAAAAATCCCCGGTGAAATAAAGTATAAAAATAATGCTGAATTTATTAAAAGTGTTTACTTGTCCTCTGATGCAGAATGTTTGAATTTGTATACAGCACAAGAAACTGAAATCTCAATAGACAGCAACAAATTAAAGAAAAAAATTACTTCTGGACCTGATAAATTACCTTATTTTTTGGTTAAGGACTATATAGGTGCTTTAGCTACTCCCATATTAAAAATTGTTAACTTAAGACTATCAAGTAACTATAGAGCGGGTCACAGTTATTATGCAGCATTGCGTTTATGGACGACGGCGTTGCCATATCGGCATGTTCTTCGAATTTGGTTCCAACTGGCGCGGGAATATAACTTGCCATGATTTAAATGTTGACTAAATTATTCATTTGAAAATCGTTTAGTGAGTAATTAAGAATATTTATAATTATGCTTTTAGATAAATTTTACGCGTTTAAAGGAAAATATTGTAAATCCGCTAAAATATTCAAATTTTATACGTTTAATTATCACGTATAAAGAAATACAGCGGCCTTACAAAAGATCTTTGTCAAATTATGAAATAATAATATAATAATATAATTAATAATAAAAATATGTCAATAATAATAATAATAATATATACATAAATTACAAGACGAGTGGTAAAAAAGTCAGCTGTCATCTAAATTTTAAGGGAGAACGTTTCTACAACATTCTTTGATCCGTTTTTCGGCAAATTAGGGATTAATTGATCATTAAACCAGGCCTCAAAGCCTTCTGCGTCCATTTCGTCGTGGTAATCGTCTGCACCTTTCTTTGCCAGAAAAGTTTTTTCTGCACCCTCAAGAAAACCGTCTTTCCAGCCTGCATGAAGAAGAACAAATCTCGGTCCTCGTTGACTTGGAGCCTTCAGTCCTGTTGTCAGTTCTTTGACAAATGCATCTCGGGCATTTTTTATCGTAGTGTCTTTCCATTCAAAATTTACACTGTGGCCCACATTAATCCATGACTCGTCCAGATATATTAAGTTGTATCCTTCTTCGCGGAACTTCTTCACTGATCTTAAATATTTGTGCCTCCAGGCGATTATATCAGCTCTTTCTATTAGAATCGAGTCTCTTCCTCTCTTTCCATAAACAAACCCCATATCGTTAAGCAAGCGTCTTAGCGTACTTTTAGAAAAATTTGGTACATTTTCGTCTGAATTTATTTTAGCAAGAACTTTTGCCAGTGTTGGTGGAATATTTTCGGAGTAGAATTCATGCACAGCTTTCCGTATTTGCGATTGGATATCTTCATCGTAGGTGATCAGTCTTGAATTCGACTGGCTGCTGTTCCGTCTTCGTTTTTTTGGCGATGTCAAAGGTCCGGTAGCGGCTTGGCTTTTCAGATTATACACTGTTCTCACACTAAGGCCAGTCATTTCAGAAATCAGTTCTATTTTCGCTGTCACACTTTTGTCATCTTTTGTATTCAACGTATACGTTAAAATATTCAATAAAAGCCTCTTGGTTTGACGATGAAGATTTTCACCTTGTTTAAATTTTTCAAACGGTGCTGCTAACTGCATGGCTGTTGTTTCAATACTGCCCTTTTGTTTATCAGCAGAAACAGATAGGTACCTTCCTATGTTATTACTTACCTGTACATTTACTTACCTCTACATTCCAGGAATATTACATAACGGTTTACGAGGATCAAGGGATCATACAGGTAAAAATAATTAGCATCTTTGTAATTAAATAATACTTTCACTGGCAATAGTATTAGGATTTGTCTGAAAGATTTAGTAGAGACCTAAATAATCCATCAAGTGATCAGGTATATACTGATTACAATCTACATAAATAGATTTGAATTCCATTTTTTAATAATATTTATTATTTAGAATACATCTGTTTTGCAAAATTCATAATAAAACGTTTCTACGAAAATAAATTGGCTGAGTTAATTGTGGTTCAAGCCGTAACCAAAGCGGCAACAGTGTTGAATATTCGCCCATAAGATTTACATTGGCCTATGCCGGCCACGCTGCATAATAACTGTGACCCGCTCTATAGTAAGCAATATCGTTGGAAGGAAGTAAAAGTATTTCCCATCTTTAATTGTGGTGAATTACAGACTCATATCCATAATAAACACTCTTCCACAAGTTTCTACTCTACACAAACCTACTCTAACCCAACAAACTTGACAGTAATAACACAATTTATTTCTGAGGCCGCAAAGGTGAGATCCAAAGGTGTCATTAATTCTTCCAAGGCTCAATCATCCAAATTGTTCAGCTTCGGTATTTCTAAGGATGCTGTGACTTTCATTAAAATTGTACTTATCAATTAAAACTCTTCTCATACTGGCTATAAATCAGATATAAATGTAGCTTCTTCTGGAGTACCACAAGGATCAAATTTGGGTCCATTATCTCACTAACACCAACATGAAATGACAAAATTCGAACATTACAACTACCATACATAAATATTACCTTCATAAGTCATTCGAGAACATTTTAAAGCTTAAAATTATCGGTAATAAGTTTACGTTTTTAAAATTTTAGAAATTTTAAAAAGGATCTTACCTTTTTTCGGCCAGTCCGAAGCTGATCAGGGCACGAGTCAAGTAGAACACAATGACGGCATGTTTTCTAAGGTGGCAGGTGAGGAAGCAGCTGGAACAAGAAGAAAAAAAAGTTTAAGAAAAGGGTCATCAAACAACAATTATTACGAAGTAACAGTTATTAAATCACAGTAAAACGGTCTAATATATGTATATGAGACAATAATTTCTGTTTTTTAATAATGGACGTGAAGGTATCATGTAATTATGTTAATGAGGGCAGTTATTGTGGTTCTTTAAGAATAAAAATGTCGGAAGAAAATACAAACAGTTTTAGCTAATAATGATCTTAGTCTAAATACTACTTAATTAACAACAAAAGCTTACAAACAAAATGTAACTACGCTATCATTGATTAATTAATTAAAATAAAATAAATTTGTTACAAAACTTCCCCTGTTTTATTCAAACTTAACTTTTTAGTCAATAAAAGCTGATTCTAAACATCATTTCATCTTCAGATTGACATATTGAAGTTACAAATACAGTATAATGTAGTATACTATGCTCCTATACTCTCCTTTGCATGTGAAAGCTGGGAGCTCTATAAAAAGCTAAAAAGCCCAAAGTTCTAGCTATGAAAATTAAATTTAAAATTTTAAATATTGTTGAAAATGTCGATTTGGAAAAAAGGATTTTTCTCCTACCTTTTTCAAATAATAAAAGTAATAATAGGAATTATACATTAAAAAGGGTTATAGAACAGAGTTAAGATATCAATTTTAGTGTACAGGGGGAAATTTTTTTCAAAAACTTTAAATTAAAAGTAAAATTAGGTCTATAAATTTCGAAATTTGACGTTTAAACTAGGAATTAGATTATTATGACTCAAAAAAGCATAGATATAGGTAACCAGGTATAAACCTATATAAAGCAACGATAAATTGGAGAATATCTTAGTTAGAAACATCTCGTCGACCTGTGAAAAACTTTTGGTGACGTCAATATTCAATTTTGTTTTACAGAGTTTTCGTAAAAGCCTAAACTTTATTGTCAGAGATTGAATGGTGAGTGCTACGAGGCAAATAAATACCTTCAAACCAGTAAAAGGTTATTAAATCCAGTATCCAGAATCAAAATATGCGCTATCTCAGAAATAGTGTATAGTTGGGATATTCTGTAGCAATGGAACATCATTGAATTCACGATACGAATCGAAGGCTGGTTCAAATCAGCATTTGGAATCATAATTTTCAACGCTAGACGTCACAGAGTATGTGTACGTGTACGTTTGTCAAAGAATTATGTTTTGACATTTCGTTATTAAAGTTAATTTTGACACATATAGACAATTTTATGGGGCAATTTGTGGGGCAAATTATTTTGATTCATTAATTAATTATATTAAAGATTATTTTCCTTTTTTATTTTTTTTTTAAATTAAGTCTTAGGTACAGGAATTTCATGTTCTTATAACTGAGTTAGCAATCTCAATTCAATATTCGGGCAAATAAACAATTACAATTTAATAAAACATTCAGGTGATTGTTTATGCCTAGTCTTGAGATTTAAAATAAATTTAAGTTAATAATATAAACCCATCCATATTAAACAATTTATACTAAGTGACGTAAAAATCCAAACACCCAATCAACATCAGATAGCCACCTTGTAAAAATAAGATGTAACTTCAAAATATCTTACAAAGAAATTATTCTTCAAAACAGCTGTTGTTGAAAAAAAAATCAGTTATGTTTTTAAATAGAATAGTTTTGTTAGAAATTTCGGTGCACCTGAACTGCGTACAAAACAGCCCTATAAGCGGACACCCGAATTGCGTTCAAAAAATATTTTGACTATCCAACCCTATAAGCCGACACCCGAATTGCGTTCAAAAAATATTTTGATTTAGTATGTACAAATTAAAACATGCGAACTGCGGGATGGGATATAATAAGTAAAAACGACTAGGTAAAATTTATGGTTTGGTGTTTTTAACAAAAATCAGTCTTAAAATAATAATAACAAAAGCAAAAACCTGAATTTTTGTTTTTCAATGTATCTATTGAATATTTTATCTACAAAAAGAGTAAAAATACTTACACGAAAAAAAAGAAACTGATTTGAATAAAATTTTCTTCTGTTAAAATTCAATACCATCGATAACTATGAATAGCAAACCTTAATTTAAAACCGAACTTATCATCGCTTGTGACTTTACGACTGTTGGTAACTGGAATAATTACAATAATTATGACATAAAAACGTATTAGTGTTAATTAGAGAAACGCATTTGCCCACAAATTGGTAAATAATTGCACAGTACGGGTTTTCTTGTCTCTACAGTTCATATTATGGTGTCGTGATTTAATTTAAAAGTTAATTTATGATTCCTATTAAATTTTAAGTGACAGAAATGTAATCGATAACATTTCTAATTGAAAAGGGGCAAAGGTAAATACACACAACCAATTATTAATAACCGAATCTAATGGAAAAATCGGGATGTGGTAACCGTAATTTCATACCAATCGATTTATATAAGTAAATTTCAAGTTTAAGTAACTTTGTTTACAATTAGTTCTAAGAACTATTTTAATAAAAATAAATGAATTAAAAACATTGTACGAGAGCCTCTTTAAGTTCCAAATGTACGTACAGACTAATTTATTTTATCTATACATTTCAACAAGACGCAGCTCTCCCACACAATGCTATGCCTGTCCGATAATTTTTAAACGAAACATTCCCCGCTCGTTGGATAGGTAGAAGAGGGCAGATGATGGAGTGGCCACCTAGGTCACCGGATTTAACACCCCTAGATTTCTTTTTATGGTGGTATTCAAAAACAAAAGTTTATGCTACCCAACCAGAATCTCTGGATGATTTACGAAAGAGGATAGAAAATGAATGTCGACAATTAAATCCAGCCGTCTTAAGGCTCATCCTTCAAACGGATACGAACTTAAAATATCAGGGGGGTGCAAGCGGTTAAAAATTTCAAAGCTAACGAAGGCGTGTCAGTAGACTGTTTATCCCTCTCCCACTTATTTTGCCGTTAGAGTAAGAAAGTATTCGGATTCGGGGGTTACACAGTTCAGGTCAGGATTTATTTAGATTTGTTTTGTTAATAGTGATCTGTGGGATTTTTTATATTGTTTATAGATATTTTTCGTGGTTGTGTATTGTGTTGTTTGCAGACATCTAGAAATGGATAAGGTACAAAAGAAAAAAGATAATTTTTATCGCAGAGGAAATAAGGTCCATCTAAGATTAAGTACAAAGAGACTAAAGCGTAAACATTTTCCTTTCAAAAATTAAGAGGTAAAAAAACTAATCAAAAAATACCTACTTACAATAATAATATTTTTTTAAATCACAGTTTACACCAGTTGCGACAGCAGTTATTAAAAGCGATAGTGAGGTTCAAGTAGGTATACAGGTATACCTTTAATATTATATTATATCAAATTATATCTGATCTATATTTATTTCTTAAAGTATATTTTAAAGCAAAAAGTATCAACACACTTTAAATAGATTTTGTTAATTACAGCTTAAACCAATTATTACGAGATCAATGACTGAAAGTAATAGTGAGGTTCAGGTAAGTTTTGTTATTAATATAATACATTTCTAAATAATGTAATGTTTACTTTTGTTATTTTTTGAATTGATAATTATCCCTTAAAGTAAAAAAAAACTCTCAATAATCGTTTAGTTTCTTTGGGTTAGGACTAAGTTTTCTAATCACAATATTTCACACAACCTCCAATTACGCAATAGTGGTTTGCGGTCGAGGTAATGTTTGGGTTTTTCTTATGGTGCTATCTTAGCTTTTTATGCAAGTTGCAATATCTATATCTGTCCTATAAACCATTGCTAATTGCATAAAAAGTTACTTGTGCCTAATCGAGAAAACCCAAATATTATGGCTCAAACAGATACTGTATTATTTTTTTAGGAAACAGCTGAAAAAAGAGTTGCCGAAAACGATGTAGATCTAGGAACAAATCTAGAGCTAGAGTCAGATATAGAGCTACAATCAAAGTCAATTAATGATCACGAATCTTAATTAATTTTAGAAGGTCGACGTATAGTAGATCTGAACTATTTTATTGGCTCGCTTATCAGTTTTTCTAGACATTCAGATAAATTCGGTTGTTCTCTTGTAAATATGATTATGAAAAAAGAAGAAAGAAAAGGTTTCATTTCTAATTTACATGTAAAATGTAACATGTGCAATATGCACTTTCAAATTGCAACCTCACCTAACACCAAAGGCAATGTAAATAAAGATGCAGTGATAGGTGTAATGTCAATCGGATCTGGGTTTGCTCATTTAGAACAAATAAGTGCCTCTTTAGAGATACCATGTATGTCAGAGAGACTTTATAGTAAAGTTCACGATGAAATTTATGACGCTTGGGAAGAAACGAGCGTGCAAACAATGAAAGAAGCTGCTGAAGAAGAGCGAAAGTTAGCAATTGCTGCTGGTGAGGTCAATAAGAATGAAATACCTTTAATAAGCGTCGTTGTAGATGGTAGTTGGGCAAAACGTTCCTACGGAAACACCTATAATTCTTTATCGGGAGCAGCGGCAACAGTTGGCTTCAGAACGAAAAAAGTATACTTTTTCTCGGCGTACGAAATAAGTTTTGTACGCTGTGCAATTATTCAATAAATAAAAATGAAGATTCCAGTTCGGCTCATAAAACTGGTCTGGTTCTTCTGCAAGTATGGAAGCCGATATTATAGCGGAGGGATTTCAAAAAAGTGTGGCTTACAATTTAATATACGATAAAGTCATCGCTGATGGAGACAGCAACACTTACAAGAGGATATTAGATATTCATCCATATTCCGATGTAATTGTCAAAAAAATTGAATGTAAGAACCATTTACTTCGCAACTATTCAAAAAAAATTAGAGATTTAGTTAAAGACACAAAAGCTGGACCTTTAACCCTCAGGAAAAAAGTAGAGGTAATATATCTTTTTTGGTTATAGTTTTATTTTTATTCGGTATCGCACTAATTAGTTGATTACTCTGTTACACTTGTTTATAAATAGTATACAGACAAAAAAAATTCAGTACATAAATATTCTACAAATTTAATATTGTACTAAAGAGATTTGTAGAGATTTGTAGTAAAATTTAATTAAATCAGTTAATTCGTTTTTTTATATAAAACCTAATAAACCCCTTTAACGTAAGCCTATGAGTTTAACATTTTGGAAATAGGCTTAATTAATTTACTGCTAAAATTATTGAGATTTTGAAAATCCATTTGAAACTTTTTAAGAATAATAAAAAACTTGCTTTTTTAAATAAATAGTGGAAGTTTTGTTAAAACGAAGAGTTTTTTATTATTCTTAGTAAGATGGACTTCCAAAAAGTAAGGGTTAGTACAATAAATTTTTAAACTATCTATACACATACGCACACTCGCCCACACATTTTCAGGAAAACATGTTTATAAAAGTTTTAAATTGTTCATTTGTATGATGGTTTATTCTTCGTATTTTATATTCGTTTTTAAAATTGATAAAGCAAAACTTTATTAAAATTTATGGTACTAACCCTTACTGTGTGAAAGTTCATCTCAATAATATCAATGTTAAAAAAAAAATTCATTATTTTGTTTCTATAAATCCCTAGCAACACCTTTTCTCTTGAAGCATCAACAAGCAGTTTTAAATAATTTAAAAAAATAAAGGTACAATTAGTTACGAGCGAAACCTCTGTTTTTGCTTAAATATTCAGCCGTAGGATTGCCCTTAAGCAATGTCAGAGAGCATGGATGGACACCAATATTTCAAATTCCCGTCAGGCATCTTTGAGGGATATTCAACAAGATTAAATGCTAATGATGTTCGATAATGCGTCTTACCATAACACATTATTGATAAATAAAAATTAAAAATTATCTAAAAAATTAGGCAATAAAATCCAATTTTGAGCAAAAGTTTTTTAAAACATTGGTAGTTAGATGTTAATTTGATGGAAAATATTCAAAGCAGAGCTCAATTAGTCACAAAACATAGTGGCTGGTTACTAAATAAGATTGAATATAGGTGTCTGTCAATAACAAATTGTTCACCTGTTCATTTTTACGTACATCTGCTGGCTTTTGGCACGTGGCTCTTCTGCTCTTTAAATTTGTAACAAACAGTTTATAATCCAGTTATTTTAGTAATTTCAAATCAATGGTTTATTCAAATTATCCTTTGTCGGAATATTGTCTCTATACGCGTGTATGTTCGTGTGTATTACAAATATTGTCGATCACATAATCGTTTTTTAAATTAAGCGTTTTCATACTTCGTAGTAATTCTTTCTTTGTCGTTACTTTTCCAGACTAATGTTCCTATTTTTCATAAATTTTAAAATATCTACCTTCTTTCAACTAGAATAGAATTTTATTTAATATCCGCGAATGATAGGAAGCATTGTCCATAACGACTACCGAATTTGGAGGAATGTTAGGAAGAAGCTGTTCTTGAAACCATTTTTCATATAAATCTGCAGTCATATCCTCATGATAATCGGCGCATTTAAACTACACTTTTGTGACTGATCTATCCAGCCATACTGAACAGTATCATGTGTGTCAAACCAAGTCTCATCTAAGTATACTATATGCCTTTTTAATTCACGATACTTCGTTATTATATCTAAATACTCTTCACGGAGTACAACAATACGCCGCGATTCCATTATTACCATTCGTTTATCTAATTTCTTATAATTAAAACCGCATTCTAATAGTATACCGCGTAAAGTTTCTAAGCTTTTATAATTATAATCAGGATAATCTCGTAATTTTCCTTTGAATGATTTCTAAAGTCAGTACAATATTTTCTTAATATAAATTATAAACCATTTGCTTTATAACATCTTTTGTAGCATTGTCAACATTTGCAAATTTTGTTTTTTTGTTTTTCCGCACCTGCGAATGATCTATAACGTCACCGCGCTTAATAACCCGAGAAATAGTGTAAATAGAAATTTTATTTAAGGTATTAATTCGCTTTATTATAACCGCATCTGATTTTTTATTATCATTTTTCAAACACTGATACATGTTTTAAAATAACGCTCTGACACTGAATGTGTAAATCTTTATTGCAAAATTCGCTACTAACCTCACCTGTTGGCGATATCATATCTTCTGAATTTTAATTTTGATCTGGATTTCCCTTTTTTTGGGTCAAAAGGTCTTCAAAACGCTGGCATAATATTTGTAACTAATTTAAGGTTATCAATTAATATGGGCAAAAATTACAATACGTAAACCAATTAAAAATGAATTACCGAAACAAAGATATATCTAAAGTTAATACTTAACTGCCCCAAATAAAAATCTGGACTCTCCGCCTCGGCACTAGACACCGACTTTATGAGTTATATAAAAACTGCCACAAAAAAATAACCCCCCGACCCCTGTAGGAAACAGAATACAGCGGACCATTAAAAGCCGTCAACAATTCGCGTGCGTACCCCACTTGTTTTCGCGCTGTACAACTACCAGTCTAGAGAGATCTTGGGTTCCGACAATACAGAGTGGATGTTTAACGGGACAAATATGTTTTCATGCCATTCTTTCTACTTTGAAGCCTAGTAAACTAACTCACTCTGTATAACACTTTTAAATTAATATTGGAAAGACTTTACGTGATTTTATTCTCAGAAGAAATACCACAAATCAATTTAAAACAACTTTATAAATAAATAATAACAATTATAATAAAAACAAATTTATTTACTAAGCGACTATGACCATCTATTATTTTATTTTTTCGATTTATGAATGTATCTTCTAAGCCAGACAATACCTATCACTTTTCCTGCCTCCGTAGGGGGTAACCTATTTCAAAACACACATAATCTAAAAATATATCGAAAGTAAAAAAAAAACATAAACCGGAAGTAGTAGTGCCAAATACCTTAAAAATATCCCAGTTTCTATATTTAACTGGAAGACTTATTTTACGCCCAGAGAATAGCTTTTCCTATTTACAGAACCGGCATGGCATCGGGAACAAGTTGAACCTCATCAAAACATTTAAATGTTTATTCGGTAGATGTAATGCAAACAAATATATAACAACTAAATAAATTATTATAATAGATCAATAATAAAGGATTGACATGTTACATAATATAGAAAGATTTATGTCGGAAACTTGGTTAGAAATTATTTGGGTGTAAGATTAAACGATTTAAGAAGCAGCCTAAAAACATAGTGCGTCTTTTCGGAAACTCAGAATGTGAAAATTCTTGAAATGTATCAAATAATGTATACAAGAAGTTATACAGTGTGTCCACGGATGGGGTTGCCTATAGGAGAAAAATTTTTATTATTCATTTTACGACAAAAAGTCATTCTTTATAAAAAATTCTGATTTTTTTAAAAATGAGAATAACTCTAAAAATGATTCTCCAGGAGAATTTACTTTTTTTAATGCAAACTGATGCTCTTGTATAGTGGTCTAATACTTCTATTCCAATAATCAAAAAGTCTTAAACGCTGATGTTGTCATGTCTCCTCATTTTCCTGTTGTAGTCTATACAATAATATCAAGATACCACCACTTGATAATCTGTGCACATTTCATGATTTTGTAGCTTTTTTAAAAAGGTTTTGAACTAAAACATTTAAAATTATGTCGACTGAATCAAATTGTGTTTTTTTAATTATTTTACTTTTTTCTTACTTGCACATTTTGTTTTCTTTTTTCTTATTATAGGTATGTAATTTATTTAATTTCAGTTGTAATATTATGTTTTTTCTTATTATTGTAACTGAACCCTTGCTTTTTGATTGTATTCAATTTAAGTAATAAAGAATTATTATTATTATTACTTCTAGTCACCAGAAGAAGCAGTTGAAGCTCACTTTAGACAGAAATTATTGTTTTACATAGTGCTGGAAACAATGCAAAACGTAGTAATAACTTCGATGGTTACTTTGTATAATAAGACAAAGCATCATAGCAAATATTTTTATCATCCTTTTACATATAAAAAAATAAATTTATGAATTAATGTTTAACATGCATATATGTTCAAAATGTGCAACATAGTGGTGCAAATAAGCAAACAAAGCCTGATCTAAGAAAATGAAATTGAATAAACAAATGTTTGTACTTACAAGCTACAAACGTGTGAGTTTGTGTTGAGTTTAAAGATTTGATGGCAACTATAGAATCAATATTTAATTGGACTTAAGTCCAGTATAAAGTATCCATTTGACTGTTTCATTTACAGCTACAGTTTCTAAAAAGAAAAGCCTCCCATTTGGTACGTTTTGCCCACCTTTTCTCTAACAGAGGAGGGACTAAAGAAATAAAAACTATTTGAGCAATCTTTATATCCAATGAAAATAGTAGAAAGCAAGATAGGAGAAAGGAGGCAAAGAGGAAGACCTAAACAAGATGTATGAAAGAAGTGCTAAAAGATATACAGATAACCAACTGGAGGAAAGAAAAAATATAGGTGTCATATATATAAACTTATTGTATTTAGAAAGAAGAAAAAGAAGAAAGAAAGAAGAAAATTCTATGTACATACTAATTACTTAAATATTACAAACCAGTTAAGAAATATACATAAGTGATTTATGAATAAAGTTTTTATTTGTGAAATGAATTTGGAATTATGTTTTAAAATAGTTTATTTAATTAAAATTAAAAATAAAAAAATAATGGGTATAAATAATAAAAATTTTACACCATAATTCAATTTTTAAAATTATACGATACTTTTTCTGACGAATTTATTTAAATAACAGTGGCATTTTACTGATTATTAACAACTGATGATTACTTAAATTTGTAGGAAAATAAATAACGCAGTTATAAATTATCAAATTTCAAATCCATCGATCTAGGATTCTTTTTTTACTCAGATACGGACCTGTTTATTTTCATAGACGGGAGTATAATGACAGAAATAAGGAAGGCGGCTCAGTCTCGGTTAAAATTAGCGGTGACTTAAAAATATTTTTGTATCACGAATTTAGATTTAGTTGTTTTGCATTGTTATGTTCACTTTAAAAACCAGTGGCGGCGTAACGACAGCTTTACATTATCAAGAAAACTGATAAATCTATAAAAATAGTAACAAAAATATAAAATAGGAATAGGAATAGGAACGAGACACATTTTGGTAGTAGTATAAATACAAATTTATCGCAACTAACGAAAGCTCCCATAGATTTAGGAAAATTCATGTATTAATAAAGGAATTAAGGAATAATTCCTAGAGCTGGATAGAAATTGTAAACAAGCTTTTCAAAAATCTTGTCTTAAGAGTGTAGGCGCAAAATTTTAACACCCAGAGTTGAGATATCTACCCTATCCCAATTTTTAAACGCTCCACGGCATATAACTACGTGAGGTATGTTTTAAATTGTAAGAAAAGTGGGGTATGCCTTGCGTACAGAGTCGGATTCGGACCAAATGTTTTGTGTTCCGTTGTAATTAAATTTTTTTATGGTTGTTTCTGCAAAAATTTAAAATATTTATAGTTTTAGTTTATTCTGTTTGGGTTATTACTATTATTATTTGTAGCATTCACTGTTAATTGTTTTCTAGAAGTGAAAATATCTCATATAAAAATAATCTTTATATTTTCGATATAATATTGATTCTTTTATTGATACTTTGTGCATCTTCTGAATTTAGAATTTATAAATAACATTGTTTTCTGTATAGTAGTTTTCACAATAAATGGTATTGACTGAAGGATAATAATAAAACCAATTAGACCCTTAACACGCTCACCGCCAGTGTAACATTATTGTACACTACTGTTGGGACAAAGGTGTAACATTAATGTACACAAACAACTTTTGGTTATAGGCTGCAGTGTAACATTGTTGTTACATCTACCGTTGATTTTACAATTGGAATTGATTTTAGTGGCGTAGGGCTACATCTCGATATATAGAACTTTGGCCTCTGACGATTCTTAATGGTTTAGGATCTGGATGAAATAGGAATATGATAAAAACAGTAATTTAGCCATGTTTTCATTTATTTTTTGATTAACTTCTAAATGTTTACAAACAGTAACTGCTAAATTATGATAAATATTCATAAATGTCTGAAAAATATTCATTCAAATCAAAACAAGAGAAACCGCATTAAGATTGTTTTCTATTGGTGTACAAAAATGTTACACTTGGCGCAGGATAGCAATTTCCTTCGCACGCCAGTGTAACATTTTTGTACACCCTATGAAAACAAACTAAAAATAGAAAAAAACCAAATATAACGTTGTACATTGTACAACCTTGTACATTAATGTTACACCTGGCCGTGAGAGTGTTAAGTTTTCATTGGAAGTATTCACTTGTGTTAAGGCGTGCAATAGTTTTATAACATTTATTTGTTATTACAGACATTAATAGCAAATATTTTATACCCCAACGTACAGAATAGGCAGTATGTGGCGTCCGTGGATAAAAAGTAATAGTGCTTCTTCCAGTGGTTCGTTAAAGAAGAATCACTTATCTTGTGACGCGAAAATCATTATATAAAATGTGTATAGTTCCTTACTTCAGCAAGGATAAGTATGACGCGGGTGCTGCAGCAAGAGTAACCAGTAATTTGACGAAGAGGCCTCTTACTTCAGTTAGACGAATTGATGAAAATTCCATGAAATCAAGAAAAAAGCGTAAAGATTCCGATGTAACAAAAAGTCTAGACGACTGGGAAAAAGATTTGATAAGGCGAAAAATCTACACTATGTACGATGAGCAGCGTCTCCCTACAATCAAAAGTCTGAAACAGCGGCTCATCAATGACGAAACTCACATCAACTGTGGCTTCACTACTTTTTGGCGAGCTCTGCAAAGGGCTTTTAATATCGCAAAATTGACAAGCGACAAGTAATAATGGAACCCATATGTTTAATAAACTGGCGTTCTGAATATATAACGTCAATAAGAAAATACCGCGCTCAAAATCGGCCAATACTCCTCGACGAGACGTGGTTTGACACGCATGACACCCCTTCCAAAGGATGGTCTGATTCCTCTGATAAGTGTAAAACAAAAGCACCATTAAATAAAGGAAAGAGAATCACAATATTACACGCAGGATAAGAAAATGGTTGGATCCCAAATGCTATGTGGCTTTCTGCCAAAAATATTAAGGACTCTTGTGTTGATTATCACGAAATTACGACAGCAGAGCTTTTCGAAGATTGGTTTAATAATTATTGTATGTTACCCAACATTCCGCCAAACAGCAGACAACGCAAGCTATCGTTCTCCATACTTAATATACTATTTTGTAAGTTTAGTCATAGTTTGCATCATGTTTAAATACATTTTATAAACACACACCACTATTTAAAACTTGTTAAGTCTTAGAATAAATTTAAAGTTTAATATTTGACAATAAAAATTTTATAAATCGGTTCTAATTTTTTTATTTATTTATTTATTATTATTATTATTAAATAAGTACAAAAAAAATTCTGATATTATATCAATTATAAATATTTTGTTGCACCTAAGTGTAATTACACTTGTATGTGCAAATAACATAAACGTATAAAGAAAAAAAATGGAACAAAATAGAAAGAGTAGACAATGAAAAATTCATGCAATACCAAAATAAAAAATAAAAATATATCCAAAGAGATTACATTATGAACAAAAAAAGAACAACAATAAAAAACATCAATTTGGAAAGATACAAATGTTTTCTATTTTTTTATTTAATGCTAACATTCTTACTACTAAGCTTTTATTAAATTAAAAATAAAAACTTAAACATTTCGGATAATAATTAAATAGATCCAGGTACGCCACTGGTTTAAGGATTTCGTCTTGGTATTTTTTGTGTGTGTGTGTTGTTTTGCATTGTTCTAGATCGGTTCTTTAAATTTCGTTTCGATCTTGTTGGTGACGTAACGTCGGCGCGACGAACTATTTCTAGTTAGCTTTGACGACGACGTTCTAGTTTGTTTTTAGGGGAACAACTTCTATTGACCCCGTTTCCTGGCTAGAGACGTCGAACCGCGTCGGGATAGAATGCTCTACGACAGGCGCCTTTAACGCCGACCGAAAAATCATCCACACCAACGAATTCCTTCGAAGATTTTTGGATATTTTAACGCATAACGTACGCACCACAAATGGTCTTTAAATCCTTGACAAAAAGTTATATTATGTCTGTTCCGCTCTTAATTTACAGTAACTGGCTGCCCATTCTCGTCTTCAACAAAATAAGGACCAGTTATTCCAGACACATCAACCCAAATACACTCACCGAATTAAAATTCGATCCATTCAAAATATTGATTTATTTAAAAATGCTCTAACTTCCGAACGCGGAGGCTGCTTTCTTTGAATTTTTTTACAACTTGTAGATAAAAAATGTACTTTAATATTTATTATTCTGACGTCTCAAAATAATTTCATACTCCCCTCATATACAGGGGAGAAAAGAAAACAATGTTTTCCTCTACTTTTGAATCACCCTGTAGGTTAATTCTGCTAGTGAAATTTAATAACATAACCTCTTCCATAATTTCTCTGATTATACAGTGGACGGCTAATTTATGGAATATTATCATTATTTCGAGAACCGTCGATTTTTGAGGGTAATCCCGAAACAGGTCGATTTTTGTAATAGAAATCAGTATAATGCGACACCTCATTTGAAGGAGAATTTAATTCTCTATTTAACGACATTACATTTGTAACTAATGATTTAATTCATAACGTCCTTTAAAGTAACCAAATTATGCATAATAATTATTTTAAATTAAATGTTCCAAATGCCATCCATCGGTTCCTACCATGACTTTCTGAAATAAATATTTAAAAAAGCAAAAATAAGTTAAAATAATAATGGACACAAAAAGTTATCTCATAAACACTGAAACTTTTTGTCAAATGTTAAATCAAGCAAGTGATATTGGCATAGTTACTGTAATATTTATTGTCGTAAATATTTTTTGAATTTGTGAATTTTCATCAGTTGTCAATTGTAATTTTTACTTTTGAATACTAAATTATGGCTCACCTAAATGAAACACAACGCATAGAAATATTAATTTTTAGCGGATGTGGAGATAAAAAAAGAACACAGAACGAGGTATGCAATTTATTCAACGCAAAATATCCAGACAGACCCATCAGCCAATCAACAGTAAGTAAAATAGTCCGAAAATTTGGAGAAACTGGGCACGTTAAACATATTCCAAACGCTGAGCGTCCTAAAATTGAAGACAATGTGAAACTTGATGTTTTATTAAATGTCCATGACAATCCTCACAGTAGTTCAACACAACTGGGTGAATATGCTGGAGTTTCCCAACGTATTTTAAAAAAAGAAAAATACCATCCCTACAAAATTCAACTAAATCAGGAATTAAACGACGACGATCCCGATCGCCGGCTTCAATTTTCTGAAATTATGCAGGATTTATGTATCGGCAATCCACGTTTCATCAATCAAATCCTCTTTTCCGATGAAGCAACATTTTTTTTACATGGTACCGTGAATCGTCAAAATTGCAGGTTTTGGAGTCAAGAAAACCCACATTGGATGACTGAGGCACACACGCAATATCTTCAGAAATTGAATGTATGGGCAGGGATCATCGATGACAAAATCAATGGCACTTTTTTCTTTGAAGAAAATCTAACAAGAGAACGTTATTTAACTTTTTTGAGAAATCAACGTATACCTGTCCTTGCTAACATGTATCCAAATGCCAATAATGCAAATTTACCTAGTGACAATATCGGTTTCAACAAGATGGAGCCCCTCCGCATTACGCACCTGAAGTACGTCAATTTTTAAAAAATTGCTTTCCCAGGAGATGGATCGGAAGACGAGGTTTTATAGAGTGGCCAGCAAGGTTGCCAGATCTAACACCTATAGACTTTTTCCTGTGGGGTTACATAAAATCAAAAGTTTATGTTAATAGACCCCAAAATTTACAGAACTTAAAAGATAGAATTTGGCATGAAATGAGTCTCATTACTCCAGAAGTCATCCGCAATGTACTTGATGAATGTGTCCGTAGATTTGCATATTGTCGAGAAACCGATGGAGGGCATTTCGAACATTTAATTTAAAATATTTATTATGCATAATTTGGTTACTTTAAGGTACGTTATGAATTAAATCATTAGTTGTAATTTGGTTGTATTTAAATAAAAAAGAAATGTTTTTGTACCCTTAAAATTACCCTCAAAACTCGACGGTTCTCGAAATAATGATAATATTCCATAAATTAGCCGTCCACTGTATGAATATATCACATCAGCAATTAATGGCAGTCAGGTTTAAGGAGCCCGTATCCCATGCAATCTGAAACGAAAATGTGTCAATGATTTTTTTAGCCATGAAGTGCAGACATCTCTTAGTAATAGGATAAACTAACAGAAATAATAATAGAATCCTTTCACTAAATTGCTCTATTCATCGGAAAAAATTTTACCTACTAAAAACACATGTTTTAGGGTAAAAACCAGTTAGGTATATAATTCTCATTTCTAGACCTTGCCAGCCAACAAAATATATTTTGTATTTTATCTCGGGAAAGAACGAGGGTAGATCAACATTTAGTAATAATAGGTGCTCTAGTAATTATTACTTTTATCTTTATTTTTTACCATTTACCATTTTTTATTTGTATTTTTAATTCTATATATACCTAATCACCGGTAGGGTAAGTTTATTATTTTTATAAGTTTATAGTTGTGTGTGATTCTTTTTAGATCAGCTCTAGGTAAGTGTCAAAAAATTATTAAAATATTATTAACTTAGAGGCGATGCATTTACAAATGACACATTAAAGTGGTCAAATATTTTAATGTTGTAATACCTATTTACTTGCGTAGAAAATTCGGAGACTAGATACTTATGAAGAATAATGATGTTTTCTAGAACGTTGCTGGATTTAAACTAATGTTTTAAAATTTGATGAAGTGCTGCAAACTACCCACTATTACTACCCGAATGTTAACCCTTCAGGATTATTTGTTGACTTGAAATACGGTTTATTAGGTGCATCGCCTGATGGTAAACGAATTATTGTAACTATTATATACATATCAGAGTTTAATAACTTATTATGTTTTAGGTTTAATTGATTCAGATGAACTTGTTGAAGTAAAATGTTTTTTAAAAGTAGCCACATCAAAAATGTCATTGAGAGAGGCCGTAGAAAAGCGTATGGTTCCTTGCTTAAAAATTGAAAATAGTGAAATTCACTTGAAGGAAAATCACAATTATTATTATCAGGTAAGATTTGTTACTGGCTTTTCATTTTTCTAATTTTTTTAGAATATCACAAATTATTGTTTTTAGATACAAGGACAACTCGTCATCACAAGAAGAAAAACATGCCATTTTATTATTTATACAGGAGACTTTTTACCGAAAAGAAAAGTTGAGACGATTCTATGAGGATTGCGTTGGGCCGGAAGTTATTTTAAACAGGAGAGGCAAAAGATTAAAATGTAAAGATCCACCAGAAAATATTTAAATGTAAAAATAATAAAAGTATATTTTTTAAATAAAATATTTTGATGCCAGTTTTTCTTTTTACTTAATTCAGAATACCACGTATACAAAATTTACGCTAACATTTTTTTCTCTCAGAAACCTGTGACCAGATTTCTTCCAAAATTTGATCAAGAAGTGTCTATATGGCTACCAATAATTGGTATTTTTTTCAAGAATTTTGAATTTACAGTTTTTTGTTATAAACAATTTTATAGTTTTTATATTTATTTACAACGATGTTTATTCTGTGTCTAATGTTTTTTTAATTGTGCTGGGAAAATGGAATAATAAGCACTTATTCTGTAAGCGATCGCTGGGCACACAAACAATAATATTATTTACCCTCATATATAACTATAGATAGCCTGCCGTACGCTGGGCATATTATAATTAAAATTTCTTCAAGATATAACAATGATATAACTGGTCTACTGAAAATCAATATCCGCAAATCAGTATTCTTTTTTTCATTTTACTAATTTGTTTTATGGAATAATTGTTTTGTAAATATCGCAAAATATTTAAAAAACGTTACATTAATTTATAATACAAAAATTTGTTTTGACTTCGTTAATAAAAAAAAGAAAAAAATATATAGTGCCTAGTTCCATCTATGATAAAAGTTATAAACTAAAGTACAATTATTTCGTCATTAACTAAGTCCATTTTTGATCCAAAGTGAAAAAATAAAAATAAAATGCAGCATGATTTTAGTTTCTAACTATTTCTTAGGTCTGATCTCTTTAGAAAATTCTGATTGGGCTATTTGATAGAAAAATGTTCAACTTAGGAAAGGTTTAGTTTCATTTTAAGAAAATTTATTTAGATTGTTGTTTATTTATACAAATGTAAAGGTCTAAAATAGTTCGCATTCAACAGCTCTTTTTCAATATTAAACAATTAATTAACAAAAAATAAATGCAATCCTTACCTAAGTTAGACCTTTATATGCAATTTAGTGAAAAAAATAAAACGATTTGAGTTGTAATAACGGAGAAAGTTAGAATAAACTTTTGGTCTGTAGGTGCCATTCTGATGTACAGCGATACCCCGTCCTTAAGAGAGATAATTCCAGCATGCTGTAATAAAATTCGATTTCGGAATTGGGAAATTCAGTGTGGTGATCGTGGAAAAAATAAATTCCGTGTCGACTCGTATACGAGCTATGTAAATGTTGAATGGGTCGATTTGGTGGGAAACTAACAGAGTACAAGTAAAAAAGCGTTAAAGATTAGATAATGTACAAACTACTATATGTGACAATGTTTAAAATATAAATAAATAAATACAGACTGACTGTACTTCCGTTCGGTTGAGATATAAATACACATTTTTAGTGCAAATGAAAAGGAATCTATTTGCGTAGATAAGGCACGTGCTCGAATACCAGATAGGTGTTCCTTTTAATTTCCCCGAAAGCCGAAAGTAATTAAAACGATTTCCGATGCGTATATTTGCATTTTAAAGTTTAATTTGAGTAAAATGAGTCTTTTTTTTTCGTAAGCTGTTAACCCTAAATCAAATATTATTTTATTTTACATTGAGAATGAAATTTTTGTCGTATATCATATCATAAGATTTTTTTGCCGGCAAAATTTTCGACTGGTATGAAAGTTTGTTGCTTGAAAATTGCCAAAAAGCAACTAACTTGAATAAAACCACAAGAAAATTTGGCAGGGAAAAATTTTTCTCTCAAATGGTATTCGACAAGACTATTTCACGAGAAAAACAAGACAATATCAACAAAACATAATATTTCTTTATTTGTTAACAATATTAAATGTATAATTATTATAAGTTATAGTAGTTTGCCCGTTCTTTTCTACTAAAGATTGATTTTTTTGTATTATTGACATGTAATATTTGGAAACTCGAAGGTCCAGCTTCATTTGTTGTCCTGAGATTCTCGATCAACTCGTGGTGACTGGAATCCAGCTGCAGATAAGGTTTTAACGAGCTTGCATTTGAGTGACCCGTTCAGCAACACTTTGCTTAAACAAGGCTGTCACAGCTGAGGATCGATTAGATTGGTTTGTTATTTTCTGTTTTTTTGTGTCTATTCCAATTTTTTCAGCTGATATTTTGTCCACTAAGAGACGGTGTTTATTCCAAGTGGACAGTTTTTAAACCAAGATCCATTCTTCCAATTAGGGTGAACGGTAAGAAAGAGTCTGATAAAATCTTTGGTCCTTTTTTTCCATTAATTTCAAGGTATAGTCTAACTGGGCATAAATTTTCGTTTGACGAATTTCTTACCAACCATTTGATGCTTGCCAAACTTTTTGACCCGTCTTGAGTTGTTTTCGAAAAAATGCTGTTGTATTCAATTCGACCCGTAAATTCTCCCATAATATCAATTTCTTTCTGGAAAAAGTTAATCTTGCAGTTTACGGCCTCATTGCCTCTCCAAGTTCAAATGAGCAAAGGTGAAAAAACTTTTTTGTGCTCCATCGGGGGTTTCTCCGTCATAGCTTTTGATCATTTTTAATATAGTTCTTCGGTGGATAATGCTTTTGAACTGAGTTTTCTTTTTTCTGGACAACTTTGAAGCTGCCTTCGCTTGGTGTCTCTGGCCAATCTTGCACATTTGAAAGATATATCCGTGAAAGGGTCGATTTTTATGCCGTATTCCGTAAAATATTTTTCTTGTACCATTTTTGCTGTTGTATTCCATATTGACTTTACAGACGACTCTTTATAGTCTTCGCCATTGCCATAGGAACTCCGAGAATTGGTTCTAAATAGAGCTTCTGGACTTCTGCGTGTTCAATGGGACATTTTCTGAAACCAATTTTTGTGATTTCTTTGCCTGACCGGCACCCGATTCTTGATATTTCGTCTGGATTCATTATTTCTTTTCAAAATTATGAAGACGCTTCAATGACGTTTGTGAAACTGACAACTATAGAAATACCAGACACCTTAGTAACGAATCTGTCATAATTTTGTCGCTGAGATATTACGTATTGTCAAACGTGACGTTTTGTCAGTTAAAAAGAGTCTAGTTGTTATGAATATAAACAGGATCCAGAATAATAGACTTTATTCAAAGGTAATACCACGAGTCCTTAAAATTTATCTAATAAAATTTTACAGGACGAATGGTATTTGAGAAAATTATTTTTTGAACCATTCTGTACAAAAACCACATTATTTAATAACTTATCGTTATCTTTTTACCAATTTTTACTATTTTACTTATAATGTTTTGATCTTTTAATAACTTTAATAACAAATTTGACAAGCCAACTAGGATAGGTGTATTTTGTGTTGCCTATCTATGATCTAATTTATTAACACATTAACAATCAAGAGAAAGAAAGGAAGTGGGTTTACACAGAATTATATTTAATAAATATATTATTATTTTAAGAGAAAATACTTATAATCTTTTGATCTTTTAATAACATTCATAAAAAATTTGACAAGCCCGACTTTAATGACGTAATCAATATGGTCCACGAAATGCCGTTACCCCTCCTATTAACTTATCCTATAGGTACACTAGATAGTATTGACAGTTGTCAGATGTCGTGAGCGTCCTTAGAACAGAGTTATAATTTGAATAAATAATTATTTTTATACCTATTTATACAATTATATTGTTAAAGAGAAAATTACCAAATTAAAAATTATTAGGTTTATCTATTTAAAGTTTACCTACAAGACCACATTTGCCAATAGGCATACAAAAGTTTTAAATGCATACAGAACCAGGAAGCAGGTTAGTTTTAAAATAACTACATATTTGGTTTTTCATTATCGTTTAGATGAATTGAATTTTGATAATAATAATAACAAAATATATTTCAGAATATTTAGATAATATAAATAAATGTTGATTTATAGTAATATACTTATAAACAAGAAAATTGATTGGGAAATATTGATTTTTGACAGTTCTATAATTTTATCGATCCTGGTAAAACGACTAGTGGTTTTATCGCTATAAAACGAAATGATTGGCTAGCATTTAGCATAGAACATTGAAGAT
Source organism: Ophraella communa (assembly GCA_035357415.1). Lineage (NCBI taxonomy): Eukaryota > Metazoa > Arthropoda > Insecta > Coleoptera > Chrysomelidae > Ophraella > Ophraella communa. The sequence continues at coordinate 9,586,102 of CM068982.1, read as the reverse complement.
TAAGCGTTTTCATTGGACGACATCACAAAACTGTGATATTTTGACAGGTGAAAAAAATAATCAACTAAAAACATTACTTTTATAATGACAGTGATTAATGATGTAAATAACTAAACATTTGAAATAAATAGGTAACTACTGAAATTTATACATGTCACTAGTGAATTAGTAAAAAAAACATTTATTTTCCGTATCTTTCAATATTTTAGAAATATTGTGAAAAAAACGTGATTTTTTTAGAAATATAACATTTTTTTCCCATAAAATCCTGTTTTTTTTTAAGTTTTTGAAATTATAGTTAAAATGTTTATTTTTTGAGATATTTGAAAAAAAACCGGTTGAAAAACGTAGAAAATGCAAGTTTTCGATGTCCAATATTTTAAAAAATATTGAGAGTCTGAAAAAACTTAATGGAACACTTTTTGCTGAGAATTGATTCTTTTATCGACCTCCCAATTTATTTTGATTAAAAAAATTTCCTCTAACGAGGAGAGATGTCAACCACCCTTTGGGTGGGGGTGATTGTATTTAAAATAGCTAATAATTTTAAAAAGGTAAGTTTTTAAGTAAAATTGGAAATTTTGTCAGAACTTTTCGTTGTTTACGGTTCTTAATAATATGAACTTCCACAAAGTAAGAGTTGGTACAATCAATTTCATTATGGTTGTTTTATCGTTGCACTATTTCCCTAATATCTTGACTTTTTATGAATAAAATCGTTTCATTTTTTGCAGATACATTCAAAAGAAAACTCCGAACAATCTGTAGGTTTTTAGATTTTTATTATTAGGTTTCTGTTTAAAAAAACAAATTAAAATCTAATATTTAATTTTGTCAATTTTCAAAAATTAAAATTTGGAAAACTACAGATTATTCCTTAACTTTTATTATTTCAATATCTAAAGGTTTTTTACTAGTAAAAAAAATGTTAATCGAATTTATACGAAATGTTGAAGATCACACATTCTTCCTTGGACACCAAGTCCATTTTATCAATAAATTGAGTACACAAAACTATAAAGAACTTATATTTTATATATTTTTAGCTAAGAAATAGAAAATTTTAGTTTTGTGTGTAGTTTGATGAATGTACTTTAAATGAATTTAAAGTAATTTTATCTATTTGAAAGGAAATAAAAAAGAAAATGTATGGGAAACTCCCGGTAGTTTTGCGTGACATCCTGATTATTAAACGTCACTTCCTAAGTTATTCTCGTTTGAAAACGGTACACGGCCACCAATTGGCATCCGCAAACATATCCTTTATTACTATAATGACTTAAATTACAATTTAGTATGTTTTTTTAGCGTAGGATGTTGGAAAGAGTCGGAAATGAGTTTGGATTATGCAACTAGTTCCCCTTCAAGTGTTTTCTTATTATTTTAAAATAAATACTTGGAAATTAGGATTAGTTATTAAATTTGTGGATTTACTAAAAGAAAACCTTAAATTGGTAGTACTTCTACAAGACCTTCAGAATTCTTACAGAGTGTAATTTATCTTTATCTTTAGCCCCTTTAGGTCAAAAAGAAACCTTTAATTTTCTTTTTTTTTTGTATTCTCAATGCTGGGAATCAAAAATTACATATACCATTTATTTTCTTGAATACGTTTTTTTATTAAATTAATTTTCCTTGGATTTTAAAATATTTCAAGTAGAATGTTCAGCTTAGCGGATATCCCTTTTTAACTAACGGCATTTACACTTCATTTCCGCTTATTCTACATCGACACAATCATTAATATGGTAAATAGTAGGTAGATAATTATAATTTTAATGATATTATGTGTCTGTAGGTTTAGCAATAACCAAAAATGTTAATTCATTGTTTATTATACTCTGTTTTAAAAAAAGGTATAGAGTTATAAGATCACTTTAAGTATTCAAAATGGATTACAGGGTACAGTCAATACATTCTGGCACTTTCATAGTCTGGAGTGCAAAATTCTTTAGTTTCGTAAATGAGAGGTAGTGCCACCCTGTTTTGTTTGGCAATGATGTGGCGGTAGGTGCAGCACAGTTACTTTGTACTTTTCTGCTACAATTTCAAGGACATAATTTATGAAACTATAGTTTATTTGTTTGGAGTTGGCGGCTAAGAAAATTCATTAGATCGTAAAATGTTCAACCAAATTTCATGGTACCTGATATATTAATGTATATCGTTTTGAAAACTCCGCATATTATAATTCTAGCTTGATTTTTCTAGTGTCGACAAAGGCATCGAGTTTAAATATACACCATTTATAAGATCGGTATTAATGACAAATTGGACGGGATTATTAAGCGCCATCTATCCCCGCTGGTTGTCGTCTAAAGAGACACTCGACTATTAATAAAGGTCTATAGCTTCCCAGAAGACAAATCGGTTTGGAAATAATTAGTTAGAGACCCTCCTACCACTAATGTCTTGACGGACGTCGTATATTATATATACAGTAATAAGTGAACATTTTACTTAAAATTTACTACAGTTCGTGGTGATTAATGGGCAAATATGCCCAGTGGTGTGTTAAAAAAAGTATCATAAGAAAATTTAAACAAAGAAACATGATAAAACAAAAAAAATTAATTTTTAAAAATGATCTTATTTTTCTTTCTGTCTTCTCATTGAATGTTGGCGATCACATATTTAAATTATGTCCCTGTCTCTTGCAACATATAACAGTTCTTCAATGCTTGGCAAACATAGACTTAAATAATGATATATTTAAATAAATATACTAAATATTTAAAAAAACAAAATAAATAAATAACAAGAAATAATAAATAAAATAGAAAAAGAATATTTTTTAGGGGTTGGATGTGGTCGTGGAGGTTTGAGAATATTTTAGATGTTATTTTCTCAGCGAATTACCCCATATTAAAAGAAAATGAAGGCCCTACGATAAATAGAAGCCGAGATATTGCAATTTTTTCAAGGATAATTTTGCATTAAACAAATAAAATGTACTTGTAGATTGTAGATTGAATCTTTAAAATTGAACTGTCAAAATTCCAGCCCTAACTCCGTTCCTATTGGTGGTAGAAAGTTCCTATTTTTAAATGTCTGTTTTTTACCCAGATTTCAAATTATGTATTTTGTTTTTTTCTAGTTATTCTAAATGTTTATAAGATAAAAAAGCGTACTTACTTAATTAACAATTTTTTCTATATAAATATTTAAAAAATGGTTCTTTTTTAATTAATCTGATACCTACGAGGGTTGTCTGAAAAGTTTCCGACCTCAACATGAAGATGGCAGCACTCGTAAACAAAAGTTGGGGAATGTGTTTGCGTATGCTTTGAAAGGTCCTCACTAAAATTTCAGCCATTTTGGAAGCGCAGTTATTGTTTCACAATCATTTGAGTGATTCAATGTGAGTGTTTTTATGAAAATGGAAAAAATCGAGTATCGAGCTGTCATTAAATATTTTTTTTTGAAAGGCAATACGCCTACGCAAATCAAAGACGAGTTGGACGCTGTGTACGGGGACTCTGCACCATCATTTACCACCGTGAAATTTTGGGCTGCTGAATTTAAACGTGGCCGTACCAGGTTGGGTGACGATGAACGTTCGGCACGTCCAAAAACTGCAACCACTGACGATAATATCGCTTAAATTCACCAAATGGTGCTAGACAACCGTCGAATTAAAATTAGAGAGATAGCAGAGGCTATAAACATGTCCAAAGAACGTGTTTGTCACATATTGAATCAAGATTTAGGCATGAGAAAGCTGTCCTTGCGTTAGGTGCCGCGTTTGCTTACTTTGGACCAAAAACGTGTTCGAATGAACATTTCCAACTTTCTGTTGGCGCAGTTTAGGCGCAATAAGTTTTGGCGCCGATTAATTACTGTAGATGAAACTTGGATACACCATTATATTCCAGAAACAAAAACAAAGTCAAAACAATGGACTGCGAAGGGGGAATCGACTCCATAAAAAGCAAAGGTTGTTTCTTCGGCTGGGAAAGTGATGGCAACTGTTTTCTGGGATAGTCATGGAGTTATCTTAATCGATTATCTTCAAAAAGGAAAAACCATTACAGGAGCATACTACGCATCATTACTTGACAAGCTAAAGGTAGAAATTGCGGAAAAACGGCCACATTTGCAGAAAAAAAGAATTTTGTTTCACCAAGACAATGCGCCGTCTCACACCTCAGCGGTTGCCATGGCGAAAATCCGAGAATTACGGTTTGAACTGCTTGACCACCCTCCTTACTCACCAGATCTAGCCCCAAGCGACTTTTTTTTTGTTCCCTTAGCTAAAAGTTGCGCTCCGAGGACAGAGATTTTCGTCGAATGAGGAGGCCATCACCCTCGTAAACAACTATTTTGCAGAGAAAGACGCCGAGATGGGAGCATCGCTGGGAGAAGTGTATAGACTTACAAGGAGACTATGTAGAAAAATAAAAATTAATTTGAAGAAAAAATGTCTAGTATCTTTGTAAGGTCGGAAACTTTTTCGTATGAGAGAGGTTTTAAAAAACTTGAATTTTATTAAATTCTATGAGGTTTCAGAACACGCAAACTTTTTATCAAGAATGACATTTTTCACTAAAACTAATATTTAAACATGTTTCACCTATAGGATACCCTATCCGTGAACACGCTGTATATCACTGCACGGTTATCAGATCTTAGATCTTATTACTTCAATAATTGGTCTAGTCTTAATACTACTCAATATGTCAATGTGACGATGATAGTTTTATCGAAACAATTGTCATTGGATTAAAAAAATCTAATTATTTAAATAAACGTGGAAATTTTGTTGTTTATTTCTTAGTAAAATGGCCTTCCAAAGAGTAATGGTTTATACAATAAACTTCAGTTACTTATCAATATGCTTAGACTTCGTCTAAGCTTTGGTATGATAAAATCAAATCTTTATAGAAACTGGATCAGTTTAATACTTACATGACAAGTCCGCACTATTTCGAGCAACACTGGTATCATCTGCAAATAAAGAAAATTTCCCATTATTTTTAAAGTCTGTAATAAAAAGGATTTGACTTAAAACTAAGGACTAAGCCTAAGGTATATCAAAGCTAAGAATTTAGGAAAGAAAATTAAAACAAATGCAGCAAGTTTACAGTTTTGTACATTTCTTAAAAATAAAAATAAACGAGAGGTGATTTCAGTTGCCAATTTATATTTTCGTATATTATCATTTTGCCGGCAAAATTTTCGACTGGTATGAAAGTTTTTTGCTTGGCAATTTCATAAGCGAAAATTTCCAAAAAGCAACAAACTTGAATAAAACCAGAAGAAAATTTGACCGGGAAAAAATTTTCTCTCAGATATCTGTAGAAGACTCTCTGTTGAAAAGACGGAGGCAAAAGCAATAGTAGATCAGCTACTTGTTTTAATTCTACTTGAATTTAGCCGCATGTTTAATACATATATTTTGGAAATGGGAAATTTTTGTTTACAAATCATCGCAAAAGAAGAAACATTTTGGTACGGGTCCTTACAAAGCATTTTGACTGCTGATCAGAAGGAAAATCCTGTGTCAGTTTGCATGGAACTGAAAGAATGTCTTGATGCAGATCTGGACGTCATGGCCAATATTACAACTGGAGATGAAACTCGGGTGTATGATACTTGGTAACTTTTTTTAATAACGACATTAAGAGGGCCATAATGAAGAGTACTTTGAAGAAGATTTATTCGTATATATCATAAGAGAAAAAAATTTTCCGGCAAAATTTTCGACTGGTATGAAAGTTTGTTGCTTGGCAATTTCATGAGAGAAAATTGCCAAAAAGTAACAAACTTGAATAAAACCAGAAGAAAATTTGGCCGGGAAAAATTTTCTCTCGAATGGTATTCGACAAGACTATATTTCATGAGAAAAACAAGAATATCAACGAAAAATAAATTTTGTTTATTTTTTGTGTATTCCAATTTTTTCAGCTGACATTTTTGCCCACTTAGAGACGGTGTTTATTCCAAGTGGACAGTTTTTGAACCAAGATCCATTCTTCCAATTGGGGTGAACGCTAAGAAACAGTCTGTCTGATGAAATCTTTGGTCCTCTTTTTTCAATTTCAAGAATAGTCTAACCTTGGGTTTATACAGCGAATAAGATAAAATAAGGAATAAGATAAGAAAATAGAATATACGTATTCAAAGAGAGCGTTTATACATGTACTGAAATAAAATAAGAAATTAAATAAGAATGGACTTATTTTTCATTCTTATCTTATTTTGGTTCGGAAATTGAAGTACGCATGTGCAGACTGCAGACAGAAATGACAGAATAGTTTCATTCCTAACCTTCAATATTTTTTACTAATAATAATTTACTAAACAAATATAAAAGAGTCTCGGTGAAATGTGAAACGACCATACATGAAAATTGAAAATTCGAGGGTTTCTTCGTCGTAGCTTTTGATCATTTCTAATAGTTCCTCGGTGGATAATGCTTGTGAATTGAGTTTTCTTTTTTCTGGACAACTTTGAAGCTGCCTTCGCTTGGTGTCTCTGGCCAATCTTGCACATTTGAAAGATATATCCGTGAAACGGTCGATTTTTATGCCGTATTCCGTAAAATATTTTTCTTGTACTATTTTTGCTGTTGTATTACATATTAACTTTACAGACGACTCTTTATGGTCTTCGTCATTGCCTTTTTTCATATTAAAGGCGTAATCCTCGAGAATTTTTGCTAGTTCCGTTATGGTAGTACATTTTTCAAATGTAAAATTTCTCACCCGTAGGAACTCCGAGAATTGGTTCCAAATAGAGCTTCTGGACTTCTGCGTGTTCAATGGGACATTTTCCGAAACCAATTTTCTGATTTCTTCGCCTAACCGGCACCCGAATCTTGATATTTCGTCTGGATTCATTATTTCTTTTCAAAATTATGAAGACGCTTCAATGACGTTTGTGAAACTGACAATTATAGAAACACCAGACACCTTAGTAACGGATCTGTCATAATTTTGTCGCTGGGTAATTACGTATTGTCAATATGAAACGTGCCGTTGCTATGCAGTTTTGTCAGTTAAATGAAATAGTCGCTAAAATTTTCCTATGGAATGTTTTGCTTTCGTTGGGGAATCCCCGCGGAATTTATTTTTATCTTCACCCGCAAAAAAAATGTAACCGCAGTCGAATTCCTCACTACAATTACCTACAAAAATGGTAAACATTCTAAGTTTTACACACAATTTGGTTAACTATCTTTGTGGGTAACGAAATATCCATTCATTTCTTTCTCGTAGTGTGTGGGTGAACCTTTGCGGATATTTCATTCATAATTTTCTCCGCTCAAATCAAAACGAGAAATCAATAGATTGATTTAAACGGCATTCGAGATTTTACAGTTGCCAATAAACGAGGGTGGGAAAAAAATGACAAGTTTGCTCACTAAATTTAGCCATTTTGTAAACGATTAAAAGCTAAAAATAAATACGACAAACAGCTGGGTAATTACACTATACATTTCTGTAATTATGAAGAAATATGCGAACGTGGGAATGAAGATTGGCATTGTGTCTAAATATAAACTTCATTGATGGGTGAGTCATACAAATAAAAATAAAGTCCTTAATGAGATTATGGTCGTAGTAAAACGCAACATGGGCGTGTGTACCTACGCCATTTTTGGGTATTCATATTTTGTTTATTTGCATACATGTCATGGGAATTGGATAGAGCATTCGTTGGGAAAAATATAAAATTCCTAAATATGGACCGAAAACGTGTGAAAGTATTTTTATTACTCGCAGGAATCCAACTTGGATTAAATTGACATTCTGGAAATATAGGTTAACTTTATTAATTATTTTTTGAGGCTGAAAGGTTCGAGTTATGGACTTAAAGAAACATATCAATACCTCGTAAGAATAAAGAATAAAAAACGTCGAATAGGAGATATTATCAAAAAGAACAATTAAGACTGAAGGGTAAACAATAATAGGTTTACAAAAGATCTCCAAATCAAAAGTTAACTCTCCATGATACTCTAAGATCAGAAAGAATATTATGACCAACTTGCATTTCAAAATTTGATCAGAAGTCTAGTAAGAAAAAATGTAATCAAATTTAGGAGACAGTTCGAAAATCTTTGGGGGCCATTTAACTTGGGCTCAGGGAACTACTCTTGTCTGCAATTTGGTTAGGAAGGAATGCCCAAGGAAAGTAGAAATTACTCAACGAAATTAAACATATGATCTTTCTCTTACAGGCGCGCCTTATAGAAGTTATTACAAAAAAAGCCTTGCAAAATCCATTTGTCTATTAAAAATTGCAAAAACCATGATCAATCTCAAGAAAACCGTAATTGAAATCAAAAGATGCCTCTTTTTATTAGCTTAAAAACGACTTATATTATGTAATTAATATCATGATTTTAATGATTATTCGGAGTTCAATTAATTTGTATTTATGAATTTAAGACTGATTAATATTTGATATTATTTAAACGTTCTAACAAGCATGATCTTCTATTCTACTTGTTACTCCTATTCTGGGATACAACACTACCAATGATGTACTGACCACTTACAATGATAGACTGAACTTCTATAGTTGACCTCCAATGATATACTGACTACAACGACCTCTTTTCAAGTCTTTTTAAACACTTCTAAGCTTCCAGAAGTTTCCTCGAGGTTATAGGAAGCTAATCATGTTCTAGAACACTATATGCATCTTTGTCTTCCCTTTATACAACTAGACACACTAACTTTGTCTACTGTGGAATTTTCTAAAGCACATACAGTACAAATCTCAAGAACCAAACGAGCTACCATGAAGATAAAATGTAAAAATGTTTTAAATCAACTTTTGAAGTTTGGTTAAAAAGTTCACATTGTAATGTTCTTACACAACAGTAAAAACTTCCTTAGACTAAGAGTTGTTGGTAAAATAACACTCACGATCATTATAAGATTTGCTGTAGCAATCAGTCTTTTAGTTAGATAATAAAACATGTTACTATACTTACTTAATTTTATAAAATGGGTGAGAAAATGTTTTTTTATATATAAAAGAATGTATGACAGTTTTAACAATTTCAGAAACTAATTCCTAAAATGTTATTATTCATTATTAGCAGCACGCAATAATAAAAAACTATTATTATCTCAGTAAGTTCATGTGTAAAAACTTGAGTAATAGATTATGTTTATACTGCAGTTATTTTTTATGTACAACCAATTATTTATACATAAATTACCAATAGTAAGCAGTTTACAGTAGCTTTATTAAGTTCCGGGAGTAGTACTAGAGATAGCGTTAATAAATAGATAAATTACAAAGGCACAAAATTGATCATTAAATAATAGTTATTGAATAATCATATTAAAGGTATGTTAATTAAAATATTAGGTATATATAGATCGTAATCTCAATGTTTGTCACATGTCAAAGGTTTACCAAAAAATAAATATTATAAAACTTTATGTTATACGGTGTCCGCCAAAATAAACAGTACCGAAACAGAGAGTGCTGTGGAGTTGTTTATGTAATATGGATTTGTCATATTTGACTTAATTGTCATTAGTTGATATATTAATAGTACGCTGCAGTTAAATTTCATTTAAAAATGGTTCTAACAACGAAAGAAAAAGTGTTTTTGGTAGAGCATTATTTTCGTTTATAGGTCGGCGGAAAAGTCCCCGGTCTGACCCTAGAATTAAATCCATTTCATTTTTAGATAGTATAAACCTTCAAAAGATTCGTGTAAAAATTTGACAGCTGTCGGACTATTAGTTTGTGAGATATTGTATTTTTAGTGAAGCAACTCTTGTTATTTTCAAAAAGATGGAAAAAAAAGAATTTCGTGGGCTTATTAAATCAACAATTATTGACTGGTACGCAAAATTCAAGCGTGGTGAAATGAGCACCGAAGACGGTGAACGCAGTGGACGTCCAAAAGAGGTGGTTACCGACGAAAATATCAAAAAAATCCACAAAATGATTTTGAGTGACCGTAAAGTGAATATGATTGAGATAGCTGACACTCTAAAGATATCTAAGAAACGTGTTGGACATATCGTTCACGAATATTTGGATATGCGGAAGCTCTGTGCGAAATGGGTGCCGCGCGTGCTCACAATCGACCAAAAACAGCAACGAATTGATGATTCTGAGCAGTGTTTGCAGCTGTTAAGTCGTAATAAACCCGATTTTTTGCGTCGATATGTGACTATGGATGAAACTTGGCTCCATCACTACACACCTCAGTCCAATCGGCAGTCAGCTGAGTGGACGGCGGCCGGTGAACCGCCACCAAAGCGTGGAAAGACTCAACAGTCAGCTGGCAAAGTTATGGCCTCAGTTTTTTGGGATACACACGGTATATTGTTCATCGACTATTTGGAAAAGGGAAAAACAATCAACATCGACTATTACTGTGCATTATTGGAGCGATTGAAGACCGAAATCGCGAAAACACGGCCTATATGAAGAAGAAAAAAGTGTTGTTTCATCAAGACAATGCACCGTGTCACAAATCATCGAAAACGATGGCAAAATTGCATGAATTGGGCTTCGAATTGCTTCCTCACCCACCGTATTCTCCAGATCTAGCCCCCAGCGACTTTTTCCTTTTCTCTGACCTGAAGGAATGCTCGCGGGAAAAAATTTGGCTCTGATACTGAGGTAATCGCCGAAACTGAAGCCTATTTTGAGGACAAACCGAAGTAGTACTACAAAAATGGTATCGAAAAGTTGGAAGGTCGCTATAATCGCTGTATCGCCCTTGAAGGCAAGTATGTTGAATAAAAAAAATAAATTTTGTCAAAATATTGTGTTTTACTATGGTAGACCGGGGACTTTTCAGCCGACCTATTACGGAAAAGGTCGTAATGATGGTCCAAGCTTAGAACAGGTGTCAATAAAATATCAACAAAAATTTAATAAAGCAGCTCCTAGTAAAAGTGTGATGTTAGCTGTTGTTGAGAAATTTCGTCGCACTGGTAGTGTATTGTGTCAACGTAAACGTTCTTCAGGTCGCCGAAAAGCAGTATGCACTAACGAAAATGAAGGACGTGCTTTTAATCAAGTTGTGCAATCACCTCAAAGAAGTCTTGTAAGAACTACATGTAAACTCAACATTAGTGAAAAGTCTTTACGTCGCATGTTCAAATCAATTGGTGGTTATCCATACCGTATTCAAGTTGGACAACGACTAAATGCTGCGGACAAACGTGCAAGAGAAATTTACTGTGGTCGCATGTTGAGTTTAATTTACGAAGATCCCGAATTTTTGAAAAACATATGGTTTTCAGACGAGAGTCACGTTCATCTTAGCGGCTATATTAATCGACAAACAACCAGATTTCTTGGATTTGAACGTCCTGATGTCATTGTAGAGAAACCATTCCACAGTCTTCGAGTTACCGTTTGGTGCGCTGTACCTGGTAATTGGTCCTTATTTCGTTGAAGATGATAATCAGAAACCACTTACTGTCAACCAAGAATGTTATAGAGAGAAAATTATTATAACTTTTGTGAGAGATCTAAATAACTTTTGCCGTGCACGAAATCTACAGTTTCGCACACAATGGTTCCAACAATATGGTGCAACGAGCCATACAGCTGTGCACACCTTAGACTTACTCCGTCAGCATTTCAATAATAGAATAATTTCTCGGGGAACAGACTTCGAATATCCTTCTCATTCACCTGATCTGACGCCACCTGACGCATACATTTGGGGCATAATGAAGGAAAAAATATTTCATTCGGAAAATCCGCCGGCGAATATTGCCGAACTAAGGGAAAGAATACAAAATATTTTTCGGCAGTTCCATCAAACAATTTTTATAAATATGTTTATTGACTTACAAAATCGATATGAAGCTTGTTTGCGTCGAAATGGTGAACATTTTGAACACTTACATTACAGAAATTAAAAATTAATTTTTATTTTTATTTTCGGTACTGTTTATTTTGGCGGATATTGTATTTTTAAACTAATGTGATACCTAGTTTTTTATAGTATAAAACCTGTAGCTTCCTCAATAAAAAATGGATTATTCAACACAAATAATCTTCCAACCATTATTTCCAGATATTAGATATACAAACTTTTCAGCTTCATAATAGTAGTATAGACAAAAGAAAAATTAATTTAGATTATGGAGATTGATGAAGACTTTTTGGGAAATATCGTCGGTATAGAAAATGTGGGTGTCCGCCAATGGAATCAAGTATGTGAAGAGTTTCAAACGCCGGCAGTGGTGGGTTGCTCAGGGAATGTAGGTAATGCCGTAATTGTATCACCGCAGTAACTGACCTTGCCACCCACTTACAAAAATATGTAGAAAAAGTGTATGTGTACCCATATTTACCAAATCTAGTATATTTTATAGACTGTCACTCATCTCGTAATGTTCATATAATCTGACCAATCATAAACTATAGTGAATTTAATAGAAGTAAATCATCCATAGCACAAATGTGACTGATTGGTAAACGAAGAAAAATATCAAAATCAATGTCACAAAATTTTATTTTGTTAAAAAACAGCAACTAGTTTCGGCCTATCAATAGGCCATCATCAGGCTAAAAATTAGAGAGAAAGTGAAAATAAAATTTTGTGACATTGATTTTGATATTTTTCTTCGTTTATAGTTTATTTGTTTGGAGTTGGCCGCTAAGAAAAGTCATTAAATCGCAAAGTTTGACGCCTGTCAAAAAAATTACTGAAGCACATTGTTCGCGATTTGTTCCCTAAATACCACTCGTGATTAAATTTATGTTATAATAAGTTTCTCGACAGATTTACCGCGAAAATTCGATCACTATTGATTATTTTTTAATAGAAGAATTGTATTTTACAAAAATTTGATCCTGATTATAGTTTTCTGTGTGACAAACAACATAATATCACAAAACAACTCATATTTCACTGTGCGGAGCTAAGGTCCGTAGCGCAATCACTCGAGTGAAAATAAGAGGAGCGTCTGCCGTCGCAATCAGTGGCGCCACACAGAAAAAAATCAAAAAATAGAAGAAACAAATCGACAAGAATGCAATAAAAACAATCGAATTCAAATAAACCAGATCACAACCGCTTCTATTTGATGTAAGTTCTCGGCTTCAAATCATCTAAGCTATTTATTACCGTTTCATTCATTTCTTGGGAGTTCTGATTTGTTTGCAGGTAAAATTATCAACTGGTATCGTACCTGAACACGTAGAATGTACAGAGTGGCTCTACATCGAATAAAATAAAAATACACCTTATAGAATGTAGATCAAAAGTAGAATTAAGTTAAGAATGGAAAGCAGCGTTTTGTTACAAAAATAGTTTTACTGTTTTTGATAATGTGCTTAATATGTGTGAGAATATATTATTTATTTAAGAACTGTAGTAGTTAATAAACAAATACGTTATTAATAAAACGGTTCCTGTTTTGTATTGACTAGTTAGTTGTTTGCAGCAAAACTAAAAGAATATAATGTAGAAACTAGTCAGTTCCGGTAGTATTGCTTAAAGTATTTACTACATTCCTTGTGTAAATTGTATTGACTGAAGGATTATAATCAAACCAATTAGACCCTTAAGTTGGAAAATCCGAGATGCATATCATAAATGTAAAAGGCCCTGATTTAGGTAATTTTGTTTCTCAGAGAGGGATTGTAGAGGATTACAGCTTCTTGTTCATTTTAGTCTTTGTATTTCATTGGAAGTGGTCATTTGTGTTACGGCGTGCAATAATTTTATAACATTTATTTGTTATTACAGACATTAATAGCAAAGATTTTATACCCCAACGTACAGAATAGGCAGTATGTGGCGTCCGTGGATAAAAACTAATAGTGCTTCTTTCAGTGGTTCGTTAAAGAAGAATCACTTATCTTGCAAAAATCATTGCTGCAGCAAGAGTAACCAGTAATTTGACGAAGGTGCTTCTTACTTCAGTTAGACGAATTGTTGAAAATTCCATAGAATCACGAAAAAAGCGTAAAGATTCCGGTGTCACAAAAAGTTTAGACGACTGGGAAAAAGATTTGATAAAGCGAAAAATCTACACTATGTACGATGAGCAGCGTGTCCCTACAATCAAGTCTGAAACAGCGGCTCATCAATGACGAAACTCACATCAACTGTGGCCTCACTACTCCTTGCCGAACTCTGTCTGCAATGGGCTTTAAATATGGCAAAATTGACAAGAGACAAGTAATAATGGAATCCACACGTTTAATAAACTGGCGTTCTGAATATATAACGTCAATAAGAAAATACCGGTCTGAAAATCGGCCAATACTCTACCTCGACGAGACGTGGTTTGACACGCATGACACCCCTTCCAAAGGATGGTCTGATACATCTGATAAGTGTAAAACAAAAGCATCATCAAATGAAGGGAATAGAATCACAATATTATACGCAGGATCAGAAAATGGTTGGAACCCAAACGCTATGTGGCTTCCTGCCAAAAATATTAAGGACTCTTGTGTTGATTATCACGAAGATACGACAGTAGAGCTTTTTGAAAATTGGTTTAAAAATTGTCTGTTACCCTACATTCCGCCAAACAGCGTTATAGTAATGGACAACGCAAGCTATCATAGTCGTCAATTGCAAAAAACTCGTGGAGGAAAATTATACAAAAAAAGAACTTTCCTACCGAGAGTTGGAAAAGTTCTGTTAGTCATGTTATAAATGTTGAAAACTCGTACCTTTCTGTAAAATCAATTGCGCCAATTATAATTAATTTAGATGAGGATAGCGATAGTGACACTGAACTAAATATAGAATAGAATTGTAACATTTAAATCAATTACTTGTATATCTCCTATATTATGCAAAATTCAAATTTCTTAAGTTCGACCCTGTAGTACATTTTCATGTTTTACCTGATGATTTTCTACACAATGAGATTAAATCGGGTAGTTTATTGCAGTTAATAAGCCAATACCATTTACTGTTAAAAATACTATAGTATCCGTAGTATTTTCGTTGAAATGTCTAGCATCTTCTCACTTTGTTTTCTGCTAGATAATTAACAGTTTGCAACAAGTTTACCAATTTACTGCTTTATTTTTTTAAGTATTAAAGTGGTAATTTACTCGTAGTTGTGTTAAATGTCTTCAGATGCCCCATATAAAGAAGATTCTCAAAATGGAGACTTACGGTCGTTTTCATAAGATAACTTTAAAAGTTAAAGTTACTTTAAATTAAAGTTAAAGTTCGGCTGCGTTTCATAACAGACTTTAGCATTTTTAAAGTCACTTTAAGTTAAAGCCGTCAGGTCGCAGCTTTAAATAATTTAAAGGAGACTTTAGTAAATGTGACATTTAAATGTCAACTAAAAATTTGAATTGGTGTATGGAGTAGCGTGAGACGAATTCCAGCGTAAGTTTATAATTAGTTAAAAAATAATGGAAAACTACTTTATAAACCATTCTTCTTCGTCGTCGTCGTCGTCTTCGTCCTCATCAGACGATGAGATTATAATTAGAAAACCAAAAATATATAAAATTCGTTTGTTTGATATTAATAAATGGCAAGACGAAGATTTTTTTTACCGATTCAGGATTACCAAGCCTGTTTTTGAACGGATATTAGAAAATATTAGACCAAATATTGAATCTCCAACAAATTTGTAAGTACAAACGATTAAAATGTAAAAAAGTATAAACCAAAATAACAATAATTTAGTGGTGGTGCTATTAAACCGGAGACAAAACTCCTACTGACTCTACGGTTATATGCTACCGGAAGCATGCTGGTGTCGATGGGTGATTTGGTAGGTGTATCAATAGCATCTGCATCAAGAATTGTTAAACAGGTCAGCTTCCAACTTGGCCTTATGAAAGCAGAATTTATCCACATGCCAGAAACTCCAGAGGAATTAATTAATGTTGCACAAAACTTTTACCAGATAGCTCGGTTTCCGAAAGTATGTGGTGCTATAGATTGTACCCATGTAAAAATTATATCGCCTGGTGGTAAGATTATATATTGGCTGCTGAATTATAGGTAAAAAATATACTTTTTTTAGGTAATGATGCGGAAATTTTTCGTAATAGAAAAGGTTACTTTTCTATTAATGTTCAAACCATTGCCGATTCAAAATTAAAAATACAAAATATAGTAGCACGTTGGCCAGGAAGTACCCACGATCAGACTATTTTCAATAATAGTAGAATTAAGCGCGAATTCCTAACAGGAAAATTTAGGAATTACCATTTGATTGGTGACTCTGGCTATGCTGCCGAAAAATTTTTGTTGACTCCATACCAAAATACAAACAATGAAATGCAAGCATTCTACAACGAGTCATTGATTCGAACCAGAAATACGGTTGAGAGACAGTATGGGGTGTGGAAGAGACGCTTTCCGATACTTTCATTGGGAATCAGATTAAACGTAGATCTAGCTTTAGTAATAATTGTAGCAACAGCTGTTCTTCATAATATTGCCATCGAAATGAATGAGTCACTTGACGAATTTATGGATGGAGAAATTGTTCCAAACATTATTGACTTGAATGAAGAAGAAAACATGGCCCAAAATATAAATTTGGTTGGTCTACAATATAGAAATGTGTTTGTGGAAAATAATTTTAATTTATAAGTATTATTTGTGTTTTTATGTGTTTTTATTGAAAGTATAACAATATTATTCAGGATTCAATTGTTTTATCTTTAATTGTATATCGAGGTCTAAAATTTCTAATTGTTTTCTATGAAGTTCCTCTTTTCTTCGTTCATCATTTTGGTAATTTTTAAGTTTGGCCTCCATAATTTGTTTTTTCAAATCATAAAATGTTTTTTGTTGCTGAACCTTTGGGGTTGGGTTATCTTTTATTTGAGTCCTCAGTTTTTTATTGACTTTTGTCTGCAGCATAGCAGGGGAGTAGTTGCTCCATTCCTGAGTAGGTCTTTTTCGAGGTGTTGCACCATTCTGCGCATCTTTATTAATTTCCAAAGGTGTTCTCGTTTGCATATTTTTAATCTCGTCGGTGTCTGAAACTGCAGGTTTTTGGAAGGCTTCTGTTTGAAGATTTTCCAACTCTTTATTCTTTTCGCTAAAGGGAATTAAATTCCTAACTGGTTCTAATTCACCACTCTCTCCTACCAAATACTCAGCAAGTAAATCTTCCTCTGCTTCCTCACATTCACTATCGAGTGGATTTACCAATCCCACAACTGTTTTTTTGTTCATTATACTGGCCATTACCTCGAATAGAACATTTGATTTTGATGTAGAAGGACCACCTCCAGTACCAGTCATATTAAATCTTTCCTGAGCATAGTGTTTTCTTGTAGCAGTCTTCAAATTATCATACTTATTTTTAAGGTGCTGAAGGGTTCTGGCGTTATTGAAACTATTATAAGTTTCTTGTACCCCCAACCATGCTTCTTCCTAAATTATAATAAAAATTATTGTCCATATAAAAAATTATAAATATTAATATTAAAAATAATAATAATATTAATATTAGGTAATATAAATTATTAATTTATTTTTAATTCTATATTAGATAAATTAACCACTGTTTACTTACTTTTTGTTTTGAAGTAATTGCATTTGTGGTCTTACACTCGAGCACATTCTTATACTTCTCGACGCACCTAGCCAAATTTAATTCTTCTTCTTTAGAAAAATTGGAAGAACGATTTCTCTTTTTTAAATCCATTTTTATTCCAACAGTTTTAAGATGGTTTTAAGGTTTAAACTTCAAAATTCAAACGCAACAACTGTCACCTAACCAAACAATGCAGGAAGCAATGCTGCCAACCGTTAACTTTAACTTTAAAATCAACTTTAACTAAAGTAAAATGAAATCATCCTTATGAAAACCAATAACTTTAAATTAATTTAAATAGCCTAAAGTCACTTTAGCTAAAGTCACTTTAGCTGATACCTTATGAAAACGGCCGTTACTTAATAAAAAAATGGCACCTGCCACCTGTATCTTTAAAAATTAGGAAGTCAGGTGTGAAAATATTTAAATAAATGATATTTATTGAATATTAATATTTAAAATGTAACTGTGTGCTTTAGACGAACAAATTGACATGATTACTAGGAGTTCCAAGATAACATTAAGAACCCCAGAAGAAATTAACGTAGCAAGTATAAAATATATAAAAAAAACATATGAAACGGGATGAGTTTACTCAGAATCACCAAATAACCAACAGAAATATTACAGGTAAATCGATAGACATTTTTAAGAGACAGTATAACAAAATAACTTCCAGCAGTGCTGGAATGTCACCGATCCCTGCCTAAGAAAACTGTGAAGAATAAATTACAGTTAGCTAGATCTAGATCTTTGTACTCAACTAGTGATGGGGATACTAAACGATCACTGGGGTCTCCAAAAATACCTATACAAGAAGTAAGCAATGCACCTCTACGCAGAAGATGTGGACAAAAAGAGGAACACTCCTGTGCGACTGCTTGGCTCTTTCAACTAAACAGAAATCTTTCCTAGCCCTGGCCAGCACTAGCCAACTTAATAGAGACTCCTCCTTTAAATCATTAGGTTGAGAGACGAGTCAAAGAGGCACGCTCAGAGAGAAGCAACATAGACTTAATGAGGTGTTGATTCTTCATTCTGAATTCTTGTAGTTCTTCCTTGGTAAATTGTCGGCAGTTTGATAGTTTATTGTATAGAAAAAAATGATTTAATGGTTATTTAGTATAGAGAAATCTAGATTTGGGACATTAATCTCGAACATAGCAATAATCAAAGACATTTGTCCTAAGAATGGGGGATCTAGAAATAGGACTTTCACCGCAGTTCTGTGGCTAGGATTAAAATCTAGGATTACGAGTTTTTAATGCATTTGTCTTGCAATATAAATTGGATAACTATTTGCAAATGATGTAGTTTTTTGTACAATTGTTTGTTGAATTAAACAATTTTTAAAAATAAAAAAATTAACCAATATCAAGAAATAATTGTTTATTTCTGATAGACTGTCATGATAGACTGTCATGTACCTATATTTTTGAAAAGGAAATAACTTTGGAACAAAAAAACTCAAAACTATTAAACTATATTTTGTAATTATAATAATTCAACTTAAAACTTAAATATGTTCGTTATTATTGAACACCTTGTAAGCAGCGCAGTAGATATTCATTTTCCCCGCCCTGTGCTTAAACACTAGATAGATATGAATGAAATGCCACGTGTCTGGGTACTTCTATCAGGTCATTAAACTCCAAGTTACAACAAGACCTTTAACTTTTGTAGAATTCTACCTAGACGTGTAGAATATATATATTTAACCGTCTCGGTTATATTATACACACTCTACCCAACAAATTACAAACGTGAATTATTTTTATTTAAATTGATTTCAAGAAGAAATTAACAATTTATTCAACAGTGTTTTTGTACGTATCGTGTAACACTCTGTAAGACAATATTATTTGACCTAAAAATGTGAGATTGCTGTGCTTGAATACTATCGATACTTCGAGTTTTATCAATGAAACTACATAGCTGAGTCGAATATATGAGGTTCGGACACGTTTCAAATCAATCAGACGAGTTTAGAATTCTCCGAACTCTTAGAATGTTGTAATTTAGTATTTTTGGGCGTTCCTATGAATCATTATTAGGCGACATTTTCTATTAACTTTACTAAACATATCCGACATACAAACGTGGGCGCAGTCAAAATCATCTTGGCTTGAAAATTTGCACATAGCGCATTATTTATTTATAATAATGGAATTTTATTTCAAAGAGAATATATCAGTTATTTTCGAGCTGTTGTTGTACGAGGGACGTACGCGGTTTATTAACCATTTTTTGATTAAAATCAACGTAATGGATAGACAAAAAGTTGTAAAACATTTTATCCTAGACCTTTTTTAAATATTCATTTTGAATGGGATGAAGACACCCGGTTCCAAGCTAGACGAGGGAACTGGGATAGGAATTTTTGGACCGAGAGCCAAATACTCAGAAAGCTTGGGCACATACCCGAGCATCTTTCAAGCAGAAGTCCGCGCCATCGAAAGATGTGTAGAATTCAATATTGGAAGAAACTACCGCAGACAAGAGATTGTGATCATGTCGGATAGTCAAGCAGCCATCAAAGCGCTGAGCTCAAATATAATCAGTTCGAAGATGGTTTGGGAATGCCTAAGCAAACTAAATCAACTAGGCCAGAAGAACACTGTCACCCTCCTATGGGTCCTAGGACACATACGAATAGAGGGGAACGAAACAGCAGACAAGCTGGCAAAAAAGGAGCTGAAACCCCACACTTGGGACCAGAACCATCCTGTGGGATCAGCAGTAGAGTAATCTTAGGAAAACTAAGGGAAGAAATGGAGAAGGAAAAATCCAAGTACTGGAATCAGCTGGAAGGACTGAGGCAATCTAAGATATTACTGGGGAACTACTGCCTCAACCTAAGTAAAAAAGGCTCCTAATTTTAACGGGAATACTAACCGGGCATTGCTGGTTAAAAAGCCACATCAAGAAACCAGGGTAGCAGATGAAGCAAAGTGCAGTTTCTGTGAGGAAGAGGATGAAACCTCAATACACATACTCTCAGAATGCCCTGCCTTGCAGAATTCTACGGCCAGATACCTAGGAGCACATGAAATAGAAGAGGATCTACCTGATTTGAAGCCCGACGATGTCCTAAACTTCCTCAGGAAAAAAAGGACTTGAAGAGCTGCTTTAAATCTGAGAAAACATCAGAACTTGGCAAGTAAGGGGGGACACAATAGATCCTATAGGTCGCAGTGTAGTTATCACCCCTAATTCATACATACATACATACATACAAATATTCATTTTTCAACCTATCATTCTACCTGCTACATTAGGTTATCTGCAGAAATCTGTTTTGAAAAATGAAAATATTTCCAATGCACCAATTTTTGACTTTAGTTATTGCACAAACACTATACAGGGTGTGGCGCGATAAGTTTGAATTAAAAGTAATGGCGGATACAGTTATATTAAAAATCTGAAATGACGAAGCTGTAGGTTTTGGATGACTCTGAGTTCAAATATAATGTTGTCCTGAATGTGGCACTTCCGGTTATACCGGAAATAGACGTCAACTTTGTTATTTTAAATGGAACCTAATATTTTTTATTTTATTTTCGAGTTCTACATGAAATTTTAGATAAAATTTGTGCACAATGTCCTACACCAAAAATGCAGTATTTTCGAGATATTTCGTTTTTTTTTTAATGTTGAAAAAATCCTAGTCCACGTTAAATAACGATATCTCCATTAATATCGAAGCTAGTGATGTAAAATTGTAACCAATAAACAACAAGAGCTTGCCCGTTAACTCCATATGACCAACTCACTGATGTTTCATATAGGGTGCTTTAAACTTAGCCGCCAACATGCACAATTTAAATTATTTATAAGTTGCTTATTTTAAATATTTGTAACTTTTGGAAAGAAATAATGGTTTCTTGATTCAATTTCAATAAGAATGGTAAAAAATTTTGTAAAGAAATAAAAAAATGTATGAATTACTTTTTGTTATACAGTGATGCCATAATACAAAGTATAATGAAAAATGTCAATAATGTGTTTATTTTCAATTTTTCTGCAGTTTTTTCAATTGAACTACATATTTTTTATTTCATTTCTTCAAAATAGACAAAAAAATGAGCAGTCAGAGAACCTTTTTTGATAAAAAAAAATGTTTCAACGGCTGAATATTTCTTAATGAAAAAAATACAGTATTTTAAGAATAGCACAAAGTATATTTGATCAAACTTTCAGCTCAATCGAACCAAAAACCAAAAAGAAAAAAAATTAAAAACTAAAAAAACGGTTTTTTGGATTTTTTTCGAAAATTTTTGAGGTTAGGGCAAAAATGATTATTACATAAGTTGTAGATTTTTTTATTTCCAACAACTTTTTCAATTGACTTTTTTTAATAGGATGCATTCTTTAGTCACAAATCGCAAAAATCCGTTTTCACCCCTAAAACCACCCCTCCTATACCCCCTAATAGACGAATTTGGTTCGGAATGTTTTTTTTTATTTAGTTATTATGACTTTGACTAAATTGTGCCATTAGTTTGTTGTAAGAAAACATTTATTTATTTGACCATTTTGAACTGCTATTTCTCCTGGACTAATAAATAATAAATATATGAATTATTACATGGCCTTTCAAAAAATACAGTCATTTACGCGGTTGTAGCGAAAATTCGATACATTTCCCCAACATTATTATAGAATATATTATTAATTCATAAATGTTTAATGCTAAATTGTATTTCTAAAATTAAAATAAAACCGCTCTGTATATTATAATGTGAACGGCAATAATGAATGGACAATCAAGGCCGTTCCTGAGGGAACCTCGAATCCAAGTTGTGAGAAAATACCGTGGGAAGTAACAGAGAGCGTTTTTGCCTGTGAATCGCCTTCTCAAATAATTCTCTCTATATGTGTGTCGGTGTTGAATTAGTGAGTGGTGGCAGTGTGGAAATTATTGTTATGTCATTTCTTTTAAAATTTGTAAGAAATGTTAAATAAATATCGCATTTAAATAATAAAAATAACCCAAATATGTAATGATATAATATATGTAAGCTGTTAAGAACAGTAAACAACTAAACGGTTAAATGAAACTTCCACTATTTATTCAAAAATACGTTTTAAATTCAATGTCAGCTGTTCCGCTAAAAACTAGCATCGTCAGATTGTTTTTGATTTTGAAAAAGGGGTAAAAAATATGAAATTGTTAAAGTTTTTCACTTTAAGCTCTAATTTCTCTAAAATTAGGCATTTTAAGTTAACAACACATGTATAAAAAGAATTGCAGAAAAGTGAAGATCAATTTCAATTAGGGGGGTAGTCAGGGGTTGTTTTCATCAATTTTTCTTATAAAAAATTAGATTCTGACCTTATTTTTATCATAACTTACTCAATTTTTATGCTAGAAATATTTGATTAAAGGTTTGATTGTTTATTAGAGAATTCTATAAGTTTCTCTCGAAAAATGGAGCATTTTTCCGGTATTTGACTTTGTATCTATCAAATTTTGCATTTGAAGAAAAAAGTTAATCATTAATACACCGTATATCGGTTCGTATTGGTCGTTGAAAAATTCTAAAAAAATAATTTTGTTCTTCTTTTTAAAAGTTACAATTTACTTTTCTACAGCTTTTTGATAAAATGCATAATTTTCGAGATATTCGCGAAAAAACATCAGTTAAAAAGTCCATAAAAATTGTTACTTTCAATCACGAAAATTTTTACAAAAAAAAAATAAATGAAACATTTTTTGCTTCGAATCAAGTTTTCAATCGGTTTCTGGAGGGAGGCCCGCCTGCAGCCTTTGGACTCATCGGAGATAATTACTACTGATACGATATGTCAGTACCTACAACTTCTTTGAACCAAGAAGATGACAACTCTCGAGAGACACCCCCTAAGGAAACTCTGGTAGTTGAACCTGTGCCTCTGCCTGACGATCCACCCACCAGAAGACACGCTAAACCCAAGAAGTGTTCCTGTTGTTTGGTAACCTCCATCCATCCTGCTTCTACTCCCGAGACGTTTCGTGAAGCAGAGGGGGAGAATCTGTAACACCCTTGTAATGTTGGTAGCCTTCCCAGTACCCCTTCCAATTATAATAGGTTAACTCCACTTAGATGATCACGTTTTCTTTTGTATTGTTACATTTTACAACAAAAAAAATAACGAAACAGTCGGAACAAGGTACTGTGTCTAAAACTCATGCACAATTCAGAGAAATTGGACATGTCAAACCGCACTTCGTTGAAAATGATGTGAAAGTGGATATTATATTAAACGTCGTGGAGAATCCGTCAGACAACTGTCCTAAGGTGTTTTCGTTTCCATAAAGAAAAACTTCTGCCATATAAATTGACTTTTGTGCAAGAACTAATAGAAGACGATCCAGGTCGTAGAATGGATTTATGCGAAAGAATTATGAACAAATTGAACAGAAATGAAATAGCTGTTGGTACAATTATTTTTTCCGATGAATCAACATTCACAGTAAACAGTCAAAACTGTAGATATTGGCGGAAAATTGGAAGATCAAAATTAATGCGGAAAAATCGCAATTAATCAATTTTAGTAAAAAACGCGATCGACCAAAAAACTTAATGTTGAATGATTTGGTTCTACAATGGAAAAATGAAGTTAAATATTTGGGTGTTATGTTTGACAGAAAGTTGACATGGCATTCACATATTGAACATATAGTCAGAAAAACGAACGTTTCAAAGGGTGCACTTTGGTCCTTCATATCAAAAGACAGCAAATTGAATTTACGACATAAATTGACGTTATACAAGACTTGAATACTTCCACATATGACTTACGCCTCGACCGTCTGGGGCCAGACTGCCATCACTCACTTTCGTAGACTTGAGACTGTGCAAAATAAAACCTTACGACTGATGACTGGAGCCCCCTGGTTTCTTCGTAATTCCAACATCAGACGTGATTTAATGGTGGACTCCATCAGCCACCAAATCCGACTAAGAAACCAGGAGAAAATTAATGAATTCACTCGCCATACAAACCCACTAATGAGGAGGGCACTTAATTACGACCAGGACGAACATCCGAAGGCTAAAAGGCCTAAATTGGTTCTAGAGAACACATATGTAGTTTAGGAAGAAATTCAAAATTTTTCTGTTTCAAAAATTTAACTCAAAATGCACAAAATCAAAAAAAAAGGTAAGAGTTTTAGAAAAACTAGCCTAAACAAACAACCAAGATCCCAGAGAAAAGTTCGTGACGACTTTTATAGGAGACTGTGTTATTACCAACAACAAGGTGGAGAACATTTTGAGCATTTGTTTTTATGAAAATATCAATTACGTCTAGTATTTTATGTATTTACTATCTACTACTAACAAAATTATAAAAATTTCAAAATTTCACCCTGTACAATTTATAATACATGGTGTAGTTCGTTGAAATCGTATTGTTAAGGAGATTTTAAAATCATAAAAACATACAGGGTGTTTCATTAAAAATTATAGATCATGAACAATGCCAGACTAGCGTGTATCACCCGGTACATTCAAATTAATGTTTAAGAAGCTCACATTTGAATTTCAAAGTTGACGAGACCCAGAGTTTTTTATAATCTCCTAAACTAACCCCACAAATAATTTTATTCCTTAAGGAGCCCGTATCCCATGCAATCTGAAACGAAAATGTGTCAATGATTTTTTTAGCCATGAAGTGCAGACATCTCTTAGTAATAGGATAAACTAACAGAAATAATAATAGAATCCTTTCACTAAATTGCTCTATTCATCGGAAAAAATTTTACCTACTAAAAACACATGTTTTAGGGTAAAAACCAGTTAGGTATATAATTCTCATTTCTAGACCTTGCCAGCCAACAAAATATATTTTGTATTTTATCTCGGGAAAGAACGAGGGTAGATCAACATTTAGTAATATAAATAGGTGCTCTAGTAATTATTACTTTTATCTTTATTTTTTACCATTTACCATTTTTTATTTGTATTTTTAATTCTATATATACCTAATCACCGGTAGGATAAGTTTATTATTTTTATAAGTTTATAGTTGTGTGTGATTCTTTTTAGATCAGCTCTAGGTAAGTGTCAAAAAATTATTAAAATATTATTAACTTAGAGGCGATGCATTTACAAATGACACATTAAAGTGGTCAACATATTTTAATTTTGAAATACCTATTTACTTCCGTCGAAAATTCGGAGACTAGATACTTATGAAGAATAATGATGTTTTCTAGAACGTTGCTGGATTTAAACTAATGTTTTAAAATTTGATGAAGTGCTGTAAACTACCCACTATTACTACCCGAATGTTAACCCTTCAGGATTATTTTTGTTGACTTGAAATACGGTTTATTAAGTGCATCGCCTGATGGTAAACGAATTATTGTAACTATTATATACATATCAGAGTTTAATAACTTATTATGTTTTAGGTTTAATTGATTCAGATGAACTTGTTGAAGTAAAATGTTTTTTAAAAGTAGCCACATCAAAAATGTCATTGAGAGAGGCCGTAGAAAAGAGTAGAAAAGCTTAAAAATTGAAAATAGTGAAATTCACTTGAAGGAAAATTACAATTATTATTATCAGGTAAGATTTGTTACTGGCTTTTCATTTTTCTAATTTTTTTAGAATATTAAAAATTATTGTTTTTAGATACAAGGACAACTCGTCATCACAAGAAGAAAAACATGCCATTTTATTATTTATACAGGAGATGATAATCCACTTTTTACCGAAAACATAAATTTCAACGAAACTTTTTTTAACATGGTAGAAAAGTTGAGACGATTCTATGAGGATTGCGTTGGGCCGGAAGTTATTTTAAACAGGAGAGTCAAAAGATTAAAATGTAAAGATCCACCAGAAAATATTTAAATGTAAAAATAATAAAAGTATATTTTTAAATAAAATATTTTGATGCCAGTTTTTCTTTTTACTTAATTCAGAATACCACGTATACAAAATTTACGCTAACATTTTTTTCTCTCAGAAACCTGCGACCAGATTTCTTCCAAAATTTGACCAAGAAGTGTCTATATGGCCACCAATAATTGGTATTTTTTTCAAGAATTTTGAATTTACAGTTTTTTGTTATTAACAATTTTATAGTTTTTATATTTATTTACAACGATGTTTATTCTGTGTCTAATGTTTTTCTAATTGTGCTGGGAAAATGGAATAATAAACACTTATTCTGTAAGCGATCGCTCGGCACTAACAATAATTTTATTTACCCTCATATATAACTATAGATGGCCAGCGTACGCTGGGCATATTATAATTAAAATTTCTTCAAGATATAACAATGATATAACTGGTCTACTGACAATCAATATCCGCAAATCAGTATTCTTTTTTTCATTTTACTAATTTGTTTTATGGAATAATTGTTTTGTAAATATCGTAAAATATTTAAAAAACGTTACATTAATTTATAATACAAAAAATTGTTTTGACTTCGTTAATAAAAAAAAAGAAAAAAATATATAGTGCCTAGTTCCATCTATGATAATAGTTATAAACTAAAGTACAATTATTTCGTCATTAACTACGTCCATTTTTGATCCAAAGTGAAAAATAAAAATAAAATGCAGCATGATTTTAGTTTCTAACTATTTCTTAGGTCTGATCTCTTTAGAAAATTCTGATTGGGCTATTTGATAGAAAAATGTTCAACTTAGGAAAGGTTTAGTTTCATTTTAAGAAAATTTATTTAGATTGTTGTTTATTTATACAAATGTAAAGGTCTAAAATAGTTCGCATTCAACAGCTCTTTTTCAATATTAAACAATTAATTAACAAAAAATAAATGCAATCCTTACCTAAGTTAGACCTTTATATGCAATTTAGTGAAAAAAATAAAACGATTTGAGTTGCAATAACGGAGAAAGTTAGAATAAACTTTTGGTCTGTAGATGCCATTCTGATGTACAGCGATACCCCGTCCTTAATTGGTTTCCATACTGTATGAAATAAGCGGTATTACAAATGAGATTTTTCCCCAAAATATTTCGTCGTTCCAAATATAAATAATAGCAGTTCAAAGTCGTAAAAATTAATGGACCGACTTCGATTTGTGGTCTCACGTTTTGGCGAAATTCGTGTTCGTGAATTTTTTCGACGTTATTGCTAGAATAATAAGAAGAAAAAAAATTAACATCTTTGGCATCAAAATGATTAAATCATAGAATATACTCGTTGTGACCCTATTGGGAGCCCCAAATCTTTCATTCGTTGCTCCCAAACTTCGTGGATCCTCTAGACGGCCCTGAAAATGATCGATGCCCCTCCTCCTATCCAAACAACTACGAAACGCAGACCATGAAAATTTGCACTATTTTAAATTTTAATTACTAATAAAGGTACGTATTTTTTAAAACGATCTACTTAAAAAAATTTAATGAGAAAACTAAAAACAAAGTGTTTCTAATATTGATAAATAGTAAGGTTATTGAACCAACATTGAACGTAATCTTAAATTGCTTTATTTATAAAAAGACATAAGCGAATTTCGCAGAAAAATAAATCTTTATTAAAAGGATCAATATTTTTAACTACTAGTTTTTTTTAAGCTTATTCAATTACAACCATAACCAATCTAAGATTTATTTATTTTTTATTACAATCTCCAATTGAAGAAACATAATTTATAGGATATACTGTTGAAAGTAGAAAAAATAAAGAAGAGAAAAAGTTATGACTCGTTGGAAAGAGTTTTTAAAAGGCATTAGTGAAAGCCTAAAATAAATACAGCATGAGAAAATGACAGAATTAGTTCAGTTGAGGCCTCCATAATAAGTACATAATGGCGCTGCAGACCATGATGTTTCCCGAAAGATCTCATAAAAGAAGTCATAGAATAGTTTCTAGTTTTCACAATAAATGGTATTGACTGAAGGATTATAATAAAACCAAATCCGAGATGCA
Organism: Ophraella communa; assembly: GCA_035357415.1. Taxonomy (NCBI): domain Eukaryota; kingdom Metazoa; phylum Arthropoda; class Insecta; order Coleoptera; family Chrysomelidae; genus Ophraella; species Ophraella communa. The sequence continues at coordinate 9,557,712 of CM068982.1, read as the reverse complement.
CACATCATAAATGTAAAAGGATCTGATTCAGGTAATTTTGTTTCTCAGAGAAGGATTGTAGAGGATTACAGCTTACACTTCTTGTTTATTTTAGTCTTTATTTCATTGGAAGTGTTCACTTGTGTTACGGCGTGCAATAATTTTACAACATTTATTTGTTATTACAGACTTTAATAGCAAAGATTTTATACCCCAACGTACAGAATAGGCAGTATGTGGCGTCCGTGGATAAAAAGTAATGGTGCTTCTTCCAGTGGTTCGTTAAAGAAGAATCACTTATCTGACGTGAAAATCATTATAAAAAATGTGGATATTTCCTTACTTCAGCAAGGATATAACGCGGGTGCTGCAGCAAGAGTAACCAGTAATTCGACGAAGGTGTCTCTTATTTCAGTTAGACGAATTGTTGAAAATTCCATGAAATCAAGAAAAAAGCGTAAAGATTCCGGTGTCTAATCGACTAGGAAAAAGATTAGATAAGGCGAAAAATCTACAATATGTACGATGAGCGGCGTGTTCCTACAATCAAAAGTCTGAAACAGCGGCTCATCAATGACGAAACTCACATCAACTGTGGCCTTACTACTTTTTGGCGAGCTCTGTCTGCAATGGGCTTTAAATATCGCAAAACTGGCAAGAGACAAGTAATAATGGAATCCACACGTTTAATAAACTGGCGTTCTGAATATATAACGTTAATAAGAAAATACCGCTCTCAAAATCGGCCAACTTTGACGAGACGTGGTTTGACACGCATGACACCCCTTCCAAAAGATGGTCTGATTCCTCTGATAAGTGTAAAACAAAAGCACCATCAAATAAAGGGAAGAGAATCACAATATTACACGCAGGATCAGAAAATGGTTGGATCCCAAACGCTATGTGGCTTTCTGCCAAAAATATTAAGGACTCTTGTGTTGATTATCACGAAGATACGACAGCAGAGCTTTTTGAAGATTGGTTTAAAAATTGTTTGTTACCCAACATTCCGCCAAACAGCGTTATAGTAATGGACAACGCAAGCTATCATAGTCGATAATTGCAAAAAATTCCTGGCTCAAAGAATACGAAATTGGAGATTCAAAACTTCATGGCTGCAAATGACATATATTTTGAGGAAAATTATACAAAAAAAGAACTTTTACAAGTGCTGCAGTCATTTTCTTTAAAAAAAACGTATGTTTGTGATACAATTGCAGAAGAATTGGGACATACAGTGTTACGACTACCTCCCTACTACTGCGTGTTCAATCCCATAGAGCTTATGTGGCACCAACTTAAATCTAATGTGCGCGGAAAAAATACTTCTCCGACTTTAAGTGGTAGTGTGGTAGAATTAATTAGGAACTGTATGAATGACATTCCTACCGAGAGTTGGAAAAGTTCTGTTAGTCATGTTATAAATGTTGAAAACTTGTACCTTTCTGTAAAATCAATTGCGCCAATTATAATTAAAATAGATTAGGGTAGAATAGAATTGTAACATTTAAATAAATTACTTGTATATATCTCCTATTTTATGCAAAATTCAAATTTCTTAAGTTCGACCCTGTAGCACATTTGCATCTTTTACCTGATGATTTTCTACACAATGAGATTAAAATGAGTTTATTGCAGTTAATAAGTCAATACCATTTACTGTGAAAAATACTATAAATAATAACTTTTACGGGTTGCTTAACAGTTAGATAAAATTAAACGAGAAATTTTCAAGTTTAATGCCCTAACGCCTGATTTAAAGATACAATCTGTACATATGACTTATGATTTACCAATTACCTACAAAACGTTCTTTCAATTATGTGTCTATCAAGCTTTGACAATAAATTCAAGGGAAAACGTACTTAAAAACGCCGAAATAGTCAGGATATCATTTTCAAGAAATTTATCCAACAATGGCAGGTTTTCCAAGCGAAAATTACGGCAGTCAATCTTTGTGTTTGCTTCTTCGCTCTCTAAGGAAAAACCTCTTGAACTTGAACAACAAGGCTTAGAGGAGTGTAGGATCTTTTACATTAGATAGAGCAGATACTTATAAATCGCAAGACCCATGTCCTTTTACGTCGAAAGTAACAAATCCTGCAGTAATAGAAAAAGTTATGCTTAATATACAAGAAGTATCGCAGGTGCCAGTAGTACACCACATAATAATTATTAATCATCTTTTCAGGCCCCACGTTGGGCGCCAATTTGTAATATTAGTTGGTCGTTGGGCGCAAATTTGTAACCATATTATTACGTTGGACGTCAATTTGTAATATGATTTACATGTTGATAGTGAATTTATAAAAATATTTAGTTAACTTTTTTGAAAAAATAACAATATACCAAAAGAAAAAATGTAATTTACAATAAAACAACCATTAATCTTAATTTCGTCTTTAATTAGTTGTAAAACATACTTCAATAATTAACAAAATTTATAAATGTTTATCACAGCAAAAATTATGTTAGTTAAATACCTCGGCTAGGGGTGAGTAAGTTCATTAGCTCTGACTATAGTACAATATTTGTTTCTTTAAGAAATCATAAGGGCGCCACTGAAATCTTTTTATTTTTTATGATACTACTGAAGAAAATTGTTTTAAGCTGAGTTATTTAAATAAGTATCATAAGATGACAGAAAGATGTCAGAAAAAACTGTCTATGAAGATAAAAAAAAATGATATGAAAATGTACCAACAGATAAAAGATAAATAGATTTCCTGGGTGCTAAAATGAATGAAATTGAGAATACGTTACAAAACAGATCTTTACAAAAACTTATTCTAATACAGTTGACGATACGACAATGATTTTGATATTACGTTTAAGAAATAAAGAAAAACGAGACAGCTGTGTAATATTATAAATGCATTTATTTACGTTGGTCGACTTATCTTTTTTTTACATCTGATCCATTGGTTGATCCAGGAGAGGGCTGGTCCAGTAAAGGGTTGGTTTGATGAACAGTCTAACAATGTAGAACCAATCAGCGGTAATTCGGTAGTAACCCAGTAATGTCTTTGAAATTGGGATTGTCTTTGAAATTGAAATTTGTAATGACAGGAATCGTTTATAATAATTAACATGTTAAGAACTTTATACAATAGATGGTGTTAGTGTTAGCCATATAATTAATTTAAAAATACTACGTTTTTAGTTAACATATCATGTTACAGTATACAATCATGAGCTTTTTAACGTATTTCTACTTTGGATACCTATTGGAACTCTTATTTTGCCTTTCAGCTTCCCTATTCTGGATTTTTTTACTCCTATTTTCTAATTCAGTTTCTTTACTTCTTTATTTATCTTCTTGGCTTCTCCTGAACCATTATTTTTATTTGAAGAATGTAGAAGATCCAGCTGCCGCACTATTAGGTTAGGTAAATGACGTGTTGTTGTTCCTACTACCTTATCGACAAGATTCCATGAATTTTTACGTATTATAAATCGTATTTTTCCCATAGTAAGTCCTATCCTGTCCCAGAATATAGAGGAAAGGAAGAAATAAATAAAATAAATCCTTGCATTAAATAATATTTTAGAGTGGCACTAGTTATACTCAATAAAAGAAGAAAAAAATAGATAGAACAGACGAAGCCGGTAGAAGTAACAAACCAAAATTGTTCAGCGTTTATAAATATGTAATTAAATTCGCTAGACCGTATCACTGAAGATTTCATTTAATTTAACGATGAGAGTTTACAACCAAGTGGTAATACGTATGCTCTTTCTGCTCTTATATATAAATGATTTCTATATCCATAATTACAGTAGAAATCGATAGACAATAGAAAGGTTATTTATCTCTAGCTGATAGGTTATTGTTCTACCAATTGTGAAACAATTTATATATTAAATATAATTTTCTACCTCAACTAAATAGATAATATCGTCGGTCCCATGCCAAAACCATGAATGTGCAAAACTATAGTTTCGAGATAATTGCTTTTAAAGTTTGTAATAACAAGGAAAAATAAGGTTTTTGTGCAGTTTTAAATATTTTCTGCCATAAACAATTCACTTTCTTCCGAGTCATTCGGCTCTGGTAAACAGTCCCGGATTTTCTCACTACATTTCAAAGATCTGTAGTAGTTATGATAAATCTTAGGTACTGTAAGATCAATAAATAACTGCACAGTTAAACTAAACTTCCACTATTTATTTGAAAAATTCGCTTTAAAATTCAATTACAGCTGTTTCGCTATAACTAGCATCGTCAGATTGACATATTGAAATTACATGTTGTTTGTTTGTAACTAGGTACTTGATGTTGATAAGGAGTTAAGGCTAGACCAAGTAAGGAAGTAATAAGACATAACAATATTAAAGCCTAGATTGTTATTAGCCCTAAGGGATTATCCTGGATGTATTTCCCTCTAAGATCAGTATAACTGTGCAATGATATCGAAAAACCAGGAAAAAACTATATCATGCTGATCTTTACAATAACTTAATATATTTATGTTACAATAATGTCTTATCTATGTATAAAATGAAGACTCAATCAAAGTAAACAGTTTAATAGTGGAGAACTTCCAAGATTTATTTGTTCATTAACTACTTTAAACTGTTGATCTGCTAGATGTCTTTTAATTTCAAGTTCTTCTAGAAAATCTAAATTTTGTTTTTTATCACAAATGTGTAGTATATGAATGTCATTGGTGTGTATAAGTGAGTTTGGATGTTCCAGTAGGTGTTTTGCATAGTTCGACTTATCTGGTTGTTGTAATCTATATGCTCTTAAGTGTTCATTAAATCTTACTTCAAAATTTCTTTGTGTTTGACCTATATATACTGCATTACATTTTGGACAATTAATTTTGTAAACACCAGATTTTTTTAATTTTGGTAGTTTTGTTTTCACATTTAACAATTTTGTTCCAATACTATTTTGTGTTTTAAATGATATTAATGCTGATGTTGCTGAAGATGTTATTTTTGAAATTGCATTGGAAATATTTCCACAATATGTAATACTTTTATAGCTTTTAATTTCTTTAGTTTGTTTTAAAATATTAGTTCTAGTGACATTTTTTGTTCTTTCTTATTAATTAATTTATTTATCAAATGTATTGGATAGCCATTAGATGTAGCTATTTGTTTTATGATCTCAATTTCTTTATTAAAATTACTTTTGTTCATTGGAATTGAAAATGCTCTATGTATCATGGAATTATAAGCTGCTAATTTATGTGATAGTGGATGATTTGAATTATATGGTATGGTTACATCTGTTTGTGTAGGTTTTCTGTATATTGAAGAATTTAATGAATTATTAACTTTTTCAATTCTTAAATCCTAGAAAATTAATTGAATTATTTTCTTCAACTTCTAAAGTAAAATTAATTTTAGGATGCAAGGTATTAATATAATTAAAAAATATATCTAACTGCCGTTCGCTACCTACAAAACCTGCTAACACATCATCAACATATCTATACCAAAATACAATATTGTTTTTATAACTAGAATTAAAGATTTTGTTTTCTAAATTATCCATAAATATATTTGCCAAAATTGGAGAAATAGGACTTCCCATGGGAAGACCCTCATTTTGAATATAAACTTTGTTATCAAAAGTAAAATAATTTTGACTAATGCATACATCAAATAGATCAATTATGTCTGATATTATACCTGGATGGATATTTCTTTCATCTAATAGCTTTTTAAATAGAACTATACATTCTTTAGGAGGTATTTTTGAGAACATATTAGTTACGTCAAACGATACTAATTTAGTATTATTTTGTAAATTACATTTATTCAATTTTTTGATCAAATCTAATGAATTTTGTACTGAATATTTAGATGTGTAACCATAATTGTTTAGGATACTATTTAATTTTTTAGTATTAGGAGTGTTAACATACGAAACTACCGGTCTAATTGGTTTTGAATCTTTATGTAATTTAATTGTTCCATATAATTCTGGACATTGAGGATTTTTATTTACTAGGTATTTTTTATCGAAGTCATTAAATAGGTAATTTGATTGATTTACATGTTCTCTTATTTGGTTACAAAATTTCTGTGTAGGATCGTTTTTTAGAATTTTGACATTACTTGACATTATGAAATCATTCACTTTAGATTTATAATCTTCTCTTTTTAAAATTACTGTTGAGTTACCCTTATCTGATTTTGTTATAATTAGGTTATTTTCATCTACTTTATTTTTGATTGATTTTAAAGCTAAAATGTCATTTTTAATACTTTGACTTTGACTTTTAAATTTGTTTGGTTTTATATCTTTAATAAGATTTGCTATTTGCATTTTTTCATAAATAAAATTATTTGATTTAGTTTTCAAAGCTATTTCAGAATCTGTGGCTAAAATTTCTTTTATATTATTAGTGAATTTAGGAGGTATGCAATATTTTAAACCTTAGGGCTAATAACATCCAGTTTAACTGTTTAGTTTAGTTTAACTGTGCAGTTATTTATTGTTCTTAGTAAGATGAACTTCCAAAAAGTAGAGGTTAACACAATCAATTTTACTGTAAGATCATTACACATTTTTTGCCAGTCTTTAAACTTTGCATTGGAAATAGGCAACTGATAATTGTAGGATAATTGTCCTTGCACTACGAATAATTTGTGTCCAACCTTCCGCAGAATACACTGGAACGTATTTCGCTTTTCTTTCTATTTTTGAATAATGTATTGAGTCGCACTCCATCTCTGTGTGACCGGTTTCAAAAAATTTATGATCTATTTGATTTAGAATAGGATGCGTTGAGAGTTCTTTTGTTGGCCACCACAACTGTCGGACATCATGTTAACCTCTTTACTATTTTGATGTGTGAGAATGTAATCGTAAATGCAAGAAAAAAGTTCAACTGATCCTCTTTTTCCTCCCAAACATAACAAAGAACATCTTGGTTGGCTAAGTTGTAAACTGTCAAATTGTAGATTGCTAATTTTCTCAAATAAACAATTTGACCTGCTGTGCCTTTTGGTGTTGTAAGGACTGTTTGTAGGTCGAAATTAAAACATAAAACAATTTTTTTTCGTCATCCCTGGACTTGCGAGCTAATTCCTTTCTTCGTAAATGTTCTAGAAATTTTTGTAAAATGAAATTTCACAACATAAAAGGACACATCCACTTGAATTTATCCACTTTTTTGCAACGTGAAAAACGAAGGCGCAATATTTAGATTTTTATAAATTAGTCTGCAATTCCAAAAGCACTAAAATGTTATATTCAGGATTATTTGTTCATCAAAATAGATAATCACTACATTCTACATTCAGATAAATTAAATATAATACTTGACAATGCCAAATACACGAAAGTGGCACATTCAGATATTTTGAATAATTGTTCCCAAAGCCAAAAACGCGAAACTGTCACATTCGTGGGGAGTCCGTTGTGAAATCCGGCGGAGAACTGATTTTTCGTGAATAATTGACTTTGGACTTGTGAAGAATGGACTAGTTTAGTGATTTTTTTTATATTTGCATCTTATAAAATAGCTCTTAGTGGTTCAAATGTACAAATAAAATTTTTATAACATTAATCCTCTAGCCACAATCGGCTTTTGAAATTTAAATTTAATGGTTACATACGTCATAATTGGTAAATGACGTATTTCAATAAGATTGGTAGAAAATTTGCGATGTTGTCGATATGCTTTAATATTAACCGAGAAACTTATCTCTCTCTCTTATTTGTTGTCATTAAAAAGAGATAAACATATCGATATTTTTGTTCTCTGATTGACACTTTATCAAATAAGGAGTAAAACCCTAAACAAAATATTCATTTTCGTAAGATTCATTTGTTGTTTGGTTGTATTTGGTTTATGAAAGAAATTACTTCTATACTATTTTTGGTTCGAAAATAAAAATCCCGAACACCTTCTCTTGGTTGTATAGCGGTTTCTTCAAAAATAACCAATAGAAGTAATTGTTCTCTCGGGGAGCAACCCTTCCATCGCTACAGTGAGAGAACGAATTTCAAGAATACGGTTTTGGCATTTTCAATAGAACCACGCCCACTTTCTATTGGCTGTTCTATTCTATCACTGTCAAGAATAGGAGTCTTGTTTGTTTATTACAGATAAACACGATTTTCTCTCCTGTTATATATCTTGTCAACTGGTACAATCAGTTAGTCACAGAACACGGTGTTTTGTGCCGCCAGTTCTTTGAGAATACTTGAAACGAACGTAGCTAAAATGTGACAACGTTGACTTTTAAACACATTTCATTATTGGTTATTAGTTGGCGCTACGTTTAAAACTTACTATTTATTTATTGCTAAATTTTATAAAATGAGAAAAATTAATTGCAAAATGAATACCAATATAAGTAAGTAGGTATCTTATCCTAAATATATATTGCTATCATTTTGATTAATATGATCCTACTAAACTAGTCCATTGGCGCGTAAACACATTCGTGAGTTTGGCATGGCTAATATGGATCGTTTTAAGACTTATGGTGCACGTAAGTCAAAACGGCCAATTTTGCACATTCATGGTTTTGGCAAGGGACCGACGATATAATCAGGAGTAACAAATTAAAGAGTTCTTAAGCCCCAGATTACACATTCCAAACAAAAAATGTACAACTTTTTGCCCATTTACTCCACACTTAGCTAAAATATACCAAGTATTATACCGAATGAAAAACGAAGAGTGGATTATTGATATAAATTACCGAAAATCTTTTACTAATAGTATGCATAATGAACGAGGATTTTTTGTTATCCCCACGATGTGGGTAACACTTAAAGTCAATTGCTAAAGAATGAAACTAACAAAGAGAAGGGTCAAGTTTTAATGTGATACTTTTTATGCGGGACCTTAGGATTACAATCTTTAACTAGCGTTTACAAGTTCAGATGTAATACGACATTGCTTTAAAACTGTTGGTTACTTCAGTCGTCGTCAAAATGACAGTTGCACTTTGGCAAAAATGGGTTGTTCTTCTCTTTTAATCTATCTATTTGACTGTGTTCAAGCGTATAAATCATAAGGGAATATACTTGACAAAAAAGCTCTTTCAAAATATAAAAAAACTACTATCTTAGTTACTACTAACTACTTTAAATTATCTTAGTTCCTTTATTTTTCGGACAAAAGTAACTTAGTATCTTACATACTTTCTTAAAAGGAACTGTATCTAAAATACCTAACAATAACTTGATACTAAAAAGTATCTATGATACCAAAAAAACATCTAAGATACCAAAAAAGACTATGGCAACTGTACCAAGAGACTGGTATGCTCGCTAGAGACCGCCGTTTTATCGTGTACACCGGATTGGTAGGTTGACTTTTGCACGAGAACACTTGGCTTGGACAATAGCAGATTAGAGTAGCCAATTATTTTCTAAAGAAGGCTCAGAGAGACGTGTAAGAGTGTGGAGACAAGGCGAGAGATATGATTCCGCGTGCATTCCATGGCATTGAAAGGCATATCAAAATAAACAAAAGAATTGGATGTTAAAAGAGGTTCTAAAACATTTTTTACCATTCATGGTTATTCTTAGAGATGACGCAATCTTTAAGCATGATAATGCACGGCTCCATACTGTCGAATTGTTACTGCATATCTTGACGAAATTCAAATCAGGTGATTAGTTTGGCCTGCCTTTAAATTTTAAATTTAAATCCAAGAGAACATGTTTGGGATGAAATAGAGAGACATTTGCGTAGCTATGTGTCAGCCCCCATGAATTCTTGAGAACTTCGCGATACATTGGTGCAGGAATTGGACATTCTTCCACAGAATGTGATCCTTGTCTTTTGCAGGCTGTTATCACTGCCAGAGGAGGGAATCATAGCTACCGGATTCTTTAAAATTCTTTTGTTCATTTCCTTAACTCAACACTTCAAATTAAAATTGTTTATTAATATTAGTTTCGACAAACTTTGAACTGCAAAACCTGTTTCAACTAATTTGTTAGCAAAGTGTGTTACAAACGAGAAAATTCCGAAAAAAATAAAAATTGTCTACATCTACATCTTTAAATTACTGGATGTCCCTAATTTTAAGCTAGGCAGTGTATAAAAGTATCTTATTTAGTACCTAAAATTTTTATCTTTTTCAAAAAGTAACTTATTTTGTATCTAGATACGTTTCCTAAGTATCTTTGACAGCTCTGTATATATAAGAAACCATTGAAAAGTTATCCAGGCAATATTAGAAATAACTGATTGAAGAACTAAAGAAAACTAGTTAAATATCGTGAAAGGGCTAAATTGTGAATGTACTAGATTTGCTCTAACCAAAGAGCAAGACGTATGAGTTGAAAGCCAATACAGCAATTGCTTTGTGGCTATACCAAATCGAGCTAAATCCAATAAATTTGTTGAAGTGGTTTAAAATGAGAGATTTTCTAGGCATTTACATTAAAACATTTCACCAAGAATAAATTTATTCAATGCATTCTGTCAAATAACACGTAAACATGAAATCATGTATTATTCTAGGGATTCATTAACAAAAAGGATATAAGCTAGAAGACAAAAATAAGAATAAAAAAGTACCTCCAATAAAGCATGGACTCTAACAATGAACGAAGTAAGAGCATTACTTAAAGGAAAAAGTGCCAAGAAAACTTAAAAAGTTCGCATTCATATATAAACTTTTGTTAGCGACCACATTTACAAATTTATTTCTGTTTCTTGCCATGTGAATAACTTCCCCAAATTAATTTAAACAAGGTAAAGAACTTTAGAAGAAAAGGAAATAGATAAAAGTAGAAGAAGGCAATAGCAAAAAGTTAATTTTTTCAATAAACTATTTATACTACACATATGTCCAAAAGTTTGGAATATTTAGAAATAATATATCTACGCCTATGGTTTTTTAAAACTCTTGTCAATATTTATTTTAAAGCGTTTTTAAATCAAAATAATACTAAATTTGATTCGTTTTTGTATTAATTTGGTCATATTTAATTGATTTGGGTGCTTTCACATTATTCTAATTCCAATTTCATTTGAGCTGTTTAAAAATGCCCAGAGACATGATATCATATTTTCATAGGTCTAGAGTAATTGCTTTGTTTCAACAGAGCTTTATTCAAAGTGATATCGTGAATATTGTTGGTGTTACTCATGGTGCTGTATCAAAAATTTAAAAAAAAATCCAAGACACAAATGATGTGAAGGATATTCCCAGAAGTGGCAGAAGTCAATGTACAACAGGAGCACAAGACTGGCAGATAATATTGATAGCTCGAAGAAATCGACAGGACTGAATATCTCACGGCAAACAATTACACGAAGATTAAATGCGGTAAATTTGTATCGCAGAAGAACTCTACTTGTTCCCAAACTAACCTATCAACAAAAAATTGTAAGGTTGCAATGGGCTCAAGAAATGTTACACCATGGTCCTAACTGGAATTACGTGATGTTCTCCGATGAATCAAGAATTGGCTTGGTTTCTGATTCGCGAAGAACGCTAGTTTGGAGGGCCCCAGGACGACAAGCCCGATTAGAAACAGCCCAACCATTTGAGGTGGGAGTATTATGATTTGGAGTGGTATTATGAGGGGTACACGGACGCCTCTCCTGGTTTTAGAGAGAAGAATCACTGGTGCTGTGTACTTTGAAGAAGTTTTTAATCCTGTTGTGCGTCTATTCCGGGGGGGCGGTAGGTGATGGATTTGTGTTTATGCATGACAATGCACCTCCACATCGAACAGCTGCAGTACAAAATTTTTTGGAAGAAGAATGAATATCCACATTAAGATGGCCATCAAATTCCCCTGACATGAACATCATTGAACATGCCTGGGACATTCTTAAAACACGCATTAAGAAGCGAAACCCTCCCCCAATTACTCTACGAGAACTGAAAGATGCTGCTCGTGAAGAATGGGAGAGAATTCCGCAAGCATACAGGCCCATGGAGGAAATACTAATTAATTTTATTTAATAAACTTTTTTTGCTTATTAATTTATTTACAATTTAAAAAAATGTGTAATACATTGTAAATTTATCACCTCAAAAGAATAAATAATTTTTTTTGTATGCTTATATCTAATTAAAATTCACATATTTTTCAATTTCTTGTAGCATTTATTGTTCTAAATCAGATCACTCCTTCAGACTGATTTGACGACGAGAACTTTCCAATTTGTCGTACTCAATTTTGAAATATCTTCGACCATCACATGATGATGCTAAACAGACTAAAAAAATACTCGAATTCTCGGAATATCTTATCGAAAAATAACCGAAAAACATTAAAACATTATCTAAAATATATTTATACAGTGTGAAGGGTGATTTAGTGTTCACACAGGAAACGATTCAATGGATACAACTTTCAATAAATAAAAGAACCTTTCCGAAATTTTCTCAGAAGAGATACGTTGTTTCTACAGCACCGGGTCATACAAATATATCGATATTCGCAAGTATTAACAGAGGGGTGGCCAACCTTTTAAGCAAACGAGCCAAATGTGAGTGACGTGGTATTTTTTTGACAATTAAAGCAAACAGATTTTAGTTATAAACTTGTCTCGTTATTACAAAGAAAATAAGAGATTTTTTTTAAATATAGCTAGGATTTGAATATTTATTTAAAAAAATGTATTAATTGTATCAATATTGATCCTGTGGTTCATTCCACTAAAAAAAATCACTTTACAGCAATAAGTATTTTCAAAAAACGAAACCATGAATAGATGACGGCTGTAAAATACTGGATATTTCAAATATAGAACTCTTTCAATTTAACTTGATGAAATTTCTCCCTGAACTGCACATCGAACGATACACACATATTTCATAGTATTCCAGTTGAAATCTTCGAGGTAAATAATTCGCATCTACAAAAAAATCTGTTGCAATTATAAAAAAAAAGAGTTGTTTTTTTAAGCCTTAAATCAGTTTTAAAAGCTAATTTATACACTGGTTATTAGGGTTATTCTTCTCAAAACTTAACGTCACCATAATTTATGTTCAAGTACCTGAGGAATCCTGGAAAATGACGGTGGTTCAATCCATCAACCTCTTTGATTTGAAGTTAACTATTTGAACCAATTTTACACATAGCCTACTTTTGTAGACCTGTAATATAAATTCTCGAAGTTCATGATTTCAAACCATTGCCGTAGCTGCCTTGAACAAACTTTGAGACCAAGTCGATGGCTAAGAGGACAAATATTGTATGTCCATTTTTGTTATAAATGAGATACGTCGGGGTCTATGCTGGTCGAGATGAAATCTTTGTATGTCCTTTTAGAACGGTTTAGTAGTTACTAAAGTAGCATTAAAGATATGTCCATTAAAAACACCATAACACAAATGTTCTATGTCCAATGCAATTTTTTTGTCGTTCACAAAATTCAAAACGTAACAACTCTTTTATTGTATGTCCAAAGATACAATTTTTGTCCACAATACTGGAGGCTTATCAAGCTGTAGTACGTGTTGCCTCTTACGCGAGAAGGTAATTCCAGAAGACTACAGAAACTTTGTGGAGAGATTCCCTATATCCGTAGAGGCTAACGATTTTGTTCCAAGTGATTCTGAATACGAAACAGACTAAGGTTTACTTGTGTTTTACTTTAACTAATTTTATTTCCATAGTTACAGTTCCTAATTTGATTTTGATTTGGAAAAACAGTTCAAACCGGTTCAATACTTTTTTTCATATTAAGCTAAGCGTTTGTAGAAAAAGTTTTGTTTGCATCTCGTGCGCGAAATACTTTGATGATATCGACTATTTTTTAGCTCTTTTAAAAAAATCAGTTCTCGATCACCAAAGTAGCATTTCGCCTCGTGGGCGAAAATGCTACAAATATAACTATTTAATATGACGTTTTTCCTACATTGTTATTAAATCGTAGCTATAATTAGTTTAATTAATTTGATAATTAAAGGTTTTGTGAAAATAAAATAAAAGATTTTTAAAACATTTTCCCAAGTTTGTCGGACCAAATAATTAAATCATAATTTTAGATTTTACCTTCACTGGGATTCATAGAACTGAAGAAAATGAAAGAATTTTATAGTAAAATTTTACAAACGATTTATTTGATCGAAAAAGTGTTTCTCTGTCATTTAACGTGAATACGGTTCTGGAGTTACTTACCGGTTCTGAGAACAAGGCAATTTCTCAATGCTCAAGGGCCTATCTACGGCCACCCAAGAAAAGACTACGTCGCCTCCATAGGAGTATTAATTTATAAATTATATCCAAAATACATTGCGTATGATTCTTACTTAATATTTATCGACTTTAATGCTATTAAAATCACACAGAAATAAAGTTTTTACCAACAGAATGAATCTACAGAGCTCTTTCTTACAATTTATATACCTGGTGTTTGAGAATAACTGTTATTAATTTTCAGAAATGATAAAAGACACTTCAATAAACATCTTTGATTCATAAACTAATGGCCGCAAATGTCAAAATAACTAGAAATATTTAAAATTGAATTTCTACACACTCTACACACGTTGTAACGCAGGTGTCTCAAAAACCAATGATTTAATATGACCCCAAATACAAAAATCAAGCGGGGTCATGTTTGGTGAACGAGCAGGCCAACAAATCGGTCCATCGATTTGCTGTTACTGGTGCACCGTCATGCTGGAAAACAATATATCTTCAAATTCAGTGGAAGTGGAACATCTTTAAGTAATTCTGGTGCAGTATGTTCCAGATAAATCCTATATACACGACCATCTAACCGTGCAGGCAGCAAATATGGCCCATGATAAAAATTTTAATAATTATTTAAATCCACCCTTGCTTGGGTTTTGAAGGCTTTGCATTTATAATGAATTTCATTGTGCTGCCAAATCCAAACAAATGAACTATAACAAAGTAAAATCTTGTTAAAACTGAGATTGTTTATAAAGTGCTCTTCATCATTTTTAAAAATCAGGAACAGTACTTTCTATATATTAAGATTAACTATTAAATTTCTATTAAACTACTAAATTTTTTTGATAGTTTTTAACTGTAAGTTTCATTTTCTGTCGATTCTTTTTACGTTAAACTTAAAAAAGACACAGTGGAAACGTTTAAAGTCATAAATACATAATTCTTTGTAAAAAATATCTAAAAATCTTCCTAGAACACCTCAAAACATTAAGAAATAATTCAAAATTGTGTCACAAAGAATAATAATTTTAATTTTACCTGCTACAACTACAAAAGGGAACACTAATACATTTTTATGTGTTCACGGAATTCCAGGTCAAATTTTGGCCCGGTAAAATCAGTAACTGATCCAATTCAACGAAAAAAACGTACAGTTTTATTAGTTATCCTGACAATAAAACCATTCTATCACTAAAAGAAACTGATCAATGATATTTTTAGGGCGCCTATGGACTCTGGTTAACAAATACATTATAAACACATGCGCATTCCTCAATATCAATTAACCAAAAAAAAAATACTAAACATCTAAGCCTTTCTGTTCAGGTGAAGGACGCATTATTAATGAATGAAACTAATGGTATGCGTAATATACATGTATGACACGTGTTAGAGAAAGACCCTGACCAGAATTTAATATATTACGTATAATAATCCAACCGATTTGGTTTTAGTGAAAAATTTCCGCGTTCTGGTACTTGGTAAATTTTTTAAGACATTCAATTTTTCCGCTGTTTTATGCCAAATTAGAACCCAGCCAAACCAGCTGGTATCGAGCCAAGTTGTCACTAAAGAAGTTACTAATTGTTCAAATCAATCAAAACTATTTTCATTGCTTTCAATAGTAGTCCTTGTGTACAGCCCAAGAGATGATACTATACATTACAGGTACGATAAAATAGTTGCGACTGATTCGTCGGGTTTTCGTCAAGAAAATGGACAATGTGTTTGGCGTATCGTAATTGACAATGGTTTCCGGTTGAGTTGCGTTCTTTTTGTTTCAGGTGCGTTCTATTCTATATAAGGGGTAGGTTCGGTAGCGGTGGTAAGGGAATGTCTAATATACGGTGGAGTGGAGGTTGATTTTAAGGTTCGTAAGAACGGTAATCTAAAGAAAGGTAGCATGGCGATAGACATGTTACAAACTACATGTCTCTCATTGTTACTGATGCTTGGAAAATACAATATGGTCCTGCTGCTGCATATATTCAAGGAGTGGCTATTCCAGAAGCAACAAAAATGTGCAAAAAACTTCTGGTTAAGATTCCCTAATTCTTAAAAATGCTATGCTGAACAGTAAGTTCCTAGTAACCTGGATTATAAATATCTAGAATTATATCTATATGAGAACTGATCAGCAATTTTAAAATGAGCCGAGTAAGAAAATTTATAAATGCATGTATCCACTGCAAGAACGGAATTTACTGCATAAAATTATAAATAAATGTAAAAATCATCGTTAGTAATAACTGAGGAATGTAGTTATGTATATTACATACACCTTCTAAAGCGAAAACTGAATATTATACGGGGTATTTATGTGAAATGTTCTGAAGTCGATGTCTGGTGTCAAAATTACTTTGTTTGTAGACGACATAGCTATAAAAACGTAACAGGAACTACGATGTGTTTTATGGTAGGAGCAAAAGGCATTTAGAAATGAAACTGGACGAGAAAATAGAGGTGGAAAAATATTTTCATTATTGAGACTCCCTTGATTGAGCAAACATTTAAATTCGAGATATTTAATAACTCTTTATGTCCTAAGTGTCTGTTTAAAACTTATGGACCAAAAACGAAATCAATAAGAAATAAGAAATTTGAATACAGAAACTTTCAGTAACATTGGAAGTGATGAAACTGTGGCTAAAATTGGAAGACAAAAAGTGAATTAGTTAGGTTAGGTTAGGTTTGGATAAACAAAATGAGAAATCTCTACTGATTCAGAGGACTAAATTTGTCTTTTGTGGTAGCGATTTTTTTCTTTATATATTATCTATTGTCCATATATTACTAGTTTTAAAAACCTTTTTTATACGTGCGTGGATTTGCTTGTGCCAATCGCTTTGCCAGCAGAAATATCGTGCCAGTTTACACGTTCCTTAAAAATATGCAACAATCTGGCGCCAGTTTCTTTTATAAACGTGTTGTTTTATATTGTTTAGTGGGTTGAAAAACTAAAACTGTTGGTTTAAATTTCACGAAATGCTTCCCGATTGATTGCAAAATATTGCTGATTTATATAAAAGTAAAAAAAGTAAGTTCGTATACATGGGTAAGAAAGTGGATATCTCTTAAAAACTCCTTAGATGCTTCTTAGATCCTCATAAGAAAGAAGATTCTGAGAAATTAAATTGATTGTACTAACCCTTACTTTTTGGGAGTCCATCTTATTAAGAATAATAAAAAACACAATTTATTTAAAAAATTGCTTTTTTAACCTCAATGACAGCCGTTTCGCTAGAATTAGCATCGTCAAA
The DNA here is from genome assembly GCA_035357415.1 of Ophraella communa. Lineage (NCBI taxonomy): Eukaryota > Metazoa > Arthropoda > Insecta > Coleoptera > Chrysomelidae > Ophraella > Ophraella communa. The sequence goes on along the minus strand of CM068982.1, from coordinate 9,540,375 downwards.
TTAAGATATTTGTTCGCCGTCTGGTGGTAGCTTTGCAAGGTTTTCAAACGCAAGTTAACTCTGGGTTTAGGTTATTTCCTTCTTTTTCCGATGACTGACGCTAAGAATAGTTAGAAGGCAGTTAACTTTTTGCATCTTTGTCTATGTTTACACATGCAAATGTTTGTAAACTGGCGTGCCATTAGCCATATCGTATTTTACACATTAATTACATAAATATATTAGAATGCAGCCTTACATCAATTTTTATTTAATAAATAAATGTTCCCAAGATAAACTGGACTTTTATTTTAATCAAATTTATAAAGAGTATATCTTAAACTAACTTTAGTTTTAGTTTAATGTTAGTAATATTCAAAGTATCTGACTTGATTTCAATATTAGTATAGTAGTTTTCACAATAAATGGTATTGACTGAAGGATTATAATAAAAACAATTAGACCCTTACGTTGTAAAATCCGAGATGCACATCATAAATGTAAAAGGACCTGATTCAGGTAATTTTGTTTCTCAGAGAGGGATTGTAGAGGATTACAGCTTACACTTCTTGTTCATTTTAGTCTTTGTATTTCATTGGAAGTATTCACTTGTGTTACGGCGTGCAATAATTATAACATTTATTTGTTATTACAGACATTAATAGCAAAGATTTTATACCCCAACGTACAGAATAGGCAGTTTGTGGGGCCCTTGGATAAAAAGTAATAGTGCTTCTTCCAGTGGTTCGTTAAAGAAGAATCACATCTTGTGACGCAAAAATCATTATAAAAAATGTGTATAGTTCCTTACTTCAGCAATGATATAACGCGGGTGTTGAAGTAATTTGACGAAGGTGCCCCATACATCAGTTGGACGAATTGTTGAAAATTCCATGGAATCAAGAAAAAAGCGTAAAGATTACGATGTAACAAAAAGTCTAGACGACTGGGATACTGGGAAAAAGATTTGATAAGGCGAAAAATCTACACTATGTACTATGAGCAGCGTGTCCCTACAATCAAAAGTCTGAAACAGCGGCTCACAATGACGAAACTCACATCAACTGTGGCCTCACTACTCTTTGGCGAGCTCTGTCTGCAATGGGCTTTTAATATTGTAAAATTGAGAAGAGACAAGTAATAATGGAATCCACACGTTTAATAAACTGGCGTTCTGAATATATAACGTCAATAAGAAAATACCGGTCTAAAAATCGGCCAATACTCTATCACGACGAGACGTGGTTTGACACGCATGACACCCCTTCAAAAGGATGGTCTGATTTCTCTGATAAGTGTAAAACAAAAGCACCATCAAATAAAGGAAAGATAATCACAATATTACACGCAGGATCAGAAAATGGTTGGATCCCAAATGCTATGTGGCTTTCTGCCAAAAATATTAAGGACTCTTGTGTTGATTATCACGAAGATACGACAGCAGAGCTTTTTGAAGATTAGTTTAAAACTTGTCTGTTACCCAACATTCCGTCAAACAGCGTTATAGTAATGGACAACGCAAGCTATCTATCATAGTCGACAATTGCAAAAAATTCCTGGCTCAAAGAATACGAAATTGGAGATTCAAAACTTCATGGCTGCAAATGACATATATTTTGAGGAAAATTATACAAAAAAAGAACTTTTACAAGTGCTGCAGTCATTTTCTTTAAAAAAAAACGTATGTTCGTTATACAATTGCAGAAAAATTGGGACATACAGTGTTACGACTACCTCCCTACTACCGCGTGTTCAATCCCATAGAGTTTATGTGGCACCGACTTAAATCGAGTGTGCGCGGAAAAAATAATTCTCCGACTTTAAGTGGTAGTGTGGTAGAATTAATTAGGAACTGTATGAATGACATTCCTACCGAGAGTTGGAAAATTCTGTTAGTCATGTTATAAAAAATGTTGAAAACTCGTACCTTTCTGTAAAATCAATTGCGCCAATTTTAATTAATTTAGATGAGTGTAGCGACAGCGACACAGAACTAAATATAGAAAAGAATTGTAACATTTAAATAAATTACTTGTATATCTCCTATATTATGCAAAATTCTTAAGTTCGACCCTGTAACACATTTTCATCTTTTACCTGATGATTTTCTACACAATGAGATGAAATCGGGTATTTTATTGCAGTTAATAAGCCAATACCATTTACTGTGAAAAATACTATATAAAAGTGTACATTTTTTTGAAGGGCTGCAAAAGAAGTATATAATTCAGTTATAGTTGGAATATAAGAAAGGTTGAAAGGTCAACTTGTCCCATAAATAAAATCATTTGTTTGATTTACAATTAGATTTTGTAAAAACAATTGTCTGAGTACAATTTAAAGATTTAAATATAACGCTCATCTAGTACTACATTGTCATTTTACAAATTTTACAGGAGAGCGATTTAAAGATTGTTTCAAAGTTCATTTTTATTTTAACAGTTCAGTTTATAATGCAACTAGGATATTTTGGATGTTTAAATATCTAAGTAGAGTGTAATAACAAAAAATATGGTGCCGTTGCACTCCGGGTGAGTCCATTTTCGTACCAATGAAACAAAGACAGTGGCGCTATCTTGCGTTCATTTGTTGAACAATAAAAACGACTTTGTAGCACCATACGTATTAACATTTTTGGAATAATCTGGCATCATAAACTCATTTTTGCATTTTTTGACAATTGTGTCTCTGTAGTACTAGATGAGCGTTATATTTAAATATCGTTATACATTTATATAATTTACACTCATTACTGATATTACATGACACATCACTGCTTGGATACTCAAGTACGTAATTATGGTTTTTCCTATACCAACAAATGATTATAAAGTTACTTCAAATAATTCCGATGATTCTTACATTTCTTATGCGTTTTTTCTCAATTTCCGGGAAGCAGTACAAGGAATTTTTATAAGATTTGGTATTAAGTAGTTATACACAGCTGTACTTAAAATTCAATGCTGAACGTAAAGAAGATTAGCAAAGCAGTGTTGTAGTAGTAAGGGGGTAAAACATTTAAGCTTGTAATAAAGCAATAAAATTCAATGACCTCCATTTCTATCAGTTAAAAAAAAACGTTTTTAGCAGATTTATTACATAGAAGATCATATTGTATAAAAGATAACTTGATTGCAGTGTTTCTTTTAATTCATTAAAATTTATTTTACGAATAAGAGCCAAGTAAAAATAATTTTGTTGTGTAAAAAAATATTTAATCTTTACTTACCATCGTTTATAGTAGATGTAGATTATCGTAGATGTCCTGCAACAATAATTTAAACATTGTATTATGACATTTTAAGCTAAATAAAGATTATGTCGAAAATATAGACGAAAAAGAAAGGAAACTTAATTGAGAACAATAAACAATTAACTCTGGAAAAATGTTTCTCTAGGAAAAAAAACAAAAACAAAAAAAAATGAAATCAAAATAACAAAATAAAAAAAAAGGAAATAATAAATATATAAAAAAAAATAAAAAAAGTAACAAAAAAAAGAAGTATATACAATATAACAAAAAATAAAAAAAAAATAAAAAAATATATACATCAAATCAAATCCAATTGTTTTTACTAACAACTCACTAATCATAGGTATCTGACTGTGAATTGTAATGTAACAATATTTTTCTAAATTCTCTACCAGAAAATAGTCTGGCCAATTGGTTATCCCAAGGCCATAAATTTAAGGAAAAAAAAACTCTGGAACAAACGTTATTTAAGAACAATTTATTTAATTTTTTCGTTGACAGATGTTTCAAGTAGGTACACATTCATCATCAGGAAATATCGATTTGTTTTTATGAGTTAACTATTTGATTTTGTGTGTTAAACTAGACCAAGTTTTGAAGTAATAAGACATTACAATATTAAATATTATTCTTTTTCTTCCTAGCCTTCTTCCATTCATATCCATTCATCGGTCTCTATCTTGAGCAACATGTTTCCAATTCGTTTTGACTTGAGTTTGGCGATTATCGTTGAGACCAAGTTTTTTATTAACTTTATAACAGGTAATTAAACATCACAAATTATAATTGATAATTGCTCAGTTAATATCTCTTTCACAGCTTTATTGTAAAGTAAATTAAAAATAATAGAGGTCCTAGAATAAAACCTTAAGGAAACATGATGTAAACTGTTTGGATGCTGACGTGGTGCTGTTAATTTGAACTTTTTGAGATCTGTTTGAGAGAGTTTATCATCGGAAAAACCAAAATATTTTAGTTTAAAACATAGTAATGTAGGCTAATAGTATAGAAAGCTTTGGAAAAATCAAGAGACCAAGGCAGTAACATTTTTTGCATCAGAATTACGAAGTATATAGAACAAGTGTAGATGCGGTGCTATAACCACTTTTAAACACTACTTGACAATCAGGTATACCGGGTGTCCCAGAAGTTTCTGACCCATTTTAACTGCAAATATATCGGAACTTAAAAACCATGGAGAGGTGCAGTTTTCGAGGAACAATTTCTTTTTCCATTTTTTTTCCTTTTTGTTCCATTTTGGTTTATACATTTTTGTAACCTGAATAAAAAGTTCTGAAAAGAATTTCGCAACATTTCTGGGGTAATTTCTTGGAATGCTCGGACATTGTTACATCTCAGATGTTCTAGAGTCTCTGGAATAGGATTATAACACCTAACTTTGATAAAAGACCATATAAAAAAGTCTGGAATCGTCAAGTCTGGTGAGTGAACAGGCCACTCAATTGGTCCAGCTCTCCTAATCTACCTATCTCCAAATGTTTCTGTTAAAGAATTTCTACCCACAAGTGAATAGTGTGGTGGTGCACCATCTTGCTGAAAGTAAACTGAATTTATAATGCCATCTTGTTTCAGTTGTAGATATAGGTAATTTTGTAACATGTCTGTATAGACATTACCAGTAATTGTAGTTTCTTGAAAGAATAACGGTCCATATATTTTTTCTTTAGAAACGGCACACCAAACGTTTAACTTTGGTGAATATCAAACATAATTTACATTTAATGACAGTGTTTTATTTAAGCAATATTTTGATTTACACAGTAAATTATAAAATCATCACAAAGCACACATAAAAAATAAGGACTTTTTAAACATTATTGTAATTCCTCTTACTTTAAATTTGCTGCTGGGTCAGGCCCCAAATATGGCAAAGTATCAGTCCAATACCAAGATGGATTTCGTGTTTCCTTTAAACGAAACACATTTGGTAAAATATTGCAAAGTATACTATAATATGAGCAATATCTAATGCCAACATCAGGTTTTTCAGTATTGTATGGAGGTGCCAAAATATCTATAAAAGCTGCTGGACCATCAACACTATGAATTTCATGAATGTTTCTCTTATTGGGGTCCAAAATGCATGGTTTACTTCATACATCAACTAAGTCATTACTAACTAATTCTGCTGTAATAATCTGTTTTTTTTTTATATTTTGATAAGGCATTAAAATACTTGTATTCAATTCAGTTTGTGTGGTATTATCTCTAGAGCTCCTTGTATCTATCTCTATAGTTTTTGGAGTATTAATGGAATAACTTATTACTCTTATTTTACCTGCTATCAATTTTATTAAACCATACATTTCTGGATGATTGCGCAAGGGCAGTTTCTTATCTTTTTGTACAAAAATACCCATAGTAAGAACACTATCTTCATAAACATCAATGTAAGTTACAGGAGCACCTTCTCCTTCTTTATTAGTACTGGTAATATCAAAATTTAGATCTTCTGATGTAGTTTTATCTAATAATGCTGCTAAATTATCATTAAATGTAAATTATGTTTGATAAGCTAGAATTACCAGAGATGTTGTAAAGATAATATAATGTTGTCTACTTTGGTGAATATATTTCGTATTCCTCAATAACCCTTGGATTTTCAGACCCCCATATGAGACAATTATGTTTATTACATCTCCTGTTTAAATGAAATCCAGCGTCATCTGACATTATAAATAAAACATCAGAAACTTCTCTAAGTAAATCTAGTAATGTCTCAGAAAAAACAATTCTGGTTTGAAAATCCCTTTCATATATTTTTTGGTGTATCTGTATTTTATGAGTTAACTTCAATACCTTCATACATCTCTGAACTTCGGATTTTGAAACTCCAGTTGTGGATGATACTTTGTGAAGAGATATTCAATTATTATGTCCTTGTAATGTTTCCTGAATACGTAAGAGTCTATTTAAAAAAATATCACCATTATGTGTTTGAAATTTCTTTCCTTTTTATAGATCCATTTTGTAGAAATGCAGTGTACCAATATTTAATGTTGCTTTTCGAAGGTGGATGTTTCCTAAATACCTGACGAAATCTTTTGGTAGTAACAACTGACTCATACTTAGGATACAATTACACAGTTTTTGATTTTTCACATGAACTAAATCGCATCATTATTGAAAATTAGTTAAAAACAAATCGCAATGAATTACTTTGACAGTTTGACAGTTTCAGTTTGTTGAAGATATAAAAATCCCAAAGCCTACTTTTATATTGAAACCCGTAGACGCCTACATAACAGCCTATCCTAAAAAATCAAATAACTCATTCATTTTTCTTCAAAACTTCAACAAATTATACATTTTCTCAAAGGGAAAGAGTTCGTCTTCCAGATAGAATAAAAAAATCCACGATATTTGCATTTAAAAAACACCCTATATAGGATTTTACTAATTGAACATGTATACTGAAAAAAACTTTGTATAACAAAAATTTGTTCCTCGAAAACCGCATTTCGTCTCACAGATTTTTGCTTAAGACTTATCCTCTTAATTCGCAGTGTCCAGTTTATATCAGTATTCTTTTATTAGATTTACCAAGTCCGTTATTTTGTATCAACATTTTTGGGATGAAACTACCTAACTACTAAGCTGTGCTCTTTCTGGTTTTGACTTATCAGTATACCCAAAGATAGGGTTTCTGCCTATATCAGATATTATTATGTAGTCTCATTGACTTCTCATATTCAACTACAGCAAATTTTTTTGTAAAGTTGAGCTTCTTGGCCATCCTGTTCTGAGGTATTTCTCAGGACGAGTTATGTAGAAGAAAGAGACTCGGGAATGTGGCTCAGTTTTGTAACAAATAGTTAATAATAAAAAATATTGTCGTAGTTCGTTAGTGCGTGGTATTTGATTATTATTATATGCTTGGTTTTGGTGAGATTTTGAACCGCCCTTATTAGAAAACTGATGTATCAAAACATTTAAGTATATACGTTCAATGGCTATATGAAAAACAACAAACATTTTGCTTTATTAAACTATTAATAACAATCTTTGGAACGAATGTAGATAGTTTTTATTGCAAAATCATGTAATTGTTTTTTTATGTTCGTCCTTCCTGATTTTAAATCAACAAAATACATTTTCGCCGCAACTATTATTAATATCTAGGTAATTGCAGTGCTGGAGAACGGCGAAAACATTTTTTTCCTATCACACACAGAAAATATAGTCAACCTAGAATCTTTTTCCTCTTACTTAAAGATGAATCGTTAAAGTATTTCAATAATTTTTTTCGCTGTTTCAATCGAAAATAAAAAAAATAACCATCAACAATTATTTATTTTTGTTAAAATATAAAAAAAACTGTATATTTTGAAACATATCACAATAGATTTGAAAACGTGAGAACTGGTGTAACGATTTTTATATTCAAAAATACTCATTTAAAAACAAAATAGTTTTATGAAATGAATTTATTTCCCCATCAAACTTAGTATGTTTATTTAGCGTAGGTACTCCACTGGACGATTACGAAAGAAAAATGACATTTCTATTACAATTATATATATCGACCGGTTATTACAGTCGTTTATGTGTCAATGAATGTCCAAAGTGCAAGAAAATAATGAACTTAGTACGAAGCATTGTTAATAAGTAAATATATTTACTGTACATTGCACCATGCGAGCTTCTACTCTAACAATTGTAATTGGGAAATTATTTTTAATGAAAAATTAAACAGATAAACGTCTTCACCGTTTAGATTAAACATTTTATAGACAAAAACGATAGATGTATCTTAAATTTTAATATTCGTTCAAAATTATCTTAACATTTATGTCAATAGAGCATAGAGTCATATCACAATATTTTATGTTAAATTAGGTTAAAATGCTTAAGTAGTTATGGTCTTAGACCTTCGTGAGGCTGAAAATAAGATGTACAATCAAAGGCGGTTTGCATAACAATCATTATAAAACAAAATAACATTTTTTTTTGAAATTTTTTTGAAAGAGAACGAGACACCTGTTGCTGCTGTTCGAAAGGTTAGTAAAAAGTTTCAAACAGTATATTAGACAAAATATTATTTACGTTAAATAAAAATACAAATGTTTTCACAATATCCACAGTATATTGTTATCGTGAAAACATTTGTGTGTTTATTTAACTTAGTTATGGATATCCTTCAAGTAATAACAAATTCAATCAAAAAAAAAATTATTTTAGCATGTGGCAGCTGCACTCAACCTCAGTATGGCTACAGTTTTCAGTATTTCAAAAACTGTGAAAAATCATGGAATATTAAAGTCGCCTCCAAAGAAAAGTCGGTATGAAAAAAGAGTAACTAATACCGATGTATTAAATACAAGTGGAATTCGAAATGTAATCTACAACATGTCTGTATGGAAAAGTAATAGTCCAGGCGTGCTGTACTTTTAGACGGAAATTCTGAGACCTGGAATGTAACAGTTGGAGGTGGTAAAGGGGCTTATAACACATGAAAAAAAATACATTAACTATTTCAATTATGATCATAAACTTTTTGGGGGTGAAAAGGGGATAAAAAACTGAAGTATTGCTGTTTGCGGCTAAAATTGACGTCAAAATGAAAAGTGCCCAATAGAAAAGTTGTAGATCATGTAAAAATCTAAAACTTTTCTCATGGTAATTTTCTCACATAACCTCAATTTTTCCAGGAAAATGAACAAAAAAAACGATTTTTCGTTTTTAATTTTTAATTTTCCAACGGATTCGTCAATCTTGATGAAACTTGGTGAAAACTTACCTTTTTATGTCCAAAATAACCTCGAATTTTCTCAACCTCATAATAATAATTTTCCGAGAAATTGGATTTTTCCGGAAAAATTTCTTTTTTTTCAACTGTAAAGTTTGCTCGGAAAATATTATTGGAAAAGGTTTTTCTGGAGCTCATTTATTTCGTTTTTACATCTACTTTCACATAAAATAAAAAAAATACACCTCTCATTTAAAAATCTGCTCAAAAATGAAAAAAGCAAAAAATGAATTTTGCAACAGCTAAATTAGCAATAATTGTTAAATTTTTGTTATAAAATTTAAAAAAATGCAAAAGCCGACTCTTGCATTACATTCTACGGGAAAAATTACAAAAGAAAATGTATTTCATTATTTAGTCGGATTTTTAGTTCATTTGCAATGTTATTATAAACACTCAAGTCTATTAATGAGGTTAATAATCCGAGCGGGAATTTCATGGTTTTTACTATTGTTTGCTGATTTGTTTATATTATAAGGTTTTTCATGCGATAAATCGATTTGTTGATATTGCAAGGCCCAAATACCCTTCCATCAGGGTTGCCACAACAAGCTAAAGAATAGTAGTAGATTGGAGACAAAAAGTGGAGTATATACGACCAAAGCGGAGTGTTCCGAGGATATATTTAGTCAACTCAATATACACGTGTTAAGAAGTCTATATTTTTTTCAAAAGTCAATTTGAAGGTTCAAATTAGTGACAGTGGCCAGTGACAAAGTGTAGACATGACAACTCTAACTAGTCTAGGGGCCTCGGCCTTGTGTTTTCTTTTTGACCTTGCAACATTTCAGTATACAAAATATAGGTACTATCATTCGTAACAAACAAAATATTATCTTTTCGATATATTTTTTAATTACAATTACGAATTACTTAAAACCGAACAATTATATATTATAAATATAAACAAATTATTCCAAAAAGTCAAAGAAAATTGAAACTTTGATAAAAATTGGGCTATAGGGATCTGAGGGAAGGATATTTGGGCCTTGTAATATCAACAAATCGATTTATCGCATGGAAAACCTTATAATATAAACAAATCAGCATTCAACAATAGTAAAAACCATGAAATTCGCGCTCGGATTATTAACTTCATTAATAGACTTGAGTGTTTATAATAATATTGCAAATGAACTAAAAATCCGACTAAATAATGAAATACATTTTCTTTTGTAATTTTTTCCGTAGAATGTAATGCAAGAGTCGGCTTTTGCATTTTTTAATATTTTATAAAAAAAATTATTGCAAATTTAGCTGTTGCAAAATTCATTTTTTGCTTTTTTACATTTTTGAGCACATTTTTAAATGAGAGGTGTATTTTTTTTATTTCATGTAAAAGTAGACGTAAAAACGAAAAAAATGAGCTCCAGAAAAACCTTTTCCAATAATATTTTCCGAGCAAACTTTACAGTTGGAAAAAAAAGAGATTTTTCCGGAAAAATCCAATTTCTCGGAAAATTATTATGTTACAAGGTTGAGAAAATTCGAGGATATTTTGGACATAAAAAGGTAAGTTTTCACCAAGTTTCATCAAGATTGACGAATCCGTTGGAAAATTAAAAATTAAAAACGAAAAATCGTTTTTTTTTTCATTTTCCTCGAAAAATTGAGGTTATGTGAGAAAATTACCATGAGAAAAGTTTTAGATTTTTACATGATCTACAACTTATTGGGCACTTTTCATTTTGACGTCAATTTTAGCCGCAAACAGCAATACTTCAGTTTTTTATCCCCTTTTCACCCTTTTTTACCCCCAAAAAGTTTATGATCATAATTGAAATAGTTAATGTAGTTTTTTTTCATGTGTTATAAGCCCCTTTACCACCTCCAACTGTTACATTCCAGGTCTCAGATATTCCGTATTTTTTATTTTTTTGGTACAGCACGCCTGGACTATAAGCCTTGTTAAATACAGCTATTTACATTCTTTTTAATTGTAAGACCAGAAAAAATAATACTTTTTTTGTTTTCAGAAGAGGATGTAACTTTAAATTCTTTACTTGCTGAATTAAAAGTAAGGCACTTATTTGAAGGTTCTCGAAGGTCTTTATCAAATTTATTAAAGGAAATTGGTTTCAAATAGAAAAAAGATGAACCAAGACGGGGGCTCATGGAGCTTCCTGATATCGCTGTAAAACGGGTTAGATTTTTAAGGAACTACATTAAAGAAAAAGAAGCAGGTCTATATAAATTTGTTTTTATTGAAACATGGGTATTTCAAAATGGTAGCACAAACCGTTCATGGCAAAATAATGATAAAATAAGGAGTGTTAAAACGACTAAAGTTGATGGTTATTTGTTGCAAAGGCGATAAGGAGACCTTTCAAATGAGCTGTCACATGACCTCGGTAATCAAACAATTATTTTTCAAATGAAAAACTACAAAACAATCCATGAAAACAAAACGATGTCCATACTTATTATACAAGGCTCGCACTTTTGGCGCCCACCGTGGGACAAAATGCAGTATTAAAGAATGTTTTATTGACTTTTTAAATACTAGCACAAAAAATAGGTGAAGAGCTTGCAAACGAAATCGTAGAAAAACTGGTTGTCGATGGCTTTGATATTAAGAATGTAAAAAGCAGTCTTATTATAATGCGTTTAATATATTTGTTATTATTTTAAAAACTATAACCGCTATATATTAACAAAAATATTAAAAAATGACGCTGTAGGTATATTTCTTTTATAAATATAGACTATACCCATATATATCAAAAATAGTTGATCTTTTCATAAAATTCCATAAAATTGATTAAAAAATTGTATCAATAGAAAAGTTTTAACAAAAAGTAAAAAAAAACATTTTTAAATTTACTGCAAGAGTTCAAATAAATTAGGAAAAATGACTTGACACGAAATTGTGGATAAAGATGTAACAAATGTAAAGTTTTATCATTTCTACTAATATTTTAAAATTGGGTGGCCCCTTTTAAAATCCAAGCACACCACTGGATTTCCGAGAAAAATTTATTATAAAAATGAAAATATTTGACCTCAAAATCATACTTTGAAAAAAATTAAGTTCAATAAAGAAAAGAAAAATTGTTTATATTACGTATGGTCTTGTATAACCTGAGTTTATTGAGGTCATTGACTTACTTAAAGAATCCTAATAGAGATTTAAAAATAGGTGAAACATGAATGAATAATTAAATCGAGAAAATATTTGAAACTGTAATGTCCCTGTGACATTTTTGAAAAGCCTGTCAAGGACTTCCTCATAGAAACAAGATCTTCATTGTCAAAATAGCATCGCACGGTGACCTTTTTCTGTATCACATTGACTTTAGTTGAAATTAAAAAACAATAGAATGTAGGTACACAATAACTAGTACAAATGCTAATAGTTACACACACATTCACAACAACACATCATAGTGCAGGAAATGAAGGATTTTACTTCGCTATTCTTTGGTCCTGCATACAATGACTTGAAGTTTTAAAATAAGGTAGGTGATAGCCCCCCCTTAGTTCAGGAGGTGGACATTTTTTATTATATTTTAACCCCTTTTTAGAGGGGAAATGCTTTATGCAAGACGGACGAATGGTTCTTCACGCGCGTGGAAGTGTGGGACTGCAAAATGGTTAGTGCTTACCATCTAAAACCCCTCCCTTCTCTATAGCACTCCCAGATCCCGGAAAACTCGTGAGGGTGTACGTGACAACTCATCCTTTAAACTATATTTCTTGGAATTTGAGTTTCTCTTTCTTTCTTGTCTTTTTTGCTCATTATATCTCATAGAAATCTTATAATATTTTTATAGGCTGCTTTGTTTGTTACCATCTCTTCTACTAATGTTTCTGGAGTTTATTCCTTACCAAGTTCAGTGCGTTCCCTTGCTTATATTTGACATTGAAATAATACATGTTCCGGGTGTTCCGTCCTTGGGAAACTGCATCAGCGGCGCCCTGTGTTACTGTTCCTGTTCGACGACGAGTTTTATCTCTTGATACCAAAGGCATATTCATCAGAAGCTGATCCAAAGGTGTTGGGCTTTTACTCCTGCTGTAAGAGAAACCAGCGATTTGACAGGGATACCGGAATCATCAGTGAGAATTCACATTTCGAGGCCAATTCATCCGAGACGAAAACGAAACGATAGTGGTGTTTCCAGAACCACTGATGACGGTGATAAAGATTTGATAAGAAGAACTGTCTACTCTATGTACGAAGAAAACTTGGTGCCTACTATCAGATCATTGCAAACAAGACTAAGGAGCTCCACTGAGCGCAGGATATCAATTGGAAAGCTATGGACACTTTTATCCGAACTAGGTTTCAAATACTGCAAAATTGACAAGAGGCAAGTTATTATGGAATCCCAACGGATTGGACAATGGCGTTTTGAATATTTGATTACAGGTCTTTACAAAGACCAATAATCTATCATCGAACAAAGGAAAACGGATCACGATTATTCATGCTAGATCAGAAGATGGTTGAATTCCAAACAGTTTGGGACTTTCGGCGAAGAACAATCAAGATTCGTCGTTGGATTACCACCAAGATACTACAGCCGAATTATTCGAAGATTGGTTCGAAAACACTTTACTGTCAAATATTTCCCCGCATAGTGTCATAGTTATGAACAATGTCAGTTACCATATTCACCAATTGAAGAAGGTTCCATGCTCTTCAAATACAAAAGCGGAAATCCAGGAATTTATGCTCCAAAACAACATGTACTTTGAAGAAGGATATAAAAAAACGCAGCTTCTAGAGGTTCTAAGGACATTTAACATACAAAAGACATTTGTATGTGACAAAATTACAGCATCCAAAGGACATACAGTTCTTCGTCTTTCTCCTTACTACTGCGTATTCAACCCGACTGAGCATATGTGGAGAAAATTAAAGAACAAGTGCGGACTCAAAATACTATACCTACATTATATCCTTCTGTAATTGCATTAATCCGGCAAAATATAGATGAGCCAAACGCTGATTGTTGGAAGAGAACAATAGACCATGTTATAAAAGTGGATGATTCATACAGGGCATTTCATATTAACATAGAACCCCTTATAATTAATGTAGACGACGATAGTGATAGTGAATATCCTTTAATAAGCGTTTCTATTAAAAATTATTTTTGCAAATTTAATCCTGACCTTCATTCTTTACCCAAACTTGCCAATACCTGAGATAAAAGTACCATCAGTCCCCTTTTATTGTAGATACTATATTGTGGAACACACTTGACCTATTTATACTTGCAGTTAGGCCATTTTATAATATCTTGGTTAACTGTGCCTCTTTCTGCCATTCCATCAATGTTATTTCTCTTGTTGCTACTTGTACTCCCTTTAGAGGACCTTGACCCGTTTCGTGCTGTCTGTCCTACACCACAAGGTATATTGGGATCACTCCTGTGATCACTGGAATCGATTGTAAAAGTGATTTTAAACAAAAAATATTCTTTATATATTTTTTTGTAAAACTAATATTTTCCAAGTTATTCGTGATTGAAAGTAAAAGTTTTTATGGACGTTTTTAATTGATGTTTTTTCTCGAATATGTCGAAAAGTATGCAGTTTATCAAAAAAAATGTAGAGGGGAAAATTAACTTTTAAAAAGACAAACAAAATTATTTTTTTATAATTTTTTACCACCAATACGAACCGAAATATGGCGTGTTAATGCTTTTTTTTTAGCTTTTTTTCTTCAAATGCAAAATTTCATAGAAAATCAAATACCGGAAAAACGCTGCATTTTTCGAGGAAAACTCATAGAATCTCCTTTAAAGAACACAATTAGACCTTTTTAAAAAAAATGAGTGAGGTATGATAAAAATTAGGTAAGTAACTAATTTTTTATAACAAAAAATCGAGGAAAACAACCACCAAACTACCCCCCTAATTAAAATTTTTCTTTATCCTTTTGCAGTTCTCTTTATAGATGTGTAATTAATATCTCCAAGAAGTATGATCTATTTAAAAAAAATGTTCGCAAATCAATGTAAATTAATTTAAAGATCATTTTTTCTAACTCAATTATTTTGAAAATCTGTTTTATTATAAACTTATGACCAAGTGATTAAAACATGTTTAAAAAAAGGCTAAAATGAAAAACGATTTTCCACATTTTTTAAATTTTTCGACCTTATTCTCAAAATATCTCCGAAAATACTAAAGATACGTAAAAATTAAATAAGTCCAAAATTGTAGCTTTTTTAATGACAACTTTTCTGTGCAGTGTGCACCTTTTTTGAGTCCTTTAAACTTACCCCATTAAAAAACCAAAGGATCTTAAAGAATTTAACTTACAGATCCTTGTAGTTCTAGAAAAACCCTACAAAATCGTTTTTGAAAACACATTCTATCATTAAAAATAATAGGAAATATTCGTAATTCGCGGAAAACCGATTAAAACCGTCGATTTTTTTTCATCTAAAAATTGTTACCTTCAATCACGTATAATATTTTTAGCTTAGAATCACTTTTTCAATCTATTCTTCAGGTTAAAACGTCTTTAAAAAACCACCCCCAGCCTTTGGTGCCCTTCTGCACTTCATTTCCTGTACTATCAATCGCACGGAGCACATTTTTCCAAACAGTCGATTATTTATTATTATTTTTAAACAATAGACACAAAGTCTACTGACGTATTTCGTTGATAACCAGCTAATTCAGCAGCGTCACTCTTTTAGTATAGCGAAGTTAAATCTCACTACTCGCAGTGTTTCCAAAACCCCATTTTCATTTATATTCATTGAAACCGATCAAATTAAAGAAAAACATTTATCCGATTTGCAAAATCAAACAAAAGATAAAATATTTCCGAAAACATTCGACCTTGAATCGAGTTCGTTGACCTATTTTCTACGCCTATGTAACAGAAAAATTTCCCGTGTCTGATACGGCAACGCCTATTATTACAATGACGCAATTTTCAGGCATTTAAAATTTAAACTCCTCTTTTCTATATATCGAGTGAGTCAGGTCTCTGTGTGTGTATTTGAGAGATCCCCTCTCTTTTGGCGCCCCCCTGCGTAGGCCTCTTTATATTATGCCGAGGAAAATTAAAATAGACACAAATGGAATTAAAAATATATATGTAGTAGGTACGATATCGTTCTCTCCAGTGGATCATCTCTAAAATATCAAAAGAATAAGGGAGTACCAGCGGGTTAGATACTGAAACATTCAGCAAGATTCTCCATTAATACTGCAACAATGGACTAGTTTAGTAGGATCATATTAATCAAAATGATAGCAATATATATTTAGGATAAGATATACCTACTTACTTATATTGGTATTCATTTTGCAATTAATTTTTCTCATTTCGTAAAATTTAGCAATAAATAATTAGTAAGTTTTAAACGTCGCGCCAACTAATAACCAATAATGAAGTGTGTTTAAAAGTCAACGTTGTCATATTTTAGCTATGTTCGTTTCAAGTATCCTCAAAAAACTGGCACAAAACACCGTGTTCTGTGACTAATTGATTGTACCAGTTGACAAGATATATGACAGGAGAGAAAATCGTGTTTATCTGTAATAAACAAACAAGACTCCTATTCTTGAAGGTGATAGAATAGAACAGCCAATAGAAAGTGGGTGTGGTTCTATTGAAAATGCCAAAACGGTATTCTTGAAATTCGTTCTCTCATTGTTCCGATAGAAGGGTTGCTCCCCGAGAGAACAATTACTTCTATTGGTTATTTTTGAAGGAACCGCTATAACACCAAGAGAAGGTGTTAGGGATTTTTATTTTCGAACCAAAAATAGTATAGAAGTAATTTCTTTCATAAACCAAACACAACCAAACAACAAATTAAACTAACGAAAATGACAGAATATTTTGTTTAGTGTTTTACTCCTTATTTGATAAAGTGTCAATCAGAAAACCAAAATATCGATATGTTTATCTCTTTTTAATGACAACAAATAAGAGAGGGAGATAAGTTTCTCGGTTAATATTAAAGCATATCGACAACATCGCAAATTTTCTACCAATCTTATTGAAACACGTCACTTACCACTTGTGACGTATGTAACCATTAAATTTAAATTTCAAAAGCCGATTATGACTAGAGGATTAATTTTATAAAAATTTTATTTGTACAGTTGAACCACTAAAAACCTATTTTATAAGATGCAAATATAAAAAAAATCACTAAACTAGTCCATTATTCATTTATAATCAAATTTATTCTATTCTCTTTTACTTTGTGGCAGGCCATTCTAATTACTTTTTATTGAGGATTTGGTTTGAATTTTTTGTTTATTTGGATAGATAGCAAAAAAATTTAGAATAGTGGCTTTTTGATGTGTTCTACTAGACTCTTCAACGGCAAGGTAAAGTACATTCATACTTATACCGTTCTGGCTTAAGGACTTCGATTATATTGCCTCCAATATATCTTCCTACCGGCCGGCAGACTCCGTCGAGCTGCAGACAGGGCCGGAGCGAACTTTTTACTTTTACATTGAGAAGCAATTGAAATATTGATAGATAGATATAAATTGTCTAAAAATATGTACAAATGTGCAAACAGGTATGTAGTTAGTATTTCTAAACATAATTTTGGGTACTAGGTAACTTTTATTACAATTTGAATTTTTAAGAAAATAATATGAATAATATGGTTACCTACCTTACAATATACATTAATTACCTTACTACATACCTTATTATACCTATAGTGCAGTCGAATGACTTAAGTCCGAATTGAGGTAGCTAAGTGGAAAGGGGTAGGTTTGATAATTACAGATCGAAAGGCGACCATCCAAGATCTTAGATGCGTGCGAGGGGTGCGTGGTATTGGTGGAAAGGGGGTGAAAACGGTTTTTTGCAATTTGCAGCGTAAATACGCATTTTATTGAAAAAAGTTAAATGGAAAAGTTGTAGATAATAAAAAAATCGACAAATTTTGTCTCAAACATTTTTTCACATAACCTAAAAATAAAGGCTAAAAAAGCGAAAAACCATAATTTTCGTTTTTTACTTTTTACTCAGCGAAAAATCAATATTTTGTTATGAAATTCAGTACAGTGATAGCTTTTTGTATCCCAAAAAAGTAGAATTTTTTTTATTTACGATAACTCAATTTTTTTTCGACATATTAACGATTTTCGAAAAAAAGACCTCATTTTGTAACGGCTCCCAAGGTCCGAATTTTTATTTTAGCCGCCTCTTGAAGGTCTCATTTTTTTCGTAATGACTTTAATTTTCATATACAATAATAAAAAAATACTACTCCTAGCAAAAAAAATCGTTTAAAATCGAAAAAACTGAAAAATTCATAATTTTTCACGCGTATCTTTTTCCTACTCTTCTACACGTTATATTACTTTCAAAAATATTTCAGTTAATTCCAGACAGTCTGCTAAAAAATATTTCCTGCAGTTGCAAAAAAGGTTGCAGTTCTTCAAGATGCAGTTGTCGAAAACACGGTTTAAAGTGTACGAATTTATGCTCGAATTGCTACGGCGTTAATGATTTTACTAATATCGAGCAATCAATCACAGAAATTGCCGATGTACATCCTTCAGAACACGTTGACCAAAACGATGCATTTCAAGATGAGAATCGCATGCTATAAGAGGAAGAAAATGTCGAATCTGACGAAGAAGAATCAGAAAATGATAATGAAGATGAAGACGAACATGATAAAGATGAAGACGGAGATGATGAAAATGAAGACGAAAATGATGAAGATGACGATGAAGTAGAAGTACAAGAGGAAGAAGAATGTAATTCGCAAGTCAAAAGGGCGAGATATAATTAAAAATAAGAAACAGTAAAATTGTACTTTCTTTGTATAATTCATCGTATGCACGTATAAAATAATTTTTTTATTTTTTTAATCAATATAGACGTCTATAATTTCCTTTATTTTAATCCTACAAACTGCAATAAGGTGTGATAAATTAAATGCATGTACATGAAATATTTTTGAGAGTAATATAACGTGTAGAAGGGTAGAAAAAAGATACGCGTGAAAAATTATGAATTTTTCAGTTTTTTCGATTTTAAACGATTTTTTTTTGCTAGGAGTAGTATTTTTTTATTATTGTATATGAAAATTAAAGTCATTACCTACGAAAAAAATGAAACCTTCAAGAGGCGTCTAAAATAAAAATTCGGACCTTGGGAGCCGTTACAAAATGAGGTCTTTTTTTCGAAAATCGTTAATATGTCGAAAAAAAAATTGAGTTATCGTAAAAAAAAAAATTCTGCTTTTTTGGGATACAAAAAGCTATCATTGTACTGAATTTCATAACAAAATATTGATTTTTCGCTGAGTAAAAAATAAAAAACGAAAATTATGGTTTTTCGCTTTTTTAGCCTTTATTTTTAGGTTATGTGAAAAAATGTTTCAGACAAAAGTTGTCGATTTTTTTATTATCTACAACTTTTCCATTTAACTTTTTTCAATAAAATGCGTATTTACGCTGCAAATTGCAAAAAACCGGTTTCACCCCCTTTCCACCCCTACCACGCACCCCTTGCACGTATCTAAGATCTTGGATGGTCGCCTTTCGATTTGTATTTATCAAACCTACCCCTTTCCACTTAGCTACCTCAATTCGGACTTAAGTCATGAAAAAAAGGTAATTCGACGGCACTACTATACCTACCTGAATTAGAACAGTAAATGGCTTAGTTTTTTCCAAAATGTGGCGAACGTGGAGTGAATCTGACGATGAAGCAAGCGACAACGAGCAGCAAGCAAGTAGTACAGCAAGCAGCAAGAGAAAGCATCTTTCTGTTGATGCTAAAAAAATTGTAAAGAATGTATATTCAACTTTAAGAAACGACGTTTCCATACAAGCAGCTTTGGAAGAAACGTGCAGGTTAACGAAAATACCAAAGTCTACCATACGCGATATTGTTAAAAAACCGATAGTCAAGAGAAAGAAAAGATGTAATTCTGGTACTGCCACAAAACTTGATGTAAGTGATACAGACCTAATTCGACAAAAAATCTATAAAATGTATGAAGAGCAAAATGCACCAACATTGGACACCTTAATGAAGAGACTAGAAATGGACGAAAGTGGCATACAGTGTGGCAGAACAACATTGTGGAAGACTGTGAAAAAACTAGGATTCAAATTTAAGAATATAGACAAAAAACAAGTGCTGATGGAATCGCAACGACTTCGGAAATGGAGATTAGAATATCTTACGAAAATAGATATGTATAGAAGTCAAGGAAGGTCGATCATTTATTTGGACGAAACGTGGTACTGTACCCATGACACGTCATCAAAAGGTTGGGACGATTCAAGTGGTAAATGTAACACAAAAGCACCATCCAACAGAGGTAAGCGGATAACAATTATACATGCGGGATCAAAAGACGGATGGGTTCCAAATGCTTTATCACTGAGTGCAAAAAATATAAAAAAACTCTTCTCGTGACTACCATGACGACACAACTGCACATTTATTTGAAGATTGGTTTAAAAATAAGTTAATTCCCAATATTCCTCCTCAAAGTGTTATTGTTATGAATAACGCTAGCTATGATAGTAGGCAATTAAACAAGCACCCTTGTTCAAGCGACACCAAAGCAATTATTCAAGAATTTATGCACGCCAATAATATTTATTTTCATGAAAATTATTTAAAAAAACAATTACTTGAAGTATTAAAATGTTTTAATATAGAGAAAAATATGTTTGTGATGAGATTGCAAATAGCATGGGACATTCAGTTTTAAGGCTTCCACCATATCACTGCATTTTTAACCCTATAGAACATATTTGGCATCAATTGAAATCGCAAGTTAGACGTAACAACAATTCACCGACTTTAAATAGTTTTGTATTAGGCATTATCACCAGGGAAATAGATAAAATACCAGTAAATAATTGGAGCAATAGTGGATCACGTAATTAAAGTTGAACAATCATATACCACACTTTCAAGCAATATTAAGGAGTTAATTATACAGTTAGGGGATGATAGTGATAGTGACACTGATTTAATTGAATGGGTCCTAATAATAATTATAAGTTGTAATATTTTTAGATACTTTTCATTTTATATTGTATATTGTATTTTTAAAAGCTTTTTATTTATATATTTTTTTAAATGACTATATAAATAGGTATAATTTATTGTTTTAAACATTGCCATCACGTGACTTTTTGACGCAATGATCAACGACAAGTATTAAACCACAAT
This sequence comes from Ophraella communa, assembly GCA_035357415.1. Lineage (NCBI taxonomy): Eukaryota > Metazoa > Arthropoda > Insecta > Coleoptera > Chrysomelidae > Ophraella > Ophraella communa. The sequence continues at coordinate 9,519,219 of CM068982.1, read as the reverse complement.
GTTTAAAAAAATAATTTATAGTATCCCCAGGTATGTAATAAAATATGTGATTATCAATGTGTTTCTATTTTTTTCTATAAAAAAAGTAAATTCCACCCTGTTCCGTTCAAATTTTATAGCAGGTAACACCTGGCTAAAACGCCGGCCGACAATAGAGGACAAAAGGGTCGGCCTTAAGAAGTCAGAACGGTATAAGTATGAATGTACTATATAAAATTTGCTTTCACATTGGTTTAAAACTTGTTTCTACGTTTGGAGTGTGCGCATTAAATATTTTGTGTTCGCGCATTAGTTTGAAACTGACTTCCAGTTGTAACCTTTCACAGTTCCCAAAAAGGCAGGGAGCCAATTTGTAACTGCAAAACTCTCCAAAAGAGATCCCGGCTACCCCCTGGAGAGGGCTCCAGGGGGTGGTTCGACTCCAAGTTAATGCTTACTATAAGAAGGATTGGGATGTATAAGTAATAAGGGCGCCACTATCTTTTTGTACGTTTTCGATTAAGCAAACAAACTACACAAAAAATAAGGTGAGAAAGATAGAAACACCTTGTACTTAGTTTAATTAAACAAACAAATACTTAAACAAAATACCGACCGACTTATACTGTAAGGTATATAAATGAGACGGTTTTTTTTTTAATATTGATTATTTATTGAAACTGTACTTGCCGATAATGAACAGAAAGAATTGTAAAAAGTAGACTCAACTTTAGGTTTTGTACTAACAGTTTCAATATTCTTGTTAATTCTATGATTCACGTTTATTTGCAATTTTGCTCATTCAAAAAAATGTTCTCCCATTAAATGGCGATGAAAATATCTCAATGCTATGTGATCAGTTAAGGATAGAACATTCGGCAACTTAAACTATGGCATCGATACCGTAATACGACTCAGACCGTCTGACAATTTAAATAGCTAGAATTCATATATACTTATATATATGAAGAGGTCAATAACCTGGTTTCTCTAGTTGTCCAAGTCTAGATATGTCGTTAATAAATAACTAGTATAGAATTTCTGTTGTATTTCTTGTGTAAACTACTTTGAAATAGAAAACCTTAAAATTTCTTTGGTATACAGGGTAATATTTTTGAACGATACATTATAATGACCAGTTTGTTGCCAAAGCTGAGACCAATGATATACAGTAGAACTTGGATAATTTGAACCCAAAGGGACCGGGAAAAAAGTTCGGATTATCCAAGAATTTGAATTACAAAAGTTTACCAAGAGGGGAGTAAAAACATCAATTTCAAATACAAAACTTTAATAAAGAAAAATACTTAGTTCTAAACAAAATTTCCTTAACACAAGCATAGAAATAACCCTATGAAAATATGGTGCATACCTTTATACAAAACACAGCAAACCCGGGCTGCGTCGCGTATTACACTATGCAATTAGTTGCTGCAACTTATTGCTTCAAATAGTGGCAAGAAATTTAATTAATAAACAATTAAATTATAAACTAAAAAATTCGGAAAAAATACTGGTTTGTAGAGAATAGAAAATTATGATTTTTAGAATTTTTTTCATTTCTTAATTTTAAAATTAAACAATAGTTAATAAACAGTAACGTTAATTAACAATTAAAAAATTTTATTAAGAATTTTTTTTTAAATTCATGGTTTTTGATAACCAATAGAATGTAAAAAATGGATTTTGTAAAAATTGTTGAATAAGCCATTTGTTTATACATTTTTTTTTAAATTGGCCATAAAAATTAAAAAAAAGTATTTATATTGTTTATTGCATATTAAAAACGACTATAAGCAATTGTTTAAAAAAATTAAAATTTACCACATCTAACATCGCTTTTGTTTATTTTGTTTATTAATAACAATTTAAATTTTTTATTAACAATTTAAGATTTTAAAAAAGGGGTTTTACATTTTTTTCTAATAACTCAAAAACTATAATAGCTAAAATACAAAACTGAACGCACTTTTAATGGGCAGGATATTTGCAACAAAAAATTCAGATTTAAAAATGAGAAATAAAATTAAAAAAATTAAAAAAAAAAAATAGAAAAATTTTTTTTCCAAAATAAAACCTATACCATCGTATTTAGTATGTTATAAGATTTTATAAAAAAAATAATTGTTAATGCAATTGTCTATAACAAATGTTTAATTAATAAACAATAAAATTAATAACTAAAAAATTCGGAAAAAATACTGGTTTGTAGAGAAGAGAAAATTATGATTTTTAGAATTTTTTTCATGTCTTAATTTTGAAATTAAACAATATTTAATAAACAATAACGTTAAATAACAATTAAAAAATTTTATTATGAATTTTTTTTATAACCAATAGAATGGAAAAAAAATTTTGAAAAATTGTTAAATAAGCGGTTTGTTTATGAAATTTAAAAAAAAATTGTCCATAAAAATTTTTTAAAAATGGATTTACATTGTTGCATATTAAAAACGACTATAAGCCATTGTTTAAAAAAATAAAATTTTTCAATCTAAAATCGTTTTTGTTTATTTTGTTAGTTAATAACAATTAGAATTTAAAAAAATTTAAAAATGTTATCATAAAACTTGGTTTAGTAGCTTTATGATAAAAGGTTCTATGGGTTAAAAAATTCTCCTGTTTTTATTTTAATTACAATAACGAATTTAAAGTTAGCAATAATGAAGATGTAATTTGTTAATTAACAAATGGATAAAAATGTGAAAAATAAAGAAAATAATCTGGTAGAATTTTTTTTTTATTTTTTTATTAATATTTACTTACTGAAAAAAAAAAATTATGCTATTTTGTCGTTCCTACGGTGACACGCTGTCCGTTTTTTATGCCATTTTCAACATTAATTTACACCTATAAATAATTGAGCTGCAGTTAGGGGAGTTAGGACTTTTTTGTTGAAAATTTCCTACCCTTTGAGAACCCGTTCAGTTTTTTGTTCTAGCTATTACAGTTTTTGAGTTATTAGCAAAAATGTAAACCCCCTTTTTTTAAAATCTTAAATTACTAATAACAATAGAAAATTTTTTAAAACGTATTTTGATATTAAGGAAACTTTTTCTATATGTCATTTCGAATCGATAGACACTAAAATCAGATTTTTCGGATCGGTGTAACCCAAACGCGATTTAAATGACTTCTCGACCAGACTATGAGTCGATCGTTTTTTTTATGAATGGCATGTAGTAGTAGCATCAATGGATTAAATTCAACGGAAGTACCATATAAGCTATACTTCCTACTAAAAAAAATACGTATAGTTTTTTTAAATCATCATGAATCACCGACTAATAATGAAATAAATATTTTGCTTATATATGAATCTTGTGTATTCGCTTACAATTATATCACTTCTATGGAATTTGGATTACCTGTTTGACATTGAATATCTGCGAATAAATATGTACACGTCTGATGTCATTAAACCAGTTTTAATGGTTCTCAAGATTTCTGAAAACGATGACATTGCGGAAACATAAGAACGGCTAAAAAGTTCGTATGGTTTTAGAGAGCACAAAATATTTTTTATTCTAGTCGACATAATTGCCATCGAAGGCGAATGGCCTCTTTTTTATTTAAAACATTCACGCCAGTGTTGGCCGTCACTTTCAAAAGTGACCAATGTGAGCATAAATGACCGGTCATTTTCAATGTGACCAATATATCCCTACCAGTTTCACGGCCATATTATTCTAACCTAAAAAAACTGAAAACAAACTTTGTTGTGGTTGTAACTTTGAAAATCAAAATAAAAGAGGAATATTCTAACCTAAAAAATTGAAACGTGAAAACAAATTTTGTTAAGGTTGTGTCTGAAAAAAGAAAAAACATTTGAAAAGAAAGCTGAAAATTAAAATAAAGAATAGTTCAATAGTTTGGAATTATTTTAAAAAATACAAAGGTGGAAGGGGAAACGTATTTTTTGTCAAACAAAATATGACTTTTTTTATGTTTGTTTTAAACACTAGTTGTTGATTTCATGTTTTATTGGAATGTTCTTATATGTATTTATTTTTGGTTGAATTTATATTTTGAGTTTATTTTGATGCCCTCATATTACTTTTTCAAGTTGTTTTGATGAACTTTTTGAAAAATGTATGCAAAAAATTATTTATCATAAATTTGATTGTTTTTTTTTATTCCAAAATTAAAACAAGAATTTTAATAAGATGAACTTTCACAAAGTAAGGGTTGGTACAATAAATTTCGCCAGTAATACACAAATAGTGAAAACAAAAACAGAGAGAGAAAACATTACGAGACTAAGCCTAAAACTTGTGTTTTATTAAAGAGTAAATTTTTTTTTAATTTGAAGGATACAAACAATCATCAAAAAACACGAAATTAAAAAAAAGTCCCAAATCGGACAATTTTTTACCAATTTATGGCTATTTTAAATAAAATACCCGAAATTTTCGAAAATTCAATTGGCTAAATGAAAACATTTAAAAAAATTCATAAAAACCTATTACTAAAGTGGAATCAGATTCAGAAAACGTTTAGGTCGTTGATGTTGATTTTTTTAATGTCATTACTAAAAAATATTTTATTTTATTGCTTTTGGTTTTATTTTGTGAAAATACATGAATGTAAGTAATAAAAAACAAATGAAAAAAAATATCGCTAATATTCAAATTCTATTTAATATAGTGTAAAATTTTCTACCTTCACGTTTGTTGTTTAACTCAGTTCTGTTAATTTTCATACTTCACGAACAGTTTCACTGAAAACAAACTTGGTTGTGGTTGAAACTTTGAAAATCAAAATAAAAGAGGTAGATTCTAACCTAAAAAATTGAAACGTGAAAACAAATTTTGTTAAGGTTGTGCCTGAAAAAAGAAAAAACATTTGAAAAGAAAGCTGAAAATTAAAATAAAGAATAGTTCAATAGTTTGGAGTTATTTTAAAAAATTCAAAGGTGGAAGAGGAAACGTAAAAAAATATATGGAGAATGTATTTTGTGTCAAACAAAATATGACTAAATTTTTTATTTTTGTTTTAAACACTAGTTGTTGATTTCATGTTTTATTTGGAGTGTTCTTATATGTATTTATTTTTAGTTGAATTTATATTTTGAGTTTATTTTGATGCCCTCAAATTACTTTTTCAAGTTGTTTTGATGAACTTTTTGAAAAATGTATGCAAAAAATTATTTATCATAAATTTGATTGTTTTTTTTTATTCCAAAATTAAAACAAGAATTTTAATAAGATGAACTTTCACAAAGTAAGGGTTGGTACAATAAATTTCGCCAGTAATACACAAATAGTGAAAACAAAAACAGAGAGAGAAAACATTACGAGACTAAGCCTAAAACTTGTGTTTTAAAGAGTAGAATTTTTTTTTGAGAATTTGAAGGATACAAACAATCTTAAAATTCTTGTTTTAACTTTGGAATGAAAAAAATCAAATTTATGATGAATAATTTTTTGCATAAATTTTTCAAAAAGTTCATAAAAAACACGAATTAAAAAAAAGTCCCAAATCGGACAATTTTTTACCAAGTTATGATTATGTAAAAAAAAATACCCGAAATTTTCAAACATTCAATTGGCTAAATGAAAAAATTTAAAAAAATTCATAAAAACCTAACACTAAAGTGGAATCAGATTCAGAAAACGTTTAGTTGGTTGATGTTGATTTTTTTAATGTCATGTTTTGTCTTTGAAAATACCTTCATTATTAAAAAAATATTTTATTTTATTGCTTTTGGTTTTATTTTGTGAAAATACAAATGAAAAAAAATATCGCTAATATTAAAATTCTATTTAATATAGTGTAAAATTTTCTACCTTTACGTTTGTTGTTTAACTCAGTCTTTTTCTGTTAATTTTCATACTTCACGAACAATCTGACAACGCTGCAAATGTTCACAATGATGACATGAACGCAACTTTATTTGAAGTATTTGAATATCACAACAAATTCTTCTATATTTTAATAAATATATATCGTTGAAAGTATTTTTGTTTAATCAAATTAATGATCGAGTGTCAAAAGTGACTAATTTTTCTCGGATAAGATATCAAACTAATGAAACATCTATAAAACATCGATGTGACTCAGTCAGTTGAGGAATTACGTTACTTCTCATTAAAATTTTCAAAGAAAATTTAAATTTAATACAATTATAATATGTCTGCATTTTTTTCACCTGATATAACAGGAAAATAGTTTAATTGTGGAAGATTTTCATAACTAAATATTTGATGGTAGAGAGTATAACAAATTATTCCCGCATTATTTCATTAGAAATGGGTTTTTAATTGGAAATTGGAAATTTCCGATATTATAGTTAATTAATGTTTAATTTTTTTAAAGATACCTCCGAACATACTGAAGATACGAAAAAATTGAAAAGTAGTAAATTGTAGCTTTTTTAATTATTTAAAATTTCATTTAAGTAGATTTTCTGTACAGCGAATATTTGGCGAGATGCAGCTATTTAAAACATTTATTTACTAGCGAGCACCACCTTTTTTGGGCCCTTTATATTCACCCTGTTGAAAAATCAAGGAATCTAAAGGATTTTAATTTACTGATATTTGTAGCTTTTGAAAACCCCTACGAGATAATTTTTGAAAAAACATTCATTAAAAATAAAATATTAAAAATGAAGAAAATACGTCAAAAGAACCAAAAAACAGATTGGATACGCCTATTTGTTCGTCTAAAATTGTCAATTTCAATAACGAATAACTTGAAAAATATGAGTTTTAAAAAAATGTACAATAATCACTTTCTAATCGACTCCTGTGGTTAAAATATAATAAAAAAATCCTTCTGGGACACCCGGTATTACACCCAAAAGATTATCTCATATTGTAAATAAATCCATTGTCACTACACTACTTACATCCGAAACAAAAATTCCCGTGAACTTGACACACCATATTTAAAAATCTTAAAGTTTTTTTAGACATCCTTTGCAATATGTAGTTCTAGAGTTCTCTGTAAGTATTTTTAATAGTTCCTGTTAATAAATACAAAAAAATCGAATTTTAAAATATGGTGCGCCAAGTTCACGCAGCGCACCGTATCATGAAAATACATTATTTTTTCGGAGTTCTAGTTAATTTTACAATAGTTCTAGAGTTCCATATCCATTATATTAATAGTTCTATCAATTAAAGCAAAAAATCAATTTTTAAAAAATAAGTGTCTAAAGGGTAGTTTTATTTAAAAAAAAATTATTTACGAGTTCTAGCCGATCTGACTTGAGTTCTGAATAGCGTTCCTTTAGTTCTACACAAAACCCTTGTGACTTTTTCCCGCAAAATAATTTTTCTTCAAGTTATCTTCATTTTAAATATCGAAAAATCGACTTTTATTTAAAAAAAAAATTATTTACGAGTTCTAGCCAATCTGATTAGAGTTCTGAGTAGCGTTCCTTTAGTTCTACACAAAACCCTTGTGACTTTTTCCAAGTTATCTTCATTTTAAATATCGAAAAATCGACTTTTATTTAAAAAAAAATTATTTACGAGTTCTAGCCAATCTGATTAGAGTTCTGAGTAGCGTTCCTTTAGTTCTACACAAAACCCTTGTGACTTTTTCCCGCAAAATAATTTTTCTTTAAGTTATCTTCATTTTAAATATCGAAAAATCGACTTTTATTTAAAAAAAATTATTTACGAGTTCTAGCCGATCTGATTAGAGTTCTGAATAGCGTTCCTTTAGTTCTACACAAAACCCTTGTGACTTTTTCCCGCAAAATAATTTTTCTTCAAGTTATCTTCATTTTAAATATCGAAAAATCGACTTTTATTAAAAAAAAATTATTTACGAGTTCTAGCCGATCTGATTAGAGTTCTGAATAGCGTTCCTTTAGTTCTACACAAAACCCTTGTGACTTTTTCCCGCAAAATAATTTTTCTTCAAGTTATCTTCATTTTAAATATCGAAAAATCGACTTTTATTTAAAAAAATATGTTTACGAGTTCTAGCCGATCTGATTAGAGTTCTGAGTAGCGTTCCTTTAGTTCTACACAAAACCCTTGTGACTTTTTCCAAGTTATCTTCATTTTAAATATCGAAAAATCGACTTTTATTTAAAAAAAAATTATTTACGAGTTCTAGCCAATCTGATTAGAGTTCTGAGTAGCGTTCCTTTAGTTCTACACAAAACCCTTGTGACTTTTTCCAAGTTATCTTCATTTTAAATAACGAAAAATCGACTTTTATTAAAAAAAAAATTATTTACGAGTTCTAGCCAATCTGATTAGAGTTCTGAGTAGCGTTCCTTTAGTTCTGCACAAAACCCTTGTGACTTCTTCCCGCAAAATAATTTTTCTTCATGTTATCTTCATTTTAAATATCGAAAAATCGACTTTTATTTAAAAAAAATTATTTACGAGTTCTAGCCAATCTGATTAGAGTTCTGAGTAGCGTTCCTTTAGTTCTACACAAAACCCTTGTGACTTTTTCCCGCAAAATAATTTTTCTTCAAGTTATCTTCATTTTAAATATCGAAAAATCGACTTTTATTTAAAAAAAATTATTTACGAGTTCTAGCCAATCTGATTAGAGTTCTGAGTAGCGTTCCTTTAGTTCTACACAAAACCCTTGTGACTTTTTCCCGCAAAATAATTTTTCATTAAGTTATCTTCATTTTAAATATCGAAAAATCGACTTTTATTTAAAAAAAAATTATTTACGAGTTCTAGCCAATCTGAATAGAGTTCTGAGTAGCGTTCCTTTAGTTCTACACAAAACCCTTGTGACTTTTTCCCGCAAAATAATTTTTCTTCAAGTTATCTTCATTTTAAATATCGAAAAATCGACTTTTATTTAAAAAAAAATTATTTACGAGTTCTAGCCAATCTGATTAGAGTTCTGAGTAGCGTTCCTTTAGTTCTACACAAAACCCTTGTGACTTTTTCCAAGTTATCTTCATTTTAAATATCGAAAAATCGACTTTTATTTAAAAAAAAATTATTTACGAGTTCTAGCCAATCTAATTAGAGTTCTGAGTAGCGTTCCTTTAGTTCTACACAAAACCCTTGTGACTTTTTCCCACAAAATAATTTTTCTTCAAGTTATCTTCATTTTAAATATCGAAAAATCGACTTTTATTTAAAAAAAAATTATTTACGAGTTCTAGCCAATCTGATTAAAGTTCTGAGTAGCGTTCCTTTAGTTCTACACAAAACCCTTGTGACTTTTTCCCACAAAATAATTTTTCTTCAAGTTATCTTCATTTTAAATATCGAAAAATCGACTTTTATTTAAAAAAAAATTATTTACGAGTTCAAGCCAATCTGATTAGAGTTCTGAGTAGCGTTCCTTTAGTTCTACACAAAACCCTTGTGACTTTTTCCAAGTTATCTTCATTTTAAATATCGAAAAATCGACTTTTATTTAAAAAAAAATTATTTACGAGTTCTAGCCAATCTGATTAGAGTTCTGAGTAGCGTTCCTTTAGTTCTACACAAAACCCTTGTGACTTTTTCCCGCAAAATAATTTTTCTTTAAGTTATCTTCATTTTAAATATCGAAAAATCGACTTTTATTTAAAAAAAATTATTTACGAGTTCTAGCCAATCTGATTAGAGTTCTGAGTAGCGTTCCTTTAGTTCTACACAAAACCCTTGTGACTTTTTCCCGCAAAATAATTTTTCTTCAAGTTATCTTCATTTTAAATATCGAAAAATCGACTTTTATTTAAAAAAATTATTTACGAGTTCTAGCCAATCTGATTAGAGTTCTGAGTAGCGTTCCTTTAGTTCTACACAAAACCCTTGTGACTTTTTCCCGCAAAATAATTTTTCTTCAAGTTATCTTCATTTTAAATATCGAAAAATCGACTTTTATTTAAAAAAAAATTATTTACGAGTTCTAGGAAATCTGATTAGAGTTCTGAGTAGCGTTCCTTTAGTTCTACACAAAACCCTTGTGACTTTTTCTCCCAAAATAATTTTTAATAATTTTATCTTCATTTTAAATATCGAAAAATCGACTTTTATTAAAAAAAAGTTATTTACGAGTTCTAGCCGATCTGACTTGAGTTCTGAGTAGCGTTCCTTTAGTTCTACACAAAACCCTTGTGACTTTTTCCCATAAAATAATTTATCTTCAAGTTATCTTCATTTTAAATATCGAATAATCGACTTTAAAATGAAGATAAATTGATAAAAATTATTTTGCGGGAAAAAGTCACAAGGGTTTTGTGTAGAACTAAAGAAAGGCTATTCAGAAAACAAGTCAGATAGGCCAGAACTCCTAAAAAAATGATTTTAAAATAAAATTACCCTTTGGACACTTAGTTTTCAAAAATTGATTTTTTGCTTTAATTGATAGAACTATTAATATAATGGATATGGAACTCTAGAACTATTGTAAAATTAACTAGAACTCCGAAAAAATAATGTATTTTCATGATACGGTGCGCTGCGTGAACTTGGCGCACCATATTTTAAAATTCGATTTTTTTGTATTTATTAAACGGAACTATTGAAAATACTTACAGAGAACTCTAGAACTATTGCAAAGGATGCCAGAACTCTAAAAAAACCTTAAGATTTTTAAATATGGTGTGCCAAGTTCACGGGAATGAAACAAAAACACCTACAATTAATTACGTCCACTGTTTAACTAAAATACACTCTGTATATCTTTAATTGCATTCATTTTAACTAGTATATTTTGACCGTTTGATTATTTTCCCAATATAAAGAAACATCATCTGCTTTGGTAGCTTCCCGCTCGTACACTTCCCTCAGAAGAATATTCCAATTCTAGTGTTCGAATACTCGTATCATAATATAAACTCCAGGTGCACATACCGGGATTATGAAAGTACACCGGACTATGATAATGTAAGCATCGCAAGTTCGGCAGCTGCCATGTCGCAGGTGGTGAAGAAATCTTAAATAATCGATAAATCTAGTGACGAATTAGTCTGTTCCTAAAGGCGATATTTAAGAAACTGCTAAAAGAGTTAGGTACAATCCCTACAAAAATTAATGCATCACTTTCAAAATTAACAATATTATTTTTTATAAACAATTGTATTAACATCTTTAAGTATTGGACTCCCTGTAGATTAATTTTAAGTAGTTGAATTAAAGAAGGTCTCTACTAAATCTTTCAGACAAATCCTAATCCTATTGCCAGTGAAAATATTATTTAATTACAAAGATGCTAATTATTTTTACCTGTATGATTCCTTGATCCTCGTAAACCGTTATGTAATATTCCTGGAATGTAGAGGTAAGTAAATGTACAGGTAAGTAATAACATAGGAAGGTACCTATCTGTTTCTGCTGATAAACGAAAGGGCAGTATTGAAATAACAGCCATGCAGTTAGCAGCACCGTTTGAAAAATTTAAACAAGGTGAAAATCTTCATCGTCAAACCAAGAGGCTTTTATTGAATATTTTAACGTACCTATACGTTGAATACAAAAGATGACAAAAGTGTGACAGCGAAAATAGAACTGATTTTTGAAATGACTGGCCTTAGTGTGAGAACAGTGTATAATCTGAAAAGCGAAGCCGCTACTGGACCTTTGACATCGCCAAAAAAACGAAGACGGAACAGCAGCCAGTCGAATTCAAGACTGATCACCTACGATGAAGGTATCCAATCGCAAATACGAAAAGCTGTGCATGAATTCTACTCCGAAAATATTCCACCAACACTGGCAAAAGTTCTTGCTAAAATAAAGTACGCTAAGACGCTTGCTTAACGATATGGGGTATGTTTATGGAAAGAGAGGAAGATACTCGATTCTAATAGAAAGAGCTGATATAATCGCCTGAAGGCACAAATATTTAAGATCAGTGAAGAAGTTCCGCGAAGAAGGATATAACGTAATATATCTGGACGAGTCATGGATTAATGTGGGCCACAGTGTAAATTTTGAATGGAAAGACACTACCATAAAAAATGCCCGAGATACATTTGTCAAAGGATTGACAACAGGACTGAAGGCTCCAAGTCAACGAGGACCGAGATTTGTTCTTCTTCATGCAGGCTGGAAAGACGGTTTTCTTGAGGGTGCAGAAAAAACTTTTCTGGCAAAGAAAGGTGCAGACGATTACCACGACGAAATGGATGCAGAAGGCTTTGAGGCCTGGTTTAAAGATCAATTGATCCCTAATTTGCCGAAAAACGGATCAAAGAATGTTGTAGTGTTGGACAATGCGTCATACCATTCGGCGAAGTTATCTTTTCCAAAGACAACTTGGAATAAGGAACAAATAAAGTACTGGCTACTGGAAAAAGAGATTTACTTCGAGGATGATTATTTAAAAACAGAATTATTGGCTACTGCAAACGCGTTTAGAGAGCAGTACGACCTAAGAAAAATAGAAGACACTGCCACGGAACATAATATAACAGTCCTACGATTACCACCTTATCATTGAGAATTAAATCCTATTGAAATGGTGTGGAGCCAAGTGAAAGGATATGTGGCTCGTAATAATAGTACTTTTAAAAAAGAGGATGTGGAAAAACTTATAAAAACAGCGTATTCGCAAGTAACCCCAATGCAGTGGTCTAATTATGAAAAAAAGGTAGAGAAGACAGAGGAAAAAATGTGGCAAACAGATCATTTAATGGAAGACATTGAGCCAATAATAATAAATCTAAATGAAGACGATGAAGATGAAGACTTGGATGACGATGAAGATCAGTAATATATTTCTTAACCCTCAAATGTTCCATTCAATTTTCTTTTATTTTAGTTATTACCTGATAATCATTGTCATTTTTAAAGTTAATTTTTAATTCAAGTTTAAATACGTAATTATTAATTCATTTACTTATTCTATATTTTGTTTGTTACAACAACCCGCCAGAAGAAGAAAAATCCTCGGAAAAATCATCGAAACGTCGGCAAGATGTCATTAGCTTTTCTCTGTTAATCGTTCTCCCTTAAAATTTAGATGACAGCTGACTTCTTTACCACTCGTCTTGTAATTTATGTATATATTATTATTATTGACTTATTTTTATTATTAATTATATTATTATATTATTATTTCATAATTTGACAAAGGTCTTTTGTAAGGCCGCTGTATTTATTTATTTCCTTTAAACACGTAAAATTTATCTAAAAGCATAATTATAAATATTCTTAATTACTTACTAAACGATTTTCAAATGAATAATTTAGTCAACATTTAAATCATAATAGTAACACAATGGCAAGTTATATTCCCGCGCCAGTTGGAACCAAATTCGAAGAACATGCCGATATGGCAACGCCGTCCTCCATAAACGCAATGCTGCATAATAACTGTGACCCGCTCTATAGACACTGCCTCTTTAAGGTAAATAAAAAAAATATATTACACATTGAGAAAATTTGTATAATTTATTTCACCAGATATACCTGAAAATTTTCTAAAAACTCCAAAGGAACATAAGCATATTATCCTGTCAAATTTTGATTTAATGTTACTTTAATAAAAAAAGTATTATTGTAGTCGAGCAAGATGTGAAAGGTTATAAGGTTATTTTGCGTATTAGAAGCGAGTTTATTGACCCCATTTTAAATTCCAGGGGTTTCACATACCCTATTGAAACGATTAAAACTGGAACAAGATTATTATTGAAGTTGATTGTTGCATTGAAATACACTTTGAAACTTACATAATAACAAAAAGTTTAGAAATAAATCTACCCTTAAGGATGTATAGAGAATTCTTGGGGTAAAAAATAATCACTATTGTAAAAACAATTGTTGCAATTGTACCTATGAATGTGAAACTTTTCTACTTATAACTTCCTACTCCCACCTTTTTATAGAGACGACCTTGTCGTGAAATTTGCAAATAAAGGTAAGCGTCTTGGTACGACTGAACAGTGTTGCCGATTTGCTAAAAATGTCCCAAAGAAAACTACTTCGTACATAAAATCCCTCCAAAAATTTAACTTCTCAAATCTAAACAGTTTTAATAGTTAGTTACCCCAACTGCTAGTCTTAGGGGTGAAGTTTAACTAATTAAAGATACACTCTGGCCGAGAGTATATTAGAATTATCAATTAATTAGGAAGGGGAAAACTAAATTGGTAGTTAAGTAAGGAAAAAGATTATTATAAAAGTTAAAAGGTGGATAAATGTAGCACATTAATAAAAAATACAAAAAAAGAATCACAAATCAACAGAGCAAGCAGAAATGCAAAATTTTATTAAGAAATGACTTATTTTTTTCAATAAATATTAGTAAATAGTTTTAATAATTGAAATTTTTATGGTAGTAAAATAAAAATATGATTATTTTCTTTTTAAAATCTCTAAATTGTTATATACAATATAATTAAGTAGATTTGTTTAGGTAAATATTAAATTAAGCCTAGAAATGAACATCAGTAAATTTTCTGGAAGTATGTTGACAAATTTAGGAGTTGCATTACAAAAAAATATACTTTAGCATCAAATGAGAAGTAAGATTACCATATCAAACTATTAACTATAAAAAAGTATATAAATAATGTTAATATCAACAACCAAGTGTCAATGACATACTTTAATTTTGTGTAAATACATTTTAAATGAAAGAAAACTTTCCACCAGTCTATTTTTGGTGAATTTTGGCAGATTTGTAAAAAACTAGAAAATTTACAAAATAAAAATGGAGATATATAACAAGAACCAAGATGGAAAATTAAAGGATATCCTAGAAAAGAATTATTAAAACTCAATGACAGCTGTTTCACTAAAACTAGCATCATCAGATTGACAAATTGAAGTTACATTTTGTTTTTTGAAAGTATTTACAATACAATTTCATAAATAATATCTTCAGCAACATCAGCATTAATATCATTTAAAACACAAAATAATGTAAAAACAAAATTACCCATTTTAAAAAAATCACAAAACTAATTATTCAACATGTAATGCTGTATATAGGTCAAACAATGAACACTAAAGAGCATATATAGATTACAACAACCAGATAACCAGTCTATTTTTGGTGAATTTTGGCAGATTTGTAAAAAACTAGAAAATTTGATCAGACTTTTACAAAATAAAAATGGAGATATATAACAAGAAGAACCAAGATGGAAAATTAAAGGAAATCCTGGAAAAGAATTATTAAAACTCAATGACAGCTGTTTCACTAAAACTAGCATCATCAGATTGACATATTGAAGTTACATTTTGTTTTTATTATTTGTATTTAGGTACAATACAATTTCATAAATAATATCTTCTTCGGCAACATCAGCATTAATATCATTTAAAACACAAAATAATTCTGGTACAAAATTGTTAAAAGTAAAAACAAAATTACCCATTTAAAAAAATCACAAAACTAATTGTCTAAAATGTAAAGCTGTATATAGGTCAAACAATGAACACTTAATAGCATATAGATTACAACAACCAGATAAGTCTAACTATGCTAAACACCTACTGGAACATCCAGACTCACTCATTAAGACCAATGACATTCAAATACTACACATTTGTAATCAATAACAAAATTTAGATTTCCTCGAAGAAATTGAAATAAAAAGACAACAGCAGATCAACAAATTAAAGTAGTTAATGAAAAAAAAACAATCCTGGAAGTTCTCCACTATTAAACTGTTTGCTTCGATTGAGTCTTCATTTTTTACATATCGATAAGATGTAAATGTAATGTTATTGTAAAGATCAGCAAGAAACAAAATGTAACTTCAATACACTAGTTTTAGACAAACAGCTGTAATTGAGTTTTAAAAAGGAATTTTTTTTTAAATAATAGTATTATTAGCTTGTTTTTTTATGTATTTAATATATTCATAAGTAAATACTGTAATGTTTTTATTCTCAACTACAGAAATTGAATGAAATATGTACAAGAAATATTAGAAATAACAAAAACAAATTAAATTTAATAGAAAATAATGAGACATCCCCAATATTAGAAAATTAAGTGCTTATTTTTTAATTGAAATTCAGATTATTGAAAAATAACAACAGTTTAATGAATTCTTATAAATAGTTACATACAGAAAAAATACGTTAATTAAACTGTCTAGTTATATTAACAACTCACAGACACTTTATTTATTCTACGACTATTAACAAATATGTTTATTTTTTGCATAAATCATAGTGAGTTAACAAATTATTCTTTAGCATTTATAAAAAATATAAAAAAAAAACATGATTAATACTTAATTATACATAATTTTTTAAATAAACTGATTTAGTTGCACTAAAAACACATTATTCATTCTACGACTTTTAAATTTTGAATAACTAGTTAATAAATGATTCGATTCTACTTTTTTTAAAAAAATCTTGAAAAGCAGTTAGACAATTCTGTTTAACTCAGTTGTACTAAACATGTACACAATATTTATTCCACGATCCTTTAAAAATACTTCATTTTTTCTAATAAAAACACAAATTTAAATAAAGTTACGCTACATATTTGCTAAATAAACAGACCTAGTTGAATTAAAATCGCAAAAATTTAATATTTGACTAAAAGTTTTCAGATTACGTACTTGTTAAATAAACTGACCTAGTTATACACAAAGCGCACGTTATTAATTCTACGACCGAGAAAATAATTTGAATCAACCCCCGATAATAAGCAATTAAAATGGAAGAAAAAAAACGTACCTCGGTAGAATTGGAACGTGAAATTGTCTAATGTATGCAAAGCGATTCTTCTCGCCCCGAGAAGAGAAGACGACAACACACCGTTAGCCAAGATTCCGTCTAATAAAAAATAATGAATGAACCGAAGCATTCGAGAAATCGAGAATAGTTGAACGAACTGCCAGTCCACAAAAAAAAATTCGCCAATGACTAAGTAGGTATATGTAATTCGGTGATTTCTCCTCTAGGGAGCCCCAACGAGCTAGACAAGCCACATCTACTACATTACCGATTAACATTTTGGGTTACTTTGCAGACATTCGTAAGATCCCAGACAACAAACTTTTAATTTCCCGTTCCCTATTAACGCTATGCTTTACAACAACTTTAAAACTTTGATACAAATAAATGTCGCGCACTAATTTTTTCGCCACTGAATTAATGTACAACTTTTAGCAACAATAATTAAAGATATTGCTGTAAAAGTAAGAAAAATCCCGTTGGTAAATTGTTATTGTCGAAAATAATACGCACCTTTTTGTTGCTAATATTCCTACGGAAATTGCGTAGTTGTCTTCTGCGGGGTAGAAAATTCCATGTCACAAGAACGAACACCACATTTCTAGACAGCTAAACAGCGACTGTTTTCCTTGCTCACTGGTATTGCATAGTAACCAACCGAGACAGACCGAATTCCTAATAATACGTATAGACGCCGTGCGAGTAAAAGAGACAGCCTATAAATCGAGTTACGTCATCGGACAAGCGCACATCTTGCTTATACCACCTCTACGAGTGGTGAATCTGGATTTTATTCCCTTTTTGCCGCCAATATGTTCAACAACCCTCGGAAAAGTTGTTTTTACGATTATAGAGGTACAGTGCGAAAATTTCGATGCCAAAAAGTCGGGATTTTTGTTGTGCGAATCGTCGAGATCGGTCGACGAAAGTTCGCAAGACGGAGGTGAGGAATTTCGCAAAATGGCGGCTATCTAATATCGCAATTTTTATTTGTTATTGGAAACTTTTACAAAATACCCTTCTTTGACACACCGAATATTAATTACTTCGTAAAAATTATTAAAATCTATCGAATATCACTGAAAAGTGTTAAAAAATTGTCTTGCTTTTACTCTTGGACACGTGCAATTATTTGTACAAGAAATGGCCCGTTTTGACACACTTTTTTTGTAATTTTATGTATTTTTATGATAAAAATATTCATTTTAAACCTTAATCGAGCATTCTATTATTTTAACTTCAACGAAATTTCCCGTTTTTTAATTTAAAATAAGAGATACATCAAAACATTAAATTGTTTAAGTTACCCTTAATATTAAATAGATTTTTTAAATATTTTCTTCTTTAAAAAATATAAAAGAACAAGACCAATATTTTTAGCAATAAAAATCGTCAACTTAATATTCCTTTGTATATTTCTGTCTTAATTACAACTTTCTGAATGCAGGCCTATATATTATATTAATTTAAAAATCCCCCAGCAATATTTTATAGTAGGTATAAATAAATTTTAAAACTGTTTTATACTAACCATAATTAACAAAACATGTTTAATGTCCCTATTAATTCTTCACAAATTTCTAAAATAATATTTTTAACATTGACATATCTGATTTTCTAAATCTGTAAAACTACTACTACTTCAATTTTGACATTTTTATCCCTTTTATACTCTTAGAAGCTTTTCACTGTTTTTTTTAATTCCCTTTTTCCCAGCATAACAATAAACAATATTACTAACAACAAATTTCCTGTTCATCTTTATTTTATTTTAAGTTTATAAAAAGTTTCCTAAATATATTTGAACAGTACTATTATCAGTTTGTTAGTTCCTAACTTTTCTCAAAGTAAATCCATCACTTCTTCACCACCAACATATCTAAATTCGTACAATATTTCATCACTTCTTTTCTATTGCATCTTTACAGCCTGACGATGGTCTTATAAGACTGAAACTAGTTGTAATAATAAAGAATTTTGGAATTAAACATTTCTGGTATTGAATTTATGTTTGCTTTGAATTACATATCTTTTATATTGTAATTTGTGGCGCTTTGCAATTTGCAGTAATTCCGTTTTCAGCATGGTGTCGTCAAAAGAAATATTCTTGCTCTGGAGCCACTCTATAATATCTCCTTTTTTCCATGACGTCGTTGGTATTATTGGCGTTATCTAAGACAACCACTGCAGCACTTGACAAAAAGTCCAATAGCTGGGAAAAATATTCTTCAAAAACATCAGAGGTCATTTCCTCGTGGTAATCTTTGGTTGACTTTGATAACCCATTTTCTACAAAACCATGTTCACTGCCAATGGAGCATTTAATCCTGTTGAATATCCCTCCAAAAATGCCTGACGGGAATTTGAAATATTAGTGTCCATCCATGCCTTAGAATCAGTGTGTTCTTCACTCAACCATATTTCCTCTAAATAAAAGATAGTTCTTCCCTCGCTCCGAAACTTTTTAATACTTCTTAAGTATTTTGTTTTCCAGCAAATAATTTCTTCTGTCCCATTAAAAATTTTTAGTTTTTTATGCCACTCATACTTAAAACCAATTTCTTTTAGGAGTTTCTATAACGTATTTCGTCCAAATTTGGGAATCGTATCTACTTCTGTTATAACAGTCATTACTTTGTCCAAAGTCGGAATCTCTATTCTAAATATCGTATTATGACTGACTAAGAAGCTTAAAATTTGATAGTCAAAAGAAATTTTTTAATACCGAATAAATAAGTACGTGCGCTACTGATTTAGCGTCTTGTTTACAACATTCTACGATTTAATGACTTTTCTTAGCTGCCAACTCCAAACAAATAAACTATAGACAATTGTTTAAAAAAACTAAAGAACAATAACATTTAGTAAAGTTTCTATCACCATCACTATAAATAATTAAATTCAATTGCAGCTTCTTGTGCATTTTACCACAAACTAATTAGTGTAGGTAAGTTTTTTAAAACAAATTGCATTTGAAGCTTCAATAATGCTTAACACTAATTGCATGGTAGAATTTACCATGAACACTTATACTATAAAAAATGTTATGGCATTTTAAAGGTGAAATTCTCGGTTTACTGATGATATTTAAAACCCTTTTTATAATGTCTTCATTCATCTAGTTTTCATTTAAAGAAGACACATTAATGAACGGTTTTATTGTATAAAACTTAAACCGTTCAGGTAGACAACAAAAAAATTCACTCTGTTGATACATCTAAAGAATGTGAGGTTAGGGTTTGCGCTGTATAACCTACAAAATAAGTAATAACATTCAAATAAAAAACTTCTAAAAAACAAATGGAGTTATTAGTAAACTGTTTAGAACCACACTGGGGTAGAACCAGTCATTTTGTTACAAATTTTGTATGTAGTACCAAAATACAAAACACAAAAGCAGAATTATACACCCAGAAGTCAAACGAAATTGCTAGTGCACTTAAAGAAGTGGCTACTACAATTTCCCTCTTATTATTATGACTAAATGATATTTTAAAAAGAGAAAAACAATATTGTGAAAATTGTCTGGTTCATCTAAAGCCTTCTGGAAATATTATGTAAAGCTGAACAGGAAGTAATAATGTAACCTGCAGCAGTTTGTTTGTAATGCAATTCATAAAGCTCTTGTATTAAGTCAAGACATATCTTCATACACATTTTAAAAAAATCAACTTGAAAAAATAATGGAAACGTCATTTTCACAATTTTGTCACCTTGTTGTGGTTATAACAAGTATAAAAAGTATCAGTTTTGTAGCAAGATCTATTAATAAATAAAACTAACGATTAGAATACTGTTTTTTGCAAATCTTGCTATTGAAACAATATCTTTTTAATAAACATGTTATTGCAAACAGAATCGACCTGATTGTTGTTAAAGTTTTTGCAAACACACCATTTCTAACAAAGAAAAGGGCCGAAACAATAAGTGCTGGTAACAATTAAAACCTTTCAAATATTTGTTCAAACCTTATCATCTCAAATGGATTAATTTCGAATTGTTTTATCTCTACCTTTTAGAAATACTTATCCCCCACTGTGTATTTTTAAACACGAGTTGTTTCTGCCCTTGCTGTTGTTGAACGTCAGTTCCCTAAAAGCCATTAACCTGGTTAACACTTCACATACCTTTAATTCTAAACAACTACCTTTTTTTCAGTGGCGTGCACAGTTACATTTACCTTTACTGTGATAATTTTATCTGTTTGTCTCGGAATATTTAGTTCTAATACTTTATAGTTTTTTAACATAAAAAAGAAATTTAGATTATGCATTAAACAGTATATTAATTAAATTTGTTGTACTAAACCTCACTCTATGGACGTTTATCTTACTAAGAATCATAAACAACTAAATGCTTGAGCTAGACTTCCACCTTTTATTTAAAAAATAGATTTTTAAATGCAATGACAGCTGTTTCACTAGAATTAGCATCGTCAGATTAGCATATTGAAGTTATTTTGTTTGTTTGTAGCTAGATACCTGATGTTGATTAAGTAGTATTAAGGCTAGACCAAGTATGGAAGTAATAAGACATTACAATACCGGGTGTCCCAGAAGTTTCTTACCCATTTTAACTGCAAATATATCGGGACCAAATTCTTTTTATATAAAGTTTTTTTCAGTTTACATGTTTAATTAGTTAAATCTTATATAAGGTGTTTTAAAAAAAGTGTTTTTTAATTGTAAATCTCGTTGATTTTTTTAATGGAACACCCTATATATTCTTATTCTACTGAAAGATGAACTCTTTCCCTTCGAGAAAATGTATTATTTGTTAAAATTTTGAAGAAGAATGAGTGAATTATTTGATTTTTTAGAATAGGCTATTATGTAGGCAGCTACGGGTTTCAATGCAAAATTAGGCTTTGGGATTTTTAAAGATTCAACACACTGACCTAACGAACTGTCAAAGTAATTCATTGCGATTTGTTTTAGACTTATTTTCGATAATGGTGCGATTTAGTTCACGTGAAAAATCAAAAACTGTTATTTTATGCTATATGAATGAGTTGTTACTACCAGAAGAAAATTTCGTCAGGTATTTATACTGTATTTGAAAATCAAGAGAGAGTAAATTCCCAGAATAAAAACTAATTCGGTATGCAAAACTATAATACAGTACGTGCGGTAAAACTTCAATATTTGTAATGCATTCTAAATTGTTTTTGTTAATTTCAATATAAAATTTATTAAATTTCTTGGACTATCACATTATTTTATGATCTTTCATTGTTACTACAGTACTAAATAGTGCTTAAGTTTCTAGAAATGCAGTTATTTGATTTTCGATAAACGTGACAAATAGTAGTGACTAAAAATGGAAACAGTTTGTGAGTGGACGCCAGTGAAAAAATTAAAACTAGACCATTTATCGCTCAATGAAAAGAGTGCTGTAGTGAACGTGTACCACTATTTTAAACATCAAAATCCCTCAAACACTATTGACAGTGTAGTTGAAACAACATCTAAGGCAATGGGATATGGAAAATCTACAATATATGGAGTTCTAAAGGAGGAAAAATCAGGTGGAGTAACCTCACCAAAGCCGAAACCAGGTAGACAAAAACTATTAAAAGTCAACGTGGACGAGTTTTTTAAAAATGCTATTCGTAAGCTTGTTCACTCATTTTTTATAAACAAGCAAATACCAACTTTAGATAAAGTTTTGCAAGCCATTACGAATGATATTGATTACCCACAATAAGCCGGGATAAACTATGGAAAACGTTACACGAGTTAAACTTTAAATTTGAAAAAATGGGCAGACACTCAATGCTAATTGATTCTGAAGAAATTGTATGTTGGAGAAGACAGTACCTCAGAAGAATACAACAAGTTAAAGCTCAAAATAAAAACATTTATTATTTAGATGAAACATGGGTTAATGAAGGACATTGTGTAGGAAGAGTTTGGAAAGACAAAAATATAAAATCGTCCCATCAAGCTTTTCTAGAAGGATATACTACTGGTTTTAAGGAACCTATAGGAAAAGGTAAAAGATTAATTATTTGTCATATAGGCAGTACAAACGGTTTTCTTGAGAATGGTTTACTCTTATTTCAATAAAAAAAAACCGTGGATTATCACGAAGAAATGAATGGAGACGTGTTTGAGGAATATTTTGAACAGATGATTCAATTCATACCAAAAGGATCGGTTATTGTAATGGACAATGCAAGTTACCACTCCAGATTACTTGAACCTTTACCAACCACTAAATGGAAAAAGGATGAAATTGCAAAATGGTTATCTTCTAAAAATTTAGCCTTTGACAATACAATGCTGAGGGCAGAATTGTTAACTATTGCTAAAAAACATAAGCAAAATTATAAAAAATATAATATTGAGAAGATAGCCAAAAAACGAGAAATTGAAATCCTTCGTTTACCACCCTATCATTGTGAGCTGAATCCGATAGAATTGATATGGGCTCAAGTTAAAGGTTATGTTGCCAGAAATAACACTACTTTTAAATTATCAGATGTTAAAAATCTCTTCAATAAAGCAATATCTGAAGTAACAAATGAAAATTGGCAAAAATGTATTAGACACGTTACAGTTACAGAAATAGAAAAAAAAATTTGGGAGCTAGATAACATAATTGATATTACTATAGAGCCCATTGTAATTTCTCTAGAATCAGATGGTGAATCTTCTGACACAGAGTGCGAGGAACCATAACTTCAAAATTATTAATTTATGTACTTTAATTTTATTTTTAGATTTTTATTTTGTAAGATTTAATATTGTCGTATTTTTTGCATGTTGCTCGTCAAATTTTATCCTTGCGGTTGGTTTTTTTTATTTACGTACTTGTTTTTTTAGCTCCTCATATTAATTTATAAGTAATTGTAATCATCTGTACATATTATATACATATTTTGTAAATAAACATATGCCTAAAACAAAATGCCTAAAATAATATTGACTTTTTCTTCATTTTACCCAAATTAAATTACTACTTACGAATTATGTTTATCTATCTAAAATTGGTAATCTAGGTATAAATAACTAAAACAAATTAAATATTTCTATTTCCATATTAATTTAATTTTGAAAACGCACGTCTATGGTTTACTGCCTTTAACACTGATAACTGCAAAACATTTCTGGGAATTTACTCTCTCTTGATTTTCAAATACACTATAGGAAACATCCACCTTCAAAAAACAGCATTAAAAAATGGTACACTGCATGAATAAAAATTTGCGTGCGTAAAAGTTACATTACGATACGCAAATGCGTTTTATAACGAAGATTTTTATAAGTGCAAAGTATAAAAACATAATTGATTTAATCGAAAGCAATAGCTACAAACATTTAATTAATTTACTGAACATTCAGAATGTTCCAGCTTCTTGTATAACTTATCTAATTTACTGAAAGATTTTGGAAAAGTTGGCCCATGCCATGTGTCTAAATTTCTTCTGTATGATTCTTGTAGTGTATTCATTTTATTTTGCTAATTTGTTTGGAAAATTAAACAAAAGGGCCGGTTTATCAATTGTCAATATTATCCATTAGGTAGGTATCCGTCAGGTAAAACTAACTAGCAGATAAAGTTCCAGTTTGTTCGGAAGGGTATCCGGAATTTTCTTCGAATTAAATTTGTTCGAAGAAATTTATTCGACGAAAATTTTTTCGAAAAGAAATTTGTTAGAATTAAAATTTGTTTAAAAGTATTTTTTTTGAATTGAATTGAAATATTCCTACTAAAACAAAATTTTATTAATAGTTTCAAAAAATATAATGAGAGCTTATAAATGAATTAACAATTAACAAATTTTTGACGGTATTTAATTTACTTATCACTGTTATATACATATAGCTTATTAGGAATACATATTACGTACAAAAATATACCATCTTACTTACAAAGAAATATTATGGGCAACTCCACGTAAATAGGTTATAGTGTCAATTCTTACATCAAAACCATTTATTACATTTATAACAAACGTGCTGCACTGTCTTTATATTTCTTTTTTTGTTGGTGTATGCCTTGACCAGCAACTATTTGTTCGATTCGCACATTATTTATAGCTTGTTCAATTTCCAAATTGTTGGACGTTCAGCTCCTACTTTCCCCTGAAATCCACGGTGCCATCCCTCTATGGAATTATTGGTTTTTGGAAGACCATCTAACACAGAATCGTAGCAGTTCCACATGGAAATGGGAAAACGTGGTTGGCGACGCCGATTTCCGCGATCTGTACGACCTATCCAAGTATCCTCGAAGTAGTCTACCACTTGCTGAGCTTCTTCGGGAAATTTTTCTTGAATTCGTCGATATATGCATTGGGAAAAGTGAAAAAAACAACCACGTAACCTGGTTTGTGGAAACTCTGCTCCAATAGCTTTATCATTGTAGGTTCGAAGTCAATCATAAAAGAAGTTGCGGATTCACTCGAGGTTCTAGCCGCTTAACTACATTTAAAATTTCACGATACACAGCTTCAGTTTTATTCGGCAACAACGCATATACCAATGGAATTGCTAGTTGTGGAGTTGTAAATTTCGTCGTGTTGTAAACAGTAAAATTCTCAAGTCAATCATACCACTGTCAAATAAGAGGAAGTCTTCTCCATTGTCGGTTTTTCGGTACTCCTCCGGAAATTGTATTTCGGCGCGCGTCTTTGGAAGAGTTGGTTCGCTATTCTTCTTTAATCTAACGTTTCTATAGTCCTTTTTATGCTTTCTATTGAAGGTAGCTTGCTGCAGAATGTAGTTGACAGGACGAACTTGAAATAATGTAGTGAGGTGTATCTCGACTTCTAACTGCAGTTTCCATCATATTACTGTATGCCTCTTTCGTAGCAATCACGGCAGCTTGGCCAGCATGATTATGTTTACCAGTTTCTTTCAGTTCATCTGGTCGTCTTTGAATTGCTCGACCTATACAAGATAACTTTTTAAAATTTTCACACTTCCAGTAAACTTTGGTATCACAACTGTAAGTATAAATATCCGTTAAAACTAAGCATATCTTTGCCTTTCGAACTTTTAAAGAAATTCACAGCCATTTTAAATCACAAATGAGATGATTTCACAATGTGTGATCAAACGATAAACGATACAAGTCGACTAATCTTGAAATATAAGGCTTTCCAAATCACGTGACATAAAGATGGCGTCTGTGGGCAAACCTTAGAACATAACACTGTCAAAGTCACAGACCACATATAATCAAAGTTTCACCATCAACCACAAGGCATGTAACAGGCATTTTTTCAACTTATAACGTTAACAAGTCCAAATAATATATAAAATCTATTTTATAAAGTCACAAAAACTATATTCTCACAACAATAAAAACTTCTACACCAACTTAAATAAAGAAAGCACAATGACAACAATACAAAACAATACTATTGTTTGCCTACAGCCGCCATATTGAATAATTTTTTGACAGGTCGTTGGAAAGCCTAATTAGAGAAACTTCATTTGACATTTACTGGGACCTATTAATATTTTAAATGCTTGGCAACATAGTTCCGTTTTGACAGCTGTGACGTGCAACCAGATTTATTTTGGACAAGGCATAGTTGGGTAGTTTGCAAAACTGCGATTTTATACATGTATCTCTTTCGTTATTTCCCCATAAATAGTTATCTTCTGAAACAATTTAGATCTGTTAATCTGACTATTAGTTTTTACTCATCATACGCAGGGCTTTCGGCTTAAAGCAGTTTTTAGAACAATAATTACGCCCTCTACGTATTGCAGTACGCCACTGCTCGGTGATACAGTTACTTTCAAAGAAATTTAGGTGTTTAAACTTTAAATTCCAACTAGTCCGACGTTATATCGTGACAATTTCGTTTTAAATTAAAAAGACACTGAAAATAGTGACACAACAGAATCTATATTCAAACTCATTATTCCTCTTAATATTCCTTTGATTGTTGTCTGTCAAATTTGTCACGATAAATTGTGGAAAAATTACACTTACCATTTGATACAATCAATTTTCTTTAACATCAAATTTAATTAGAAAATAATTAATTAATTTATTGATTTAA
The DNA here is from genome assembly GCA_035357415.1 of Ophraella communa. NCBI lineage: Eukaryota > Metazoa > Arthropoda > Insecta > Coleoptera > Chrysomelidae > Ophraella > Ophraella communa. The sequence continues at coordinate 9,492,642 of CM068982.1, read as the reverse complement.
TAAGCAATAAATAATTTTAATAACAAATAATAATCGGAAGTAGGTTAATATCCTTAATTTTTGTTGTTTGGCTATGTGTTGGGCCTTAACATCCATTTATAATACTAATTGGTGAGCAATTAACAATTATTATTTGAATGGTATTTCGCTATAAGTAATACGCGGCAATTAATCAATTGCAGATTTGTTGAAAACAGTGGCAGCACGAAGAAAATGTTATTACTATTCAAAGTATAGTAATTTTCACAATAAATGGTATTGACTGAATGATTATAATAAAACCAATTAGACCCTTAAGTTGTAAAATCCGAGATGCATATCATAAATGTAAAAGGACCTGATTTAGGTAATTTTGTTTCTCAGTGAGGGATTGTAGAGGATTACAGCTTACACTTCTTGTTCATTTTAGTCTTTGTATTTCATTGGAAGTGTTCACTTGTGTTACGGCGTGCAATAATTTTATTTGTTATTACAGACATTAATAGCAAAGATTTTATACCCCAACATACAGAATAGGCAGTAAGTGGCGTCCGTGGATAAAAAGTAATAGTAGTTCTTCCAGTGGTTCGTTAAAGAAGAATCACTTATCTTGTGACGCGAAAATCATTGTAAAAAATGTGTATCGTTTCTTACTTCAGCAAGGATATAATCCGGGTGCTGCAGCAAGAGTAACCAATAATTTGACGAAGGTGCCTCTTACTTCAGTTAGCCGAATTGCTGAAAATTCCATGGAATCAAGAAAAAAGCGTAAAGATTCCGTTGTCACAAAAAGTCTAGACGGCAAAAAGTTTTGATAAGGCGAAAAATCTACACTATATGTACGATGAGCAGCGTGTCCCTACAATCAAAAGTCTAAAACAGCGGCTCATCAATGACGAAACTCACATCAACTGTGGCCTCACTACTCTTTGGTCAGCTCTCTCTGCAATGGGATTTAAATATCGCATAATTGACAAGAGACAAGTAATAATGGAAACCACACGTTTAATAAACTGGCGTTCTGAATATATAACGTCAATTAGAAAATATCGGTCTGAAAATCGGCCAATACTCTACCTCGACGAGACGTGGTTTGACACGCATGACACCCCTTCCAAATGATGGTCTGATTCCTCTGATAAGTGTAAAACCAAAGCACCATCAAATAAAGGGAAGAGAATCACAATATTAGACGCAGGATCAGAAAACGGTTGGATCCCAAACGTTATGTGGCTTTCTGCCAAAAATATTAAGGACTTTTGTGTTGATTATTACGAAGATACAACAGCAGAGCTTTTTGAAGATTGGTTTAAAAATTGTCTGTTACCAAACATTCCGCCAAACAGCGTTATAGTAATGGACAACGCAACCTATCAGGTCGACAATTGCAAAAAATTCCTGGCTCAAAGAATACGAAATTGGAGATTCAAAACTTCATGGCTGCAAAAAAAACGTATGTTTGTGATACAATTGCAGAAGAATTGGGACATACAGTGTTCAATCCCATAGAGCCTATGTGGCACCAACTTAAATCGAGTGTGCGCGGGAAAAATACTTCTCCGACCCGAATAAATCGGGTACTTTATTGCAGTTAATACGCCAATACCATTTCCTGTGAAAATTTAATTCACGTATAAAAAATCCCATAAGCCGCGTGATTTTGTCATTATGACAGCGAAAAAAGTTTGCCCTAACTTTTCCAGCGACAATAACGAACCTAACTTTTGAAAGCATGACAACCAGCATTGTAAACAAATTCGAAAGGATGGTATAAGAATTCTCCTATTGGGATAAACGAAATATCTAAATGGACCAAATCTTCGGCAAAAAATATTGGACTTGATATCAAGCGGGTGAAAATTACGAACCATTCTAATCGAGCTGCCGCTGTAACTGAATTGTCCAGAAGTGGTATAGGTGAACAAAAACTTGTGAAAATTACGGGACATAGTAACCCATCGTCATTAAAACCGTACCTTCAGTTAGATGAAGAATATCATAGAGAAATCATTGGTTTCATTCGTACTACCATCCAGGAAAAAGTTACTACCACCGCTCAAAATACTAGCATGCAGCAAAATATTAACAAAAGATACGAAGCTTCTGAAAATCAAGCTATTTTTATTAATTGTGTTTTTAACAATTGTACTTTTCCGTTAAGTTAAATAAACTAATTTACATCTCATTTTTTAATTTATTGATTTAGATATTCATTACATTGTCTTACCGAATTAAACTCTAGCTCTTTTTTTTGTCGAAGTAAACTTGACATTTATAATTCGAATTTTGTTGCCATTAGGTAATTCTACTCAAAAAACTGCCAGAAAAAATTACTCGTCCTACGGACTGTTGCCAGGCAACAAAATTCTTATTGATACATGTTACTTCGACAAAAAAAAGCTTTCGTGTAATTATAAGTGAAAAATACTATAATCGATTGAAAAAGTGAATCTAAGCGAAAAATGTTCTATACATTTATTTTGTAAAACTAATATTTTATTGGTAACAATGTTTAGACAAAAAAATCGACGTTTTCAATGGGTTTTTCGCGAATAATTTGAAAATTGGGTATTTTATCAAAAAACTTTGGAGAGCTATTAAAAAGATAAACAAATTTTTTTTTTATAATTTTTCTACCACCAATAAGAACCGAAATGATAAGCTTTTTTCTTCAAATACAAAATTTGATGTACATTCAGATTCAAATACTGTGAAAATGCTACATTTTTCGAGGAGAACTTATAGAGTCTTCTTTGAACAGCAAAGTCATACCTTTTTGTTTCAAAAAAGTCTCTAGTGAGTAACTCTAGTGAGTTATGATAAAAATAAGGTATGATCTAATTTTTTATAACCTAATATCGATAAAAACGACCCCCCCAATGCCTAATTTTAGAAAAATTAGAGCTTAAAAAAAATTTCACAATTTTATATTTTTCACCCTTTTTTTCAAAATATCTCCGAAAATGCTGAAGATACGAAAACAATGAAAGAGTGCAAGAGTGCTTTTTTAATGACAAATTTTTCTCTACATCGAATATTTGCCGAGATATAACTATGTAAAACATTTATTTACGAACGAACACTAATTTTTTTGAACCTTTTACCTTTTTTTGAGCTTCAATTCCTGTACTACAAACCATTTCTACTTTCACCCTTGTTAAAAAACGCGGATTTATCCATCATCAGATATATTATTTGTATTATTTACATTTTAAAATTTCTTGTGTACGTTTGTTTAATTTTTCATTTTGAAGTGTCTAGAAACATTTTGAGTAAAAGTGAGTAATTTAACTCCAGAACAAACAACTCAAATCGTGGCTTTAGTTAAAGATGGACGATCTCAGCAATATGTTGCTGAAGTCATGGGAATCAACCAATCCAGCGTTTCTAGAGTCTTAAGAAAGTTTAGAGAAACTGAAAGTTATAATAGAAGACCAGTTCCAGGACGTCCGAGGTGTACTAATCCTGCAGATGACCGTTATTTAAGAATTCAGACTCGTCATGTTACACCCAGGCACTGCAAAATGTTCTCTCTGGAGTCTGTAATGTTAGAAAATCTGTCTATACGGTTAGAAACAGATTAAGGAATTTTGGAATCAGACCTAGAATGCCTGTTACTGCTCCATTGTTTACCAGAGTGCACCGTGTAGCACGTTTAAGGTTCGCAAGAGAACATGTTAATTGGGGTATTAACGATTGGGCTGAATCAAGATTTTCGCTTCTTGGATGCGATAGACGTATTCCACTTTTTAGACGCGCTGGTGAACGATTTGCTCAGTGTAACATAAGAGCACCCAGAAATTATGGAGGTGGTTCGATTATGGTATGGGGAGGCATCTGTTTTAAAGGCCACACGGAGTTAATTGTGTTTCGTAGGGCATAACTGAAGATGATCGGTATTTAAGGGAGGTTCTTGAGGAAAATGTAGTGCCATTTGTTCCAATAATTGGAGAGAATTTTATTCTAATGCACACTCGGACACACACTCTTTCTCTCATTTTTAAACGGACTTTAACAAAGTGTATTCTTTACCTAAAACTAATATTTATATGTTTTTTTTTTAAACAACTGTAGTTGTATCAAAAATACGCACTGATTTTTTGGTAAAAATCTGTTGAAATTTAAATCAAACAGTATAAAGTGAGAAAAGTTGTTATGACTGTTCTAAATAGACCAGACAAACATACATACGCATACAAACACACTAAAATCTACGACTAAAATGATACGCATTAGATAAAAAATTCTCCTTGACCTAAAAAATATTTTGCAAATATAACAGACACAAATTTGCTCGTATCACCTTGCGATTTATATATTGTAAAAATTAAAGTACACATCACCCAAAAGAGGCACATTCTCACACGTTGACAACTAAATATATATTTATATGAGTATTTAATGTAGCATTTCACGTTCTTTATTATTATACAAGGGGTTTGAAGTAGGTAATGCTCAACGATTTAAAAAGGGGATATTAGAAGATTGGTTAAATTATGTTGTGAATTTTTATAATAAGCAAGAAACTTATACACTTTTAGTTAAAAAGTTTTAACTCAAACACAGCTAATTCAATAAACTATTATTGTCAGACTGACATCTAGCTGATGCACTATTTAAAGTTGTTAATGAACAAATAAATCTTGGAAGTTCTCCACTATTAAACGGTTTACTTTGTTTGAGTTTTCATTTTTTATGTATAGATAAGACGTAAAAGTAACACTAATACACTGCTCAACATTTGAAGTGGATATTTTTTAAATTTCAGAAAATTGTGTACAAAAACATTTCCGGAAATAATTTAAGTTCTTGTGATATTATAAGTGACAAACCTTATTTAGCCACTTATTTGTCGGTAAGTAGTGAACAATTGATAACGTGTGAATTGACAAATTCCCAAAGGTAATTATAAATCACCCACGTGAGTTTAGCTCCCTTTAAGTTGAATTTCGTGTTGTTAGTTTTACATTTCCACGTAATTAGTAGGAGCTAAAGTAGATATAGGGGACCAAACGTCCGAAATCATAAATTTTAATGCACTATTCGGTCGACAGCTCTAATCATTTCTAAGGGTAATTAACCGCGTCGAGAATTGCACGTGGTCGCAACACATTTTCCTTGGGAGATTAATTCAATAAAATTTTTGGACTTCCCACCACTATAAAAGTCCATTAATCTTTAACCAGCATATGATTTGAAAATGTAGGGTAGTAGTCCAGGCGTGCTGTACTTTTAGACGGAAATTCTGATACCTGGAATGTAACAGTTGGAGGTGGTAAAGGGGCTTATAACACATGAAAAAAAAATACATTAACTATTTCAATTATGATCATAAACTTTTTAGGGGTGAAAAAGGGATAAAAAACTGAAGTATTGCTGTTTGCGGCTAAAATTGACGTCAAAATGAAAAGTGCCCAATAGAAAAGTTGTAGATCATGTAAAAATCTAAAACTTTTCTCATGGTAATTTTCTCACATAACCTCAATTTTTCGAGGAAAATGAAAAAAAAAAGATTTTTCGTTTTTAATTTTTAATTTTCCAACGGATTCGTCAATCTTGGTGAAACTTGGTGAAAACTTACCTTTTTATGTCCAAAATAACCTCGAATTTTCTCAACCCTGTAACATAATAATTTTCCGAGAAAATTGATTTTTCTGGAAAAATCTCTTTTTTTTCAACTGTAAAGTTTGCTCGGAAAATATTATTGGAATAATTTTCCTAGGGCTCATTTTTTTCGTTTTTACGTCTACTTTCACATAAAATAAAAAAAATACACCTCTCATTTAAAAATGTGCTCAAAAATGAATAAAAAGCAAAAAATAAATTTTGCAACAGCAAAATTTGCAATAATTGTTAAATTTTTGTTATAAAATATTAAAATATGCAAAAGCCGACTCTTGCATTACATTCTACGGAAAAAATTACAAAAGAAAATGTTTTTCATTATTTAGTTGGATTTTTATTTCATTTGCAATATTATTATAAACACTCAAGTCTATTAAGGAAGTTAATAATCCGAGCGGGGATTTCATGGTTTTTACTATTGTTGTATGCTGATTTATTTATATTATAAGGTTTTTTATGAGATAACTCGATTTGTTGATAATTACAAGGCCCAAATACCCTTCCATCAGAACCCTATAGCCCAAATTTCATCAAAATTTCAATTTTATTTAACTTTAACTGTCCTTAAATAATGAAGGGTAAAATGACTAAATTGATGAAAACTGTTTTGTTAGAATAAAGTACAGTTGCTTAAAGGATTATACAATTTTATTATGAGTGGGGTAAAACATCTTTTTGTAACTCTTATACAAGTAACCAGGGTATCGAAAATCAAAAATACTATCTAATGGTGTATTATAAAATTTACCGTGATCAGAAATTTGTATAACAAAATCAAGACGTTTTTAATAATTATTGCTTTTATTACAAAATAATATAGTAAACATTGCAAAATATTTGAGCTAGAAGTTTCATATAACTATTAAGGATAATAAAAAAAAACTCTTCCTTTTAACAAAACTTCCAATATTTATTTAAAAACTGCTTTTTTAAAAGACAGCCGTTTCGCTAGACAACTAGCAGTTTTTAATGGACTTCCAAAAAGTAAGGGTTAGTACAATCAATTTCATATAACTACTAATACACACACATAAAAATAGTTTTTAAAAATTTTTAAAAAAGGACACATCTTATTCTTTATATTATTTCTAAATATACAAATAGGTACAAACATAAAAACAGCAAACATGCTACTAACTGGGAACAAAAAACTTTTCATTCATCCTATTTAAAACAAAGAATATAACTCCAACCTATATGTCTAAAAATAATAATAAACATTTATTTACAAACAACTAAAAATCTATCTGGATTTCTAATTTCCAATTTTCTAGGATATCGCCCATCTATTATCTCTGGAAGGAGACAAACATAATAAAAATTTTCCAATTTTTCTATCATTTTCTCCTTCCAAAAATCTTCATCCTTTAAAATCTGCAATAAAACTATGCATTAGAAATATTGATCAACGTATAAAAGCAAAAGACATACCTTTTCGACATCCATTCCTAGTGGAGTCCATATAATAAAATAACAAAATTTTCTTTTTGTTATATTTAAAAGTAAAATGTTGAATCTGGAACCGTTGGCGAAACTGATACCGAAAACCGTTTACACTACCACTACACCAACATACACTTTTATATGCCTGACGCGCGTTTCGATAACCAAGTTATCTTCTTCAGAGACCGAAGGTAAACATACCTGTTCTGTTCCGTTGACCGTGGAGCCATCACAACTAAAATGTTGAATCTGGAACCGTTGGCGAAACTGATACCGAAAACTTAGTTTACCTTCGGTCTCTGAAGAAGATAACTTAGTTATCGAAACGCGCGTCAGGCATATAAAAGTGTGTGTTGGTGTAGTGGTAGTGTAAACGGTTTTCGATATTTAAAAGTCCCTGGACTTGATAATAATAGTTATGGGTTGTCTTTAAATTAATTTTATTATTTTTATCGATGGTGCAAAATTTAATAATTTTGTTTTTAATGCCATCTGATGGATGGTGCTTGCTAGAAGATTTTGGGCATTTTATCTCGATGATTCCATCATCTCCTAGAAGACCATCTGGACTAGCACCTAAAAATGGTAGATTTTCGTCTACAAAAAGTCCACATGGCTGCACCTGAAAATATAAAAACATTAAACAAATTCTCTATATTTTTAAATATTAGCTTGTTTTTTATTTAAATACTTAAAATAAAAATATACTTTAACTCACCTTAACATCAAACTCTTTTTCAAATTGGGAAATTAGTGCTGCTATTACCTACAAATGTAGAATAGAGAAAGTTTTTCACTTTATTTGCACACGATGTTTTCTTTTTCATTTTGCAAATGTCCCCAAAATTTGATGCGGTCAACCTGTGAACTCTTTCTTGAAGCCACAATTGGTTATTAGCCTGTCCTCTAGTCAATTCTTCTAATTCCTGCAGTTCTTCTTTATTTTTGTTCAAAGATGACAAAAATTTTAATTTTTTTTCTTGAAAAATTTCTTCAGCTAAATCTGGTGATAATTCAGCATCAGGTCCATAATCTTTGTCATGAGGCACCATTTTTTTTGGAATAAACTTTTTCCCAAACACTCTTCTAAGTTTCGTCCTTCTCGTTTTTTTTTCGTTCTTGCTTTTCAACAAATATTCTGGTGAATTTCGGCAAGTTTTGTTGTAAAGCACTATAATATCCACCATTGGCCTTCGAATTGGAAGAAATAGTTGCAGCAGTGCATCTGGTTTCGTAGGGAAAAATTTATGCGTTTTCCACCTATAAACTTGCAAACAACAGAATTATATTGTTCAGCAACGTTCGTGTCCATATTTATAATTAGGCTATTTGCATGACTAATTAAACGTTGCAAAGCAATTTGAATGTCGCCTAAGAGTCCACATTCTGTCATAGCTGGAATATAATTTTGACTACTTTCGGTACACCTAAAATATTTTAAATTCTTGCATTCTTTATGCTCTCCAAAAACGTGGCATGGAATATTTTTAAGGTCCACCGATAAATTTTTTCCTGCAAATTATTTTGTTCATTGCATTTATATTTAGTTGCTGCTCTAATGCAAATCCTGAATCTATGCGCGTTTTTTTCAAGAACTTTGCGTAGACCTGGAGGGACTGGCGAGATTTTAGATTCGCTTCGTTTCTTTGCTGCAAAAGAAATAATTATTTTTACATACATCAAATAAGAAAAGAGCTAAGTAAAGATAAAATTAAAAAATAATTTTGTGATATAGATACCCAATGGACTAGTTTAGTGATTTTTTTTATATTTGCATCTTATAAAATAGGTTTTTAGTGGTTCAACTGTACAAATAAAATTTTTATAAAATTAATCCTCTAGCCATAATCGGCTTTTGAAATTTAAATGTAATGGTTACATACGTCATAAGTGGTAAGTGACGTGTTTCAATAAGATTGGTAGAAAATTTGCAATGTTGTCGACATGCTTTAATATTAACCGAGAAACTTATCTCTCTCTTATTTGTTGTCATTAAAAAGAGAGAAACATATCGATATTTTTGTTCTCTGATTGACACTTTATCAAATAAGGAGTAAAACACTAAACAAAATATTCTGTCATTTTCGTTAGTTTAATGGACTGGGAAAGTGTGACGTCAAAATTTGTGTTCTATGCTGTTGAACTGGGAAATGTCAACGAAATGATTCCAAACGGTAACATTATAAATCTCCAGAAATAACTTTTGTTTGAGGTATTTTGTTATTATTATACTTTGAAATATAACGGAAGTATCATAATTAAATGCATATAAGCAAAATTTTTCCAAATTCGATTTTTAAGGTACCATTTTTGTAAGTATTCTTAAAATTTATGACAATGCACAACTTTGAAGGTTATGTTATAATATTTTTACGGAAATTGTTCGTCTATCTACTTTAGTGATATGTAAATCATATGAATGAACAATTACCAATGAAAAAACAGTAATTAACTCCCAAAAATCAAGAAAATACAATATAATAGTTAATAAAACTTATAAAACATACCATAAAAAAAGTTGTTTGGAATCAGTTGATTTGACGCTTACGTCACTACTTTCCCAGTCCATTTGTTGTTTGGTTGTGTTTGGTTTATGAAAGAAATTACTTCTATACTATTTTTGGTTGGAAAATAAAAATCCCTAACACCTCTTGGTGTTATAGCGGTTCCTTCAAAAATAACCAATAGAAGTAATTGTTCTCTCGGGGAGTAACCCTTCTATCGGCACAGTGAGAGAACGAATTTCAAGAATACCGTTTTGGCATTTTCAATAGAACCACACCCACTTTCTATTGGCTGTTCTATTCTATCACCGTCAAGAATAGGGGTCTTGTTTGTTTATTACAGATAAACACGATTTTCTCTCCTGTCATATATCTTGTCAACTGGTACAATCAGTTAGTCACAGAACACGGTGTTTTGTCCCGCCAGTTCTTTGAGAATACTTGAAACGAACGTAGCTAAAATGTGACAACGTTGACTTATAAACACACTTCATTATTGGTTATTAGTTGGCGCTACTTTTAAAACTTACTAATTAAATATTGCTAAATTTTACGAAATGAGAAAAATTAATTGCAAAATGAATACCAATATAAGTAAGTAGGTATCTTATTCTAAATATATATTTCCATCATTTTGATTAATATGATCCTACTAAACTAGTCCATTGTTATTAGAAAAATAGAATACTTACTGCATATTTCTCTTATTTTCTTGGAAAAATGTCGAAGTAAGTGATTACGGCATTCCACTTATTAGCCTAACAAAATTCAAACCGTGCATTTCCACGTTTGATTTAAAGCCTTCCACTATAATATCGGCCTCTATTGATGTTGATGATCCTTTCCAGTTTTTAAAATATTTATGGTCAGGAATGGGATCAATTTATTTAGCAGCTGCTCGTTCACAAAAACTACAATATTTATTCCTAACCCCCAGAAATAAATTTTTTTTTCGTTCTTGCTCCAATTATACAAGACTAAAAAGATATTGGTACTTAGAGCTTACAATTTCTATAACTTACCACTCCAGATAAAGATAAAGCATCGTAGTTTACAGAAAATATGACCTTTTACTCCAAGCTCCATCAGCTATAACCGAAATGAGAGGAATACCATTTTCATCCACCTCATTCATATCCTTAGCTAATCGAGCTTCTTCCTTTCCAGCTTCACACATAAGTTCCCATGAAATGGATTTAACATTGAACCAAATGTATACAAAAATTCAATAATAAATCAATCCACAAATTTTTTATTAGTTACAAACCAGTTTTGCTTAACATCAGACCATTATACAGGATGTAAATAAAAGAAAAAATATGGTATAGACCATTACAAGATATTTCGTCTTGACTTCTGTTTACAATATGATCTTACAATAGTAATCCCTTCAGTAGAAGGTCAATAAATATTATTCAACAAGCGTATAATGATGGCTATTATGCGCGTGTTGAATACTATACTGTATCCACAACTATGTATACAGGGTGAGTCATAACTATTGGGACATAGACTAAGGACAGGTTATTTGGACCAAAATATGGCTATTGGGCCAAATATGCCTTAATATAATGTTGCTGAGAAAAAAGATACAGGGTGTTAAAGTTAATTTTTGTTTTTCGTTTTTTGCTAATAGTTTCTCTGTATATTTATAAATTGATATCAAAATTGGCACAGAGGCATAATCTTAGACAAGAAATAGTATTTCTTTTACAATTTTACGTTATGTCATAGAGGGCGCCACGTGGATCATTCCTAATGATCAAATTGAGTCTAAACTTTTTCTGATGAAATTTTTTAGTAATTTTTATTAGAAAATATGACGTAAACATAATTTTTACGTAAAATTGGTACTCTTGTTTAAACATGATAATTTCAACCGTTTTCGATAAACTGCTTAGAGTCTTAAAAAAGGATTTCAAATATTAATTCATTTATGAAAAGTATGCTTTGGACTGTCAGATAATTGTTGTTGGTAAATGTCATTTGTTCAGAGTAAATTATTTTTGATGTGACAGTGTAGTGTAATGTTGCATTTTTTAAAAGTAATCATTACTTTTTTTGATTGAAATGCCTCGTCACAATCATTTTACTAATGAAGAAATGCGAAATATGATTTGCGTATACGCACAAGAAAATTTTTGCGGTCGTTCGGCAGCCAGAAGGTATGGAATACGCAAACAGAAGGCAACCAAATCACTAAACTTTTGCAAGATTATATCGTAGTTTAGGTGAAACTGGGTCATTTCACACTAAAAATCGGGGTGGTCGACCGAAACAAATCACACCTAATCAAGAAGATGAACTTTTGGTTCGAGTAGATGAAAATTCTGAAATAAGTTCACGACATCTATCAGCAGCAACAGGAGTAAGTCAGTCGTCTATAATTGGAATTCTAAAAAAAGAGAACCTCCATCCTTATCACTTCACTCCTGTTCAAAATTTACTTCCAACAGATCTTCCACGACGGTTACAGTTTTGCCAATGTATTCTGAATAAACATCGCAATGACAGACACTTTATTAAGAATATTATGTTCACCGACCAAGCAACTTTTACCAGACGAGGGGTTAAAGTACAATTTTGTTGTCTTGTACAATAAATAACTAAGTATGTATTTATTACCATTTTATTTTCTAAAAATGTACCTAGACTTTACAATATAATTGGGAACTGTGGTAAATAGGAGACATTTATTATGCTAATTGAAAGATAATGATAATGAAACGTTAACAACTTAAAAGTGACTGTTAACATTTCCTACATCTTATGGAAAGATCTATCAGAGAACAATAGCTTTCTGTTTTATTTTTTTAATATGAATTTTCTACTTAACGCATAGACTACATCACGGCATTGGTAATTAGTCTAACAATTATCTTAAAGAACGGGTCATTAAAAACGGCACTTCTTCATCATATTGCACACCAACCGTCAGTACACTGTAAAAAAAAGTTGCAATAAACCGGGCAAAAATTTAAAGTTCAACAGAATCCTGGAGTTAAGGATGATGTAACTTTACTTTGGGCACCTGGGCATTCTGGTATTGAAGGAAACGAAAAAGCGGACCTTCTAGCTACAAAAGTTACTGAAGGAAGAAGCATTGAGTTCTCTTCAAAGAAAAAAAGAGTCGTTCTTCACAGGAAAACACTCCTAAACAACCCAGGAACCCAGAAACACCCCTAATGACCACAATTATTCTCGTTAAAATCGAAAAACAAAATATTCTAAATATCGTATTATGACCACTTATCCCTTACCTAAAAATATTAAAATATGATGATTAAAAGAAATTTCTTAGTACCGATATAAATAAGTACGTGCGCCATTGATGTTTACAACATTTTACGATTTAATGTCTTTTCTTAACATCTGTTTACCTATCAGTTCAAAATTCGAGTTAATCAAACTTTTCTAATATGAACAAGACAAATTATTTCTACATCCTAAATCTTGCATTAAAATCATGGTCATTTCATTATTTCAAAAAATAATTTTTGTGGTTTACTTTCCGTGTTATGTAAAGCAAATATACATCAAATATGTGGAAAAAAATTATTTTTTTTCCATTTTTGCAAATGGAACAATATCTTAGTTTTGTTATTATTTAATTCAGGTACTGTTAGTATTTTCTGCATGTAGTTTTTAACGGTGTAATGTGGTATTCACTAGCAACCAACACTAGACTAATCCTGGAGGTCTGTCTGACGGTTATCGGCTACGGTTCATAGTCCAGCAGACAGACGCGCCACTGCGTTTCGAACTCCTCTTCTTTTACTTCTTCTACTTAGCTTTAATTTAATCGAAAAATTAGCAATTATGATTATTAATTGAGGGAATTATAAGTTCTACCGGGTGTATATATATATTCGTTCACATTATACACCTTACCTATTATAAGCCAGTCGCTAAGACACTAGATGGTTTTCCAAAGTATGTTCTCACCAAACAAACGTCATATTGTTTTTGTACGACCGTATACAAGAGTATTAAAAGATTATATTTACATTGTAACATGTTAGAAATGCTTTTAAAACTAGTGTTGAAAGTATTTTTAACACGGTTTTTTCCAATCAAATAACAATAATATAGTCTATATAGAAAGGACAAGGAATAATAAATCATTCATTTAAGTAGATTTCATAGACGTACCAAAATATATTTTAAGAGGGTATACCGTAAGGTACATTTTGTATTGAACGAATGAGTTGCAGCTATGCTAAAGAATATACGATTTAGGTCAGAGGTAACGGGATGCACTACTTTTAATAAAAAAAGCGATAGAGGTACATAAATTTTAGTAAGTTTGATAAAGAATGGCAACACAGTTTATTCATAATACAAAACAAACCAATCTGTAACAATAATTATTTTATATATTTTTGTTCTTTTTGTAGGAAGATTAATTCAAACTTTGAATATTGTCACAAATAAATTACAATGAAATATATTTTTAAAAAATTAATTAAAGTCAAGATGACAAGATATCGTTACAATTTTTATTAAATTCAAAGAAGCAAAATGAATATTTTTTATTTGTATTACTCCTATATGTAGTGTTTGGGGAATTTTTCTCAGAAATTTTAAAGGGCAAGTGGCCTACTGTAATCGGCTTAATACGATTACACCCATTTACAGATTATTCGATTATTGAGAGGGATTTTCCAAACAACCCAGTTTTCTTAGAAACAGTATCGGAAAGAAAGTAGGTACATTAAATCAGTACTTAGTATTAGTTCTTTGAGTAAAGTTGTATGAAGTTGTATGGTAAACAATTGGAATATATTTAAAACATTTGTTGAATGTTAATTGTGCAAGTACCAAACAATGTCGATAAGCCAAGGACCATCTAAACGATCAAAAACAGGTCCATTATCTTTAAATGAAAAAACTCTGATATTGAATTGTTATATATCATTGAAAAACAAGGATCCAAGTGCAAGTGTTGATGATATTGTGGAATTAACGGCTGCTATGTTGTGTGTTGCTAAATCAACAATTTATTGATTACTAAAAGAAAGCAAGAATGGAACTCTTCAACCTCCTAAAACTACTTTAGGCCAAAAACCAATTGAGATCGATGAGTCATTAAAACAAAGACTAAGGCGTAAAGTCCATGGATTTTACTTACGAAAGGAAATTCCAACACTTGACAAAATTATGACATCAGTGCAAGAAGATACGGACTATACAAAATTCTCCAGAATGACATTATGCAAACTTTTGAAAGATGTGGGTTTCAGATATACAAAACATAATAGAAAATCTCTCTTGATAGATAAACCGGAAATAGTTTTTTGGAGAAGAGACTATTTAAGAAGCATTCGACATGCCAGAGAACAAAATTTGAAAATCTTCTACTTAGACGAAACATGGATAAATGATGGATATACAGTTTCCAAATCTTGGCAAGATGAAAACATTAAAAGCGGAAGGCAGGCATTCGTGGAAGGTTTGTCGTTAGGTTTGCAGCCACCATCTGTACAAGGAAAAAGACTTATCATTGTCCATGTTGGAAGTTCTGAAGGTTTTGTTGATGGTGGATTATTAACTTTTATTTCAAAACGCACGGGGGACTATCACGAAGATATGAATGGGGATGTCTTCGAGGAATAGTTTGTTCAAATGTTGGATCTGATTCCAAAAGGGGCTGTTATTGTTATGGACAACGCAAGTTACCATTCATGGTTACGAGAAGCATTGCCCACAAGGCGTTGGCGTAAAGCAGAGCTTTTGGAGTGGCTTATTTCGAAAAATATTAAGTTTCCAAAAGATCCACTAAGGAAAGAACTTTACAGAATTGCAAAAATGAACAAGAATAAATACAAAACCTACATTGTAGAAGAAATGGCTTCTTCTCGTGGTATATCAGTTCTTCGACTTCCCCCTTATCATTGTGAACTTAATCCCATAGAATTAATATGGGCTCAGGTAAAGGGAAAGTTGGAAAATAAAATACTTTTAAAATAAAAGATGCTGTGAAATTGTTTGAGAGTGCTGTAAGTCATGTTAGTAAGGAAAATTGGACAAACTGTATCGAGCATGTTATCAAAGTAGAGGCAAATATGTGGAAAATTGACAATATTTGTGATGATTTAATCGACCCTATTATTATTAATGTCAACAAAGATTCTTCCTCTTCCGAGTCGGATATAGAATAAAATGTAAGTAATAAATGTATTCCAATAATTATTTCCTTTAATTTTTATTATATTATAATTTAAAACGCATTTTTTTCCCCAAAATACACACCACTGCATTGCGTTATTGCTTAACTGCTAATCCTTTAACAATAAAGAAACCCTAAACTTTGGTACAACTGAAACAAATACGGGGTCGATCTACCTGGTTTTTAGATTTACGGAAGAAATGTAATTTAAAGTAAGAGATTTATCAAAAATTTCATGGTGCTCCCTGTAAAGGTTTTGCATACTTAATTAGGGTTTATTACTTCTCGTACTTTTTGTAATACTATAGTTATATTCGATAATTATGCTCGAGAAGATAATGCGATTTTATCGTCATGTGCAATACAACATTTTTTCTATAGCAAGACTTCAAGTTCAGGTGAAAAATAGAATTTCAAAGAAAATTGTAATTCTCGTGTGGTTCCACCCCTAGCTTGTCTTAGTGCCGTCACTCTATTTATATAGGCAGTAGTCCGTGGATAAAAAGTAATAGTGCTTCTTCCAGTGGTTCGTTAAAGAAGAATCACTTATCTTGTGACGCGAAAATCATTATAAAAAATGTGTATAGTTCCTTACTTCAGCAAGGATATAACGCGGGTGCTGCAGCAATACAATTTTATAAGGAAAAACTTATCAAAAAATAATTTAAATAGTTTTTTAATGAATGTAAGAATATAGATTTTCTTTATATTATCAAAGAAATAGTCAAACATGTAAAAAAAAAGTGTATAGTTCCTTACTTCAGCAAGGATATAACGCGGGTGCTGCAGCAAGAGTAACCGGTAATTTAAAGAAGGTGCTTCTAAATTCAGTTAAACGAATTGTTGAAAATTCCATGGAATCAAGAAAAAAGCGACTGGGAAAAAGATTTGATAGGGCGAAAAATTGTGGAAGTGAAGCACATTTCAAATTTAAAATAAAATACAGGGTGTTCCGTTTAAAAAAACATAAGTTTGGTTTGACACCATCTTATGAAACACCCTGTAAGACTGTAACTAATTTTAAAATGTGAAGTTTAAAGATACCTACAATTTTAGTTAATATATTTTTTTGTAATTTTTACTGTAACAGATCTATTGAGCTTCCTCTACTAATCAATTACCCTGTATAATGAAAAAATGTGTCATTGAAAAACAAAAAAGGGGGGATATACAGAATGTAAGAGGATGGTATTAATTATATTGAGTAAAAACTAGTAAATAATGCTGGTTATAAAATTTACTATTAAATAAAAGAAAAACTGTCAATAAATAAATAAAAGTTTGTGACATTGATTTTGGTTTTTCTTTTCGTCTATTATAAACGCATACGACTTCCTATATAGGCAACATTTTCGATGAATCACCATCTCTTGACATCAATTAGTTAGTTCGTTTCGCACAAGACAAATTCTTCGAGAACCTGTCGCTTATCTCTAATCCGACTATTTACTTCATTAAACTATCTCCTTCCTTGATTCAAGTGAAAAAATGTGAATGGCATTCTTTCGTCATAAAATTAACTATTCAAACGTGAAAAAACTATGGTGAAAATATTTACTAAAAAATGTATGTACAAAAAGAGAGCGCGCATTCTTCAGCTGGTAATTCAGGGGTAACCGTTAGGCATTAACCTCAAAAAGGAGCATATTTGGGAAATTGTCTACGAGAGAAAGAGAAAACAGATGCGCCGATACAACAATCAACAAATCTTAAGCGTACTTGCTGCGAGGTAGATAACACGCAGCCGGGCTGGCCCACATTTAATTTGTTTTAATATATTGAGATGAATGGCTAAGCTTCAGTATAATTAAAATGTAAAACTTACTTCAATATGCAAATATAAAAGGATATCAGAATAATTTTCATTAAAATATCAACTACGTTTCTTTATTTCATTTAAAGTATTCATTATAATAATCTTAAATGTGAAACATTCAAATAGATGGAGAATGTATTTGATAACTTTATCTTGGATAGGATCCAGTAGTTTTATTCAATAACAATCAAATAAGCCCCAATTTATATAGCTTTCTCTGGAAATTAAAGTTAGAATTTAAAACTATTAATTTAATTCATATGTTTAACAAACAATTGGGTAATTTAAGTAGTTAAATGTTTAAATATTAGTTATAAAGTGGAGGTACTTACATGGTGACAGGTAGACACTTTGTAGCCTTCGATAACAGATATGTATTCAGACAAAACATCATAACCTGAGATATACCTAAAAACATAAAAACTGTATAAATAAATGTTGTCAGACAAAGGTGAAAACAGTGTATAAACTATAAATGTTACAGTGATAGACAGAGCAACCTTATTTAATGATAAAAACTCAGATAGTGAATGTTTAAAAGGCTATTTCAACAACAAATTGATATGAGACTATGTACTTAGAAAAGGATGTATGTAAATTAATAAGTTAAGTTTGTATATTAGTTGTAAGATGTTAATCTTTGATAGTATCAAGAGATTTCAGTTAAATAAGTACTTATAATAGTTAATATCTATTTCATATAATAGATTAAATTAAAAGCTTAATTTTTAGCTTTAATTTTAATATTTATTAAGTCAAATTAGTATTTAAAAGTTAATGCATAGATCTAGATTTAATTTATGTTATTAGCTCAAATTTATAGAAATTCAAAGTGTTCAAAGTTCAAAATTCAAAAGGAGCACATTTTAAACATCAATTTTATAAGGAAAAACTTATCAAAAAATAATTTAAATAGCTTTTCAATGATTGTAAGAATACAGATTTCTTTATATTATCAAAGAAATAGTCAAACATGTAAAAAGATTTTATTATTTTTCGTAAATTTAGGTTAAATTTTGCAAATCTAAACAATTGAGTTCCTAATTATATGTCATAATTGTCATAATTGAGAAAAAAAATATAAAAAGGCCAGAAAATTCAATTTTCTCTTTTAACCTTTTAGTTGTTTATTGTTCTGAATTTCTCTCTCTTGTTTTTTCTTTTTTTCTTCGACTCGTGCTGACCACGTCGATTGGTAATTAATTAACACCATAAACTCATTATTAATCAAAATTTGAGTAGATCTGATTATTCAACAAAATATTATCAACAAAGTATTTTAACAGTATAAAAGTACTTACTAATAAATTCAATTTATCAAAAACAATTCAGTTTATGGCAGAAGATACATCTCATCGTTTCTGGAGATACAGCCTAACCGAGCGGACATCTTGGAAAGCTGGTGACGACTATTTCGGGTTTCATCTAACTAGCAGCACCAACAGCATTGATATTGTTACCAACTGAATAGACAGTTATACGAGGTATATGCATAAAAAACTTATTTATTTGTGTACGCATGATTTTGTAATTGTAAATCCAGGTTGGATAATATAATTTGTCAAGTTATATTTCTTTTGTGTTTAATTAATTTTTGCATGTGATAAACAATTGAATAATATTAATAGTTTTATGTAGAGCTTGTATCAAACAATTTTTCAATTATAATTTAGCGTTTTATAGAGTATTCAAATTGAGTTTTCTTGAATCCTACCCAAGGTAAAGAGTCGGGTTTTAAATTAAATAAAATAATAATTTCACTGAGCTAGCAAAATTTTTATAGGGCGTCCCACTAATGCCTAAGGTTTTCTAAACAACTAATGTTGGACGACCTGCACGAAATTGGTCTTGGAGTGAACTACGGCCACGATTGAATTTACCATACCATCGATAAACACTGGTCCTCGATGGAGCTTCATCGGCAAAAATTGAAGTTGCTGAGTTAATCCACGTCGAAAGTTGTAAAAAATAATCGCACGAAAATGTTCAGGAGCCTCGTATGTCAAAACGTTCTGGGTACGTATAACCTCAAAAATGTTAAAAAAGTAGCATCGTCAACCTGACGATGTTATTAATAGTTTCATAGTTATTGGCAAAAATCCGAGACCATCTTTTTGTCTTTTCGTTTTTTGTTAATAACAATCAAAATTAAAGGCAGAAAAATTCAGAATTTAATTCTGAATCCGAAAAACCAAACCCGATATTTTTTAATTTATTCCAACTCTTTTTCGCAGGAAACCCACTTCTCGACTACAATTTTTTTTTACTTTTTAGTCAATATTTCATACAAAATATTTGATCTACTTCTTTAGAAACTGCAATCATAAAACCAGTTCAAAAAAACACGCCTGTATTTTATCTTAACATCCTATTATTAGATTCCATTGTTAAACTTTTGATTGCTATATTATTTTTTCATCTTCCTCAAGCTGTTCTATTCTCTTATTTTTTTCTATCTGTATATTTTTTGCTTTTAACACTGGTATGTCTAAAGCCTCGTTTTGTTTAATTCGCTGAAGAGTATACTGTTTCTAGTTCTCATTGGTGTATTACGTAAGTTTTTTAAAGGCTCTATTATCTAGTTAGTCCCAATAATCTTTTGGTACCTTCTTTGACAGTCTGTAGCCCTTTGTCTCGTTTAGTTTCTTCCCATAAATAGCATTTTTAGACATGTACCTTCTTATTATTACTAATGCAATTTCTGAAATATTTGTTTTAATCTGCCTGTCTGGCTAATGTGTGTTGCTGACATGTGGCTAGGGTTTTTATCTTAAATATATAATAAATAATTTAAATATTGTTACAAATATTAGTAAATAATTTTAATAAAACACTTTATTGTGCCAACCTTTTATTATAGGCTAGGTTAGGTTAGGTTAGGTTAGGTTAGGTTAGGTTAGGTTAGGTTAGGTTAGGTTAGGTTAGGTTAGGTTAGGTTAGGTTAGGTTAGGTTAGGTTAGGTTAGGTTAGGTTAGGTTAGGTTAGGTTAGGTTAGGTTAGGTTAGGTTAGGTTAGGTTAGGTTAGGTTAGGTTAGGTTAGGTTAGGTTAGGTTAAGTTAGGTTAGTTTAGGTTAGGTTAGGTTATGTTAGGCTACTATAGGGAAGTTCATCTTCCTAATAACATTTAAAAATAATGGTTTTTAAAAAAACTAGCTATTTTAAACTCAATGACAGCAGTTTCTCTAAAACTAGCATCGTCAGATTGGCTGTTAGAATTACGTCTTATCTATGTATAAAATGAAGACTCAATCAAAGTAAACAGAGTAATAGTGGAGAACTTCTAAGACTTATTTGTTCATTAACTACTTTAAATTGTTGATCTGCTAGATGTCTTTTTATTTCAAGTTCTTAAAGGAAATCTAATTTTTTTTTATCACAAATATGTAATATTTGAATGTCATTGGTGTGTATGAGTGAGTCTGGATGTTCAAGTAGATGTTTTGTACAGTTTGACTTGTTGTAATCTATACGCGGGTTGTCTGAAAAGTTTCCAACCTCAACATGAAGATGGCAGCACTCGTAAACAAAAGTTGGAGAATGTGTTTGAGCATGCTTTGAAAGGTACCCACTAAAATATCAGCCATTTTGGGAGCGCAGTTGTTGTTTGACAATTATTTAAGTGAGTCGATGTGAGTGTTTTTATGAAAATGGAAAAAATCGTCGAGTATCGAGCTGTCATTAAATATTTGTTTTTGAAAGGCAATACGCCTACGCAAATCAAAGACAAGTTGGACGCTGTGTATGGGGACTCTGCACCATCATTTACCATTGTGAAGTTTTGGGCTGCTGAATTTAAACGTGGCCGTACCAGCTTGGGTGACGATGAACGTTCGGGAGGTCCAAAAACTGCAACCACTGACGATTATATCGCTCAAGTTCACCAAATGGTGCTAGACAACCGTCGAATTAAAATTAGAGAGATAGCAGAGGCTATAAACATGTCCAAAGAACGTGTTTGTCACATATTGAATCAAGAAAGCTGTCCGTTGTCGCGTTTGCTCACTTTGGACCAAAAACGTGTTCGAATGAACATTTCCAACTCTCTGTTGGCACAGTTTAGGCGCAATAAATCAGAGTTTTGGCGCCGATTAATTACTGTAGATGAAACTTGGATACACCATTATAATAATAATAATAATATTGCTTTATTCACAATTACGAATTTACAAAATAGAAAAAGTTGAACATATAAAAAAGTAAATAAAGCCTAGATGCCGATAAGTGCAAAACACTTGTTTCAGCAGGAAATGATATTTCTCATAAAGTGAATGAACACTTGTTTTGAGATACTTATTATTAATTTATCTATAAATAAGAATATATAAAAAAATAAGTATAAAAGATTAAAAGATTTTGGATCAGATACATACATGCGCTAAAATTTATATATAAGATGGTATAAGCTATGAATATTTAAGAAAAAATTATACAAACATCAGATATCTTAAGTTGACTATTTATTTTATATTAGGAAAAGAAAAGTAGACAGATTATAGATCAAAACAGATTATTTATAGTATCCCTGCTTTTTTGAAAAATGTATTCTTTTAGCAATTTTTTAAACATATTTAAATTTCTAATTTGTTTTAATTGTTCTGGAAGGCTATTATAAAGTTTCGGTGCGAAACTCCAGAAACAAAAACAAAGTCAAAACAATGGACTGCAAAGGGGGAATCGCCTCCAAAAAAAGCAAAGGTTATTCCTTCGGCTGGGAAAGTGATGGCAACTGTTTTTTGGGATAGTCATGGAGTTATCTTAATCGATTATCTTCAAAAAGGAAAAACCATTACAGGAGCATACTACGCATCATTACTTCACAAGCTGAAGGCAGAAGTTGCCGAAAAACGGCCACATTTGCAGAAAAAAAGAATTTTGTTTCACTAAGACAATGCGCCGTCTCACACCTCAGCGGTTGCCATGGCGAAAATCCACGAATTACGTTTTGTACTGCTTGACCACTCTCCTTACTCACCAGATCTAGCCCCAAGCGACTTTTTTTGTTCCCTAAGCTAAAAGTTGCGTTCGGAGGACAGAGATGTTCGTCGAATGAGGAGGCCATCACCTTCGTAAACAACTATTTTGCAGAGAAAGACGCCGAGTACTATTTTGACGGGTTGAAGAGATGGGAGCATCGCTGGGAGAAGTGTATAGACTTACAAGGAGACTATGTAGAAAAATAAAAATTAATTTGAAGAAAAAATGTCTAGTATCTTTGTTAGTTCGGAAACTTTTCAGACAACCCTCGTATGTCCTAAGTGCTCATTGAATTGTACTTCAAAATTTCTTTGTGTTTGACCTATATCTATATATACAGCTTTACATTTTGTAAACACTAAATAATTTGAGTAATTTTGTTTTTACATTTAACAATTTTGTACCAACATTATTTTGTGTTTCAAATAAAACTAACGTTGATTTTACCGTGGATATTATTTTTGAAATTGTATCAGAAATATTTCCACAATACGTAATATCTTTAATTACAACTTATAATGTTAATACAAAATTACCCTTTTTACAAAATTAATTGTCCATTAATGAATTAATTGTAAGCGCAAAAATACTTTACACTTACATAGCACACTCTTTTACCTACGCATCTAAAATTTAAAATATGAAAGTAAAACAATGAATTTAAAAATTGTCATTTCATCAGGAAACTAGATCACCAAAACAACATGGCGAAGTGTTTAGCGTCAAAACAACGACATTATTTTATAATAAGACAATAACTGAAAGTAATACCCAACTTAAGAAAGCAAAAAATCATTGTTAGATTGTTTAAATAAAGTTTAAAGATGATAAAAAAATTGGCGCATTCGCCTTCGCTGCGGTGCCACCAAATTTATTGGTTAAATCAGAATCATTTGATTTGCCAAATTCATCATGTATTTTTGGTAGCATCTTCCTAGAAATTATTTTTAGCAGCAATTCAGTACTAAAGAAAATCTATTATTAAGTGATATGCATCTATATTTCGCTTTTCACTATTTGCAGGAAACTTTTTTTAAATCTAAGTGAAACTTTTGAATTATTTTCGCATTTTTAATCCTCCTCTCTTCCGATAATAAATTGGTTTTTTTGTCGTTTGCATGTTTCACTATTTTCCTGAAGTGGGTTCGTATAAAATGCCGCCCCCCACGGAAAGAATGTATAGATACGGCCTTGCGACAAAACAACAACAGAACTATCGACATTTTTGTGCTCGAACCGCAACAGCACCAGTCGCAGTCACCTCCTCCTCCTCCTCCACACCCGCCCCCCGCCCCTCTTCTCGTTCTCGCTCTGCCACTGTGACTGCGACGACAACGTTAAAAGTAACTGTGCACTTTCATGAATGGAATTCCATTCATTCTCACGAAACGGAATAGTTTCGAACAGGCCCGTATTTAGGGATCTAGAGAGATGGAGCTCCTTTACGGGATGCTGCTATTAACTTATTAATAAAGTTAAATACGCAAGGAACATATACAGACTTCTGTAAACCTGTGTCGTAGTTCTACAGTGTGTATAAAAGCCAAATGGAATAAATTCATTATTTCGGTTACTGTACATATTTATAAAAAATCCCGAAACACGTCAAATTTAAATTATAACTTGACATTCTTTAACGTGAAAATGCAACCCCTACCTTAAACCCCCTTAGAATGACAGGTACAACCCCCAATTTTTTAAATGGGAAGTATAGGCTTGAGATATATCATTTGAAAGGTCTCTTCATTCTCTATTCAAAAATGTTATTGTTTTTAAATTTAATGCAAAAATTAACATAAAAAAAATTAATATCATGTTGTTACCGAAATTCGCTACAATACAATCAAAAACTAAAATGTAATGCAAAACGTAATAAAATGTAGAACACGAAAAATAACTATGAATGTTAATGAAGTAGATGTTCAAAATGTTCTCCGCGAACGTCTTGGCAACATCCTAATCTCAAATAAAACTGTCTTCTAACATTATTTAACATATCAGGCGTGATCGACCTAATCGCAAGCGTTATTCGTTCTTTTAAGTCATTTAAATCAGAAGGTTTAGTTTTGTACACATGGCTCTTCACATATCTTCATAAAAAGAAATCTAATAATGTAAGATCAGGTAATCGCGTTGGCCATTCAATCGATCCTCGCCTCCCTATCCACCGATTGGGAAATATTGTATCGAGGTACTGCCGGACATTAAGTTGGTAATGTGGTGGTGCTCCATCCTGCTGAAACCATATCGTATTCGCTGGAACTTGAGGGTTACCTGGATCAGGATATAAATTTGCCAACGTTGGAATGACATCATTTTGAAGTAGTGCCAAATAATTGTTGCCATTCAAGTTGCCCTCAATAAAAAAGGGACCAATGATATTGTTCCCTACAATCCCTGCCCAAACATTAACCTTTTGAGAGTATTGAGTGTGTTCTTCTCTCATCCAGTGAGGATTTTCCGTGGACCAGCAGCGGCAATTTTGCCGATTAGCATGACCGTTAAGTAAAAAAGTACACTCATCAGAAAACATAACGTCTTCTAATTGGATAATATTGTTATCCAACATGTCCATCATTTGCTCACAAAAAAATGTTCTCCTATCAAAATCGTCTTCCATGAGCTCCTGAGTAGGTATCATCTTATACGGATGCAATTTATTTTCTTTTAATATGTTTGCTATCGATGTATGGCTAGCATTGAATGTAGTGGATGCCTGTCTACTCGATGTATGTGGGTTTTCCTGAAACTCAAGCAACACATCTAATTTGAGTTCATCACTCAGTGCATTGGCAGCTGCTTTTTTTATCTGCCTGACCAAACTCGCGAAACTGCTTTTCTATTTTACTTATTGTTCCTTGGGATATAAGCGGTAAATTAGGAAATTTCTCATGAAATAGGCGAGTTACTTTCTGTTGTGTTCGGATGTTATCTCCGTAACCAATCATTTGTAAAACTGTTAATTTATGCATTTCCGTTAATCTAACCATTTTTCAGAATTAAATTGAACAAACTTTATATTTAAATTACAACAATGACAACTTAAATAAAACAATTTACTACTGCTTGTTAAAATAGCGTTGCCACGGAAATTCTTTAAAGTTTTTTAATGGTTACCATCTAAAAACCACATTGCTATGGTTTTTGTTCACTTTCTCATTATCAAGACCTAAACGGGAAATAAGTTTTAAGTATATTGTAATAAGTTTCGAGTATATTTTAGCGAATTTCGGTAACAACATGATATTAATTTTTTTTTATGTTAATTTTTGCAACAAATTTAAAAACAATAACATTTTTGAATAGAGAATGAAGAGACCTTTCAAATGATATATCACAAGCCTATACTTCCCATTTAAAAAATTGGGGGTTGTACCTGTCATTCTAAGGGGGTTGAAGGTAGGGGTTGCATTTTAACGTTAAAGAATGTCAAGTTATATTTTAAATTTGACGTGTTTCGGGATTTTTTATAAATAAGTACAGTAACCGAAATAATAAATTTATTCCATTTGGCTTTTACACACTGTATAACTCTTATTGTATATAACTGTATACAATGCAAATAAAAGGAATACATTCGTTATTTCGTAAACCGGCTACTTTAATGAAAAATCCTGAAACAGGTCGATTTTTATTTTTAAATAAAGGCCATTCTTAAGGATACCTTTTTATTTTTGACGTCATCTATGTGCGCGTGATGACGTCATCGCTAAAATTTTTAAATGGAAAGGTAGGTTTTGTAATATATTATTTGAAAGGTCTTTTAAATATCTATTCAGCCATATTAATATGCCTAAATAATTCATGTTTATTTTCGGTTAAAAAAATTAATACATTTTAATTACTTCAATTAATATTTATTATGTATTATAATTTATTAAATACAAAGAAACCTAAATTAAGTGCTCAAATTGTCTGCCTTTAGCTAAAACACAGTGAGAAAGACGTACCTCCAACTGTTCTCGAACCTTCTCTAGAACTTCCTGAGTTATTTATGCAACCTGAATACGTATTGATATTTTGTGTTTTATTTTGGTACACTTTACTTTTCAAGTATCCCCACAAAAAGAAATCAAGAGGAGTCAAATCAGGTGACCTAGGCGGCCATTCTATTGTTCCTCTTCGACCTATCCACCGATTTGGAAAGACGTTGTCCAAGTAGTTTCGGTCCAAGAGAGCACAGTGTGGAGGTGCACCATCTTGCTGCAGCCATAAATCATTTGTATTTGAAAATAACCGGTTCAATTCTGGGAGCAAGAAGTTTTGAAGAAATTCTAAATATCGAGCACCTGCTAAGGTTTCTTCAAAAAAGTATGGTCCAATAATCCAATCACCTATTATTCCCGCCCAAACATTAACTTTCTCTGGGTATTGAGTACCGTACTCTTGCATCCAGTGTGGATTGTTCGTAGCCCAGTAGCGACAATTTTGGCGATTGACATGGCCGTTTAATAGAAATGTAGCTTCATCAGAAAAAAGAACCTTTGATTAAAACATGGTCCATGTCATTATCTAATGCTACTTGCCGTGAAATGGTATGAGGATGACGTCAAAAATAAAAAGGTATACTCACGAATAGCCTGTTTAAAAACAAAAATCGACCTTTTTAAGGATTTTTTCCTTAAAGTAGCCGGTTTACGAAATAACGAATTTATTCCTTTCATTTGCACCACACTGTATATTGACTGTAACGATCTAGAGCGTTTAAATAAAAATAAACATCTTGTCATAATCTTCGACAGTCACTTTTCTTTTATTAAACATATTATAACTATAAAAGTTGCTGAAGCACTTAAATTGTATGGTTTTATAGTTAGGAATAGCAGAAACCTCACTAATATCAAAGCCATTAAATTATTGTATTTTTCTTTTGTGCGTAGTAAACTGGAATATGCCTCTATAATTTGTTCATGGTATTAATACCTATATTTAGTTTTGTATTTGTCATTTTGTTTATGATTTTTGTGTTATTCTTTCTTGTTGTTATTTTGAAATATAAAAAAAAACTGTTCTTTTAAGAACAAAAACAGTGTAATAAGTGATAAATGTCAAAATAACTAAATAGTCGCTGCAAAGAACTGGTACCTTCTTTGATAATTTTTTTTTAAAGAGGACGAGACAATGGTGGCTCTTTCATACCTGTTGCTGCTGTTCGAGAGGTTCGTAAAAAGTTTTAAACAGTATATTAGACAAAATAAATCAAATGTGTGTTTATTTAACTTAGTTATGGATATAAATCATGTAACAGCCAATTCAATCAAAAGCATTTTATTTTAGCGTGTGGCAGCTGCACACAACCTCAGTATGGCTACAGTTTCCTGTATTTCAAAAACTGTGAAAGACCATGGAATATTACAGTCGTCTCCAAAGAAACGTCGGTATGAAAAAAGAGTAACTAATACCGATGTATTAAATACAAGTGGAATTCGAAATGTAATCTACAATATGTATGAAAAAAGTAAGCCTTTTTCCTCTGAACATAGCTATTTAAATTCTTTTTAATTGTAAGACCAGAAAAAATAAAATTATTTTTTTGTTTTCAGGAGAGGATGTAACTTTAAATTCTTTACTTACTGAATTAAAAGTAAGGCACTTATTTGAAGGTTTTCGAAGATCTTTATAAAATTAATTAAATGAAATTGGTTTCACATGGAAAAAAGATGAACCAGGAGCTTCCTGATATTGCTGTAAAACGGGTTAGATTTTGAAGGAACTACATTAAAGAAAAAGAAGCAGGTCTATATAAATTTGTTTTTATTGATGAAACATGGATATTTCAAAAAGGTAGCATAAATCGTTCATGGCAAAATAATGATAAAAGGAGTGTCAAAACGATTAAAGTTGATGGTAAAAGGTAATATCTCTGGTTATTTTAGGATAATTAATAGTATATGTCTCTGTACTTATTTACATGGTAATTTTAAATGTTTCTGTTCAACAATATGTTTTATTTTTCGTAGATATATCATACTCTATGCTGGGAATGAAAATGGGTTTATTGACGGTGCGAAAGCAATATTTTCCTCAAAAACCAAATTAAGCGATTATCATGGTGAAATGAATCAGGATAATTTTTAAAGTGGTTTGAGAACCAGCTGTTAATTAATCTCACAGACCCAGCATAATTGTTATGGACAATGCTCCATATCACAGTGTTTTACTCCATAAAACACCCAATACAAGTTGGAACAAACCACAAATTAAAGAATGGTTGACTAGTCGAAACCTTGATTTCACAGAAAACATGCTAAAAGTTGAACTTCTGAACATTGTTAATAGATAAGAAATGAAAGTAGAGGCCGTGGATTCTGAGTAGACCTGTGACGTCAACCGGCGCAGTACACAAATTTGTGTTTGAAAATTGTCCTATTAACTATACTCATACATTTCAAGGATCTAATGCACCGCTGCCATTCAGTTGTGCGCAACTATTTACGACGTCACGGGTCTACTCAGAATCCACGGCCTCTAATACTTTAGATTTTAAGCTTAACTTTGTAAATTTCCTTGGGATAATCATTTAATTTTAAGAAATAAACCGCACCAGTCATATATATGGCTGACCATTTAGCCGAGAAATATGGACACAAAGTGTTACGTTTACCCCCATAGAACTTATATGGGGTACATCAAAACAATATTCTAACAGACACATTGGCAGAGACGGAACCACTGAAACAGACTGTATAAATATGTGATCTGAAGCTCTTGAAACGATTACACCAGAAATTTGGAAAAAAAACCATCCATCATACTGAAGAGGAAATTTTTAAATGGTTTGATAGAGAGAGATTGTTGGATACACTAAAGATTGCACCAATAAAGAAACTGAAACTAGTAGTGATGAATCTAATTATAGCGAATAAAAGCAAATATTATTATACTCTTTATTTTATTAAACCCATATACCCAAAAGGAAAAAAATATAAAAATTATGTTGGTACTTTGTTTGATGTCACTTCAAATAAATTGTTTTGGATAGTTTTATTCGAATCGATCTTTAAATCTTGTAAACTTATAAAAGTCCGGCAACACTGTCTATACGTGTCGACGTAAAATTATGATGACGTGTATCAAATTTTGTTTTGCACCGACTATATATTAAAAGAAAATTGCCAAAATTAAAATTATTAGGCATATTTGAATTCAGGTCTCTCATTAATACAGTAATCTTTTTTTTGGGTATTTGTTTAAGGACATCATCCATCTGGTTATAAAAAAATTAATGAATCAATTTCATGAAGTATACCAAAATGATAAATGCAAATTGCCTGCACAATTTCACAAATCTTCTGGATTTCGTTCCTTCTTACGTTTAAAATTTTTATTAAAAAGAGTGTGTTACAAATTTTAGGAATAATTGGTCATATATATATTTTATTTACATGTTGTAGAACCAACATATGACAATTTATTGACATTAGAAGAAGAAAAAAAGCAGAATAATGTTTGCTTTCTAGACACTTATTGCCATATCTACAACTTTTACTGTCCCATAAGCAGTTTTCGATCATTTGTTCGAAAGATAACCGCGAACAGTAGTCATTACTTAGCGTGTTTCGACGATAATTGAAATTATTTTGTTCTCTAGTAATTACACAATTATTATCGATTTTGCACATAGTAAACATCCTAAACTACTTAAGTTATTCTCACTTAATATCTTTTTATATATTTTTAATTATTTTTTATGTGATTTTTCACTTCTAATGCATATACTGTGTTTGTTTTATCGGCGAAATGCTCGATCGTATTGTTTTAAATAAAACTATTATCGTCATAAAAAAATATCGACGATGACAAGTGAGCTGGACTTGTTTAATTGGTACTTTTTTATATAATTATCGGCTTCGGAGTTGAGTTTTTTGTTGTTGTTCATGGCTATCGACTTGCAGAAACAGTACCTAGCTAATGCAATACAGAAGTCGTAGCACAAAAAGGGGTAGATATAAATAATCTTAATTTAAATAGAAATATATTTGCCAACTATTTGTATAATCGGAATGTTTTTGGGGATGTGGCAATAAAACCAAAGTGTACTCGTTTTAGAATTTATTTACCGAGCTTTCGAACCTCTATGGGTTCATTTTCAAGGTCTAAAAATGTTTTATAATTTATAATTGTAAAGAAATTATATAGCAAGTAATAAAACAAATAATACTTACATATCTAGGTGAGATTATAGGTAAAATGTTGTAAAAAACTGTAATAAATGTGACATGTTTATTATAAAAAACTCAAAAAACAATATGATTTAAACATTTTGATTGATTTGTTTAATATATAAATTGTTTAAAAAATTAAAAAAATCGAAGAGTTGTCTTTTAAATTTTTATGTGACTGATTTACATAGCCTTCCGCCACTGTAGAAGATTGCCAGTCACCTAGTCGCTTTAATGATAGCAGATCACCTCCTGCATCAACTAATATAGTGGCTGCCGATCTCCTAAAACAGTGGCCAGTATATTGCTTTGGTTCCGGTAGCTGAAAGTATTCAGCAATTTTACATGGTGTACTACCGATTGTGTTTATTCCCAAAACATGTTTTGTCATCATTTTTACTACTAGAAACTAATTTTTTTAGGTGAAGTTGAGAAAATGTTCATTCGCATATAAAACTCGACAGTCTAAATGACATGACGTTTTTTCCATAACATACTATGAGAAAATGAGACTTATTTTAAAGAAATTGTATGATGTATTGCCGACATTTAGGGGCATTACTAATATTAATAGTTTTTTAACGTTTTTCTATTTCTATTCTATTCTTCTGGGGTGCGTTTCATGCATGTACTGGAGCTCTAGGCTCATTGTACCCCCCTGAAGTAATCATACCAGGTTCGTTTCCTTCATGTATTCTAGAATGTCCCTGATATTCGCTTTCACGATTTCCTCTGGCTCAGGAAACTGAATGCCAAAGTGTCTCTGTCTAAGCCACTTAAGGCTCGGACAGTGACATATTACGTGAAGAGGAGTTT
Source organism: Ophraella communa (assembly GCA_035357415.1). Taxonomy (NCBI): domain Eukaryota; kingdom Metazoa; phylum Arthropoda; class Insecta; order Coleoptera; family Chrysomelidae; genus Ophraella; species Ophraella communa. The sequence goes on along the minus strand of CM068982.1, from coordinate 9,461,154 downwards.
CGTCTTCCTCACCACATTTTCTGCATAATGGGTCCTCAGCGAGTCCTATTATGTTCATGTGTTTTCGGAGATGGCAGTGTCCTGTAAGCAGTCCCACTGCCTTTCTCAATTGGGTTCTACTTAGGCTGAGTAGTTCTGTAGTTTTCTCCCTGGATGGACCTGTTATGAATAATCTGGATTGCCTGAGTCCAGGCAGTTCCATCCAGAGTTTCTTATGTTGTTCCCTTAGTCGTTCCTCTATTGTTTCCCTTACATGTTGGTATGAGACCCCACATGTGGGAAGAGGTCCGATCAGGGTTCCTTCTGAAGCCTCCCTGGCTAGGAGGTCAGCTTTTTCATTTCCAAGAATCCCTGTATGTCCTGGTACCCATTCATTTTCTATTTACACCCGAATAAAAAAAAATACATTTATGAATTCATTTTTATAATACACGTCCAAAATGTACACCATGGCAGGTACTGGCGACTTTTCCGAAAGTAATATGAAATCCATCAGCATAGCCCAAATGTAATCAAACTTGGGATATGCCCCAAGATGATATGCAAAGGAAATTCATCACAAAGTTGAGTAGTAAATCTGAATGAGATGAAGACTCCATACAGGATTTAAACCAAAATGCCATAAAGTTAGAAGTTAGAAGAGGGAAGTGGAGTAGGAGTTCTGGACCGAGAGCCAATTAGAATTGAGACAAGCTGAGATACTTCTGGAAAAGTATGACCAGAAGAGATATCTCAGCTGCCTTAAGCTTATAAGAAACTATATAGGGTTGGTAAATTAAGTAAAGTGCAGATTCTGTGAATAAGAGGTTAAAACCTCACCAAACAAGGTGGTTACAGTTCTGTTCTTGTTTTTAATAATTAATATGTTTTTTTATAAGTTACGTTATTAAATTTTTTAGCTCTTTTTTTCTTCAGCTGAAACATTTCTTCCAACATTATCTTGTAAATCTTGCAGATTTAGTAGAATTAGGAAGTAGATTATTCTAATATTTGGTGAATGCGCTACATTAAACAAGTGATGGCATTGTAAGAAAAGCTCCTCCCAAACATTAAGCTGTAAAATGCAGTGGCGGAGTAATCAAACCTCTAAAACGTAGTAAATTAAGATATCTTCTTTTATTCATATCAAACCAACTCTGCTTTTCACGCTCGTCTTCGGCTCGCTCTCGAAACTGAGGAAGCAGCTTTTAAGGTCTATTTATAAACTTGCAGTTGCCGTTGCCGCTCGCAGTTGCCGTTCCCGTTGAAAGTTATAAAGCTGCTTTCTCATTTGCACATTTATATTTACCGTTGCCGTTACCGTTCGCCGCTGAGCTTGACGTTCCCTGAGACATAACGAAGTTTTAACTTCGCCTATTAAATTAACCAATCAAAACCCAAGATGTTTTATTTATTCAACTCTGTCTGTGAATATGCGTGTATTATACATCTTTGCTTAATTTAACTCATAGCAATTGTAGAAGTATTCCCAGATGACCTAAATACAGGGTGTTTCAAAAAAAGGTAACACCGTCTCTAGGATAGGTAAAAAACAGAAAAATAATTGGGGTTTGCTTAGTAAAATTTTTTTCTAACGCCATCCGTTTTCAAGATAAAGGGCGTTGAAGAAAATAAAAAATTACACATTTCTTACGATTTTGCCGAAACTACTGGCACCATTGCAATAAAATTTTATACGAATATGTTTTGGAAGCTGATATATCCCATGAATTTGTTTTTATAACTAACTCTCATAGAGGGCGCTAGTTACACGATTAATACAACGTATTATTCAACATAACTTTTTTTAGGGTAGAATTATTAGTCAAAACTCCAAGTGACCATAAACATCGTTTAATTCTACACCAAAAAGGTACTCTTGGTAAAACTCGATATTATGTACCGTTTTCGGAATATTTTGATTTGAAAATTATGAAGTAATAACCGCTCCTCGTATAAGTTAATGATAAATTTATTAATGAAAAAAACTTACAATAAGAAAATTAAAATAAAGACAAAGAACATAACATAAAATTCAATTAGAGTAAATGTTCAAAATGTCCTCCGTTTTCACGAATACACAAGTCTATCCTTTTTTATAAAGAATCCATTAATCTTCTTAACGGTTGGGGATCATCTATGATGTCATTAAAGTGCCGTTTAATTCTGTCTATTAATTCTTGACGAGATTTTACCTCTGTAGCATAGACTTTTTCCTTAATATACGACCAGATTGTGTAGTCCAAAGGATTAAAATCGCATGACCGAAGAGGCCAATGAATCGGAGCTTCTGCACCTCTACCAATCCATCGATTCCGAAAATTGTTACTCAACCAATTACGACACCTTCTATCAAAGTGCGGTGGAGCTCCATCATGCATAAAAAATAATGATGTTCGCTCATTTATCAATAAGTCTTTTAATATCTCAAATAAGTGATTATTTAGAAAATCAAGTTACATATCACCACTTAAATTTCCAGGTAGAATATGATAACCTATTAATCTGTTACCTAAAGTTGCTGCCCAAACATTAACTTTAAATGAGTGTTGGTAATGTGATACCATTTTGGCTTGTGGATTCTAATCACACCAGTAGTGTGCGTTATGGGAGTTAAACATACCTTGTCGCGTAAAGGTGGCCTCGTCCGTAAAAAGAATACATTTTAAAAAATTTGGATTGAGGGCTGTCCTTTCTCGCAATGTTTCACAAAAATCGACTCTAACCGGTAGATCGTCCGGCAAGAGTTCTTGAACTTGTCTGTAATGGTAAGGATGTAGCTGCTGCTCTTTAAGTATCCGCCAAGTAGTTGAAGAAGATGTATTTGTTTGTCTTGCCATATTCCTTACACTTAATGTTGGATTTTGATCAACTAAATTTAAAATAATATTTTCTTTATTAATTGTTCTTGTTGTTCTTGGTCTACCTGAATTTATTTTCTTTGGTCTTACATTCCCAGTTTCTCGACAACGTCGTTCAACTGCTCTAAATGTTTTTTTACTTGGTAAGTTTCTTCTAGGAAACTTTTCTGCATAACGCGTAAAAGCTGCACTAGAGTTTCCTAAACACTCGCCTAAAGTTAATAACATGTCGGTGTATTCAACATTTGAGTACATTTTGTTTAACAATATCTATTTTTACAAATAACAAGGTTTCAAAACTCTATTTATTGTTGACTTATTGTCATAACAATCAATAAATGTCAATTTTACATGGCAAACTTAGAGAGAAAAGCGAACTTTATCATTAGTTTATACCAAGTTTATAACAGGAGCGACTATTACTTCATAATTTTCAAATCAAAATATTCCGAAAACGGTACATACCAAGAGTTCCTTTTTGCTGTAGAATTAACCGATGTTTATGTTCACTTGAAGTTTTGACTAATAATTCTACCCTAAAAAATTTATGTTGAATAATACGTTGTATGAATCGTGTAACTAGCGCCCTCTATGAGAGTTAGTTATAAAAACAAATTCATGGGATATATCAGCTTCCAAAACATATTCGTATAAAATTTCATTGCAATAGTGCCAGTAGTTTCGGAAAAATCGTAAGAAATGTGTAATTTTTTATTTTCTTCAACGCCCTTTATCTTGAAAACGGATGGCGTTAGAAAAAAATTTCACTAAGCCAACCCCAATTATTTTTCTGTTTTTTACCTATCCTAGAGACGGTGTTACCTTTTTTTGAAACACCCGTAGATATCGTCATCGATTATATCAAGTTACTAACATTATAGTAACAAAAATCCTTAATAAAACTTCACGAAAATTCAAACTTCATAATAAAAACAATAAACAAAAATCGTTCAACTCTCTTTTTTTTTCTTTTTCGAAGTATTGGCCGAATTTCAGTCATCATCAAACATCTAGTTTATAAATTGTCACTACGAGCGGCAACGGCAACTGCAAGTTTATAAATAGACCTTTCTTCTCTACTATTTATTATATTACAGTGAAATATAGAATTTTTAAACATCTCTTCAACAAGCTACTCACTGAAGATGAAAATTTAATACATATATTTAATAACAAATGGTCATTAAACTAATGCGCATAAAATTTCTTTGGTAGGGAGTAGGTATACCTACATCTATATACACTGCTCAACAATTAAAGTGAATATTACAAAAATCTGTAATTTTCTTTTGTCATTGGTTAATAATAAATCAAAATTCGATAAAATAAGTTTATGAAAAAAAAATAGTTACGCAATAAAACAGAAAAAAATGAAAAGTGTTAAATCATTTACTGCGCAGGTCATAAAGTCCTTTCACGAAAATTAATTTCGTGTGGGTCCACCTCTAGCTTTCCTTAGTGCTGTCACTCTATTTGGCATGGTCCTTATTAAATTATTAATAAATTATTAATGGTGATAGAGGTACATAAATTTTAGTTTGATAAAGAAAGGCAACACAGTTTATTCATAATAGAAAACAAACCAATCTGTAACAATAATTATTTTATATATTTTTGTTCTTTTTGTAAGAAGATTAATTCAAACTTTGAATATTGTCACAAATAAATTACAATGAAATATATTTTTAAAAAATTAATTAAAGTCAAGATAGCAAGATATCGTTACAATTTTTATTAAATTCAAGAAGCAAAATGAATATTTTTTATTTGTATTACTCCTAAGTATATGTAGTGTTTGGGGAATTTTTCTCAGAAATTTTAAATGGCAAGTGGCCTACTGTAATCGGCTTAATACGATTACACCTATTTACAGATTATTCGATTATTGAGAGGGATTTTCCAAACAACCCAGTTTTCTTAGAAACATTATCGGGAATATTATTTTAAAAGAAAGTAGGTACATTAAATCAGTACTTAGTATTAGTTCTTTAAGTAAAGTTGTATGAAGTTGTATGGTAAACAGTTAGAATATATTTAAAACATTTGTTGAATGTTAATTGTGCAAGTACCAAACAATGTCGATAAGCCAAGGACCATTTAAACGACCAAATACAGGTCCATTACCTTTAAATGAAAAAACTCTGATATTGAATTGTTATATATCATTGAAAACAAGGATCTAAGTGCAAGTGTTGATGATATTGTGGAATTAACGGCTGCTATGTTGTGTGTTGCTAAATCAACAATTTATAGATTACTAAAAGAAAGCAAGAATGGAACTCTTCAACCTCCTAAAACTCCTTTAGGCCGAAAACCAATTGAGATCGATGAGTCATTAAAACAAAGAGTAAGGCGTAAAGTCCATGGATTTTACTTACGAAAGGAAATTCCAACACTTGACAAAATTATGACATTAGTGCAAGAAGATAAGGACTATACAAAATTCTCCAGAATGACATTATGCAAACTTTTGAAAGATGTGGGTTTCAGATATACAAAACATAATAGAAAATCTCTCTTGATAGATAAACCGGAAATAGTTTTTTGGAGAAGAGACTATTTAAGAAGCATTCGACATGCCAGAGAACAAAATTTGAAAATCTTCTACTTAGACGAAACATGGATAAATGCTGGATATACAGTTTCCAAATCTTGGCAAGATGAAAACATTAAAAGCGGAAGGCAGGCATTCGTGGAAGGTTTGTCGTTAGGTTTGCAGTCTCCATCTGGAAAAGGAAAAAGACTTATCATTGTCCATGTTGGAAGTTCTGAAGGTTTTGTTGATGGTAGATTGTTAACTTTTATTTCAAAACGCACGGGGCACTATCACGAATATATGAATGGAGATGTCTTCGAGGAATGGTTTGTTCAAATGTTGGATCTGATTCCAAAAGGGGCTGTTATTATTATGGACAAGGCAAGTTAGCATTCACGGTTACGAGAAGCATTGCCCACAAGTCGTTGGCGTAAAGCAGAGCTTTTGGAGTGGCTTATTTCGAAAAATATTAATTTTCCAAAAGATCCACTAAGGAAAGAACTTTACAGAATTCCAAAAATGAACAAGAATAAATACAAAACCTACATTGTAGAAGAAATGGCTTTTTCTCGTGGTATATCAGTTCTTCGACTTCCCCCTTATCATTGTGAACTTAATCCCATAGAATTAATATGGGCTTAGGTAAAGGGGAAAGTTGGAAAAAAATACTACTTTTAATATAAACGATGTTGTAAAATTTTTTGAGAGTGCTGTAAGTCATGTTAGTAAGGAAAATTGGACAAACTGTATCGAGCCTGTTATCAAAGTAGAAGCAAATATGTGGAAAATTGACAATATTTGTTATGATTTACTCGACCCTACTATTATTAATGTCAACAACGATTCTTCCGAGTCGGATATAGAATAAAATGTAAGTAATAAATGTAAGTATTACAATAATCATTATCTCTTTTCATTCTTTATTATATTATAATTTAAAACGTATTTTTTTCCCAAAATACACACCACTGCATTGCGTTATTGCTTACCTGCTAATCCTTTAACAATGAAGAAACCCTAAACTTTGCTACAACTGAAACAAATACGGGGTCGATCTACCTGGTTTTTAGATTTACGGAAGAAATGTAATTTAAAGTAAGAGATTTATCAAAAATTCCATTGTGATCCCTGTAAAGGTTTTGCATACTTAATTAGGGTTTATTACTCCTCGTACTTTTTGTACATACTATAGATATGCTTAATGTAATTCATATCGGGTGAACATGGTGACCAGTTCATTCTTATAAAACCGTGATATTCAATGAGATAATTAACAATTCTCGCATGGTACAATTATTGGCTCTATAACCATGTCCCTATATCGTGCAGCAGTTATTGCCATATCCATTAACATCACCAAATCAGTGCGGCCATCCTAAACTTATGCCTCCCTACACGCAAACTGAGATACCACCAAAAAGAGTGGTTGACGCCATCAAACGTTCATTGTATCGCTGTCCTCATTATGATTCCATTACGAGACTAGGCTTAAAACTTATGTTTTGAAGAGTAGAATTTTTTAAAAAAATTTGAAGGATACAAACAATAAAATTCTTAACTTTGAAATGAAAAAAAAACAATCAATTTCATGATGAATAATTTTTTGTATAAATTTTTCAAAAAGTTCACACGAAACACGAAATTTAAAAAAAAAGTCCCAAATCGGACAATTTTTCACCAAGTTAAGGCTATTTAAAAAAAAATACCCGAAATTTTCGAAAATTCCGATCTCTCGATTGGCTGAATGAAAAAATTTTAAAAAATTCATAGAAACCTTTTTCGAAGGGTACAAAAAGATGCCCAAATTTCAGCTAAATCGGAGATGTAAATCCAATCGATAGGATGAGCTGGCATGGAATGCCCCATTTATGAAATTTAAAGAAATATTCACTTCAATTGTTGAGCAGCGTATTTCTGACGCACACAGCGTGTACACTGAATTTACGTGTTTATAGTCCTCATCTAACGGCTCTTGGTTCTTAAATGTCGCGGTTCACAAACTCTTGATACATAGATAACTATTATTAATTCGTGAAGGTACATAGAGAACGCGTCTGGTGTTTCTCAGATATCGATGAAATAATACCCACATCGCCAAAATTCTTGGACCCCCTTGCAAATTTTAAAACAAAATATTTAGCATGGCCTTTAGGTATTTATTTCACCAATACTGGGCATCTAAAGAATAAATTAATATAGAATATCAATTAAACACTAAGTCAAACCACAACAAATTTAATAGTAAAAATACAAAAATCGCGACTAGTTTCGGTCTTAGACCATCATCAGGCTAAAAATAAAAAGATACAGTAAGGTAAGTACAAGAGGCATAAACTTAAAAAAGAAAATCTTACCTATAATGTAAAAGTAAATACACTTGTACAAAATTAAAAGTTACATTAGCCTGATGATGGTCTAAGACCGAAACTAGTCGCGATTTTTATATTTTTACCATTAAATTTGTTGTGGTTTGACTTGGTGTTTTATTGATATTTTATATCAGCCACATTTGAGTTATGGATCATTCCTTCGAAATTAATATAGGTTTGAATGTGTCTTCTTTTATCCGGAAGTAGATGTCAAGATATTATGTTGCCATATTGAATGGCTCGTGTCAGAAATTTGCGAGCTATATCAGGAATACAGATATTGGAATTTAGCTCAATGGCGAAATATCCTTTAAATCTAATACTACAAGCTGTTTTATGTTTTTTGATTGACCAAAAGTATCTACATAGACCATCTAAAGTTGCACTTAGATAAAAATTTTATTGCAATTTAATTAATCAAAGAAATTTAAGTTTTCTCTAACCGCGCCTGTTTGTTATGATACCTTATTACGTGCATGTTATTGTCAAATGCATTTTACATGGAATTTCAACAGTGCAATTTTTGATGTTTACAAATATGGGTGAAGAAAAACAATTTAAAAGCATCTTTAAAGAGGAGGAATTTTCGTATATAATATCAAAAGAGAAAAAATTTTGCCGGCAAAATTTTCGAATGGTATGAAAGTTTGTTGCTTGGCAATTTACGCGAATGAAATTTTGTCGAAATTTCACGAACGAAAATTGCCAAAAAGCAACAAACTTGAATAAAACCAGAAGAAAATTTGGCAGGGAAAAAATTTTCTCTTGAATGAGATCCAATCTTCCAATTGGGGTGAACGGTAAAAAAGAGTCTGTGTGATAAAATCTTTGGTCCTCTTTTTCCCATTAATTTCAAGAATATTCTAACTGGGCATAAATTTTCGTTTGATGAATTTCCATTTGCTGCTTGCCAAATTTTTTGACCCGCCATGAGTTGTTTTCGAAAAAATTCTGCTGTATTCAATGCGACCCGTAAATTTTCCCATATCAATTTCCTTCTGGAAAAAGTTAATCTTGCAGTTTACGGCCTCATTGCCTCTCCAAGCAAGTTCAAATGAACAAAGGTGAAAAAACTTTTTCTGTGCTCCATCGGGGGTTTCTTCGTCGTAGCTTTTGATCATTTTTAATAGTTCTTCGGTGGATAATACTTTTGAACTGAGTTTTCTTTTTTCTGCACAACTTTGAAGCTGCCTTCGCTTGGTGTCTCTGGCCAATCTTGCACATTTGAAAGATATATCCGTGAAAGGGTCGATTTTTATGCCGTATTCCGTAAAATATGTTTCTTGTACCATTTTTACTGTTGTATTCCATATTGACTTTACAGACGACTCTTTATAGTCTTCACCATTGCCTTTTTTCATATTAAATCCTCGAGAATTTTTGCTAGTTCCGTTATGGTAGTACATTTTTCAAGTGAAAAATTTCTCACCCGTAGAAACTCCGAGAATTGGTTCCAAATAGAGCTTCTGGACTTCTCATTATTTCTTTTCAAAATTATGAAGACGATTCAATGACGTTTGTGAAACTGACAACTATAGAAATACCAGAGCCCTTAGTAACGGATCTGTCATAATTTTGTCCTGGCTATGCAGTTTTGTCAGTTAAAAATAGTCTAGTGAAATAGTCATGTAAAAACGCTTGTTGTATGAGGCATTTGGCGCATGAATGGAAATGTTGCGTAATTCCGTGAGTGCGTAAAATGCTTTGCTGCACGAGTTACGTACTATAATTTACCTACGAAATAAATTTCGAATAAAATGGTGACGTCTATTGAAAGTTGCTAAATGGTTTGCTATCGCAGCTGTGCATTTTTTAACGTGCGTTATAAGACATCTAACATTTATTTATTCAAAATTAATTCAATAGATTTATGTTTGGTCAGTAAAGATCAAGGGGGAAGTAAAATTTGCCTGGTTAACAGGTACTGGCCAGTTACACTGATCTTAGATGAATATATCCAGAATTAGGTCTAATAACATAAAATAATGAAAGATAGTACTAACTAATAACACTAAAAATTTAAAGCAACAATAATTTGAATATGTTGTGTTGCCTGCTTTAAAATACCGACCAGGTACGCCTCTGTAAGTCTGCCTTTTATTATTTCTATGACTGTTCGGACGTGTGGACACGCAACTCTTTGAAATGTTTATTAGATGCAGAATTTATATTTAAATTCCAATTAGAAGCATTTCTTACATGATATGTCATTTCTTTGTAATCGAGAAAATACGCAAATGTGGGTGTAGGTATTCTAGGACGGTATATTAGATTTAAAAAAAAAGTTTTAAAGGAATATCTGTCTTTCTGTCGACCATGAACTATGATCTTATATAGAATGAGGTGCAGCTTAGGGGATACGCTATTGCTGATTGACTAGAATACGTTAAAATAACCAAAAGTAGGTCAATAGACTGAAATGTTATTGTCCTAGTTACGAATATAAAAATAAAATAGGAGTTAGATTTTATATTATAAGTTCAGATCCCAAATCAAGTTTTTATATCAAAATACTACGAATTGTTTATAGTAAAATTACGGGGAATAATGGATTCTATTATTACTGTAATTAATGTTTTGCTATTACAGTAATTTAAATTAAAAAAATTGTGTTATTCTTGAATGTCAGCTACTAATAATACATGAAAGTATAGTTAGTTGCCTATGTGTCAGGTTGAAGTCAATCAACCAAAAATATTTAAACTAGTATGACATGTTGCATAAATAAATTACAGTAGTAATAAAGATATACGATTTTTAAAGGGTATAAGAAACTTTATCATTTAGTTATGGTAATTAAAAGACTTATTTATGGCTGCGTTTAACTTATGACATTCAGTAAATTATTATTTAACCAAGCATAACGGATAAATTGTTGTGGGAACTTTTGTATTTAGCTCGGGGTCTGAACTACATTTTATTCTATGCAGGAATTGTTTGTTTTATAAAAATAAATCGTTGGTAATATTAAAAAGAATATGTGGTAAATTATGACGTTTAAGTTTGTGCAGCAAAGTAACAAAATATTAGTTTTATGTAAAAAAGCTTTGTTTAAATTTGGGAAAATGATTTGGTTGATTTTTAAGAGCAAATTATAGGTACTGACAGTGACGGATTTAGGCATGCTGCCGCTCTAGGCCCTGTTTAATGCGCCGCCCTTTTTGATAAAATGAATTTAATGAATGAATTTAATCCAATATTTTAATTTTAAAATAACTTCATTTATTGAAATATAATTTTTTAAATACAACGAATATATATGACATAGACACACACATACCATCTTTCACTAACGATCTTTACCATACAAATTTAAAAACAGAAATAGTTGAATTAATATTGAATCAAATGGTTGATATTATTGTTTTCCCCATTCCACTGACAGATACTGCAGCGCCAACTATCGGAAAAATGTCCGCGAATACCAAGCTTGACCGTTTTCTATCAAAAAAACAACTAGTTCCTGGGCTATATGCCCCAACGGACATTGAATTACATTCCAATAGAAAACGTGATGGCGACCGACTTCGTCGATACTCAAAACCATCCCTATCGATTTGCAAATCAACGGTAAGAATACTACTCATAGACCGGTTTCGACATTATTGTGTCTCATCAGTACGAGGTAAGTAGTTCTTCTCATCCCGCAGAGCAGGATGCAATTTGTAGATGTAATTGAAAATTTTTCCAAATATGGGGAATATCAAATGATTCTTTTAAAAAAGTTTTTTCACTTTTTAATAAGAATTGCAAAAATAAACAAGAATAAATACAAAACCTGTGAAATTGTTTGAGAGTGCTGTAAATCATGTTAGTAAGGAAAATTGGACAAACTGTATCGAGCATGTTATCAAAGTAGAGGCAAATATGTGGAAAATTTACAATATTTGTGATGATTTAATCGACCCTATTATTATTAATGTCAACAACGATTCTTCCTCTTCCGAGTCGGATATAGAATAAAATGTAAGTAATAAATGTATTCCAATAATTATTTATTTTCATTTTTTATTATATTATAATTTAAAACGTATTTTGTTTCCAAAATACACACCACTGCATTGCGTTATTGCTTACCTGCTAATCCTTTAACAATGAAGAAACCCTAAACTTTGCTACAACTGAAACAAATACGGGGTCGATCTACCTGGTTTTTAGATTTACGGAAGAAATGTAATTTAAAGTAAGAGATTTATCAAAAATTTCATGGTGCTCCCTGTAAAAGGGTTTATTACTCCTTGTACTTTTTTTGTGTGCACTATTGTATACAGGTAAGTGGGGTTCAATCAACATACTTTTGACCCCAGTATAAGTTATTAGATGCTATCAGGTCACAAAGTTGCATATATTAATAAAAATAATAATAGTAAATTCATGGGCGTCTTATGGCTGACCTACCTGTACACAATTTTCATTTGTGTGTTTATTTAAATAAATAAAATAAGTTAACAACACGTGGTTTCCCAGCACCAGCACTTCGACTAATTTCGACCTTGGCGAATTCAGCTGGTACATGTACATATGTAGATATATTTAATTTTTATGTCATTTATCCGGTCGGCTACATTTTCGTGAAAATGGGACAAATTGTGACCGAATTTATATCCACTATAATTAAGTAGGTCAATGGGTCTGTTCTATTTTACAATACAGCTTGTTTTTAGTACATTATAAAACGTAAAACATTTTCAGAATTAATGCAAATAATTCAACTCACTAAGGCACGTGTAATTGTACTAAAAATGTTCTTGAATATTTATTTAGGTATTTTTATAATATATTTATTTAATCTTATTTTAACACGTTCCCATTGTTAGTTTAAAGAAATACTAAATAATACTATATTTATTATTTATTCAACGAACATATAATGCTAGCTATTATTCACGATGATGAAGTTTACAAAACGAACCTTAGGTAAGTCATCTGAGCGAATAATAGCAATTATATGCGAGTAGAATACTATACTTTGTCCACGACTTTCAAATAAAATTTACTAGTAATTATAAAAAATCTTTATTTTTTATTAAAACAATAACTATCTTAATACTAAATACATACTTATACTATACTGTGTATTTTATATTTTAAGGGGTCTATTTTATACAGAATTTAATTGGTTGTGGTCTGGTTGATAGTTTGGTCACCATCATCCCTTATAGTTGTAAAATGATGTAAACATTTAAAGTCGACATTTTTAAATTTTCAACTTGTTTTTATTATGGAGAGAGTAAAATGAAAAAATTTCAAAAAAAAATTATACCATCTTAAAGCTTGTCTATAATTACAAAAAAATCCTACTAGATAACTTTTAATTGTAGTTCCCCGTTTTTGTTCAGGACCGGATTAAGTAAAAAAATGTACCCTCGAAAAAGTTAAAGTTTTTCAACATTCCCGACGATGCCGAAAAGGCCTTTAATATTTTGAAAAAAGTAATCACAGTTTCTAATAGATTTCGATGAGACGAAGATAACTGTTTTTGTTTCATTTTGGTATCTTTTACTGTCTGGGTTTTACTGGATTTTAGTGAGATTTTAAAAATTTCAAAACCTCGGGGGGTGAAAAAATGGAATATTTCCGTAAGGGATGATCGGATCTGAAAATTTCAGCTACAGTTTTCTTCAAAATTTATCGTAGAATCGGATGATATAAAAAAAGTTTAACATTTTTCTAGCCGTTTCCAAGCTAGGGTAAAAAAAGGGATTTTCACGAAAAAAATCACCCCCTCGTTAGGGGTAGTTTTTTTGGATTTGAAAAAATAGTCAAAACAAACTTACCCGCGATTACTAAAACCCAGGAAAAAATCATCAAAATCAAACAATCCTAAACCAAAAAAATAAAAATCCTTAATATTCTTATACCAAGCTTAGACATACGCGCTATTGTGACGTCATACAGTGAATAATGCTTCATTATTCAGTAGTGGATAATAGGTACCATTATACTTGAGGAAGCACGTATAATTAAGGGTTTTTAGGACTGTCGAGGACAAAATATATTTATGAATTGATCATTCATCCTAAATTTAGGATCAGATGGTGTTATATCCGGTGAATAAGGTGGCCACTCAAAATATGTGCATAGGTACAAACTGTCATTCGAATACCTGAAGAGCCTTCTTAAACTTACCTTTTTGACACTTGTTTTAAACATGGTCCATTAATACGTTCATTGTTCTAGGTAACTTTTTGTCTTTGAAGTTTCCATAATTAAGGAGAACAAAGTTTGGAAATAAAACATGTAAATATTATGCTCAATATATTTATTTATAAACTTACAAATAAATTCTACTATCACAGCAGTAGTTGGCTTTTAAGTTATTTTCAAATACAATAAATTATCAATAAAATCGCTTAATATCATCCTGTACATCGAAAATTGGAAAACTGTGGTAAACTTAATGCTTAAAAGGCACTTTTAATAAAATATATACAAGGGGTTCTAGAAATTAGAACAACACTTAGGGGCTAACAGTTGGTAACATTTCTGGGACGATCTGTATACCAAAAGTGTTTTTTAAATAAGAAAAATGAGATTTGGGAGTGGGAAATTTATACTAATATCATAAACTGAAAAAATTAATGTAGGGATATCTAATTTCTGTGAAATTTTAATGTAAAAATGAGAAATTTCAACAGATTATGTTTTGCAAGGTTTTTTATCAGCTTTAACAATGGGAACAGTAGTAAATGTAGTGTCTTTTTACCGAAGACCTGCCAGTCAAGTTCAAAAACTAACTAAATATCTTTACTAAATCTAACAATAGGTACATGAAATAATTCCTATAATAGTCAATAAAAAAACTGAAAAAGTAGAAAATTGTTTCCACCTGCACTCAGGATAAAGAAACTTAACAGTTTCTATACCAAGCTTGACCGTTTTCCATGAAAAAACAACTACTTCCTGGGCTATATGCCACAACGGACATTGAATTACATTCCAATAGAAAACGTAGACCGGTCTACGAGTAGTGTTCTTCCCGTTGATTTGCAAATCGATAGAGATGGTTTTAAGTATCGACGAAGTCGGTCGCTATCACGTTTTCTATTGGAATGTAATTCAATGTCAGTTGGGGCATATAGCCGAGGAAGTAGTTGTTTTTTCATAGAAAACGGTCAAGCTTGGTATAGAAACTGTTAAGTTTCTTTACCCTGGGTGCAGTTGGAAACAATCTTCTACTTTTGCAGTTTTTTTACGAAATCTATTTAAATTAAAAAAAATAAAAGACAGATCTCAAGTTATAAATAGAGAACGTCACTACTTGACAAAGGAGCAACAAAGGGAGCAGAATGTGGATACGAACGCTGAAAATAGCAATGAATTAGTTATGAAGCCTTAAATTGGGATACCAACTGAAACAAAATGAAAAAAAATACAGAAAACAGCATAAAACCTCAAGATATTACAAACATTTAGGTAGACAACGAACTGCATAAACAAGAAAATGGACTGTAGACCAGGCAAATAAAGCACAATAGGCAAAAAGAGCAGACTTTAACATTCATCAAATAAAAAAAAATAATGAAACAGAAAAGCTCTAGTAACCTGATGGAATATAACACAACAACTCAATATGTTTCAGTCATATAAAACGGATGCAAGAAACAGAGCACTGAAAAAAATTCATAAATGTCAGATTTGACTGTTTCCGCGTACCTTTAGCTTTTTAAAATCGTTGTGGTTGAGAATTGAACACGAGCAGTCCGCGTGAGAGGCAAGCACGCATTCCACTGCGCTAGCAGGCGTTTTAGAAAACATTGCTCGTATTGTAGAATTGATACTGTTATGTATTCTTGAATTGGATATCCTCATCTTAGCTAAACTCAGGTAATCTTTCATATTATGATTAATCTTTGAAAATTTCATATTTATACTATTCCAGTTAGGTTAGACATGGTACGTATAATTTACTATTGTCAAATCCAAGACACACTTTTTCAATGCTAGAAAAAAAAATATTTTTGATGGTTTTGATCTTAAATAGAAATTAAAAAGAACTTTAGCAGATCTAGCAGAGAAAGAAATAAAAGAGGAAATTTAGATGCATTTTTTCCCCTTGTTTAATTTAGACCATCGATAAAATACCTATTTCAATAGAACTTAAAAAATCAAAAATAAGATGACGTAATAATCTGATCCATTGGAATAAATATTACTTGTTATTATTATTATTTATACCAAGTGTTTTTTAAATTTGTCTGTTTCGCAACTATATGCTAATAGCATTTAAAGCACCAACTATGAATAATTCCAATTATAATATCAGATATAAGTATGATGTTTAAATAAAGGCCAAGTATTTTGTTATTTTAAAAAAATTTTTTTAGCAAGTTTATCTTATCATAACAAAAGATAAAAACAAATTAATGCAAGTGTGACTAACTATTTTTTTTAAATAACAAATTATGAAATTAAATTATGCAAATTTTAAACCAGATACGATATTTTTTTCAGTGTATATTCAAGTTGATACTACAAATACATCTCAGTTGTTCTCAAAAATTGCTCAATTTTTTTAACAAAATCTTTAAAATGCATTAACTGACCAAGCAAGCAAGCCTCATCCTTCAAGACCCCTATTTCAAAAATTTCACGATATTTCGACCATAATTCCACCAATTATGGCAATATTAGTGATGCTACTTAAAATTTTTAAAATCATAAAGTGTCATGGTCGATATTCTTTTTAAATTTCACTTTCTAAAATTTTTAAGCAAAGAATGAAATTTTAGATTATATTCATTACAAAATGTATGTCTATTTCATGAAAATGCGATGCTTCATTGTTAGGAAGGATCCAATTTTAAAAATTGTATCAATCGTATTAAAAAATAACTTACTATTAATGCCCAAATTATAAAAAAAAATTGGAACTTCTTCTATAAAAGCTCCAGTATAAAAAAAGATCTTGTTTGAACACAACTACTTATCTGTAAATTTTATATAAGTTTTCGAATATCAAGGCACCAATTTACCTAAAATTAACGACATTGCAACCCTGCAAATACAACAGTTGTCAAAATCAATAAATTACTGTGGATCATCAAAATAATAATGTGTCAAACAATATGCGTAGAAAAAATACAGTATGCTACTCAAAGTAATAAAGCATTCTGTACCGTGCAACTAAGAATTAAATTAATAGATAACGATTTTAAAAATATCGTTTTTAAATAATAATTACAAATAAATCAAGATAAATTGGGTAATTATAATTTTAGGTTGAAATATTTCAAAAAATACATCAAAAGGAATTATGGGATATTTTTATCCCAAATATATTGTAGTTTTATAGTGTTTGTGAACAGTGAAAATGACAGGCAGTTCAGTGGAAGATGACGTGCAAAAAACATCGTCAATGACAGAGGTGTGGGAAAACATTCCCACGTACAAAATCCTTAGTGGAAACAAATAGAGAGTTCTTACTTTTCCAAAACAACATAAAAGAAGTAAGAAAAAAGAAGAATATTCTGAAGGAGTTAAAATAACAATACAAATATAGTTATCATTGAACAAACTAAGTTTATTTTAATTATATTTAACCCAGAAGCACCCCTACGAATTGTTTTTAGCTAAGCCACTGGGCTTTTGATGCCTTTTGAATACTAAAAAATTAGGTTGTATACGAGTTAATTTTGAATATAGTATTGACCAATCCACAAGAACTGTTAATAATGTGAAATATATGCCAACGTTGAAAAATAAAAACCTTCAAATGATACGAGGGTTGTCTGAAAAGTTTCCGACCTCAACATGAAGATGGCAGCACTCGTAAACAAAAGTTGGGGAATGTGTTTGCGCATGCTTTGAAAGGTACCCACTAAAATTTCAGCCATTTTGGACGCGCAGTTGTTGTTTGACAATCATTTGAGTGAGTCGATGTGAGTGTTTTTATGAAAATGGAAAAAATCGAGTATCGAGCTGTCATTAAATATTTGTTTTTAAAAGGCAATACGCCTACGCAAATCAAAGACGAGTTGAACGCTGTGTACGGGGACTCTGCACCATCATTTACCACCGTGAAATTTTGGGCTGCTGAATTTAAACGTGGCCGTACCAGCTTGGGTGACGATGAACGTTCGGGACGTCCAAAAACTGCAACCACTGACGATAATATCGCTCAAGTTCACCAAATGGTGCTAGACAACCGTCGAATTAAAATTAGAGAGATAGCAGAGGCTATAAACATGTCCAAAGAACGTGTTTGTCACATATTGAATCAATATTTAGGCATGAGAAAGCTGTCCGCGTGTTGGGTGCCGCGTTTGCTCACTTTGGACCAAAAACGTGTTCGAATGAACATTTCCAACTCTCTGTTGGCGCAGTTTAGGCGCAATAAATCAGAGTTTTGGCGCCGATTAATTACTGTAGATATAACTTGGATACACCATTATACTCCAAAAACAAAAACGCAGTCAAAACAATGGACTGTGAAGGGGGAATCGGCTCCAAAAAAAGCAAAGGTTGTTCCTTCTGCTGGGAAAGTGATGGCAACTGTTTTCTGGGATAGTCATGGAGTTATCTTAATCGATTATCTTCAAAAAGGAAAAACCATTACAGGAGCATACTACGCATCATTACTTGACAAGCTGAAGGCAGAAATTGCGGAAAAACGGCCACATTTGCAGAAAAAAAGAATTTTGTTTCACCAAGACAATGCGCCGTCTCGCATGTCAGCGGTTGCCATGGCGAAAATCCACGAATTACGGTTTGAACTGCTTGACCACCCTCCTTACTCACCAGACATAGCCCCAAGCGACTATTTTTTGTTCCCTAAGCTAAAAGTTGCGCTCGGAGGACAGAGATTTTCGTCGAATGAGGAGGCCATCACCTTCGTAAACAACTATTTTGCAGAGAAAGACGCCGAGTACTATTTGGACGGGTTGAAGAGATGGGAGCATCGCTGGGAGAAGTGTATAGACTTACAAGGAGACTATGATGTAGAAAAATAAGGTCGGAAACTTTTCAGACATCCCTCGTAGAACTACCGAACCATGAGTAAGAAAAAATGGATACATAATGGGAAAACCTGTGCAAATTCAGGAAATGTCTTGTTAAGTGTCATCTTTCATCTTGTAAGAATAATTAACAAAACTTTTCAATTTATCTTAAGAGTAACCCACTTTAAAGCTTTGAAAAAACCTTTCTTATGAAATCAGTGCCTTGATATAATAAACAATCTGTGCTAGTTAGACTAGCAATATTTAATAAGTACCGTAAATATTTTTATAACAACTAAATTATAGTGTTTTCAGCTGGCCAAGCCCACGTCCAGAGCCATCATCACTAGAAATCCTACGATGGCTCCCCAAGTGGCAAGTTTACCGTTTTCACTACAAAACAAAAAATAATCTCTTAAATGAATGTCAGAACGAAAATTAAGAAACTTACTCTGTGTTCGCTTCGGGAATTATGTCATCGACCACCACGTATATCATTGCTCCGGCAGCAAATGCTAAAGCGTAAGGAAGTACTGGTTCTGCAAGACCTACAGCGAACGCGCCTAGCACACCAAATATTGGTTCCACCATACCGCTCAGCTGACCATACCTAAAGAAACGGAAATTTATTCGTTAGTCCAGCGGTTCCCAAACTTTTTCACCCGGCGACCCACCACCGTGAATTTGAGACGTTTTGCGACCCACTTGCATAAAATGCAACCCTAGTAGGAATGAAACAGCAATATTAGCAATCAAATTTTTGTTGGATTTTGAAAGACTAAAACCAAGGCTGCAGACAGCCAACTGTTTTGGAAAAAAAAATTCTTGCGTTGGAAATGCATGAAATTATGGAAAATGGCGTTTTTTGAGACGCTGAATCGAATGGTGGCATCAGTTCCTATATTTATTACCTGCACATTAATCATTAAAACAGAAGATGTTAAAATATATAGAATCACAACATGTCAACAATTTTTTCGGTTTTGATTACTTACCAAAAAGCTTTAAATGTCGAATAACCTGCAGCTTGCAATGGCAAACTGACTGCCAAACCTTCGGGGAAATTTTGAATACCAACGCCGAAAGCCAAGTTTCTGAAAAAAACAAATAATTAAATAGAAGTAGACATATTAATGTTTTGATAAGTGAATTAGTAATTAGTTAATGGCAATTAAAATATTCTAATCATTGAAATTTAATCACCTCTATTTCTAGTAACAATACAAGACAATATGGCCGATGTTACAAAATGGTAGTTTACAAACTTTGTCAGTACTACCTTGATATGGATTTCAAATGAAAGAGCTTGACTAGTAGAACACAGTTCACAATAAAAAACTTTAAATCCAAAATGACGGCCACTACAAAATGTCAGTTCACTATGAAAAATATTTAAATCCAAAATGGCTGCCATCAAAAAATGGTAGTTGCCTGCACCTTTTGTCACTACTACCATTATACGGATATCTATTGAAAATGCTGGACTAAAGAACACAGTTTAACGTGGAAAAATGTAAATTCAAGATGGCTACCGTTACAAAATGGTGGTTTACAGATGTTGTCACTACTACCACTACATCCTAGCTACCTGGACGCACGTAGAACAGTCCTTTAAAGTCCTCTTTCCGAAGAGAGATTGGGACTGTCTACGTACTATACACTGATGGCTCCAAAACTCCAGAAGGAGTTGGTGTATGGTAGCAAACCGAGGGTTGAAATCGAAATAAACCTCGGCACATATGTTAACATATTTCAGGCAGAGGTTTTCACCATTGAATTGTGTGCAAGAGAGCTGATAAATCACCCTCTTGTAAACAAAAACATACATATTGTATCAGATAGCCAGGTAGCTCTTAAGGCACTGAGCTCCAACCGGCTTAATTCAAAGCTGGTATGGAACTGTATTAAATCCTTATACTGTATTTGAAAATCAAGAGAGAGTAAATTACCAGAATAAAAACTAATTCGGTATGCAAAACTATAGTACAGTACGTGCGGTAAAACTTCAATATTTGTAATGCATTCTAAATTGTTTTTGTTAATTTCAATACAAAATTTATTAAATTTCTTGGACTATCACATTATTTTATGATCTTTCATTGTTACTACAGTAGGCCTAAGAGGATTAACGTGCGTCATAGGCGTAACCAGATTAGAAAGGGATAATTGTTATTTAACGAACTCCGAATGGCAACAGCTTCTAATGACAGATATTTTGACTTAAATAGTGTTTAAGTTTCTAGAAATGCAGTTATTTGATTTTCGATAAACGTGACAAATAGTAGTGACTAAAAATGGAAGCAGTTTGTGATTATACGCTAGTGAAAAAATTAAAACTAGACCATTTATCGCTCAATGAAAAGAGTGCTGTAGTGAATGTGTACCACTATTTTAAACATCAAAATCCCTCAAACACTATTGACAGTGTAGTTGAAACAACATCTAAGGCAATGGGATATGGAAAATCTACAATATATAGAGTTCTAAAGGAGGAAAAATCAGGTGGAGTAACCTCACCAAAGCCGAAACCAGGTAGACAAAAACTATTAAAAGTCAACGTGGACAAGTTTTTTAAAAATACTATTCGTAAGCTTGTTCACTCATTTTTTATAAACAAGCAAATACCAACTTTAGATAAAGTTTTGCAAGCCTGTAATGAATACGAAGAATTACCTTTAATACAAGGCTATATTCTACAAAAACTGACATAAATGATTGTCAACTTAATATAACAACTGATAATGTTATAAACGTAACTAAGGGAGAGTAATATCATGGCATTCTTCCCGCCTTCTTATTTTTCGAGGTAGTCTTCTAAATATTGAGGACGCCTTCGTGTCCTAACTGGCCTATCGATATTCAGTACTGCGTCTTGATTGTTTTGGATTAAGTTGTCTTGAATTATATGGTCTCGATTTTCTTGAACGATTTGGCCGTGACTTTCTTGACAACTTTGGTCTAGATTTTCTTGAATGCCTTGGTCTCGATCCGATTTGTCTTGATTTTGAAGCTCTTGATTTAGATGATCTTGAATTTGATTATTAGAATTTTCATATGAATTAATTAATGATGTGTCTCCTCGAGGAGCTAAATGCCGAGTGGAACCTGTCTTTTCTTCTCCATTTTTCATTCGGATATGGGCGTAATCCGAGTTTGCTTCTAGAAGTTGGACTTCATCAACTAAAGGTTCGTATTTATTCATACGGACGAATCTCTTTAATAGCACTGGTCCTGGAGAAGCTAGCCATGTAGGAACTGACGATCCATAAGTTGAGCGTCTCACATAGTTAAACAGACGTTCATGTGGGGTCGAGTTAATAATTAAAAGAGATCTAATAGAGTGCAGAGAATCCACTAGAACCTGCTCCCACTGGTTGATTTTCAAATTTTGAGATTTTAAAGCCAACTGGATTGTTTGCCATATGATTCCATTATATCGTTCGCACTGGCCATTGCCCTGAGGATTATAGGGAGTCGTGCGACTTGAAGCAATACCGTGAGACTCTAAAAATGACTTAAGTTCGCGAGACATGAAAGAGGTACCTTGGTCAGAATGAACGTATGAAGGAGTGCCAAATATAGAAAATAATTGACGCAAACATTGGATAACTGTAGAGGATGATATGTCAGAACATGGAAATGCGAATGGGAATCTGGAAAATTCAAACAATTCCAAACGCCAACGTTGAATTTTTTCATTTTTGATTTTTGAAGAAGACTTGTTGTTAAACATAAATGCCACTGACTTGTAGCATGACAATTCCAAACGCCAACGTTGAATTTTTTCATTTTTGATTTTTGAAGAAGACTTGTTGTTAAACATAAATGCCACTGACTTCTGGTCCGTAACGAGCTGAAAATGTCTGCCAATTAAAAAATGTCGCCACTTTTCAGTGCTTCTACTATTGCGTACGCTTCTTTTTCGACTGAAGAATGCTTTTGTTCCTGAGAGGATAAGGTTCTTGAAAAAAATGAGACTGGTCTACCTGATTGAGATAACTGAGCAGCTATCGCAAACTCCGAGGCATCGGTTTCAACAGTTAATACAACGTCGTCATCAATTAAAGAAATCGAAGAATTGGCTATGTCTTGTTTGAGCTGTCTAAATGCCGAAATTGCTTTTTCAGATAATGGAAAACTTGTGCTGTGTGCCAACGGCTGAATTTTTTCGGAAAATTTAGGGACCCATTTAGAATAGTGTGCAAACATTCCTAAAATTCTTCGCAGAGAAGCTGTAGAATCAGGTACTGGTAAGTCTAAGAGAGGCTTAAGTCGTTCTGGGTCTGGCTTCATAGTTTTGTTGCATATTAAATACCCAAGAATGGAAATCGATCTTGATTTTGTTTCATTAATTGTTAAACGGTACTTCTTAATGACATTAAAAAAAATTGTAAATTTTTATCATGTTCTTCTTGTGAGTTACCGCAAACAGTGGCGTCATCCAGATAAGTATATATGCTTTTAAGATTCTCTTTCTTGATGATGCTATCGATGGTCCGTTGAAAACAAGCAACTCCATTGGTAACACCAAACGGAATACGAGTAAATTGGTACAAATTTCCACAAGCTTCAAATGCAGTATAGGTGTTTTCTTCATCTTTAATTGGAATTTGGTAATGGGCACTACGGAGATCAATTGTACTAAAAATGGAATACTTTGAAATTTGGCTTACAATGTCTTCTATCCGTGGCAATGGATATGCATCCAATAATGTATATTTATTTATAGTTTGAGAATAGTCAATACACATGCGTTTCTTGTGGTTTTCACTTGAAACTACGAGAGGTTGAGCTCGCCAGGGGGAGATACTGGGTTCTATGATCTTTTCTTTTAGAAGATGTTTGATTTCTTGCTCAATAAAGTTGAGGTCTGAAGTTGTAAATCGGCGGGATTTTATTGCGATTGGTTTGCAATTAAACGTCAAATTTGAAAATAAACTGAATGGTTCAACATTTGCTACTGCTAGATTGCATATTGATAGGGCAGATTTATCCCCTCCAAAGAGAATTTCGAGTCGGGAATGTTGTTTGAGAATATCATGACCAATGATTGCTTCCATGCAGAGTTCATCAAGGACTAAAAGCTTTACATCTGAATAAGTGCTATCCAAAATTTGAAGGCGTACAATACAATATCCAAGAACTTGCGATGTGAGAGATAATGACGCCACTCTGGGAAAAAATAATTCAGTTAAGCAACTACTTTTGGGGCATACGGTTATTAACTGAAATTTTAAAGTGTCTTTAACTTTAAATATCTTAACTGAAAGTTTCGATTAGACTATGACGTCATTAATTTACCATTGCCCAACGTACATTTTGTGTTAAGCAACTGTAAAGATTTTTGTTGAACATCCTCGGCATAGAATTACTTAACTGAGATGTTCGCTTAAAGTTAAACGTACATTTTAGATGTATATGCGATTCTTTGGATTATTTAAGCCGAATTTTTAGTTAACAATTGTTAATAGTGTAGAAAGTATAACTGTACATTTGAGTACTCATAAAGTAACTTTTCACTTATGTTAATTGAAGTTTGAATATTTTTTAACACTTCTTTAAGGTTTAGTTTAATCCAGAATCCCTCTTAATGTTAACTGTATTTTCATAATTAAAGTAATCATAATAGAGAATATTTCTTAACCGATTTTATTATTTACCTAATCTAAATCATATGTTATTACTTTGTTTTAATTTTTACCCAAGTATATGAAAATATAAAATTTTCAGCAAATGCGTATATTGGAAATTTACATACTTATTTTTAAAATAGCAAAGATATAACATACGAATTAAATTAAATATCGATTTGGTAAAAATTTTTCTTTGTGTGAGTATCATAAAAGGATAATAAAAATACACAAATTGTTAACAATGCATATAATGTATTTACATAAATAGACATAATATAATCAAAATAAAAAAACGCTTCCAATAAAAACAAATAATAAATAAAATATAATGATCCACTTTTCACCCATGCTTCTAAAGCTCGTCTAAATCTCGACCGCATGCCAATGGTTTCTTCATCAATTGTTTCTCCTAATAGCAAAAAAACAAAGTTTTTAAACGTTTAATGAAGCATTTGCAAATATTTATATATAGTAACGTTAAAAAGAAATAGATGAAATACTTACATAGTACCTAACAAATTAAAGAAATTTAAACTTACTGTTAAATATTTGAATGAGCTCCTCAAATTCCCACTGTTTCAAAAGTTCTTCCATTTTGCGGTAATTTCAATAACTGTCTTTTAATAAGTTATTAATTAATTGTAAAGATCACACTAAATTTTTCACCAATTTTTAGAAGACTAGGTTACACAATTATAAAGACCAAAACTTAAACACACCCTAGATAAATAATGAATAACTTCACTCTTTTGCTGGCCTGATACAGAGTTGCCAGATAAGGATAAAAAAATACACCGCTAATTATATAGCCGAAAACCGCATTCACATTAAACGAGGTAATAGAGGTAAACTAGTGTAAACATTACATATGAATACCCGATAAAAGTAGGCATTAATATTTTACCACTTTTGTTTAAATTAATGTAAATTTGTCGGAATAAACTATAACATTTATAATGGAAGCTGATGAATTTCAATACAACCGACAAATTTGAAAGAAATTGTTTTGATCGTTAGGTACAGCTTAACTGAAAAGTGTTGTTGCTTAATCGAACAGTACGGTCTGCGTAACCGTAAAAATTAGTTGTATAACTGAAGGGGTTGATTATTAACCGAAAATCAAAGTTAGGTATGTAACCGAAAAGTACCGTTGCGTAATCGAATAGCAGCGTTATTAAACCATAAAGCAGATTTACCTAATTGTAGAGGAGAATTAATTATTCGAAAAATCACTATAACTTAATCAGAAAATACGATTATTGTAATTGGACTATTCAATAGGTACCAGGTATGGTTTTTTTAATTGAAAAAGAATATTTGCGTTTTTATTTAATACTAATTAATTTTATATTTTTTAGTTGCATTAATACATTTAACATACCTATATCTTATTGTGTGGTTATGTAATGGATTAATTTCGTTCTTTTATCTCATAATCAACTAACCATTTATTTAATAAATAAATGAATAAAGATTTTTCCTCTATCTCACTTTCTACGTTGTTTTTCCCTTATACCTACTTACTTGTTTCCATTGCTTTATTGGTATTATTAAAATGAAATTAAAGTTAACTACTCCTAAAATAATCTTAAATATATTTCAATTAGGCGAATTATAATTTCGATTACCTCAATCTAAAAAGTAGTTCATTTTACTAACCGTGACTTTGAGTTAACAATTGTAACATTTATGACGTAGGATGCTAAACTTACTGCTTCAGTTAAGCTTAAAAGAATATTTCAGATATAACCGAATGTAGCAGAATTTCGAAATCAGTTATACTACACAACTTTTCGGTTATTAACATTATATTTCGATTAATTTTCCTTAACTCAAAGTCATGAGTGGTTAACTAGGTAAAAACTTACGAAAATTTTTTCCAGAGCATTTTAACATTGATTCTTGACGGGAAAACACAAATATTTCTACTGGCAACAATTTTACTTGAAATATTATTATTATTATTAACCAGGAGAGGCAGCAGAAATCATAGACAAAATAGCAGCAGACGACTTCTGAGCTCTTCTGGTGTTACTTGATCTACACACAGTTGAAAAATGACCCCTTTTATTGCAGGAATTGCAAATTGCATTTTTAGCAGGACAATGTTGGCGCAGGTGTCTATCTCTGCCACAAAAACATTTCTGGAAAGATGCAGCAGCCGTTAACTGCCTGGTTGATGAGTTTTCAGAATCTTGTGACGGTTCTGCGTTTTGTAAAACGGCAACACTTGAATCAAAATTTGATGAATATGATTCAGCATGTTGTTTGGCTATTTCTAACGCTCTCGCAGTATCAAATGCTTGAATTAAGCTTAAAGAAGAGTGCTCTAGAAGCCGCTGTCTAATTTGAGGTGAACTCAAGCCACTGATAAACGAATCTCGAATGAAATCATCTCTATTTTGCTCTGCAGTAACAGCTTTAAAATTGCAGTCTTTGCTCATCTGCTTCAAAATTTGTAAATATTGGTCAATTGACTCACCTGCTAGTTGTTTTCTTGATGAGAGAGAATGTCGAGAGAATATTTCATTTTTGGGCTTTATGTAGAGGCTTTCAAGGGTTTTTATGGCATCTTCATACGTTTTACTCTCACTAATGGACTCAAAAACGACTGGACTCACGTAGTTTAGGTATTAGCAGATTCAGCTTCTTTTTGTTGTCATGTACATCTGCCGCTTCCAGAAAATTCAAGAATGATCGGTACCAATGATTCCAAAACTGACCTGCATTTCCTAGTGTAATATCAATATCTAATCGATCGGGGCGAAGCAGCTTATCCATTTTACAGATTTTTTTTTGTAGAATAAATTGTAATGAATACGAAGAATTACCTTTAATACAAGGCTTTATTCTACAAAAACTGACATAAATGATTGTCAACTTAATATAACAACTGATAAAGTTATAAACGTAACTAAGGGAGAGTAATATCATGGCAAAGCCATTACGAATGATGTTGATTTACCCACAATAAGCCGGGATAAACTATGGAAAACGTTACATGAGTTAAACTTTAAATTTGAAAAAATGGGCAGACACTCAATGCTAATTGATTCTGAAGAAATTGTATGTTGGAGAAGACAGTACCTCAGAAGAATACAACAAGTTAAAGCTCAAAATAAAAACATTTATTATTTAGATGAAACATGGGTTAATGAAGGACATTGTGTAGGAAGAGTTTGGAAAGACAAAAATATAAAATCATCCCATAAAGCTTTTCTAGAAGGATATACTACTGGTTTACTCTTATTTGAATAAAAAAAACCGTTGATTATCACGAAGAAATGAATGGAGACGTGTTTGAGGAATATTTTGAACAGATGATTCAATTCATACCAAAAGGATCGGTTATTGTAATGGACAATGCAAGTTACCACTCCAGATTACTTGAACCTTTACCAACCACTAAATGGAAAAAGGATGAAATTGCAAAATGGTTATCTTCTAAAAATTTAGCCTTTGACAATACAATGCTGAGGGCAGAATTGTTAACTATTGCTAAAAAACATAAGCAAAATTATAAAAAAATATAATATTGAGGAGATTGCCAAAAAACGAGAAATTGAAATTCTTCGTTTACCACCCTACCATTGTGAGCTGGATCCGATAGAATTGATATGGGCTCAAGTTAAAGGTTATGTTGCCAGAAATAACACTACTTTTAAATTATCAGATGTTAAAAATCTCTTCAATAAGGCAATATCTGAAGTAACAAGTGAAAATTGGCAAAAATGAATTAGACACATTACAGAAATAGAAAAAAAAAATGTGGGAGCTAGATAACATAATCGATATTACTATAGAGCCCATTGTAATTTCTCTAGAATCAGATGGTGAATCTTCTGACACAGAGTGCGAGGAACCATAACTTTAAAATTATTAATTTATGTACTTTAATTTTATTTTTAGATTTTTATTTTTTAAGATTTAATATTGTCGTATTTTTTGCATGTTGCTCGTCAAATTTTGTCCTTGCGGTTGGTTTTTTTTCTAATATACCTACTTAATTGTTTTTTTAGCTCCTCATATTAATTTATATGTAATTGTAATTATCTGTACATATTATATACATATTTTGTAAATAAACATATGCCTAAAACAAAATGCCTAAAATAATATTGACTTTTTCTTCATTTTACCCAAATTATATTACTACCTACTTACGAATTATGTTTATCTATCTAAAAGTCTAGGTATAAATAACTAAAACAAATTAAATATTTCTATTTCCATATTAATTTAATTTTGAAAACGCACGTCTATGGTTTACTGCCTTTAACACTGATAACTGCAAAACATTTCTGGGAATTTACTCTCTCTTGATTTTCAAATACACTATAGAACGTCTTGGTTCCAATAACATGGTAACTTTGCTCTGGGCACCAGGACATAGCGGAGTGGTGGGTAACGAAAAAGCCGACACTCTTGCCAAAAAAGGAACAGAGTCTAGATTTATAGGACCTGAACCATTCTTTGGCATTAAATGAAAGGGCTTGATAGATATATAGATCACAGTTCATTGTAAAAAAAGGTAAATTAAAGATGGCTGTCGTTACAAAATGGTGGTTTACAAATTTTTCTATTATTATACTACTACTATATGGATATAATTTAAAAGGGCTTGATTGCCCAGTAGCAATAAAAGGGAATTGCTGTGTTCTATGATACACAACATCATTCTATATGGAGCACCTATATGGTATAGGGCAACAGAAACAAAGAAGTATGCAAGGATCATTAGCGGAATGCAACACAAAATATTATTGCAAGTAGCAACAGCCTACCGGACGGTGTCAAATGTAGCCCTTAATGTAGTCACCGGAATTCCACCGATAGTTTTATTATTAATTGAAAGAAAGGAAATGCATAAGGAAGAAAATAATAGGAAGCCAAGATGATACTAAGGGAAAGGGTAATAAAAAAATGGCAACAAAGATGGGTAGAAGAAAATGATAAGGGGCAGTGGACAAAAGGGCTTATAGGGGATTTAAGGAAACGGGTAGGGTGTAAACACAAAAGGTTGGGGTACTGGTTAACACAGGCTTTAACAGGGCATGGGTCTTTTGGGTATTACACAATGAAAATGAAGCTCAGTGAAAATGATCTCTGTCGTTACTGTGGCGCAGTGGATGATGCGCAGAACATACAATATTCGATTGTGTCAGATGGGAAGGAATAAGAGAAATCACAGAAAGGACCCTACAGACTCGGTTACAGGTAGAAAACATGGTAAAATTAATGACTGAATCTAAGGAAAATTGGGAGGTGATAGCGGAAATGATAAAAACAATTATGGAAGTTAAAAAACGGGAGGAGCAGGAAGATCAGAGATATGAGGAAAATTAAGGTGGAAAAATGAGAAGAGAGCCATGATATTATGCTTCCCGGCAGTTCCATGGCGTGTAACTATAAGGTTAGGGGGTTTTAGTCGAGGGTAGCGCCCGAAACTACCAGTTGCATCGAACCAGCAACTGGTGCCAAGCGGTTTCCCCCTTGGAAAAAAATAAAAAAATAAAAAAAAGGGCTTGAACACAGTCACTATTAGAAATATTGAAATACCAGATGGATATCAACAAAATGGCCGATTAGATATCTATTATGTCAATTTTCAATATGAAATAAATTGATAAAATAAAATTACACAATTTATTTAATTTGATTACCGCAAACAGCTATTATAATAACAAAATAAATATTAGCAAGAACAAAACGAATTAACATTTATATTTCTTTTTTTATCATTTAACTTTTTATAACCCACAATTAATACATGGTATTTTGTTATTATGACTATACTGAGAACCGTCGTACACGTCAGTACCGACTCTATAAATATTTATTGACACAGATTGACCAGCGGGGGTTATCTACATGTTTCAAGAATTATTACTTTATTAATTACACAGAGTGCTCATTAATTAAACACATCAAACTCGTATATATAGAGAGATACTAAACGTATTGTGAAATTCCTCGAGTCACATAAGCGAATCCATTAATTCTAGCACAATTATGAAGGCATTGAGTGCTTGATGTTATTAATATTTGTACAAGGAGTGCATCTTAATTATCTTAAAAATATGATTAATTATCAAAAATTAGCAAATAATTGAAAATAAAAAATATAGTGATCGATTAAAAATTGATTCAACCAAACTAGAGATGTATGATGATGAATATCCATTGCTAAAAACCATTTAAAAGTGTTATACAGAGTGAGTTAGTTTACTAGGCTTCACAGTAGAAAGAATTGCATGAAAACAACATATTTGTCCCGTTAAACATCCACTCTGTATCGTCGGAACCCAAGCGCTCTCTAGACTGGTAGTTGTACAGCGCGAAAACAAGTGCGGTACGCACGCGACTTGTTGACGGCTTTTAATGGTCCGCTGTATTCTGTTGCGTGCAGGGGTTTCGGGGTTATTTTTTTGCTGCAGTTTTTTGTAGCTCATAAAGTCGGTGTCTAGTGCGGTGAGTCCAGATTTTTATTTGGGGCAGTTAAGTATTAACTTTAGATATATATCTTTGCTTCGGTAATTCATTTTTAATAACTGGTTTACGTATTGTAATTTTTGCCCATATTAATTGACAATCTTAAATTAGATGCATATATTATGGCAGCGTTTTGGAGACCTTTTGAATCAGAAAATAGAAATCCAGATCAAAATTAAAATTCAGAAGATACGATATCGCCAACAGGTGAGGTTAGTATAGTCTATATAGAAAGGACAAGGAGTAATAAATTATTCATTTAAGTAGATTTCATAGACGTACCAAAATATATTTTAAGAGGGTATACCGTAAGGAACATTTTGTATTGAACAAATGAGATGCAGCTATGCTAAAGAATATACGATTTAGGTCAGAGATAACGGGATGTACTAATTTTAATAAAAAAAAGTGATAGAGGTACATAAATTTTAGTAACTTTGATAAAGAATGGCAACACAGTTTATTCATAATAGCAAACAAACCAATCTGTAACAATAATTATTTTATATATTTTTGTTCTTTTTGTAAGAAGATTAATTCAAACTTTGAATATTGTCATAAATAAATTACAATGAAATATATTTTTAAAAAATTAATTAAAGTCAAGATAGCAAGATATCGTTACAATTTTTATTAAATTCAAAGAAGCAAAATGAATATTTTTTATTTATATTACTCCTATATGTAGTGTTTGGGGAATTTTTCTCAGAAATTTTAAATGGCAAGTGGCCTACTGTAATCGGCTTAATACGATTACACCTATTTACAGATTATTCGATTATTGAGAGGGATTTTCCAAACAACCCAGTTTTCTTATAAACAGAAAGTGGGTACATTAAATCAGTACTTAGTATTAGTTCTTTGAGTAAAGTTGTATGAAGTTGTATGGTTTTCATAATATTGTAAACAGTTGGAATATATTTGTTGAATGTTAATTGTGCAAGTATCAAACAATGTCGATAAGCCAAGGACCATCTAAACGACCAAAAACAGGTCCATTAATTTAAATGAAAAAACTCTGATATTGAATTGTTGTGCAAGTGTTGATGATATTGTGGAATTAACGGCTGCTATGTTGTGTGTTGCTAAATCAACAAATTGTAGATTACTATAAGAAAGCAAGAATGGAACTCTTCAACCCCCTTAAACTCCTTCAGGCCGAAAACCAATTGAGATCGATGAGTCATTAAAACAAAGACTAAGGCGTAAAGTCCATGGATTTTACTTACGAAAGGAAATTCCAACACTTGACATCAGTGCAAGAAGATACGGACTATACAAAATTCTCCAGAATGACATTATGCAAACTTTTGAAAGATGTGGGTTTTAGATATACAAAACCTATAAGAAAATCTCTCTTGATAAATAAACCGGAAATAGTTTTTTGGAGAAGAGACTATTTAAGAAGCATTCGACATGCCAGAGAACAAAATTTGAAAATCTTCTACTTAGACGAAACATGGGTAAATGCTGGATATACAGTTTCCAAATCTTGGCAAGATGAAAAAATTAAAAGCGGAAGGCAGGCATTCGTGGAAGGTTTGTCGTTAGGTTTGCAGCCACCATCTGGAAGTTCTGAAGGTTTTATTGATGGTGGATTATTAACTTTTATTTCAAAACGCACGGGGGACTATCTCGAAGTCGTTAGCGTAAAGCAGAGCTTTTGGAGTTGCTTATTTCGAAAAATATTAAGTTTCCAAAACATCCACTAAGGAAAGAATTTTATAGAATTGCAAAAATGAACAAGAATAAATACAAAACCCTACATTGTAGAAGAAATGGCTTCTTATCGTGGTATATAGTTCTTCGACTTCCCCCTTATCATTGTGAACTTAATCCCATAGAATTAATATGGGCTCAGGTAAAGGGGAAGTTGGAAAAAAATACTACTTTTAAAATAAACGATGTTGTGAAATTGTTTGAGAGTGATGTAAGTCATGTTAGTAAGGAAAATTGGACAAACTGTATCGAGCATGTTATCAAAGTAGAGGCAAATATGTGGAAAATTGACAATATTTGTGATGATTTAATCGACCCTATTATTATTAATGTCAACAACGATTCTTCCTCTTCCGAGTCGGATATAGAATAAAATGTAAGTAATACATGTATTCCAATAATTATTTTTTTTTCATTTTTTATTATATTATAATTTAAAACGTTTTTTTTTCCCAAAATACACACCACTGCATTGCGTTATTGCTTAACTGCTAATCCTTTAACAATGAAGAACAATGAAACCCTAAACTTTGCTACAACTGAAACAAATACGGGGTCGATCTACCTGGTTTTTAGATTTACGGAAGAAATGTAATTTAAAGTAAGAGATTTATCAAAAATTTCATGGTGCTCCTTGTAAAGGTTTTGCATACTTAATTAGGGTTTATTACTCCTCGTACTTTTTGTACATACTATAGTGAATGTTACAATAAAGATTTACACATTCGGACGCATCCCAACTCGTGCCCACTAATTCCTTAAAAGGTACAAGAGTAAAGGTCTCAATAATCTGTATACCTAACTCGTGCTCGATTGAAAAATTTACCTGTTCAAATTACCATCCCATCTTGTCTAAACTCTATAGGAACAGGTATTATTGTTAAATTGGGTTTTCCTGAAGTACTTACTAGAAAGGATTTTGTTTCGGGTTTGATATTTATGAATGAGTTAGTTTTATTTCGTAATTGGGAGGGTTAAGAGCAGCTCTATAAACATGTCGATTCGCGAAGTATCAAGTTAACATCTGGAGAAATTAAGTGGGTGTGTGGGAATAGAAAGTGTTACGCATATTTTCGGACAAACGGTGATTCCTAACCTAACCTAACCTAACAATAATTAAAACTATGTTTTAATAGAAATTTATACTCCTTTCAGTTATTTTTCAAAAACCACCCTTGCTTGGGCTTT
The DNA here is from genome assembly GCA_035357415.1 of Ophraella communa. Classification (NCBI taxonomy): domain Eukaryota; kingdom Metazoa; phylum Arthropoda; class Insecta; order Coleoptera; family Chrysomelidae; genus Ophraella; species Ophraella communa. The sequence continues at coordinate 9,427,437 of CM068982.1, read as the reverse complement.
GAAGGATTTGCATTTATAACGAATTCACTGTGCTGCCAACTTCAAACAAATGAACTATAATAAATATAAAAATATCTGGAAAAAATTCGTAAAAATGAATTAATGAAGAAATCCAAAGGACCGACAATTATTAACTTTTGAGATTTATGCAGTACTACGTTCAGAATTATATTATTTGAAAATTTTACTACTCAATAATTTCATTTTACTTTACTGCCAGATAACAGAAAATACCCAATTCGCATCGCTTCTTAGCGAAATAAAAAAAATCAACAAAGGCATAACCTTCTTCTCTTCTTTTATGGGTCCGGTTGTATAAAAAGATTCTAGGAATCGGCGCGAGAGGCAGGAATGTATCGAGCTACCGCTATTGCCGATTCAATCAAATTGTCCAATAATTAAAGAAAATGCGAAATAATGAACAAAATTCTTATTTTGAATGTAAGATGAATTAAAGCATAAGCATTATTCAAAATAATTTGATACGTTATATAAGTTTTGCTTAGAGTGAGTTGAGAAAAACAATTTGGCTAATTTTCTTATGGAATGCGTCGATACACTCATATTTATACAGTATGATGCAAATATATTTAGATGAAGCGTCTTTTATGCTGAACGGTCACGTATATCGCCAGATATACTGCAGGGGGATTCTTTGAGCCCACTACTTTTTGCCTTATTTATCTCCGACGTTGAATAGATTAACTGTTAATACTTCAAAAACAAAAATTATATCATTCTCTAGGGGTGGCTACAGACCAACCAATGCTAGATTTTTATTTAATGGTAACCTGATACCTTTATCAAACAGTTATGTTTATTTAGGAACAACCTTTGTATCTTCTGGTCTTTTCAGAGAGATGGCAACTATTGCCGCTGATAAAAATAAGCAAGCATTTGGGACCATATTGCCTATTATGACGAAGACAAAAATGCAGTCATGGGAACCACGCATTAAACTTTTTGAATCACTAGCTCTGAGTACGATGTCAAACTCTGTTGCCATCTGGGGTTTAAGATATGGTGACATACTGAAAAGAGTTCAGGTGTAATTCTTAAAGCGGATTCTTTTACTGCCAAAAAATACCCCTGATTATGCTGTGAGGCTCGAAACTGGAAGGGTCAAGTACGCTTACAATGTATTTAAGGCTGCCTATCACTTGTTGTTCTTGCTGATTTCCATAAATTTGTTTTTTTTTATATTAAGAGAGAGTTCGTATTTTTTAAAGTGGCATCAATGAAAATGAAAGATTAGATTAGAAAATATTTCACCTAGTTTAACCAGGTAGCTTATCTTTAGTCAACCATTTTTCTTGAAAAACATTTGACCAAAAAATATCGTCTATCTAGTTTAGATCATTTATTAGACAAATTAAATGATCTAAGGAAGGTTCGTCAGTCTCTTCTCGCAAAGATGTAACTAAAGTAGATATGATTGTTTCAATACAAATTGGCAAAGCTTAATTTTATTACACATTTTCCATTTATTACGAATTTTAAAACTTATTAATAAACTTACAGAATTCCAAGTTTTACTGAATAAACTACAACACTTGCTAGTAAATTCTTTTACGGGCAACACCCCCCGTATTTGCGAAAGTCGTACAGGTGAGAGAATAGAGATTATATTCCTGTGAAATGTGCGCTTCTTCTACGGTCTGGTCAAGTGAGCCTAGCCACATTCCTCGGCTAAGTTGACCCTTCTACTTTTTAAGATTCGCTCTACGATCAGAACGGACGTTGCCAATACCTCGACAAAATTATCATGCATTTTTTTTTAAATTAAATTTTCCGCGTTGGTCTCGTTTTCTTTCATTTCTTTTTTCCTCTCTAAAAAAATTTACAAAACTAGAGGTCGGGCCGTCGGGCGACACAAAATATGTACCTATATAAATAAATTTTTCTTAGCAGATAAGCAATAACGCAATGCAATGATGTGTATTTTGGGAAAAAAATAAGTTTTAAATTATAATATAATAAAAAATGAAAAGAAATAATTATTGGAATACATTTATTACTTACATTTTATTCTATATCCGACTCGGAAGAGGAAGAATCGTTGTTGACATTAATAATAATAGGGTCGATTAAATCATCACAAATGTTGTCAATTTTCCACTACTTTGATACAGTTTGTCCAATTTTCCTTACTAACATGACTTACAGCACTCTCAAACAATTTCACAACATCGTTTATTTTAAAAGTAGTATTTTTTTTCCAACTTTCCCCTTTACCTGAGCCAATATTAATTCTATGGGATTAAGTTCACAATGATAAGGGGGAAGTCGAAGAACTGATATACCACGAGAAGATGCCATTTCTTCTACAATGTAGGTTTTGTATTTATTCTTGTTTATTTTTGCAATTCCGTAAAGTTCTTACCTTAGTGGATCTTTTGGAAACTTAATATTTTTCGAAATAAGCCACTCCAAAAGCTCTGCTTTACGCCAACGACTTGTGGGCAATGCTTCTCGTAACCGTGAATGATAACTTGCGTTGTCCATAACAATATGGAATCAGATCCAACATTTGAACAAACCATTCCTCGAAGACATCCCCATTCATATCTTCGTGATAGTCCCCCGTGCGTTTTGAAATAAAAGTTAATAATCCACCATCAACAAAACCTTCAGAACTTCCAACATGGTCAATGATAAGTCTTTTTCCTTTTCCAGATGGTGGCTGCAAACCTAACGACAAAACTTCCACGAATGCCTGCCTTCCGCTTTTAATGTTTTCATCTTGCCAAGATTTGGAAACTGTATATCCAGCATTTATCTATGTTTCGTCTAAGTAGAAGATTTTCAAATTTTGTTCTCTGGCATGTCGAATGCTTCTTAAATAGTCTCTTCTCCAAAAAACTATTTCCGGTTTATTTATCAAGAGAGATTTTCTATTATGTTTTGTATATCTGAAACCCACATCTTTCAAAAGTTTGCATAATTGTCATTCTGGAGAATTTTGTATAGTCCGTATCTTCTTGCACTGATGTCATAATTTTGTCAAGTGTTGGAATTTCCTTTCGTAAGTAAAATCCATGGACTTTACACCTTAGTCTTTGTTTTAATGACTCATCGATCTCAATTGGTTTTCGGCCTGAAGTAGTTTAAGAGGGTTGAAGAGTTCTAATCTTGCTTTCTTTTAGTAATCTATAAATTGTTGATTTAGCAACACACAACACAGCAGCCGTTAATTCCACAATAGCATCAACACTTGCACTTGGATCCTTGTTTTTCAATGATATATAACAATTCAATATCAGAGTTTTTTCATTTAAAGATAATGGACCTGTTTTTGGTCGTTTAGATCGTCCTTGGCTTATCGAAATTGTTTGGTACTTGCATAATTAACATTCAACAAATGTTTTAAATATATTCCAACTGTTTATAATATTATGAAAACCATACAACTTCATACAGCTTTACTCAAAGACATATTAAATTTTTCTGCACACACAAAATATCTGCGAAGAAAATGGATCTGAAATTAGATGAAATTGCTGAGAAAACTGCGGATGCGATGGTGCAAATCATTCCAGTTAAGTCTGCGAAAAGATATATGAAAAAGAATATGCGCTGTTTTGCAAATGGCGTGAACAACACAATTTGAAAAGTAGTACAGATGAAAATGTAAAGTTGGCTTACTTTTTGGATGTGGTAAGAACAGTTTTTTTAAAGAATATTCTTTTCAACAGTTTAAATTTTCAGAGAAAAACATTCAAACCTTCTTCATTATGGTCCAAATACTCGATGGTAAAATCAAATGATTATGGTTAATGAGAATGTCAATATAACAAGTTTCTCAAAGTTGATAGCTTTTTTTGAAAAAACAAAACGTAGACCATCAGCCAAACCAGTCGAAGGTGCTGACAAAGGAACAAATTGAAAGCTTCATGAGGGACGCTCCAGATAAAGAATATTTAAGTAATACTCAAAGTGATAGTATTACTTGGAGTTGCTGGAGGTTGCCGAAGGGAAGAGATCTATAATTTAGAAGTTAGTGATGTGGAGGATACGGGTACTCATCTAGTAGTTAAGATTAACCAGACAAAAACGCATATTTGACGAGCTTTCACTGTGATTAATGGTAATGAGGTTCACTATTTGGATGTGTTTAGAAAATACATGAATTTATGGCAATACGTCTCCCTGAAAGCTCTTTTGGTGGGTTATAGACAAGGAAAATGTCTGTCTCAAAAAGCTGGTATACACACTGTTGGCGGAGCATCTAAGAAAATAGCTAGACCAACCAGAAAAGTATACAGGTCATTGCTTCAGGAGAACATCCCCAACGTTGTTGGCCAATGCTGGAGCTGACCTTAAAGTTTTACAACAGCACGGTGGATGGAAGAGTTCTTCAGTTGCAGAAAAGTATATAGAAGAATCGATTAAAGGCAAAAACAAGATTGCAAGAATGATCCAAAAGCGCGAAATTTTTGTTGAAGTGCTACATCACAGCTACACGTCTTCCGCGATTACAGAAAACACTGTAAATCTATCAAAAACTCTATTAATACATATTGCTGGCAACAGCAGTTGTACAATTAATGTCAATCTTTAAAAACTAGAATAAAAGCTTAGTTTATGTTGATTCACCTTACCGTACACTATGAAAAAAAAATAATTTTCAGCCACTTTATGTACAACATTATTATTATAAGCCTACGAATCAATAACCTTTCGATACAGTTTTCAGCAAGCAATGTAAAGTGGATGCAAGAGGCGTATAAATATCAATTTCAATAAAAAAATGGTATTTTTATCATAAATTCGATGTCAAAATCGACATTACGATATTTTAAGGCTACAGCATCGATATTCTAAGGCATAAAATTTGATCTCCGTACGCACGCTTAATCTGTTTGATTTAAATGCAAAATACCACTTGCTTATATAAAACCTTATCGCTCATGTTACGATTATCTTTTATTAATAATTTACAAGTTTTACAATTTTCATTTAAAATATTCTAGTCGAGCTTCGAAGGTTATTCGATGTTGGTTTTTAGCAAGTTCTAGTGAATAGTAACGGAAAAAAATCGCTTTCAAAGGTAAGTAGAAATTAAAATACCGATAAGGAATGAACGACCAATTAATGAATTGTTGCAAATATTATTTAACAATAGATTTGTACGTTTTTTAAAAATAGCATCAAGATTGTCGTTTAAACTTTTTGAATTCACGTGTTGTTTACCGAGTTCATTGTACAGAATATGAGAAAGTGAACGGTGTGGGAAATTTAACCTCACTTTTTGTCACGTTTATTTATACAGGATATCGTCGGCTTAACATGCAAATGTCGTAAGTCCACAATTGGTCAAAAATAGACTTGAAATGTTGTAAGTCCCAAAAAAACCAAAAAAAAAACTTTTTTTGTTAATTATTTTCCATAATTTGGTAAATTAGATATGTTTAAACATTTGGTAAAAGTTTTTGTTTAAAAAAATTTAATATACCAATATATATAGGAAGTTTTTTAGCTCTCCTGTAAAATTTACAATTTAGGACTTACTACATTTACATGTTAAGCCGACGATATCCTAGGAATAAGAACCAAGTTAAAGCTTGGATAATAATAAAATTTTAACTTTTCTTCCTTTTGCTATTAAACTATAGAAGTTTTATGTTGTAAATACAATTTTTTAGATTCTCTTTTTTTCAATAATTTGTATCTAAAATTATAAGAAATTGCTTTTGTATACTTTTTAGATGCCCAGCTTTGGTGAAATACACATAATGTCCAAGAGTTTGGAATATTTAGAAATAATACAGTGTTGTTATCTTCAGTTAAACACTAACTAAAGGTAATTCTACTTATTTCAAGAAACTGTTTCGAAAATATAAGATATTACAAAAAATCAAAAGTTGACAAACTCTCAAACTTTATTAATGACAACTTCAAAATTATATCACAATTTATCAAAATACCCGAATGACGTAGTATCAAAGTAAACACTAAACCTCTTCATTCTCCAACCCAGAAGAAATGATTTCTACAAAAATTCATATTTCTGATACTAAAATTTAAAACGGATAGGAGGTTTGACTATTCTCCCATATCGTGTTACTGTAGTTCCCTTCTTTTCCTCAAAATCTTTATTTTCTACTGAGACATGATCTTTGTCAGAACTTGTGGAACTGGGAAAAGAAGATTTACTCGTCGATTGGTTTGCTTCTTGTTCTTCTTGAGCGGAATGAACTTTGGTATCAAATGTTCTCCTTTTCATTGATTCGGCTTCTTCTGAATCGATTATTTCTAAAGGGTAAAATCTTTGAATTGGTCTCAAGATCTGACTGCCAGAAGGTGTTCTTAAACGTAACAATCTTACGTTACCGTCTTTGCCAGGAAAAACTTCTTCAATTCTGGCTAAAGGCCATTGGAATCTTTTTAAATTTTCATTTTCCAATAAACCTAAGTCGCCAACCTTTGGAATGTTACTTCTAATAGCCTTTTTATTTTTTAAAGCAAGGGTGCTTAAATATTCATTTCTAAATCTTTGCCTTAATTCGTTTCTTAATTTAAGACGATATCTTTGTCTACGTCTCAAATCATTGGCTTCTACTTTGTCTAAATCTGGTACTCCCACTTCTCTGATCTCGTGTAAAAATAAGGCAGGAGTCAGTGGTTGCCAATCTTCGGGGTTTTCTGACAAACTTGTTAATGGGCGTTGATTTATAACTGCTTCACAATCGCAAATTATAGTTACTAATTCTTCATAAGTTAGGCTAGCTCTTCCTAGTATTTTTCTTAGTAATTGTTTCAAAATCCTTATTAGCCTTTCCCACCATCCTCCCCACCAAGCTGCTGAAGGAGGATTTAGTTTCCAAGTGATCCTTTCAGCAGTACTTTCCTTGCATATTGTATCCCAGTCTAGTTCAGAGAATGCATTCGCTGCTCCAACAAAATTCGTCCCATTATCGCTGTATATTGTTGTTGGTCGACCACGTCTAGCTATAAAACGTCGAAGTGCTAATAAGAAACAGTCTGTGGACATAGATGTAATAATCTCAAAATGGACCGCTCGGTATATTGCACAGGTAAAGATTAAAATCCAAGTCTTTCCTTTATCTTTAGCAAATAAAGGTCCAGCAGCATCTATTCCTATTACCTCAAAAACAGAAGCATCTCTTACTCGATCTTTAGGAAGTTGTATAGGCAGAGCTTGAAGTTTTCTTACTTGTTGTTTCTGACAAATAATACACTTTGAAATTACAGACCGGACAAATTTTTTCCCTCCAATAACCCAATATTCTTCTCTAAGACTTACTAATACTGTTTGCACTCCAGCGTGTAATAGGGCAACATGTCTGTCAAAAATAAGGCGAGCAACAATAACATGTCCCTTTGGGAGTAGTGCTGGATATCTAAAAGATAGACTCTCTTCTCTTTCACTTATCTTTGTTCTTATTCTGACAATTCCAAATTCATCTTTGAAATGCATAAAATTCTTTAAGGCTTCTTGATAATTGGCAAAACCTTCCTGCTGGATTAACTTGATTACTGTTCTTTCTGAATCCAATAATTCATCTACTAATAAAAAACTATTAAAATTACGTTTTTCTTGTGGAATTTTACAATTAAAAATAAATCTTTTGATCCACGCAACTATTGTTATAATATCTTTAAAACGTGAATAGTGAGATAGACAAATAGTATCAATTTTATCCTGATTAATCAATGATGTCACTCCTATTTGTTTCTCTTCTAAAACTACTTTTTCGTCTATCTCATAGTTCTGGCTGGGCCATTGTTCTGTTGGTTCTGATAGCCAACTGGGACCATTCCACCATCTGCTTTCTAACAATTTCTTGGGCAAACAACCTCTGGATGGTAAATCTGCTGAGTTTTGATGTCCTGGAACATGGTACCAAAATTGTTCATTGGTCAGTTTCCGAATTTCCAAAATGCGGTTTCTAACAAAAGGCTTCCACGTCTCATTTCTCTTAATCCAACTTAAGACAGTGGAAGAATCGGTCCAACAGTAGATGGTAATATGATCAGCAAACTCTTTCCTAATAGACGTCAACATTCGTGTTCCAATTGTAGCTGCTAAGAGTTCTAATCTCGGAATCGATATAGTTTTAATCGGTGATACTCTGTTTTTAGCCATTATTAGTTCTACATGAGTCGAATAACTAGATTGAGTTCGAAGAAAAACCACAGCTGCGTAGGCTTCTTGACTCGCATCACAAAATACGTGTAAACTTTCGTGTTTACATTTATCTTTAACACATAGACGAATCCATCTAGGTATTTTTAGATTGGCCAAACAGTAAACATCTTTAAACCAATCGAAAAATTTGTTTCTGATATCATCTGGAACGTTAGAATTCCATGGTAATTTTAACTTACAGGTTTTTTGTAACAGTATTTTAGGGATCAATAAAGCTGGGCAAACAAATCCTATTATATCAAAAATTTTACTGACTGTAGAAAGTATCATTTTTTTCGTAAGATTTTCTGTAACTGAACAATTTTGAAAACCATCTAATGAAACTTCGAGATTATCTTCTAATTTATTCCATTTTAAACCGAGTACTGAAGTCATACTTGATTCTAGTGCACAATTTTCTTCTCGGGTAAACCTTAAATCCATCTGTGCTTCCATCAGAGCTTTCTGAGCATTTTCTTTAAATTTTTGTATATCTTCAGGATAATCAAAACTAATAATGCTATTGTCCACATAAAAACTGTTGCTAAGGGTTCTCAAAAATGTACTTGGATACCTGGAATCTTCAACTAGAACGTTCTTAAGGTGATGCTGTATTACTGCACCAAGTAAAAACGGACTGCAGGTTAAACCAAAGACCACCCTGGTATGTCTGTAAATTATCAATTCACCATCAGGTGTATACCACAGAAACCTTAGAAAGTCCCTGTCCTTTTGTCTCAAACTGATTTGTAAAAATGCCTTTTTAATGTCTGAGATAACTCCATATTGATGCTGTCTAAAACGAATCAAAATAGAAGGTATCAATTCGATAAAATTCATTCCCTTTTCTAGGCATTGGTTCAAAGATGGACTCTGGGAATTTTCTCTAGCTGAAGCATCGAAAACGGGTCTTAGTTTTGTCGTGGCACTACTCAGCTTGATAATGTGACGATGGGGTAGATAATGACCTGTGTACTGATAATTTTCTTTTGTAACCTCTTCTATAATCCCTTCCTCCAACCATTCCAGAAATACTTTATTATATTCTTCACGATAACCATCTTTTTCCAACTTTTTAATTAATATATTCAATCTCTTTTTGGCAACGTGAAAATTAGTGGAAAGAAAAGGGTGATTTTCTATCCACGGTAGACTCACTTCATATCTATGATCATCAGTTCTTTTTACCGTAGAAATAAAATGTTCCATAGCTGCTTTTTCTGCTTCTTCTCTGGTTAATTCTTTAACTGGATCGTTTATCATTAATTAGCATACTAGTAACTAGTGTACAGCTTGATCTTAAATTACCATTATAAATCGGAGCTTTGCCCATGATGGTCCATCCCAAATATGTTTCCATAGCAACTAGCCCACATGATAAAACATGACGTCTTCCAGTGTAAAGTGCACCAACTATATCTGCACCAAGCAAAAGCTCTATAGGTCCCTCTTCGGTATCATTTACAGTTATACCTAAATTTTCCATTTCTTGGTACCAAGGACCATCATATATGCAAGCAATATTTCCGCAGATAAGAGATTGATCGTAGACTTCAAAAGAAAAAGAGTGTCTTTCATCTAAACTGGATAATTGCGTCTGATAGCAAGTATGTTTAATAGTTTCTGTATGATAGTCACCAAAGAGGGCATGCATCAATTCTTCTTCTCTTAAAACTTTCAACTGCATATCAATCGCTGTTTTTCTTAAAATATATGATTTCTGAGATCCAGTATCTATAAGTGCTCGAATTCTTTTGGTCTGGTGTCTGTTTTGTACTTTCACAGCTAATGTTTGCAGAAATACATGCACATATGTATAGTTACCCAAGTCAGTTGTCGGAACTGCATTATTTTCTGAATTAGAAGAGGAATTTCTGTTTGGCACAACTTGATGAGAATTCAAATTCTTTTGTTCTTCATTCGGACACATTAATGAAATATGTTTACCTCTACAATTCTCACATCTGAGTCTTGAGAACATAGTGCATTTCCTTGCTAAATGTCCATGTCTTGAACATCGAAAGCAGCAGCCGTCGTCAAGTAATTTCTTTTTTCGTTCCAAAAAGTCATCTTTAAAGCATCCTCACATTTGGCGGTAATATGCTCTTGTTTGCAAAAACTACATCTGGGATTCTGGTTAAACAAACCCGTCGCGGAAGGAATAGAATATTTAACTTCTGTAGCTTTCGTCTGTTTTGTTTCAAAGCTTGCAGCCAACGAAATTCTTTCTTCATTTTCAACTTCACGCTTTAAAAATAACATTAGTTTATCTAAGCGCACCTTTAACGAGTCATCGGTTGAAAATGTTGAGCTTCGTTGCCAAGTTCTTAAGACCTCTTCTGGCAAACCTGACTCTAATAAAGGATAAAGCATGGCTGAGCAAGTATCTGTAGTAACTCCAAGAGTATCTAAAGCTCTTAATTGAGCTTCCATTTTATCGTATATTGAAGCTAAATTAACTTTGTTGGTCAAATTATTCAAAACGAGTTTAAGAAGTTCACGAACATAGAATTCTATCAGCAAATCATTTCGACCAAATCTGGACTTTAAACTATCAATGGCCTTATTATAGTTTTCCCCAGTGGGTGGATAACTCTCAATAAGCTGTCTAGCTTTCGAATTTGAAATGGTAGCTTGCAATAAGTATTGGAATTTATCATCATCTTCCATTTCATCGTCTTCGTGGATACGTTTGAATAGACTCCAGAACTGTATCCAATCTTTAATGTCGCCGCCAAACTTTCTAAAATCTATCTTCGGTAAGTTTAGTTTTGGTCGACTTGAAGAAGAAACGGTGCTAACTTTATCATAGATCTTTTTCATTTAAAATATTATTTACGTTAAAAGCTAGCGCACTGTATCTTATCGTTGCTTTGTGTGACTCTTTCATCACCTTTGAAATATCATCTTCACTTTTATTTTCCTTTATCATTGCATTGATATTCTTATTGGATTCTTCTTCGTATTTATTCATTAATTTCTCTAAAAGCTTAAACGTACCTTGTAGATAAGCTATATCTGGGATTTCTTGTTTTATGATAGCTTCTAAATCATCACAGCACGCATCGAAAGAGCTTTTAGTCAGTTTTAAAACCAATGTTTCACTTGAAGTCATATTTTTTGTAATTTCTTTGACAGTATCTCGCCGGGGCCTCCAAATGTTGTTATCTTCAGTTAAACACTAACTAAAGGTAATTCTACTTATTTCAAGAAACTGTTTCGAAAATATAAGATATTACAAAAAATCAAAAGTTGACAAACTCTCAAACTTTATTAATGACAACTTCAAAATTATATCACAATTTATCAAAATACCCGAATGACGTAGTATCAAAGTAAACACTAAACCTCTTCAACAGGGTGGCGTACCGAAAACGAAACAGATGCATTTACTGGCAGATGATTCCTTTAAAAAAAAACGCTCGGACCCGTCGATTTTGTTATCGAGGGCGACACAAAATTGGCATAAAATCACATTAACATTTGCAGCCCCTTAAGCGGGGGTGGCACCATCCCTAAAATCTTAAATGGAAAGGGGGGCGAATGATCCATTATTTGAAAGGTCTTTCAACTCCCTTTACAATGATGTAAAATTCATGTAGTTCAATTCAGTAGTTTTGGAGATTTATTGATTTAAAGTTTAAATACATCATCGTAAGAGGAGATCAATACATAGCAGCAAGATTGTTAAAAAATAAAAAATGAACTGACCTGTCAACCAAGTAAATGTTCAAAATGACCACCATTACTTTCCATGCAATAATAAAGATTTTGCTGAAAACGTTGCCAGACATTTTGCAATATTTGAGGAGTAATTTCATGGCACTCATTCACAATTATTTGTCGCAAATCTTCTAAGGATGTTGGCTGAGTAGCATAGATTTTGCTTTTTAAGTAACCCCACAAAAATAAATCCAAAGGTGATAAATCTGGCGATCTTTGGGGCCATTCAACGGCACCTCTTCTACCAATCCATCGACCTGGAAAGGTCTGATCTAAATAATGCCGAACTTTTAAATACGTAATGTGGTGGGGCACCATCCTGTTGGAACATCAACATATTCTCAACGTATCGACCATCATTCTGATTTTCAATTATATCTGTTAGCGCAGGATCTATGGCATTTTGCAGTTATTCCAAATACATTTCACCAGTCAAATTTCCAGGTAAGAAAAAAGGACCAACCAAATGAACGCCAAAAATGCCAGCCTAAACATTCAATTTTTGTGGCTGCTGTATGTGTACCTCATGGTAATTCTGGGATTAGAGTCCGACCAATATCGACAATTATGACGATTTACTTCGCCATTTAAAAAAAAGGAACATTCGTCGGAAAAGCAAATGTTAAATAAAAATTGTTCATCGTTTGTAATTCGTTCACTCATAACTTCACAAAATTTTAATCGCTTATCAAAATCGTCTTCATTAAGTTCTTGTACAAGGTGAATTTTATACGGATGAAAATTATGGGCCTTTAGAATCCGTTGGATAGTACGTCGACTAACACCACACGAAGTTTGCAATTTGCGGATACTTAATGTAGGATCTACAATAACTTGCCCTAAAACCCCCACTTCTGTTGCTTCGTTCCTTATAGAATTTTCAATATTACGTTTTTTATTGGCGACTGATCCAGTTTCCCGAAATTTAGCTACAAGTTCTAGAACATATTTTCGGTGCACATTATTGTTCTCATGTCGCTCATTAAAAATTTGTGCTGTTCTATTAGCGCACTGATTATTTCCGAAAAATATTTCAATAATTTCAACCCTTTCTGCCGTGGAATATACCATGGTTAATTTATGTATAAAGCAATAAATGATATTTTAACAACAAAGATTGGTCAAATCAATCGCAAACTAATGTACTATTTCCTATTTAAAATAAGTACATGTCATTCTCTATTTATCTTTCTTCAAGAAACAACTTTTTTTGTCACAAAGGACACTTCAATTGCCATTTTTATTATTAATAAACCATGGGCGTAGTAAATAAAAGCATTTACTTATCAAGAAAATGCTTTTACTCAAATTTCTTCGGAAAGAAGTACAAACTAATTTGATGTACCTATTAAAGTCTACTTTAAACTTTAAATCAATAAATCTCCAAAACTACTGAATTGAATACATGAATTTTACATCATTATAAAGGGAGTTGAAAGACCTTTCAAATAATGGATCATTCGACCATCCTTTTCATTTAAGATTTTAGGGGCTGCAAATGTTAAAGTGGTTTTATGCCAATTTTGTGTCCTCCTCGAAAACAAAATCGACGGGTCCGAGCGTTTTTTCAAAAAAGGAATCATCTGCCAGTAAATGCCTCTGTTTCGTTTACGGTGCGCCACACTGTATATCTACGCCTATGGTTTTTTAAAAAATTCTTGTTGATATTTATTTTAAAGCGTTTTTAAATCAAAATAATACTAAATTTGATTTGTTATTATATTAATTTGGTCATATTTAATTGATTTGGGTGCTTTCACATTATTCCAATTCTTGTTTAAATTTCATTTGAGCTGTTTAAAAGTGCCCAGAGACATGATATCATATTTTAAAAGGTATATAGTAATTGCTTTGTCACAACGGGGCTTTAGTCAAAGTGATATCGCGAATATTGTTGGTGTTACTCAGGGTGCTGTATTAACATTGATAGCTCGAAGAAATCGACAGGATTCTACAAGTGGCATATCCAGAGAAATTATTTGATAATTTTTATGTTTACTTAGAGATAGACTAATTTGATTAATTAATACTTAAACATATTTGATATTTTCTAATTTTAGAGAATATTTTTACTATAAATAAATTCTTCGTAGTTAAAAACATAACAATAATTATGATCACCTCTTTTATGTGATTTAAAAACTGGTACAGATAAAGGTTTAATCCATTTAAAAGCAATACCTAGCATAAATCTTTGTAATTAGTGTGTCGACACAAATCCACTTTATATAGTTATTTGTTTGTGAGATTTATTATTAATTTTACATTTATAAATATCACACGACTAAATTTACTGCTTTCAGCATTACAGGTAATTTGGAGATAAAGAAAGATAACATTTTAATATTTTTCCAAAAAAATATGTGGAAATTGAAATTCATGTATTTAACTGTAGATAGTAATGTGTAGTTTCTTCAAGCCCAGTCCAAGGGAAGTTTTTTTAATCATGATAATAATATTTTTGGAAATAAACCTCGAAGTTCAAAGCCAGTCAATAATAAAATCACTAAAGGTTTATACCCCCGAAAATTTTTACTTTTAACCGATTAACATGAAATATTGGAAGTTTTGTCTTACCCTTAATTTCAAAAGTGATACTGAACTTCGAGGTGTTTGCCACCCCTTTTTGTTTGTGGACATTTTTTGATCAAAATAAACTCTGGGATCGATAAAAGACGCAATTATAAGTAAAGTTTTTTCAAAAACCCAATATTTTTCAAGTTTTTCAAAACTTTTACACGTTTTCAACGGTTTTTTGAAAATATTTCAAAAAATATTCATTTCAACCATAATTTTATAAGAAACAATATTGTAGCAGGTAAAAAAATTAACAAATCGATGTTATATTGATCGCTCTAAGTATAATATCAAGCGAGATATTGAAGATAAAAGGCGTTTGTTTTTATCTGTCAATTGACCAGGGAAGGCATACCATGTCAAGGGTATTCCGACGACATGATTATCCTGGCAAAAGGGAAGTATGAAAATGTCCTCTGTGATATTGTTCAAAGAGGACTGAACATTGCGAAACAATGGTGTGACTCGGTGGGACTCAGCATCAACCCCACCAAAACCACACTAGTAGCCGTTACAAGAAAAAAGGAACCTAATCTAAAAATCATAAGAATAGGGGAGAACATCGTCGAGTGGAAAACAGAGGTCAAATATCTAGGGCTA
The DNA here is from genome assembly GCA_035357415.1 of Ophraella communa. Classification (NCBI taxonomy): domain Eukaryota; kingdom Metazoa; phylum Arthropoda; class Insecta; order Coleoptera; family Chrysomelidae; genus Ophraella; species Ophraella communa. Next base: position 9,412,385 of record CM068982.1, on the reverse strand, counting down.
ATCCTAGATAGTAGGTTACTCTGGAATAAACACGAAGACGAAGTAATACACAAAGCGACCAAGGCCCTCATGGTGTGCAGGAACATTGCAGGAAAGAACTGGGGATGCAACCCACGTATTCTGCAATGGATGTACACAGCAATAGTGAGACCAATAATCACATATGGGGCAGTGGCTTGGGGAGCAAGAATCTGAGTACGACGAGGAAAAATCTCTCGAAGATTCAGAGACTAGCCTGTTCATGTATCACTGGAGCAATGGGAACTTGCCCCACTGCTGTAATGGAGGTGATTTTAAACTTAACCCCACTGCACATTCTGTTAGAAAGTGTAAGGAAGAAAACGATATATAGAATGATCAAAGAAGGAATTATCAGGGAAAAACCCCGATCACTTCATTTTGATCAAACTTGGGAAATGCCCCAAGATGATATGCCAAAGAAATTCAACTTTGTGAGAAAATTCATCACAAGGTTGAGTAATAAATCTGAATGGGACGAAGACACCATACAGAATTTAAATCAGAATACCATAAAGTGGTATACGGACGGTTCCAAGCTAGACGAGGGAACTGGGATAGGAGTTTTTGGACCGAGAGCCAAATACTCAGAAAGCTTGGGCACATACCCGAGCATCTTTCAAGCAGAAGTCCGCGCCATCGAAAGATGTGTGGAATTCAATATTGGAAGAAACTACCGCAGACAAGAGATTGTGATCATGTCGGATAGTCAAGCAGCCATCAAAGCGCTGAGTTCAAATATAATCAGTTCGAAGATGGTTTGGGAATGCCTAGGCAAACTAAATGAACTGGGCCAGAAGAACACTGTCACCCTCCTATGGGTCCCGGGACACATAGGAATAGAGGGGAACGAAACAGCAGATAAGCTGGCAAAAAAGGAGCTGAAACCCCACATTTGGGACCAGAACCATCTTGTGGGATCAGCAGTAGAGTAATCTTAGGAAAACTAAGGGAAGAAATGGAGAAAGAAAAATCCAAGTACTGGAATCAGCTGGAAGGACTGAGGCAATCTAAGATACTACTGGGGAACTATGACCAGAAGAGATCTCTTAGCTGCCTCAACCTCAGTAAAAAAGGCTCCGAATTTTAACGGGAATATTAACCGGGCATTGCCGGTTAAGAAGCCACATGAAGAAACTAGGGTTAGCAGATGAAGCAAAGTGCAGATTCTGTGAGGAAGAGGATGAAACCTCAATACACATACTCGCAGAATGCCCTGCCTTGCAAAATTCTAGGGCTAGATACCTAGGAGCACATGGAATAGAGGAAGGGGATCTACCTGACTTGAAGCCCGACGATGTCCTAAACTTCCTCAGGAAAATAGGACTCGAAGAGCTGCTATAAGTCTGAAAAAATATCAGAACATGGCAAGTAAGGGGGGACACAATAGATCCTATAGGTCGCAGTGTAATTATCACCCCTAACTTATATATACATACATATATCCATATCTGACATTTATTCGATGTATGTAATGCCATCTAGCGGAAAACGGAAGCGTTTTATTCATATGACAATGAGAAACTTTTTTATAGAGCTTGGAATGATCTTTAAATTGAGCAGTGTTAAAAGTATTTAGGACAATGAAAATGAAAAAAGGGGATATCAAATTTTGCCATTTTTTCCATAATTAAAAATAATCGTATTCCGTATTTAATGCCTCACTAATATTGAAAATGATATTCTTGCCAATGTACTGACGTGTTTTGAGCAATTTTTGTTGTCAACAAGAAATCAAAAGAACTTTGCACCAAAATTGTTAATGTCTTCTAATGAATAAAAAAAATTACCACAATATTGGGTGTCAAATATTAAAAACATTGGAAAAAGTTCAAAAAATGTCTCCTGTCTTCAAGTCTTCAGCTATTTTTGAGTGATGTACAACTTTTTCAAACTAATTTTTTTGATATTTAGTGACTCAAAATCAAATTTTCGAAGGCTCTCGTATATTACGCGTCTTAAGCCATATTTTATAAGTCAATTTTTAGTTTTGGGGGATGCACAAACATTTTATCGAAAAATCCATAATAAATAAGTTTCCCATTTGATGCGGAATTTCGGGACGAAGCTGTATATAGTAAATTTTCTCACCCCAGTTATGTTTAAAGTTATTTCCACTAATATTTCAACTTAGCCTATTTCTCGAACTGAAGAGCCTTGTATGCAACAAAACTTCCACAGCTTATTCGCTTATTTAAGTAACCCTTTGAAGATTTGTTGCACCGTGACTTGTTTATTGTTGTATTTTAAAATTTAAATCTTTGATTATTTTATGCCTCTTTTAAAGGAAGTAATATTTATTTTATTCTTCTTGTTTAGAATAACACTAATATCGCCAAAAGTCTAGGTCCCCTTGTACATTTTTAAACGAAATACTTATTAAGAATAATAAAAAACTCTTCCTTTCAAAGTAACTTCCAAGTTTATTTGAAAAAATATGTTTTTTCGACGATCGTTAAAAAAAGTCCACTTTTTTTCACAGTTATTAGTTCATAAAGTACCACTTTTTTTCACGTGTTAAAAAAAGTTACTTTTTTTAACATGTTAAAAAAAGTAAAATGACAGCTTACAGTCTAGTTATAAGAAGTTTTGTCATCAATTTAGTGGTCTGTCACGATAGCGTATGAGCAAGCACAAGGTCCTACTAAGCAAGAGGTCGTCGGTTCGAATCCCGCGTCGGAACTATTTTTTTTATTTATTAAATACTTATACCTATCCAGGGATAGGTTATCAAAACTGGGAAGTATTTAAAATTATTCCTGTTAACCAAATTATAGACAATTTCATTATAAAACACATAGAATCGGCCAATCACGTCACCTATGGAAAACCAAATAAGAGTTGACATTTTAGAAACGCTAAGTAATTTGTTTGTGATTTGACAGTTAGTATTTCGTGTACTGAGTAAAATGGAAGAAAATAATTCGAATTTCGAGGAAGAAACATATATTTGTTATATTTGTTATATTTGTTCTATCTGTTTATTTATCTACAAATTAATAGGCTACATTCTGTTACTAATTCTGCAACAAAACGGAAAATAAAGTAAGTATGGGACAAAATTTCTTACGATCGTCGAAAAAATATTGTATGCAACACATGCATAAAGTGCCTTTTTTTCACTCTTGGGATTGCGGCACTCACCTTCGGTTCGTGCGCGCAAATTTCCCAATCGTGAAAAAAAGTACCACTTTATGCACTTGTTGCATAAATTACTATTAAATCACAATGACGGCCGTTTCGCTATGAAGCATCGTCAGATTGACATTTAAGTTACATTTTGTTTGTTTGTAGCCGTCGTTGCGATTTAAAACATATTTTTTCAAATAAACTTGGAAGTTACTTTGAAACCAAGAGTTTTTTATTATTCTTAATAAGATGGACTTCCAAAAAGTAAGAGTTAGTACAATAAATTTAACGAAATACTTATCATACCTGTAACAGTAACTCTTAACATTTTAAGCACCTGGTTATCCTAAATATTAAATTAAATTAGTACTGCGAGCTCCATCTTTCCGAAAGAATTCTTAATAAAATAATGAATACGGTCTCTATAATTATAATTGAAAGTTCAAAGTAGCTGCGCTACGAGGTGTACTAATGAGTTGTCATAATCGGGTTCAAGAGGTTTTAATAATTATTCCCAGTCTTATTTTCTTGTATTGGTTTACTGTCATATACAGAAATTTGGAATATGAAGATTCAGTAAACTTGAATAGCTTGTAAACTTTAAGCTCTCGTATGCACGAACATTTTTAACTGGATCATCTCTACAACTTGGGCAGATCATCCGTCCACTCGTGATCTTCCATAGTCATTTGGAACCACCTAAACAGTGCCGTAGCGACCCCAAGGTGCGGCGAAGGATCGTCCACTATTGTTAAAAGATAAATTTATTGTGATATATCAAGTTTACCATATTTTTTTCTCTTTTATCTCCGTTTATATCTATCTATATCGTCAACTGTATTAGAATAAGTAGTTGTAAAGAACTGTTTGCGGATTATTTTTTTTTGTAACGTATTAGCACCCAGGAAATCTATTTATCTTTTATCTGTTGGTACATTTTCATTTTTTTTTACTTCATAGACAGTTTTTTCTGACATCTTTCTGTCATCTAATGATACTTATTTAAATAACTCAGCTTAAAACAACTTTCTTCAGTAGTATAAAAAATAAAAAGATTTCAGTGACGCCCTTATAATTTCTTAAAGAAACAAATATTGTACTATAGTCAGAGCTAATGAACTTACTCATCCATAGCCGAGGTATTTAACTATCATAATTTTTGCTGTGATAAACATTTATAAATATTTAGAAATTTTGTTAATTATTGAAATATCTTTTACAACTAATTAAGACGAAATTAATATTAATGGTTGTTTTATTGTAGAGTACATTTTTTTCTTTGGGTATATTGTTATTTTTTAAAAGTTAACTAAATATTTTTATAAATTCACTCTCAATATTTAAATTATATCACAAATTGACGCCCAACGTCATAATATGGTTACAAATTGGCGCCCCACGTGGGGCCCGAAAGTTTTGTTTAAACAAAGAGTTGTTTATTATTCTTAGTAAGATGGACTTCCAAAAAGTAAGGATTAGTACAATAAATTTACTCTATTTACACATATGTTCAGAAGTTGAGAATAATGAAATATTTCATCTTTTTATTAATTTTTATATATAATTTTTTTGATATAAGTAAACATCATTTTGCTACAACTCTAACCAATACTAAATAAATCTCGAAATCAGATAAACATACAAAAAAAATGATTTATTCTCTTGAGGTGAAAAATGTAAAATGTCTTACAATTTTTTTTAAATAAATTAATGAGTAAAAAAAGGTTTTTAAATAAAATTAATAATCAGTATTTCCTCCATGGGCCTGTATGCATGACTGTAAGGGATGTGGCATGCTATCGATTAAATGGTCGAGCTGGGCTTGCGGAATTCTCTCCCATTCTTCACGAGCAGCATCTTTCAGTTCTCGTAAAGTAATTGGGGGAGGGTTTCGCTTCTTACTGTGTGTCCCAGGCATGTTCAATGACGTTCATGTCAGGGGAATTTGATCTTAATGTAGATATTCGTTCTTCTTCCAAAAAATTTTGTACTGCAGCTGTTCGATGTGGAGGTGCATTATCACGCATAAACAAAAATCCATCATCTACCACCCCCCATAATAGACGCACAACAGGATTTAAAACTTCCTCGATGTACACAGCACCAGTGATTCTTCTCTCCAAAACCAGGAGAGGCGTCAGTGTACCCCTCATAATACCACTCCAAACCATAATATCCCATCTTCAAATGGAGTACCTTGTAAATTGTAGAATAAAATTAATTTAAAATTGAATATTTCACCTTCAAACGTTAGGTTATATAAACAATGCAACCCAAGTAAAAAAACCAACAAAAGACCCTCGCTGTTAAGAATCCCAAACACCTACTCAGTTTTATTTTAACAAATCTAACCTGATAAGTAAGGCAATAAAGAAACGTAGCGTCAATTCCCTTTTATCTATCATTATACTAAACGCAAAACGCAAACCTTGACAAATATTGTAACGTATCCAGCTGTCGGCATTCATTCAGTTTGAATTTTTCGCGAAAATATTGTATTTAATTTAGAACAATACGTAACAAGCATCCTCATAAATGAACAAACGTTTTTATTAACAACAATTAACACGAAAATTTTAATGACATTAATTAGATATGGTACAACACGAAATTTATGTACTTTTTTTAGTATTCCCGTCGTACTCGAACTATACGAATCGCTAATACATTTTTTGGATAGAGTCTGTCGGTTTTTCTTTTTGTATTTTGGGAATTGTGCACAGAGAGAAGAAGATTGGGTAAGATTTGAAAATAATTGTTTATGTGATGAGAAAAGTTGCAGTGTTTCTTAAATTGTTACTACTTCGAAATATTTGATTGCTTCTATTACAAATATTTTACTTGTTCGGAAAAATAAGAGTAGTTATTGAAATGCTTCGCTGCAGAGCTACCTTATTTTTTCTGGGTCTCTTAGCTAAAGATTTTTATTACATTTTCATTTAGAACAACTATGTTGGACCAGTTTTCCAAACCTTAGACTTGTATGTGTCCCCCTTACTTGCCATTAGATCTGATGTTTTCTCAGACTTATAGCAGCATCATCAGGCTTCAAATTGAGGTAGATCCTCCTCTATTTCGTGTGCTCCCAGGTATCCAGCTCTAGAATTTTAAAGGCAGGACATTCCGAGAGTATGTGCATGGAGGTTTCGTCCCTCTTCCTCACAGAATCTGCACTTAGATATATCTTCTAACCATTATTTCTTCATGTGACTTCTTAATCGGCATTGCAAGGTTAATATTCCCGTTTTACTGAGGTTGAGGCAGGCACGAGATCTCTTCTGGTTATAGAAGTATATTAGCATGTCTCAGACCTTACAGCTGATTCCAGTACTTGGATTTTTCCTTCTCCATTTCTTCCCTTAGTTTTCCTAAGATTACTCTACTGCTGATCCCACAAGATGGTTCTGGTCCCAAAAGTGGGGTTTCAGCTCCTTTTTTTGCCAGTTTATCTGCTGTTTCTTTCCCTTCCATTCCTAAGTGTCCTGGACCCCTAGGAGGGTGACAGTATTCTTCTGGCCTAGTTCATTTAGCTTGCCTAGGTATTCCCAAACCATCTTCGAACTGATTATATTGGAACTCAGTGCTTTGATGGCTGCTTGACTGTCCGACATAATCACAATCTTTTGTCTGCGGTAGTTTCTTTCTATAATAAAATCCGCACATCTTTCGATGACGCGGATTTCTGCTTGAAAGATGCTTGGGTATGTGCCCAAGCCTTGTGAGTATTTGGCTCTCGGTCCAAAGATTTCTAATCCAGTTCCCTTTTCTAACTTGGAACCGTCCATATACCACTTTATAGCATTCTGGTTTTATTCTGAATGGTGTTTTTCAAAGTATTCAACTTTGTGATGAATTTTCTCACAAAATTATATTTCTTTGGCATCTCATCTTGGGGCATTTCCTAAGTTTAATTCAATCAAATTGATCGAGGTTTTTCCTTCTTTGATCATTCTGTATATTGTTTTTTCCTTACATTTTCTAGCTAAATATACAGTGGGGTCAAATTTAAAATCACTTCCATTGCAGCAGTAGGGCAAGTTCCCATTGCTCCAGTGATACATGCAAAGACTAGTCTCTGAATCTTAGAGAGGTTTTTCCTCGTAGTTCTCAGATTCGCTCTTGTGTCCCAAGGTCTCACTATTGCCTTGTACATCCATTGCAAAATACGTGGGTTACATACCTGCATGTTCCTGCACACCATGACTGCCTTGGTGGTTTTGTGTATAACTTCGTTTTTGTGTTTATTACAAAGTTACTTGCGATCTAGCCCCTATTTTTATGGTTTTTAGATTAAGTTCCTTTTTCCTTGTGAAATCTACCCCTTCCTCGTTCCGCTGTTCTATTCCTTTGTCCATTCCAAATCCTATTTCGTAAGTGTTGTATTTTGGGAATTGTGCACCGAGGAAAGAAGATTGGGTAAGAATTGAAAATAATTGTTTATGTGATGAGAAAAGTTGCAGTGTTTCTTAAATTGTTACTACTTCGAAATATTTGATTGCTTCTATTACAAATATTTTACTTGTTCGGAAAAATAAGAGTAGTTATTAAAATGCTTCGCTGCAGAGCTACCTTATTTTTTCTGGGTCTCTTAGCTAAAGATTTTTATTACATTTTCATTTAGAACAAATATGTTGGACCAGTTTTCCAAACCTTAGACTTATATGTGTCCCCCTTACTTGCCATTAGCTCTGATGTTTTCTCAGACTTATAGCAGCATCATCAGGCTTCAAATTGAGGTAGATCCTTCTCTATTTCGTGTGCTCCCAGGTATCCAACTCTAGAATTTTCCAAGGCAGGGCATTCCGAGAGTATGTGCATGGAGGTTTTGTCCCTCTTCCTCACAGAATCTGCACTTAGATATATCTTCTAACCATTATTTCTTCATGTGACTTCTTAATCGGCATTGCAAGGTTAACATTCCCGTTTTACTGAGGTTGAGGCAGGCACGAGATCTCTTCTGGTTATAGAAGTATATTAGCATATCTCAGACCTTACAGCTGATTCCAGTACTTGGATTTTTTCTTCTCCATTTCTTCCCTTAGTTTTCCTAAGATTACTCTACTGCTGATCCCACAAGATGGTTCTGGTCCCAAAAGTGGGGCTTCAGCTCCTTTTTTTGCCAGTTTATCTGCTGTTTCTTTCCCTTCCATTCCTAAGTGTCCTGGACCCCTAGGAGGGTGACAGTATTCTTCTGGCCTAGTTCATTTAGCTTGCCTAGGTATTCCCAAACCATCTTCGAACTGATTATATTTGAACTCAGTGCTTTGATGGCTGCTTGACTGTCCCACATAATCGCAATCTCTTGTCTGCGGTAGTTTCTTTCTATAATAAAATCCGCACATCTTTCGATGACGCGGATTTCTGCTTGAAAGATGCTTGGGTATGTGCCCAAGCCTTGTGAGTATTTGGCTCTCGGTCCAAAGATTTCTAATCCAGTTCCCTTTTCTAACTTGGAACCGTCCATATACCACTTTATAGCATTCTGGTTTTATTCTGAATGGTGTTTTCCAAAGTATTCAACTTTGTGATGAATTTTCTCACAAAGTTATATTTCTTTGGCATATCATCTTGGGGCATTTCCCAAGTTTCCTTCTTTGATCATTCTGTATATTGTTTTCTTCCTTACATTTTCTAGTTGAATGTGCAGTGGGGTCAAATTTAAAATAACTTCCATTGCAGCAGTAGGGCAAGTTCCCATTGCTCCAGTGATACATGCAAAGACTAGTCTCTGAATCTTAGAGAGGTTTTTCCTCGTAGTTCTCAGATTCGCTCTTGTGTCCCAAGCCACTGCCCCATATGTGATTAAAGGTCTCACTATTGCCTTGTACATCCATTGCAAAATACGTGGGTTACATCCCAGTTTTTACCTGCATGTTCCTGCACACCATGACTGCCTTGGTGGTTTTGTGTATAACTTCGTTTTTGTGTTTATTCCAAAGTTACTTGCTATCTAGCCCCTATTTTTATGGTTTTTAGAATAGGTTCCTTTTTCCTTGTGAAATCTACCCCTTCCTCGTTCCGCTGTTCTATTCCTTTGTCCATTCCAAATCCTATTTCGTAAGTGTTGCTAATTAGTGTTGTGGGTTCTAATCCTTATAAAAATACCCCGATTGTTGCTTCACCCATGAGTCAATTAAATAATTAAGTAATTAAAAATTCTTTGATGTAAAATAACTTGTTATCTTAATCCACAAATTGTAAAACTTTAGTACACTTTCATAATCGAGATTACATTAAAATAAATATTTAAATACAATTCAATCAAATAATTGATATGATTGCTTTAAGAAAACCTTAAACAAAGGTGAGGTGAATGTAATTTTCTTCAGAAAACCCTACCAAAATAATAAAATATTTTCACTTATAACATCACAATTACTCACGGACATTCTTTTGGGGGCACGAATATATTGATACACACCCCTGCATTGCGTTATTGCTTATCTGCTAATCCTTTAACAATGAAGAAACCCTAAACTTTGCTACAACTGAAACAAATACGGGGTCGATCTACCTGGTTTTTAGATTTACGGAAGAAATGTAATTTAAAGTAAGAGATTTATAAAAAATTTCATGGTCCTCCCTGTAAAGATTTTGCATACTTAATTAGGGTTTATTACTCCTCGTACTTTTTGTACATACTATATGCCTTTTTCAAATGTTTAAATCATTGCAAATTATTAACTATCTTGGTATGTTTATTTTATCTGCAAGATATTACCAACAAATAACATTTTGTGTAGTTAAAATCAGACCTACATTTGTTTAAAAACATTTTCAAGAACCTTGAAAAGATTTCTACACATTTTAATTGTAAATATGTTCATCGCGTTAAGAATGTTATAAAAAAAATCTCAAACCGGTTTTAATATGAAATTTAAAGTGAAATGTTTCTTTGGTTTACTTTTGCGCAACTGCCGAAATGTTCCTATAGGTTAAGAAACTGTGACTGCCACTAACATCAAGGTTTATTTATTTATTTATCTTATACAGTGTGGAAACGACTTATGGAATAAAATTATTTATGGGGTTAGTTTAGAAGATTACAAAAAACGCTGGGACCCGTCATCTTTAAGATTCAAATGTGAGCTTTTTAAAAATAAATTTAAATTTACAGGGTGATACACGCAAGTCTGGCATCGTTCATGATCTATATTTTTAATGAAACACCCTGTATATTTTTATGATTTTAAAAGCTCCTTAACGAACTATACTATGTAGGGTCTATTATGAATTGTACAGGGTGAAATTTTGAAATTATTTATAATTTTGTTCAAGATAGTAAACACATAAAATACTTGACGTAATTGATTTTTTCATTAAAACAAATACTCAAAATGTTCTCCACCTTGTTGTTAGCAATATCACAGCCTCCTATAAAAGTCGTCCCTAACTTTGTTTAAAGTTTGAGGTGAAATAGCCCGTATTTCTGTATTTATCCTTTCTTTGAGGTCTGCAATGGTAGTTGGCTGTGTTGCATAAACTTTGTTCTTATGATAACCCCACAGAAAAAATCCAAGGGCGTAAGGTGTGGCGATCTAGCTGGCCACTCGATGGTACCTCTTCGTCCAATCCATTTATTGGGGAAAATTTATTTCAAGTAATTTCTTATATTAATATTAAGGATTAATTGTACATGTTATATATCCTACAGAAAATACACTCCGCCAAAAAAGTATCGCATCACTTATAAAATTACAAATATTTATTACCGCATTTGGTTAATTTAAATTATTTCTTTATGGTCCTTAAGAATATTAAGGCTAGAATAAATATTGAAATAAAATAGCTTACTGCTTAAGAAAAAAAAGTAATAATTGCTATTTTGTCTGGTTTTTATATTATCAGTCTTTATTTTACTTTGGTAAAGAGTATACAGTTTGCGTTGAAATTAAAATTTTGTATTAAATATCGAGTATGGAAGGTCGTGACAATATAAATTTAAATTTAACGAGGGATCAAGTGGTTAGAATAATTTCCCTCATTGAAGATGGAAGGAGTCAGAGATATGTGGCAAATTTAGTGGGTGTAAATCAGTCGACAGTATCACGAGTGGTAGTAAGGTACCGAGAGACTGGTCTTTATGAAAGACGAGCTGTAACAGGTCAACCAAGAGCAACTACGCATGCAGACAATAGATTTTTAGTCCTTCAGGCTTTGCGTCGAAGACATGTGACTGCAAGTCAACTTCAACATGACTTAGCCGAGACTCGAAATGTACGTGTGTCTTCAGAAACTGCTAGGCACATCTTAAGACAGTCTGGAATTAGGGCCAGAGTAGCTGCCACTGCCCCGAGACTTACAAGGGAACACCGTATAGCACGACTAACATTTGCAAGAGAGCACGTAAACTGGAATATCGACGATTGGGGTAACATACTCTTTAAGGATGAGTCAAGATTTTGTTTATACACTTCGGATCGAAGAATACCAGTTTATAGACGAGATGGCGAGCGTTATTTTCAATGCAACCTAAGACCGGCGACAAACTTTGGAGGAGGATCTATTATGCTCTGGGGCGGAATATCTTTAAGGGGTCGAACCGAATTGGTACAGCTAGATGGAGGATCCTTAACTGCTGATAGGTACATAAGAGAAATTTTGGAGATGCATGTTGTTCCTTACGCCCCATTTATTGGTGATGACTTCGTTTTAATGCATGACAATGCACGCCCACACGTCGCAAGAATCGTTACAGAGTACCTTCAAGAGGTAAATTTACAAGTTTTAGATTGGCCAGCGCGCAGCCCGGACTTAAATCCAATAGAACATGTTTGGGACTATCTTTACAGAAGGGTGAGATCCGGTAATGTGACGCCAGCTAATATTCAGGACCTGCAACGGTTGTTAACCATAGAATGGGATAATATTGATCAAGATTATCTGAGAAGATTTATTGGATGTATGCCACAACGTTGTCTAGATGTTATAAGAGCTAGAGGAGGCAATACGTCTTACTAAATTACCATTACTTTTGATTTTTATTTATTTTAAATCAATGCTGTTTATGCGCTTACTTCTAATTTATGAAAAAAATTAAATAAACCCTCTGTTTTTCGTACATTCTGCATTTTTCTTTAGATACTTATTGCTTACTTAAAAAACCAAAAGAAACAACAGTAAAAAAATCATATTTTAAATTATTTTTAATACAATATTTGTAGTTTTATAGGTGATGCGATACTTTTTTGGCGGAGTGTATTTATATTACTGACCTTCAATTAATAAAATTAAAAAGTATATTGGGGAAATTCTTTCAAAACTAACCTTTTATCTATTGAAAAATATCGATGATAAGAGATGAGTTATACTAAACAACCTTTGACTTTTATAGTAGATTATGTGGGGACAATCATTTAAATCGAGGGCTATTTAGTTAAAAACATACAATAATTTAGTACTTTTAATTTCGTTAATTGATCAAATTTTGAAAAGGTAATCCATCTCTTAAATGTGGATGATGTAGATAATCGTAGTAATAAAACTGAAAGTCTATTCACAACATTTAATAGTAAGGTTCACAAATTTAATGCGACATGTTTCGGTCTTCAGACCATCATCAGGCTGATGAAAAAAAATATAAAAATTATGTTGGTACTTTGTTTGGTGTCACGTTTTATTCGAATCGCTCTTTAAATCTTGTAAACTTTGTAACATGTCTATCGTCATGTCACCCTGCACTATTACTGACCGTAAACGATACCGCTATTATTACCGTTAAAACCGACCCCGATTCACTGTTAATGCTACTGTACACAAGACACCCGTTATAGACGCTAACTATTTATCTGTTTGAACGAGGCCAATCAAAGAACGCGTCCCTCGCTTGCAATTGAATAACGAACGCATTTCTTCTGACAAATGACACAAAACACAATTTTCGTCTTGAGCTAGACTCACGAATACATATAACAAGGATGTGAAACTCCTATGCCGAGCTATAAGCGCTCGTGGTCTGGGCGGAGTCTAGTCCACGGTCGTTGCGTACTTTGTACTGCGCATCAGTTCGAACATCATAACTATTCGAAAACACATGCGGTTGGTTATCTCGCTCGCACAAAGAAAAAGACAGCCTGTTGCGCAGTACGGAGTACGCAACGACCGAGAATTTAACCCTGCCCAGATAGGCGCCTTTTCTCCTGCTACCCTCTCCACTCGAGTTTCACATCCTTGTTATATGTATTCGTGGCTAGACTATTTAATGAATCGCCAAGCAATTTTATATCCTTTTCAACTGATACTCTCGTCTGAAGAGTTTGAACAAACCCTCAAGTACTCATCTTGTGAATTTCCTTTTTGGTTGTTGAAAGATACAACCCTCTAAGTTGGAGTCGAGTTACCGTCAAGTTATCTCTAAGTTGGAGCCAAGTTATTGCCAAGTTATCGCTAAGTTGGAGTCAAGTTACCGCCAAGATACCCCTAAATTTAGAGCCCAGTTACCGCTTATGTGTAGACAGTCCTTCAAACCACTTCTGAGCTAAGAATACTATTACATCCCGAGCAGCCAGAACCATTAAAGAAACTTTCATCTCTCCACGAAGAAGCTGAAGCCGCCCTCCTAGACAGCACAGAAACCTAAAGTTAAGTCCACTTTTTACAACTCCAGTTCATTATCAGCAAGTACTTACAGTTTCAATAAATAAACAATAGTTTTAAAAACCGTTTCATTTATATACCTTAGACTATAAGTCTTAAGGGTGTAGCGTGGTCGGTCTTTATTTCAAGTAGCTTCTTTATTTGTTGTTTAATTTAAGTAATTACAAGGTGTTTCTATCTTTCTCACCTTAGTTTTTGTGTAGTTTGTTTGCTTAATCGATAGCGTTCAAAAGATAGTGGCGCCCTCATTACTTATACATCCCAATCCTTCCTATAGTGAGCATTAACTTGGAGTCGAACCACCCCCTGGAGAGGGTCTCTTAGCCGGGATCTCTTTTGGAGAGTTTTTTAGTTACAAATTGGCTCCCTGCCTTTTTGGGACTATTATTATTACAACTTATAAAAGTCCGGCAACACTGTCTATACGTGTCGACGTAAAATTATGATGACGTCTATCAAATTTTGTTTTGCACCGACTATAACAAATGTGACATGACCTAGTTCTTGTAACAACCAATGAGATTGCTTACATTCATCCATATCAGCATTGCCAACTTTCATTATCTATCAGTTAACTAAATAGAGGATAAAAACGAGTTGATAAACCGCTTCCGAACAAACTAGAACTTTATCTGCTAGTTAGTTTTATCTGACGGATAACTAACTGATGGATAACATTGGCAATTGATAAACCGGCCCTGAGTGTCTTAAACCCTCTAGCTCGACCCTCATTTAATCTAAACAAACATACAAAATTACAAAAATGAGATTGATCTGCAAATCGATAGAGATGGTTTTAAGTATCGACGAAGTCGGTCGCCATCACATTTTCTATTGGAATGTAATTAAATGTCCGTTGGGGCATATAGCCCAGGAAGTAGTTGTTTTTTCATAGAAAACAGTCAAGCTTGGATGCAGGTGGAAACAATTTTCTATTTTTTCAGTTTTAAAAATAAGAAATACGGATGGAGATATCCCATACTTTCCAACTCCTTCAAATCGGTCCATCGCGAAGCGCTGACATTCGCTCGAACGATTTTTATCAGTTCTCCCATTCCAATTCTAATTGTTGATCTTTGAATGATTTTGCAATACGCCCACAGACGACGATCAAGTCCGCGCCGTAACCGGCCAGACAATAACAACAACGCTCATTCGAGATTTTGTTATACCAAATAGCTGGTGTGCGGTTCACATGATTATTAGTTGGCAACAACAAACATTTCGACCGTAGCGATAAACAATTAACGAATCGCGATTTACAATAAAAAATATGTAACGGATAACAGTGCGAGTTGTAGTGTTTTTTTTTAATCGATTTATTTCAAAAGATTCGTTTTTGTTTGTACCTTATACTTAGTTTGAAGTTAGTGGCTCTTAGTAGGTCATTGGTGAGTATTTTAATTTTTTACGCGGTGTTAAAGTTGTCGGTGAACCGGTTACTTTCGCGCCAAAATAAAGAAATCGTGACAGACACGTGTTGTTAAAGGTGTGCTCGATCATAAACAACAAATAATTTATAAAATAGATTATGTGATATACCCATATGGGCTATAGGAGACCATTCATTCTTTTTTTGTGCTATTTGTAGCTTCTTTCCAATTTATTTCTACTTGTCTTACTTGGTGTCTGCTACTTCGTTTTCTTGGATCTACCTCTTGTTCTTTTTACTTGTAAACTTGCCTTCTAAATTTGCTTTGCAGGCCTCTTTTCATTCATACATGATCAAACCACCGAAGCTGTTGTGATTCAATTCTATGCAATGTTGATTTGATTACTACATTGGTTCTAACTTTATCTCCCCGCGTGATGCCTTAACTCTCCTAAGATATTTCCTTCCCAGGATCTGTTTTACTTTTCAAAATGTTATAGTTCATTTGTTTGGAGTCAGCAGCTAAGAAAAGTCATTAAATCATAAAATGTAGCGCACGTACTTATTTATATTGGTATTAAAATAGTATATTAAACAACGCATTTCATATGGAATTCTGTTATGACACGAGTTCAAGTTTAAAAAACGAATCGCGAAGCGATGAGTTTTTTAAAGAACGAGTGTCACAACAGCCATATGAAATAAGTTGTTTATAATATTTTTTATATTTTGCCCTTTTTACCATTTTTTAAATTAATTTTTTATTTTTATGTAATTACGAAAATTTTTATTTTAAAAAGTAAGTCGGCAGCACTGTGTAATTTATAAAATTTGACAGTTGTGACATTTAGATTATCAAATGTTAATGTTTTAAAATATTTTAAAATGAATAATATACCAATAATTAATATATTATATAAGTAAAATATTATATTCATATTCACAGATACTTTCTTAAAGAACAATATAAAATTAATAAATTGCTATTAGCCACAAATGTCATTGTCAATAGTCTTGCCTTTAGAAACTTCACTCATGTCGCCAACCATTTAAAAAAAAATTTGCGTGCGTAAAAGTTACATTACGATACGCAAATGCGTTTTATAATGAAGATTTTTATAAGTGCAAAATATAAAAAATTTCTTTTAATCATCATATTTTAATCTTCTTAGGTAAAGGATAAGTAGTCAAAATATGATATTTAGAAAATTTGATTTTTCGATTTTAACGAGAATAATTGTGGTCGTTAGGGTTGTTAAGGGATTAAGGTAACCCTATGTATTTAATTGCAAAAACAGGTATGTTATTAGCCTATAAATTGAGGATTTGTTTATATTCTAATACATAATAATATAGGTATAGTCTTTCTAATGTTAATGTGATGACCCATATTTTCAATCCCTTTGAAGAAAAAAGCCGCCCAATGGCGTGCCTAATTTTTTTTTATAAATTCGAATATTGTGAAATAATGTTTTTTAAATGTAATTCAAATTAATATAGTGGATTAAAATTAACCTGCATCAAATTTGTGATACAATTTTTTCTAAATAATGCTCATTTAGCCAGACAATCTGAGAAGATTGTCTACAATTATATATATACTACTATTATGAATAACCGGAATTGTCAGAATCTTCTGAAGTTGAATCGTTTTCAAGATGAATAACTATTGGTGCTATGTTCGCAATAGGCGGTAAATCCGTATATTTTTTGTCGGTTTTTATTACATGGGCCACGCAATTTTCCCATATACCGCTATAATTTTCATTAAATACTTGCCGAATATTGTCAAGGACGACTGCGCTCAAAAGTTGGCGACTGATTAAATTTCCGTAAACGGCTTTTTACTGTACCCCAAACGATTTCTATTGGATTGAAGATACAATAGTATGGAGGTAATCGCAAAAGGGTATGACCGGACCTACTGCAAATATTATCAATGACATATTCTTTTTGGAAATTCCTACTTTTTATCATTTCAATCAATTCTTTTTTTACCGGAATCTTATCAGGAATATAAATGTTTTTAGTTCTCATGAATTTTAAAATTTCATCTTTTTTCGTGGTGATATTGGGAATTTTATTTAATATTCGCGAATGATACGACGCGTTGTCCATTACAATTACCGAGCTCGGCGGAATATTAGGCAAAAGCTGTTCGCAGTGTTTCTAAACATTGATAGTTATAATCAGGAATATCCCGCAATTTATCGCGAATCAGTTCTAGAGTTGGTACCATATTGTCCTTATAAAACCCGTAAACAATCCGTTTAATATCATGTTTCGTAGCATTGTCAACCTTACTGAGTTTTTGATTTGAACGTTTTCGCTTTAAAGAATGATCCGTAACAGTGCCTAGTTTAATTACTTTGTAAATCGTTGTAAACCCGATTTTCGTCAATTCGTGAATTCTCGCGATAACCGCATTATCAGAAATTACAGAATTTTCTTTTTTCAAACACGCGTACATATTTAAAACAACTCACCCCAACGTCTATGAACAAATATTATATTGATAACAATTCACTCAACTACACGAACAAATAATAAATATTATATTGATATCAATTCACTCAAGTCCACGAACAAATAAATATTATATTGATATCAATTCACTTAACTCACTCGACCAAGAAATTAGATATTACTATTATTTTAATTATTTCTTTAAAACAAAATTCACACACGCCCCTGAATCGAGACTGAATACTAATATCTCTGTATAAGCCACGCCCTAAATATTTTTATGTTACAGTGGTCCGCCTTAGTAAGTGACCCGTTACTCCATTATATTATAGACAATATTTAACTTGACGATTGTATTAGCTCGGACACCTGTGCTGTGATGTGCTGCGTTGTCAGATATACAAAATTTTCTTAAAAATAGTAGGCATATAAAAAGTTGTTTTAATTAATTTCTATTTTTACAGCAATTTCGAGCGACTTTTTTTAATGCTTACTAATAAATTTATATTATGTATTGTTTTTAAATATTTCCAAATTAGCTTTCTGAGAACATCACGAGCTAACAGTTTACTGAAGTAATGGGAGACATTTGTATAGTGAGCCCAACAATTTTAGAAAATATATCTGACAACATTGCTTTATTTCATGGTCATTACATTGAGAATAGAAAGACTATACTCGTTAGTGTTGGTAGTTTATATTGTGATCAATATTTTTATTATTTCACTTCAAGAATATTTTTGGTAGTGAAAATGGCGTCAAGTTCGAGTTTTGTTCCAGTACAAGTAGGTCTTTAAAAACAAAGTGCGTTTTCTCAAAGAGAAAAAACTATTGTTTTAAATGTTCATGATGCATTAATATATCAAGATGCATCAGCAACTGTTCGTGATGTGGTGACTAGGTGCTCCAATATGACCGGTGTTAATGAACTAAGTATCTATCGATTTTTAAGTGAGAGAAAACAGGGAAATGTTAGTGAACCAAAAAAACACGTAGTAAAAAAGTCCATGATGGTCGATAACTTTAATAGAGATATCATTAGAAGACAAGTCCATTCAATGTACTTAAATAAAGAGATTCCGACTTTGGACAAAGTAATGACTGTTATAGCAGAAGTAGATACGATCCCAAATTTGGACGAAACACGTTATGGAAACTCCTTCCTAGCGAGGAAAGAACTATCTTTTATTTAGATGAAACATGGTTGAAGGAAGAACACACTGTTTCTAAACATATTCAACAGGATTAAATGCTCCTCGAGGAAAAGGTCACAGACTGGTTTGAATATTGTATTGTAAACTGTTTTCTACTGATTTCATTTTTGCCATTTAATGTTTAGTCCATTGCATTATAGACCAGGCAAACTAGCTAAAATTTTATTAAAAAAAAATTGTTACCTAACACTTGGAAGTGGTTCCCCGATGGCGGACTGTTTGGGTAGTTTTTCGGGGTTGAAAAAGTGTAGTATTGCTTTTTCTACCGTAAATTGACATCAAAATGAAAAGCATCAATAGAAAAGTTATAGAACCCGAAATAATCTACTTTTTAAAAGCCACAATTTGACATAACCTAAAAATTTCGAAGAAAAATTCAAAAAACCTGCTTTATTTTGTGTTTAATTTTTTATTTCTACAAAAACGGTTCAATTTTGAGGAAAACATACCTTTTAGTATCTTAAATAAGTATAATTTTTTTTAATAAAAATATCCGATAGTTTTTGAGATATTCCATTTTTACGAAAAAAACACCTTTTTTAAAAAAGAAACTGTTCTTACAAAAATCATCGTTGAGGTTTCTACCTAGCCCAATTTTTTTTCGTTGTTCTTTTCAAAAAAAATATCTACTTCCTGTTGAAATTTAGGATTGAATTTTTGTATTTTGTATCATAAGAAAATTAAAAAAAATTTGGTCCAAAAAAATAAAATAAAAATTTAGGGAGGACTATACTTAACATTTAGAGCCTAATTTTTTTCGTTGTTCTTTTCAAAAAAAAAATATCTCTTCCTGTTGAAATTTAGGATTAAATTTTTGTATTTTGTATCATAAGAAAATTAAAAAAAATTTGGTCCAAAAAAATAAAATAAAAATTTAGGGAGGACTATACTTAACATTTAGAGAGATGAAAAAATGTTGTCCGATTCTCCACCCTAGTCGTCATGAACGCTAAGATACAATGAAACCGGTAGGGTCGTTTCGGAGGAATTCAATCACGCACACCGTGACACGAGAAATTTTTATAATACATTATTTTTTTCACCTGTCAAAATATCACAGTTTTGTGTGTTTTCCAACGAAAACGCTTAATCTTCAATGTTTTTTGCTAAATACTAGCCAATCATTCTGATAAAACCACCAGTTTTGATAAAATCATAGAACCTACGGATAAATATGGTCTTGCAGGTAAACTTCAAATAGATATGCCTAATAATTTTCATTTTGGCAATTTTCTCTTAATATAATTATGTAAATAGGTATAAAAATAAATATTTATTCAAATTATAACTGTGTTTTTACGGTGCTCACGACAACTGACAACTGTCAATACTATCTAGTGTACAGGTTAAATCAATAGGAGGAGTATTGATTACGTAAATAAAGTACCGCCTGTTAAAGAACGAGATAGATTTGTAAAACTGCCATAAAAAGAAAAAAGAAATCCATTCAAAACATTTGCGAGGTCTAATGGCAACTTCCTTTGACTTTTTCGTTTCCTGTACCTCACTTGCCCTATTCTCTAATATAATAACACTGAATGTAGTTACCCCTCCCATTTAGGTTAGGTTAGGTTCAATGTGAGTGGGGCGCTCAACCACCCCTCCACTGCGAACACTGTTGGGTCTATTGTGGCTCACCCCTAGAGGGTTATAAATCGCCATACAAGCCAATCCTCGTTAGGCTCCAATTTTACCTCCCATTTACTTATCCTTCTAGTTTAGCAGTAGCCGTAGCCTTGAGAAGATATTATTTGTTAAAGTTATTGAAAGATCTAAAGATTATGAGTATTTTCTCTTAAAAAACAATGTATTTGTTAAATATTATTATGTGTAAACCCAATTCCTTACTCTCTTATTTCTGGGACATCATGTATAAATTGAGACACATTCAACAATAATTGTTTTTCGACACAAAACACCCTAATCGCTTCTTGTTTATAAATAAAATTGTAAGATGATTTAACTCAACGTTTAACTATTTAATAATGAATTATGTATTTAACTTGAATTTTCCATTGTACACTTTATAATTTGATTCGGTAATTTTAATAATAAAGTTTTTACATTTCAACTAAGCGTAAAAATTCACAATTACACACCATAATGACAAAATTGTCGTTTCAGTAACAGCTCTCTTGGGTTTTTTATTGTAAAAATAATTTATTTAGAACCAGACATCATGATATGTTTTTAAACATTTTAAGTATTGAATAATTAAGTGTGTTTGCTTACATCTTTTACGATATTTGATGTTTTATTATTACAAAAAAAAAACATTTTTTTATTTAATAATATTTATTAGCGAGTTGATTTATATGGAAAAAACCCAACAAAAATATTTTAGATTCTAACCAGGTGACATCGCATCTGAAACGTTTGGGTTAAATGTCAATTGAATGGGTTATTTGCGGAAAAATTGTTAACGGCGATAGGGTGGTTCACAGTTTTTAGAAATTTTGCTCATAACTTGTGTTACGGTCTAATTTATTCGAAATATAACTATCTCATTGAAAAACAATCTTCATCATATTTTATTTTGCATTTTTATGACTGTACCGGGTGTCCCAGACTAATTTATCCAGGCTATATCTCTTAAACGAATAAAGATTCTCGAATGGGATCAAATACACTTTAATATGACGGAGAAAAAATTATCCCCTAAACATTCATCCCTTAGTTACAACCCCTAACTTTAAATTTCTTAATAGTACCCTGTACATTTTTTTATAATTTTGGATTTGGTTTTCCATCGTCTATTCAAAAATTTTTCAAAAATAAAATAGGTGCGTAGGTAATCAAGAAAATATCAGTTTATTTTTTATGTTTGTTAAATTAATCAAGAAAGCCTTAAGGCTGGGCATTGGGAGTGAGAAAACGTCCTAAAAAGAGAGCGAATAAGTGTACCCGTGAGGTGCTGCCTCTTGCAATGACCTTACGCGATAATTTATAGATTTTACACAATATTTTTATTTGTATATGTTTTTTTTTTTCTCAAATCAAAATTATAAATAGAATATTTATTGGGGTATTATTTTTAAAAAGGCAATCATTCAAGTTTTTTCAAGTGTAAAATGTTATTTGTTTATCTTAACTAAGCAATAACGAGTAGGTAAGGACCGAACAGCGAAGGAAAATATTTATACTGCATACCGGATGGTATTTTTCTAATTTTGACATATAAAGTGACACTTTAAAACTGATTGACATTATGAAATGTCTTACATTTTGTAACTAGTTACATAAAGTAAAATTTTTTGCAATTGGTGACGAAAAATGTATTTCAAAATTAGTATCAAAAAGAATTATTCTATTTATTAAACTTATAATACAAGTTAACAACATAAATTATAAATTAATTAATTGTTATAAATAGTGATAACACAATTATTGCAATTATTCAAATTAATTCCCGCCGAATTCATAAACTGACTTTGACTTGTTGGGAATTACTGATAATAGAGCATTACCAGCTGCCTTTTCAATATCGCTTGGTAGCTCTTCAGAACTTGAATTACTCATTTTTTACAAATAAAACTAAAAATATATCAATCTCTCTAAAAGCCTTCCGTCTGGGTTTTTTACAAAATGTCAAACTGACAACTAACTTGAAGTAACAGCAACAAACTAAATTGTTTATAAAAGTTGACAGTTACTTGGGACACGTAAACCTCACTCACTAGATTAATACATTATTTTCGAACTTAGTGCAAAAATTCATACGGTTTTCATAAATAAAACTGGCTATAAAATCAGACCGATTTTGATAAACTTGAATTTTGTTTTATTTTATGGGGTTTCAGAACAAGCAAAATTTTTTATCAAGAATGACATTTTTCACTAAAACTAATAGGTATTTAAACATTTTTCACCTATAGGATACCCCATCCGTGGACACGCTGTATATTAGTATTAATACTATAGTATATTAAATTAAATAAAGATTTGCTAAATTCCTAATGCGGACCTGATAAACAAGATTTAATAGATGTTCTATCACAACGCCCTCAATTAGACAATGCTCACACTAATTTGGGAATAATTTTTTAAGATTCCTTTTATATGTGATAAAAGAGTTGCCTAAATTTGTAAAAAAATGGCACCATTTCTGATTTCTTAAAAATTACTTTCAAAGAGCTTTTAAGGAAAAAAACGAATTTATTGTAATTTTTAAAAACACTGACTTATGAGTAGATATATCATCTATTCAAAGAAGAAATATTTTTAAAATCATAACACGTTTAAGTGAGATATTAATCATTTTATGAAATGTAAAAATAGACATGTTTCGGGAATTTTTTCTGGATGATTCCTTGTACTCTCAAGCTTCAAAATTCTTTATTGAATAACTTTATATATCTAGTATACTACTGATTTTTTTCAATTTTCATTGCCTTATAGTTTTTGCTAAAAGCTCTTTGAAAGGACGTCGCGTTTGCCTATATTAAATACACTGCCAATGCCCGGCCTTAAAGCTTAAAGGAACCATAAAAAATAACAATTAACTAATTAATTATTACATAAGATGTTCGAATTGTAGTCCACCTGCTGCAAAACACATTTCGAATCTTGCCAGAAGATTTCTTGTATGTGTGGCTTGAATTATTGCAGGACATGCTTGTCTTATGTTTTCTTTTAATTCTTCTACATTTTGCGGTACAAAAATAAAAAATTAACTAATATTTTCTTGATTACCTACGCACCTATTTTATTTTTGAAAAATGTATTTATATATAATTTTGGGAGATCCAAAATCCAAAATTATAAAAAAATGTACAGGGTGCTACTAGAAAAATTAAGACGGAGCTCCCCCACACTATGCTATGCCTGTTCAACAATTTTTAAACGAAACATTCCTCGCTCGCTCGTTGGATAGGTAGAAGAGGGCAGATGATGGAGTGGCCACCTAGGTCACCGGATTTAACACCCCTAGACTTCTTTTTATGGGGGTATTTAAAAACAAAAGTTTATGCTACCCAACCAGAATCTCTGAATGATTTACAAAAGAAAATAGAAAATGAATGTCGACAATTAAATCCAGCCGTATTAAGCAATGTCAGAGAGGCATTTCAAAATAGATTATACCATTGTATGGAAGTGCAATTCACATGAGTGCCTTAAAAGGTACTTTTAACACGTATATCATACAATATTTTTTCTACAAACGCTCAAATAAAGTAATTGTACTATTAATATTAATGTTAAATTGATTGTACTAACCCTTACTTTTTGGAAGTCCATCTTATTAGGAATAATAAAAAACTCTTCGTTATAACGTAAATTCCAAGTTTATTTGAAAAAAAATTGCTTTTTTAACCTCAATGACGATGCTAATCAGCGAAACGGGCAATTTTTATAAATAATTCTAAATATTTTGACGTTCGCTTTCAAAATCTGATAATTCACTTTTGACAGCAGTAGTGCCTTAAAGTGACAATTTTAAGGCTTCTATGGAGTGCTAAAAATGGCATTTTTAACACGTTTGTAGATAAATAACTTTAAACATAAAGATGTAGATATCGTCGTCCCCTCGTACTCAACCAGGAATGTTTTCATTATAGTCCAGGCGTGCTGTACTTTTAGACGGAAATTCTGATACCTGGAATGTAACAGTTGGAGGTGGTAAAGGGGCTTATAACACATGAAAAAAAATACATTAACTATTTCAATTATGATCATAAACTTTTTAGGGGTGAAAAAGGGTGAAAAGGGGATAAAAAACTGAAGTATTGCTGTTTGCGGCTAAAATTGACGTCAAAATTAAAAGTGCCCAATAGAAAAGTTGTAGATCATGTAAAAATCTAAAACTTTTCTTTTGGTAATTTTCTCCAAAACCTCAATTTTTCGAGGAAAATGAAAAAAAACGATTTTTTGTTTTTAATTTTTAATTTTCCAACGGATTCGTTAATCTTGGTGAAACTTGGTGAAAACTTACCTTTTTATTTCCAAAGTAACCTCGAATTTTCTCAACCGTGTAACATAATAATTTTCCGAGAAAATTGATTTTTCTGGAAAAATCTCTTTTTTTTTCAACTGTAAAGTTTGCTCGGAAAATATTATTGGAAAAGATTTTCCTGGGGCTCATTTTTTTCGTTTTTACGTCTACTTTCACATGAAATAAAAAAAATACACCTCTCATTTAAAAATGTGCTTAAAAATGAAAAAAAGCAAAAAATGAATTTTGCAACAGCTAAATTAGCAATAATTGTTAAATTTTTAATATAAAATATTAAAATATGCAAAAGCCGACTCTTGCATTACATTCTACGGAAAAAATTACAAAAGAAAATGTATTTTATTATTTAATCGGATTTTTATTTCATTTGCAATATTGTTATATCAGAGCCCTATAGCCACCTTTCATAAGTGACAAAGTGTAGACATGACAACTCTAACTAGCCTAGGAGTCTAGGCCTTTTGTTTTCTATTTGACCTTGCATTTCAGTATACAAAATATACTATCATTCCTAACAAACAAAATATTGTCTTTTCAATAAATTTTTTATTACAATTACGAATTACTTAAAACCGAACGATTATTATATTATTAAAAATAAACAAATTATTCCAAAAAGTCAAAGAAAATTGAAATTTTGATGAAAATTGGGCTATAGGGTTTTGTTGGAAGGGTATTTGGGCCTTGTAAGTATCAACAAATCGAGTTATCTCATAAAAAACCTTATAATATAAATAAATCAGCATACAACAATAGTAAAAACCATGAAATCCCCGCTCGGATTATTAACTTCATTAATAGACTTGAGTGTTTATAATAATATTGCAAATGAAATAAAAATCCGACTAAATAATGAAATACATTTTCTTTTGTAATTTTTTCCGTAGAATGTAATGCAAGAGTCGGCTTTTGCATATTTTAATATTTTATATTAAAAATTTAACAATTATTGCTAATTTAGCTGTTGCAAAATTCATTTTTTGCTTTTTTTCATTTTTAAGCACATTTTTAAATGAGAGGTGTATTTTTTTTTATTTCATGTGAAAGTAGACGTAAAAACGAAAAAAATGAGCCCCAGGAAAATCTTTTCCAATAATATTTTCCGAGCAAACTTTACAGTTGAAAAAAAAGAGATTTTTCCAGAAAAATTTTCTCGGAAAATTATTATGTTACACGGTTGAGAAAATTCGAGGTTATTTTGGACATAAAAAGGTAAGTTTTCACCAAGTTTCACCAAGATTGACGAATCCGTTGGAAAATTAAAAATTAAAAACAAAAAATCGTTTTTTTTTTAATTTTCCTCGAAAAATTGAGGTTATGTAAGAAAATTACCAAAAGAAAAGTTTTAGATTTTTACATGATCTACAACTTTTCTATTGGGCACTTTTCATTTTGACGTCAATTTTAGCCGCAAACAGCAATACTTCAGTTTTTTATCCCTTTTTCACCCCTAAAAAGTTTATGATCATAATTGAAATAGTTAATGTATTTTTTTTTCATGTGTTATAAGCCCCTTTACCACCTCCAACTGTTACATTCCAGGTCTCAGATATTCCGTATTTTTTATTTTTTTGGTACAGCACGCCTGGACTATTAATGGAAATGAATTCACGAAAATGCTGGTTGTAATACATATTAAATAATCGTATTATAAACAAAACCGAAGGTTGCTTTGTGTACGATGAATGAATAAAAAATATTGATGTTTTTACAGTATGTGTTATGTCTAAAAGAATGTCTAATAATATCCGGGTAAAGATTCGCAGAACGATAGAAAGAAATTATTCTATTTGTAAAGAATAAAATCCAGCTGGTTGGAGCTCAGTGCCTTTAAACCTCCCTATAGATGTCACTAGACGACAAAATTTGCGTGTTTTTTTTTGACAAGAGATTGGTTGGCCAGGTCTTTGACACACGATATACCTTCGCTTCAAAGATAGTTTATTGTTCTGTGGTTAGAGTTATGCTGTTAAATTGCATATTACATAACAAGTGTTGTAATGATGCCTTTTACGACCGAAAGGCAAGTTTATGGCACGAGTTTTGTACTATACTTTTTCTACTACTGAAAGTCGAAATCGATTTTTGAGTCGTCACCAATTTTTCTGTATTTTTGAATAATTTTCTTTCGAAACTTTTGACAGTAAATAATTCTTTTAATTTCAAAGCTCACTTTATACTTTCAAAGCCGACTTTATAAATTCAAAACTGTTAAAAAAACCCCCCCATTTTGTAGTAGAAAAATATTTTTTTTAAATTTTACATTTGTGTACGATTGTTAACTTCGTATTCTTTCATTGATACCTCTTAACCTACATATTGAATTGTTATCAGTTTATATGGAACGAAAATGTCAAAGGTCAAATTCAGCGGATCGCCATATTGTTCGAGCAGTCGTAAGGGTTAAAGATCAAATGCGTCAAGGGTAAAATTAAAAAAAGAATTGGAACGAAAAATATTCAATCACAGCGTCCTAAATAATTCGGAAAATGTTATTATAAATATAACAGAATGCACTTCAGCTGATGACCTTAGTATAACACATGAATGTCTAGTGTAGTGTGACAATCCTACGAGTGTAAAAATCACTTTCGCCCAAGTAATGTTCACAATTTTTCCTCCAACTGTCTATTTTATAAAATAATATCAACTATCCATCTATAGCTAAATATTTAATCAAAAAATGTGCCTACTCCTAGAATATTGTGAGCGATGCACTATCTTGTTGAAAACAAACTTCGTTAGGCTCGTTATTAGATAAAGCGTGCAGTGTTGGTACTATCATCAACGAAAGTGGTCTGACAAATTTGAACTAGAATAGAATGAACCTAAAAAATTTTAAGCAGGGTCAGCTGAGTTATCGATAACCAATAGGAGTTAATAAGTCTGTCTTAGCCCCTACGATTTGATCCTACACTGTAAAAAATGAGTTAAAATATTACAAATATTTTAGCAAAATCGTATTACATTGTGTTAAAATGATTTTTGAAGTTTACCAACATTTCCAACGGTTTTTGAATTATCGTAGAAGTTACTTTTTTGCTGAAATCTTTCTAAGATTTTTCCTTTTGGATACAGAGCAGCAACGAATCGTTTTCAAAAAGATTTAAATCATAAATCGTTTTCTTTTTGTGATAAATAAACTTGAAAGTTGTTTTAATGTGATTTAAATGGATATTATAAAATTATATAGGTCACTTTTTAAAACGAAAATGTGCATTAGGCAAATGGGAAGATGAAAATATTAAACGTATTTTGCAGTGTATTTATAATCGTGAGAGAGAGATGTAGATTCTGTCTGTTAGATTAAAATTCTCATTATCTGATGTGGACGGTAACATGGAATTTGCAGTATCAACGAAAACTTGCCCTAGTCATGCCAGACCACTTTCGTTGACGTCAGTACAATTTCTTGCCGTAAAATATTGCAGTAACGCACTCCGATTAAATTTTCGTCATAAATCATGAGAGGAAAATTAAATTTTACACAGCACACAAAAAAAAATAAACGAAAAGATCAAATGAAATTTACGTCCGATGTGAGTTGAGGATTTCATTAATATAGGATGGGGTGATAATATATTAAATGTTACAGTTACTCTATTAGTAACTATCTATGAGGAAGAGTTATGAAATGTCCCGAGAACCTTAAAATTCCACTTAAACCTTCCTAAAATAAAAAAAAATTCTAAACTATTAATTCCTCCATTAGACACTTTCTTTATATCTGCATTTTTGCCCACCCTGTACCAATTTGAAGCAACATATTATACATTTTTGGAATTAGCTCAGCAAAGGCATTTGGAAATTGAAAAAAGGGGGGCTCCATTTGAAAAAAATGGTGACGACGTCATTACACGAAAGTTGTTCACCCTGTATATTAGATTATGATTTAAAACAATAGTAAATTGAAATCAAAAATCGACCTGTTTCGGGAATTTCTAATTTTATTGTTCATTCTGCCAATAATGAATTTATGCGTTACTTTATGGACGCACTGGATATGGTCCAGGAGGAATCGGCGCATGAGTACCGAAAACTATTCCACCTCAATTTTTTTATGTGATCCTCTTCAAATTGTCCTCCTAATGATATAAATGCATGTTGCCATGGCGCAACCCGGTGCCATATTGTTTAAACCGAAATTGTTTAAACAATTACAAGGAATTGTTATTTTTCAAACGGACAATTTTTTTTATATTCTTTATTGAAATACCAATAAAAAAGGTCCTATGACTTTTCACGATAAAGTTAATATTTTTAAAGATATGAATTTTTTAAAATTCGAAAAATCTCAAATTTGGGTACTTTCGACCCATGAAAAACATATTAAAAAAAAAGATAATGTGAAAGTAATATTTTTTTTAATTCTCTATACAATAGTTAATAATATTGTTAATAGAGATTTAAAAAAAATTCATTGTTTATATCTTTTTTTTAATTGTTAATTTGTATGCATCGCTTAACTTTAAGTATCGCTGTCTCTCTCTGACTCATGCGTTGCGTCGGCCTCTCTGTGTCTTGAATCATTATTTATCATTTTATCTTAAAAACTATCAACTTTATCAAAAATTTTAAAGAAAGCAATGTTATTAGATAATAATTAAATTGCCTACAATTTGTTTTTAAGAAATTTTTTTCTGAAATCAATTTTTCAAAAGTTAAGCATGTCATTAAAATTACTTTATCAGTTTATATTACTTTTTTGTTATTATCATAGTAATTTTTGCATTTATATCAACAATAATAAGATATAATGGTATCTGAACATTTTTTGAAATCACAATTATTTATAAATAATAATAATATATTGGGTATTTAGAAAAAACATTCAAATAAATTGAATAAAAATAATTTTATGTATATGTATCATAGTGTGTGTATGAGTGTGTCTGAGTAAGAAAAAAATTCTTTCGTTAATTTTTTATTCTTTCAAGGTTACTCTTTGTATAAATAATAACGTTTAATAGCAAAAAGTAATATAATCTGATAAAAAAGTAATTTTAATGACATGTTCCGATTTATGCTTAAAGAACTTTTGAAAAATTGATTTCAGAAAAAAATTTATTAAAAACAAATTGTAGGCAATTTAATTATTATCTAATAACATTGCTTTCTTTAACAATTTTGATAAAGTTTATAGTTTTTAAGATAAATGATAATGATTCAAGAAACAGAGAGGCCGACGCAACGCATGAGTCAGAGAGAGACAGCGATACTTAAAGGTAAGCGATGCATACAAATTAACAATTAAAAAAAAAGATATAAACAATGAAATTTTTTTAAATCTCTATTAACAATATTATTAACTATTGTATAGAGAATTAAAAACATTTATTACTTCCACATTATCTGTTTTTTTTAATATATTTTTCATAGGTCGAAAGTACCCAAATTTGAGATTTTTCGAATTTTAAAAAATTCATATCTTTAAAAATATTAACTTTATCGTGAATATTCATAGGACCTTTTTTATTGGCATTTCAATAAAGAATATAAAAAAAATTTGTCCGGTTAAAAAATAACAATTCCTTGTAATTGTTTAAACAATTTCGGTTTAAACAATATGGCACCGGGTTGCGCCATGGCAACATGCATTTATATCATTAGGAGGGCAATTTGAAAAGGATCACATAAAAAAATTCAGGTGGAATAGTTTTCGGTACTCATGCGCCGATTCCTCCTGGACTAAATAACTGACGTTTTTCATTCATTTTTCAGTAATCGATAGGTGCACGAGATGGCTCACTTGCACCACAACTTCGATCTGATCGAACCGGATACTGCTCGAAGACCGACAAACAAGTTCCAATCATGTTTGAAGCAGAACATGCTCACTATAGCTACGATGATGGGCGTCATTTTAGGCGCCGGAGTAGGTGCCATCTTAAGATACGGGGTAAAAGAAAAATGGTCTGAACAAGAAATTATGTACATAGGATTCGTCGGACAGATATTTTTAAGGATGTTAAAAGCACTGATCCTGCCGTTGATCATATCTTCATTAGTATCGGCCATAGCCAGTTTGGATTTGTCTCTATCGGGGAGAATAGCAGCCAGGGCTGTGGCGTATTATCTAACCACCACTTTCGCTGCCGTGGTATTAGGTATGGTTGTAGTGGTGGTCATCAGACCTGGAGTAGGCGCAAACAGCAAAGATAGTACAGCCGCCGACGAAGTTCAAAGAAACGTCAGTACTGTCGATACCTTGTTAGATTTAGTAAGGTAAGTTAACCTAATTTAGTTACTTTACATCATTGTTTTTATATTGATAATAATTCCGATCAATTTTTCAGAAACATGTTCCCACCAAACATGGTAGAAGCTACGATTTTCCAGGTAAGGTTTTTCTTGGATTAATGATTCTGCCTAATAAATGCTTTGCTGGCTGGTTAATTACAAATATAAACAAAGTTACAAGATCATCCTGTGTCTGTTAAGATGTTTTTGGAGTATGTGTGACCGGATATGTTTTGGTTCTACTGTTTCTTGGTCCACCAGAAGGCAATCAACAGTAGCACTTTCTACTGCTGAGGCAGAATATAATGCTCTTGCTGCATCAATCAGTGAATGTATTTGGTTGAGAGGGTTGTTGAATGAAATGAATATTGTGATAACTGAAGCAACAATAATTTATGAAGATAACCAATCTTGCATAAAAATTGCTACTGAACATAGAAAACATCAAAGAATAAAACATATAGGTGTGAAATATAATTTTGTTCGAGAAGCTTTAGTCAGACCAAGTTAGATTGAAATATATTTCATCGCAAAACCAACTTGCTGATATTTTCACTAAGGGACTGCCTCTACATTCATTTGAAAATTTTTTAATTCAGCTAGGATTGTCATGAACATGGATTAAGTGGGAGTGTTGATATAGGTATACCTATTCATTAAGTAATCCATTTACATGACTGATGTTCTTTTGTATAAATATTTGAGTGTTTATTTTATTAAAATGTTGAATCTGGAACCGTTGGCGAAAATGATACCGAAAACCGTTTACACTACCACTACACCAACACACACTTTTATATGCCTGACGCGCGTTTCGATAACCAAGTTATCTTCCAACACACACTTTTATATGCCTGACGCGCGTTTCGATAACCAAGTTATCTTCTTCAGAGACCGAAGGTAGTTTACCTTCGGTCTCTGAAGAAGATAACTTGGTTATCGAAACGCGCGTCAGGCATATAAAAGTGTGTGTTGGTGTAGTGGTAGTGTAAACGGTTTTCGGTTTATTTTATTGATTGAAAATTTTTATTACTGTCATTTTATTACTGTCACTATTGTCAAATAAAAGTACGTTGATATTTTCTATTTTCTACTGATTTTTCAACTGGTTATGGGCCCAGGCAGAGTATAAAAATAATGGCGGAGAAAAGTAAAGAAAAGTATGGTATTAGTCCATTCCGAGGCTCCGATTTTAGTACATTGAAGTTCCGAGTAGAAACAATCCTAGAGGAACATGATGTTTTGAAATGAACTCTCAGTTCACTTCATCATAAGACAATGGTACATCATCAACAAATCCTTCAGCTGAAAGAGCGAACAAAACCGGATCTTCAGAAAAAGAAAGATAATTATCATATGATGAAGTAAAATAAGAGTTCATTTCAAAATCTTCATGCCATAAAGGTGATTTTCTGATTCGTGATGAGTGTTTCAATGATCCAATATGGTTGCCTTCCTCATTTTGATGTACAGGTGAATCTGATTTTCTGCAAATATTTTCTCCTCTCTCATTGTCACATACATCCATTCTTTTAGGTGCAGTTTCATTCACATCACTCACAGGCAAAACCTCAGGCGTTCCCTCTTCAACAACAAACAGTGATTTTGTTTCTAGATTTTCATTGCATTCAGTCGATTCATCGAATATCACATTTTTTCCAATCTTCACACATTCATTTTCACAATCCCATAACCTATATCCATTCGAAGTATAACCAATCATCAAACATTTGAAATTCTTGTGATCAAATTTACTATCCAGAAATTGTTTAGGTTTGTGAAGATATGCTTTGCAACCGAATATACGCAAATTTGATAGATTAGGTTTCTTACCATGCCATATTTCAAATGGTGTCCGATCTTTGATAGCTGATGTGGGACATCTATTCAACAAATATGCCGATGTTCTCACAGCTTCACCCCAAAAATATTTATTCAGATGTGCACCAATGATCATAGAACGTGCTTTTTCAACCAGTGATCTATTCAATCTCTCAGCATGACCATTCTGTTCTGGACAATATGGTGCAGAATAATCAATAACAATTCCAGCATTATCACAAAAATCCCTAAACTCTTTCGAAACATATTCTCCATCATTGTCACATCTCAATTTCAAAATTGGTTTGCCAAAATATGCTGTTGTAAAATTTTTGAATGATTTGAAGTACCTAAATACCTCAGATTTTGAAGACAATAAATATATCATGCAGAAATGAGAAAAATCGTCAAGAAACGTCAAAAAATAACGTTTATTATCCCATGTTGAAGGTGTTATTGGACCACATACATATGAATTATTTCTAGAGGCCTTGTTGCTCGAGTTCTATGACCTTCATGTGGCAATTTATGTTGTTTAGCATTCACACAACATTCACAGAATTTTCGTTCACTCAAACCATTCAGTTTAAGACCTTCTACCATGTGTTCCAATTTTTTAATGTACTGTTCATTCAAGTGACCAAGCCGTTGATGCCATAAATCATTATTATTACTTGCAACAATATGTGCTTCATTTATAGGAACATCAAAGATTATCTCATATAGAGTATTTTTATTGAAACCCTTAACCACAACTACATTACCTTTCAATATACTGACTTCATTATTATTGAATACCACTTTGCAGCCATTTTCTTCAATTCTACCTACTGACAAAAGATTTCTTCTCAAATTAGGTACGTAAATAACATTATTGATAGTACAAATATGTTTAGCACCTCTAACATCATTTGATACCCTCATATATCCAACATGTGTACTTTCTAAATCTTGACCTGCTTTAGCTAGGTGTTTTCAACTTCTGGACTCCTATCAATAATTCAATATCGTTAACAAGATGATCGGATGCTTCCGAGTCTACACACCACGACGATTTTCTTGAATTATTCAGTGAACACTCTTCATTTGTCATAAATGCTATAGCTTCTGTGTTCTCTTCTGATTCAGCCTCTCCAGACATATGAGCTTGCTTCTTTCCTTGCCAAGATTTCTTCGGAAAATGATTCTTTGGTCTATTGGAACATTCATTCCACCAATGTCCAACTTCATTGCATCCAAAACAACGTACTTCTTTTCTTCTATTCTGCAGCTTGGAGTCAAATGCATTTCCATGATTACTATCATGAACAGCCATATGCCGTCTCTTTGCTTCCTCATCCAAAAGCCTCCCTTTTACAAAATCAAGAGTTATCGTGCCATTTGATAGAGTTTCAATGGCGGTAACAACTATATTATATGATTCTGGTAGTGTCAGAAGTAAAATGCAGGCTATCATTTCTTCTTCCAGTTTTCCTCCAGCTGATTTAATTTGACGCACAATATCATCAAATTTCACCAAATGGGTCTCCATTGACATGCCCTCATCATATTTCATTGTCAGTAAATTTCTCAATAGAAAAACTCTATTGGAAGCTCTCTTTCTTTCAAATGTGGAAACAAGTTTATCCCATTTTTCTTTTGCTGTGGATCCTTCTCGAACATATTCTAAATGTGTATCAGCAACACACTGGACTATTATTGACTTTGCTTTACAGTCATTTTTATCAAATATCTTTCTTTCATCTTCTTGTTCTGGCCGAAGTTCGGTAAGACATTTCAAAACATCATGTTCCTCTAGGATTGTTTCTACTCGGAACTTCCATGTACTAAAATCGGAGCCTCGGAATGGACTAATACCATACTTTTCTTTACTTTTCTCCGCCATTATATTTATACTCTGCCTGGGCCCATAACCAGTTGAAAAATCAGTAGAAAAGAGAAAATATCAACGTACTTTTATTTGACAATAGTGACAGTAATAAAAATTTTCAATCAAAAAACAAACACTCAAATATTTATACAAAAGAACATCAGTCATGTAAATGGATTACTTAATGAATAGGTATACCTATATCAACATATTCCCATCATTAACCTGAGTTGTTTTCTAGACTACAGCCTTCTCTGTTGTCCCATATCTCTTTAAATATTGAAATTCGAACATACGAGGTCTGGCTATTAAATAACGAGACTGCGCGCGCAGAAGGCGTCCTAGAGGGGTAGGGTGGGAAACGAATGCAGCTTTAAATAGCTGGAAGTGTCTACTATTCCAGTACGAAAACACCTTTTTGTCGCTGTAGTAGTATTTTTTCTGTAGAGGTTAGAAACGAACGTGTTTTTTTCTCGTGCCGATAACAATGTGTGAAGAATAATCTCCCCAAAACATTACTGATCCTCCTTGGTATGGAACGACTTTCCTTGCAAAATTTAGTCCTTCTTATCCTCTCCAAACTGATTGTGGCAGACTATCACTGACTAAACCAAATCTAGTTTCGTTACTGTATTCCTGTGACCACTGTAAACGAGCAGCTTAGTGTCTGGGAAGTAACCTGGGTACTCATAATGGTCTCCTGGATCGCAAATTTGAACTGGCAAGTCTCCGCCGTATTGTGGTACTAGAAATTAATGTACCATACGTTTTTCTTAACTGAGTTCGCACAGCTGAGACTGTTATCGTTCAATTCCGACGTACACAACCTGCTAGATACCGATCTTTTCTTGAATTCTCTTGAATTCATAACCCTAGGATGCCCAGTTTGACTTCTCCAGTCACTGCTGTTAGTTTCCTGGTACAAACGCATTATTCAGATAACTTATGCGGGAAGAATTCCTAATTTATTCGCGATTTGATGATCCGGCAGACCCTAGTCGTGCAAAGCTACTATTCCTGCTCTACTTATGGAAATTCTTTGGCCAGGCACGATAATTGCAAACTTACTTATTTACTTAAATAGGCTAAATCGATATTTTAAAAATGTGTGTCTAAAATTATGGAAGAAAACTGTTTTAGATGTACAAGAGAACAAACTATGATAAATATTTCGTTTTGGGGCGATGTGGGTAATAGATAGGAGTGTGACAATTAGGTTAGTTATCGTAGTCTTTGCAAGGCATGTTCCTGCTGTCTGTATGAATAATACTCTAACATTTCTATTGATTATTTTATTTGCTGCTATAGTTATGCCAGTCAGCTCTGTCTTCCTATACGTATGTCCAAGGGATTCTGATTTAACTCCACTTGCCGTTGCATATTTTCTTTTAGAATCGTCAGTGTCAGTTCACCTAGAAGTTTATGGGGAACGGATAATACTAGATGGATGAAATTTGGTATACAGGGGTTTTCGATACTTCTGAATTCAACTAAAATATAGCACTTTACACCAACTTCACAACATTTACTTCCTGACCCAATCACGACAATCAGTCACATTAAGGTCCTAGCTGTACCTTAGCTGGCTGTATATTTTGTGTACAGCCAAAGGGATACGATAGATTGCAGTACAGGGACGACTGTCTTAGTCGAGTTTTCGGCAAGAAAAAGGGTGGTGTATTAGGAGTATTGTAATTTATAGGTTAGGGTTATCACTGTTTCCGATTGGGTTGCGTTTTATTAAGGGTTTTGTTTCAGGTGCGTTCAATTGAAAGTGCCTCGTATGATTAGATCAAAAATCTTTTTAACGTTTAACTTGTCTTTGAATATTAAACAGCCTCGATTGTCCTATCACCTTGAGGGGATTCACAATCCAATGATTACGCAATGAATGCATTATAATTATTAACAATTTAAAACGTACAAAATAAATGTATAAGGTCGAGCGATATAAACTAGTCTTATTATATAATTAACATTGTTTGTGGTATTAAATAAGTCAATTATTAAAAAAAAAAAGTAACAATCATTAAAAAAAGAGCATACTTTATAATCTAATTCATTATTATCGTTATATTTTGCAGTTCAGAACAGTACAATTGCCGGTTGTTGGCAAAGGTAAATACTCTAGTACTTAGTAGAAATATACACTGGTCACAAAAAGTATCCCATAATTTTAAAAATTGAATTATGGTGCAAAATAAGATAACAGGTCGGCTGAAAAGTTCCCGGTCTGACCTATAGATGACGACACTAGAATTAAATCCATTTCATTTTTAGATAGTATCAACCTTCAAAAGATTCGTGTAAAAATTTGACAGCTGTCGGACTATTAGTTTGTGAGATATTGCATTTTTAGTAAAGCAACTTTTGTTATTTTCAAAAAGATGGAAAAAAAGAATTTCGTGTGCCTATTAAATATTGTTATTTGAAAGGAAAAAATACAGTTGAAGCAAAAGCTTGGCTTGATAATGAGTTTCCGGACTCTGTGCCACGAAAATCAACAATCATTGACTGGTACGCAAAATTCAAGCATGGTGAAATGAGCACCGAAGACGGTGAACGCAGTGGACGCCCAAAAGAGGTGGTTACCGACGAAAATATCAAAAAAATCCACAAAATGATTTTGAGTGATCGTAAAGTGAATATGATCGGGATAGCTGACACTCTAAAGATATCTAAGGAACGTGTTGGACATATCGTTCACGAATATTTGGGTATGCGGATGCTCTGTGCGAAATGGGTGCCGCGCGTGCTCACAATCGACCAAAAACAGCAACGAATTGATGATTCTGAGCAGTGTTTGCAGCTGTTAAGTCGTAATAAACCCGATTTTTTGCGTCGATATGTGACTATGGATGAAACTTGGCTCCATCACTACACGCCTGAGTCCAATCGACAGTCAGCTGAGTGGACTGCGGCCGGTGAACCGCCACCAAAGCGTGGTAAGACTCAACAGTCAGCTGGCAAAGTTATGGCCTCAGTTTTTTGGGATACACATCGTATATTGTTCATCGACTATTTGGAAAAGGGAAAAAATTACTGTGCATTATTGGAGCGATTGAAGACCGAAATCGCGAAAAAACGGCCCCATATATGAAGAAGAAAAAAGTGTTGTTTCATCAAGACAATGCACTGTGTCACAAATCAATGAAAACGATGGCAAAATTGCATGAATTGGGCTTCGAATTGCTTCCTCACCCACCGTATTCTCCAGATCTAGCCTCCAGCGACTTTTTCCTTTTCTCTGACCTGAAGAGAATACTCGCGGGAAAAAAATTTGGCTCTGATACTGAGGTAATCGCCGAAACTGAAGCCTATTTTGAGGACAAACCGAAGGAGTACTACAAAAATGGTATCGAAAAGTTGGAAGGTCGCTATAATTGCTGTATCGCCCTTGAAGGCAACTATGTTGAATAAAAAATATGAATTTTGTCAAAATATTGTGTTTTACTATGGTAGACCGGGGACTTTTCAGCCGACCTGTTAAGTAGTTATAATAGGGGGCTACGAGAACACATTTTCTTATGAATAATTCCCATATTAGCGCCTCCGGCAAGATTGGATGGTGCTTCGGATGGATCGAGTCCATGGTAACATGAAGAAGTCTCCAGAGGCTTTACAAGAAGTCGTCGTAGTCATCACAGTGTATACAGGGTGTAACGGAAAAGGTGTCGAATGGCAGGTGTAAGCAGAGACTTTACAAGAAGAAGAAGTCTTCAGAGGTTTTACAAGAAGTCTTCAGAGGTTTTACAAGAAGTCATCATCGTGTATACAGGGTGTAACGGAAAAGGTGTCGAATGGCAGGTGTAAGCAGAAACTTTACATGCAATTAATTAGTATGATGTCATTCACACAAAACACGTGTTAACAGAAAGCCATTGTGTATGTTTCCTAGAAACTGGAAACCATTACGCCACATTCCTTTATACAACGACTTTCGCATACTCTCTGTATATACTCACGAGATTCTTACACTTCTTATAAATCCTCTGCTGGGAATCAACCAATCCAGCGTTTCTAGTCTTAAGAAAGTTTAGAGAAACTGGAAGTTATAATAGAAGACCAGTTCCAGGACGTCCCAGGTGTACTAATCCTGCAGATGACCGTTATTTAAGAATTCAGACTTTGCGAACCCGTCATGTTACAGCCAGGCAACTGCAAAATGTTCTCTCTAGAGACCGTAATATCTGTCAATACGTTTAGAAACAGTTTATAGTAGGGGAGCCCACGATGCTAAATCGGGATTTACTCGAGCGTCATAGAGACCTATTGGGTTGAGAAGCTTAGGTGATAAAAAGAAAAAAATGTTATATAAGGTACACCTTTTCATCGGTGGGGGGAGCGGCTATAGATTTTCAAAAATGTAAAAAAAAACTGTTGCATGGACATACTCGAGCGCGTCAGATATTGATATCACGTATGTCCTGCATATTTTTAAAAATGTACGTGTGTTAATCTGACGGTTTCCATGATGGGGGTGGTCGTACGTAAGGGTTGAAAATGGAAAAAAAAATTTTTTCAAACGCATCATTAAATGAACCTAAAAAAAAGCTGACGGTTTGGATGTGACGCAGACTCGCGACCGTTATTGGAATTTGCAAAAAAAATCGCCATTTTGAAATACTCAAGCGCGTCAGATTAAGATATATATGGTTCATCTTTATGCCCTAGACGCTGCAGTATCATAATCTGACGATTATCTAGAGGGATTCGCCTAATCTGACAATTTAAATTTTTTTTCTAATTATTGAACTTAATTAATTAAAAAGCTTAGAAAATAGCATGCATATAAAAAGTTTATGGTTTTTTTTCAGTTGAATATTTATATTTATCATAAGAAAATAATTATAAGCAATAAATTAGCAAAAACGTTGGAAATACGTTGTAAACAATATCATACCACAAACGAGTCTATGTGATCAGCTGACATGGCGTCATGGCAACTGAAACCAGAGTGGGGACGGCGTGAGAGAGCAATAGATAGAGAAAGAGTGAAAGAGCAATAGAAACGAGGAGAGGAGAATATAGTAGTAGCCCAAGAGGCTAAATGGTAAGTCACTTCAGCTCTGCGAGAACCTATCGGATCATAAAGATTAGATACTAAAAAGAAAAAAGTTCATATGATATATCTATTTTACTGCCGGGGGAAGTAGGTAGGTACTAACTTTCAAAAATGTAAAAAAAAATTATTATAAAGAATTACTCGAGTGAGTTGGACATTAATATCGTATACGCCCAAGGTGCTTCCGGTAACAGAGAACTATTAATCTGCCGGCTTGCAAGTCGGGGGTGGCAGCACGAAGGGGTAGAAAATGAAAAAAAAATTATTTGAGCTCATCAGATATTCAGGGATAATGTTAAGTGACCTCTAAAAGGTATCCTATTCCAAAGACTGACGATTTGGATGCAGTCCGAACTCGCAGCCGATTTTTGAAAATGTAAGAAAAATAGTGACCTTGAAATACTCATGCTTATCTGATTTAGATGCTCCTTGTTGTGCTAACCTATAATCTGATAATTTTCTATTAATCTGACGAGCTCGAATTAATTTGAGGATCGACTTTTTTTTACTAATCTGATTGGCTACCCTAGACGCACCCTTGTATATTAAGGGCTCATATATGGTGAAAGTGCTTAACACGGTACAAGATATCCCCCTGTATATTAATCTGCCGCGCTTCAGTAAATCCAGAAATTCCCGCTTGGGCTCCCCTACTATTAAGGAATTTTGGAATCGGATCCAGAATGCCTGTTACTGCTCCATTGTTAACCATAGCACACCGTGTAGCACGTTTAAGATTCGCAAGAGAACATGTTGATTGGAATATTAACGATTCTTTTTACGGATGAATCAAGATTTTCACTTTTTGGATCCGATAGACGTATTCCAGTTGGGGACTACTCAGTTGTACCAAAAGATAGCAGGTAGAAAATTTGCGATAGCTCAGTTGTACAAAAAAATTTCTAGAGGGGATTAAAGGATTAATATGAAGGTAATTTAATGCAGGATATATTCTTATAAAATAAGAAATATAAAAATAGTTAATAAAAATTTTTATGAAATTGATTGTGTTAACCTCTACTTTTTGGAAGTTCATCTTACTAAGAACAATTAATAACTGCACAGTTAAACTAAACTTCCACTATTTATTTGAAAAATTCGCTTTAAAATCAATTACAGCTGTTTCGCTATCACTAGCATCGTCAGATTGACATATTGAAATTACATGTTGTTTGTTTGTAACTAGGTGCTTGATGTTGATAAGGAGTTAAGGCTAGACCAAGTAAGGAAGTAATAAGACATAACAATATTAAAGCCTAGATGTTATTAGCCCTAAGGGATTATCCTGGATGTATTTCCCTCTAAGATCAGTATAACTGTGCAATGATATAGAAAATGTAATGGTTAACATTTCTATAAATATAAATATATTGGGATGAGGGGAATAAAAACTATTTTTCAATAAAGCATGAAATGACTCACAAGTAGGGATTGCAATTGCTGGATCCAGCATCCAGCAATCCAGCTGGATCCAGCGCCTTTTTAAGCATGCTGGATCCAGCATACAGTGCTGGATCCAGCGATGCGGATCCGCAAACCGCGCAAACGTATCAATTTCTATTGTTTAGTTTCTAATTGCCGCCTTTTTTAAAACGGCGCGGCGACGTTGCCGTTCTGTCAACATAGCACGTGCCACATGTGCGAATGAAGGATTCTAATGACGGTGAGAAAAGTTTGTGGGACTTTTTCGTAAAGTTGGATAGTGCCAAATGCTCGCTATGTTTAAAAACATTGCTTATTAGTAACCGCTCCACTACAGGGTTAAAAGGGCATTTACAAAAAGTACATTGTATCAGTGTCTTAAAAAATATCAATGAAAACAAGGCTAGTTCATCCAACAAAGATTTGCATAGTGCAGATTCACCAGCTGCTGCTGTTAAAGCAACCACTTCAAAAAATGAAGATCATCATCAGGAAGTAGTTCCGAGCAAGAAGACCAAGAAGACTGTTGATTCCTACTTTGAAAAAGAAAATTCTATGGAGGGTTTGGTCACTAGGATGGTGTGTAAATATGGTTTTAGTCTGAGTACATTTTGTACATCATCCGACTTGAGATTTTTTATTCGCAAAATCAGGATTTAAATTGCCGACTTCTCCGAATACCATAAGAGCGATCATTTACAGGTATGCAGAGGACGTTCAAGCGGATTTCATTAAAGAATTCAATAATTTAAAACAAAAAGGACAAAGATTCTCAATGAGTTTTGACGAGTGGACCTCCCAAAAAAATCACAGATACATAAATCTCAATTTGCACCATAATGATAAACATTTCAATCTAGGGTTGATTAGAATTCACGGCTCTTGCACTGCCGAACACTGCATTGAATTAGTGGCAGAAAGGCTGAATATTTTCGGCTTAGTGATCGAAACCGACACCATTGGTATGACAACCGATGGCGCGTCCGTAATGGTAAAAGTTGGAAAACTTATGCCTTGCTATCAACAATTGTGCTACGCTCATGGTATTCAGTTGGCTGTGGTGGACGTACTATACAAAAAGAAACCTCATCAGGAAGTAGGACAAGCAGCAACAGATGAAAGTGACGAATGCGAAGACGATGAAGACATAGAGTTAGAGAACGAGATGAACGATGGATTGGCAGTTACAGTCGAACCAACATAATTGGACTCTGTTGAATTAATCCCACGATACAGCGAACTGCTCATGAAAGTACGCAAAGTTGTAAAACTTTTCAAAAAATCACCCACCAAAGATGATTTATTTTTGCAAAAATATGTTAAAGAAGAGAAAGGTAAAGAACTTAGTCTGATACTTGATTTCCGTACGCGATGGAACAGTTTGCTCAGTATGCTTGAACGTTTCTACAACCTAAAAGTTTGTATCGATAAAGCATTGATAGACGTCGGTTCCGAAAAAAAATTTTCGGGCGATGAATGGGCAGTAATCAATGAGTTGATCGTCAGTCTTCAACCGTTGAAACTGGCTGTAGAAGCTCTTTGCAGAAGAGAGTCCACATTGATAACTGCCGACACAACCCTGAAATTTGTCTTAGGCAAGCTATATACCCAGGGCACTACCCTAAGTGCCGAGCTAGCTGAAGCGCTACGCAAAAGAATCACAGAACGGCGCCTCTCCGAAGTTACTGGTACGTTAGTGTACTTGAAAAATCCAAAGAAGTATGAAGAATCAGTGAAAAAACCTGGCTATTTTCCTATGCCAAAAAAGAATACGATGCGGCAGGAGATGAAAACATTGTTAAAACGTGTAAATAAACAAAATATTGTAGAGCCGGTACAAGAAGATATCATGGAATTAGAAGAAGATGGTCCAGATGATAACCCAGAACCAAGGACAATTACTTTAGAGGAAGAGCTTGAGATGGAACTTAAAAGAGAGAAGGAGAACTTTAATAAACAAAAGAAAAGTGTTCAATTAGATTACGAAAAGGTTTTGAAAAAAGAAATGACCGTTTATGAGACCGAAGGAGTGCGAGGTGAACATTTTTCTATGGTTTATGACTATTTAATTACCCTAAAACCGACCAGTGTAGAGGCCGAAAGAGCATTCTCTGCAGCCGGCTACATATGCAGTTCTGTGCGAAGCAGATTGGGAGATAAGACTATAGATAAAATTTGTTTTCTAAGGTCTTACTTCCAGAGGATTCAAAAAACGAAATAGTCTTTATGATACAGACTATACCAAATGAGTGAAAGATTTCATTGTTTACCGTAAAAAGTTTAAATTAATAAAAAACTTTTTAAAATGTCGTCTTTTTATATTCATTCCACATCCAGCTGGATCCGCGCTGGATCCAGCTGGATTCAGGTCAATCCAGCAAGAATCCAGCTGGATTGAAACCGTCGCTGGATTGCAATCCCTACTCACAAGCATTGGTTGAGCGATACATGCTATTTGTAAGACAATCCCAAATTTTTGGGGGGAATTTAGCTTCCTCACATATATAATTATCAACTATATAATCACAAAATTTGATGACCCTTTCATCGTCGGGACATTTATCAAATAATTCCAAAGAAAAAAAATCCCCTACATCTTCGGGTTCTAAAAAATGTAAACCAAAGAATCCTCTTAAAAACATTCCAATTTCCGAGTTTTTATCTTTGTATTCATTTGACGAACCTAAATTAAATATTTTGCGATTCCATGCTTGACATAAGTGGAATCTACACCCAATTATATTTGAATTTGGCCAATATTTATTTATAGCATTGTGAATTGCAATTTCGAAATCAACCACTAAATTTTTTGGGTTAAATTCAGAAATTAATTGGAATTATCTACCTGGAATATTTTGGTATAGACGCGCAGGTAAGCGATTTGCTCAGTGCAACATAAGAGCAGCCAGAAATTATGGAGGTGGTTCGATTATGGTATGGGGAGGCATCTGTTTTGAAGGCCACATGGAGTTAATTGGGTTTCGTAGGGGATCACTGACAGGTTCTTGAGGAAAATGTAGTGTCATTTGTTCCAATCATTTGAGAGAATTTCATTCTAATGCACAATAACGCTCGCCAGTACGTTTCCAGAATAACCATGGAATACCTTCAAGAGGTTGGTATCCAAGTTTTAGATTGGCCTGCAGTTAGTCCAGACCTAAACCCAATTGAACATGTTTGGGACTACCTGGACAGGCGCATAAGAACTTGTAATATCGCTCCAGACAACCTTGATGAGCTGAAAAATGTTTTAATAGAAGAATGTGAAAATTTGGATTTGGATTACATAAGTGACCTGATAAGAAACCTTCCACAGAGAATGAGAGATATTATTAGAGCCAGAGGTGGCAATACCAGATACTATAATGTAAAAATTATCGTTCCAA
Organism: Ophraella communa; assembly: GCA_035357415.1. NCBI lineage: Eukaryota > Metazoa > Arthropoda > Insecta > Coleoptera > Chrysomelidae > Ophraella > Ophraella communa. The sequence goes on along the minus strand of CM068982.1, from coordinate 9,367,833 downwards.
TTTTTTATTTTGTTATTTTGTAATAAAAACTTTATTTATAAATCACGTATGTGATACTTTTTGTGACGAGTGTATTTTTAAAGGGTTTAATAAAACTCCAATTCAAACCACAATGTTTTATCGTCCATCGTAGGATCGATAAAATTTCCTACTTGTTTCAGTAAGATATTACCATCATCAGACATTAAAAGATAGGCATACCGATGTCTTAATAAAAAATGCCACTGATAATTTGTAAAAACCAGGAGTTTTATCGAACCTTTCTATTTGATTCCTAACCACATTAGAGATATAGATGTTTCTATAAATGTACGTCTTATTTTCTAGCCAACGAATTCAAAATAGAGACCGAAACGGTGCAAAGTACCAACATCATGGGTTTGGTGGTGATATCGGCAGCTATCGGTATAGCCATCGCCCAATTGGGCAAAGATGCTCAAATCATTGCGGATTTCTTTCACAATCTGATGGCAGTCAGCATGAAAATCACATCTTGGGTCATCTTTCTCTCTCCCTTGGGTATCTTCTTCTTAGTAGCATCGAAAATATTAGAAATGGATGATATCAGCAAGGTAATGGCCAGCTTAGGTTGGTACTTCGCTACAGTTTGCGTGGGTCTATTCGTACAAGGTTTCGTAATCCTACCTTTACTGTATGTCGTCCTAACTAGAAAGAATCCATTTAAGTTTATCAACAACATGTCCCAGGCTATTATCACAGCATTCGGAACTGCATCAAGGTAAGTAATATAAAGTGTATAGAAAACGCAAGACCATACGCGTTGTACGTCATAATTGCGAAGTTTAATATTCAGCAAAAGGCAACTCGATATTACACCACTGTTAGGGGATTCGTTTGATACGGTGATGACATATGTCCATCAGCTGTCTTAATTATTTTCTTTAGAAGACTAGAAGTCTAGAAATGCAAATCACCCCGCAGAATCCTTATGGGAAGTGGCTCTCCACCACGTAGAAAAAAAATCTTTATGGCCACAAATCAAGAAACATAACCGGATATAGTTATAAGTAGTGGAAGGATATGTGCCATAGTCCTTTTTAGGATAGTGAAACAGAATATTTACTGTAGCTTGCAGGATTTTCTTCTGGCTGAAGCGATAGATCTCCCAGGATAATCACCGAGACAATCCATTGGGGGCTTGGAAATAAGTGGAGTGATATGATCCATTGTCCTTTTTAAGATAGTGTAACAGAATATTCAGTGGTAGCTTGCAGGATTTTCTTCTGGCTCGAGCGATAGTTCTCCCAGTATAATCAGCGAGTCAATTCATCGGGGGCTTGCAAATTAGTGGAGTGATCTGTGCCATAGTCCTTTTTAGGATAGTGGAACAGAATATTTACTGTAGCTTGCAGGATTTTCTTCTGGCTCGAGCGATAGTTCTCCTCAGGATAATCTGCGAGTCAATTCATCGGGTGCTTGAAAATTAGTGGAGTGTTATGTTCCATAGTTCTTTTTAGGATAGTGGAACAGAATATTCACTGTAGCTTGCAGGATTTTCTTCTGGCTCGAGTGATAGTTCTCCCAGGATAATCACCGAGACAATCCATTGGGGGCTTGGAAATAAGTGGAGTGATATGATCCATTGTCCTTTTTAAGATAGTGTAACAGAATATTCAGTGGTAGCTTGCAGGATTTTCTTCTGCCTCGAGTAATAGTTCTCCCAGGATAATCACCGAGACAATCCATTGGGGGCTTGGAAATAAGTGGAGTGATCTGTGCCATAGTCCTGTTTCGGATAGTGGAACAGAATATTCAGTGGTATCTTGCAGGATTTTCTTCTGGCTCGAGCGATAGTTCTCCTCAGGATAATCAGCGAGTCAATCCATCGGGGGCTTGCAAATTAGTGGAGTGATCTGTGCCATAATCCTTTTAAGGATAGTGGAACAGAATATTCAGTGGTATCTTGCAGGATTTTCTTCTGGCTAGAGCGATAGTTCTCCTCAGGATAATCAGCGAGTCAATCCATCGGGGGCTTGAAAATTAGTGGAGTGATATGTTCCATAGTCCTTTTTAGGATAGTGGAACAGAATATTCACTGTAGCTTGCAGGATTTTCTTCTGCCTCGAGTGATAGTTCTCCCAGGATAATCACCGAGACAATCCATTGGGGGCTTGGAAATAAGTGGAGTGATATGATCCATTGTCCTTTTTAAGATAGTGTAACAGAATATTCAGTGGTAGCTTGCAGGATTTTCTTCTGCCTCGAGTGATAGTTCTCCCAGGATAATCACCGAGACAATCCATTGGGGGCTTGGAAATAAGTGGAGTGATCTGTGCCATAGTCCTAATTAGGATAGTGGAAAAGAATATTCAGTGGTATCTTGCAGGATTTTCTTCTGGCTCGAGCAATAGTTCTCCTCAGGATAATCAGCGAGTCAATTCATCGGGGGCTTGCAAATTAGTGGAGTGATCTGTGCCATAATCCTTTTAAGGATAGTGGAACAGAATATTCAGTGGTATCTTGCAGGATTTTCTTCTGGCTCGAGCGATAGTTCTCCTCAGGATAATCTGCGAGTCAATTCATCGGGTGCTTGAAAATTAGTGGATTGTTATGTTCCATAGTTCTTTTTAGGATAGTGGAACAGAATATTCACTGTAGCTTGCAGGATTTTCTTCTGCCTTGAGTGATAGTTCTCCCAGGATAATCACCGAGACAATCCATTGGGGGCTTGGAAATAAGTGGAGTGATATGATCCATTGTCCTTTTTAAGATAGTGTAACAGAATATTCAGTGGTAGCTTGCAGGATTTTCTTCTGGCTCGAGCGATAGTTCTCCCAGAATAATCAGCGAGTCAATTCATCGGGAGCTGGACAGTTTCTGGGGTAATATATATGCCATAGTTCTTTTTGACAAGATTTTAGGTAAAACATAATCTTGGAATAAGATGCCATGTTAAGGGTGTAATAGACAGGCAAATCTGCAACAGTTGGCATTTAGGAATGGAGATGAAAATATCAATAAACGACATATAGCAATTACAAGACGCCAGGAGAACTCTCCCTCCAAATGAGAACATTGGGGTATGTCTTTAATAGCAAATGAAGTAGATTTGATGAATCAAGGTCCAGCATACATTGAATTGGGATATTATTACACAAACGGCATCTCGCACATGCATTATTTTTGATAAGCCAAATCACGTCCATAGGTTATCACGGCAATGTAGAGTACAATTAATTTTTATAAATATTTGTAATGGTTTTTCCTTCAATCTCCTATTGCTAGGTTTGCGATCTGTCAACAGACCTTATGTGATCAAAGGCCAGCAATTACTAGAACAAGAATACTTATACTGTATCCACATTATTAAGACTTTATTAGAGACTTTTGTTCTACGTGTGTTCAGCTATTATCCTTAAAGTATCAGAAAACTAGTTACCATAAGGATTCTGCGAGGTCATTTGGTTTATACATAAAAAGGGACTGTCAGTGCCATCTAAGTAACAGGACAAAGACATCTAACTTTTTCTTGGTAACGAAAATTTTCGATACTAATAATTTTCTTCGTTAGAAGACGAAAACAACAGCATATCCAATATTTTATATCTATATTTTTTATTTGCCAACAGCGTTTTCTTGTAGAACGACTTTTAAATCAGAGTAATTTTTTTAAATATTGCGTTATTATCAGTGACAAATGAAAACATTGAATTCTATGACGTATAATACTTTTGGTTTTGCGTTTTTTTTTTGTAGTAAGTCTATCAAAATTTGACTAATCTTTTTTATCTCGCAGTTCCGCAACATTGCCTTTAACAATTCGCTGCTTGGAAGAAAACAACGGAGTAGATCGTCGAGTCGCCAGATTCGCTCTACCAATCGGTGCCACCATTAATATGGACGGTACTGCCCTCTACGAAGCCGTAGCAGCCATCTTCATAGCTCAAGTTCGAAATAAACCTCTAGATTTTGGACGTTTGGTTGCCATTAGTATAACTGCCACTGCCGCGAGTATCGGTGCTGCAGGTATTCCTCAAGCTGGTTTAGTTACCATGGTCATGGTACTCGATACTCTAGGTTTGCCAGCCGAAGACGTCAGTTTGATCCTCGCCGTCGATTGGTTACTGTAAGTAAACATTAAAGTCGTTCCTCCTTTTTTCTAGCATGTAGCTAGTAAGCTACATGCAATCAAGTCTTCCCCGGACGATGAGTTCCAGAATTCTCGCCATCGTTTTGGTGGCCTCCATTCTTTTTATATGTTTGTTCCAATATCTCTGCTCACCCAGCTTTCTATGAGCTGTGTCCATATTTTTGTCATGTCTTCACTTCTGAGTGTTCTTGTTTCGACTGGTCTCATCATTTGGAGGATTTTATTTGTGTCTGGTCTTTTTTCTATATTGCATGCGTTATAATAGGTCTTATAGTTGTTCTATATATATTGACTTTGCTTTCAGTATTTAGATAATAATTCCTCCAGACGATTTCTTTCAGGCATTCTTGCTGCTTTTATTCTTTGTTGCCTGGCCTCGTTCGAGAGATTACCATAGCTTGTTATTTCTGATCCACTTCTGATGAGATAAAAAATCATCCGATACTGGAGATGGTACCAGATTCAATGCAACCTAAATACAATTACCACAAGCCATTCACTGGCTGACCAGTGTTGGTACACGGACGGATCAAAGACCAAGAGAGGAATTGGAGCTTGGATACATGGAGGGAAACCAAAGGTGGACCTGAGCCAGAACTTGGGTAACCTATCCACCATTTTCCAAGCGGAGGTTTTCGCAATGGAGTGAGCCACAATAGATCTTTCAGGTCGCAGTGGAAAGGACGTGAAACGACCACTCACATAGAACCTAACCTATTTCTGATCCAAGATATTTGAAAACATTTTCCTGTTCTAAAATCTTTAAGTCGATTTCTAATTTACATCTTATCGGGTCTTTGGATATTACTACTCACTTAGTTTTGTCAGTATTAATAAGAATGAAATTGATTGTGTTAACCTTTACTTTTTGGAAGTTCATCTTACTAAGAACAATAAATAACTGCACAGTTAAACTAAACTTCCACTATTTATTCGAAAAATTCGCTTTAAAATTCAATTACAGCTGTTTCGCTATAACTAGCATCGTCAGATTGACATATTGAAATTACATGTTGTTTGTTTGTAACTAGGTGCTTGATGTTGATAAGGAGTTAAGGCTAGACCAAGTAAGGAAGTAATAAGACATAACAATATTAAAGCCTTAGATGTTATTAGCCCTAAGGGATTATCCTGGATGTATTTCCCTCTAAGATCAGTATAACTGTGCAATGATATAGAAAAACCAGGAAAAAACTATATCATGCTGATCTTTACAATAACTTAATATATTTATGTTACAATAATGTCTTATCTATGTATAAAATGAAGACTCAATCAAAGTAAACAGTTTAATAGCGGAGAACTTCCAAGATTTATTTGTTCATTAACTACTTTAAACTGTTGATCTGCTAGATGTCTTTTAATTTCAAGTTCTTCTAGAAAATCTAAATTTTGTTTTTTATCACAAATGTGTAGTATATGAATGTCATTGGTGTGTATAAGTGAGTTTGGATGTTCCAGTAGGTGTTTTGCATAGTTCGACTTATCTGGTTGTTGTAATCTATATGCTCTTAAGTGTTCATTAAATCTTACTTCAAAATTTCTTTGTGTTTGACCTATATATACTGCATTACATTTTGGACAATTAATTTTGTAAACACCAGATTTTTTAATTTTGGTAATTTTGTTTTCACATTTAACAATTTTGTTCCAATACTATTTTGTGTTTTAAATGATATTAATGCTGATGTTGCCGAAGATATTATTTTTGAAATTGCATTGGAAATATTTCCACAATATGTAATACTTTTATAGCTTTTAATTTCTTTGGTTTGTTTTGGAAATATTAGTTCTAGTGACACTTTTTGTTCTTTCTTATCAATTAATTTATTAATCAAATGTATTGGATAGCCATTAGATGTAGCTATTTGTTTGATGATCTTAATTTCTTTATTAAAATTATTTTTGTTCATTGGAATTGAAAATGCTCTATGTATCATGGAATTATAAGCTGCTAATTTATGTGATAGTGGATGATTTGAATTATATGGTATGGTTACATCTGTTTGTGTAGGTTTTCTGTATATTGAATAATTTAATGAGTTATTAACTTTTTCAATTCTTAAATCTAGAAAATTAATTGAATTATTTTCTTCAACTTCTAAAGTAAAATTAATTTTAGGATGCAAGGTATTAATATAATTAAAAAATATATATCTAACTGCCGTTCGCTACCTACAAAACCTGCTAACACATCATCAACATATCTATACCAAAATACAATATTGTTTTTATAACTAGAATTAAAGATTTTGTTTTCTAAATTATCCATAAATATATTTGCCAAAATTGGAGAAATAGGACTTCCCATGGGAAGACCCTCATTTTGAATATAAACTGTTATCAAAAGTAAAATAATTTTGACTAATGCATACATCAAATAGATCAATTATGTCTGATATTATACCTGGATGGATATTTCTTTTATCTAATAGCTTTTTAACTAGAACTATACATTCTTTAGGAGGTATTTTTGAGAACATATTAGTTACGTCAAACGATACTAATTTAGTATTATTTTGTAAATTACATTTATTCAATTTTTTGATCAAATCTAATGAATTTTGTACTGAATATTTAGATGTGTAACCATAATTGTTTAGGATACTATTTAATTTTTTAGCTACTTTAGTGTTAGGAGTGTTAACATACGAAACTACCGGTCTAATTGGTTTTGAATCTTTATGTAATTTAATTGTTCCATATAATTCTGGACATTGAGGATTTTTATTTACTAGGTATTTTTTATCGAAGTCATTCAAATTACCTATTTAATTAATAATTAATAAGAATATTTAGTTTTTTAGTATTGTTATTAAATTCATGCATTAGTCTTTGGAGAATGTCTCCAAAATCAGCGAAAAGAACAGCATCGCCAGCTTAGCAAATGACCCCATAGACTTATAATAATGCCAAATCAATTTAAAAACCAATTTTACCAGCTCAATTATGTTTCAATTTAGTCTTATTATAAATTAACTACTCTTATGTTTGATTTGCATTATTTTTTAATATCGTATACAATGTTAATTAGTCTGAGGCTTTAATCGTACTCTGTCGAAAGCCTTGGTCATGTCAACAAAACACATATATGCAGGTTCATTAGATTCTATTGATTTTGCCGCTGTATATCTCATAATAAATATTATTATCATTGGTAGACCTATTTTCCAGGTATCCTTTTTGTTCTTTCTTGCAATTTCTTCCAGTATAGCTTTTGTGAATTCTTTGAGAGTGCTGTTGAGCAGTGTTATTCCCCTATAGACATCTGGACCCGTTTTTTCCCCCTTTTTGGCACCGTTATGCTGTTTTTCCACTCGCTTGGTATTTGTTCTTCTATAATATTATTAAATAGGGTTAGTAGTTGGTTCTGCAATTTCTTCCCTCCGTGTTTAAGCATCTCATTGGTAATCTCGTCTGGTCCAGGACTCCTTCTGTTTTTAAAGGACTTGATGATCTAATTAAATGCTTCTTTTTTATTGCAGCGATCGTTTTAGAACAGCCATCAACGTAATGGGAGATTCCTTTGGAGCTGGCATAGTTTACCATAGAAGTCTCAGAGAATTAGGTGTTCCAATATCGACCGAAGCAAGTCCCGAAGATCCACCAGATTACATAGACGGTGAAGCAACTACTGGCAAATCCAGTTTAACGAAGCATGAAGAAACATCCCAATAAATTTGAATAGCTCTTGGTTGAACTGAGAGATTCAAGTTGTGAAAGAAAAAAAAAACAGTAATAAAATATAAGAAACGAGACATTGTATTAATGTTATGTTGCACAGTTTTTTTTTGGATATAATTTTGTAAATACTTGGAGGATACATGTGTTCCTCTACATTAATTATTTAAAATGCGAATGTAAGTAAACCGATTTAAAAGTACCTCCTGTGTATTATTTTACAATAATTAATAATAATGCTTTCCGTGAACTGATAGAAAGTCAAAAATTTAATCCAATGTCCGGTGCGGCATATAGCCCAGGAAGTAGTTGTTTTTTCTTTAGAAAATGGCCAAGCTTGGTTTGGAAACTACTAAGAGTTTCTGTAGCTCTATATACAGCGAGTCTTCTAAAGTTTGTTGTTCTGTAACAACTTTAAGTACTAATAAATTACTCTCTTCTTGTAGTATTCACACTGGTGAGCTATTTTCCATTCTGCAATCTGACAGACACATTTAACACTATAAAAACTCACTTATAGCCATCTCCACAGATTCATTATCATCTTACAATCCATCCTTGAATGGGTACCAGGACCCACAGGGATCCTTGGAAACGAAAACGCTGACCTCCTAGCCAGGGAAGCTTTAGAAGGAACCCTGATCGGACCTCTCCCCACATGCGGGGTCTCATACCGACATGTAAAGGGAATAATAGAGGAAGGGTTAAGGGAACAACATAAGAAACTCTGGATGGAACTACATGGACTCAGACAATCCAGACTATTCATAACAGGTCCATCCAGGAAGAAAACTACAGAACTACTAAGCCTAATTAGAACCCAATAAGAAAGGCAGTGGGATTGCTTACAGGACACTGCCATCTCCGAAAACACATGAACATAATGGGACTTGCCGAGGACCCATTATGCAGAAAATGTGGTGAGGAAGATGAAACTCCTCTTCACGTAATATGTCACTGTCCAAGCCTTAAGTGGCTTAAACAGAGACACTTTGGCATTCAGTTTCCTGAGTCAGAGGAAATCGTGAAAGCGAATATCAGGGACATTCTAGAATACATGAAGCAAGCGAACCTGATATGATAACTTCAGGGAGGTACAATGAGTCTAGAGATCCAGTACATGCACGAAACGCACCCCAGAAGAATAGAATATGGAGCAAAATGAAGATGAACCAGAGCAAAATGTACAAAATAACAAAGCTCTTAGCGTGGTCAAAGTACACATATAGCTTCACTAAAAAGACAAAAATCTTGAAATTTCACATTTGAGTATTTAAAAGGGTTGTACTTAATATGAAAAATTCTTTACGAAAATAGGTATGCAATTTTCCGGAAAATTCTCGGGAGAAAAATTTTGTTTTTGTTTTTTCACTCTAATTGTTTAAATAATAAATATATGGAAAAAAGTTTTAATTAAAATTTGTAGCTGATGCAATTATCTACAAAATTTGTCTGAAAAGTTTTTCTGTAAATTGAAAAGTGTACGAGATATAATTATTTCAGCGGAAGTCGATTCGTGGGTGCGCGCGAACGTCCCGTGAGCCGAATTTATTGAAGGCTCGATTTAAAAGTTAATAATTTAAAGGTTGTGATGCACTGAAAAAACAGACAAAGTAATATAAAATGTAGAGAAAGACCTCAACTTTCAAAAAAAATTACTTTCAAGTTTAAAAAAGTAAATTTTCTAACTGTAAAATCCATTTATTTATAAAAAACGAGCAGAAAAACGTCAATAAACAATTATATTTCCTATTTAATTAATTATTGTTGCAGCGAAAATTCCTTTTAAATTTAACATTTCAAATAATCATTGAACATTATTATCATAAAAACAAAGCGAAAAATGTTTAAATTTTTAAACAAATGCTTTTTAAAAATCTCTGTTTTTTACATGCTTAATTTCAATCGTTTTTTTCAAACTTTATTTAATTATATCTTTTTTCCAAATTAATATACTTCAATGAAACTTTATCTGTAAATACTTTGAAGTATATACTTTCAAAACTATTATACAGTTTTTTTTTAATATCAAATTTTTTTAAATAATAGACATTTATTTATAATAAGTGCTAAAATCAGACGTCTTTTAGAAAATCTAGCATAACTGTTTTCGGTGCTTACAAGATTATTCAGATTTTTTCCAGCTTGATAATAATTGTATAGAGAAGCGATCGCGATACATATTAACACACCTATGCGTCAGGTACGAAAGAGAAGGGAGTATGAATGAAGGTGAAAAAGCAGGTGAGAAAGCCGCTGGCAGCTGCTTCTCCGCGCCGTCGCGCTGTGAGCCAGCGCGCATGCTCTTACTCTGTAGAAGCAGACGAGTTGACGTGTAGTAGTATCATGGTCCTTAATTCTTATCTCATGGAATAATTTTATTTTTAATTTTTATAATTTTTTGATGAAAAAAATTGCAAAAATATATAATAATCAAAGAAGGTTTACGTGGAAAATCGCTAGAATTTTCATGAAAAACCAATTTAAAAGCACGGGATATTCTGAACATATTAATCAACAACAATACCTTATAAATGAAATATATTCGTCGTCATAAATACTAATTAAAATTATAAATGAAACTTCGAGAATTCGCTTATTTCAACGGTAGCATTTGGAAAATCGTATGTATCTTTTCGGAAAATCTAGTTACAAAAAAAAGTTTCAAATAAATTTTTTAGATTAAACCATCATCTTTTAAGTACACAATGTTTAATAATTAAATTGTTTAATTTCTCAATGTTTAGTAGAAAGAATTAGTAAAAAAAACGACTTTTTATGTGGAAAATCGGTGATAATTCATTAAAAAATTATTACAAAAAAAAATTTTTATATAATTTTAGATACCTTCATTTATAGCAAATTTTATATGAAACAATTTTTTCTACGGGTCATTGTATATTTACTATCTTAAAATTAAAAACTTGAAAATTGATGATGTTTAAAAGTAGTATTAGAAAAATTTGGTGTATTTCAAAAACTGATAAAAATATCAGAAATCCTTTCAAACAAATTTTGTAGGTAAATGCATTAGCTACAATTTTTGATTGAAACATTTTTCTGCATTTTCATTATTTAAACAATTAGAGTGAAAAAACAAATAAAAAAATTTTCGACCAATGTTTTTCCGGAAAATTGCTTACCTAAATTCGTAAACATTTTCTCATATTAAGCACAATCCTCTTAAATACCTAAATTTAAATTTCCAAATTTTTTGTACTTTTTGCAGCATTTTACGAATATTTTGTGTACTTTGACCACGCTATCTACCTAATCTAGAATTATGAAATTTGAATTATCTTTGGTTGGTATTTCGTGGACCTTAAAATGCTTTAAAACTAAGAGGAACATTTTACCATTTATTTAACCACACTAGCTAACTTCTGCAGCATTATCTGGTGGTGCACCATTTAAAAAATTATTTCGAAAATTCTTCCTTGGGACTCCTTTTCCAAGGGTGCTTAATATTTTCATTTCGGCCACCCTTAACATATGTTTGGTCTTGTTGGTTTCTTCACGTACTTCTATAATACCATATGTGGAAAGTTTTTGCTGACTGTAGGCATATAAATAAGGATTCGACCATACTTTATCCCGCAGACAACCTGATAATGCTGATGCCTTATTAATTTGACACATATGTCCAAAAGGATGGAATATTTAGAAATAATATTTGGGTGCTTTCACATTATTCCAATTCTTGTTTAAATTGCATTTGAGCTGTTTGAAAATGCCCAGAGACATGATATCATATTTTAATAGGTCTAGAGTAATTGCTTTGTTACAAAAGGGCTTTAATCAAAGGGATATCCCGAATATTGTTGGTGTTACTCAGGGTGCTGTATCAAAAATAAAAAAAAAATTCCAAAACATAAATTATGTGAAGGATCGTTCCAGAAGTGGCAGAAGTCGATGTACAACAGCAGCACAAGACCGGCAGATAACATTGATAGCTCGAAGAAATCGACAGGAATCTATAAGTGGCATAGCCAGAGAAATTGATAGACTTGAAGGACTGAATATCTCAAGGCAAACAATTACACGAAGATTAAATGCGGTAAATTTGTATCGCAGAAGACCTCTACGTCTTCCCAAACTAACCTATCAACAAAAAATTGTATGGTTGCAATGGGCTAACTGGAATTACGTGATCTCTGATGAATCAAGAATTGGCTTGGTTTCTGATTCGCGAAGAACGCTAGTTTGGAGGGCCCCAGGACGACAAGCTCGATTAGAAACAGCCCAACCACGTGTTCTATTTGAAGGTGCGAGTATTATGGTTTGGAGTGGTATTATGAGGGCTACACGGACGCCTCTCCTGGTTTTGGAGAGAAGAATCACTGGGTATGCTGAAACAAGCCATTTTTACAGAAAACCCACCAGCAACTATTGATGGACTCCGTGAAAAAATTTAAACCTTTTTAAGAAGAATGCAGCAGCCAATTTTTAATAACATACTCAGCAATCTTTAGAACGCAATGGCGAGCACTTTGAACACATTTTGAATAGAAGCAAAATGTTGTTATTTAATTTTTCATGTTTAATAAATATTTAATTTTTCAGTGTCGTTTGTATTGGCGCATACTGTAGAATTGCTGTAATTGGAAAACATTTATGTAAAGGGAGGTTCTGCCACGCCCTGAATCCACCTTTCGGTGAAAAACACTGGCGAGAAGATCGGAAAACGCGGAAAATTCATCTACCTCCTTATCGATCATGAACGCCTGTTGTTAATCTAGTCCATTTCCGCCAAACTACATATTTTAATGTTTCGCTGAAAAAAAATCAAGAAAATGAAATCGAAAAATCCGTAAATGATTTCACGATGCACAAACGGCAACAAATATTGCAGGAATTTAAGGGAAAAATTCTTTTGAGGGTTGAGAAATATTTATTAATTACCCGAACTTTGTAAAATATTTTAAAGGTACTTTTAATAATCACATCAGTTAGTAATAAGATAATATTTAAGTTTCAGTATTTATCAAAATTTTGGCGCGGTCAGTAGGATCAATTTAATCTGTTTTATAATATGAATGGCTATTTTTTTGCGATGTTTATAAGCGTTCCAAAGATTTAATTGTTATTGATCATAAATATTTGTTAATGATGATGATAATTCCGTAGTTTAGAAGCTGGCTGTCAACTTAATTATATTCAAATTAATGAAAATAAATTTCATAATATGAGGAGCAGCCAATAAATCCAAAAATTTTGTATTTGTACCCTCTGGTTTGTAAATAAACGGTGGGATGGCGCTCTTACGCTTTATCTTGTAGTGTTCTATTAACGATATAAGTACTGCTATAAATGAATCATTCTCTATCCTGCTCTGCAGGATGATAAGCAGTACTTACCTCGTACTAAAGACGACACCAGTCAGCGAGTAGTATAACTTCCCTTTCATTTGCAAAACGATAGATATGACCTTAAATATCGACTTCCTGAGGCATATAGCCCAGGAAGTACTTGTTTTTTCTTTATAAAACAGTCTAATTCAATTAGGAAACTATTTAATATTGTCAAAATTTAGAGGGTGGAAGAAGAAAACTCTTCTAATGAGAAACTAGTTATTGGAACAATTTTTTCAGTAATATATATTATGACTCAACTTGGAGACACAAATTTGAAAATGGGCAGATAATAGAACAATTTAAATACCTGGGAATCACACTATCTTCTTGCGAAAAGATGGAAATAAAAAAAGATCAGGTGAATTGAGAAAATGAAACTGCTGGACATAGCAAAATAAATGTTAGAGGATATTTAAAATGCAAGTACATGGAAAATAAGCAAATACAACTACAATAAGCCCTTACAAAAAAGAATTAATTTTGTGTTTAAACTAAATTTCAAAACGTTGAATACAGTGCAGCACCAGCAAGATGTGGATAGAGGCAGTAACTTGTTTACCTCTTTGCAGGCGATCAGATAGTCCTGCAAAAAGCAGGCAACCACCAACTCCTCTCGAAGTTCTTCTAGAGTCTGAGGAGGACGTTGCAAATTGAGCAATCTCCTACCCATCATATCCCACACGTGCTCAATTGGGGATAAGTCGGGAGATTTTGTTGGCTAAGTAAACAATGTGACATCATTATGTTGAAAGAAGTCTATTGAGACTCTTGCGACATGTGGTTGGGCATTATCTTATTGGAAAGTTGGATTTGCCAGGGTGTTAAGATAGGGATTGTTAGTGGATTTCAAAAAAACCGAAATCTTCAACTGATAAAGCTGAAAATTGTATCAATTGTTTATTTTAGTAAAATAAATAAATTCACTAAATTTTATAAAAATAAAATCATTTAAACTGGGTGATTTTTATGTCACTTAGTATATCTCCATATAAAATACAGTACGTCGGTATTATTTTGTTTAAAATCTCAATTTTAATAGACCGAAAACGAAATTTTCATAATTAATTAAGTAGAAATAGGATTAAAAGAGTCGAGAATTATAAAATTCGGTTTCCTGCATTTTTGATGAGCCTCCATTGTCTAACAAAAGATAGATCTTTTACGACTTCATACATCTTTTTATAAAAGCTCATTATATGCGCCGCTTTTAACTCTTATTAAAATATTTTGATCGCAGATAAGCATCGAATTTAATTGTTAGATATGTTTTATCGGTAGGGCTTAGTGTTTACGTATCATACGGCATATTTATTAATTTAATTAAAATTAACTAAGTAGAAAGCGAGTTCGCCATGGATAGCAGGTGTATACAGGTGCCCGAACAACTTATGAGGTTAGGTTTAAATGTCCCAAAAGCCCAAACGTCATTTTTTTATACGCAAAAGCACAACAATATTTAGATATTTATATCGTTCGATATAAATTTATCACCCAACGATACTGAGTTGCTCGGTAACAATAGACATCGGTTGTGATGTACTAAACTCAGGTGTGGACCTTGATTTAAACAAGGGTTGAAGTTTTTCTAACTTCTATTAACTCGAACTTTACTTATAACATGGTCAAAAAGATAATGAATAAAATATAAATGCATCAAAGACAATAATAATTATTAGGTGTCAGCAACAAAATTATAAAGGTGTATAAGGGAAGTGTAATGAACTCTTCGTTCGTTCAACTATTCGAATTTGCAATTAAGTACTATTACCCAATAACTAAATAAAATTTAAATGTGCAATAAATAACTAAAATAAAATTATATATTTAAATAAAATTACATATTTGGTCAATTCTCTACAGTGGTATAAAAGCTGGAGTAGTTTTTAACAAAAGTAACACCTCGATTCCTTAAAATTTATCTAGTAAAATTTTACAGGAAGAGTGGTATTTCAGAAGATTATTTTTTAACCGTTCATTGCAAAAACTAATTTGTTTTAAAAACTTCCTAAAGCAACTTAGTATTTCATATAGCAGGTTACTCTGGAACAAACACGAAGACGAAGTAATACACAAAGCAACCAAGGCCCTCATGGTGTGTGGGAACTGGGGATGTAACCCACGTATCCTGCAATGGATGTACACAGCAATAGTGAGACCATTAATCACATATGGGGCAGTGGCTTGGGGCGTAACGGCTAATCTGGATACGAAGAGGAAAAATCTCTCGAAGATTCAGAGACTAGCCTGTTCATGTATCAATGGAGCAATGGGAACTTGCACCACTGCTGCAATGGAGGTGATTTTAAACTTAACCCCACTGCACATTCTGCTAGAAAGTGTAAGGAAGAAAACAATATATAGAATGATCAAAGAAGGAATTATCAGGAAAAAACCTCGATCACTTCAATTTGATCAAACTTGGGAAATGCCCCAAGATGATATGCCAAAGAAAATTCATCACAAAGTTGAGTAATAAATCTGAATGGGATGAAGACACCATACAGAATTTAAACCAGAATTCCCTAAAATGGTATACGGACGGTTCCAAGCTAGACGAGGGAACTGGGATAGGAGTTTTTGGACCGAGAGCCAAATACTCAGAAAGCTTGGGCACATACCTGAGTATCTTTCAAGCAGAAGTCCGTGCCATCGAAAGATGTGTGGAATTCAATATTGGAAGAAACTACCGCAGACAAGAGATTGTGATCATGTCGGATAGTCAAGCAGCCATCAAAGCGCTGAGCTCAAATATAATCAGTTCGAAGATGGTTTGGGAATGCCTTAGCAAACTAAATGAACTGGGCCAGAAGAACACTGTCACCCTCCTATGGGTCCCGGGACACATAGGAATATAGGGGAACGAAACAGCAGATAAGCTGGCAAAAAAAGG
The DNA here is from genome assembly GCA_035357415.1 of Ophraella communa. NCBI lineage: Eukaryota > Metazoa > Arthropoda > Insecta > Coleoptera > Chrysomelidae > Ophraella > Ophraella communa. Next base: position 9,351,797 of record CM068982.1, on the reverse strand, counting down.
AGCTGAAACCCCACATTTGGGACCAGAACCATCTTGTGGGATCAGCAGTAGAGTAATCTTAGGAAAACTAAGGGAAGAAATGGAGAAGGAAAAATCCAAGTACTGGAATCAGCTGGAAGGACTGAGGCAATCTAAGATACTACTGGGGAACTATGACCAGAAGAGATCTCTTAGCTGCCTCAACCTCAGTAAAAAAAGGCTCCGAATTCTAACGGGAATATTAACCGGGCATTGCCGGTTAAGAAGCCACTAGGGTTAGCAGATGAAGCAAAGTGCAGATTCTGTGAGGAAGAGGATGAAACCTCAATACACATACTCTCAGAATGCCCTGCCTTGCAAAATTCTAGGGCTAGATACCTAGGAGCACATGAAATAGAGGAAGGGGATCTACCTGATTTGAAGCCCGACGATGTCCTAAACTTCCTCAGGAAAATAGGACTCGAAGAGCTGCTATAGGTCTAAGAAAATATCAGAACATGGCAAGTAAGGGGGGACACAATAGATCCTATAGGTCGCAGTGTAATTATCACCCCTAACTCATACATACATACATACACATACATAGTATTTCTTAATTTACAAAAAAAATGAAGTTACCCCTCCTATTGACTTATCCTGTACACTAGATAGTATTGACAGTTGGCAGTTGTCAGATGTGTTGAGCGTTCTGAAAACAGATTTATAATTGGAATAAATATTTATTCTCTAACCTATTTACACAATGGAATTTTGGAGATACCTCAATCGGAGTGGCAAAAGTGCTTCGACAATTGGTTCAAACTCATGCAAAAGTGTATAGATCTTCATGGGGAATATTTTGAAAAATAATAAAGTGATTTTTGTTATTTAATCCCGAAATATAAAAGACAACCCTCTTATTGTAATATGAAATACCTTCTGCTGCAATATTATTTTAAATTTATCAGTTTTTCTTTGGCAACGCTATGGGGTTAGACTTACATATTATTGTATCAATTGGATCCTCTTATTATGGTTTTAAAGTCTTGCAGTACGGTGATTTTAATTAATTAATTTTGATATTAATTATGTTTTAAATAGTTTCATGTAGATATCCACTTGGAAGTACCAATATTTTTGATAAATGCAGTGGTAATTTAAGAAATATTTACTTAAAAAATATGTTAAAAGTTTTTGATGAAATTCAAATACAAAAACACTCTTTATACGTTAGTTCTTATTAAACTATTTGCGATACGTCTTGTAAAACATGTTACCCGCTTTTATAGAGAACTAAAATTACCTGTTGGAATGCAAGGAAAAGTAAGGATCGATAAGCATCCCTTATCCCTACCTATACTTTCTGTATTCCTGTTACTCTGCTTTCTCTTTTCCTCTAGGTGAAATTAGAGACAGGTAATTTTTATACGTCAAGAAACTACTACACCTTCATTAATTGTATATCAAAAATTCAATTTTGAATTATTGAATGAAGCAGAAAACAATACGTTAAATATATTTATTTGATTTCAACTGTGAAAGGCAACGCCATCTACTGTAATAGTTTCCAACTTAAATATTGATTTTCTTTATAATAAAGGTTTCATAATATTTAGGGGTCTATTCTGTAGCCATTCCGTTAAATTTTAGAGGGCGTTAATATTTTAACGAACAATATTATTTCGGTATTCACTAACTAAATTTCCGTTAAAATTTTAAAGGATTCCGTTAAAACGACCCCTTAAAATTGTATTATTTAGAGGCGTGTTAAACAAAGCTTTAAAAAATCACAATTACAGCTATTTTGATAAGAAATTAGCATCGTCAGATTGACATATTGAAGTTACATTTTGTTTGTTTGTAGCTTTGATTAAGTAGGTAAGGCTAGACCAAGTATGGAAGTAATAAGACATAACAATATTAAAGCCTAGATGTTATTAGCCCTAAGGGATAATTATGTATTAGAAATATTTCCACAATATGTAATACTTCTATAACTGTTGAAAAAGATGTGAACTGTATTTTTTAAATGTATATTTTTAACATAAAGAATTAAACTTCAAAATTGATTACAATACAAAACATAGAATTGCAAAATACAAACAAAAACGTTTTCATGACAACAGGCCTGGAGAGCAGTGTATATATATATATATATATATGTCTAGGCTAAAACTTAACAATAACTTTTAATTTCTTTAGTTTGTTGAGGGAATATTAGTTGGAAATCTTGTAAGCTGTCCATATCTCAAATGTGGGTTGAAACACAAAAGGTTCAAAGGAAACTCAAAGTTGTAATTCTTTCAGCCTGATGATGGTCCTATAGGACCGAAACTAGTTGCAACAATTAATAAAACAGTTGAGGAATAGACTTTTTAATATTAGTTGTACTGACATTTTCTGTTCTTTCTCATTAATTAATTTACTTATCAAATGTAATGGTTAGCCATTACATGTATCTATTTGTTTTATAATCTCAATTTCTTTATTAAAATTATTTTTGTTCATTGGAATTGAAAATGCTCTATGTATCATAGAATTATAAGCTGCTAATTTATGTGATATAGGATGATTTGAATGATATGGTATGGTTACATCTGTTTGTGTTGGTTTTCTGTATATTGAATAATTTAATGAATTATTAACTTTTTCAATTCTCAAATCTAGAAAATTAATTGAATTATTTTCTTCAACTTCTAAGGTAAAATTAATTTTAGGATGCAAGGTATTAATATAATTAAAAAATATATCTAATTGTCGTTCACTACCTACAAAACCTGCTAAGACATCATCAACATATCTATACCAAAATACAATATTGTTTTTATAACTAGAATTAATGATTTGGTTTTCTAAATTATCCATAAAGATATTTGATAAAATTGGAAGACCTTCATTTTGAATATATAATTTGTTATCAAAAGTAAAATAATAAAAAACACAATTTAAATTTCCTCGAAGAACTTGAAATAAAAAGACATCACCTCTGTTCAACAGATCCAAAATTTTTTTTCACTCTTTGATAATACTTGTTAAACATTTTCCAGACAATCCATTCGCAATTTAAAACAGTAATATCGGTATTTTTTCCAAAAAAACACGCTCTACAATGTTACGGTTATTTCCGTAAGAAAGGAAATGCAAATCAGATGTTATAAATCATCCACCGGTAAATTGGAATTTTTATTGATGAGTTATCTGCGCCGCCGGTAGAGAGGATGTACTAGAACAATCGGAACAACACCCTCGGTGGATTTTTTTCGCGCCGAAACGTCGGATATCTCATCAACATCAAATTATTTAATCCTAGTAATTATAAGAACAATTGCAACGTTATCGGTTACGATAATCGGTTGTATTCAAATCGCCGAGACCAAATTAAAATACGACATTTACATATTTCCATTTAAATTCGCAATTCAACAATAAAACTCCTCTGATTACGAATTATATTAAAAATTATCCAAGTTTTATTAGATCAAACGGTATAAAAACGTTATAAAATGTGTAAGGTCACACTCAAGGAAAATTCCTTTAACTTTATTAATCGTGCGGTTACAGTTAGATTCTTTAGCGCGGGAAATTCAAATATACAGAGTGAGTTTTATGTACGGAACGCATGAATTATCTCGGAAACGGCATGCACGATTTTTATAAATTTTGATATTTGACGATTTTGTAATACGGCCGAGCTTTTGGTAGTGTTTACATTGTTGTCGGATTGGATATTTTAAACGGATCGCCATGTATTTATTTAAAATTGATAACATAAGAATTGCAATATTATACCTTGTTTCTTTCTATCAAGCATAACCCTATAAAATAAAGTAAACACTCACCTAGCTTTTTCCAATGCTGCCGGATGGTTTTTGTTGGCGGTGATACCAAAACCGACGCCGACGGCTAATCCCTCGGGAATATTATGAACCGTTATCGCGACGACGAGGAGAAGAATTCTTTTCCATTGTCCTTTTTGAATTTCTTCGATATTACAATCGTCCGTTTCATCGAAACTCTGCATACGAACTTTATCTTCAATATCTCTTTCTACATTTACATTTTTTGTACCTACTGCAAAGTAAACAAAAAGAAAATAGGTTAGAGATCTAACAGAAAAAGAAAAAGTAATATTTTAAAATTTTTAGCTGAAATAATATTGAAACGACGAGTTTTGGGATTTGGAAGATTTAACTTTGTCAGGAGGTTCTTATGAAAGAAAATATTCAAAAAATTGCAGGGAAAATTTAAGTATACTTATACCACTACTAATCTAACCTTAACTCTTTGGACAATGTAAACTTTTTAATGTAACATTATGACATTTGACATAGAATTGACAGAATGCGTACTGCAAATATCATCAAGGTTTATAGGTGCTAAACATTTGTACACATCAGAAATATGAGTACGTTTACTGTTGCTGTAACAAAATTTCATGTTTTATGTAATTGTATAACATAATATTTCATGAATAGGTTCTAACTGTACAGGGTGATCAGTTATATAAGGGTAGCGAGTGGCCATATCTCATTCTTTTGACGATGAAATTTATAATAAAAAGTAATTTGTTGCAACCAGAACTAAGTACTTTTGAATCGTAAAACGTGGGGCAAAAAAAAGTTATTTTTGGAATCACACTGATATACCTACATCCAAATAAAATTTTGTTATTGATTGACTTGCATTCACGCTGATCTAATATTACTTTAAATAATTAATTCATTATCTTAATTCATATAATCATAATTCAAGACTTTTTAATTAAATTTACAGTTGAGTGATTAAGGCATCAACATTGCATCCGTCAGATTCTGTGGTCAAACCACCTTGGCTTCTAGCAAATGAATAAAATAGAACAATAAATTTAACCTTATATTTCTTTTATTACCTACCTCGCTGAAGTATATTAATAATAAAAACTGTAAACAAGAGTGCACTAATAAATAAAACAAACAATTTTTTATGGTGAGATTCAAGAATTGTATTATTATCTTCAAACATAATAATCATAATACTTTAATTTGCTACTACTATCTTCTCACGTACGCTGCAAGTAAATTTTTTTAAGGCTTAAAAGAGACGGTACCTAATTTATGACAAATAATTATGCCGAAAATTACTCCTAAAATTTTCGTAAGATCACAAAATTTTTAAAAACTCTCTATTACATGGTTAAGAATAATTCTTCCGAAAATTTTCACTTATAATTTAAAATAGACAGTATAGACACTTAAGGCAGCTATACGTAAACATGACGTAAAGGTATCTAATGACAGCTAAGCATGCGTAGTAACAATTTTCATTGCGTTATGAGATACGTTGCACGACTGGTATGGCTTTTTGGCAATTTCATTCGCGTAAATTGCCAAGCAACAAACTTGAATAAAACCAGAAGAAAATTTGGCCGGGAAAACATTTTCTCTCGAATGGTATTCGACAAAACTATTTCACGAGAAAAACAAGACAATATCAACGAAACATAATCTTTTTCACGTTTAGTGATCACGACGCTCCTTATATTTTTAGATTCTTGTTTCCATTTTCGGTGAAAAAGTCCCGTTTTTTTCACTTTTACCCATTTGTCTAGTAACGACGACATATTGTAATGAGAAAAATATATGTTAGGCTATGTATTTTACAGTACGTTCCCTAAACTTATCTAGTTTCAAGCAATTTTAAGGCTAGAGGTTTTAATATAGTTCTGAGAATAAACTGACTTAAAAACTAATCTTAAGGTGATCTCTAAAACAGTATTTTAAAACTTTCATAAGAGTACTTCTTTTATTACAGCTATCTTAGAACTTCATAGCCTTAAGGAGCAAAGGGAGAGCCAATGATCTTAATATTGCAGATTTTTTAGAATTAATAAGAGTGTAATAAAACTATTTTAAGATAGAATGGTTTTAAAATAATGATTTAAAAGACTCTGTAGATACGACAAAGTCATAAGAGTATTTTACCTTCTAGATCTTTTGGCATAATTTATTACCTTTTTAAAATAGTATCATTTTTTAATACCTTCATAGGTCTAATGTAAGGCTTTTATAATGCTTTTAGTCTTAAAAATTGTTACTTGGGAGGCCAAAGTCCTTACGAAGACAACAAAAGGTGGAATGTCAGTCAATTAAATATTCTTCAAATAATTGGAAACTTTAATTCCGAAAGAGCTATCAGGGAACGAATTAAAAATCTGACTAACAACTATTTAGAAAAAAAGCAGAAGTCGAAACTTTCAGTAAGTAAATACATGTCCATGTATGTACTTATCACTGTTTTTAAAGTATTTTTTTATCATTTTTATTTTTTTCCTTCAGATCAGTGTGTCGCCTTAAGTGTCTAATATCACAAGAACTTAATTATTGTGATTTTTTAATAAATATTTTTTTTTATTTTCTGGCTGAAACGATCTAAAAATAACTTAGGATAGTTTTATACGCAAAACAGTAATATTTCTTATAGTTTACATATATTATTTAGTGTTCTGTGGGTTACAAATCACAAAATATAAGAAAAACACTACAGCGCAGATTTTCGCGCACTTTTTTGGACGATATGGAACATATTTTGACTCCGAAAATTTTCGTAAGAATTTTTGGTCGTGAAAAAACGCAAACAAAAATTTTCGGAGTAAATTTCAAAGTAATTTTCGGTATAATTCTTTGCAGTTTAAAAGGGTTGTTTTTTATTTAACTTACCCTTTTTGCGCTGGTGCAGCGTTCCTCCTGTTTCTCCGAATCCCTCAATGGTAGTCGTGTCGGGCATGTAGTGTGAATCACGTCTGGAACTTCGTCTACTATCCCGCCGACCACTGGTGGCATTTAAAGCTGCAACAATAGCAATAAATAAATAAAATATTTATTTGTGATAAATATAACAAAGCCACAACAGGCAACAATACAAATAGTTTATATTTTTACTATATTTAAGACTTACCTAGCATCATGTTGGGTGAATGTACCCCAAGCACACTTATCAGCCTATCGGCACCAAATACAAACAAGGCCCCAACAAGAAAACCTGCTCCAACAGGTAGAAATGCATACTGCCCTCTTTCTCCATATCTTCCAGATGATTCAGCCAGTTCCAGTGCTGGTTGTAATAAAGACCAAAAGGAAGCTGCTGTCATTACACCAGCAGCAAACCCAAGACTAGCATCTAGGAGTTTTCTCTGTAGAAAACAGAATAGATAAGATACGCAATTAAGAGCCAAGAAAAGTTGTTTTCAATATATTTTACTCCTCAACAATTATCTTTAGGATTTATAGCTAAGGTGTTAAGGAATTTATATTACATAAAGAATACTTAAACAGTAAACATTATTGACAGGTAACCAAATAGTGTGATTAGGAATATTAATTATATTTTTAATTACATCTAGTACATAAAATATTCTTCTCTTAAAGTAGACCATACTAGATATATTGAATTAAAAAGTTTCAATAAAGGGAATTATTCTAAAAGAATAAGAAATCCTCCAACTATTTGAAATAGAATTAATGTCTACAAGAATAATTATTTCTACCCTTATTTTATAAAATTTAATTATATAAAAGGTTTAACATTAATTACAGTCATATAAATAACAGAAATATTCACTGAAGGAAATAAAGACTTAGGGGGGTTAATTTAAAGAATAATGTAGCTGTCATAATCAGGTTTTACATACATAGTTGGGCTTTTTACACTAAAAGTCAGCTGTGGGTTGCCCACTATAAAAAAAATTTAAATGGGTACTTGAGCACTTTTAGTATATGTTGACATTTATTTAATAAAAAATAAATAATCCATGGTGATTATATAGAGATTATTTTCAAAATAATGCATATACTATTCCCCTTTATCTAAGTAAAAGATATTATTTAGGTAACAGTTTAATCCTGTATTTATATAATTAGGTACTTATAAGGAAAATTTTGTCAATGAATTATGTTTTCAAGATTAATTAAACAAAATTGTATTTTGTTTTATACAATATAAACAAATTTTCATAGAAAATTAAGGGTAGGTTAACTAAATAATAAATTGTATGCTGTAGATGTAAAAACACAAGTAAATATTGACTCTACTAATAGTTTTTAATTGAATATTAATGTTACTACTAAATGCTCTATTAATCAATAATTAAATAATTCAGTACGTGTATGTTTTATTTTTTGTTTACATGTATTGAGGTTATGTTCTAACCTGTGAGCCTCGTACAAATACGCAAACAGCAGCACCTGCGGCTGTCATGCCCCAGGTGAAGAGGGTGCCGAATAAGGCTTGGGTAACTGGTCCATATCCTTCCAACATATCTTTTGATTGTCTATTTTTCACTACACTATTAACATGCCACCAAGTAGTCTCAAATCCGCTAAACACTGACTACCATTCCAGAGGGAAACGTTGAATATATATTTTTTGAAATGTCAACAAGAATTTACTTTTAGACCATGCGCGTAAAATTAAGTGGTTATAAAAAGATCTTCTATTATAAATCTAGGTAGGTAATTAATGTATTTAAATAATATCAAATAAAAACAAGAGTAACTATTGACAATGAGAAACGTTTTTTAATACCCTTGAGCGCTTCGCAATCATCATCTGTGTCTGTTTACACGTCACACCAACAATAATTATTTTATCAGCTGTTAGGTCGTTGTGCAATGAAACACCGTTCGAAGGTTGCTCGAGGATCATCTTTAATAGCAGTTTTTTTACACAAATTTAAAAACAATTAAGTGACAGTTTTTAATTCAGTGGCATTTTTAAATGTTCAATAATGATATTGATGTTTTTTGTAAATGATTATTTTTAACTGCAAGGTGTCATACTGTAGCTGTAAATAGGTTAGTGTTTGTTTTTAACAATTTAAAGAAAAAGGGATGTTTTTCTACATTTTATTAATTAGTTAAGTGTATTAAAATTTTGTATAATTAATGATAGTATTTTTATATTTTTAATAAGCAGTTTTTAACTATTTACCTTAATAAAATTCTCTTTAAATATGCCATTTCTTTTATTTCATTAAATAAACATAATATTATTCATATTACTTTTGATCCAACCATTTATTAACTCAATAAAAGACAATCTAGGATACAAAACTTTTTATTTACTACAAAAGTTATTTTAACAACCCAATTATCACCTAAACTAAGGTTTGTTACAAACAAGTTATAAATAACATGTAATTCCTATATACAATTTACCTTAAATAAATAAATTAAAACTATTCATCTCCTCTTAAAGCTCTATATTTGCTTAGCTCATTGGGAAAAGTTCTGCTAAGTTCAAGTAACATATTGGCTTTAAATTTTCTGTAAGCATCAATTTTTCCTTTAACTTGTTCATTTTTGGCCAGAGCTTTTTCTATGCAGTCTTTTGTGTATAGTTGTGGATTTCGTCCTTGGTCTATGTAACTGAAAAAGTAAAAGGTTAGCAAACAGGTATCTACAATTAAAAATATGCCTACTTACTCGAATACTTCCAAAGGAACATGTACATCTTGTACCTGGGATTTAAGTTTGTCAACTTCTTGAAGACCATGGACCAGTGCTTGTCTAAAAAAAAAGAAAATAGAGTATACATTTTCTTTAAAATCTATACAAATGATGTACTTTTTCTTTTCTTGTTTAATGGTTTATATATGAGGCAATCTAGCTGGATGATATACTTACAATTTTTGGTTTAATACATTTTGACTTTGTGGTTGGAAATCGCTAACTATAATATGGATTTGACGTACATTTTCAATGAACATTTCTAATTGTGTTTCTAAATTTTCTAATGAAGAAGATGAAGCCATTTCGTGAAAATATACTACTTTATTAATAATATTTATCACTCAACCATAAAAACATAAATAATCAATGATATAATAGTCACTAGATAGAGCTTAGAGAGAGAGGAATTGACGCCAATATAAGAGTGAGATGCAACGAGTCGAAACAGCTGATTTACGGCAAAATAGTATTGTGGGGCATGTATTTTATCCGGATTTTCGGTATTTTTGCAGTTTTACGAGTTTAATACGGTGTAGTGTTAGTTAATTTATAAAAAAAAACTATTAAAGACTTAAAAATGGTTCATTCATGTTCAGCATACGGTTGTACAAATAGGTATGATAAAAATAAAAATGTATCCTTCCATAGGTAAGTAGTTACTATTATTTAACTAAAAAATGGGCAATTAAATCCCATATATTAGTGGTTTTGTCGTACGACAAATAAAAAGAAAAATACATTGCGATGAGTGCTGTACTCATTTAACTGAGACTGAATCGTCTTTATTCATTGCACGTAAAGATCGAGGCGGTCTAGTGAAACCATCACGATATGTAACCTACATCTGTAAAGTAGCTGAAAGTGCATTTCGTCGAAATGAAAATTTTACGGGAAATGTGATCTTACGCCTTACGGTCCTTACAAAAAATCATATTAATATCGGTGGTATTTTTCCAAAATTAAACAATCATATTTTGGATCAAGACCCTCTTAATAATCATCTATTACAGTTAATATAGACCCTCTTAATAATCATCTATTACAGTTAATATAGATATGATTTTAAAATGTTATTTTACAATTAGATTACATCATAAGAATAAAAGTGTAAATGAAATTAAAGATAGAATTAGGCACAAATATTCTAAATTGATTTTATTTAAACACCAGTAATAAACTTTTTTACAAATGTATTATCGTTTTATTCATCCTTCCCTCTTAACTCCTCATAGGAAAAATTTCAAATTTTTTGTTGCATAAATATATATTATTTATTTAATTTTCTGTAAATTTTTCAAACATATTAATTGAATATAAAATTTACAGTTCACTAAAAATTGTATTAACAATTTAACATGACAGTAACACTTTCAATTTGTATAGTATTTTATAATTTTTCATTAAACAAATTTTAATTCTAACGCGTTTATATATAACTGGAATTTAATTACAAATTCAAGCTAATAATCACATTAAAATAAACTGCATTGTAGTTTTAATATAATATTAATCCAATATTTTAAAATTTCACTCAAATTTTTCTCGTAGCATTTGAGCAAATTATTATTTTTTCAATTTCCTTCTGATTTCCCCATATAATTCATTATAATAATTCAAATTGTTGCCGTAAAACACGTGACCAAAATGTGTCTATTTTTGTCGCGCGTATAATTTCTCCTATAGTTCTTACTCTCTCTAATGTTTGAGTCAATGTTCAGTACACGACGGATTGCCAAGGGCGCATCTAGTAACTTGTTATTAGTATATCATTGTAAATAATAGTGGCCAAACGTCAAACTAACTATCACTATTTAATACTTAGGCATTACTTTACGTTGAAATATTTTTATGAAGAAAAGTTGAGTTTCTTTTTGAAATGTTATACAGTTAAAATATATATCTGAAAAATTTACACTTAAATTTCCTTTCATGCAATACTATATTAAGAGATAAAATGTATATAAAACAAAAAACGAAATTTGTTGTTCGTTAAAAATTCCCCGAATTATTGACAGCGGTCAACTGTCAACTTTCAATTGTCATGTTACAAAGTTGACATAAATGTCACCTTTTTGGTGAGGTTTGCTTAGAGTTTCCTCGTTTAATTTTACGTTATTTTGTATAATTATTAATAATACAACTATAGTTCACATAAAAAATCATGGAAAAATTTGATTTGACTTCCATAATGGGTCAGTATTTGGACCGGCATCTAGTTTTCCCGCTGCTGGAATTTTTATCAGCAAAAGGGGTAAGTAAATTTAGGTTAGGAGTTAATATGTGTAACATATTTTTACCTTTGCTAGATTTACAACGAGACCGAACTGCTAAAGGCAAAATTAGATATCTTAAGTAAAACCAATATGATAGATTATGCCATAGATATAAGAAAACAACTGTATCCTGATCAGGAAATTCCTGAAGATTTGAAGCAAAGACGTATTCATGTCGTTCAGCAGTTAGCTGAACTTCAAGAAGAAGTAAAACCGATTTTAAAAATTATGGAGTCCGAAGAAGTTATGAAAAACATGGAAAATATGAGAGATTCAAAAACTCTCATTAGTTACTTATCTAAAGAATCTAAGGTATGACAACATTTAAATCTGATTTAATAATTATTTTAAAATATACTTTTTTAGTTTGAAATTGAAATGATTGATAGTCTTCACAAGTTAGCCAAATACAGATATGACTGTGGTAACTATACAGTATCCACATCTTATTTATATTTTTGTATGCTGGTACTACCTCCAAATGATAAAAATTACCTCAGTGCCTTGTGGGGAAAATTTGCTTCAGAAATCCTTTACCAAAATTGGGACTCAGCATTAGAAGATTTGAATAAACTGAGGGAATACATTGATTCTAGTCCCAATCAATTTTCTGGCAATAGTTTACAGCTACTGCAACAAAGAACTTGGTTGATCCATTGGTCTTTGTTTGTTTTCTTTAATCATGTAATGGGACGTGAACTTATTATTGAAATGTTCCTGTACAGACCTCATTATCTTAATGCAATTCAAACTATGTGTCCTCATATCTTAAGATATTTGGCTACAGCTGTTATTATTAATAGAGGAAGAAGGTCAGCTCTAAAAGATTTAGTGAAGGTTATTCAACAGGAAAGTTATACATATAGGTAATGTGCCTATTTTAATTTAAGAAAACGTTTTTGATTATGTGGTTTTAGGGATCCAATAACAGAATTTTTGGAACATCTTTATGTTAATTTTGACTTTGATGGTGCTCGTCAAAAGCTACATGAATGTCAGACAGTATTATTGAATGATTTCTTCCTCATATCATGTTTGGATGAATTTGTTGAAAATGCCAGGCTTATGATCTTTGAGACATTCTGTAGAATTCATCAGTGCATCAGTATAGGCATGCTGGCTGAAAAATTAAATATGAATCCAGATGAGGCTGAATGCTGGATAGTTAATTTAATTAGAAATGCCAGACTAGATGCTAAAATTGATTCCAAATTGGGACATGTTGTGATGGGTGCTCAACCATTGTCTCCATACCAACAACTCATTGAAAAAATTGATTCTCTCTCAGTCAGATCGGAAACGCTTTGTTCGCTAATTGATAGGAAGCTCCGAGCTAAGACTGATGTAAGTTTTGCTAAGTAACTTACTATGTACTAAGTAAGTGCACAAATTGCAATTTTTCTATTGCATGCTACTTTCAGTTAGTTTTTAATAATTTATTCCTAAATACAGTAAATTCTTTTTTTTTATTTATATTTTATTTTTTTGTTTCAGATCCGTTGGGGAAATCAAGAATTTTAGATTGTCAAGTTATTTTATACTTTAAATACCTTAATAATTAAATGAAAATTATATTACCGAATTGTAGTTTATATTTTTTAATCTTAATTATTTTGCATAAATTGCTGAATAATTTTTTTATAAATTAGACAATCCTACAGAATAGTCGCATTCAGCGGACATAACTGTGAAAAAAATGGAAGTGGTTGTTAAAATAAAAACGTAAAACAATTACTGTGTTTGAAAAGTATACACTTTTTACTCTGACCCGTCTTTTACACCAATAAATGATATAAAAGACACGTCAGAGTACCTGCTGTAATTTTTGGGACCACTTTGATTGACCACCCCTCATGTTGAAATGGGGTGTTAAACTTAACATAGATATGATGTTTTTTCAATGATAATAGTTAGAGGTGTACAATTTTACTGTGTTTATTATCACACGGTTTTTATGTCGATTTGAAATTTTAACTTTTGGATGATTTAAATAGTCCGCCATTCGTTCTGTGACGTAGATAACCCAAAAGTAAAGTTAGCTACATAAGGGTCGACATAGAACCGCAATTCTGTCGTCTTCTTTTTTAAAATTTTAATCCTCAAACCACAATTTTCGTCTAACTTTTACTGCAGGCACGGTTACAAATTTTTTATGAGGAGTTCTAACTTATTTTCAAGTTGGCTGTCTAGCCGTAGTTCTATTACAATTCGTACATCCTCTCTGACCATATTCCAGCAGCTCTCTTTTTTCCCTAAATATAAGATGGACCTCACTGAATTCAAATCCGTACTAATTTTTGGAGTTAGTGACGAGCGCGACTGGCTATCCGATATTATTCTTATTAGTAAATAAACCTCTATTGCAAACACTTTTGCCTGAAACCACTTGAAACTTCTGCTTTCTACCAACAGTTTTAGTAAACCAAAAGTTTGATGGGTAATGCCAAGTTTCATGGTTCCAAAATTATAACATCCATTCCATTATTTTTTCTAAAAGGAAATGTTTTAGAATATTTAATATCTCAAAATATGTATAGGTACTGTAAAATCAGTTAAAAATAAAGTGTTTATGTCGTCACTAGATTACGTTAAGAAAAGCTTCTCGAAAACACGGCCTGTTGCATCCTCCGTCGGAATATTTGAATGGTTAGTTAAATAAAACACTTTGAATGATCAACTTATTTTGTGTATTTATACTCTTCCGAACACAACTTTATACTGTGATAGTATGAAACCTTATTACAGCAACTTAACATGAAATATATATATTAAATTCAACGTTATTAATCAAATCGCCATTAACACCACGCCTTCCTTATCTTAACTGTCGTTCCATCGTACTGCTCCGTTCGTTTAGTTCGATGCGCTCCGTTCGGTCTTCTTCTTTCTCGGTACACTAGGCAACCAGATCCATAGATATTCTGTCGCTCCCTTCTTGGCAAGTTTGAAGTGATCGAACTTGACAACATCCAATTGCTGCTCTCCGAAATATACCTAAAAAATAAAAACTCATCTCCTCCTTTTTTTAAATCACCTTACACGACTTATAAACAATAAAACTCCTTTTATAAACATAAACCTTTTATTGAATTCGTTAGAACAACTTATAAACTACACTTCAATTTTTTAAACTTCAAATTATAACTCCCTTCATTTTTAAATAAACATTATATCATAAAAACAACTTAAATTTAAAAATTCCGTAACTCCCTTCATATTTTAACAACTCCAGGAATCTTCCAGTTTTCTCCTTCTAATTTTATTCAAACATGTCTCCTGTAAAAGAAACAAGCATTATTAAACATCATCACCTTTTGTAAGAAGTATATTTTTCAACTTTTCAAATATCTCATAGCCAAGCGCTTTTGTTAATATATCAGCAACCTGATCTTTTGTATTCACCCATCTAATAATCAAATTTTTATTTGCTACCTCTAGTCTAATATAGTGATAACATAACTTAACTATATGTTTTAGTGCTTTAGATTCATCAGATTTAGCTAATTTAATAGCTGCATTGTTATCTTCATACATGATAGGCATCACTTCTAATTTAATTAATTTGTTACACATTTCTTTGAAACAAATAAGTTCTTTGCAAGCTAGTGACATAGCAATGTATTCTGCTTCAGCAGATGACAAAGCAACATGGCTCTGTTTTTTTGATTTCCAACTTATAATGTCTCCAAACAACATAATTACAAGACCACTTGTTGATTTTCCAGCTTCATCATTCATTCCTAAGGAAGCATCAACAAAACATTCTAGACCATCTTTTTCACTTTTATATTCCAGCCCCAAATCTAAAGTTCCTTTTAGATACCGAAACACCCTTTTTACTTTAATCCAGTCACTGTTACTAAAATCTGTTTGTTTTCTGCTTAATACATTTACTGCATAAGTGATATCAGGTCTTGTACCATTAGCCAAATATAATAAGCTACCTATTGCTTGCTTATAAGGATAATCTTCAGATTCTTTTAATGTGTTTTCACAATCTAAAGTTTTCATAACTACCATTGGAGTCTTCACTGGTTTACATTCAAGCATATCAAAACGTTTAAGCATTTTTAATGTAAATTCTTTCTGACTTAAGAAAATAGTTTTATTCTTTCTATCTCTTTTGATTTCGATTCCCAAAAATCTTTCAGGACATCCTAAGTAAACCATTTCAAATTCTTTAGACAAACAGACTTTTATTTGATTTATTTTGTTGGGACAATTACCAGCCATTAAGATATCATCTACATAAAGAAGTAATATCACAAATTTAGTCATTTTTCTCCATATAAAAATGCAAGGCTGAAAGTTATATATTTCAAAGTTCAACTTTATTATTGCTATTCTAAATCTTTCATACCATCTCCTTGGACTCACCTTTAACCCATACAAAGCACCAGCCAGTTTGCAGACATACTTATTTTCTAATATATCTTTACCTTTATACCCCTCAGGAATCTCCATAAAAACACTTCTTTCCAATTTACCATTCAGAAAAGCTGTCTTTACATCCATTTGATGAACGTCTAAATTGTATTTATTTGCAATGGATAAAAGAAATCTTACATCGGACATTCTAGCAACAGGTGCAAAGGTTTCTGTCAAATCATATCGATTTCTGTCAGCAAAACCCTTGATTACGAGTCGTGCCTTATATTTCGTTCCCACTTGTCTATCGTTTTTCTTTTTGAATACCCACCTTGATTTTAAGACATTATGATTTTCAGGTACTTCAGTTCTTTGAACTAAAGACCATATTTCATTTTTGTTCAAAGAATGAAATTCTTCATTAATAGCTTTTATCCATTCTTTACAATCACTACTTTTTAAAGCTTCTTTATAACTATTTGGTTCATTATCTACATAAGTGGTTAAGGCTTCAATAAAATGGCTATTATTGTATTCAATTTCGTTTATAAATACGTTTTCAGATTTTTCACATATAAGACCAAAATTCTCTCTTACTGTTTCCATGTCAAGGTTATTTAAGTTCAATTGATTATCACATATTAACCATTCAGATACATCAGTATTTTCACATGAATCAGACAAAACTGATTTAATTTTGTCAGTAGCAAACACAGTTCCATATGATTTAGATTCAATAAATTTAACATTTTTACTTCTATATATCTTTCCACTTTCTGGTACAATAACATAATAACTAGTTTCACCACATGCAACTAAAAAACCACATATACTTCTATCAGTAAATTTTCCTTTAATTTGTGTATTTAGAACATAACATAGACTTCCAAACCTTCTAAAATATCTTATTGAGCAAGGTCTTTTATGTATAAGCTCAAATGGTATTTTATATCCTAAAGGTTTTTTAGGAGTTTTGTTGTAAATATTTACAGCAAAGTTCAGAGCATATCCCCACATTTCAGCAGGAAAGCCAGAATCAAACAAAAGACTTCTTATTTTTTGTTGCATTTCCAGATTAAACCTCTCAGCTGTACCATTTAAGTTTGGTGTATATGGAGGTGTTTCTCTGAGAATTATTTTCTCATTTTTAACTAACAACTTCATATTTTCTGTCATGTACTCAGTTCCATTGTCAAGTCTTAGAAAAGTAATTTTTGCATCTTTACCTAAAATATTTCTAGCATCTTCCAACATAAGCCCTAAGGCAATGTGAACCATGGTTTTGTTAGCCATTGGGTAAGCCCAAGCATATCTCGTATAATCATCTATAAATGTAACTATATAAGTGTTACCAAATTTAAATGTACCTGGCTTAATTGGTCCCATAACATCTGTATGAACTAACTTCAATGGTTCATTATACCTATATCTGACTGATTTACATGGTTCTCTAACCAGCTTAGCTCTCTTACATACTTCACAATCCTGTAATTCATAAGTAAATTTTACATTTTTCAATTCCTCAATATTTTTTGACATTTGTTCTAAATATGATTTGGATACATGACCTAAACGATAATGCCATAAAAGACCTATGTTTCCCCTTAAGCTTTCAATTTTTCTTTTATTTATTTCTTCAAGATCAGATTTATTCATGTTACTTACACACTCAACATATTTATCTAAAGTGTTTTCATCATTAATATTTTCATAACTGAAATTTTGGTCTATACTATAATTGTGCTCATTCAATATTTTATTATTTTGATCCACATTCTTACAGTATTTATGATCAGCTAATTCAACATTTGATTCAGAATTAAACAAATATTTTATTTTGTTTACAGATTTATCTTCAACAAGCTCAAAGTTTAACCACCAAAATCTCCCATCATACTTACCTCTTTTAATTAGTTTATTAGTTTTTTTATCTATGATATTTATACCATTTTCATTCAAATCTACTTTTGCACCTTTGTTTACCACCTTTCTTAATGCAAATAAGTTTTTAGTTAAGTTTTTAGAGTATAGAACATTTTTTAATTTGTTTATTTTTCCATTTGAAAGTTTGTATTTAATTACACCTTTATATTTTATTTTTAAGTCTGCATCTTTATTTGAATTTGCCCCTTTAATTTTAATTTCCCTTTCAACTTCTTCAATATCAGTTAAATAATTTATATTATTTACCAAGTGTTCATTTGCCCCAGAATCAGCTAGAAAATTAATATTTTTAAATAAGTTTATATTCATACCTTCTACTTCTACTGCATTTGCTTCACCCTCCATATCCTCAGTCATTTCACTTTCATCCATGGCAATATAGGCCACTTTTGGTTTTTCACCATCACCAAGAGTGAGTTGGACCTTTTTGAACTTTTTCTTGTTATCATTTCCTCTTAAGTGTACACCTCCTCGTCCTCCTCTTTTTCCCACATTTCTGTAAAGTCTTCTTCCTCTCTGTGCCATCTTATACTCATATCCTACACGATTTTTACCTAAAACTTTTCTCTTTTTACAAGTCTTACCTGTGTGATTCGTAGTCAGTTCTTTGCAGTTGTAGCAGATTATGGCTTTGCTTTTGCATTCAAAACTCATATGGTTTGGTTTTCCACATCTATAACAGACTTTTTGTACTTGTTCAGATTTTGTGTGCTTTTCTCCTTTCTGTTCTGCAATATCAACCGTAGAATTGAGGGCCATTGTGGACTCTGTCTCAGTGCATCGTGCTCTAGCTTCTGTTTCGCTGGCCTCTGCATTTATCATCATGGATTTTAATTCATTTAAAGAAATTTGTCCTCCAGCAGCATCATACCTTCTAACCACTTCAGGTACACTATTATAAATTGCCATTAGAAAATTCTCGCTTATGTTTTCTTCTTTAAGGTCATCTTCTGCAACTCGCATAAGGTTACGAGTTGCTTCTTCAAAGCGTGTTATAAATTCTGTAGCAGATTCTTTACCTTTTGAATAAGATATATTTGACCATGACCTTTTAAGTAAAAACTTTGTGGATGGTATTTTAGGGCGTCTTACAGAGTCCAGTTTCTCTAAAACCTGTATAGGTTCATTTAAATCGCATACCAATCTCTTATATTCATCATCAAGTCTACTTAATAAGTACCCCATTGCAAAGCCACATCTACTTTTTTCTTCTTCTGGCAAAATTGCAGGTTTTTCTTCATTTTTGTCAATTAGGTACAGATACCCGAAAGTTCTAAAATCATTTTCAACTAGTTTCCTCCAGACATCATAAGACATGTCTTTCTGTAGGATACATGCAGGATTTTGGATTCTAGGGGTTTGATTTAAACTTTTCTTTAAATCAGCTATTTGAGCTCTTAAATAATTAATTTCGTCTTCCATATTAGGAGTTATGTTTGTACTCTCACTTTCTTCCATTTATACTCTAAAAATTAAGTAATTGAATAGATACTTTATATAGTGTGTATTTAGGTATCTGATAACAAACCAATCTCACATAAAACTCCTTACCACTCGTAGTGGGTACCCATTTGTAATATTTTAAAATTATTTCGTCTATAAAAGTACAATAGCCTCCTTAACCTTCTAGTGATATTATTTTATTTTTAAAACCTCGTAATTGTACTTTAACTTCCACTTATTTCACCACGTATTATTTCTCCTCTTAATTAAGTTTGTTATCAGTTATCTCACCTTTCTCGCCTTATATTATTATTATATAAAAATAAATTTTATTTGCTTTTTATAAACTTATTAATACTAACCTTTTTTATTCCAACACAATACAACTTTCTCCACGTGTTCTTTTTCTTACCGGTAGCTGCCCGGCGCCTCCACCACGTCGGAATATTTGAATGGTTAGTTAAATAAAACACTTTGAATGATCAACTTATTTTGTGTATTTATACTCTTCCGAACACAACTTTATACTGTGATAGTATGAAACCTTATTACAGCAACTTAACATGAAATATATATATTAAATTCAACGTTATTAATCAAATCGCCATTAACACCACGCCTTCCTTATCTTAACTGTCGTTCCATCGTACTGCTCCGTTCGTTTAGTTCGATGCGCTCCGTTCGGTCTTCTTCTTTCTCGGTACACTAGGCAACCAGATCCATAGATATTCTGTCGTCCTCTCGTTGCGGGTTCTAACCTCACCTTTCATTTATTTCGTTTGTTAACAAGATGGTGGAAGTGACAAATTAATAAATCATTAAGAAACATTTATGCAGGTGTAAAATGCTTGTGTTATTATAAACTGTCATGAAATAGTTAAAATTAATTAAAACACCAGAACCTCTATTACGAAAATTTTTTTCCGCAGTAATATTTTTTTATTGTTATTTATTTTAAATACGTTATTTGTCTTGTTTAATATAATGTCTTCGTTACTTTGTAAAAGTTCTGTTGTAAGAATTTACCAAGAGGTAATAGAAGATGTTATTGCTGGAGTTAGAGAACATTTTTTGGAAGATGGTGTTGATGAGGCTGTTCTTCAAGAACTGAAACAGACATGGGAAACAAAGCTAATGAGCACAAAGGCCGTTCAAGAGGAACCTGCCGAAAAAAAGAAAATAGAGCATGTTGCTAGCAATGGGTTTCCTAAAGTAGTTAATAGTTCAATACCTCAATCCATTCAACAGTCTGTTCAGCAGCCTGTGCAACATTTGCAACCTGCTATTCAACACCTTGATAAAATGGTAAGTTTTTTCATCTTACAAATGTTTACTTGTTAACCATATTGATATGTTAATGTAGATCATGTATGTTTTTTAATAAATCATTATGATTTGAAGTATTCTGCTTGAGAAGCACATCTATATTCTTTAGATCACATGCAAGTCAGTTTATACTTATAGTCTTCTTATTAGTACCTGGGTTAGCACCCATATTTTTATAATTGTGCTATTATTGCTCTCGATAAGCAATTAGGATTTATTTACAAAACATTTATCTAATCTAAAGTAACCTGTTATGTTTATTTTTTATATAAAAATATAATATATATTTTCATCTAATGGTGAAAACCTAAAATGCTATCCTTGAAATAATAATTTACTGATATTTTATTTTATTGATTATTTAAAATTGTACTTTTTAAATTAATAATTGATAAGTTTTATTATTCATTTAAAACCATAGAAATGAGTGAAGTTGCTTTAATTTGTTATTTAATCAATAAACAGATTTGATTTTAGATAATACGGTAAAAATGCATAAAGTTTTAACCAGAAGTAACTAATTTATAATATGTTATTTTAGTTTAGTTACCTAATTATTTTACACAATTGTTTCCTTTTTAAATATGGAGCCCTATTAGATTGTTTTGACATTCTAGTTTCTTTTATCTTCTGAGCATGCCCAGACCAATAGGATATTTGAGACTTAATAAATTTTACACCATATTGCAATTTTTTATTTCCTATAATTTCAGGTTCCTATTCAAATCACTCTACCCCCTCAACCAGGCTCAGATGGAACTCAACGAATTTTAACTATCCATGTCCCTGGTTCAGCCCTACAAGGAAACCAACTTCAAAAAGTTCTTACTGGACCAGTAATAACTGCTACCATGGGCTTACCAGCAAATATAGCTTCTTCTTTGTTGCAACAGCATGTAAATGCTGCATTTAATAGCCAACAGCAAGCAGCAACAGTTGCTATTGTAAATAAAAGTGTTCTTCAGACTGATGGAGCTGCTGATCAAGATATTGCCGACTCAAATGATGAGATTAATTTAACAAGGACTGAAAGAGATAGAGAATTAGAGGAAATGTTAGATGATGGAATTAGTATAGAGATTATATTACCTAGGAATAGAAGAAAGAAAGTTAAAGGTTATAAATATGTTAGTATCTGTTGGAATTTGTTTTATATAATGTTATTTATTTTGTAGAGACAAATAAAAAAGCAAGAAGGGCAGATATTTCTCAGGGTGATGGTCCAAATGATACTTCTGATGAAGATGAGGATGGATCTGATGATGATAACGATGATGATGATTTAGATGATGATAAAGATGAAGATGATCAGGAAATGGAAGATGAAGGTAAGTAAATGTTTAATAGTTGTTTATATTTATTGCTAGACAATAGGTTTTTATTTTTTAATGTTTTATTCATAATATTGATGTGCTTATCTACTAGAAAGACCAGAAAAATCTGGTGGCAATTTAAGTCATGAAATCCTCAGTTATAGCATAAACAGTTTTTTATCCTATTGAACAGTTTGGATCCCACATAAATTATTTATCAATACTTGCATTTCTGTTTTCATAGACATGTTAGTCTCCATTGAACTCCATTTTAACAAAGAGACTGATTTTAAGGTGTTTTTAATCAATATTGACTTGCATTAACTGCCAAACAGTAAATTAAATAATATAAACGTATGTTTTTGTTTCATTGTTAGTGCTGGTTGAGTTTCCCCATAAATTTACATTAAACAAAAGATGAGAGTAAGTCCAAGATTAATATCTCATTGTTGTAAATCTTTTTTTAAAGTTATTATACTTTTTATTATTATTAAACAAAAAATTACATTAGAGCAGAGTTCTTTTGAACATACAATTTTGTTTAAGATAAGATATAAGCTAATTTAGCATTGGTCCTCTTATGTTACAAAGTTTACTTACATAAAAAAGTAAACCAGACACTACATAAAACTTAAGATACATCCTCTGTAGACCTTCTGGAAATATTGGGTTGTATTCGGGTTGTGTTTGATAGCCCATTTAATCTTATTTTGAGTAAACATTTTGTAATCTATGATTTTAGTTCTATTTTCGGCAATTCTGCACTTTTCAGTTGCACCAGAAGTGTGAGATTCTAGAATTGGCGTTTCTCTCCCTCACTTAACACCCCTATCCCCTCTTCATCCCAGCAAACATGTCATCTGAGCCAACTACTTTTCCATTATTTCAGAGGATCTAACCATTCTTTTCCCACTTCAAGTGTTACTTCAAAAATGCCAAGACCAAAAAAATATGTCTTTCTGTGCTTTGTGGATATTTGTGGAGAAGGCATTTGACTACTTTAACCATAATAACATTCTGAATGCTTAAATAAAGGGAAAATGCGATGAAAAACATCAGAAAATGGAGAGAACTGGGGATTGAAAGACTTATCAGAATGGCAGAAGATAGAGGAAGTTCTGCCATGGCAATTGCTAACCTCCATTGATGGAGATGGCACTGGAATAAGAAGAACCATCCTTTTATCTGTTGTTTTTTTTCTCTCCCTATACTTCTTTTTCTTGAGCTCCCATCTGAACTCCTCTTTTTCCCATTTGGTCTTCCTACATTAGGCATTAGCCTGTTTAATGCAGATCAAGTTGGATGTTTTTGAAGAATGAAGATAAAACTTTTGAAGATTTGACAACTCAACATTGTTCATTTGAAAGAAATTTTATGAAACAACAAAGAGAAAGTTCCGTTTCACAGGAGGCTTTAGCTGCAGATTTAAATCAAAAATTCAAGATTAAAAATAAAGTTCAAAATAAGAATAACTTTAAAACTCAACATCCAAGTAGTTCTCGTAAAGATAAGTGTAATTATTGCCATTCTGTTGGACATTGGGTTAAAGATGGTCAAAAATGGAAGTTTGATGGTAGACCAAAAAGAACTCATGAAGTTTCATCCGTTGATAATATAGGACTTATGATAGAAGCCCTTTCAGTTGACATTCCTACAGATTCATCTACTTGGTGGATAGACAATGGTGCTACGAAACATGTGTCAAACACCGATTTTAAGAAGTTTAAAACTCCATATACTATAAAATCAGCAGGAAAAGAAGTTCTATCTGCTGTAGGTAGTGGAATGATTAAAGTAAAAAAAATTGCCACTGGATAATTATTTTTTCTTAAAGATGTATGGTATGTTTCTAAATTATGTAGAAATCTGTTTTCTGTGTTAGCAACACAAGATAAAAATCCAAGAAGTTTATTCAAATCTACAGCAACAGAGTGTTGGCTTTAAATTGGGGAAAGCTAATACTATCTGGAAATAGAGAAATTGGTGGCACACTATTCAAAGCAACAATAAAATCATTAGAACCTGAAGAAAAACCTTGATAATAGACTACAGCTGTACCATGAGAGATGGGGTCATCAAGATATAAGACATGCGAATTTGTAAAATTGCCATTAAAAGACTGAGGAAAAGCCATTCAACCAAGATGTGTATAATGAGAGGGACAATACTCAAGAAGCTGAAGCTGAGGCAAGCGAAAATCTACTATCACAGATTACCAGAAGTTTAAGAGATCGTTCAAAGTTGTCCAAGCCGACACACTTAGAAGATTACGTTTTGTATGGAGAAGAAGCAGTTTTTCAAGAAATTTTATGAAACCACACCTGAAACTTATGAAGATGCTCTGAGTGGAGAGAATAAAGAGCATTGGCAGAAGGCAATGGAGAATGAAATAAAATCCTTGAAAGAAAACCATACCTGGGAACTTACAAGTCTACCTAAAGGATCCAGAGTGATACCATCTAAATGGGTATATAAAGTTAAGATAAATCCAGTATAAGGATAAGTATAAGGCAAGACTTGTAATAAAAGGTTTTAGCCAGAAGTATGGAGTGGATGAAACTTTTAGCCCAGTAGCTAAACTAACCACGATACGAGCTATGTTAAGCATTGCAGCCACAGAAAAAATGAATCTTATGCAGTTTGATGTGTGCACAGCCTTTTTATATGGTGAACTGGATGAAGACATATATATGGAGCAGCCAGAGGGCTATACTGATGGGACCAAGAAAGTATGTAAGCTCTTATGGAGTTTATATGGGCTTTGCCAGGCTCCAAGGTGTTGGAATAAAAGGTTCAACACTTTTCTCAAAGTAACAGAATTTATGGCGAGTGAAGCTGATCCATGTCTGTATATTAGAGGTTGTCAGAATCGAAAACTAATGGTGGCATTGTTTGTGGATGATGTATTGGTTATGGCTGATGATCCGAAAGAAGCGGAATTCTTCCTGAATGAGCTGAAGAATTAATTCAAAATTACCGTTAAAGCAGCGTCATACTTCCTAGGTTTTGAAATTGAACATTTTGAAGACGGTTCAATTAAAATCTCACAACAAGCATATGCAAGAAAGCTACTAGATCGTTTTAATTTTGGTCAATGCAAGCCAGTGTCCTATGGTAAAGTTAGAAGCATATAATCAAGAAAGTAGTAATGAAACTCATAACTTTTCATACAGAGAAGCTGCAGGGGCATTGATGTACTTAATGGTTGGCACTAGACCAGATTTAGCATAAATTGTTAGTGTATTGTCAAGAACACTAGACTGCTCAAGCACAGAAGCACTCAGCAAAGATACTTTGTGTTTTCTTATGTCAACTACATTTCCTTTCCTCCAACCCTGGTGAATTTGGCACAATACAAGGTTTAGATTCTCTCCATTTGCAGAAGCATATCATTAAAAACATTTGAGAGAGAAAATTAATAAGAGCTACTATCTCCATTTGGTCTAAAGATCTCTAACAGTCTTTTGTCATAATGGTTCTTGTCCTTCAGAGTTTTTGCACTATTTATAGGATAAGTATTTAGTTAGGTTCTGTTTTTCATACAATTATGTTGTAGGTGGTGAAGAAGAACCGTTGAACTCTGAAGACGACGTAACAGATGACGATCCTTCGGATTTATTTGATACCGACAATATCGTCGTGTGCCAATATGACAAGATCATCAGAAATAGAAACAGATGGAAATTTTATTTGAAAGATGGTATAATGAATCTAAATGGAGCAGATTATGTCTTCCAGAAAGCCAACGGAGATGCTGAGTGGTAATTTTGACATACATATAATTGTTGTTTAGAGAATGTATTGAAATTACGACGCCTGTTTAAATAATTTTACCGTTTCCAAGTTAGATTGCGTTTTCAGTGTTTAATTTGTTTATCGCTTCTCAGGGAGTTTTTTTTTTCAGTTACTTCTTTTCAGCAAAACCGTTAATATTATCAATTTGAGTTCGAAAAATAAGCTAAGAAATATTCTTTATTGTGTTTTGCTGTGATATTTTCGAAATGTTCAAGTTAAATCTGTAAACAGGCAAAACAGGTTAGCTCTTATTTAAATATATAAAATGTTAACTATAAACCTTTATACTATAATGATTTGTTTTATTTATTTTGTATATACACTCTCCCTTTATTTGAGTTCAGTTTTAGTTTACTTAAATTTGTACTTTATGTAAGTGAATAAAAGAAAACACGACTTTAATAGTTTATTTTAGCCTCTACCAATTATTACAAATATTTTCATACATCTCAATGCATACAGAAACGTTTACTGCATTCCCCTCACCATAATGGAAATCAAATTTCCACATGGGTCGATCCTCAAGAAAAACAACTACTTCCCGGGCTATATTCCCGGCGAAAACTGAATTACATTTATATATTAAACGTAAAAACCATCTCTTTTTGTTTTGCAAACAAAATGGCAACTCCATTTCTTGTATCCTGTCAACACTTGGACGTCCACTGCAGGATAAAGGCTTTTTCCAAATGTCTTTCTTTCTGTCATTTTTGAGTTACATGCAACATTTGTGAATAGAAAATTTGATTTTCTACAAAAACATTTATAAATAATACATGAAATAATTTCAATAAGGTGCAGTCAATAAAAAACTGAAAAAGTACTGATGAGACACAATAATGTCGAAACCGGTCTATGAGTCGTGTTCTTCCCGTTGATTTGCAAATCGATAGAGATGGTTTTAAGTATCGACGAAGTCGGTTGCCATCACGTTTTCTTTTGGAATGTAATTCAATGTCCGTTGGGGCATATAGCCCAGGAAGTAGTTGTTTTTTTATAGAAAACGGTCAAGCTTGGTATAGAAACTGTTAAGTTTCTTTACCTTGGGTGCAGGTGGAAACAATTTTCTACTTTTTCAGTTCTTTATAAATTTAATAAATGCGCTTATTAACTTACACATAAAATTAAATTAATTCTTAAAACACTAGCCTAAATTTAGTAGCTCTCTGTAATTACCTACCTCATAACTGCTTGAAACTTGAAAATATTCAATCATAAAACAACTGTTACCATTTTATCTCTTTCCAAAAGTGATAGTCAATCAAGTAATTAATTTTCAAATGACAACCAATCCTTACAGCAGAACATAATCTCAAGACCAGGCAAGTATAGTTAACCCAAACGAATTAAATAGTGTAAACTAACTATACGTATATCTCTCTTTGCTAGAATCGTTTTCCAAACAATGTAGGCAGCAATATATTTTTATATGTATATAATACATTCAATGACAATATAAATAAATAAAAAAGTAAACAATATTTTTATTAAAACACAGTTTATTTACACTTAACAAAATCAAATAAAACTTAATGGACATTTCTAGCTTGAAATCCCAAAATATGAATAAATTCGCCTTCAGTTTCCAGTTTTTTAATAATCACCCAAATGCACTTGTATTGATACTTATTAATAACAATTGATTGCATTAATTATGAAAGGAATCGATAATCATTTGCTTTAACTACATATTAACACAAAGTAAATGTTTATTGAAGAACTCAATAAGTACAATAAATTCCGCTTTTTACCAGAGTTTAATAACCCTTACTTTTTTGAGAAATTAATAACAATTAAATATTCAAATACTTACTTTAGGTATTCAATTAATACAAAAAATTCATATTTTTTATGCTAAATAATTAATATAATCTAATGGAACTTTGTATTGATGTAAACTAAATTTAATTATGAACATTAATATGAAACAAGTCTGGATTACAAAACTAGGTAAAATTTTGGTATGGGGGAACAACTCCGATTGTAACGAAATTTTTTTTGGACACTCCCTAAACATCCCTGAGCACTACTGTGAAGTTTTTTTTTCCGGAAATGAAAACTAAAATTTTGAAAAAATTTTGAAATTTAAAAAAAAAAATTTTTTTTGCTCTAATTTGCACAGGTTAGGTTAGGTTAGGTTAGGTTAGGTTGGGTTAGGTTAGGTTAGGTTAGGTTAGGTTAGGTTAGGTTAGGTTAGGTTGGGTTAGGTTAGGTTAGGTTAGGTTAGGTTAGGTTTCAACTTACATTTTATCGGGTTCTCCAAAAAAATTTTTGCGCAAATTGGAACCAAAAATTTTTTTTTTTTTAAATTTCAAAATTTTTTTAAAACTTTAGTTTTCATTTCCGGAAAAAAAAACTTCACAGTAGTGCTCAGGGATGTTTAGGAAGTGTCCAAAAAAAAATTCGTTAAAATCGGAGTTGTTCCCCTATACCGAAATTTTTCCCAAAACTAAAACTTTTAAATTGTTCAAAGTGAATACAAAATTATTTAATCAAAAAATTGAAGAAAAAATGTTCCTTACACAATATAATATGTAACTTATATATTTTAAATGCCCATCAGTTATTTATTTTAAATCAGTGAATATAACATAACATAATCTTATAATTTTTAAATGACAGCATAACTTAGTACCTACTTCTTGTTCTAAGGTCAACTTTTTGTTGTTTTCTGAGTATTTTCAAAAAATTTTACATGGAACCGGTATCGATAAAGAATTTTATCAATTTTCAGTATCTTTTAATTGTTTATTAAGAGTTTATTAATTAAGATCAGTCAGCTATAACAGTTAAAGATAACCCACCAAGGCCACAAACCACATTATGAGATAACATAACCTTACAACCACAGAACAGAAATAAGGTTATGTTAGGTTAGGAAGCAAATGTGCACCAAACAATAAACACCAGTGGCGTATATACGAGAAGAGCTCAAGACAATTGTATGTTTATATCAACCAAATATTAAATGAAATAAATAAGACATAATTAATTTGTTTAGGGTGCACAACGCAGTTATTCATATTACAAATTTTCACTCGATGTTACCCTGCCATAAATGAACGCCTATTTAAAAAAATGGAAATTTCAAGGCTAATCAGTTTCTACAAAATAACTATGTTTGGTTACTGTTCCAAAACGTACTGTTCTTTGTTTACTTGTGAAATTATATGCCAGACAAAATAGTTCAAAATTTTCTTAATAATTGCACAAAATCGAA
Source organism: Ophraella communa (assembly GCA_035357415.1). Lineage (NCBI taxonomy): Eukaryota > Metazoa > Arthropoda > Insecta > Coleoptera > Chrysomelidae > Ophraella > Ophraella communa. The sequence continues at coordinate 9,322,672 of CM068982.1, read as the reverse complement.
CGAGTACCAAAACCAATGTTGCGCATCAATAAAATGGCGGCCACTCGAAAATATGCATTCATTGCATCGATTCATACGCATAGGTTGGCGTCATGCATCCCCTCTTTTACCTAGGGTGTGTTCGGGGAGCACGCTTTTGAGCTATGTAGCGCCAAGAGCCATATAACGCAAACGAGGAATAGTACTAGATAGCAAATAGCGTGCTCCCCGAACACACCCCTAATCTAATATGATTTGAGTGTTCTGTGGTATCCGTACTTCGTTGTTGGAACTTTCTGCAGTGTTGCCAGTCCTAGTATTTCGTACTAAATCTTTTTACTTTTTACTCTGTCTAGTACGCCGATCGGATCGCAACATTCGTACGGTATCTACGTTTTGATTTTAAATATCGAACTTATTTAGGACTTTGCAAGCTCGTAAATTTTAAACTAGTACTTTTCACGAAAATCTAGTACTTTTTTCGATGATTTTCTAGTACATTTTGAGTTTCAGCTCTGGCAACACTGACTTTCTGTCAGGTTAACAAACTTCATACTTAACCGGTGTTTAAAATTTGTTACCTGTTACAAATAACCATTTTTTGTGTTAAAATGTATAAAATTTAACGTTGGTTGCGATGGAAAAGTGTCAATTATTTTTTGTATTTTCCCCTTAAGAAGTGTGAATCTTTCTACATACATATATTTAAACGTAAGTACAATTAATTTTTCAATAAACCATTCCTCATAAATATTTGCTATTGTTAAGTGTATTATCGAAATATCACACTTTTCATTTTGGGATAACAAATATTACAGCATTAATTAGATTATTACAGTTTATGATTTTAACAATTTTTTTAAACTTGACACTATAATAATAATATTTGTATGAATTAACATAAGATAATACTTTACTAAACAACATTCGGACTATGTTGGTTAATCGACACCATGGCAGTATCCATGTTTCCTTAAGACTTCTTCAATTGAACCGTAAACTTCGGGATCCACCACTGTTATCGGTATCTGAAATAATTTTAATTTATCGGTAGTTTGTTTTGACAGTTGCATATGAGTTAGGCACTCTACAGTGATTAATAAAACTTTATATCACCTTTGTCAGTTTGTTTCTGGCAAGTTCTGATAATGATTTTCTACAAATTTTCCCCGACCTTGTTAACGGTAGGGCATTAACTGCTATCGCTAATTTGAAGGCTGCCACTGGGCCCAAGTTTTCACGCACCATAGAAACTAATTCTTTTGAAACTATACAATCATTCGAAAGAGAATCTGTTAAAAAAAATTAATTATTAATTTTTATCAAAAAATAATTACTCTTTTTAATATAACCTTCATTCATTACGAATAGACATAAAGGTACTTCATTTTTAATGGGGTCTGGTACTGAAATGACGCAAGCCATAGTTACATCAGGATGGGATAGAATTATATTTTCTATAGCTAGTGTGGATAATCTGTGACCGGCGACATTGATGACGTCGTCAGCTCTTGCTGTTACGTATACCAATCCATCTTTGTCCAAGTAACCGGCGTCCATAGTGTCATAATATCCCTGCAATTCGAAAACTATTTAACAAAAGAATCATTTAAAAACTCGACGGATATACTTACTGGGAATTTGGCGAAATAAGTTTTTACAAATCTATCTTCGGCTTTATACAAAGTGGATAATGTTCCAGGTGGCAAGGGTAGCTTGATGACTATTCTTCCCAATTCATTGACGTCAGCATCGGTACCATCTTTTCTTAACACTTTGACTGTAAGAAAATTTACAAGAAAACGCGTACAAAAAGTACCTTATCATTTCTGTGACTTACTGTTATATCCCGGGAAAGGAAGGCCCACTGTTAGATTGGTGGCAGTGCAAGGATTCTTCAAACCTGCACACATCCCGGTTATTGCAGAACCCGTTTCTGTTTGCCACCAATGATTTATTACAGGAGCTCCGAACATTCTTTCCGTCCATACTTTGGTACTTAAATCCAGATGTTCTCCGGCTAACCACATCTGTCTCAAACTCGACAAATCGTATTCCATACCGTATTTTCCCTCAGAATCAGTTTGCTTCAGGAGTCTCATGGCCGTCGGTACGGTGAACATGCCGTTTACTTTGTAATCGCTTATAATTCTAAAACATAATAATAATAATCATTTATTATTTTGCAGGGTCTGAAGGAACAGAGAAGATATATTTTGTCTTGGTCATTGCAATGACAAAGTAACCAAGCAAAACAAAGATAAACCATATATTCTCTTGTGAAGCTATACTCCATCAATCAATACTAAGGGTCCTGAAAGATCTATTATGACTAACCACTAGGTTACAGTGGCTCTATCAGCTCTATACCTCTAATGAAGCTTACACTTCTTAGTGGCTCAGAATATGCTCGGCTGTTGCCTTCAGTCTGACAGTAGTCCTGTCACAATTCCCGCTTTCTCATATTCAGCAGTTTTTGAGATCCCTTGTAGAGTGCGCTGCAGCAAGGTATTCCCCACTGATAAGAATGGACTAGTTTAGTAGGATCATATTAATCAAAATGATAGCAATATATATTTAGGATAAGATACCTACTTACTTAAATTGGTATTCATTTTGCAATTAATTTTTCTCATTTCGTAAAATTTAGCAATAAATAATTAGTAAGTTTTAAACGTAGCGCCAACTAATAACCAATAATGAAGTGTGTTTAAAAGTCAACGTTGTCACATTTTAGCTACGTTCGTTTCAAGTATTCTCAAAGAACTGGCCGGACAAAACACCGTGTTCTGTGACTAACTGATTGTACCAGTTGACAAGATATATTACAGGATAGAAAATCGTGTTTATCTGTAATAAACAAACAAGACCCCTATTCTTGACGGTGATAGAATAGAACAGCCAATAGAAAGTGGGCGTGGTTCTATTGAAAATGCCAAAACGGTATTATAGATAGATAGAAGGGTTGCTCCCCGAGAGAACAATTACTTCTATTGGTTATTTTTGAAGAATCCGCTATAACACCAAGAGAAGGTGTTAGGGATTTTTATTTTCGAACCAAAAATAGTATAGAAGTAATTTCTTTCATAAACCAAACATAACCAAACAACAAATTAAACTAACGAAAATGACAGAATATTTTGTTTAGTGTTTTACTCCTTATTTGATAAAGTGTCAATCGGAGAACAAAAATATCGATATGTTTATCTCTTTTTAATGACAACAAATAAGAGAGAGAGATAAGTTTCTCGGTTAATATTAAAGCATATCGACAACATCGCAAATTTTCTACCAATCTTATTGAAACACGTCACTTACCACTTATGACGTATGTAACCATTAAATTTAAATTTCAAAAGCCGATTATGGCTAGAGGATTAATTTTATAAAAATTTTATTTGTACAGTTGAACCACTAAAAACCTATTTTATAAGATGCAAATATAAAAAAAATCACCAAACTAGTCCATTGTGGATAAAAGCCCAGTTTTACAGGCCAATGTGGATTGTGTTGCGTCCAGATTCACTACAGAACACAGGAAACAAATAGATACTGTAGTATCTGAAACAAAATTTTGAACGGAATGTGGAATTTGCTCAAAATCCCTGGATGTACAAATTCAATAGACTATAGGAAAATATGAAGTCTAGCAGAGGTGGGGTTGATTGTGTTACGTAAATATTTTACTATATTGTTTTATTGTTTCCATTATTTATTTATTTTTAATCTGCTAGTCCCAATGGTTCGAAATTAAAACCAATCCGTACGACTATGGCATTGGTACCTACTGCCACCTCGTTGAAATCCATTAATAATTAATTTGAAAATATAGCTATCACACAAAGTAATAGAATTTTAGGTAAATTTAAATATAGATGTCCCAACAAGTCCACTGTCGTCATTTAATTTTTTGTTACTAACTTTATCGAAGCTAAATAATGAGTTCTGCCAAATTTTTCGTTCTTTTATGTTAAAATATTCTGATAGAAAAGTAGTGGGTTTATTTAAAAGTTGTGTTGCCGTTGTGCCTTTTCAAGAAATTGGATTATTACACCACTATTTTGTGTTAAATAATTTAGGCCGTGCTCTGCACCCTAATTATACTCTAAAGAGGATTCAGCTATCAGAGAAGTCCATCTTGGTTTCATTTAAGACAAAAAAACCCTCTTTTTTTTTAGAGGTAAGATTTATAAATTTACTTTAAAATTTCAAATATTACAATCCGTCGTTTCTCTTTACTTATAGGGTTCTTTTTACCGGTTTCTTCTTACTGGGATTTCTTTATTTTTTTATTTACGGAGCCCTGAGTACCATTTGGCTAATTTATTCTGGTTTGGACCACTCTTACAACATTGGAGTCCGGGTTCAAGTAATTGGATGGTGCTGGAATTTCCGGTTCAGTCTTGGGACTACCAGATAAGCATTTCTAATATTTTATTATATTTTATTCAGTCACTGTTATTTGAGTTTTACTGTGGTTATATCTATTACGGTAAAGTTTGCATGATAAAAAAAATTACAACAAAACCATATTATTGTATAACTATTTAATATTATCCTGATACATACTGATATTCAATTTTATATCTGTAGCTCGTTACGACATTATAAACAAATTAATTTACCATCATTGGTTCTTATACATTTTGTGGAGCATTAAATGTAAACTCCACGTGTACACGTTGAGGTTAAAGCTTCTTGCCTTGGTCAATAATTGTAATTGGTTCTTGAAGTTTCTTTGTTCTTGTTAAATCTATTTAATTATATAGGTATTGGGGTAAATTTGCGTTTTATTTTAACTAAACTTTTCTTGTTTCTTTCGGGTGGGGAAAAACCAAAACCAATAACAGCCGGAGGCTTCCTGACTTGGGCCTGTGGATTCAAAGTCAGTGGCGCCCGTTAAAAAAAATTAAATAATAAGCGTACCCACGCCCATACTGAGTTTAGCCGAGCATTTTGCTCGTGCTCCACTTCTGGTTATTTCCCTTAAAACTTCAATATAAGAGAAAGCACGTAGCAATTGGCATAGCTATATAAACAAAATGGCCAATAGAAATGTTAAAGGTAAATGAATTGTCTTTGATATCGACAGTTGACTACTACTTCAAAAAAAAATTTTAAAATTACTTCGGGAACAGTGCTAGAATTTCATCCAGCCTTGACGAACCCTCCATAGATCCAATATAGTGAGCTATGACGAACCTAATTAAGTCACATTTTATTTTTGATGGGATATGGGACGACGCATAAGACTGTAGACTTTCAAAGAAGTTGTTTAGCTATCCAAAGAGTACACATCTTAATTTGGTCTCCAAAAGCACCTAACAATATGAAAGTAATACATTGTCGAGGAAACAGTCGAGTACATCCTTTGCTACGTTAGGTTAGGTTCTATGTGAGTGGTCGTTTGACATCCCTTGCGACCTGAAATATCTATTGTGGCTCATCCCTAGGTTATAGTCGTTCTATCAGCCCTATGCATCTGATGAAGCTCATCAGGGTCGTTATGGGCACATGAAGTCCTTGGGCTTGAGTTAATACAGACCAAATTTATTGATGTTTAATCTCTCGAGCTCTCGGCAGTTACACAAGATATGCTCCACCGTTTCATCCTCAGCCTTTAATATGCCCTTTATTTTGATGTAATTAAATTGGAATTCGATGAAAGTGGCGGGCTGCCTTGACCTCAACCTAGCACCCCCCATTTTCTCGATTATCGCGGTGGTACAAATTTTAATTTTTGTGGTACAAATAAGCCTTTAATTAGCTCTTAATTATGGGCTACTTTTTTTTTAATTTAGTCATACCATATAATAGAAACCATATAGATGTACGCACTGCCACTCCAACTTCTCCGATATTATAAACAATCGATATTTATAATAAAGAGAAAATGTCGACGTAGGTATTTTTAAAAAGGGACCGTGACGGGAAACACTATTTTTAACTTTAGAATATTGATAAATATAAGCGCATCCGCCACCATTTAATACGACCGTAATGAGTTATCAATTGGCGGTTTTATATTGAAAAGTATAAAAATTTCTTGTGTGGTACAAATTTGCCTTTAATTAGTTTTATAATATTGTGTGTTCACTTTTTGAATAGACGAAAGTGGGGGTGCTAAAATTATAGAGCAGCGATATTTACAGCGTTCGATTTTATTTTTTGACATTATAAATAATAATATGGATTAACTTTTTGTGGTACAAATTAGCCTTTAATATGCCCTTTATTTTGATGTAATTAAATTGGAATTCGATTAAAGTGGGGGTGCTGCCTTGATCTCAACCTAGCACCCCCCATTTTCAAGGCGATTTTTCTCGATTATCGCGGTGGTACAAATTTTAATTTTTGTGGTACAAATTAGCCTTTAATTAGCACTTAATTATGGGCTACTTTTTTTTAATTTAGTCAGTGTAGTCAGTGTAGAATTATTAGATCCTGAAGGCTGTGCTAATTCTACTCCTTAATACGCCCTTGCATGTGGAGATGATAGATACAAAATTGAAAAGAAGCATAGAAGCTTTAAGGAAAATTATGCCTCTTTCAGATATACACCTGGAAGGTACATTTGGTGTTATGGCAAAGAAAAACGAAATGGCAGAATAGGTGGGCGGTAGAAGAAAATAAGACACAGTAGACCGAGAGATTAATCTCAGGCGTTACAGAATGGGAAAATGCAGTATTTTAAAGGACATGGATACTTTGGGATTTTTACATGCTGAATTGGTTAAATTGAAAGCGACCAATGCATAGAATGTACTAAACAAGATAGCCCTGAACATACGGTATGGGAATTCCAAAGATGAACGTGAAATATTAAGGTATAAAGATAAATGGGAGATCATAATGAATTACATGAGGAAAATAATCTGTTAAAGGATGGAGGTGGAGTATTTTTAGTGCGTTGGTCTACCATCCCCACATAATCCAGTGCAAACTGGGTAGCTGGAGTAGACTCTACCAAAAAAAGTTAGGTTAGGTTAGTAGATTGAACGACGAGCTAAAGAGGCTCAGGATGAAGCACAATGGACAAAATGAAGTATAATTTATAGTCACTTTTAACGTTTATAAATAAATCCCGAGTACTAGCCGAGACTTAAGATTGTACCCAACATCCCGCATGCATCGACTTGAGGGTTTTAACTGTCAGTTGACATTTTTGGAGGTTAGAATTTACATATTCGCGAAAATCAATGACCACTAGATGGCGCTGTCAATTTTCAATATGGCCGCTACGAGGGTGAAAAACAACATTTTAGTTCATGCTTTGCATCTATCGTTGTTGTTGTGTACGTGTGAACTTCCTATTTTTTGTGATTTTTCTTGTCTTTACGGACTTGTTTCTTAAATATTCAACTATAAACTTTACCAAGTGAGTATTTACCAAATTCTCCAATATATTATAAACAGAAGTAGGCCATTATAAGAAGGTGAAGCTGTTTTCGAAGCGGGACACATTTTATTATGTGGTATTTCTGGAGGAAATCCTGATATTATCAAGAGTTTATGCCTCCAAACATCTGGCTTAACTTCACCACCCCATGAAATAAGCATTGTCACCAAGTGGAGATGTGCTTGTTCCTGCAAAGCTGGATTATCTGGATTTTGTAAACACATTGTGGCTACCTTAATCCAAGTAGTCAGCAGTACCGACTTGGAACAAAAATGGGGTAAAGAAAAGAAAGGATTAGAGGAAAATCACAAACCTGAGTCTTTTAAGTATTTCTGTCACCCACTGGCAAAAAGAAATAAAGTGTGGTTCAAAGCTTCTACAGGATTAGATGAAGAGAATTAAGATTAAATTATCGAAATTGTCCGTTATATATTACACTCTGATTCAATTTTGTGGGGACTGGGGACTGTTAATTTATCTGCCGCTATCACATTGTTTGAGTTATAATGTTTAGAAATAGCAGCTACTGTTGCTAATAGACGATTAAGAGTTCTTCGGCTGGTTTTGAATCAGTTTTCTTACCGGTAATATGAACTGGGATCGGGCGTTGTAGTCGGTTTTCCTTCGTAGACGATTGTGGTCATACCGTAACATAATGGTCCGTAACACATGAAGGAGTGACCTACGACCCATCCGAAATCGCTGGTCGCCCACCAAACGTCATCGGGCGTAAGTCCGTACAACGATTTTAAATTATAAATAAGGTTGCACAAGTGTCCACCGATGGGTCGCGTAATGCCTTTTGGTTCACCTGAAATAAATGCAATTGATAATGAAAGTCTATATTCACCGACAAAAATATTAATACATTTATGATATGGCTTGTCCAGTATAAATATAATTGCACGTCACAGCTGTCAGAACGGGACTATGTTGCCAAGCATTTAAAATAGTATTAGAATCTAATAAATGTCAAACGAAGTATCTCTTAAGCGCGTATTACACTATGCAATTAGTTGCTGCAACTTATTGCTTCAAATAGTGGCGCAAGAAATTGCCGGAAAGAGTGGTATTTACACTGTGCAATTTTCACATGCAAGTTTTAAAGCTGAAGGTTGACAAGTGACAGAAATCTTCTCTAAATGTCAACTTACACAAGTCCATAAAGAGATAAAGATGAAGCAGTTTGTTGATTGAGGTTCAATTGCAGTAAAAATTATACAGTACACTCTGATATAGAAGTATAATGTTTCTATGAACTTACGTTTTTACTCTCATCCCGTAATAAGTTGGATTCCCCCTTTCTTACGGGGGCACTTTCCCGTAAAAACTTCTGTTCGAAACACCACAAATGGCTTTTATAAAGCGACTCTTCAGCCATTCCACTTGCCAAACATTTTTTGATATTCGAAACCTCTTTTAGAAATTGTGTTCTGAGAACATGGATCTTCTTCCGTACCTCGTCTTCAGTGAAGTTTACACCTGTAATCTCTTGTATGGAAGTGATTTCACTAATTGCTTCATTTCTTTTATTTTTGTTTCTATAATCTGGGCTTGCCACCACGTACAAGCAAGGGTAATTCTCATATAGAGTAATTAAGAGGCTTGTCTGGTCCCTGCTGAATTGTGGCATGTTTTCTTAAGTATTTATACTCAGAACAATATGTCTTGCTTTGTACTTAACCAACTTCTGGACCCCTATTCTTGACGGTGATAGAATAGAACAGCCAATAGAAAGTGGGCGTCGTTCTATTGAAAATGCCAAAACTGTATTCTTGAAATTCGTTCTCTCACTGTACCGATAGAAGGGTTGCTCCCCGAGAGAACAATTACTTCTATTGGTTATTTTTGAAGGAACCGCTATAACACCAAGAGAAGGTGTTAGGGATTTTTATTTTAGAACCAAAAATAGTATAGAAGTAATTTCTTTCATAGTAGTTATATTTATATACTTATTGCTTATATGTTATATATGTATTTCGTCGTTTCATACTTAGATAATCAAAAATAATTGTCCGTCCGTTATCAACCTTTTATGTATTTTTTTTAATCAAAAGTAACAGTAGTGAACATAGATAAGACATATATAGTGTAGTGAAAATGGCAGAAAATAAAAAACAAAAGAGTGCTCCTATGAACACCCAACCAAAGCAGATTCTTGTGGACTTTATTTCTGCAAGAGAAGAAATGTACTCCGGCAAATTAACGCAGTCCTATACAAAAGAAAAAATGGACAGAGTTGTCAACTTTATTAAACAGTATACCTGGGGGCTCTTCCAAAGATTGGAAACACTATAAGGTCACGACAAACTTCCTTTTTCAATCTGAAAAGCCTTGTAAACCTATAATCTGTTAATTCATCAAATGGGTTTACCAAGGGTAAAACTTCTCTTCTGATATTGATATCCTCTTCTGCTTCTCGTATATCATTTTGTATAGCGTCGTAAATTAAAACATTATTCAAATCCATTGTAAATTTTAAACACACTGGTGACACAAAGGCAAACAATATTAATACTAAACTAAATACATACAAATACTAAAAACAATACTAAATAAAAAACTAGAACTAAATATTATGCTATGAAATAGAATTAAATGTAGAAATGAAATAAAATATAGCTCCTGAAACACTTTAGAGACCGTAAAAAATAAACAATAACCACGTTTGTTTGCATGATCTTCAATTGTCAAAAATTCTTTATTCCGATTGGTTTAACTATTTGGCAATCCTGCTTAAACATTCTTATCTTTCTACAGCGACTGTACTTCTTTCTATCGAACTCAAGAATACAGTTTCATGTAACCAATAGAAAGGTGATAGAATGAAAGTAGGGAGTGCTCCCTAGGGAGAGTTCTATTCTATCACCGTCAAGAATAGGGGTCCTGATCTGAACAAAAATTCCCCGCCGTTACTGGAAAGCAGTTATGTTCAAGTTGCTACGTTGCTACTGACATTTGAAGTTTATGATCGACATATACATTGACAGTCAAACCAAAAGTCACCAAAAAATTACTAGAATTGCAAGCAGCCTGTTGCAAAAAATAGAACATGTTCTATTTCATGCAATTCGTTGCGCATGTTCTGAAATTGCATGCAACTACCGTATTACACTATGCAACAAAGCGTCTTGCATCAAATTGCAGCAACTAAATGCCTAGTGTAATACGGGCTTTATATTCTTCTTTTTATTTGACTACAATACTACACCATTTTTGAACGCGGCAACAGAGCGCAATTTAGCCAACATCTAAAACATTTTATCACGAGGTATGTTCGTTTGAAGTTTATATTTTATTTTTCTAGGAATTGTATTTGATATAAAATTAATTACGTAACCTTTCTTAAAGCATTTATTTATTATTTGTAATAACTTTCGGCCTACGAATTTAGATATTTAGCAAATTTACAGTGAAAAAAGATACTCATTGACAGTAGCCAACGAACGAAGGAAGTCAAACGATTTGTTCACTTTGATGACGTGCACTTGTATTTATATTGGACAAAGCCATAGATATAAAATACTTGGTAAGGTTACAGATATTTCTGTGTAGGCTCACAAATTGTAAAAAACCTAAAAATACTAAAATATTTAAGATCAGAAACTGTTTTTGTCATGAGAAGGTCATCTTGATGAGGGTTTCAGGTGATAGAGGATAATAGACAATGAGGAACTGATAGATACCACTGGAGGAATACGTCAGCACCGAGGCAAGCTAAAAGGGTTGTAGGTATATCACCTGAAAGAGCAAAGTGACTTCTCGAAATGAGCATAAAAGACCTCTCAGCAGGTCTCCTCACTGGTCACCTCAAAATAATGGGTAAATCAGCAAGTTCCAGGCTGTTCCACTATTCTTGTTTAGATACTGACTTGTTTTGACCAATTTTTGGTATCAACAAGCAATCAAAAGAAGTTCGCACCAAAAATGAATAAAAAAATTGGTCCACATGGCTCTGACTTCAAATGTTGATGTATTTTTTAATGATGAACAACTTTCTCAAATAAATTTTTCTGAAATTTACTGGTATATTAGGGATGTTTCGCCACATTTTGTTGGTGCCGTTTTAGTTTTAGGGGATGCACAAACTTTTATGAAGAATAACTTGGTAATATTTGGTAAGGTTTCAGATATTTCTGTCAATGTAGAGGCTACCAAACTGTTAAAAAGTTATAGATTTAAAAGAATGCCTCCACCAAGACAATATTTGCTTACAGCTTCATTTAAAATATTTTAGCTAACCTTTAAAATCATTCTTAAGGGTAGGAATATAAACTCAAATAAATTTAAAAGTAATACTTTAAGAATAAAGGTTTAATATTACTGTATCCTTCATATTAATACATTGTTATATTTTTTGGTTAATGGCATAGCTCCATCGTTCTCTTTGTTACCCAGTTTCTTTCATTTATTTTATAGATCCCAGTATTCTCAGAAGAACTGATTCTCTAAGTTGTTTAGACTTAATAGGTAAATTCATAAACTTTTCTACGCCCATGTTTGTTAACGTCAAAAATCGCACTGTCAACATTATCTGTAAGTGACGTGTAACAATAACATGCACGTAAAGAGATCCCATAACACGCGCGTGCGTTTAGATAAGAAAACTTGATTTTTTTTTTGTTTAATCAAATTGCAATGAAATTTGTATATGCGTACTAGTACTTTATTTGGTCTATTTACAACCTTTCAGTTAAACTTTTATTATTAGTATTTTTTGGTTAGAGAATTACATTTGCGATTTCTTTTATTTTATAGAAGAAAATAGTTGGGCGTAGAAAAAATATAGTACGTTATACGAGTTGTAATCCCATTACTGCGTAATGGGTTACTTACAACTCTTGTTACGCAATATACTATTTTGTACACGTATAAAGTTAACTAACCTGTAGTTCCTGAAGTGTAAAGAATATACAGTGGATCATTTGCATCGACGGGTATACAAGGTGCACTTTCGCAATTTTTGATCGCCTCTTCCCAATCCATATCCCTTTCAGGATTAAGTTCGCCGATTTCCACACTCTTTCTTTGGTATATAATACATTTCGACGGTTTGTGTGTGGACAAAGCTATAGCTTCGTTTAATTCATCAATGTAACTAAATTAAAACAACACAAAATGTTAAAAATAACTAAGTTTATTTAGTCGTAGAAAAAATGTAGGGTACAACTCGTAAAGAAGTAAAACCATGTGATACTCACTTAACAACACGACTGGGTTCAATACCACAACTGGCTGCTATTACGACTTTTGGTTCGGCGTGTTGAATTCTAGTGCACAATTCATTGGCCGCGAATCCTAGAAATAAATCATTGAAATCGTAAAAATACTGTAATTTTATTTTATTTTTATTTTTGACAAATTAACCCATAGACTGCTTCGGGTTATCAATGATTTATCGAAATTCCTTATTATTAGGCTAAAATATTTAGAATTCTTCATTTGAAACCATTTTTTTCTTAATTTGGGACACAAACCGTAAATCAAAGCGGATTTTTCTGGGAACATTGGTGGAATTTTTATTACTAACTGATGATAATGGATTGTCATCAATTAATCATTATATACATTACAGTTCCTTGATTTTGATATTCAAAAAATATTTTAAATTTCGAAAATTAAGAAATGAAAGCAAGTCACGAAAAATAAAAACCAGTGAGACAGGAGTGACGTTATAGCAACTGTAGATCGATTTACCCGGGAAATTTGAAATTGTCAAATTGAAACTGTGAGTTTTTAACAATAAATACTAACATTTCAATTTTTTTTATTTACACGTGGTCTATTGCATCCTTAGTTTATGTCTTAGACTAGGAAAGAGAGAGGACAGCGCATGGCAATGAAAACCTTATGCGTGTAAGTGAAGCCAATTTTCAAACGTTTGGTGGTAAACAAATTTGAAACGTCGAATTGTATTTTTTTATTTTTTTTTATTAATTTTCACCTTTTTTAATTACCTGAATAGACATTTTAAAATGGTTAATTGTGCAGTTTATAAGTGCAACAGTCAGAGTGCTAAAAAAGAGGAAGGAATTTCATTTAATAGGTAAAAAGTATTTTAAAACTATTTCCTTGAAATTTATTTTTATTAATATTACAGCTTTCAGGTAATAGATGTTTAACTAAATCACATATGTTATGTATGATAACTTAAATTAATTGTACATACATTTTAAAAATTGTTTTCATTTAGTTTTAAAGATTATTTTTCATTTAATTGTTATTATTTGCTCATAGATGTAATAGTTTTGCAGTGGCGTGGAATAAAAACATATATTTAAAATAGATAAAATGGATTAAAATTGTAATATTTATTAAATAAATATGTTTTAAAATTATTGTTCTTTTTTTTGGAGCAGTATAAATTTAAGGACTTTTTTAAATTAGATTTGTAATACGAAATAATGAAAATGATTATTTAATAATCGTATAAGAAAAATCGTATGATACGCCTATGTCAATATTGTCCGCCATTAGTTTGGTGGTAAATGGGTTACATAAATTGATTCCAATGGGCAGTCCTCTCTCTTTCCTTGTCTAAGGTTTATGGTTATAAGATTGCATCGTTCAATAAGTCCTGGGACTAACCCAGAGATGGCGTGATTCATGTCAAATCAACCTTATTTTTAAAAGTACCAACCTTCAAGTGACATGTGTCAAAATTTCATGTCAATCGAACCATAGACAACTTAGAACATAAACATAATTTATGTTCTAAGATAGACAACAAAGCTACTGTGGTGAGAGTGACGCTTCTTTTGCAATTGTTCATGAAATGAAAAAAAAAAGAATATCGTGTGTTAATAAAACACACGTGTTTATTGAAATCCTCTTGAATACTTAATTTTTGGAACATTAAGATCAATTTTAGTTCAAAATCTTACAGTCACTTACCCCCAAAAACAACCGAGTGTATGGCACCTATCCTGGCTACGGCTAACATCGCCATTATAGTTTCTGGAATGAGTGGCATGTATATTATGACTTTGTCCCCTTTGCTGACTCCCAGCCTTTGGAGAAGTCCACCTAGTTTGGATACCTACCAAATTTTCAGGATAAAACAGAAAACCTGCTAAAATTTGAAAGAAACTTGGTGATTTACTCACTTTCTCTTGCAGTTCGGAGTAGGTAATTTTCCTAACTATACCTAATACTGGAGAGTCGTATATTAAAGCTACCTTTCCTCCTTTACCTGCTTCGACATGTCTGTCCACGGCATTGTAACATGCGTTTAATTCACCACCAACGAACCTAGAAAGAAAATTAATTAATGAATAATAAAATCATCTCAAAACTGAATTATGAATAAAGTCAGGAGGAAGCACAATGGACCTCAGGAGGTCTAAATTCAGATAAAGCTTCCCCTCCTTAATTTTCAGAATCAGAACACCTCATAGCATAAGAACTAGACTAGCTGCTGGTCATTTTAAATTATCTCCAGTGATTGGAACAAATGGCATATTTACGTTAAGAACCTCCCTTATATACCATTTAATTAACCAATTAATAACTTTGTCTATCCTTCAGAATTGACGCCTTCTCACATCATAATTAAGACATCTCCATAGTTTCTGGGTGCTCTTATAGTATACTGAGCTAATAGTTCTCGTATCCGCTTAGAAAATGCATGCGGCTATGATGTTAGCTATTCTCATTTTGTTGATTGCTACTCTGTTTTTTAGCCGTCAAATTCTTCTTCTGTCGGTCTTCTTATTCCATACAGCTTCCCTTGTAGGATATTCTGCAGCAACAGGTTTCATTGCGCAGTATTTGGTCAGGTATTGAAGTGTTGAGCAACTTTTCGCACTTGGTGATTCTCTATTTCTATGTTGGGTGACTTCCAAGACACCTGTAACTTTTTGGCTGAGACTTCATCAGTAAAAGTTCCATGCAAAGTGACTTTTGCATATTGTTGAAGATGACCCGAATGTTTTCTATTCCTGTCTTGATCTCTGTGAAGTGGTTCCAGTCTTCATTGATAATATTGCCAAGATAAGTGTACTGCTTAACTCTTTCTATTGGTAGGAATGAGTTTTATCTTTTGTATATTCATATTCAAAAATGTATACTGAATATTTCATGTTTCACTTACAGTATCTATAGAAATGTTCATTTGCCGATAAATTTTATTTTATTTAAAAACAAGATTTTTTTGTCCCATTTTTTTTTCCCCAATTTTATTTGGGGACAAGGTCTTAAATAATCTGACGATTTGGATGTCACTCAAACTCGCTACCATTGTTAGAATGTGTATAAGAAATCGCCATTTTGAAATACTTGAGCCCCACAGATTAAGATACATATACGTCTTTATATCCTATAACCTGAAGATCTCAAGGGATTTGTCTATAACGACGGTAAACATTTGTTTTATTAATATAATTGAAATGCACAAGAAATAGCACGCAGAAAAAAGTCTTTTAAATCGACGCTTCAACCTTTCCAGAAACGAATAGAAAATCTAGAAAATTCGAGAAGTGAAAAATATATAAATATAGAGAAGACGTTACACAAATAACTGTAGTAGTAATAATAGCAGAAGTATTGGAAATACTTGGAGAGAAAGTTCATGGATGGATGGTGGAGGAAATAGAGATAAGGTGAATATATTCGATTACAATCCTGTATTCTTTTTCTTTTTTCTTTTCCTGAAGGTGTTTTTAATTTACGCTTGAGAAGAGGTATAGATATATTAAATTTTTTGGCTTTTTGTGGAACACCCTGAATAATCCGATCAAACACCTCTAAGCTCTAAGCGTTCCTATTGTAGTGTTTTTAATGAACACAAAAGAATTTTTCCATCAATCAAAGTATTTATTAGATATATGTGCGGATTTTGAATTACCGATAATAATAATTTTAGAAAGGTTATTACGGTGATTAATTGCAAAGTAGACCTTCGTTTTAATGGTTTAATAAAGCAATTTTTTGTTCGACTAATTGGATCGAAACAATCATCATTGAAGTTCGTTTTTTAGAGCTTCGTTCTTTACGTCGATCTATTTCCATCAAACAAAAGAACTGCCATGATGCATTACAGTGTGTCCCACTATAAAGCAACGGCTTATTACTCGAGATTTCTTATATTTCCTTCAAGTTTTTGTTGACATAGTTGACAAATGCATATATTTTTCCAAAATTATCGGTTTATTTTAAACAAAACACCCTGTATTTTTTAACACCATCTGAAAGTCCCTTTCTTCCCTTTTCCAAAAATGTATGCATTATCTGAATTTACTAAACTTTTTAAAGAAATATTAAATGTTTTATAAAAAAATGTCAAGAACTTCCAAAGTAAAGTATCACATTTCAACAGCTTGGATATGTCATAACTCGAAAATGAGACAATGAGGAACCTTTACTGAAATTCTTAAAAATATAAGAAGTTTGTAATAAGTCGTCAAAATGTGTTACTTTATAGTGGGACACCTTGTATAAGTCCAGTCAGTTCATACATTTGGAAATTAAATTCAAACGAACAAGCTGAATTTTTGATGTTATGTGGGGGTACCAAGAAAGAAATTCAGTTTTATCAATATAACTCGGTTGAGATATGAGTTTTTTATGCAAGACTATTTAGCTGCTTTCTTCACGATCTATATTTAAGGCCATATACACTATTCTCCACCAAATAAACCCTAACCTAACCTAACCTAACCTAACCTAACCTAACCTAACCTAAACTTAATAGGAATAATAGTACAAATCGATGAATCAAAAGTTGGCAAAAGAAAGTACCAAAGAGGAAGACTAGTCGAAGGCCATTGGATTTTTGGAATGGTCGAAATATTGCAAGATGGTAAACGAAAAGGAGGCCGTTTTAGGGTTGAAGTTTGTCCAAATAATAAGAGAGATGCAAATACATTACTGCCATTAATCAAGAAACATGTCAAAGTTGGCAGTATTATCCACTCTTATGAGCATCACACAGTGAATCACACAAGAATTCGTGAATCCAAACACAGGTATTATCTAACCTAACCTAACCTAACCTAACCTAACCTAACCTAACCTAACCTAACCTAACCTAACCTAACCTAACTAGGTGTGCACACTCAAACCATCAAAAATCACTGGAAATATCTCAAGGCAGGTCTCAACAATCATGCCAGAGGTGATAGGTCATCACATTCGCAAATATCTACGTTGAAGGCATGTCAAAATCAATAATTTGTCACAATTTGAATATTTTTTGGATTCCATAAAAATGTTGTATAAGGTTTAAATCCTAGTCTTAATTAATTGTGATCACTATTTGAGGTAATAAAATGAAGTTTTATAGCATTAATATAGAGTTTTTAATGTGGGTACGGCTGCGAAAGAAGAGCCATATTCTTAATGATTTTCAACTTTTTAAAAGACTGGTATTCTTTCTCATACATCATCCTAGATTTTTGTGGCAACAATGAACTTTCTGCTTCCAACGCTGCATTTTCTACATCTGATGGCAGGTTTTCCTTTTCTTGTGTCAATTCTTTTCCGCCCATTTCGTATTTATTCACTTTGTACACAAAACGCAACAATATTCTCCGCAAAAACCAAAACGTAACATTTTTTTGACATTTGTTGACAGAGTAATTCATATCCCTAGCAACGGAGCAACACAATTGCGATTTTTTTGCCCAAAATTACAATTTTCTTTGAAATTATATTTTTCACCTGACCTTGAAATCTTGCTGTAGAAATAAATGTTGTATTGCACACGACGATAAAATCGCATTATCTTCTCGAGTATAACTGACCGGGGTCAGCAAACAGGTGAGTTCTTACTTTCATAAAGGTATCTAGAGGACGACGAAAAAATGTAATATACTCCTCGGCAAAAAACTGTCTATTGTCTTGCCTATTTGGAGAGATTATAATAGATAGTTTTTCCTCCTTTCTACATAAATATTATTGATGTTACAAGATTGACAGATAAAAAATGAACTATTGAAAACAAATAATTTTGACTGCGCGTTGCTATGGAACCATCTTTAGTTCGTATATTCGAATGTATAGTCGGTGCAAAACAAAATTTGATACACGTCATCATAATTTTACGTCGACACGTATAGACAGTGTTGCCGGACTTTTATAAGTTTACAAGATTTAAAGATCGATTCGAATAAAACTATACAAAACAACTTATTTGAAGTGACATCAAACAAAGTACCAACATAATTTTTATATTTTTTTTCCTTTTGGGTATATGGGTTTAATAAAATAAAGAGTATAATAATATTTGCTTTTATTCGCTATAATTAGATTCATCAACACTAGTTTCAGTTTCCTCATTGGGATTTATAATTATAGGTGCAATCTCTGGTGTATCCAACAATCTCTCTCTATCAAACCATTTAAAAATTTCCTCTTCAGTATGATGGATAGTTTTTTTCCAATTTTCTGGTGTAATCGTTTCGCAAGAGCTTCAGACCACATATTTAAACAGTCTGTTTCAGTGGTTCCGTCTCTGCCTATGTGTTTTGAAGTACCCCGTATCAGTTCTATGGGATTGAAAATACAATGATATGGTGGTAAACGTAGCACTTTGTGTCCATATTGCTCGGCTAAATGGTCAGCCATATATATGACTGGTGGTTTATTTCTTAAAATTAAATGATTATCCCATGGAAATTTCCAAAGTTAAGCTAAACATTCAAAGTATTACTTTCATTTCTTACCTATTAACAATGTTCATAAGTTCAACTTTTAGCATATTTTCTGTGAAATCAACCATTCTTTAATTTGTGGTTTGTTCCAACTTGTATTAGGTGTTTTATGGAGTAAAACAATGTGATATGGAGCATTGTCAATAACAATTATGCTGGGTTCTGTTAGATTAATTAACAGCTGGTTCTCAAACCACTTTAAAAAATTATCCTGATTCATTTCACCACGGTAATCGCTTAATTTGGTTTTGAGGAAAATATTACTTTCGCACCATCAATAAACCCATTTTTATTCCCAGCATGGAGTATGATATATCTACGAAAAATAAAACTTATTGTTGAACAGGAACATTTAAAATTACCATGTAAATAGGTACAGAGACATATACTATTAATAATACTAACATAACCGGAGAGTTTACCTTTTACCATCAACTTTAGTCGTTTTGACACTCCTTTTATCATTATTTTGCCATGAACGGTTTATGCTACCATTTTGAAATATCCATGTTTCATCAATAAAAACAAATTTATATAGACCTGTTTCTTTTTCTTTAATGTAGTTCCTTAAAAATCTAACCCTTTTTACAGCAATATCAGGAAGCTCCATGAGCCCCCGTCTTGGTTCATCTTTTTTCCATTTGAAATCAATTTCCTTTAATTAATTTGATAAAGACCTTCGAGAACCTTTAAATAAGTGCCTTACTTTTAATTCAGCAAGTAAAGAATTTAAAGTTACATCCTCTCCTGAAAACAAAAAAATAATATTATTTTTTCTGGTCTTACAATTAAAAAGAATTTAAATAGCTGTGTTCAGAGGAAAAATGCTTACTTTTTTCATACATATTGTAGATTACATTTCGAATTCCACTTGTATTTAATACATCGGTATTAGTTACTCTTTTTTCATACCGACGTTTCTTTGGAGGCGACTTTACTATTCCACTTCACTTCACTGTTTTTGAAATACTGGAAACTGTAGCCATACTGAGGTTGAGTGCAGCTGCCACACGCTAAAATAAAATGTTTTTGATTGAATTGGCTGTTACTTGATGGATATCCATAACTAAGTTAAATAAACACACATATCGTGAAAACATTTGAATTTTTATTTAACTTGAATAATATTTTGTCTAATATACTGTTTAAAACTTTTTACTAACCTCTCGAACAGCAGCAACAGGTATGAAAGGGCCACCATTGTCTCGTTCTCTTTCAAAAAAATTTATCAAAGAAGCTACCAGTTCTTTGCAGCATTTTTTCACTTATTACACTGTTTTTGTTCTTAAAAGAACAGTTTTTTTATATTTCAAAATAACAACAAGAAAGAATAACACAAAAACCACAAACAAAATGACAAATACAAAACTAAATATACTAATCGGTGACAACGGCAACGACGCGACTTGTCAATCACGGCTACCAACTTTATGTAAACAAATTTAAGTATTTTATATTGATTTATTGAATGGAACATTTAATTTGAAAGTTGGGAACGAAATTAGTGACGTGAATCAAATTTTGTTTTGCACCAACTATAGACTGACCACACATACATAATTTTTACTTCCCTGCTAGTATATTTAAATCTTTTAGGTAAGAAAGTAAAATGTTAAGCTTTGAATACAGTCGCGGGAGAATCCTGGTTTTTCTGTGATATTTGTAAGTATTAATGCGATTTAAGAATATAACGGTGATCAAACTTACCATTGGGTGAAAGGTTCATAAGTATTGTCTATTACTCTCTTCCATGGCTTCGACCAAGTCACCAACTGGCCAACTTTGGCCCAAAAACATTCCGGATGCTGAATAGATTCGGCGTATTCTGTCTCGTAACTTTCCAAAGGAAATTGTACCGACTTTCTGCCCACTGCAAATAAAAACCTACAATAAAAAATACTGAACATACTGTATAAATTTAGAACGGGTGGCCTGTGAAGGTGCGGCAGCATACCCGTAATGAATTTCGTTATTCATTTGTTGACAGTGTACAAATTATTAAATTTCGAACATCAATTTTCATTTATTTTCAATACTTGTGACAGAAACGTATTTGTTGTAATTAAATTTATTGTACTAACCCTTACTTTTTGGAAGTCCACCTTACTAAGAATAATAAAAAACTCTTCGCTTTAACTCAACTTCCAAGTTTAATTGAAAAATTCCGTTTAAAATCACAATTACAGCTGTTTCGCTAAAAAACTAGCAATTTCAATATGTCAATCTGACGATGCTAGTTTTTTAGCGAAACAGCTGTAATTGTGATTTTAAACCGAATTTTTCAATTAAACTTGGAAGTTGGGTTAAAGCGAAGAGTTTTTTACTATTCTTAGTATTTGTTGTAATAAAGCTGTTGATAATTTTATAGACCACTATATTTCAAATGGTTTCGGCGGGATGTACCAAATATGAAGAAGATGTAAAAAAAATTATGAAAAAATTATTAAAAAAAGAAATTCAACTACAGTATAGCGGATATGGCAGAAAAATTTATGGAGTAGGGAAAAAAGTTTCAGGGAAACTGAAACTTACCAAATTATGGAGAGTATGTTAAAGCTTTATTTAAATATGAAACATAAATTAACTGTAATTATTATCTTTTCAGAATTTATAATGGCAAAATATACAACAGCAGATAAAATCGCACTGATAACTGCAGTTTCTACTTATTTATCAAAAGCAAAAGACAAAGATGGCGGACGGGCCCCTACGAAGCATGCATATTTGATTTTTTTTATTAATAAACAAATAATAATTACGATTAATATGTGTATATAATTATTAATCCCATTGTTTCATTAATTGTCAATACTTGGTATTTAATTGCGATAAATTAATAGCAGTTAAAAACGTAGTAGTGCAAACAAAGCCTGGCCCAGTACTGGCAATCAATGCCTGGCCCAGTCCTAACAACCAGTCCTGTCAACCAGGTCTGGCCCAGACCTGGCAATCAAAATTGGACCAGTCCTGGCATTCAAAGCATGGCCAAGGCTTGTAAGCCAGGGTTGGCCCAGGATGGGTAAAAATCTGGAGTGATAACGATGGGCCAGGCTTGGTTGCCAAGAGTGGCCCAGCCTTAGCAACCAAGCCTGGGCCAGGTTTGACAACCAAGCCTGGGCCAGGTTTGACAAGCAAGACTGGCCCATCGTTATCACTCCAGACTTTTACCCGGCCTGGGCCAACCCCGGCTTACAAGCCTGGGCCAAAGTTCTGCATAGTTGGCTCAAGCTAGGGCCAAGACTGGGCCCGTGGTAATTTCCCCTATGGGTTACAATAAATATTCATTCACTGAACTAAAATACAGTAAGAACCGCCACTGGGAATAAAACAAAATAGTGTTTATTGTTGGTTCCAAAAAAAAAACATTGATAAAAACAATGATGCTACATTATAATTTGAAATTAATTATTGTAGTAAGTACTCGGAATTATTTTTACAAAAATATTTAAATCAATATTGTCAATAATAAGTACGTTTACACCGGGCGTACCAAATTTCTACGAATAAAGAATAGAAAGGAAGGAACGTTGTCATATTTTAATCTAGCAAATAATCATGACGGAAGTCGGCCATATTGAAGAACCAAATATGACTCATTCGAATCGTGACATTTGACATGTATAGTTTTTTCATGCTGTTTTATATATTATTTTCTGATTTAAGTAGTTAACCCAACTCTTGAATGGGAATTACTTTTCATCTGTAGGGTTCTATTTATCTGAATTATTAAAAATAACCAAAAATTTTAATGACAACCACATTGTTATCATAAACGTTCCTTTATTTTTTATATAGACCAACTAAGTCAACTATTTATAATTACCTGCTTAGAAGTTTTTTATCTAAATTTATATTCCTACAACTTTATGACAATGTATATTACTGTACAGATAATTAATAGCGGAAAACAGTTATTTTTTTTAATAATTAATACGATACATAAGTTTATAATACCCTGCGTGTGACACCACTGGTAACCGGAAACTTCAAGTCAGCCATATGCAAGAACCATTGCGGACATCGTCAAATCGTATTATACTCCTTCCTTTTTATTATTTATTCGTAGCCAAATTTTTAGTCCGAGGTCTAAATGACGTCACGTGTACTTTATTTTCGGTGTAAACACCCAAGGAGTAAAATTTGGTACTCGAACTTGATCCGTCTCAACTAGGGTGGATTAAATTCAACTTTTAACGGTGTAAACACGGCGCATTATAATTCGTGTACCAAAGTGACGGTTGGCTAAAATCACAGAGTAAAAATAAGTCAGCTGTCACGTAAGATCGTGTCAAAATATGGTCAAAATAACTTAACCTTATAACCTATAAAATCGACTGATTAATAATCTGTGATAATACTTTAAAAATAGCTATTATAATAGAAATGGATCCAAAAACTGATATTAAAAATGTTCGCAAAAAACGTGGTACAAATTGGAGTGATAAGGAAACCAGGACAATGCTCGAGATAGCGAGTGACATGAAAATCAACAATCAAATTACCTAAAGATTCAAGATTATGTCATTTTAATATGAAAATGTCAAATGTCAATTTTGGTCCCAGGCTTTAATCCTGGACTATTTTAATCCATCAAAACAGTCAGTGTAAACACTTGATGTTCTAATACGATTTGGTCCTCGGACCACATTGCTCCACACGGTGTAAACTAACCTATTGACTCGTCTTTATTCGTCAATGATCTGTGAATCTGTCAAATAATAGACGTCAAATTTTTACTTTTCGAGTTTTTTACCGACATTAATAACATCATTTACAAAAATGAAACTAACAGAAACAGAACGAATCGAGATTTTAATCATGATTGGTTATGGAGATAGAGTGAGGACTCAAGCAGAATTTCTTAATTTATTTAATGCTAAATACCCCAATCGCGATCCAATTACTCATTCAACAGTAAGTAAAATTGAAAAAAAATTTAGAGAAACGGGTCATGTTAAAAATCTTCCCAGAAGTGGTAGAACATCAATATCCGAAGCCAAAAAACTGGACGTTGTACTGGCATTTCAAGAAAATCCTCATACCAATTCTAGGCAGGTCGCACTAGGTAATAATGTCCCCAATCAACTGTTGTAAGAGTACTAAAAAAGAAGAAGTGGCATACATACAAAGTACATCCGGACCCCTATTTTCGAACGTGTGATGTGAAGTGAATGTGATGTGAGTAGGGAAGTGATCGATCCCTGACAAAACCTTTCATGGGTCGTATTTTCGATATCACAACGTTGCCTCGTTATATTTATGAAAAATGAAAGAATTTTGACGTATAACGTACATACTAGAAAGTTGGCAACGTTTGATAAATTGGGTTTCAGGCAGTTCAAACTGATAACTATATTCTTTTATTTATGATAACTACAACTATATTCTTTTATTTATGAAAGACGCAAATTTCAAAATAAAACTACGGTAACAACTCTAATGAACATATGATTTTGACAATACGCTGACGCCTGAATAATAATGCGCATGTTTCACTGCTTCGACTGGGTCTGACCAAGCGAAGTGTGATGTGAGCTATCATATAGTCTAAAAATACGGTTCACCGGTTTCTCACCAGTGATCTATCACATCACATATTCGAAAATAGGGATCCTGGTTCGGGAGCTATTAGAAGATGACTTTGATAGAAGAATCGAATTCTGCGAAATCGTTATGGACCAATGTAACAGAGATCCGGGTTTCACACAAAAGGTACTTTTTTCAGATGAAGCGTCTTTTATGCTGAACGGTCACGTAAATCGCCAGACATGTCGATATTGGGCAAGTGAAAATCCCCATTGGATGGAAGAGTATAGGACACAATATCCCGAGAAGGTGAATATTTGTGCCCTATAATCAAATTGTAGGACCAAATTTTTTTGTGGAAAACCTAACTGCTGCTAGTTATCTGGAATTTCTTCAAAATTATCTGTTGCCACAGCTGAATCAGCTATTTCCAAATAGATATGATTTATGGTACCAACAGGATGGAGCTCCCCCACACTATGGCGTTGAGGTACGAAATTACCTTAATAACGTTTTCTCAGGAAGGTGGATAGGAAGAAGGGGATCTATCGAATGGACACCCATGTCTCCAGATTTGACTCCGTTAGACTTTTTTTTGTGGGGATATTTAAAGAACAGAGTAAATCAAAATCGACCGAATAATGTAGAAGAGTTGAAGGAGCGAATCCGAACGGAAATTGCACAAATAACACCTGAAGTCCTCGAAAACGTTAGGAAAGAATTTACTGCTCGCCTTTCTCATTGTATCATTGCTGAAGGTCGGCAATTTGAACATTTGTTGTAATTTAATTGTATTTAAATAAACATTTATTCTAAGTTAATTGTATTAATAAACCAACAGTTTTGGTTAACCCTGTAGAAATAAATATTCAAATGATTACATTGTTGCAAAGGCAATAAGGAGACCTTTCAAATGAGCTGTCACGTGACCTCGGCCATCACTAATGACGTAATGTCCAACACATCTATAGCAGTTGATGGCCATTCAAAAATTAAAATTGACGTGTTTCAAGATTTTTTTTAAAGTCATCTGTTTCTGAAATAATGAATTTATTCCATACATTTGCATCATACTGTATGTAAATAAAATACGCGTTTTCATATTTGAGATTTTTGAAGCAAAAGTGTATCTGAACATTTTCCCTAACGATTTGCTGTCGAAACTATTAGATTATTCCAGTCAGTTACTTTTTGCAGCGCGATGAAGTTAAAAATTACAGAAAATTCGTCAAACGATTTTGTATCTTTATTATAATCGTGTAATCCATAACACTAATGTCTTTATAATCCTATTAAGAATAATAAAAAAACTCTTCGTTTGAATGTAACTTCCAAGTTTATTTGAAAAAATTAAGTTTTAAATTACAATGACGGCCGGTTCGCTAAGAAGCATCGTCAGATTGACATATTTAAGTTACATTTTGTTTGTTTGTAGCTAGGTACTATCGGCTTCAGAATAGCATATACATTTTCAAACTCAAATCGCTTACAATGAATTAATTTTAAGGACGGCCTATTTATTGTGTATAACCAATCACGGTTTAAATAATAATAAATTAATGTTTGCAGCATAAGGTATTTTATTGACAAATTGCCTGTCCCTCTGTCCCTTGTAAATAAACTTAATCCCCAAAAACCATTTAATGTAGGCGTTTTAAAAATTGCCATTCATATGTTGTTTAAGAAGGGCGTTTTTATAACTTCGGTAGGTAAACGAAATTCACATTTAACATGTATATGCTATTCTAAAGCCGACTGTACCTGATGTTGTTTAGGTAGTATTAAGGCTAGACCAAGTATGAAAGTAATAAGACATAACAATATTAAAGACTAGATGTTAACAGCCCTAAGGGATTATCCTGGATGTACTTCCCTCTAAGATCAGTATCACTGTCATGCTGATCTTTACAATAACTTAATATATTTATGTTTTACAATTACGTCTTATCTATGTATAAAATGTAAACTCAATCAAAGTTAACAGTTTAATAATGGAGAACTTTATTATTTTTTCATTAACAACTTTAAATTGTGGATCTGCTAGATGTCTTTTTATTTCAAGTTCTTCAAGGAAATCTAAATTTTGTATTTGGATGTCATTGGTGTGTAAGAGTGAGGTTGGATGTTCAAGTAGGTGTTTTGCATAATTTGACTTATCTGGTTGTTTTAATCTATATGCTCTTAAGTGTTAATGAAATTTATGGTACTAACCCTTACTGTGTGAAAATTCATGTTATTCAGAACAATAAACAACTAAAAGGTTGTATTAACTTTCACTATTTATTCTATAAATTGCAATTACAGCTGTTTCGCTATAACTAGCATCGTCAGATTGACGATGCTAGTTATAGCGAAACAGCTGTAATTGCAATTTATAGAATAAATAGTGAAAGTTAATACAACCTTTTAGTTGTTTATTGTTCTGCTCTTAAGTGTTCATTGAATCTTACTTCAAAATTTCAAAATATGCTGTATACCTATATATAGCATTATATTTTGGACAATGAATTTTGTAAACACCAGATTTTTTAAATTTGGGTAATTTTGTTTTTACATTTAACAATTTTGTACCAACATTATTTTGTGTTTTAAATGATATTAATGCTGATGTTGCCGAAGGTAATATTTTTGAAATTGTATTGGAAATATGTCCACAATATGTAATATTTTTATAACTTTTAATTTCTTTAGTTTGTTTAGGAAATATTAGTTGCAGTGACACTTTCTGTTCTTTCTTATTACTTAATTTATTTATTTAATGAATTAGATAGCCATTAGACGTAGCTATTTGTTTAATGATACTAATTTCTTTATCAAAGTTAATTTTGTCCATTGGAATTGAAAATGCCATATGTATCATAGAATTATAAGCTGCTAATTTATGCGTTATAGGATGATTTGCTTTATATGGTATGGTTACATCTGTTTGTGTTGGTTTTCTGTATATTGAATAATTTAGTAAATTATTATATCTTTTTCAATTTTTAAATCTAGAAATTTAATTCAATTATTTTCTTCAACTTCTAAAGTAAAATGAATTTTAGAATGCAAGGTATTTATATAATTAAAAAATATATCTGTCGTTCGCTACCTACAAATCCTGCTAACACATCATCAACATATCTATACCAAAATACAATATTGTTTTTATAACTAGAATTAAATATTATGTTTTCCAAGTTATCCATAAAAATATTTGCTAAAATTGGAGAAATAGGACTTCCCATTGGAAGACCCTCATGTCGAATATATACTTTGTTATCAAAAGTAAAATAATTTTGACTAATGCATACATTAAATAGGTCAATTATATCTGATATTATACATGGATGGATATTTCTTGCATCTAATAGCTTTTTAACAAGAACTATACATTCTTTAGGAGGTATTTTAGAGAACATATTAGTTACATCAAACGATACTAATTTAGTATTACTTTGTAATTTACAGTTATTTAATTTCTTTATTAAATCTAATGAATTTTGTACTCAATATTTAGATGTGTATCCATAATTATTTAGAATAATATTTAATTTTTTAGCTACCTTAGTATTAGGAGTGTTAACATACGAAACTACAGGTCTAATCGGTTTTGAGTCTTTATGTAATTTAATAGTTTATTTAATTTATTAATTTAATAGTACCTATAACAAATAAAATAGGATTTTGATAGTTAAATACATTAAAATAAATCAAATTACTGATTGTAAAACAATATTTTTTTCAAAACGACTCCCTTGTTCATTTATTTTTTTTTAAAGTGTGCCTTTTTGGCATTATTGCATTAAAATATAAAAATTTCCTTAAATAACTGAATCAATTATTTTTGTATACACAAATTTATTTGCGTCAATTGAATTCAGTCATTTAAATGATTGAAAACCGTTCTAGTATTAATTGACCTTGACCCTACAAAACGTTTTAATTATAATTATTAATAAAGGTGCTATCCATTTTTTCAATATAATTAGATGGTACAGGACAATAAATTAATATAAGTATAAGTACTGGCACTAAAATCCAGGTTCGCTGGTGCAACATTCTTTCTTTGTTTAACATCAGCTGTACCTAACTGCCAGAGCCACCGTTTGCTTATTTAAACGGGATTCACTAATCGACCCAAGGATTAGATTTTCAATGCATTGTGATAAGATTTAGCGATCCACGACGATGGTTTGGCAACATTGCACTTTAACTAGAACTGAGAAAATTAACCCCACTTTTTTGAAAACTTGAAAATAATCAACACAACTCTAGAACGTTACAACGATATTTTATAATCGACATTAGACCCAAGGATTAGATTTTCAATGCATCGTGATAAGATTTAGCGATCCACGACGATGGTTTGGCAACATTGCACTTTAACCAGAACTGAGAAAATTAACCCCACTTTTTTGAAAACTTGAAAATAAACAACACAACTCTAGAACGTTACAACGATATTTTATAATCGACATTAGACCCATGAATTAGATTTTCAATGCATCGTGATAAGATTTAGCGATCCACGACGATGGTTTGGCAACATTGCACTTTAACCAGTACTGAGAAAATTAACCCCACTTTTTTGAAAACTTGAAAATAAACAACACAACTCCAGAACGTTACAACGATATTTTATAATCGACATTAGACCCAAGGATTAGATTTTCAATGCATCGTGATAAGATTTAGCGATCCACGACGATGGTTTGGCAACATTGCACTTTAACCAGTACTGAGAAAATTAACCCCACTTTTTTGAAAACTTGAAAATAAACAACACAACTCCAGAACTTTACAACGATATTTTATAATCGATATTAGACCCAAGGATTAGATTTTCAATGCATCGTGATAAGATTTAGCGATCCACGACGATGGTTTGGCAACATTGCACTTTAACCAGAACTGAGAAAATTAACCCCACTTTTTTGAAAACTTGAAAATAAACAACACAACTCCAGAACGTTACAACGATATTTTATAATCGATATTAGACCCAAGGATTAGATTTTCAATGCATCGTGATAAGATTTAGCGATCCACGACGATGGTTTGGCAACATTGCACTTTAACCAGTACTGAGAAAATTAACCCCACTTTTTTGAAAACTTGAAAATAAACAACACAACTCCAGAACGTTACAACGATATTTTATAATCGATATTAGACCCAAGGATTAGATTTTCAATGCATCGTGATAAGATTTAGCGATCCACGACGATGGTTTGGCAACATTGCACTTTAACCAGTACTGAGAAAATTAACCCCACTTTTTTGAAAACTTGAAAATAAACAACACAACTCCAGAACGTTACAACGATATTTTATAATCGATATTAGACCCAAGGATTAGATTTTCAATGTATCGTGATAAGATTTAGCGATCCACGACGATGGTTTGGCAACATTGCACTTTAACCAGAACTGAGAAAATTAACCCCACTTTTTTGAAAACTTGAAAATAAACAACACAACTCCAGAACGTTACAACGATATTTTATAATCGACATTAGACCCAAGGATTAGATTTTCAATGCATCGTGATAAGATTTAGTGATCCACGACGATGGTTTGGCAACATTGCACTTTAACCAGTACTGAGAAAATTAACCCCACTTTTTTGAAAACTTGAAAATAAACAACACAACTCCAGAACGTTACAACGATATTTTATAATCGACATTAGACCCAAGGATTAGATTTTCAATGCATCGTGATAAGATTTAGCGTTCCACGACGATGGTTTGGCAACATTGCACTTTAACCAGTACTGAGAAAATTAATCCCACTTTTTTGAAAACTTGAAAATAAACAACACAACTCCAGAACGTTACAACGATATTTTATAATCGATATTAGACCCAAGGATTAGATTTTCAATGCATCGTGATAAGATTTAGCGATCCACGACGATGGTTTGGCAACATTGCACTTTAACTAGAACTGAGAAAATTAACCCCACTTTTTTGAAAACTTGAAAATAAACAACACAACTCTAGAACGTTACAACGATATTTTATAATTTTTTTGGCAAAAGCAAATTTTGGTAGTATTTTCTGCTATCGTCCCTATCAGTCATTACGGCTAGCCCTACGCCCTATAATAAAAAAATGGCGACAAAGCAGCCTAAAAGGACACCAAATTTTTCGTCAGGTGAAAAAGAATGTCTTTTCAATTTGTGTGTTCGGTACAACCCCAGTAATAGAAAACCCTATTTTTTAGAAGCACCTCGGTATGAGGGTGCCTAAAAATCTCAATGAGTCTTTATTCCTCTTTTATGGAACACCATATAAAGAAAAAAAAGAGTTTTAGCAACAGTGTGATATTAAAATGTTATGTAAATGTTTTTATTACAAAATTTTATACTATTATAGTTAGGTAATATAAGTAAAAGTTAGTATAATAGAATATTGCAGTAGGCCTAGGGCTAATTAACCATATAAAAATAATATAGAATTTTTCAGTGACTACTATTGGATTCTATAAAATACCCACTAATGTGGTAATCTGGCCTACAGGGTGTAACAACCTTACGACAAAGTTCGGTATATGGGTTGTTTTAGAAGATATCAAAAATAGTAGATGTCTTTAGGGTCCATATTTTGAAATTACCTTAAACTATAACTCCGTCACAAACCAAACATATGATTTTTTAAATGGGAACCCCTGTATATTATACCGAATTCGGACTGCTCACATTTTTTTGAAGGTTTTGATACATTATACAGAGTCCTTTAGAAGTTATGGACACGTTTGTATGAAAATCGCAGGTAAATCAACGCTCTGTATCTTAATGTACGTTGAAGAAAAAAAAAAGAATTTTGCCTAACCGAGTTTCGTAATATGATACAATATCACCGTATTCTATTAAATATTAATTATTTTCCCTTTTGTATACAGGGTGAACGATAACTCGTACGTTTCATTTTCTCTTTTCTTTCAAATGGAACACCCTGTACTATATATCATAAATAGAATATCCGATTATGTAACTTTAATTTTTGTTAAGCTTTCCCTATACCCAAAGTTTGGGTAAGCTAAGCCCCCCCTTGCTCACCATTAGCACCCCCTTGAAATTTTAAATGAAACTGGACAAAGTGCCATGTCTGGACTCTTATTATTTTTATTAATTAAATTAATATAATAATTACACTATGTAATCCTTTACTAAAAATGGAACATGCATGTCCTAATCATATACCTACCAATATATCATATATATTTTTTCAAAACTCTACTGAGATCTGAGATTAGTATGGTGGCTGGTGTTTTTTATACGAAAAGCTATGTGGTTAATTTTTTAGCGATTTTGGGGTAGTTTGGGCGTGGCACCTAAAAAAAATTTGCCACCTGAAAAAATGGCGGGCTGTTTGGGTTCTATTTCTATTCCATATATAGCCTTGCTAAGATTGCAATGATAATTAAAATGGCAGGAGCATGCAGAAAAGCAGAATTAACATTTTTTTCTAGTTGAAAATGTTATAGACGATGGAAGCCATTTTCGTGTTGATATCCCACCTTCAAAAACAAAATTTACACGGCAGTTTGCAATTACCACTGGATACATTGAAAATACGAATCTTGTTGAAATATTAAGAAAATAAATTAAATTGCATCCCCAGGATCTTAAACACAACAGATTTTTTGTAAAATATGGGAAGGAAAATGTACCAGAAATCCTGTGGGAATTTAGCCGTCTTCCAAAAGTTATTGCACAATTTCTTGGTCTTTCAAATCCTGTTCTATATACTGGCCACTGCTTCAGAAGAAGCTCTGCCACTTTCCTAGCAGACAGTGGCGCTAATATTTTAAAATTAAAGAGGCATGGAGGTTGGAAATCTACTTCTGTTGCGGAGGGATATGTTGAAAATTCCATGAATAATAAAAAACTTACAGCGCAAGAAATATTTGGTGGAACATCTAATGCAATGTGCGCCGCTTCCCAAATAACAGCAAATTCAAGCAATGAAAAAATATGTCGTCGGGAATTAATTTGAATAATTCCAATAATTGTGTTATCAATATTTATGTAACACATCTACGTGCTTCTCTACCATGCTAATACTTTGTTTATATCTTTTTTGACATTTTGACATTTTCTGACATTTTTTTCATATTTAGACATAATTTTGATTTAGACATTTTCTGTCCAAAATATAAGAATTTTTGATTTATATTATCATAGAAAAATAAGGACTTTTAATTCTCGATTTTTGTTTCAGGTTAGTTAAGTTTATGAATTAGTTTTAGTTATTTTATTGTATTTTATAAAATAAAAATTTTGTTTCAGTACAAACATCGAGTAAGTCAATAAAAGAGAAAAATTATCTTATAAATCGAGAATTTTTGTCTGACCGAAAAAAATAATGGTAGAAGTAAATCTTAAAATTCAAAATGAGGCTGCATGTGATGGAAAAACTACAATCTGGAAATTAAAAACGATTCGTTTACGTGAGAGCTCAACTACATATGTGTTTCCTAGTGATAGGCAAGATTTAAAAGCTTATCATTCTCAGTTGTTACAAATTGATAAAATAAAAAAAGTTTGTAAATCAATGACGAAACGTGGTCAATACCGAAATATTTCCATAGTATTAAATGAAGATATTGCAAAATTGTACATGGATGATAATTTTGATATGGTATTTGAAGATTATTATTTAGAAGAATTAATAGAAGATCCAATAGATAAACCTGAACTTGTAGGAAAGTTACTTACTACCTCTTTTAATCCACAATCAGATTTAAAATCGATCACAAAAATTTTTATATTGGAACCATTTACCGGCAAAAATCAAAATACTGAATATTGGCTAGAAACTTTTGAAAGTGAATGTATGAGATTTGGAATAAAAGAAGAAAATATGTTTGAAATTATGAGATTATTTTTAGAAAATGGTGCTAAAGATTGGTATACATCAGTCAAAATAAAATATGGTTTGCAAACTCCTTGGTATCAATTTAAAGAATCTTTTAAAACAACATTTATAGAAAAAGGATGGTCCAATGCTCGTTTTGTCTATTTATTCAAGCATATTAGCGGATCGTTAGTAGAATATGCTTTAAAAAAAGAAAGAATGCTACTGTCAAGAGATCCCAAAATGGCTGAAAATATTCGTATTGATCTTATTGTGATTGGCCTTCCCATTTTTATTCAAGAAAAACTTGATAAAGAAAAATTACAGTCAATTGAGCATCTAATAAATGAAATTCGAAAATTTGACTCGGAAACCTTCAAAAGGAGAGAAGTTTATAAAGAGGATAATAAAAGTCAGAACAAAACAGGAACAAAATTAAAATTTGCTGATGGTGCACTTGAAAGAAAGCCTTGCCAAATTTGTGAAAAACAAGGATTTCGTAACAGATATCACCCTCAAGATTCTTGCTGGAATAAAGATAAAATTAAAACCGTTAATAATACTGAACTTGAAGATAATTTAAATTCTGAATTACCCGATTCAAAAAACTAGGAATTATACCACTGATTCGACTGAATGTGCTGATTAACAATACAGAACAAATACAAGGGATCTATGATTCTGGTGCAAATGTTACAATGATAAATTCCAAAATATTAAAGAAATTAAAAAAGAAACTACAAAGTATAAAAGCATATTCAGAACAACTAGTGGTACTGATGTTACTGATGGTATTGTACGATTGAGAATGAAAATTTTTAATATTGAAAATGTAATAGATGTTATTGTTATTAATAAGAATACTTTTAAATATGATCTAATAATAGGTCTTGATTGTATAAAGAAATTTCGATTAAATCAAGATGAAAAACTTGAAATTACTCAGAAAGATATGTTAGAAAGGGATTTAGATGAGAAAATTAAAAACAAACTAGATCCAGAGATTGAAGTAAATTTTAATGAATTTATTAATACAGATGATTTTGAAGCAAAGATGAATCACTTGGATAATATTCAAAGAGAAAAAATAGATTCTTTAATCAAGAAATATGAAACAATTTTTGCTAAAAACAAATTTGATATTGGTCGTGTTCAGTCTCACGAAGCTCATATAAAATTATTAGATAATAAATTTACTGTCCAGAAACCTTATAGATGTTCAATTTCTGATCAAAAAGAAATTAATCAACAAATTTCGGGATTATTAAATGCTGACTTGATTGAAAATTCTACATCGCCCTTTGCAGCTCCAGTCACTTTAGCTTTTAAAAGAGAAGACAATAAAAGATCACGTTTATGTATCGATTTTCGATCTCTCAATAAACTAGTTGTTCCAGAATCTCAACCTTTCCCTCTAATAGATGAACTTCTACGAAAAACGAGAGGTTGTACATGGTTTTCAGCTTTAGATATTAATTCTGCTTTCTGGTCTATTCCAATAAGGGTAAAAGATCGTTATAAAACAGCTTTCGTAACACAAGATGGCCATTGGCAGTGGAAATGCTTACCATTTGGTTTAAAAACATCTCCTGCAATTTTCCAGAGGATCCTGTCAAATATTCTAAGAAAACATTCACTAATGGATTTTTGTAGTGTTTATATAGATGACATATTAATATTCTCTAGAAGTTTTGATGAACATTTAAAACATTTGGATCTACTACTTGAGGCTATAAAAGAAGAAGGATTTCGGTTGAAATTTGTTAAATGCAATTTTGCAAAGAACTCTATAAAATATCTTGGTCATATAATTGAAAATAATACCATTAAACCAATTAATGATAATGTAAAAGCTATCAGAGATTTTCCAAGACCAAGAAATAAAAAAAATATTCGACAGTTCTTAGGTAAAGTAAATTTCTATTATAAATATATTCCAAATCAAGCAAAAATATTAGAACCTTTTTATAATTTGCTACGAAAAAATATTGATTTTTATTGGAGTGAAGAATGTGAAAAATCGTTTAATATGATAAAAAATTACTTATCAAACTCTCCTATCCTTGCAATTTTTGATCCTCAATCACCAATAATTATTCAAACAGATGCCAGTATTGAAGGAATAGGAGCCATTTTAAAACAACCTCAAAAGAATGGAGAAACTTTACCTGTTGCGTACTTTTCAAAAAAAAAACTAAATCCTACTCAAAAGAAGAAAAAAGCAATTTATTTAGAATGTCTAGCAATTAAAGAAGCTATTTTTGTATTGGCAGTATTGGCTTATTGGAAATAAATTTATAGTTCTCTCCGATCACAAACCATTGGAAAATTTGAAGATAAAATCAAGAACTGATGAGAGTTTAGGTGATTTGGTATTCTATTTGTCGCAATATAACTTCGAAATTAGATATAATCACTGGAAATCAAAACAAAGAAGCAGATTGTTTATCCCGAAACCCTGTTTTAGAATATTTTGAGAATACAGATGATTGTCTTAAAGTGGTAAATTTACTTGAAATGAGCGAAATACTTCATGATCAAAAAATATTGAAAAAATATCAAAAATATTACCCAACGAGAAGGAATTTTATTCAAAAGAAATAGAATTATTTTATCAGAACAATGTGGAAGGAAACTTATAGATAAAGTTCATCACAATTATGGTCATATTGGTTCGAAACATTTAGGAAATCATATTAGACCATTTTATTTTTTCCCTAAAATGGATTCATCAATTCGTGAAATTTGTGGAAGATGTGAAATTTGTATAAAAAATAAATCAAGACAAGGAAAAACTTTAGGATTTCTTTCACAACTCGGGCCTGCTACAAAACCATT
Source organism: Ophraella communa (assembly GCA_035357415.1). Taxonomy (NCBI): domain Eukaryota; kingdom Metazoa; phylum Arthropoda; class Insecta; order Coleoptera; family Chrysomelidae; genus Ophraella; species Ophraella communa. Next base: position 9,286,433 of record CM068982.1, on the reverse strand, counting down.
TGAGATTGTTTCTTTGGATACCATTGGTGGTTTTGGTGGTAATAATTCCAGTAAACGCTACTTACATTTATTAGTGGATCATTTTACAAGATTTGCATTTATATCAACTTCAAAATTTCAGACTGCAGATGAATTTATAAAATTACTTTCAAAAGTTATTGAAGATCATAAAATTAAAACATTATTAACAGACCAATACAGTGGAATAAACTCTACGGATTTCAAGAATTTTTTACGGGAAAAAAATATTGAATTAATTTTTACAGCTGTTAATTGTCCTTTTTCCAATGGACTAAATGAGAGGTTGAACCAAACCCTGGTAAATCGAATCCGATGTAGAATAAATGAGCTTGATAAAAAAAAGCATGGTCAAAGGTTGCTAATGATTGTGTACAAGAGTATAATAATAGTATACATAGTGTTACAAAGTTTACACCTAATTACCTTTTATATGGAAAAGTTTCTTCTATCGTTCCTGAACAATTATTACCGCATAGAGACCTCAATCAAGATAGAATAATAGCACTTCAAAATTCTATAGCTTCGCACCATTTAAATGAACAAAGAATTAATAAAAACAGAAAAAATCATCAATTTAATATTGGTGACTTAGTTTATGTTGAGAATGGAAATCGACTTAATAGGAATAAATTGGATGAATTGAAAATTGGACCTTTTAAAATAGTAGAGAAAATTTCTAATTCAATTTTCAAGATAGAATGCGGCCATAAGAAAAAGGAATCAAATATTTTTCATATTAGTAAATTACGACCATATAGTTCAATAGATGATGATGACGACCTACCTGAAATTTCCAGTAATCAGCTTCTAGATGGGGGGATGTAACACATCTACGTGCTTCTCTACCATGCTAATACTTTGTTTACATCTTTTTTGACATTTTGACATTTTCTGACATTTTTTTTCATATTTAGACATAATTTTGATTTAGACATTTTCTGTCCAAAATATAAGAATTTTTGATTTATATTATCATAGAAAAATAAGGACTTTTAATTCTCGATTTTTGTTTCAGGTTAGTTAAGTTTATGAATTAGTTTTAGTTATTTTATTGTATTTTATAAAATAAAAATTTTGTTTCAGTACAAACATCGAGTAAGTCAATAAAAGAGAAAAATTATCTTATATTTATAATAATTAATTCATTTATAATTTTTGTTTTTAACTTGTATTACATAAGTTTAATAAATAGAATAGTTCTTTTTTCACTAATTTTGAAATACATTTTTCGTCGCCAATTGCAAAAAAATTTACTTTATGCAACTAGTTACAAAAAGTAAGACGTTTCATAATGTCAATCAGTTTTAAAAAGTGTCACTTTATTATTAGAAAAATATAATTTTAAATCTGCATGATGATAGGTACATGGCTTAAATCATAATATTTTAGGTATATTGTTGAATCTCCTGTTTCTTTTTGTAAAATGACTTATGATTCACCCTGTATATCGATCGTATCGCATTTAGATTGCTAGACTCACGTCGGTGTAGCACCCTTTTGCGATCCAATGCTAACTTTTTTTAAATACATTTTTTTACAACGCAAAAACTCACCCTTGGATTTTTTGTCTGCTCGCGTCTGGGCACTCGAAATCATATTTTTTCGTCTGTTATAAAATTAAAAAGCTCGCGTTAATTTTGACGATACATAAAAAACGAATTTCACTAGCTTTAAGGCGAACTGTTTTGATTTTCGGTAAACCTACCACTTTGAAAACGTATCAATTAACATACAATTCGAATATGTTAATGTCATAGCTAAAGTTCACGGGTTAAGTCAGAGTATATTTAATGCCGTAAATTCAATTTTACGTGTGTACATCTACTGTAAGCTTTTTCGCACAATGGCTGTGTTGAATTTTGTTTGCATATGCAAGTCACATTTACAGATTATATAGTTATGAGGTCGTTTTAATTTTTCTTGTTTGGATTAGGACGGTTTACTACACCTGCGAATTATTTAATTAAATTTACGGAACAAACCCTTACTGTGTGAAAATCCTTCTCATTAATAACAGTAAACAACTAAATGGTTGAATGAAACTTCCACTATTTATTCGTAAAATACGTTTTAAATTCAATTACAGCTGTTTCGCTAAAAACTAGCATCGTCAGATTGATCATATGTCAATAATTCTGTTTTGCACGATTGATCATTTTTGACTGTTTACCGTGACAGATTTTACGTCAGTAGGTGACATTTACTAGCAACTCGACGGTAATTCACTTTAAACAAATCTCTTAATTTTAATTTACTTTTTGAAAGAATAAAGAAAACTAACGAATTATTTATTAATATTGATACTTATGGTACAATTTGTTAAATTATTAAATGAAATCCCACTTGTTTGGGCTGTGGTTTTATTTCTAACAGAAACTCCTGCAGAATCGCATACATTAGTAGTATTACTAGTATTGGACAATATTTTTTCGGCAAAATCTATTTTATTTTGAAGGGAATCTTCTACATAACTTTCTGCCACTGTCGATGAACGCCAACCTCCATGACGCTTTAATCCGAGGACATCAACACCTTTATTAACCAAAAGCTTTGCTGTTGTCCTCCCGAACTAATGGCCAGTATAGTTCTCGGGATTAGGCAAATTTAAGAATTTGGCAATTTGAGAAGGCCAGCCTCCGATTGTCCCTTTCCCCATTACTTGAGCACAACATTTTCCTTTGGCTTATCTTAAGAACAAATGATTTGATTTTACTTGTAATGGACGAAGTTTTATACAATGAACGGCTAAATTATGGAATATTGTCATTATTTCGAGAACCGTCGAGTTTTGAGGGTAATCCCGAAACAGGTCGATTTTTTTATAAAATACCCATGTTATAACGTACATGGGGTAAGGATGACGTCACCGGTGTGGGTGTAGTGACGTAATCGTTAATTTTTTTAAATAGAAATCGGTATAATGCGACACCTCATTTGAAGGAGAATTTAATTCTCTATTTAACGACATTACATTTGTAACTAAAATATTTTTTTAAGGGTACAAAAACATTTTTTTTTTATTTAAATTCAACCAAATTACAACTAATGATTTAATTCATAACGTCCTTTAAAGTAACCAAATTATGCATAATAATTATTTTAAATTAAATGTTCCAAATGCCATCCATCGGTTTCTTGACAATATGCGAATCTACGGACACATTCATCAAGTACATTGCGGATGACTTCTGGAGTAATGAGACTCATTTCATGCCTAATTCTATCTTTTAAGTTCTGTAAATTTTGGGGTCTATTGACATAAACTTTTGATTTTATGTAAACCCACAGAAAAAAGTCTAGAGGTGTTAGATCTGGCGACCTTGCTGGCCACTCTATAAAATCTCGTCTTCTGATCCATCTCCTGGGAAAGCAATTATTTAAAAATTGACGTACTTCACGTGCGTAATGCGGAGGGCTCCATCTTGTTGAAACCAGATATTGTCACTAGGTAAATTTGCATTATTGGCATTTGGATACATGTTAGCAAAGACAGGTATAAGTTGATTTCTGAAAAAAGTTAAATAACGTTCTCCTGTTAGATTTTCTTCAAAGAAAAAAGGGCCAATGATTCTGTCATCGATGATCCCTGCCTATACATTCACTTTCGGAGGATATTGCGTGCCTCAGTCATCCAATGTGGGTTTTCTTGACTCCAAAATGTGGCTTCATCGGAAAAGAGGATTTGATTGATGAAACGTGGATTGCCGATTCATAAATCCTGCATAATTTCAGAAAATTGAAGCTGGCGATCGGGATCGTCGTCGTTTAATTCCTGGCGTAGTTGAATTTTGTAGGGATGGTATTTTTCTTTTTTTAAAATAGGTAATACCGATCGTTGGGAAACTCCAGCATATTCACCCATTTGTGTTGAACTACTGTGAGGATTGTCATGTACATTTAATAAAACATCAAGTTTCACATTGTCTTCAATTTTAGGACGCCCAGCGTTTGGAATATGTTTAACGTGCCCAGTTTCTCCAAATTTTCGGACTATTTTACTTACTGTTGATTGGCTGATGGGTCTGTCTGGATATTTTGCGTTGAATAAATTGCATACCTCGTTCTGTGTTCTTTTTTTATCTCCACATCCGCTAAGAATTAATATTTCTATGCATTGTGTTTCATTTAGGTGAGGCATAATTTAGTATTCAAAAGTAAAAATTACAATTGACAACTGATGACAATTCACAAAATCAAAAAATATTTACGACAATAAATATTACAGTAACTATGCCAATATCACTTGCTTGATTTAACATTTGACAAAAAGTTTCAGTGTTTATGAGATAACTTTTTGTGTCCATTATTATTTTTACTTATTTTTGCTTTTTTAAGTATTTATTTCAGAAAGTCATGGCACGAACCGATGGATGGCATTTGGAACATTTAATTTAAAATAATTATTATGCATAATTTGGTCACTTTAAAGGACGTTATGAATTAAATCATTAGTTGTAATTTGGTTGAATTTAAATAAAAAAAAAGTTTTTGTACCCTTAAAAAAATATTTTAGTTACAAATGTAATGTTGTTAAATAGAGAATTAAATTCTCCTTCAAATGAGGTGTCGCATTATACCGATTTCTATTTAAAAAAATTAACAATTACGTCACTACACCCACACCGGTGACGTCATCCTTACTCCATGTACGTTATAACATGGGTTTTTATAACAAAAATCGACCTGTTTCGGGATTACCCTGGAAACTAGACGGTTCTGGAAATAATGACAATATTCCATAATTTAGCCGTTCACTGTATACTTTTGCAGAATTTCTAAATATGGAATTTTATCGTCTGGTTTATTAACGACTGTAAAATTACGCTGGATGTTCATTAAACCATCGGTTTGTTGGATGTCATTCATAGTAATATTATATAATTCTTCTCTTCTACAGGCACCAGATATTCCCAATATCATTGCGACCTACAAATTATGAAAAAATCTTCATTAGAGTATTTCTTTTACCTAAACTTGCTTACATTACCTTGTGAATTAGAAATTCTTCATCCGGTGCTTCCATCAGAATTTTTTCAAATTATTCGCGTGTAAAAATGCTCGCTTTCTTAGGCCTATAGCCAACATTTTGTTTCTTCAAATACGCGATCAAAGTTGAAAACTTGGAAATATCAATGCCATCATAAAGAAAAACGGTGGATTTAATTATTGAGTATTCTGCCCAGAGGCTTTTAACTGCATATGTCTTTGAACTAAATATGCCAATAGAGTCTTTTAATCGATTCTTAAATTCTTGCCTTCTCACTATTTTTTAAAACTTTGGTAGGTACTTTGACAACGGATTTTGGATTTTTCCGGAATAATTGCGGAACACTCTTCTTACCAAGCCCGTTCAATTTCTTCAAATTCACTTTCGCTAATACTTTAATTTATAATAATCAAAATTGTACTCAAAATTATTGACAATTAAATAAAAACTCAATTCTCCATTGTTGTTATGCACCTTAATTACTACCTAACAACCAAAGTATCTATTTGATAAAATGAATGAAACTAGTCAATATATAACGAAAATGTTTAATTTTATAATTTATAATGGTATCAATCGTGCTAAAAACGTTATGAGCATGTCGAACGTTAAGGGTAACCGATCTCAAACAATTGTCTTCGATCGGTATAAAACCCTTAGGTACCGTTTGCCATACTTAATATACTATAATTGGTACGATAATATCTACTTACGTTTTTCGATGGATTGATTGTCGAGCATTTTTCCAATCGACGACTGATTAACTAATCCTAACTAATCGAACTATTTCGCCCCTTCTCTATATTGGGTACGTTCAAATAATTGCGTGTAAAAAATTATAATGGTTAATTTATATCCTACTATCTAATTAAAATACACTTTTAATATATAACGGAAAAAAATGCCTGTGAACATTGATTGGTTTTCCGATTTACGTATAATTAAAATGCGCTATTATTTTATATTAACTGTTTAACAAAAATTAGTACAGTATCCTTCAAAGTAAACTTCCACTTTTTATATTCGAAAAATAGGTTATTAAATGCAATTACATCTGTTTCCCTAGAATTAGCAGATTAAGTAGTCTTAACCCTTAACTACTCAGCCCAGTCTTAACCCTTAACTACTCAGCTCCAGCGTTGCCAGAGCTGGTACAATTGTACCTTAGAATATAAAAACGAAGGAAGGAGCGTTATACATAAACACCAATAGTCCTAGATGGTGTTTAAAAATGGCGTCAGCAGTTTCCGGTTTGTCAGTGGCGTATCAATTTTAATTTATGATAAAATTTTGTATCAATTTCAAAAAGCAAAATACTGATGTCAGAAAGTTTTAAAACGTAATACATTTTGTAAACCATATGTCTATATACACTTTTATTAAATACATATATAAATATTACATAGCTGTGCATATTCAGTAAATCACTTACGTAAATAAATTGTATATGTGTACGTCTCTGAATTCTGGTTACTTAAACACTAAAACAGTACTGTTTCAAATGTCAAAAAAACCGTCAATAACAATAATGATGAATCATATATGGTATTTGCAAATGGCCGCTGTGACGTAATTTCCGTCGTAAACTACCAACTTGGGAAAGGTGTTAGGCTCCTTCCTTAGTTTTTATATTCTAAGAATTGTACAGATTTAGTACATTTTGAAACCGTTTGTACCAGAGTACATTTCCAATATTTATGGTACATTTCTTGATAATTTTTTGATTAAAAATCGACGAAATTAACGTAATAAGTTCCAAAAAATTGACAACTTTTTCTGATATGAGGATTGCAATTGAAGATTTTAGCGCTATTGTCGCGGATAGGCCAATTATTTTCTACCAAATTTGATTTACTTATAATCTTACTATTTCTTCCATATGAGTTTCATTATTTACTTTGTTTATTTCGTGTTTCAAGTAATTGAAGCAAGGTTTAGGCCCTTTAATCAATGATAAAAAACAATTTGAATGTGTGGTTAGAAAACAATATGGCGAAGACTAGTTTCTTGAACTGCCAATATTTTTGCAATTGAATTTAATTAAAACCAAAACCAGAAATCGCTTCTTGCCTAATACGTGTAATTCCCTGTTAATGGCAAAATCTTTATTAAGCACAACTCATTATTATGAACGGAAGTCTTCTCAATCCTTATTAAAAAGAAAAACCAGGTGCTCTGTCAAATTTCTAGTTTTATTTTTATTTTATATACCTATAACAATCTTTAGCTAGTTTAGTATCAAGTTACTTACTGACTGATTAACTTGGTCTAGTTTTATATATTATTATAATCCTTTGAATAAGGGCGTCGCCAAGGGGGACAGGGTGTAGATGCCCCCCCCCCCCTACAGATCAAATGTAGCTAGCCGCAAAGCCGCCATTTTTATCCCGACTATATCAGATTTGCCAAAACCCAAGGCAATTAAGTAGTGTAAAGTTAGGTATGTAGAAGGTACTATCGGATTCAGAATAGCATATACATTTTCAAACTCAAATCGCTTACATTGAATAGACGGCCTATTTATTGTGTATAACCAATCACGGTTTAAATAATAATAAATTTGAAATCAGTTAAACAGTTGTCCACGCCCACATCTTCACTTAGTTTGGAACCCTCGATAATAAATGTTTTTTTTATTATATCAGTGCAAAAATGCGAAAAAAACCTATTTATTCGGGACATGACCGACCCTTGTAAATAAACTTAATCCCCCAAAACCATTTAATGTAGGCGTTTTAAAAATTGTCATTCCTATGTTGTTTAAGAAGGGCGTTTTTATAACTTCGGTAGGTAAACGAAATTCACATTTAACATGTATATGCTATTCTAAAGCCGAATGTACGTATGGTGTATGTGTGTGCATTGCATTGCTTTTTTTTCTACGACAGCAGTTCACCAGCATTTAGTTTTGTATAATTTTTATGGTATGCGGCATACCTAAAGTAGAAGTAAATTGATTGTACCTATATTAAATTTTGGCTAAAATAATTTATTAGCTAATTAAAATCTACTGATGTACCAACATAATGTCTTATCTCCGATTTCATGAAGCTACAAAGAGAACAACTAGAAGAAAAGGCACTAAATTGGCTTCAATACTTGATATATTCCAACGTTTTCTGCAAAACTGTACCAACAACTACTCATTGGGATTGTTTATGACTATCAATGAAATGTTAGTTGCATTCAGGGGATGATGTGGCTTCAGAATGTACATTTTGGCAGATTAAAAAACTCATTACATGTATAACGTGGGAATATACAGTAGTAAGAACGAAAATAAAACTGACAAATCACACTTCTCTCAGCCTACCTAAGTGGTCTTACGGCTTACACAACCAATTTATGGCACAAGGCGTAATGATAACTGGTACACTTCGATAAAGATGGTTCGAGAACTAAAAACAGGGAAATCAGGGCACAATTAAAAAGAACAAATAGCAAATTCCACCCGAATTTCTACCTAACAGGAAGAGACCAGTCGATTCTTCTTTGTTTGGTTTTACTTCTGATGTCACCATGGTATCCAATATACCAAAAAAGCAAAAAGTGTTATACTAATATCTACAATGCATCACGATAATGTTGTCGACGAAAAAACAAAAAAACCAGACATCATTTTATTTTACAACTAGACAAAGGCCGGTGTGGATGCATTAGATCAGAAATGTGCCAACCATTCTGTATTCCGAAGATCCCAAAGATGGCCAGTGACAGTATTTTTTTCTCTTTTGAGTATTGCAGGTATTAATGCTAGAAAAAATCCTGAAACAATTGACCCAAAGCTTAAATACCCCACACATAAAAAGATGATTATACACAGGGGCAATCGACAGATTGGAGATCTCGAGGCAGATCTTTTTGGAACTAAACTTATAAATCATCCGTATCCGGCTAAAAAGGACAGAAAAACTGACTATGCTTATGCGGAGTACAAAATGATAGTTGGTTTTTAATGTTGCGTACAAGTATGCAATAAATGCAGGGAATAACTTGAATTTGTGTTTAAACCATTTGTATAACTTTACTTTTAATATTTCCTTATAAATAAATAATTTACTAAAAAAGTTTGTTTGTTATAAATTAAAAAAACAGACCCATTTATAGTTATTAGGTAAACACTATATACTATATATAGTAGTTTTAAGGGCTAAGGCTAGACCAAGTATGGAAGTACTAAGACATAACAATATTAAAGCCTAGATGTTAATAGCCCTAAGGGATTATCATGGATGTATTTCCCTCTAAGATCAGTATAACTGTGCAATGATATAGAAAACCCAGGAAAAACTATATCATGCTGATCTTTGCAATAACTTAACACATTAGCGGACAGTAGGTACCAAATTATATATCGTCAAAAAATAATCACCACTTTTTTACTTAATTTAGTTTATTTTTGTGTGACTAGAAGATTTCATGTAATTAAAGTGATTTTTGTGTCTATTTTTCTCTAAAAATAGGAGACATTTTTTTGGTCTAATAGAACAAACTTGGTAGGTATCACTGTCAAAACCAAAAGAGAAGAAAATTATATTTTAGTCATTGGTGAATACAAATACGTTTATTTCCTGATCAAACAGATCTAAATCAAAATGCAACACATTTTTATTTAACATTATCAAATCAAAGTGAACTAAAACAAAAAATTCTTTATAAGCCCTTTGAACGTTGTGGAGGCACATATCAAAAAGTTTTTTAATTTGGGGCAATCTAGCCTGTTTTGGAAGAGCATTTTTGTGGTGATGAAATTATGAGCACTCCGTCGGGCGTAGAAAAAGTATAGTACGTTATTCGACAGTGCGCGGCTTCGGGCATAAACTTTTGCACTTCTTGCGTAATGGGTTACTTACAACTCTTGTTTCGTAATATACTATTAATGTGATCTAAAACTCCGAGAGGTTCTGATGAAGCTATAAAATCGATTTGCAGAAGAAGTAATTGAATGAAAGTAAATGTTAAATGTGAAAGAAGAATCAAATATAATTCCAAGCTAAGTCCTTGTTTCTGATCGATGATTGGTTACGTTGTCTATGGAATAATTAAATTTATACTTGTTTGGATGTTACCGTCAACAGATTTAGCTATATGCTGTGTAATTGTAACCAAATTAGTGAAAGGTGAACGACCCTTAACAAAATCGTGTTAACAACTGGTGATTCCTTATAAATCAATAACACACAACATTTAATGTTTGTAAAGTTTAAATAAAAAGCGTAACTTGTTTCAGTCAAAGCCAACATCAGGGTATAAGTATAAGATTCAAGTTCAAGTAATAAAGAAAATATATCTAGATGTAATATATTGTAGCCGAGTCCGTCCCTGTATGATGTTTGTGTTACCGTTCGATGATAATGTCTGGAAGCGGTGAACTCTTTTTTTTAATTCTATCAAGGGTCTAGGACATTACAATGATTCTAAATTTATAATGATATAACGATTGCTATAAACACGTTTGGGAAAATGCTTTCTACCATTACTCTGAACATCCCAGAAGCAAAGAAATATACATAACTGTTTCAAAAAGTCTTTCCTGCTTTTATGGCAAAATGAGGAGCAAATATAACCAATGTAAATAAGAAAGGATGATCCCAACATTTAGGCCCAGAACCAGAACTAAGAAAATGAATGGAGCAAGAGAACTAAAGTATATATACTGTAATGTTTAGATAATTTATAATAGTATAATATCAACAGAAGTTGTTTAATATAACTAAATCAAATAATTTTTATTATATTGTATTATTTCATTATATATTTTGTTTATTTGTAAGAGAATTTTAAGTTAGAAATTATTTTATTATGTAATGTAACAATATTATATCTAGTACATAAATATGTTATTTAAGACTTACTAGAAATTTCGGGAAAATTGATTATATAATGTGTAAAAAAAAGACAGATAATGTGAAAAAAGGAGACAGATATATTTTTACTATATTTCATTCTGGAATGATCGATGATAGACGAAGTAAGAATGTCTTGTCATAAATAGGAAAGAAAGAGATACACATATTTTCCCAGAAATGACTAATCTCTAGAACAAAAAAACGAAGCTTCTAGAAGTTTGAAACCTATAAAAGACTGAACAGAGGTCGTTAAAAGGGGGGTAATATATTATTGGAAGTCAAACAGAGAAGATCAGTGAGTGTGAACAGTCAGTTAAAAAGTGAACAAACAGTTTTTAAAGTAGTTATAATAAAGTGCAGTTAAAATTACAAAGTAAAACAATTATAAAGTAAAACAAACTGCCAAAAGTGACATTAAAAACTAATCAAAAGGTGAAATTAAAACATTTTCGATTGATAAAAAAGAAGAATATAAGAGTACTTACTATTAATAGTACAATTAAAGGAACTGTAACCCATACTAAACTGTATCAAATTTGAGGAACAAACAAAACACAATAGTATTACACGAGAATCCAAATCCAAACGTCTAACAACACGACATTTTACCAAAGACGGAAATTCCACGATCACTTCATCTCCGTTTCTCATAGATCAACTACAGATTTTTCCACCAATCAGGAAGCAGGACTTTATATCAAGGTCAGATAAAATTGTAAACTTTTAAAAATTTGAATTTTATAATTTAAAAACGAAGGAATTTACTTGATATTTAATAATTAGTGTATTTGATAATCTTACTTACTATTACATAGATAACATTGGTTAATTTAACTTAATTCGACATCAAGTAAGTTCTTTTATAGTTACTAAAAGGCCTTTCTTTTTAATATTTTCCTAATTAATTTCATTATTACTGTTTTTACTTAACTCTTATAATAAATTTATAATTATAATCTAATCAAATTTTTCATTCACATACACCTAAGAATCCAATAGAAACTAGCATAACCAAACACCCCTGAGAGAAAAAGAAGATCTTGTTGCTACATTACATTTGAATAATAATATCAAATATATTAATCAATAAGTTTATAAATAAATAAATCAATAAATAATCTCTCAAATCATAATATTCATTACAATACATAACTGTTTCAAAAAGTCTTTTCTGCTTTTATGGCAAAATGAGGAGCAAATATAACCAATGTAAATAAGAAAGGATGATCCCAACATTTAGGCCCAGAACCAGAACTAAGAAAATGAATGGAGAAAGAAAACTCAAGTACTGGAATCAGCTGGGAAGCTATGGCCAAAAGAGATTGCTTAGTTGCTTCAACCTTAGTAAAAAAAGGCTCTGGATTTTAACGGGAATATTAAAGTGCAGATGACGAAACCTCAATACAGTACTCGAAATACGCTGCCTTGCGGAATTCTAGGGCTACATATCTAGTAGTACTATCGGCTTCAGAATAGCATATACATTTTCAAACTCAAATCGTTTACAATGAATTAATTTTGAGGACGGCCTTAATTTTAAGGACGGCCTATTTATTGTGTATAACCAATCACAGTTTAAATAATAATAAATTTGAAATCAGTTAAACAGTTGTCCACGCCCACATCTTTAATGTTTGCAGCATAAGGTATTTTATTGACAAATTGCCTGTCCCTCTGTCCTCTGTAAATAAACTTAATTTCCAAAAACCATTTAATGTAGGCGTTTAAAGGGCGTTTTTATAACTTCGGTAGGTAAACGAAATTCACATTTAACATGTATATGCTATTCTAAAGCCGACTGTACATAAAATAGGAGAGGGGAATCTACCTGATTTGAAGCCTGACGATGCCCTAAAAATTCTTAGGAAAATAGGATTAGAAGAGCTGCTATATGTCTGAGAAAACTTCAGATTCGTGGCAAGTAAGAAGGCACAATAGATTTAATTTCATACATACATAATACAAGCACGGAGGATAGAAGTCTACAATACTTTCTAGTTCCAACGTGTTACAAGCATAGACACCTAATATCAGAAGGGACGGAACAATTTATCTTTTTACTTGCTCAAAATTTACTATTTCTATACTTTGTGCTATTTTGTGCATTTTTTTTATCAAAAAAGGTTCTCTGACGGCTCATTTTTTTCGTTTTTTGTCTAATGAAATAAAAAATATGTAGTTTAATTGAAAAAACCTACGAATAAATAATAAAAAGGAAGGAGTATAATACGATTTGACGATGTCCGCAATGGTTCTTGCATATGGCTGACTTGAAGTTTCCGGTTACCAGTGGTGTCACACACAGGGTATTTTAAACTTATGTCTCCTATTAATTATTAAAAAAAAATAAATGTTTTCCGCTTGTAATTATCTGTACAGTAATATACATTGTCATAAAGTTGTAGGAATATAAATTTAGATTAAAAACTTCTAAGCAGGTAATTATAAATAGTTGACTTGGTTTGTCTGTATAAAGAATAAAGGAACGTCTATGATAACAATGTGGTTGTCATTAAAATATTTTGTTAATTTTTAATAATTCAGATAAATAGAACCCTACAGATGAAAAGTAATTCCCATTCAACAGTTGGGTTAACTACTTAAATCAGAAAATAATATATAAAACAGCATGAAAAAACTATACATGTCAAATGTCACGATTCGAATGAGTCATATTTGGTTCTTCAATATGGCCGACTTCCGTCGCAATTATTTGCTAAATTAAAATATGACAACATTCCTTCCTTTCTATTCTTTATTCGTAGGAAAAAACTGAAGAAAAATTGAAAATAAACAAATTATTGACATTTTTCATTATACTTTGTTTTATGGCTTCACTGTATAACAAAGAGAAAAACGATGTAACGTTACATGATGTTACAAGATATCAAAGTTATAAAACAGCTGCAATAAAATCAAATTCCAAATTAGAAAAATTGCCACCAACAGCTGGTGCAGCAGAACAGCTTTGTTACAGAGTTTATTAATACCAGCTCCAAACATGGCTAGGTAATGAACTCACTGCAACGGATTATTATTTACGTGGAAAAATTGTTATAATTTATTTAAATTATAATTTTTTTATACCAAGCTATTTGTAAGCATTAAGCAAAATAATAATGGATCATGCATATTTAACAATTACGTGGAAATTTTTAAATAAATCAAAAAACATAATTCGAGTACTAGTAATTTTTTTAAATTGTATTTTTCATCATATGTTTTTTTTATCTTTGCAATATTTTTTATAATTCTTATTGAAATTGAATCAAGAAACCATTATTTCTTTCCAAAAGTTTTTTATTAAATATTTTATTTTTTTTCAGTGAACTTAAAAATATAACAACCAAAATAGTAGTTTATGCAACAAGTGGGAAAAGTACTTTGCGCACACGTTGCACACAATACTTTTTCTTCGATCACGATTTATAATAATTAAAATTGATATCTGTAACCATTTTTATTATTATTAGGTATATTACAGGAATGCAAAATAATAATTATAACACTTATAACTCAATTTAAATGATTATATTAAAGTTAATTAAATTTAAAACAAAAACAATAAATATTTTTATTTGAAATTATAATTTATGGTAAAATTTGAGCAATTTTGAAGTGTTAATCCAGGAGTCTCTCTATTTTTTACCAAATTCTCGGTAAGTGTTGAAATATTTGCCGATGATGTGTTTCTTTTTGATTAATTGGGGAGTCTACTGTGTTTACAATTTTATTGTCTATCTCTATTTTATTGGCGATGGCGTCATCTGCATAGCTTTCTGTAATATTGCTTGATCGCCATCCACCATGGCGTTTAAGAGTTTACTAAAATAGTTTACTAAAATAGTTGCAAAGGAGCGTCGAAAAGAATGGCCAGTATAAAGATTAGGGTTCGGCAATTATTGTAAAAATTCTGCCACTTGTGTAGGCATATTGCCAATTTTGTTAATTTCAACAATTTGCCTTGTGCATTTACCCCCTGTCGATGACGTTATCAGGTCGCAGACAAGCGTACTTTTTGTAGATATTAAAAAATTCTCCAGTTACCGTAAAGGATCTTTCAGTTTTAGTTTTCGTACTTCGAAGCCTAACCAATAGGGCAGTCCCTAAATCTTCCAAGTCATCTAATTTTAAATTCCACAATTCTTCTCTTCGACAGGCACCAGTTAAACCGATCGCAAGGACAGTCTAGAAGTTAAAATAATTATTTTTAAATAACTTATATTATAAATAATGAAACGTTTATTTACCTTTTTTAATAAATATTTATAATCAGGTGCTTCTTTATGGATTTCTTCAGATGTTAACGATTTTGATTTTTTAGGCTTGTAATTGACATTTTGTCTTTTCAGAAATACTTTTAATTTCACATATTTCGAAATATCCACATTGCTTTTTATACTTAATGTACTTCGCAACATTGAATATTGGGACCATAGTGTCGAAGCTTTATAAGATTTTGTTTGTTCTTGAAAATAAGCAAGCATTACATTTTCAGAAAATGATAAAAAATGATAAATTTTCGATAAGCGCAATCATACTTTTCTCTTGATTTTTCTGGCAAAAGGTTTAGAGTTGCATTCAAAGCAATTTCCAAAATTTCTGGTGGTGTGTTTTCCATATATTCATCTTCTGAATATGAATTATTATATATTGAGATAAATAACTAAGATTAAAAAATTTAATAAGTAA
The DNA here is from genome assembly GCA_035357415.1 of Ophraella communa. Taxonomy (NCBI): domain Eukaryota; kingdom Metazoa; phylum Arthropoda; class Insecta; order Coleoptera; family Chrysomelidae; genus Ophraella; species Ophraella communa. Next base: position 9,270,884 of record CM068982.1, on the reverse strand, counting down.
AACTTACCTCAATGAATTATAATTATTAAAAGGATGTCTTAATAAATTTCATCGAATTATCAGTTACTTTTCTTTATTACATCTAAAGTTTTCAATATTATAATTTTCAAAAATAAACATTCAAATAAATAGAGAATGTACTTGACAAACTTATCTTGGATAGGATCCAATCAAAATATTTCCAATTCAAACAACAAGTCCCAATTCACAATTGACCTAGTTTTCTTTTGAGATCAAAGTTATAATCTGAAACAATAAAAAGAAATCAAATTAAAACTATTAATCGTATTCATATGTTTAATAAATAAATATGTAATTTTATGTAGTTAAGTGTTTAAATTTGTGTTATAAAAGGAAGTACTTACAGAGGTATAAGGAGACCAATTGTAGTCTTCGATATTGAATAACTATTCCAATAAATCATTCCTACCTGAAAAACCACAAGAACAATATAAAACATGTAACAAACATAGTGAAATTTAGTGAACTAATCCTTATATCTAAAGTTTTGGACAGAATTAAGTAAACTAATGATAAAAATACTTAGATAGTGGATAGTGAAATGACTATTGCAAAACATAGTTAATAAACATTAATAAAAGACATTTTATATAACAAAACTGTATGTAGGATAATTAAGTAAGTTTTTTATATTAATTGCAAGCTGTGAATCTTTGATAACATAAATCATCTCATCTAAGATAGTGTGTACATAGTACAAATAATAGAATCACTTAAAAGTTTAAATTTTAGTTATTAGAGTTTAAAGTAGTATTTATCAGTTGAAATAGGACTAGTTTAATAGATTTACAGTAATTTTAAGTATAATTTATAGTTTTAACTCAAATTTTGAAAGTATAAAATGAACTGACAGCTCCAGAAATATGCTTATTTCAAATCAAAAATTTTAAAGGAAAAAGTCAAATAAAAATTATATAAATGGATTTTTTGTAAATATAAGAATATCAAAGGTACGATTAGAATTGTAAAAATATTACCTCAATATTCGAAAATTTAGGTTCTTTTGGAAATAACGAACAGTTGAATTTCGATTTTTACGTCAAATTTGTCATTATTCGGCGAACCTATAAAAAGGCCAGGAAATCGAGGATTCACTCTCTTATCACTCTGGTAGCAGCTTGATTAACATCGTATGTATTAATTGATTACTAAAAAAAAATTGCATTAATCAAAATTCATGTTAAATTAATGCATGTAACATCAAAAATACATGTATAAAAGTATTTTAACAATATTAAAGTAGTAAATTGGACATAACAAATCCAGATTCCAATAGAATTTATAAGATTAAATTCAAGCGTCATTTCCATATCGAGAGCCTGGTAGACATCTTGTTTTTGTATGCGCTGTTCTATTTCCGAGAGAAGACGAAGTTGAAGCCGATCTCAGTGTTCGGTACGTTCCGCCTGACGAGTACGATATTTGAAAAGACTGTGTAATACAAGGTACGTCCGATAGTTAAGGATTTATATTTTCGTTTTTGTTACTGTGAATTAATTTTTGTACATCGTTTCCATTTTTGTCATATCAGGATATTTGTAAATTTACTGTAATAAGCATATGAAAATCAATTGATAGTTTTTCTTTTTGTACGATTTATTCAAGAAACATTTATAATTAAATTCAGTGTATTTTCTCTTAAATCCTACCCAAGATGAGAGTCGGATTTCAAATTCAATCCTAAATCAATTTGACTGAGCTAGTTTAAAATTATAAGGTGCCCAACTATATAAAACATATAAGAATTGTGAATTGTGATTAAATCAATAAAATAAATCAATTTAATAGATATAAAATTATATAGAACATTAAATCATTACCAATTGTTAGAATCAAAAAGAGGTTATAATATAATAGACTAATTAAATAAAGCAAAAAATAAAAATATAAAAATCAGACTAAAGTAAACCATTATAATATATATTCTTATGTATTATTTTTCTATAAAAATAATTAAAACTATTTAAATGTGGCTAACGTCAAAATACATATAACAAATCACGAACTGGCTGCCTCCTACAGGGCCTCCTACGATAGATGCGTGGGAGATCTAATAGGTAATAGGTATGCAGAACGCGGTACAGAGAATTCCGCACACTTTTCCGCACAGTGTACGAAATTACTAACTTTGCATTGAAGTAAGCCGTGTCTATTTACATTCTTTTCATAGTGATCATAGAAAAAAATATTTCTTCTTCATCAGATTTAATTTCAGGTGAACCGACAGTTTCTTCATTGATTTCTTCGTCTTCATTATCATCATGAGCAGTGTGACGTTCTTCTACTTCTTCTGAGTCGCAATCGTCGATTATAACTGGCCGAACTTCTAAATTAGTACAGTTGCCCAACTCGTTACAATCATAACATAAATCTGTACATCGTAGCCCATGTTTGGAACGGCTATTTCTCCTGGACTACATTAAAAATATCACTTTTATAATTAGAGTTGTACAAAAACAATTTTATGGAACAATTACTTTATTATTCAAGATACGTTCGAATTCTGTCCAGTTTTAAAACGACCATTACGGATTGTAAATGCGATCAAATCGCCCGGAGCCGCATCTGTATTCCCGAGAAGTAACCACTTCACATCGAATATTAACCCTCCTTCCCAGACATATTTTTCGTATGCATCAAGTGAAATTCCTCCCATTAAGCTCTTCTTGCCGATATACCAGAACCAGTTTCAATTTTTCTGATTATAATATTCGAGTGTAATCATGTAGATTACAGAAACTTGTTTGCTTAAAAAAAGAGAAGATGATGGCTAGGGGGCGGCTTCGAATATTGATGTTGTGTCTTTTGAATTATTCCAGAAACATCAAAGACTGATGAAGAACATACTAAACAGATACTTAACGTTTCAGAGACGGTCTCTGCTATTGCAAGTAACTTTTTGTGTGATTGATTAATCGATTGAAGCTTTGGACTTGTTGAAACCGTCGGTAGCGCCTTTAGACCTTACATATTTTATATTTTTATAAATAAAATTTCTAGGTTATGTTGCTTGCTTCTTCTTCTAGATTATTGATACTTAACACATTCTTGGAGCGGTCTCAGTTATTCTTTCCTCCAGGATACATGTAGAGAAAGGTTTCAACGATCTTCTGTTTAGTAGGGATCAATGGGGATAGCATTAAAGGCACTGAACGCCAACTGGATGGATTCTAAAGTAACGAACTTTGAATTGTATTGCTTAGGGTATGTATGTATACATTAGGGGTGATAAGTACACTGCGACCTATAGGATCTATTGTGTCCCCCCTTACTTGCCAAGTTCTGATGTTTTCTCAGATTTATAGCAGCTCTTCGAGTCCTATTTTCCTGAGGAAGTTTAGAACATCGTCGGGCTTCAAATCAGGTAGATCCCCCTCTTCTATTTCATGTGCTCCTAGGTATCTGGCCCTAGAATTCTGCAAGGCAGGGCATTCTGAGAGTATGTGTATTGAGGTTTCATCCTCTTCCTCACAGAATCTGCACTTTGCTTCATCTGCTAACCCTAGTTTCTTCATGTGGCTTTTTAACCAGCAATGCCCGGTTAGTATTCCCGTTAAAATTCGGAGCCTTTTTTTACTGAGGTTGAGGCAGCTAAGAGATCCCTTCTGGTCATAGTTCCCCAGTAGTATCTTAGATTACCTCAGTCCTTCCAGCTAATTCCAGTACTTGGATTTTTCCTTCTCCATTTCTTCCCTAAGTTTTCCTAAGATTACTCTACTGCTGATCCCACAGGATGGTTCTGGTCCCAAGTGTGGGGTTTCAGCTCCTTTTTTTTGCCAGCTTGTCTGCTGTTTCGTTGCCCTCTATTCGTATGTGTCCTGGGACCCACAGGAGGGTGACAGTTTGCCTAGGCAATCCCAAACCATCTTCGAACTGATTATACTTGAGCTCAGCGCTTTGATGGCTGCTTGACTATCCGACATGATCACAATCTCTTGTCTGCGGTAGTTTCTTCCATTATTGAATTCCACACATATTTCTATGGCGCGGACTTCTGCTTGAAAGATGCTCGGGTATGTGCCCAAGCTTTCTGAGTATTTGGCTCTCGGTTCCCTCGTTTAGCTTGGAACCGTCCGTATACCACTTTATGGTATTCTGGTTTAAATTCTGTATGGTGTCTTCATCCCATTCAAATTTATTATTCAACTTTGTGATGAATTTTCTCACAAAGTTGAATTTCTTTGGCATATCATCTTGGGGCAATTCCCAAGTTTGATCAAAATGAAGTGATCGAGGTTTTTCCCTGATAATTCCTTCTTTGATCATTCTATATATCGTTTTCTTCCTTACACTTTCTAACAGAATGTGCAGTGGGGTCAAGTTTAAAATTACCTCCATTGCAGCAGTGTGGCAAGTTCCCATTGTTCCAGTGATACATGAACAGGCTAGTCTCTGAATATTCGAGAGATTTTTCCTCGTCGTACTCAGATTAGCCTTTGCACCCCAAGCCACTGCCCCATACTGGTCTCACTATTGCTGTGTACCTACATCCATTGCAAAATAGGTGGGTTGCATCCCCAGTCATTCCCTGCAATGTTCCTGCACACCATGAGGCCTTGGTTGCTTTGTGTACTTCGTCTTCGTGTTTATTCCAGAGTAACCTGCTATCTAGGATTAGCCCTAGATATTTTACCTCTGTTTTCCACTCCCCTATTTTTATGATTTTTAGATTGGGTTCCTTTTTCCTTGTAAAGGCTACTAGTGTGGTTTTGGTGGGGTTGATGCTGAGTCCCAGGGTAACCGTCACGCTGCTTTGAGTGCCTGGACACAAGTAAATGGAAGGCACTGATAGAGCCAACAGTCTGGTATGTATTAAGTTAGGGGTGATAAGTACACTGCGATCTGGAGGATCTAATGTGCCCCCCTTTACTTGACTTTTCTAGTCCTATTTTCCTGAGAAAGTTTAGAATATCTTGCCCTTGAACTCTGCAAGTGTATTGAGGTTTCTACCTCTTCCTCACAGGATCTGCATTTTGCTTCATCTACTACCCTTGTTTCTTCATGGACAGGAACCTTTCTTTATCATTGCAAAAAGCACCAAAAAGCCAAGTGGACTAACAACTAACCTTAAACTGTAGGTATAAAATATATCCTGACAATTCCTAATTATTTTACAAACATCAAACATCTCAAAATAAACCTTCATCATCAAAAGGTCAAATTTCTTGTTTGGATCGTACAGTTTACCTACTAATTTTAAAAACGCTTCTATACAATTTAAAGAAGATTCTTGGCAAAATTGATGCCTTATTTCTATCAGATATTGCCAATATATTTGGGTTTCATTCCCCATGACTTCTACATGTCCAAAGGGAGAGCTTTGCTTCTATTGGAAATATTTTCCAAATGAGTATACCATAACTTTTATCCAGCAAAACCTCAAAAGTTTCTTCATAGAGAGCAGGCATTTAAAGTTCGTTCAGATTCCACATTTTGATAAAACTGGGTTGTAAAGTGATTGTTGAGTCTCTTTAGAGACTCTTCGTGTTTTCCTCTTACCAGTATAACCAGATCATCTGAGGAGGGTCGTTGCTTTGATCCAGTTACATATTGTAAGGGATATCCCTCTATATGCAGCAGATTCAAAGAGAAAATTTGTCGTCAGAAGGGTATCAACTTGTGTACCAAATTTAGTGTGTTTATCTTGTATAGATTTTAAATTATGAAGGGGTCAAAAGAAGCTCCTAAGACGGGTTGTTTGTTTATTTATTTAAACATTAATTGTTATAACTCTGATTCTGTGGAAGTCCATCTTATTAAGATAATTAGCTTTTTTAATTCGTTGACAGCTGTTAAAAAGGTAAGCCAATTTTTTTAATACATGTGGAGGTTTTGTTCAAAAGTTTAATTGTTTCATTTTCTTATTTATTTATTAAAATTGATTTGGTATTATAAATATAATCCTAGTAGTAAAACTCAAAGTCTATCCACAACATTTAATAGTAAGGTTCACAAATTTAATGCGACATGTTTCGGTCTTCAGACCATCATCAGGCTATATATATGATTAAAGTTAAAACAATTCAAATATGACAAATAATTACAAATAGAAGTAAAATTCAAAATTAAAGCAAAAAGTTAAAGGTACATGATATTGCAATAAGTAAAACTATGGCAAAACAGCAAGTCAAATATGTCACAAAATCAATATAAACTCACCTGTATGTGCAGATCGTAGAAATTGTAAAATAATTTAAATTTAAAACTTAAACATCCATGAATAAGTGAAGAATAATGGATGAATAAGAGAGTTATGATATAAAAAAAAAGAAGAGGAGAAAGGAACTTCTGAAGTTATTTCGCTAATCAGCGAAACGGCCGTCATTGTAATTTAAAACCGAATTTTTCAAATAAACTTGGAAGTTACGTTCAAACGAAGAGTTTTTTATTATTCTTAATAAGATGGACTTCCAAAAAGTAAGGGTTAGTAAAATAAATTCATAATAAAACAGATTTTAAAACTAATTGAGTTAGAAGAAATGATTTTTAAATTAAGTTTAGATTGATTTCAATTTATATCTGTACAAAAATTCAATTTTTTTAAAAACAAATTGTCATATTTTAGTATACATTTCAATGAATTATTTTTGACATTACCCTCAAAATATATAAATACCCCTTTTGTTTATTTATCTTCTGATGCGGTAAATTTTGCCATATAAAAAACATACGAGTATATTTCGACACTCGTCGAGAGAAAATACGATGGGGTCGGCTCTGGGTGGAGAGAGACCATTTAGGGTGAACATTAGCGAAGAAGGGATGAACATAAGCCATCCCGATGAAGTAGCGACGTACGTTTTTCGGCGATTTCGATTTTTACACCGTAGTAGATACAGCGCAGACCTAGTACGATGGTTCTCGAATAAATCAGTGAGGTTTGTTTCTGCCCGGGCCTTGCAAGACTTTGTACATTCTCTGTCAAATTCTCAGCTTTTAGGCAATTTTATATTCTTGTATTGCAAAAATATTTGCTTTTCAACTGTCGTGCATAGGCTGTGAGCTTCGTATGAGTTTCCGTGGGGATTGTTGAGTGTACTAGTGGTAGAATAGGATCAAAATTCGAAGTATTTTCTTTTATTACGGCGGTTTTTTTTGCATAGACCCGAGTATGGTTTTACAATATAAATGAGAGCTGGTTGCCGTAATCTTTAGTGTGTTGCTTTTCAGTGCATCGATTGCGAGCGGGCTTTTTCACTTAATGAATTGAAAATATGGAAAGTGGGGAATATAATAAAGCCATCGTTGGAATCCCGATCGTTTTGATGAAGGCAGGTTAAATAAGTAAGTAATTCTATTATGTACGTTATAGATTTTATTTTCAAAAAAATACAAATTTTAAAAATTATTTTTAATAATAAATATCGCGATTATATAAACAACTTTAAAAATTATAAACTAAATGTGTGTATTGCAAGAAAAATATCGCATGCATCAGATACTGTCAATATTATTTAATTTAAATCGTGTACTTACTATAAGTGTGGGTAGGATCAAAAAATGGTCCAAAGGAAACACAAAGTGAATCTCACAAATATTATATTCAATATTTTTTAATTGGTACAACCAGTTTCAGTCTTATAAGATCATCATCAAGCTGTAAAGATAGAATGCAAAAAGAAGACAATTATGAAAATTAAAAATTACAAACAAACAAAATGTAACTTCAATATGTCAATCTGACGATGCCAATTCTAGCGAAACAGCTGTTATTTTTTATTTATTTTTATTATTCTTATAATGAAAATTAATAATTATTAAGTAAAATCAAGTGAACAAGAAAAATCACTAAAAATTGTAAAAGAATATAAACCAACTTTTAGAAAATAATCTTAAATTCCTTACAAAATTTAAGTAATGAATAAAAACCTGAATTACAAATTTTAAATTAAATTAAATTAAATTACAATGAGTAATTAAATTAGATAGGTCATCCATTTCAAATAGAAAAGATCCAATGAAACGCCAAGTCAAAACCACAGACTTTTATTCAGGTAATATACAATTATTGCAACTAGTTTCGGTCTAAATTAGACAATCATCAGGCTGTAAAGAGCACAATAAATTGGTAAACAAGAAAAATTGGTGGTTGAAAAAGATGCAAAAACAGTTAATGGTGGTAAAAGATAATATTAAATAGATTAAACAGCTATACCAGAGATAATAATTTCAGTACAAGTGAGAATGTGTTAACTGAACAAAATTTTTTACAAATTATAAGAGTATCAAATTTATTTTCTCTTTTATGAACTACAATGATAAGCAAATCTTATATATAATACTATTGTGTAAGAGGATTATATCTTAAAAAGATCAATCAAAAAATTTATAGAATGAGTAATGTTAAAAAAAAATGAAAACTTGGGTACTCTGTGGAAAACATCAGGTACAATTTGGTACAAGGTTCAATATAATGAATTTTGTATTTTTTAAAATTTTTTAACAATTTTTAATAGTACTTTGTATAACAAAACTAGTACAAATGGGCACAGCGTTCAGAATAGCAAATTTTAAAAATTGGGGTGCTAACTTTATGCACATCAAATTACTTAGTTTTAACAGATATGAAAATCAAAGACATAATAATACATAATATCAAAACAAATTAAAAATTACCAGAACAAACAAATCAATAGTTATGAATATTTATTTTAATAAATAAATTCTAAAAGTTAGACCCATGTTTATACTCACATGGCCAAAATTCTTGGACCTCCTCGTAAATTTTAGAAATATTTAGCATGGCTTCTATTTATTTCACCAGTGCTGGGCATCTACAAAAGTAATTTCCTAATATTTTGGATACAAATTTTTCAAAAGTGGTTCAAATGGATTTAGCCTGTTTAAGTTATTGTTGTGAAACAAGGATAGCTCTAACCAGGCTGGAAAGATCACCAGACCACATGACAACTTATAGTAAGGGTCACTCAGGAATTAGAAATATGAAAGATGACATTCTAAAAATGCCAACAGATCACATGCTAACGAAATACAACTTGAACAGGAACGTCATTAAAGATCAAAAGGTCTAGAGAAGTACAAAACACGCCCTCTAAGTAGACCAAATGAATTGATATGGTGCACAGACGGATCAAAGAATGAGCTAGATACTGGAGTGGGAATATACAGCAAATCAGGCGGATACAAAGGTAGCTTCCCACTTGGCAAACACAACCATGTGTTTCAATCAGAAGTCTATGCTATACTTGCTTGTGCAAGAGAAAATAATATGAGAGCTTACAATAGAAGGCATATCAGAATCTACAGCGACAACCTAGCTGCCCTTAAAGCCTTGGAAAATGTCATCTAGGTTGATATGGGGTTACGGCGAAGAACTGAGAAGACTGACGATCCACAACACTGGATATCCAGGATATCGGGTCGCAGACAATGGGAAAGCTGGCGACCTAGCAAGGTGAGGATCGTCAACTCCACTTAACGAACCCATACCGGCCGTAGGCATTCTTAAATGCTCTATCAGGTCATGTTCAAAAGGGTGAGTTAAAAAGAAAATTCACTGGATGAAAAAGCCCAGACAAAAATTTATGGGAAGAAATTCATAAAAGAACCATCTGAATCGAGGAAAGACTAGGGATTGTTCGCTCATCAGTTATCCAAATAGTGAATTTGTACCAGGAAACTAACAGTGTTTACTGGAGACGTGGTATTGGACCTCCTAGGGTAATGAATGCAAGATAAGATCAGTACCACACTACGACAGAGATTTTTCAGATCCAATTTGCTATCGAGGACATTACTCAGAGTACCCAGGTTACTTCCTAGACACATTCCGCTGGTTTACAATGGGTAAAGGAACACAGAGACTGGATTTTAGCTCAATGTCCTTTTTTCGGACGAAACCAGGTTTGGTTTAGTCGGCGACATAGAGTTTGGAGAGGGTCAGCAGGAGAAGAAAGACTAACATTTGCAAGGGAAGTTGTTCCATATCAAGGAGGATCACTAATGTTTGTATTTTGTAATACAATTTTTGACTTATAATAATAGTGTCTTACGAGGTCTGGCCATTAAATAACGAGACTGCGCGCACAGATTGCGCGCGGAGATCGTCGTATGAGCATTCGGATGATTGCTGAGACTAAACGCCGATAAAGAAACTGTCAGAAAAATTTTACATGACGAATTGAATATGAAGAAAATCTGTGCGAAGTTCGTCCCAAAACATTTGACCCCTGATCAAAAGCTTATCCGTCAACAGATCTGCTCAGGTTTTCTTCAGAGGTTAGATGAAGAGCCTGAATTGATGGAAAATATCATCACTTGTAATGAAACCTGGATATTCCAATACGATGTTGAAACTAAGCAAGGATGTCGAAATCAAAATTTAAAGCCATGCTAATAGTTTTTTTCGACATCAACGGCATCGTGATGACTGAATGGGTTCCAGAGGGTCAAACTGTAAACCAAACTTACTATTTAATAATAATAATAAGCTTTATTGCCCAACAGTCACCCATTTACAGAGCAATACAAAAAAATGCTTAGTTCTTAACAGCGCTACATAAAAAATACAAAATAAATTCTTAAATAAAAAAAACATAAATATAAATATAAATTTAAATAAGTAACATTTGAACCCATCATAAAACTTGATTTAAAACAAATATATAACAAAGTTCTATAGATATTTATTGCATTTGTTTTTTAATTCAAATAACCTACAGTGGAAAACATCGCAAACACGGTTTAGTTTGTTGGCGTTTGTACACATCTGATGTATTGGAGATTTTCTTATTAAATTAGTACCTAGCTCTATTTCATAGAAAAGTATCACTATATCTAAAATTAAATCTGGGTACTAGAAAGCGTATTTGTGTTAGCAATATTGGACAGTCGACTTTACCTTTATACAAAAATATAACAAATGCCCCATTTCTACGCTTTTCCAATAAGACAAAATCAAATCGTTCCAATAGATCAAAGTAGCAGCAACCTTTTGGAGGATAGAAGTTATATTTTTTAAAGTTAATAAATTTTAAGAATTTCTTCTGGCCTTTTGCAATACATTGTTTATATTGCAAATATATAGTATTCCATATGATGCACCCATACTCAAGCTTTGATCTTACTAAAGTAATGAATATTGAGGTTAACACTGATATACTACTAAAGCCATTACAATTTCTATAAATAAAACCATGTATGCGACAAGCCTGACTAACGTGTGATTTTTGAACGTTAACTGACTATCAAAGTGCACACCTAAGTCTTTAATGGTATTCGGCCTATTTAGTAAAATATCATTTATTTTATAATCAAAAAGCACTGGATTATTTTTACGACAATAATTCATGATAATACACTTTGAAGTATTTGAATAAATTCCTCGAACACCATTCCTGAAGTATATTTAATTGATCCTTAACTTAATGCAATCTTCGACACCAGAGGTAGAAGTGTACAGTTTCAAATCATCAGCAAACATTAATTTGTTAAGTTCCAGAGATTCACACAAGTCGTTAATAAAAATTAAAAATAAAAGTGGTCCCAAATTAGAGCCTTGAGGTACACCACTGGTTACATAATAAGTATTATATACAAAGCCATTAAAATAAACATATTGACTGCTGTTCAATAAGGTAGCTTTTCAGAAGCATATACATTCCTTCATGAAATCCTAGAGATTCAATTTTCCTTAACAGTGACTGATCTTCTCAAACGCTTTGGAGAAATCTGTGTAAATTGCGTCCACCTGACCTTTGTTATCTAATGTTTCACATAAATATTAAGTAATTACAGATAAATTACTTACTGTCGATCTTGCATTAGTAAAACCATGTTGATGAATAGATATTAAGCTTTTAGTTGCCAAATAGATGCGACTGTAAATAATCGATTCAAAAACTTTTGAGATATTATTAATTTAATGTTGAAATAGGTCTATAATTTTCAACTTTGGGACGATCATGTTGTTTGTGGATAAGACACACTTTTGCTAATTTCCATTTGTTTGAAAAGACCGACGTTTTTATTATTGAATTAAAAATTATACTAAGAGGAAAAATTAATGATGACAAACAATCTTTTAAAAGGTATGAAGGAATCTCGGAAGGAATATTATCTGGACCAGATGTGAATTTATTTTTTAGTTTTCGTCCAGCCTCTTTAATTTCAATCTCCGAAATGGGTTCGCAGCTAATTTCTAATAACAAGTTTTTATCGAAATTGATTTCAAATAGTTCATTTTCTATTTCAGGTGTAGAATATACACCTTCAAAAAATCTCGCAAAGTTATTAACAATTTCTTGTGGTCTATTGTATTTCTCGTTATTAAAACTCATTGAACCTGGAATTCTGGATGTGTTATTTTTTTATGAATAAAGGACCAGAACGATTTTGGTTCATCCTTCAACCTATTTTGGATATTATTCAAATATGAAGTGTACGCCTCTCTAATTTTATTTTTAATTTCTTGTTTACATCTACCGAATTGCTGATAATAATTTATATTTTTTGTGGATTTAAATTTTTTATGCAACTTTGCTTTGGCAACGCTGCGAGAGCGAGTTCGTAAGAAACGGCCGGAGTTGTGGAAAAACAAATCGTGGATCTTGCACCAGGACAACGCACCTGCCCATAACGCGCTGTCTGTGAAGAGTTATTTAGCCGCTAGAGTCATTCCAGTGCTCGCCGTACTCGCCTGATTTAGCACCCTGTGACTTTTTCCTGTTTCCGAAGATCAAATCTGCCTTAAAAGGAACCCGGTTCGAGTCGATGGAAGGGGTGAAGCGAAATCGACGGAGCTCCTAAATGCTCTTACAAAAGAAGATTTCCAGCATTGCTTTGACCAATGGAAAAAACGAATGGAACGGTGTGTGGCGAGGGAAGGGGAATATATTGAAGGGAAGCATTCGATTGTAGAATAATTTTTAAAATAAAACTCTTTTTTATAAGCAGTCTCGTTATTTAATAGCCAGACCTCGTATTTATTTTGACAAAGAGGGGTCCAAGAATTTTGACGATGTTAGTATAAAAGACAGGTTTATTTCTGAGGAAGTGGTATTTGCTTATCCTCAATAGCTTTATCAAATAATTGCGTGGTCATTACACCTACAGCCAAACATCCAATGATTGATATCAAAACTACCATCGCAATCGCAATATTCTGAATCACTTATCACTTAAACTAATATAGATGGGATCTTTTTGTAACTTGTAGGTATATTTTAATTTTAGACACATTTATATTCCTTTCAATGTTTATTCTAAGTAACAGTCTATATATAGTGGATTTTTTTACCCCTGTTAAGTTTCAAGTTATTTCTCCTAAACCATCAACACTACTTCCATGTTTTGGAAATTTAATAGCTTTATAAACGTTGAGTATTGTAATTTTCTCGTTGATAGATAAAGCCAAATTAAATGCTCTTTTAACTGGGGAGAAACTGGATTCTATTTTTGTCAGTTTTAGAAAATTACATGCTGGTAATAAGAGGCCGCAACGTGACAAGTCTACAATTAGTTTCAAACTACTTAGATACCACTATATGGTTATACGTAAATCTATAAATATTAAACAGATACAATAGATTGAATAGTTTGAATAATTAAATATTTTAAATTTAAATGTTTTCTTAGTCAAAGGATTCTCACAAATGAAGGTATTTTTATTATATATAGTTAAATTATACAGTGCTTTTCAGATAAAAGTATCCACATTTAATAACTTTTGTAATACTGGTATTTAGGAAAAATCCAAAAACACGTCAATTTATGTTGGAAAAGCTACCCCTCAACCCTAGCAGCATCCCTTTTTTTAATTACTTCTCATATTTTTTATGTAAAATTTGGAAACTCTTCTTTGAGCTAATACTTGTAGGCTCGCTTGTAGGTTAAAGCGGTTAGTTTATGAGATAAACAATTTTTCTTTTAATAGCACAAATTTTACTTATTTTTTACTTTCACCTTATTTGCCTGTAATAAAATGGGTTGTACAACAGTTCAAACTCTTCAAAAAGCCAAACAACAAAAAACTCTACTTTTTATTAAAGTTTGACATTGTCAACTAGAATTTGTAGTCACTATTGATAGTGTACTTTCATTCATTATTTATTTTGATTCGCTGAAATGGTTAACTCTTTGCAAGAAAGAATTGGAATTGTAGGTTTATTACTACCAAAATAATAATTGTGCAAGAACTGCTGCTAGAATATTTAACGAATTACATGATGGAAGACATGCAACTCATAAGTATGCAATTCAACTGATGGAGAAATTTACCACAACAGGGTATGTTTGCAACAAAGTGCATAAGCGAGAGGGACTCGTAAATAACGAAGCAATCCAAGTGGCATTTTAGGGCAAATCAGCTTAGAGGCTCAACAACCCCAATCGTTGTCAACAATAAGTATAAATTAAGCTAAGGGTGCTTGTCGTGCAGCAGTATTACACTCTAAACAAACTACAGATTTAGAAGATCATGGATCTATTGCTATGGCACAATTCGGCAAAGACTTGTCAGATGCAATTTGCGATCAAGAAGTCCATTCAGAGTACCCAGGTTACTTCCCAGACACATTAAAAGGGGAAAAAAGACAGCTTGGCCAGATCTTACGTGGCTGAAGGAAGTAGTTGAAGATTTAAAAAGGACACGCATTGCAAGATGGCAGGATGTAATTGTGTGGAAAAATATAAGCTTAAATATATATAATAAAGGAAATATGGTAACTGATCGGCCCCTATTCAATGGATCTGCAAAACGAGTGTGCGAGCTTTACCTAAAACTGCTTATAAATGACTGAATTAATGCTAAAAAGACAGTGTACATTTTTTTTTAATTGCTACAAACCTCGGTTGGTAGGAACGGGTGGATGGATGATAAAACAACGCATAAAAACGCATTCTGAAATCGTTTAATGTCGAATGTCGACTATTCTGAAGCGTTTCTGAAGTGACACGTACACGGTAATGGGCCGTTAAATTCAGTATTGGGTTAGTAAAGACAAGATAACCTTTTTTAATGGGCCATGATGTTTGTTTGCGATGGTTTCTTGTTTCAGGAAACTATAAAAACGGGGAAAAAGTGCAACGGTCGTTAATTTAAATGCAGATCATTTTTATAGAAATAATTGTTTCTTCCGTTCGTCCTTTCTACAAAGAGTAGTACATTTACGGATAAGACATGCAGGATAATTTTAAATTTGTTTGATAGCTTGCCTTAACTAAAGTAGATTAGAACAAAAATATTTTACTGGAACACATACCATCTAAGACCTTATAAATGGTCTAGAGAGAGAAGGTCATAAATGATTATAGTTCTGTGATCTGTTTATAGTTTTAGCGGCGTTGTCAATGTTGTTCATTTTCTCTCAGTTACAATAATTTTGCGTTGTAAACGTTTATATACATGAATATAGTGTGTAAAAGCCGAAACACGTCAAATTTAAATTATAACTTGACATTATATAACTTGACATTTTTTTAACGTGAAAATGCAACCCCTACCTTCAACTCCCTTAGAATGACATGTACAACCCCCAATTTTTTAAATGGGAAGTATAGGCTTCTGATATATCATTTAAAAGGTCTCTTTTACCGAAATTCGCTACAATACAATCAAAAACTAAAATGTAATGCAAAGCGTAATAAAATGTAGAACACGAAAAAGAACTATGAATGTTAATGAAGTAGATGTTCAAAATGTTCTCCGCGAACGTCTTAGCAACATCCCAATCTCAAATAAAACTGTCTTCTAACATTATTTAACATATCAGGCGTGATCGACCTAATCGCAAGCGTTATTCGTTCTTTTAAGTCATTTAAATCGGAAGGTTTAGTTTTGTACACATGGCTCTTCACATATAAAAAGAAATCTAATAATGTAAGATTAGGTGATCGCGCTGGCCATTCAATCGATCCTCGCCTCCCTATCCACCGATTGGGAAATATTGTATCAAGGTACTGCCGGACATTAAGTTGGTTATGTGGTGGTGCTCCATCCTGCTGAAACCATATCGTATTCGCTGGAACTTGAGGGTTACCTGGATCAGGATATAAATTTGCCAACGTTGGAATGACATCATTTTGAAGTAGTGCCTCAATAAAAAAGGGACCAATGATATTGTTCCCTACAATCCCTGCCCAAACATTAACCTTTTGAGGGTATTGAGTGTGTTCTTCTCTCATCCAGTGTGGATTTTCCGTGGACCGGTAGCGGCAATTTTGCCGATTAGCATGACCGTTAAGTAAAAAAGTACACTCATCAGAAAACATAACGTCTTCTAATTTGATAATATTGTCATCCAACATGTCCATCATTTGCTCACAAAAAATGTTCTCCTATCAAAATCGTCTTCCATGAGCTCCTGAGTAGGTATCATCTTATACGGATGCAATTTATTTCCTTTTAATATGTTTGCTATCGATATATGGCTAGCATTGAATGTAGTGGATGCCTGTCTACTCGATGTATGTGGGTTTTCCTGAAACTCAAGCAACACATCTAATTTGAGTTCATCACTCAGTGCATTGGCAGCTGCTTTTTTTATCTGCCTTACATGACCAAACTCGCGAAACTGATTTTCTATTTTACTTATTGAAATTTCTCATGAAATGGGCGAGTTACTTCCTGTTGTGTTCGGATGTTATCTCCGTAACCAATCATTTGTAAAACTGTTATTTTATGCATTTCCGTTAATCTAACCATTTTTCAGAATTGAATTGAACAAACTTTATACTTAAATTACAACAATGACAACTTAAATAAAACAATTTACTACTGCTTGTTAAAATAGCGTTGCCACGGAAATTCTTTAAAGTTTTTTAATGGTTACCATCTAAAAACCACATTGCTATGGTTTTTGTTCACTTTCTCATTATCAAGACCTAAACGGGAAATAAGTTTTAAGTATATTGTAATAAGTTTCGAGTATATTTTAGCGAATTTCGGTAACAACATGATTTTAATTTTTTTTATGTTAATTTTTGCATCAAATTTAAAAACAATAACATTTTTGAATAGAGAATGAAGAGACCTTTTAAATGATATATCACAAGCCTATACTTCCCATTTAAAAAATTGGGGGTTGTACCTGTCATTCTAAGGGGGTTGAAGGTAGGGGTTGCATTTTCACGTTAAAGAATGTCAAGTTATAATTTAAATTTGACGTGTTTCGGGATTTCTTATAAATATGTACAGTAACCGAAATAATGAATTTATTCCATTTGGCTTTTACACACTGTATAAAATTATTTGCATTTATAGTAATGGAGATTGAAGTAAACATGCTTAGAATGTTATATTTATTACAAATTTGTTTTATTTCTTACATTAAATAAAACAGATAACAAACTTACTGCTATTCGGTTATGGTAATATTGAATGAACAAATTTTTTGTTGGAGCTGTAACGTTTGTCACTGCTTTATTAAAATAACTTTTTGAGCATATCTCTAATATATTTTAGAGTTTCCTAAAACGTAAAAGTTTCTACGGGGTGATAGCTTCATGTTTTCGATGTAGAAGCAATTCTTTCTTTTCCGTATGAAGTATCCGTCGTCCCAAATCCAAGCGGAAACAACAGTTGTGCATTACGTCCATACCCAGGACACCGTACATAAACAAGACTAGTAGAACAACTCACCCTTTGGCACTTTGATGTCGATGCTTCAAAGTAAAGCCGCTATCGTACGAAAACAAGCACGTGTCTCCTATTTACGTACATAAGCTGTGGGCCCGACAGTCCCCGAAATCGGTGACGGGGTAAGGAAGGAACGTTTATGGGCGTGCCCTAGAGTTGGAATTCTAGTCTTTGTTAATGTTCGGTGCCCAGGATAGCATCTTCATCGATATCAGCCATCAATATCGAATAAGAAAGACAAGTGGAACCAAACTGTACAGACACATTAACCTCTCCGTAGACTTTGGCAGGTTCCCCAGCAGCGGTGCGCAGTCTCCAACTGGTGGGCGACATCTTCCTGGCCACGTCAACTGTCGGCCGTACAACAGTTTTTGTAGCTCCAGTATCTACCAGCATGTTGTATATCTTTCTGTCAATTAGGCCTCCTTGGCCGTAGGAGGGGCTTTGCAATGGTTTGGGGTCGATGTCGCCCTCCAGGAGTCGACCCTTTTTAGTTTTCCTGCTGTTGGGAGACGGTAGCAGAAGATGTCTCTTTGCGTGAACATGAGTTTTTCACGTGCCCTAGTTCTCCACAATTCCACCATCGTATAGGTCGCCGTCTCTTTGTGGGTAATAATTTCATTAGCCTTTCCACTAATCCATCGACGTCGCTGGCGGGTGCTATCACGTTGTTGTCATCAGCAGTCATCTCCCTTATTCGTGCAACTCCCCGTGATGCTTCCGTTGCCGCTTCGAATTCAAGTGCAAGTGTAACTCGTCGACAAGGTCTTTTGGTCGGGCCAATCGCACAGCTCTTTGTAACTCCCATGCTAATCTTAGGAAACGGCCTTCATTATAATTTAAAACCTTATTTTTTCAAATAAACTTGGAAGTTACGTTTAAACGAAGAGTTTTTTATTATTCTTAATAAGATGGACTTCCAAAAAGTAAGGGTTAGTACAATAAATTTAATTAAAAGTTCCATATTTTTAGTATCCAATATCTATCATTCCACGCAACCCATAATACACCAATCTCATGGTGAGATTCTCACTGGGCCCTAAAAAATATTGGCACTGGTCTTTCGACCAAGTTAGCTAGATTTTTCCATTTATTCCAGCACTTATCAAATGTAACAAAGATATAAAACTCCAAATTGATTTATTGGTTATTGGCATACGAGTAGATTCCAAATAGTTGAAGTTAGAGGCACTACTTTGGACCATACAAATAAAGTTGAATGAAACAATTCACTGGATCATTTAAAAAATAGGTACTTCTTGAATTATCAGCAATATGTTCTTGAAAGGGCGAATATTTATATCCTTATCGGGACCTTCCGAGTTATGAGGATATTATAAATCTTATGTAAAGTATTTCAAAGTTGTCACGCATATCTGAAATAAGAACTGGCAACATTGTAGATTCATCGCTTTTTCTAAAATTTGTGACCATCTGATATCTAGACACAATTGTCAGAAATTTTTAATTTTTTTTAATGGCGGATTTTTGGTACTTTTAATTGCGATTTTCTCTTTCAAATATGCGTAATCTACGAATTTTTTCTCTGAAAATATTCTATAGCGATAGGGCTTTCTAATAAAAAAATTGTTGCAAAATTTCGTGGGCCGCAAAAGTCAACGGATCCCATTTTGTGAGTTCCCTAGACCGATGGTTGGGCCAGTCAGATACTGCCTTCCACCAGAAACTCTCTTGCGTGCAGGGGTCTCGGGGTTATTTTTTGCGACAGTTTTTATATAACTCATAAAGTCGGTGTCTAGTGCGAAGGCGGAGGGTCCAGATTTTTATTTGGGGCAGTTAAGTATTAACTTTAGATATATCTTTGTTTCGGTAAATTTAAATTCAGAAGATATGATATCGCCTACAGGTGATGTTAGTAGCGAATTTTGCAATAAAGATTTACACATTCAGTGTCAGAGGGTTATTTTAAATATGTATTAGTGTTTGAAAAATAAAGATAATAAAAAATCAGATGCGGTTATAATAAAGCGAATCAATACCTTAACTAAAATTTCTATTTACACTATTTCTCGGGTTATTAAGCGTGGTGAAGTTATAGATCATTCGCGGAAAAACAAAAAAACAAAATTTGCAAATGTTGACGGTTTTGTACCAAATGCGTTACTACTGTCTGCGAAAAAATTAAGCAATGTTCAGCCGACTATCATGAGGATATGACTGCAGATTTATTCGAAAAATGGTTTCAAGAGCAGCTTCTTCCTAACTTTTCTCCAAATTCAGTAGTCGTTGTGAACAATGCTTCCTAACATTCGTGGATATTAAATAAAATTCCAAATTCTAGTTCAAAGAAGGCAGATACACTCTTACGATTACCTCAAAAGCGGGACAGACGCATTTTCTATAAGTAGTTATGCAGGTTTTGTACATTTATAGGGAATGTATCTGACTAAGTGAGTTCTACTGGATTTTAGCTAATTTCCTGTAATATTTTTTCTTATAAAGGTATTTAACAATTTTTAAAAACTGCAATCCTTTTTTTCCTGTACGCCTATGGAGACAATGTTCCGACAAAGGATAATTTGCCGTCAGGCGGTACCCTTTGTAGCAACTTATTTTAGTTATACTATAATTTTTTTATTTATACGACAATTATTTTTTTTAAGCAACAGCACCAGCATTGATTCGCGTACATAACAACACACAATCCTTTGATACGATCTATTTTCAAAGACCCTTAATACGTTTGCAAATACCTTCGGTGACCGAGCACTTTTTCTTCCATGTTTGTAATTGTCGCATTAAATCTGAACTTATCGACCATCTAATATAACCTCCAATATATGTCTCAACCTCATTTCGCTGCTGTAATCCGCTTAAGGCTTCCATGACACCGATTAACTTATGTAGCATAAAAAAGAGTATGCGATTACTGAAATCAATAAAAGTGAAGGATGAAATCTGAAAGCTGGCTTAGAGATTTCCATTGTGTCTACTTTATTATATTTTATTAGAAAATATATGAAGTGTTTCAGGAAAATTCCAACCTTTCGCTGCTTCTATTTTGATATTAAATCAAATAGCGTGACAGAGTGGAATATTCGATCTATAGTTTGCGGATTTGTTCTGCTACCACTTGCATGCTTAGTAATCCATGGTTTTTAATAATATTGTTATGCAGGTATTATTTAATCTGTGTACACTGTTAAAATTATAATAATGTCGTTTCTGTGGGGCCTGCTCTATACGGTTTTTAATTTCTTTATCTGATGTCCAATCTTCTAACAGCCATGTACACAGGCATCTGAATTTGCTTACCAACGATATTTAACAGTTACCTACTGTAGATCTTCCAACGGATGTTGTTCAATAACTTTTATATCCATTTCTACATCTTCTAAGGCAACACGAAACCTCCCTCCGAATACAGATTGTCCTTGTCTCACACGTCTTTTAATCTGTAAAGTATTGGACAAATCAATCACTTCCTAACTTTACTTGTGCCGTTTTGGTTCCAGTATAAGTCTAGAAAGCAACGGATTCCTTTTTGATCCAAGTCCAGCTTCTCAAGAAGTTTTATTAACTTATGTTGTACCCGTTCATAGTCTATGAAGCATAGACATACATCCTTTCTCTGGTCATAGTATTTTTGGACTGGCACCTGTGTTGCAACTAATGCTACTCTTGCTTATCTCGTCTATTTCTTTCACATTTATTGTGTATCCTTCGATGTATTATTTTTAAGAAAAGTTTTAGAGTATGACTCGTTAAGCTGATTAGTCTGCGTTCTGTAACATTACCTGTTAACATTTTAAGCACCTGGTATCCTAAATATTAAATTCAATTAGTACCGCTAGCTCCATCTTTCCTAAAAATTTTTAATAATAAAATAATGAATACGGTCTCTATAATTATAATTGGAAGTAGCTACGCTACGAGGTGTACTAATGAGTTGGCATTATCGAATTCAAGAGGTTTTAATAATTATTCCCAGTCTCATTTCTTCTATTGGTTTACTGTCGTATACAGTTGGAATATAATACAGTAAACTAGAAGCATCTCTTTAATTTGAAGACTCAGTAAACTTGAACAGCCTGTAAACTTTAAGCTCTCGCATGCACATTTTTAACTGGATCATCTATACAACTGGGGCAGATCATCCCTCCACTCGTGATCTTCCATAATCATTTGGAACCACCTAGACAGTGCCGTAGCGACCCCAAGGTGCGGCGAAGGATCGTCCACTATAGTTAACAGATAAGTTTATTGTGGTATATTAAGTTTACTGTTCCCATATTTTTTTTCTCTTTTATCTCCGTTTATATCTATCTATATCGTCAACTGTATTAGAATAAGTATTTTTAAAGAACTGTTTGCGGATTATTTTTTTGTAACGTATTCTCAACTTCATTCATTTTAGCACCAAGGAAATCTATTTATCTTTTATCTGTTTGTACATTTTCATATCATTTTTTTATCTTCATAGACAGTTTTTTCTGACATCTTTCTGTCATCTAATGATACTTATTTAAATAACTCAGCTTAAAACAACTTTCTTCAGTAGTATCATAAAGAATAAAAAGATTTCAGTGGCGCCCTTATAATTTCTTAAAGAAACAAATATTGTACTATAGTCAGAGCTAATGAACTTACTCACCCCTAGCCGAGGTATTTAACTATCATAATTTTTGCTGTGATAAACAATTATAAATTTTGTTAATTATTGAAATATCTTTTACAATTAATTAAAGACGAAATTAAGATTAATGGTTGTTTTATTGTAAATTACATTTTTTTCTCTTGGTAAATTGTTAATTTTTTTAAAAAGTTAACTAAATTTTTATAAATTCACTCTTAACATGTAAATCATATCACAAATTGACGCTCAACGTCATAATATGGTTACAGTTCTTGTGTTTGATTTTTTAGGCAAGTGGGAAGAAAGCTGAGCACAGCCATTGTTTGGGAAATTTTTCATCCAGGAGTTTAAATATTTCTGCCGAGATTTCATCTGGTCCAGCTGCTTTGTTGATTATGTTATGGACAGCTCTTTCGATTTCCTCTTTTGTGGTTGATGGACCAGTCGGATAATCTCCTGAATCAATCTCACTTGGTGGTCTGTTGTCTTGAAAACGTTCTCCTATTTAATTCTCCCATAGGCTGATTTTTTCGAACCGATGCTTTCATAGCCGCTTGGACTGTGTAGCTTGTCCTCTGGTCAATCTTGGGAGCCTGGCAAGTTGCCTTTAGATGCCACGCTTTTGACCATTTGACCCAGTCATCATGCCACCGATCCATATGTTGGGTCTGATGACCTGGTATATAGCCACAATATAATCTTTTTTGATTGTAGCCTCCAGTTTTTCCGCACATTCTTCTGCACAGATTGGGTAAGCGTTATCGTACCTTTTTGTAATGTTTTATGTAGGTGGTGATTCCATGTTAGCTTTTGGTCAAATTTAACCCCTAAGTGTTTAACCTCTTGTGCAATTGGAATTTCCACCCCATTAAGAACTGGTGACTTTAGTCCTGTCAGTATTGTCGACGACGAAGTCGGTCGCCATCACGTTTTCTATTGGAATGTAATTCAATGTCCGTTGGGGCATATAGCCCAGGAAGTAGTTGTTTTTCCATAGAAAACGGTCTATTTTTCAGTGTTATTATTGACTGCACCTTATCTGAAATTATTTTCAGTATGTATTTGTTTATCTTAGATTGCTTCAGGTAGCTTAACCGCAGTCAACCATTTTTCTTGAAAAACACTATACCTGCGAACAGAAAACATTTTCTTAACAATTAAATAGAATGCCGCATTAGAAGTAACCCGTACAATGCCCCGGTCCCACCCACCTACCTTATGTTGTTAAAATTAACAAGCTGTATGTTGTCGTTGATTTCGGGCAAAGAAAGAAATGCAAGAAGGGGAATATTTTCAAAATGTTTCGAGGAATGATTTACGACTACATAATTTACAAAGTTATTTACCACAATAGAGGGATCTGGCAAGTTTCCAGGTCATACCGTGACGACTTAAATAGAAAAAGGGAATTTTTGTCGTCTAGAAGATGCCATATATACATTAATTTCTTTATATTAACTTGTTTAACTTTTTCCTCGGTTCAGCAATGTTTCTCTTGACGCAAATATATCGTGTAAAGTGTGTTTTTTTTTATTTAAAATAATCCGCGCTTCCGAGATATGGTTCTACTCGTAATATTGTCGCGAAACGAGGATGGCCAGTGGCGTAGGTAATCGTTTCATACGTTTGGTAAATAGTTTTAATCGCATTTATTGTTCGCAAAACAAAAGAAGAGTTTGAACCATTTTAAGAGCTTCTAAGGTATCTGTCCCAAATTTAGTTGTTGAATGTTTTGATAAGAATTGGTACCCTATTAAAGACGAGTGGTCAATGTCAAAAAAAATCATGAAATATTCTTTTGAAAATACTGCAAACAATCGTATACAATCGAGAAACTCCATATTTAAGTCCGTTATATCAAAAAACAGCCTCGACGTTTAATTAATTTTTAAGGCCGTGTAAAGCTCAATGCGAAAAAGATACCATTTGTATCTGTATTTGTAATTCCGAAAGGGTGGGTCGCCCTGTTTAAAGTAGGTGATAACGTCGCCAGTAGGCAACTCCCTTCTCCCTCCATCTTGGCATGTGTTAGCCAGTTCTCGCCGAATACAGAAAGTCTTATTAGAGAGGTTACCGGACAATCACAAAGGACGTGCTCGACTGTCACATCCTCTGCTTAGTGGGGTGTCAGATATACCCAACTTGTTCAGACGTTTTCGTAAATGACAATGGCCAGTAAGTATACCTGTAACCAAAGGCAGGTCCTTTCTGGTCTTGACCACGTATTTCTTGGCTGCACTGCTATTTGGATACTTCAAAAGTTTCTTGGAAAATCTGCAACCTTTGTCTACGTTCCATCTTCCCTTGAAATTGTCAAAAGAGCGTTCCTTTACTAGGTCAACCACCGCTGATGCCGGCAAGGTGACAAGACTTCCAGGTCCCAAGATCCTTTGGGAGGTATCTTTCCTAGCCAACGAGTCAGCTATGCGGTTGTCTTTTTAAATTCCATGCCCTTTGATCCAGCCTAGAGAAGGAGAGACCAAGGTGTTTCAATGTAAGCATCTACATATTAAGTTTGGTTCCTAGGAAAAAAAACTATTACAAGCAATATCAGATTTGACCTAGTTTACATAGAGAATCAGGGCTATTACAGCTAATATAGAAAGAGAGTCGGTGGCCGTGACCGCAGCGAATGAATATCCTCAAGAAGGACATGGACGTTGGTCGTCGATGACCTTCTGCATAACTCTGGTTTTACGATTGAAGGGTATGCAGCTGACCTGGTCGTAACTATTAGGGGCAAGCAAACTGAATCCAAGTTACCCTAAACATGATAGAGAATTGGTGCCAGAAGGAAGACCTTAAGGTTAATCCAGGCAAAATAATTTTGATACCGTTCACCAGGAGACCCAGATACTCTCTCACCGCTCCAACCATGAAAAATATCGAACTAAAATTTTCCAAGGAAGTGATCTAGGAGTGATCCTGGATCAAAAACTAACTTGGAACAATCATTTGCAAATAGTGATGAGCGAGACTGGTCTTGGTCTTGCAGAAAATGCAAGACCAAGACCAAGACCAACTTCAGGCTGCAAGAACAAGACCAAGACCTAGCAGTGCAAGACTTATGCAAGACCAAGACTTAGCATTGCAAGATATACGCAAGACCAAGACCAAGCCTGCAAGAGTCTTGTGGTCTTGCGTCTTTTAAATATATAAACCGAAAAATAAAGCAGCCATGGATTATTTTAAACTCTAAAGCTTTGGTTTCCAAGGATAGCGGTGCCGCAATAAAGCGGCCGTAATTTGACGACCGTTCAAGACGGCCGCTATCGGTGAGCACAGATGTAAAGTAAGAGTTTATCGTTATTGACCGTTATTTATCTTGGCAAAAATGGCACGTGATTATTTGTCTGGTTACTGTGTATCAATTGTTGGGCAACGAAACTAAAATAGATTTTACCGATATCTATTCGAAGCATTTATCCTATTTTTGTTTTTCATTATTTGAATCAAAAGAAAAAAATATTTTGTAATATTTATACATATAGTAGGTACTTTTTTCTAACAGTTGTGAAAACTTAGTATTTAGTTGTTAAAATATATCTTTCTAAAATATTGACATAAGCTCTATTATTGGTAATGTATTCTACCTATTGTTTTTATTCATCAACACCAAACATAGTTTTAGTTTATTTCAAATCCCAGCTAATAGGCCTGCAAAGAATAATTTTTTATAGAGAGACGCAAAATTCAGTGACTTTAATATTCAAATATATTTTCAAACTCATAAATAAAATAATTAAATGTTAGATTTCACGTCTGATTCTATATATTATTATTATTGACGCATTATAAAACTATATTCTATAAAAATTGTCAAAATAAATAAAAAATAAAAAAAAAATTTCTACAAGCATGCGTAAAACAACATTTTAATTCAGACTATATCTCTTTCCCGCAAGCATTTTTTTTATTAATTAGAGATGTTTTCCGATAACCTTTTTGACAAATTATTGTATTATTATCTTTATCTTGTTGGACTACATACAAATAGTAAAAAAATTAAGATTATTTTACATGAAAATAGGGATTTTTAAAATGTTTGTTTTTAAAAAAAATCATAATTTATTAAATCACCCCTGTAAACCTTACTCAAAGCAACAACAAACTCACCTGTATAAGTAGGGTTGCTATAGCTACAATCGTGTATTTATTGACACTATGAAAGATTTAATTGTCACAATCGCATCTTTTCAAGTATCTAAATAATTTTCGAGGTGATTTTGCTTTTAAACAAAATATTGATCCTAACTCTTGCGGAAATTAACTTTTCCGCAGTTGTTGTAATAACTATTTCATACTTGATTTATCGCTACAATGTAATATAAAGAAAACAAAATTTTTATAGTGAAAAATACTATCCCTTTCATTTAATCTTTCTTTACTTGTAATGATTTTAAAAACTATTTTTCTTTTTTTTTGTAAAAATGGACCCCAGTAAATCTAAAAAAAAGTGCAAGACTTGCAAGAGTCTTGGTGCAAGACCAAGACCAAGACCAAGACTGGACCCTGCAAGAACAAGACCAAGACTGCTTACTTGACTGCAAGACCAAGACCAAGACCTTGTATGCAAGACCAAGACCAAGACTAACTCGGTCTTGGTCTTGGTCTTGCATTTGCTCATCACTATTTGCAAAACAATTTAACAAAAGCTTTAGTGGCGAGCTGGACTTGTCGCAGGACATTTGGGAAGACTTGGGACTTGAAACCGAAAGTTACCTTCTGGATTATCAAGTCCATGTTTCATTAATGTGGTGGCCAAAAATTGGCAAATCAACGCCTTGTGCTAAGTTGCAGAAAGTACAAAGGCTGGCTTATCTGGGAATTACAGGGGCAATGACAACCTGCCCCCAGGTCTACCTCTGCTGCAATATTGCAGCTGCAGCTGGTTCTTTACGACCGCAACGCACAAAAAACATGGTGGTTTGGTCGGTCATCTAAGGAACCTGGGAAAATTTCACTAGCATCCTTAAACAAACCATTAGAGCCTATGCCAGTTAAGTTTGACTATAAGACACGGTTATAAGAAAGTAAAGAAGTCGAACCAGAGATGGCAGAGGGCTCACTAATGTGGTACAAAGATGAGTCCAAGATATATGATAGGGTTGGAATGAGACCGATTTTTCGGTCTGAATGCTTTGGTAATGCCGCAACTATCTTTCAGGCGGAGATATATACTATAGTATTCAGAAGTGTATCCGTAGAGGCACCCTAAGAGCAAATATCTATATTCTTACAGTCAGGCAGCTTTAAAGGCTTTGAGTTCTTTTACTTATGAGTCAAAACTAGTCTGGGACTGTAAACAATCCCTTAAGAAACTGAAACAATACTCTTACTTAATTTATTCTAATTTAATTAAAAAAAATAATGTTGAGAGGGTAGGTTCTTCCCTAACTGTCTTGATAGTTGGAGATAACACTCAGGACTTGGTTATCTGATAAGATGTTGAATAATAAAAAAATATACGTTAAACCGACAAAAAAAAGACAATTTTAGGGCGCGACTAATTTTCTTTCCTAAAAGAAAATTAGAAGAAAAATCAACTATCTAAAACAGCTAACCTTTAATTGTTGTTATTAAGAATATCTGAAATGGTCAGAGATTAAATGTTCTAAAGTTTCTGTGTATCAAATAAAACTTCGTAAATTATAAGAAAATGCAAATTTAATAAAACAATGTAGTATTGGAGTCACAAATATACGCAATAAAAAAAATTATGGTTAGCAGAATAGTACTTACAAAAAAATATTATAATAAACAAAAAGGACTAGTTTACATGTTCAAAAAAAAACCTGATATGGTAACCACTTTCTTCAGTTCGTCTGGTAGTGATGTAGTAGGAGCAGCTAAAGAGATTCTACACCTCTAACCTTGAAGACTAATAGAAAGAAATGTCCAACGTTCTGAACTAAAGCCGGAACTGAAGGTTGTTGTTTCCACAGGTAAAAACCAGGTTACTTAAATCACCATGAAGTGTGTTAGATACCCAGGAACTGTTTCTCCAAAAAAAAATGAACCTCTAGAAACTAGGCCTTAGAAACTGTGCTGATATCTCCCGCAGAAACTGTGCAATAGTCTACGATAAAGTTACTCAAACCAGCACTCCAATTTTCACGATAAAGATAATTTAAATTTGCATATTTAACTACTGCATAGTTTCACGTAAACTATTTCAACGACAATCATGCCAAAATTGCCACCATGCCGATATCCTACCTCGTTTATAACCGTAGCTACCAATGTTTGAGTTGCGCAGTAACAAAGACTATATTCCAACAAGAAAATTTTTTGAAAAATAATTCGTTTTATTTCCGATAGTAAACCGTACTGGTTGGACCAATAGTAAATTACTCCACAAATCTAGATATTGATTAATTTGTTAACTAAAAATGGTTTTTGAAATGATAACTGTAAAGTTACCGTTTCAAAACTGGCAACAAGGACACCTTAAGCTGATAGACTCGCAAAGGAAGGGGCTAGTAGCTAGTACCCCTTTCCTTGGTCCGGAGCCCTTCTGTGGTCTCACAAAAAGCCACATCAAAAAGGAACTCCGTTCCTGGAAAGAGGATCTACTACAATTTACTGGCATATCACCCAGGACTCAGGCAAGCTAAAAGGTTTGTAGACATATTACCTTAAAAAGCAAGATGCCTTCTCGAAATGAGTAAAAAAAATACAATTGACCGTAGGACTTCTCCCTGGACACTGTCCTTTGAGGTTTCACTGCCAAAGAAACGGCGGAACATACAGTGTGTAAAAACCAAATGGAATAAATTCATTATTTCGGTTACTGTACATATTTATAAAAAATCCCGAAACACGTCAAATTTAAATTATAACTTGACATTCTTTAACGTGAAAATGCAACCCCTACCTTCAACCCCCTTAGAATGACAGGTACAACTCCCAATTTTTTAAATGGGAAGTATAGGCTTGTGATATATCATTTGAAAGGTCTCTTCATTCTCTATTCAAAAATGTTATTGTTTTTAAATTTAATGCAAAAATTAACAACAAAAAAATTAATATCATTTTGTTACTGAAATTCGCTAAAATATACTCTAAACTTATTACAATATACTTAAAACTTATTTCCTGTTTAGGTCTTGATAATGAGAAAGTGAACAAAAACCATAGCAATGTGGTTTTTAGATGGTAACCATTAAAAAACTTTAAAGAATTTCTGTGGCAAGGCTATTTTAACAAGCAGTAGTAAATTGTTTTATTTAAGTTGTCATTGTTTGTAATATTATTTGTGCGTTGGGCGACAATTTGTAATATTATTTGTGCGTTGGGCGACAATTTGTAATATGATTTACCTGTTGATAGTGAATTTATAAAACTATTTAGTTAATTTTTTTGAAAAAATAACAATATACCAAAAGAAAAAATGTAATTTACAATAAAACAAACATTAAGCTTAATTTCGTCTTTAATTAGTTGTAAAAGATACTTCAATAATTAACAGAATTTATAAATGTTTATCACACAAAAATTATGATAGTTAAATACCTCGGCTAGGGGTGAGTAAGTTCATTAGCTCTGACTATTGTACAATATTTGTTTCTTTAAGATATTATAAGGGCGCCACTGAAATCTTTTTATTTTTTATGATACTACTGAAGAAAGTTGTTTTAAGCTGAGTTATTTAAATAAGTATCATAAGATGACAGAAAGATGTCAGAAAAAACTGTCTATGAAGATAAAAAAATGATTTGAAAATGTACAAACATATAAAAGATAATAAGATTTCCTTGGTGCTGAAATTAATGAGATAGAGAATACGTTACAACAAAATAATCCGCAAACAATTCTTTAAAAATACTTATGCTAATACAGTTGACGATATAGATAGATATACACGGAAATAAAAGAGAAAAAATATGGGAACAGTAAACTTGATAGATCACAATAAACTTATCTGTTACGATAGTGGACGATCCTTCGCCGCACCTTGGGGTCGCTACGGCACTGTCTAGGTGGTTCCAAATGATAATGGAAGATCACTAGTGGAGGGATGATCTGCCCCAGTTGTAGAGATAATCCAGTTAAGAATGTACATACGAGACTTAAAGTTTATAAGCTGTTCAAGTTTACGGAATCTCCAAATTCAAAAGATGCTTCTGGTTAACAGAATCTTCAAATTAAACAGTTGCCTCTAGTTTACTAAAGAGTTGCCTCTAGTTTACTGTTTTATATTCCAACTTTCTGAAAATTAGCAGTGTCAAACACGTGTTACATTTACTTTTCTGGCACAAAAAGTACAAATCAGCATAGTTCGAAATCTACAGTTAGAACGTATTTTAATAGATTACAAAAGATACATTTTTACATTAAATTTACTTTTTAATAATCTTACACACTAATCAAAATTCCAGAAATGTACTTTTACAAGCCTTTTATAAAAAATTATCATTAATACTTTTAATTACCATAAAAAGATTCTTTGAATAATAATGAAATATGTTGAAATTCTCATCTGATATAATAAAATATAATATAACTTTCGATATTTTATAAATATCTTAACAAAAAGGAATTATAAAATTGGAAAAAAAAACATACCTGTATATGACAGTAAATCAATAGAAGAAATGAGACTGGAATAATTATTAAAACTTCTTGAACTCGATAATGCCAACTCATTAGTACACCTCGTAGCGTAGCTACTTTGAACTTCCAATTATAATTATAGAGACCGTATTCATTATTTTATTATTAAAAATGTTTTATGACAAATGGAGCTAGCGGTACTAATATTTAGGATACCAGGTGCTTAAAATGTTAACAGGTACTGTTACATGTTGTAATTTAAGTATAAAGATTGTTCAATTCAATTCTGAAAAATGGTTAGATTAACGGATGCATAAAATAACAGTTTTACAAATGATTGGTTACGGAGATAACATCCGAACACAACAGGAAGTAACTCGCCTATTTTATAGAATGATCAAGGAAGGAATTATCAGGGAAAAACCCCGATCACTTCATTTTGATCAAACTTGGGAAATGCCCCAAGATGATATGCCAAAGAAATTCAACTTTGTGAGAAAATTCATCACAAGGTTGAGAATTTAAATCAGAATACCATAAAGTGGTATACGGACGGTTCCAAGCTAGACGAGGGAACTGGGATAGGAGTTTTTGGACCGAGAGCCAAATACTCAGAAAGCTTGGGCACATACCCGAGCATCTTTCAAGCAGAAGTCCGCGCCATCGAAAGATGTGTGGAATTCAATATTGGAAGAAACTACCGCAGACAAGAGATTGTGATCATGTCGGATAGTCAAGCAGCCATCAAAGCGCTGAGTTCAAATATAATCAGTTCGAAGATGGTTTGGGAATGCCTAGGCAAACTAAATGAACTGGGCCAGAAGAACACTGTCACCCTCCTATGGGTCCCGGGACACATAGGAATAGAGGGGAACGAAACAGCAGATAAGCTGGCAAAAAAAGGAGCTGAAACCCCACATTTGGGACCAGAACCATCTTGTGGGATCAGCAGTAAAGTAATCTTAGGAAAACTAAGGGAAGAAATGGAGAAAGAAAAATCCAAGTACTGGAATCAGCTGGAAGGACTGAGGCAATCTAAGATACTACTGGGGAACTATGACCAGAAGAGATCTCTTAGCTGCCTCAACCTCAGTAAAAAAAAGCTCCGAATTTTAACGGGAATATTAACCGGGCATTGCCGGTTAAGAAGCCGCATGAAGAAACTAGGGTTAGCAGATGAAGCAAAATGCAGATTCTGTGAGGAAGAGGATGAAACCTCAATACACATACTCGCAGAATGCCCTGCTTTGCAAAATTCTAAGGCTAGATACCTAGGAGGACATGGAATAGAGGAAGGGGATCTACCTGACTTGAAGCCCGACGATGTCCTAAACTTCCTCAGGAAAATAGGACTCGAAGAGCTGCTATAAGTCTGAGAAAATATCAGAACATGGCAAGTAAGGGGGAACACAATAGATCCTATAGGTCGCAGTGTAATTATCACCCCTAACTTATACATATATATACATACATAACTCGCCTATTTCATGAGAAATTTCCTAATTTACCGCCTATATCCCAAGGAACAATAAGTAAAACAGAAAAGCAGTTTCGCGAGTTTGGTAAGGCAGATAACAAAAGCAGCTGCCAATGCACTGAGTGATGAACTCAAATTAGATGTGTTGCTTGAGTTTCAGGAAAACCCACATACATCGAGTAGACAGGCATCCACTACATTCAATGCTAGCCATACATCGATAGCAAACATATTAAAAGAAAAGATACCTACTCAGGAGCTCATGGAAGACGATTTTGATAGGAGAACTTTTTTTTGTGAGCAAATGATGGACATGTTGGATAAAAATATTATCCAATTAGAAGACGTTATGTTTTCTGATGAGTGTACTTTTTTACTTAACGGTCATGCTAATCGGCAAAATTGCCGCTACTGGTCCACGGAAAATCCTCACTGGATGAGAGAAGAACACACTCAATACCCTCAAAAGGTTAATGTTTGGGCAGGGATTGTAGGGAACAATATCATTGGTCCCTTTTTTATTGAGGACACCTTGAATGGCAACAATTATTTGGCACTACTTCAAAATGATGTCATTCCAACGTTGGCAAATTTATATCCTGATCTAGGTAACCCTCAAGTTCCAGCGAATACGATATGGTTTCAGCAGGATGGAGCACCACCACATTACCAACTTAATGTCCGGCAGTACCTCGATCCAATATTTCCCAATCGTTGGATAGGGAGGCGAGGATCGATTAAATGGCCAGCGCGATCACCTGATCTTACATTATTAGATTTCTTTTTATGGGGATATGTGAAGAGCCATGTGTACAAAACTAAACCTTCTGATTTAAATGACTTAAAAGAACGAATAACGCTTGCGATTAGGTCGATCACGCTTGATATGTTAAATAATGTTAGAAGACAGTTTTATTTGAGATTAGGATGTTGCCAAGACGTTCGCGGAGAAAATTTTTAACATCTACTTCATTAACATTCATAGTTCTTTTTCGTGTTCTACATTTTATTATGTTTTGCATTACATTTTGGTTTTTGATTGTGTTGTAGCAATTTTCGGTAACAACATGATATTAATTTTTTTTATGTTAATTTTTGCAGGAGTTGCTCTGACTCCTTATGAAATTTCGTTTTCAAAACTGACAAACGTCAAATTAAAATTAAATGACAGTTCCTGTCCATATCGCTTAGAATAGCTTATTTCTATGATCGGGTGTTGCTGAAAATAATATAGATATTATTATAAGCTCGAAGAAAAACAGTATTACATGACTCGGCGCCATTATTTATACACTTTACACAAAACCGCCCTTTCAGTAACCAACGCTTGTAATATCCACTTCTAATTAACTCATTTCGAAAATCCCACGAGTGTTTCTTATTTGGGGGTACAACCCATTATCAAATTAGGAAAGCGTACAGGCAACGTTTCACGATTTGATATTTCGATATGAGTAACAAACACACAATTAATAATTTTATTGGGAGTAATAATGCGACCTTCTCGAAATTTATAGCCCGGTCAATCTACACACCGAACGCTACGTAAATTACCATCAAGCTGAAAGTGAGTAAAACTGTTCAAAATACAATTAAAAACAACTTTTTCAAATTTCCCATTGTTACGATCATGGGGAAAAAATTGACTCAAGGTCATAGGTTTTCCGCGATTTTTTTGCAAAACGGCAAGTTTTATTGTAAAATTACCTCAGACCAAATTTGTAGATCAAAAATGTATCTACAACAAAAAGCTATCACTATTGAGATAAAATGATTCAAAAAGTTGTAAGCATCATTTACCATAAGGAACAAGTTTCCACGCCACCTCTGAGGTAGTAGTTTCTCCTTAGGTCTATTCCTCAATTTGATGGAATTGATAAAAGCCATGGAAATTAAAAAAATAGTAGTCTTCAATGATTTTCTGTTTGATTTTTTCCTTCTTCATCTTGAGTGCAAGTGAAATGCGTCAGAAGCTTGGTATCTGATGTTTGATATTCAGTACCAAAAGAATACTCTACTGTTGGTGATTCAACATTAGATCACGACCGGCCTTAACAACAGTTTTTACCCTCGGTCTCTGAAGAAGATAACTTGGTTATCGAAACGCGCGTCAGGCATATAAAAGTGTGTGTTGATGTAGTGGTAGTGTAAACGGTCTCGGTATCAGTTTCGCCAACGGTTCCAGATTCAACTTTTTAACAGTTTTTCTGATGAAGATGGGAGTAAAGTCTGGATTGGTTCCAATGCATTATGGAGCAACTTCCAACCCCAATCTGTTGGGTATAGCTGATAACCAAGATACGTTTGAACTTGACAATATACTCGAAAAAATGCTGATAAGCAACGACTGAGGTTGGAGGAAGACAAGCTGATTGAACTTGTTTTTTATTCAGTGTTTTTAACAAAAAATGCATATCGATACTTATCTCTAAGCAGGTAGTTTTTTTAGGGGCTCCGTACATACGAAGAAGAGAGCAAATTATGTTGGTGATAACTTCTTGAGGCGTTGAATTATTTTTTTGAAAACTTCAGCACTTTTAAGTAAATATTGCTTTTCAAACATTTTAAAGGCTCAACCAAATAAGCAACTCAAAGTCAATATCACAGAATTTTATTATTTATGATGGACAGAAATCTTTGCGTCTAGTTTCGGCCTAACATTGAGGCCATCACCAGGCTATAAAAACAGTTATGTTGTATAATGCAAATAATAAAAAGGAAAGATCATACCTTGGTGTAAAAATAGATACATATTGTTACGGTTGCATTAGGAGTAGGATACAAATGAGCATGTTATTTATAAATATTACAAAAGAGATACTGAATTGGTGTACAACACTCGAGGGGGAAACAATGATTAAAAATCATTATAAATCTTTGTTCGATTTTTTTTATGAAACTAAATTAATAGATAGAAAGATAATAAAAAAACTACAAGATGAGTTTAATTTATTCCAGATAATTATTCTATAAATTTTATAAATTTCTTAAATTGTACCTTGAAAATAATTGATTAGTTTTAATTTCTAGATGTTAAGGACAAATTTGTGACCACTCCCAAAAACAGGAGGAATAATTTTAGAATTCCAAATCTCACTAAAATAAAATCACCCTGTACAACAAAGTTCCAATAAACATCATTTGAGCTTACCAGTCACCAACATGATTTTTTTTTAGTAACTTTGCTTTCACTGCCAACATAAATTTATTTATTTTTGTTCAAAAAGGAAAGCTGGGAAAACAAAAGAATTATTGGTAACCAGGGTTTTGTTGAATCTTGAATCGCTCTCTTGTTTTTTGTTCCTGAAAGCGAAAGGAGGGTAAGAAAATTTGTCCTGATAAAATTAAAATATTGTATGTGAAATTAAACAATTAACGCATAATCATATAAGATAAATGCTTAAATCGATAAAGTGTGTGTGTAGAAGTGTATTTTCATAAAAATTCAACCTACCTGACAAGAAATTGGGGCCAAAGTGTATTGGCATCCAATACTAGCAGTTCCAGGAGGACAGGCAAGTTATTTAAGCCTCAAGGAACATATTCCTGTCCATTAGAAGGTGACAACAGTTGTAAGGATTCTACATCTGAGGTATTTGGGGCCATTTTGCTCCAATGCATATTTAGCAAGAATTAAGTACCAGGACTCCACAACATACATGCATTTACCAAATTCTGAACATTATTAAGGTGTTATCAATTATTATCATTCCATTTTAATATTTGACATTTTCGATAAACTCTAGAATTTCAACAATTATTGTCGCTCTATTTTAATATTTAACATTTTCGATGAACTCTAGAATTTCACACTGATTTTTTTTGTCGCTAATTCATTTGTACGAGATCCATAATTATTGTCAAATTTATTCGTCTCATAAGGTTTTAATTAAATTAGCACGTGCTACAACTTTGATGTAGTTTGTTCTTGGAAGAGAGAACAGGATATTCAGGAATTTTCACATTCATACAGTTCAATTTGAAGAATACTGTTTTATAACTAAGAACACGCTATATCTTAATTTAAGGTACATTCCATAGGAATAAAAAATTATAAAAAAATTGTACTCACTTGTAACATCAATTCATTTTGGAATCTTTCTATACTCGGAATTTTACAGTCTTGTAATGACGTCATTTTTGTCTATCCTTGTTTAACTAATGTAAAATGACAGTGACAAAAAATTTTGCCGAAATGTTGTTGTCGTGGCTAAATTCTACCTGAAATGCTTGTCAAGTGATTGTCAGTTTTGAAGTTTTGAAAACGCCAAAGCGTCAAATCATGCCGCCAAAAAACCCTCATCGATTTAACGAACAAACACAGTTAATAATTCTAAATGTGTTGGCTTTCTTTCAAATTGAACAGGAACAAGTTATACAGGTAATTAGACACCAGTAGTCAGTTACTTAGCAACAAATAAATTTAATAGGACATACGTTTTTTCCCACGAAAATGACGTCATTACACGACTGTAAAATTTCGAGTATAATGCATCTTTTTCAGTGACATTGAATAATAAATGTCTCTTTTGAATTTCTGTTTATTTCAAACATAAATTAATCTGGGAAATTTGTTTAACGCAAACAACCACTTCTAAATTTGCTTCCATCAGCTGTGACTTTCAGAACTTTAACCTCACAAAACACAACATTTGACCGGAGATAATAATCATAGAACTCGAACCTACACACGTAACCTGAGCGGGTGACGTCATACAGAGACCGGAGGAACTACATTAAGTATCTCTTTCGTTATTTGTTTTCCATCATAAAAAATTTTTAAGAGTCTCATTGCTTTGAGCAGCCTGGTTTAATTTAATTTCATTGGCGTCATATTTGTTTTTAAGAAAATATTGTGGGAGGTCATATTGTTGTCTTAGGCGTACTGCTATAGGCAACACGTTTCACATAAGCCATCATTAATTTAAAAATACAAAATACTTTGACAAAATATAATTTTATAGAAATAACTAAATATAACCCCACAATATATAGGGGAAAATAACAAAGTAACTTTACTTTGGGCACCAGGGCATACCGACATTGAAGGGTTGCAAAGAATTTCTGTTGACTGGTAGGAACTATCATAAGTTAAAATCACAGATAGAAACATATTTTTACTACAGAAGTACCATACTTGAAGCGCTTATGCATTGAATAACGCTTAAAACTTTTTTATTTATCTCGGAAGCGGTAGCTTTTTAGGAAAAAAGCTATTGCTTCATTTGTTTGGAGTTTAAAATTTGATTATTAAAAGAAATTTCTTAATACTACTCCGCTACTGATTTAGGGTCTTGTTTACAATATTTTACGATTTAATGACTTTTCTTAGCTGCCAACTCCAAACAAATGAACCATATAAATTTTCCAATAAAACTTGCCGTTTAGAAGAAAATCATGAAAAACCAATTTTTCCCATGATCGTAACGATTACGAATTTTAAAAAGATGTTTTTAATAGTGTTCTGCTCAGTTTCAGCTTGATATTAATTTATGTAGGTTCCGATGTGTAGATTGACCGGACTATACGATAAACCCTTATTTATATCGATCAAGTTGAGCGCAGGGAAAGAGAACTGAGAGTAAAAAAAAACACAAACCCTACTCCCTTCATAATTCAACCCCCTCAGAGTTGATAGTCTGCTTGCCACCTTTTAGAAGTCACGCAAAATTGAAAGTGTACGACTGACTCCCTTCAAGTATTATTAAAGATTAAGCGATGTTGCCGATTAATCAAATTCTTGTGCCAGATGTTAACCTCCCCAATGAACCTGCGGAAGAAAGACCGCATGAAAGTAATAGATCACGTAGAATGGGAAATTGATCGACGGAGAAACTTATTTTTTACAAAGTTCGTTTAATCTGTTAGTGCACAAACCACTCATCCTATAGACACCCCACGCCCGTGTTAGACTTCGTACCCATTTTATAGTTCAAAGCACGATCATCGGATGTCGCTAGTAGTTTTTGACTCCTGCTGGGTAGGCAACTTACAATTTAAACTGCGTCAAGACCCATCTGTTGTTCTGTATCAAAACTAAGAAATATTAAAATCCAACAATGGCGCGAAATTCAAATCCAACAATGGCGCGAAATTCAAAACCAGAATTGCGCGGAATTAAAACTCCCCGAATGTACGGAAAAAAATAAAACAATTAAAAATTTAATTTTTATTTTATTTTTTCGTTGGAAAAATACAAATGATACAAAGAGTCTTAATTCAACAACTTAAATTTGGTAAAGCACATAAACTACTTATACAAATAAAAATTAATTTACATTTGAAAAATACATTACATTTAATTTTAGGTTTAGTCTAAACAACAAATAATTTTTAAGCATTTTCTTTTAAAACATAGATGGGATTTCAGTTTTATATTTTTTATCTTTGTTTAAGTTAATAACATAGTAATGTTTCTGCAGCAAAGAACTATAAACAGCGTAAATACATAAGAGCATAAAATAGCATTAAATAAACTTTTAAACTGTACCTGAGACACTATGCTGAGGTTTTTTAATTTTCTGTTTTTTTATCCGATTATTATAAATTTTAATAGCTTGCAACTTTACACAATTCTTCCCTTTGTACAACACTTTTTGGTTGAAGACATTTTTTATAATCACTATTACTTATAATACAATACTAATAATAGGGTTGTCTCTGATAATACAAAACTGTCTATAATAAAAAGTTAATAAGTTTAAAAATACAATGAACACACAACTCCAAAAAAACAAATCACAACTGACAACTTACGCAATAACGATGATAACGAAATGGCCGAAAAATAATGGCACGTCACAGGGATGGATGGAAGCCTTGTGTTCTATATCCAAGCATAGAACACAAATATTAGCCAATCTTGGTCTGACAACCAGTATTACTAACGTGTTATTATAGTTGCCTACTCACACTACTAGCGCCATCCGAGGATCAGGATTGGAACTATTTTTTGGTTCAAGGTCTTGTAACCTACGCGGAATGTCTATAGGATAAGTGGTTTGTGTGTTAGTGTAGTGGTTAACCTAAAGTTCTTTCAGTCAATGCTGGAAATAATTAAAGGTTATTATTTTTAAAAGTTTGTCATGGAACATAAACATGTATGTTAAGGCAGCGGTTCTCAAGCTGAGTTAAAGAAAAATAAATATTAAAATCGATTTATTAAGTGTTCATTGTTAAATATTGAAATACAAAGTTATTGTAAGCCTAACGAGTTTTAAAGATTCTTAAAATGTAAGGACTAATGGATTATAATCTTTATAAGTTGGGTTCCATATTGGATATGGCGACTGTGAGTTCTTTTTCCAGTTGAAATTTCGATATTTTATACGAAGAACAGCTGTTTCAAAAAGATAGGACGTGGGTAAAACTAAAAAAATCAGTATCGCTTTGGCTATTATTACTGAGAAGTACAATCCAGGCATTTGTTAAAGATTTGGTACTGAAATCCATTTTCAGTGAAGTGCTGTACGAAAGGTCTACGAGGGTTATCTGAAAAGTTTCCGACCTAACAAAGATACTAGACATTTTTTCTTCAAATTAATGTTTATTTTTTTACATAGTCTCCTTGTAAGTCTATACACTTCTCCCAGCGATGCTCC
The DNA here is from genome assembly GCA_035357415.1 of Ophraella communa. Taxonomy (NCBI): domain Eukaryota; kingdom Metazoa; phylum Arthropoda; class Insecta; order Coleoptera; family Chrysomelidae; genus Ophraella; species Ophraella communa. Next base: position 9,231,036 of record CM068982.1, on the reverse strand, counting down.
CATCTCTTCAACTCGTCCAAATAGTACTCGGCGTCTTTCTCTGCAAAATAGTTGTTTACGAAAATCTCTGTCCTCCGAGCGCAACTTTTAGCTTAGGGAACAAAAAAAAGTCGCTTGGGGCTAGATCTGGTGAGTAAGGAGGGTGGTCAAGCAGTTCAAACCGTAATTCGTGGATTTTCGCCATGGCAACCGCTGAGGTGTGACAGCGCATTGTCTTGGTGAAACAAAATTCTTTTTTTCTGCAAATGTGGCCGTTTTTCCGCAATTTCTGCCTTCAGCTTGTCAAGTAATTATGCGTAGTATGCTCCTGTAATGGTTTTTCCTTTTTGAAGATAATCGATTAAGATAACTCCATGACTATCCCAGAAAACAGTTGCGATCACTTTCCCAGCCGAAGGAACAACCTTTGCTTTTTTTGGAGCCGATTCCCCCTTCGCAGTCCATTGTTTTGACTGTGTTTTTGTTTCTGGAGTATAATGGTGTATCCAAGTTTCGTCTACAGTAATTAATCGGCGCCAAAAGTCTGAATTATTGCGCCTAAAAAAATGCGCCAACAGAGAGTTGGAAATGTTCATTCAACCACGTTTTTGGTCCAAAGTGAGCAAACGCGGCACCCAATACGCGGACAGCTTTCTCATGCATAAATCTTGATTCAATATGTGACAAACACGTTCTTTGGACATGTTTATAGCCTCTGCTATCTCTCTAATTTTAATTCGACGGTTGTCTAACACCATTTGGTGAACTTGAGCTATATTATCGTCAGTGGTTGCAGTTTTTGGACATCCCAAACGTTCATCGTCACCCAAGCTGGTACGGCCACGTTTAAATTCAGCAGCCCAAAATTTCACAGTGGTAAATGATCGTCCAACTCGTCTTTGATTTGCGGAGACGTATTGCCTTTTAAAAACAAATGTTTAATGACAGCTCGATACTCGATTTTTTTCCATTTTCATAAAAACACTCTCATCGACTCACTCAAATGATTGTCAAACAACAACTGCTCGTCCAAAATGGCTGAAATTTTAGTGGGTACCTTTCAAAGCATGCGCAAACACATTCCCCAACTTTTGTTTACGAGTGCTGCCATCTTCATGTTGAGGTCGGAAACTTTTCAGACAACCCTCGTATTATTTGTACTTCCTGTTCCATTAAAAGGCCATTAGGTTTGCTGTCAAGTGGATTACAAACCAAATTCCAATTCCGTGGTTTATATCATTACAAGTTTAGGATTATCTTCAAATGAAAATTCCTGTAGAGTTCTACAACGTGGAGAACATGTCAAAGACATTGTTTTAACTAGTTTTCCATAAAGATTCAACCTTTTGACTCAAATCAAATACATTCAAGTTGTTACCTGGAGTTGAAAATTGAAATTATTAAGTTTTTCAAATATATCGACCAAAAAAAAGAAATAACTAGTCGCAGAATTCTAACCTAACCTCCTCTACTTAAAAATATTACTGACACGCTTCAGTGACAAAGTAACCTTAAGATGAAACAGATTTAATAATAAGTTTTAATATTTACATCAAGATTATTTTTAAAACTACATTAAAACTAAAATGTCATGACGATGACCACATTAAAACCTAAGAAACTTTCAGTATTTCATAAAACTAAAGGGTTTACTAGTTACTAGAATTAAACCATTTGAAAAACTTTATTTACAAGGTAACTTTAAAACCATTGTCTTTTTATTTATCACAATAAACCTTTTTTATTGGGTATATTGTGATGCTCTTATAGAATACGAGGGTTGCCTTTTATATTTCAGGATTTGGCAACCCTGGTGTAGCAATCCAGCAACTGATAGCTCTATCGTAAAGTTGGATATTTTTGAGGTTATACGTACTCAGAGCGTTTTGACATAGGGAAAATCTGGACCTGTCGCAACCACACCACTAGAACAACGCAGAACAGTCAATTCTGAGTGGTTTGCCAGTTGTCTTCCAAGAAATCAGGAAAACCAGCTGCATTTTTGAGCACCCAAAACATCGATTTTATGAGTCATCCGCCGTATAGTCCTGACTTGGCACCGAATGACTTCTTTTTATTCTCGTACGTAAAAAACAAACTGAGATGTTAACGTTTTTCGACACCTGAAGAAGTTGTTGCTGCATTCAGAATGCATGTTTTGGAGATACCTCAATTAGAGTGGCAAAAGTGCTTCCGAAATATAAAAGGCAACCCTCGTATGATGTAACAAATGAACTAAGGATCATTATTGTAGTCAGTTGCTTCATCAAATAATTTTTCAATTAGCTGAGATTCAAGCTGCTCCTGAATATCAGCAGATATATCTGAAAGTCGTCCACAGATTGTATCATTTGACACAGAGATAGTCAAGATGTTTTTCCACGAAAAATTCACGAGTTTTACTGATAAATATTCCTTGTGCAATGTTTCTAGGTGCCTCTTCAATCCATTAACAGCCAATACCTTTAAAAAAATAACTCCCACCAAAAATGTATATGTAATTATAATTTGTTGATTTGTTGATTTGTGTCTATAAAGCTCTTGTGGAATCTTTATTAAGGTATGCGATATTGGCTTGGGGAAGTCTATATGAAAATGCACTAAAACCTCTAAAAACAATTCAAAACTATATCTTAAAAATAATTTTTAAAAAGAAAAAAAGATATCCTACTAGTCAACTTTTTAATGAAAAAATTCTTTCAGTCAGATCTTTATATATTTTGAGTGTTTATTCATACATGCATATGAAAAATTCATTTAGTGTACCGGGTGTCCGAATAAGAACGGCTCTCGGCCATATATCAGTAACCATTGATAGTACAGCTTTGGGAAAAAAAAATTTATAATAAAAATAGCCTCGAGAAACACCTGGAAATTATTTACAGACTCGTAGGTCTACCGCTAGAGGGCGTAATTTAATACTAAGAATTAAGAAATCAAAATTTTACAAAAATTGCCTTATTAAAGGGCATTTTTAATGCGATAATCAAATTCTACGAATAATTCTGCGTATTTTTGGTTTCAAAAGTTTTAGTCTATCTTTTCAAATATAAGGTGGGGGAGAGTGGGAACATTATTTTAGAAAAAGGTCTGTAAGTCCGGTCCTGTTTAACCGATCTTTGCAAACTTGGTCTTGTTGATAACAGCTTTCTTCCACCAATATTATAGTTATCATTTCCAAACAACCTAATAAGTGACGTGCCCGCTAGAGGGCGAAACTTTTTTTCTTTTTTTAATCTAGTTATTTTTGAAAAATATTAAATAGAAGCATGCAATTTTAACCATGAATTATAAAATTAGACCAAATTAGCAACAAAATGGTGAAAACCGCATGTCAATATCTTTTTCCAATCCTGAGATATCTTAAGAAACGTGTAAATTTTAAGTATTTTCCTTTGAATATTAGAATATTCTGGTTATACTGAACGGCATTTAATAATTTTGGACTAAAATTGAATGTTCTTGTCCTCTTTATAATGTTTTTAAATATTTCAATATCACTGTTACTGTCACCGGTAAACGCCTGTAAGGTATTTGAAATGGAAAAAATATAAAAATAGTAGTGGGCCATGGAAAACAAAGCACACAGACATGTGTCAAATTATTAAACAAAGTAAAGTAAAATTATTAAATGCCGTTCAGTATAACCAGAATATTCTAATATTCAAAGGAAAATACTTAAAATTTACACGTTTCTGATATCTCGGGATAGGAAAAAGATATTGACATGCCGTTTTCACCATTTTGTTGCTAATTTGGTCTAATTTTATAATTCATGGTTAAAATTGCATGCTTCTATTTAATATTTTTCAAAAATAACTAGATTAAAAAAAGAAAAAAAGTTTCGCCCTCTAGCGGGCACGTCACTTATTAGGTTGTTTGGAAATGATAACTATAATATTGGTGGAAGAAATCTGTTATCAACAAGACCAAGTTTGCAAAGATCGGTTAAACAGGACCAGACTTACAGACCTTTTTCTAAAATAATGTTCCCACTCTCCCCCACCTTATACTTGAAAAGATAGACTAAAACTTTTGAAACCAAAAATACGCAGAATTGTTCGTAGAATTTGATTATCGCATTAAAAATGCCCTTTAATTAGGCAATTTTTGTAAAATTTTGATTTCTTAATTATTAGTATTAAATTACGCCCTCTAGCGGTAGACCTACGAGTCTGTAAATAACTTCCAGGTGTTTCTCGAGGCCATTTTTATTGTAAAATTTTTTTTCCCGAAGCTGTACTATCAATGGTTACTGATATATGGCCGAGAGCCGTTCTTATTCGGACACCCGGTACATGTAAATCATTCCTACTTTACCAGGAACAATGTTCATAACAATTTTCAAATCCCTAACAGGTTTACAAATTTAAATCTCAAATCAATTGACTATCTTGGTGCCAAAATATATAACATTTTACCTGGATCAGTGCGAGTGATAACTAACCCAAAGACATTCAACTATAAATGTAGAACATACATTACCTACTGTAAACTATGCAAAGTTTGCAGCACTGTTTTAATTTTGTATTTTATTATTTTGTTATTTGAGTCTATCATGTTGGTAACAATAACTTACTGTATCTTAAACTAATTATATGTTATTAATGTCCAAAATTGTTACTATTCTGAATTACTTTATGACATTTTCTATTTCTTACTGGTGCATACAAAAATTTAGTTTTTTAGGCACCAAGGTAGCAAGTTTTTGACATCATACAGTTAAGTAATATTTTGTAACTTTAAATATTGTATTTATTTCGTAATATATATTTCATATATATATAATTACATGAAAACAGTTATAACTTGGATTATTACTAATCTCTTTTAACTAAATTCATGGAAATGTTATTTGCATTCATTTTATTATTTTTTAGTATAACATCTTACTGTGTTTTGTATAATGCGGTTAACATGTTTAAACCATTTATTTATTAAAGTTTTAGTAGCAAATTTGATGATTAATTTCAAGTATTAGATAATTACATTTTTAATATGTAAATCTCATCACTGGTGTGAAGTTAGCGGCCAATTTCTAGCAGCCGTTTTCAGACCAGCCGCCAAATGACCAGTGGCGTCGGATGCATATATTAGATATATAAAAATAAAGAAAAATTGATTAAATGAAATCTTCGTATAATTTTGTGTAAAAACTTTTAATAAAGAGAGGTTTATGAACTAAAATTTCGTAAAAAGCCATCTGTGTTAATATGTAAGACGAAGTGAGAAAAGTGGAAAAAAGTTAAATGACCAAAGGACAAAAATGTATATTAGGGATCTTAGGAATAATTTATCCAAATTAATATTTTCACCAAAACTTCATCTTGTTCTTAAAAACCTCCTCCATGAATTTTATGGAACCGTCTAAGGGGTAGAGTGGGGTCATTAATATAGAGAAATTTTGAAAAACATAGATTAGAGTCCCTAGAAAATATTTAGCCAACTTAATATTTTCATCACAGCTTCATCTTGTTCTTAAAAACCTCTTCCATGAATTTTATGGAATCGCAAGCCGTCTAAGGGGTAGAGTGGGGTCACTAATATAGAGAAATTTTGAAAAACATAGATTAGAGTCCCTAGAAAATATTTAGCCAACTTAGTATTTTCATCATAGCTTCATCTTGTTCTTAAAAACCTCTTCCATGAATTTTATGGAATCGTAAGCCGTCTAAGGGGTAGCGTGGGGTCACTAATATAGAGAAATTTTGAAAACATAGATTAGAGTCCCTAGAAAATATTTAGCCAACTTAATATTTTCATCACAGCTTCATCTTGTTCTTAAAAACCTCCTCCATGAATTTTATGGAATCGCAAGCCGTCTAAGGGGTAGAGTGGGGTCATTAATATAGAGAAATTTTGAAAAACATAGATTAGAGTCCCTAGAAAATATTTAGCCAACTTAATATTTTCACCATAACTTCATCTTGTTCTTAAAAAAAGGGGTAGAGTGGAGCTAAATATTTTCTTATATATATTCTCTTATACGAAGATTTTATTTAATCAATTTTTATTTATTTTTATATATTTAATATATGCATCCGACGCCACTGGTCATTTGGCGGCTGGACTGAAAACGGCTGCTAGAAATTGACCGCTAACTTCACACCGGTAATCTCATCTTAAGTGGTTGTCCTAAATATTTTATTTCATTCATATTATTAAATGGCAGTCAGCTTGCTTGCAAAACAAAAGGCACATACAATGATTTATTACAAGTGACCGTAAGCTTTTTATGGCTGCACCAATTAATAATATTTTCCATGTCAGTTTCGGCTCTGTTTTTCAGCTCATCCTAACTATATCTGCATCGTAATATATGGCAGTTTCATTACTAAAATTTATTAAATGTTATGTGGTCCTTTACATTGTAAAATGTCTATCGCCATGCTACCTTACTTTAGAGTGAATATTACTGCTCAGAGTGACTATTATCGTTATAAATTTGGCGCCCTTACGGGTGTTTTAGCGTTACAACATATACAAATTATTTACATATATATAGAAAACAAAGTGGGTCCCAAGACTGTTCCTTGAGGTACAACTATTCGTAAATTATTTTTTTTGTTAATAATTCTTCGGCGGTTGGGTTTCCTGATTTCTTGGAAATGGTTGTGTACCACTCAGAATTGTTGTTCTAGTGGTACGGTTGCGACATGTCCAGTTTTTTGGAATGAGCTCATCTTGAAACACCCATACAGTCGACGGCTGTTTTCTTTCGGGCTCATACGCGTAAATCAACAATTCATCACCTGTCACGATGTCATAGACGTGTTTCGAAGCATTTTTTGAGCATTTCCTTCGACCAATCGACACGAGCCTTTTTTTGAGCGATTGACAAATTGTGTGGGATCCAACGCGAACAAATTTTTTTGACCATCAAATATTTATGCAATATTGAATGTATGCTGGTCCCACTAATGCCTAAGGTTGTCTCAATCTCAACTGATGTTGGACGACCTGCACGAAATTCGTCTTGGAGTGAACTACGGCCACGATTGAATTTACCATACCATCGAAAAACACTTGTCTTTGATGGAGATTCATCGGCAAAAATTGAATTAAGTTCATCCATGCACTGTTGCTGATTTAATCCACGTCGAAAGTTGTAAAAAATAATCGCACGAAAATGTTGACGATTTAATTCAATTTTTGGGTCGAGATGAATCTTTTAAGTTACTGTAAACAACACAAATATCGCTCGTATGTCAAAACGTTCTGGGTACGTATAACCTCAAAAATGTCCAACTTTACGATAGAGCTGTCAGTTGCCAGATTGCCCGAAATATAAAAGGCAACCCTCGCAATATATAAAATTTTGAACTATTGCTACCCAAATCTTTTAGCAACTAATTAGCCGATTGATATTAAATTTAAGATACGGTTAAGAGTAAATTTGCCAGAATATTTCAACTAAAATTAGCACAATACAATTCATGTTCTACGAACATTGACCTTTAACCCTGTAAATACAAGAGATAATTGTCATTTGCTTGGTTTCAGTTCCTTTTATTCGTGAACATCCCCAAGAAGAAGAATAAAATAATAATAATGAGTACGTATCTCCATTTTGCTTCACACAATTCCTCCTTGCTTAAATAATAACGCGATGTAAGCTTTGAAAATCTCTAGTCCTTCTAATCCCACATCTTAGTAATGACCCTTTGTGAAAATGATAACCTAAAAATTTCTTCGACAACAATAGCTCTACTTCTCGAATTTAAAATTTAAATTGGCTGTGTAGGTATCTTATTTGAATAAAGAGAAAAATAAGCTGATTAAGGAGAAGGTCTGACAAAGAGAAAAAAATGCAGGGTTGGTTTCATTTTGCCCAAGATTATAAAAAAAACATTTCTTTCATTATTCGGCCTGTATGCCCATCTGGAGCCTTGAGTAGGTACCCAAATGTAGTGGAAAAAGTGCAAGTTGCTTTTTTCAATCATAAATTTGGAAAAATTTATAAAAACAAAAAATGTTGGGAACAATATTGTCTACAAATTTTCTCATTGGATCGATGCGCTACAATGAAAATTTGCTTTAAAGGGAAACAAAAATTGGTGGAATTGGTGAACAAGAGCCTCAGTTTCCAGGCGACTGCCAAAATTTTCTATAACCCATGCATCCGTCCCGAACCCATTGATGCTGCTGGCCAAGCAAGCTCTCTGCAGTGGAGTTAAATGCACAGACTCACTTGCTACCGTGCGTTTAAAAAATTTACTCAATGTGCAGCTAAAACGAAAGTAAATCTGTCTTCTTTACCGCCATCTCCAGACGCAGCTAAGTTCCATAGTCGACGCGTATACCATCAAATTCAAACTTGGCTTGGCAACGACATGGAGCCCACTGAATGGGGATGGATGAAAACTGAACGTGGATTGGAACCGCTCAGAACTGACCTTGACCCAGCTCCAGACAATCTTTTGAAGCTAATAGCTTGCAGCTGCAAGACAAATAATTGTGGAGCAGCTTGCGGATGCCGAAAGGCAGGCATGCGGTGCTCAGTGGTTTGCAAGCACTGTAGCGGGGAAAATTGCAGCAACGTTCAAATTATTGAAGATGAGAATGACGAAATTTAGAATATTGATCTGGACTATCCATCCCAAGTTGTCCACTGGCCTTTAAATGAAGTGAGCAGTACAGATGAAGGATCAATAACTGATTCACAAACCGAATCAATTGGAACGGAAAGCCTTTCTACAAAACCACCGAAAAAAAGGCAACGGTGGCATAAGAAAAATAAGCAGCACACAAATGTCACTGTAATACTGTATACTTACATATACTGTATTTGAAAATCAAGAGAGAGTAAATTCCCAGAATAAAAACTAATTCGGTATGCAAAACTATAGTACAGTACGTGCGGTAAAACTTCAATATTTGTAATGCATTCTAAATTGTTTTTGTTAATTTCAATACAAAATTTATTAAATTTCTTGGACTATCACATTATTTTATGATCTTTCATTGTTACTACAGTAGGCCTAAGAGAATTAACGTGCGTCATAGGCGTAATCAGATTAGAAAGGGATAATTGTTATTTAACGACCTCCGAATGGCAACAGCTTCTAATGACAGATATTTTGACTTAAATAGTGCTTAAGTTTCTAGAAATGCAGTTATTTGATTTTCGATAAACGTGACAAATAGTAGTGACTAAAAATGGAAGCAGTATGTGAGTATACGCCAGTGAAAAAATTAAAACTAGACCATTTATCGCTCAATGAAAAGAGTGCTGTAGTGAATGTGTACCACTATTTTAAACATCAAAATCCCTCAAACACTATTGACAGTGTAGTTGAAACAAACATCTAAGGCAATGGGATATGGAAAATCTACAATATATAGAGTTCTAAAGGAGGAAAAATCAGGTGGAGTAACCTCACCAAAGCCGAAACCAGGTAGACAAAAACTATTAAAAGTCAACGTGGACGAGTTTTTTAAAAAATGCTATTCGTAAGCTTGTTCACTCATTTTTTATACCAACTTTGGATAAAGTTTTGCAAGCCATTACGAATGATGTTGATTTACCCACAATAAGCCGGGATAAACTATGGAAAACGTTACATGAGTTAAATTTTAAATTTGAAAAAATGGGCAGACACTCAATGCTAATTGATTCTGAAGAAATTGTATGTTGGAGAAGACAGTACCTCAGAAGAATACAACAAGTTAAAGCTCAAAATAAAAACATTTATTATTTAGATGAAACATGGGTTAATGAAGGACATTGTGTAGGAAGAGTTTGGAAAGACAAAAATATAAAATCATCCCATCAAGCTTTTCTAGAAGGATATACTACTGGTTTTAAGGAACCTATAGGAAAAGGTAAAAGATTAATTTTTTGTCATATAGGCAGTACAAACGGTTTTCTTGAGAATGGTTTACTCTTATTTGAATAAAAAAAAACCGTTGATTATCACGAAGAAATGAATGGAGACGTGTTTGAGGAATATTAATATTTTGAACAGATGATTCAATTCATACCAAAAGGATCGGTTATTGTAATGGACAATGCAAGTTACCACTCCAGATTACTTGAACCTTTACCAACCACTAAATGGAAAAAGGATGAAATTGCTAAAAATTTAGCCTTTGACAATACAATGCTGAGGGCAGAATTGTTAACTATTGCTAAAAAACATAAGCAAAATTATAAAAAATATAATATTGAGGAGATAGCCAAAAAACGAGAAATTGAAATCCTTCGTTTACCACCCTACCATTGTGAGCTGAATCCGATAGAATTGATATGGGCTCAAGTTAAAGGTTATGTTGCCAGAAATAACACTACTTTTAAATTATCAGATGTTAAAAATCTCTTCAATAAGGCAATATCTGAAGTAACAAGTGAAAATTGGCAAAAATGTATTAGACACGTGACACGTTACAGAAATAGAAAAAAAAAAAATGTGGGAGCTAGATAACATAATTGATATTACTATAGAGCCCATTGTAATTTCTCTAGAATCAGATGGTGAATCTTTTGACACAGAGTGCGAGTAACCATAACTTTAAAATTATTAATTTATGTACTTTAATTTAATTTTAGATTTTTATTTTTTAAGATTTAATATTGTCGTATTTTTTGCATGTTGCTCGTCAAATTTTATCCTTGCGGTTGGTTTTTTTTTTCTCATATACCTACTTAATTGTTTTTTTAGCTCCTCATATTAATTTATAAGTAATTGTAATTATCTGTACATATTATATACATATTTTGTAAATAAACATATGCCTAAAACAAAATGCCTAAAATAATATTGAGTTTTTTTTCATTTTACCCAAATTAAATTACTACTTACGAATTATGTTTATCTATCTAAAATTGGTAATCTAGGTGTAAATAACTAAAACAAATTAAATATTATTATTTCCATATTAATTTAATTTTGAAAACGCACGTCTATGGTTTACTGCCTTTAACACTGATAACTGCAAAACATTTCTGGGAATTTACTCTCTATTGATTTTCAAACACACTATAATGAAATACACAAATAAAGCATTTTTCTATTCTACCGAGCTATAATTCTATACAATGAAATATGCATTTTTATAGTTTTTTTTTAAGGCGTACAACTTTCTCATTGACAGTTTTGAGGAAAAAAAAATCACTTCTTTGAAACTTCAGCGCCATCTATTTATAGCAAATTTTAATTGTAGTGAATCGACCCAATGAGAAAAGTTGTAGACAATATTGTTCCCAACATTTTTTATAAATTTTTCCAAAAACTTATCGTTTTCGAGATAAATCAAATCCAAAAACTTTTCGAATTTCCACTAACTTGTGATCCTGGCCCTCTCCAAACTCTTTGTCGCTGACCAAACCAGAGAATAAATTTAGACACCATTTTTATTGATCTCAGACAATTCTGTCGTACCAGAAACATACAGTTGAACACCCAATGGTTCCAACAGGATGAGGCTACTTGTCATACCACGACAGCATCCTTAGATCTGATTCGAGAAAATTTTGAAGATTTCCCGTAACACGGATATTCCTTGCCCTTCTTATTCACCTGATCTAACAACTCTTGATGCTTACGTATGCTGAAACAATTCATTTTTACAGAAAACCCACGGCAACTCCGTGAAAAAATTTTGACCTTTTTCAGAAGAATGCAGCAGCCTATTTTTAATAACATGCTAAATAATCTTGTTACCTAAGCGTAATTCTACACAAAACAAATCCGAAATTACTCTTGTTCTTTTTTTAGTTTACTAACGGCTTACGCTGCCGGGACTCATAAATATTGCCCCAAACTCCTCATTAGTTAAAATTTAAAGGTTCAATTTATTTTTCTTAGTATTGCAGTTCGAACGGAAACAGCGTTTCTATTAGGAGCTCATTTATTTAACATACAAACAAACTCGTCAATTTAACTCTTCATTATTTTTGCAGGAATTTTACTCGTTAAAAAAAGGTGTTCCAGTAGCATGTTGCATTTTTAAACTGGTAATATTTACTTTGTCAAATCGAAAATCCCTAAAAACGTTTAGAGGGAATTGTTATTGTAAATGATTAATCACATCATAAAATACGAAAGAAAATAACTTTTGAAATGGTATTAAGCACCCTCTCTACAACGTTGCCGATAAGTGTGCTAGGTCCGAGGGATACTTAAAAAATAATGCAGTTTGGAGGAACGCATAAATAAAATCTTCCTATGCAACAGTTTATACAGTATAGTATATCACGTAACAAGAGTTGTAACTCGTGTTGCCGACAATTAGGGGCATTACTACTACATTAATACTAAAAACTTTTTTATGTATTTTGTTATTTAATAGCCAGACCTCGCCTATCCTAATCTGGATACAGCCATCAGGATAGGTTCAATGTGAGTGGGGCGCTCAACCACCCCTCCACTGCGACCACCGTTGGTGCTATTGTGGCTCACCCCTAGGGTTATAAATCGCCATACAAGCCAATCCTCCTTGCGAAGTCAATGGTTGTCTGCGGCGAGACCGCAAAAATGCGGTGCCTAGTATTTTCCAGGGCGGAGCAATAACATAATATGTGTTCTGCAGTCTCGTCGTTCACACTGCATAAGCGGCAGTCTGAAGTTTGACTCAGACCTATTTTCTTCAGGTGGTATCTTAGACGACAGTGTCCCGTAAGCAGTCCTATAAGAATGCGTAGGTCTTTCCTATCCCACTCTAGAATCTGCTTAGTTATAGTTTTCGAGGGTTTGGAGATGAAAGCCTTCGAATGGATTAGTCCTGGGATATCATTCCAGTACATGAGGATTTTCCTCTCTATCGAGCCGGAGATAATATCTTTGACAGTACTTTTGGTAATGCCAAAGAATGGTTCAGGTCCTATAAATCTAGACTCTGCTCCTTTTTTGGCAAGAGTGTCGGCTTTTTCGTTACCCATCACTCCGCTATGTCCTGGTGCCCAGAGCAAAGTTAACCTGTTGTTGGAACCAAGACGTTCTAAGGCTTTAATACAGTTCCATACCAACTTTGAATTAAGCCGTTTGGAGCTCAGTGCCTTAAGAGCTGCCTGGCTATCTGATACAATATGTATGTTTTTGTTTACAAGAGGGTGATTTATCAGCTCTCTTGCACACAATTCAATGGCGAAAACCTCTGCCTGAAAGATGATAGCATAAGAGCCTAGGTTTACTACGATTTCAACCCTCGGTTTGCTACCATACACTCCTGCTCCAACACCTTCTGGAGTTTTGGAGCCATCAGTGTATAGTACGTAGTCCGTCCCAGAGAAAGAGATGATCCCCTTTTCCCATTCTTCTCTCTTCGGAAAGAGGACTTTAAAGGACTGTTCTACGTGCGTCTGGGTGGCTAGGATATCTGAGACCATCCCAAGCGTGTGGTGATCTTTAATTTCACGCATCAGTCCCGAGTGGTCCCAGAGCTTCCCCCCTTTTACTTGACTATCCACCGACAGCAGCCTATAGGACACCATCCTGGCCTCCTTCTCCAATAGTAAATGGAGTGGGGTTATATCCAGGATGATCTCCATTGCCGCTGTCGGAGTAGTGGACATTGCCCCCGTAATGGCCACGCATGCTAGTCGCTAAAGTCCAGACAATCTTGCTCTGGTGGATTTCTGGAGTCCCTTGGACCACCAGGCCACCGAGCCATACGTGATCATTGGTTTTATCACTGTTTGATAAATCCAGTAAATCTGTTTGGGGCTCGTTCCCCAAGATTTGCCGCAGATTCTCCTGAGATTCCACAGGGAAGTCCTGGCTTTATTTATTGTTCTTTCCACATGGGCGTTCCAGGTAAGTTTACTATCCAAGAAGCCATCAGGATATTCTTGACGTTATCTACCAGTGACCACAGCAACTTGTGAACGTTCGTTCAGTAAATTAAAATTAGTGAAAACTTACTTAAGGGGCTCGATTAGACAGGAGAGACTAGCCAATTTGGCTAGAGAGGAACCTATTTGCAAGATGTTTAGAATTTTACGATGACATAATTGATGTTTTCGCTGAAACCAAAGCAAGAAAAGTTAATTTTTAGGTTATTCAGTTCCAAGCAATATATTGATGATATGTGTTCAGAATTATTTACCATTTGTTTTGTTGACAAGAGTATTTCCTTTGTTAGAAAAAAAGCCTATCTTTTTCTTTGTAACAGTATTACTTTGAGAATAAATTATAATAATTTTTATCGTTTTCCATTTATTTTGTTTATCTATTGAGTTTTTGTGAAGTACCTTAAAAGAAATGTGGGAGATCATCGTTAATAAAACACTTCTTTTAATTATAATCAATAAATTTCAATTATGAAAAAAATGTATTTATATTGAGAAACGAATATCTTTAAAAGAACATTTTGATAGTTCACCACAGGCGCTGGAATTCTAGTTCCGGCTCTACAATTTGATTAAACAAAGAAATTTAAATTTTCTTATCTAAACGCATGTGTATGTTATGATACCTCATTACGTGGATATTATTGTTAAATGTGACTTACAGGGATTGAGTGAATATTTTTTTTCTACCTCAAAAATCGAAAAATCTTTTTTATATTTTGCACTTATAAAAATCTTCATTATAAAACGCATTTGCGTATCGTAATGTAACTTTTACGCACGCAAATTTTTGTTTTAAATGGTTGGCGACATGAGTGAAGTATCTAAAGGCAAGACTATTGACAATGACATTTGTGGCTAATAGCAATTTATTAATTTTATATTGTTCTTTAAGAAAGTATCTGTGAATATGATTATAATATTTTACTTATATAATATATTATTATTGGTATATTATTCATTTTAAAATATTTTAAAACATTAACATTTGATAATTTAAATGTCACAACTGTCAAATTTTATAAATTACACAGTGCTGCCGACATACTTCTTAAAATAAAAATTTTCGTAATTACATAAAAATAAAAAATTAATTTAAAAAATGGTAAAAAGGGCAAAATATAAAAAATATTATAAACAACTTATTTCATATGGCTTTTGTGACACTCGTTCTTTAAAAAACTCATCGCTTCGCGATTCGTTTTTTAAACTTGAACTCGTGTCATAACAGAATTCCATATGAAATGCGTTGTTTAATATACTATTTATACTAGGATTTTTTGGTTTCTGTAATAGTATATTATGTTACTAGGAGTAGAAGGCCAACATCGTTGTTGAGCCCAGGTTCTTGCACTGCCGAGGCTGTGCAAACTGGGCGAAACATATAATGGGCCTTCTGCTCCGAGTAACATATACTATTTTTTCTTCAAGCGTAATAATAATATGCATTTTATAAAAAATATAGAAGGCTTTGTTTATATCTCAACTATTTAATTAATACAAACGAAAAATTACATAAAGTGTTACCTATTTATTAACAGTAATATTAAATGTGCAGTTTTGTATACTGTAGTTGTTTAAATTTAAGCCACTGCCGCTTTCAGCTTCGACATTTACAATTTTGTCATTAATATACATCATATTATTAGTAAGTTGATTGTCGATTATTGTGTCAGCGATTCCAGAACTATTACTTGGTTGTTCTTGCCAATTAAGTATTTTTTGTACAGTTTGTGTTTTACTGGAAATGGAATCATCTAAGTACCCTTCAGCAACACTGGTGGATTTCCATCCACCATGCCGCTTTAAAGCGGTAATATCACCTCCGTTGTCAACTAAAATAGTTGCGGAAGTCCTCCGAAGGCAATGTCCTGTATATTCATGAGGATTTGTTAATTTCAAAAACGTAGCAACGTCTTTTGGTACGTTTGATATTTTGTGGATACCCATTACCACACGGTGACATTTACCATTCTGGTATTTAATAAAAAATCGCTGCAGGCCAATATCATCCGGATGAAGAGCCGTATACTGTCTTACCAAATTCAAATAAAAATCGCCAATTATAGTAAACGACCGTTGTTTTTTGTGTTTATGATTTTAACCAAAATTAAATTTCCCAAATCTTGGATTTCGCTAGACTTTAAATTAACAAGTTCATCGCATCTAAGGGATCTTGTGACTCCAAATATTAATATAACCTAAAACAAACGTTGAAATAAATAAAAAAAGCTGATAGCACTGGGATTAAAACCGCTGACCTTCGCGACCGAAGACAAAAGCTGCCGTCATTAAATGTTATAAGTAGGAAATGAGGTAATATTTGCTGTCAAGTTAAATATTGATCTGCGAGTAAATATCACTGTCAACGGTTTAATAAACGTAATAATGATTAAAAAGAAATAAGAAAGTACCTACCTTTGTTGCTAAATAAACATTATTCGGTGCATCCTTGAAAAATTTATCAAATTGATTTTTTGTTAATACTTTGATTTTTTCGGTGTATAATTTTCCCCTTGGCGCTTTATAAATGCAATGGACTAGTTTAGTAGAATCATATTAATCAAAATGATAGCAATATATATTTAGGATAAGATACCTACTTACTTATATTGGTATTCATTTTGCAAGTAATTTTTCTCATTTCGTAAAATTTAGCAATAAATAATTAGTAAGTTTTAAACGTAGCGCCAACTAATAAACAATAATGAAGTGTGTTTAAAAGTCAACGTTGTCACAGTTTAGCTACGTTCGTTTCAAGTATACTCAAAGAACTGGCGGCACAAAACACCGTGTTCTGTGACTAACTGATTGTACCAGTTGACAAGATATATGACAGGAGAGAAAATCGTGTTTATCTGTAATAAACAAACAAGACCCCTATTCTTGACGGTGATAGAATAGAAAAGCTAAGAGAAAGTGGGCGTGGTTCTATTGTAAATGCCAAAACCGTATTCTTGAAATTCGTTCTCTCACTGTACCGATAGAAGGGTTGCTCCCCTAGAGAAAAATTACTTCTATTGGTTATTTTTTAAGGAACCGCTATAACACCAAGAGAAGGTGTTAGGGATTTTTTATTTTCGAACCAAAAATAGTATAGAAGTAATTTCTTTCATAAACCAAACACAACCAAACAACAAATTAAACTAACGAAAATGACAGAATATTTTGTTTAGTGTTTTACTCCTTATTTGATAAACTGTCAATCAGAGAACGAAAATATCGATATGTTTATCTCTTTTTAATGACAACAAATAAGAGAGAGAGATAAGTTTCTCGGTTAATATTAAAGCATATCGACAACATCGCAAATTTTCTACCAATCTTATTGAAACACGTCACTTACCACTTATGACGTATGTAACCATTAAATTTAAATTTCAAAAGCCGATTATGGATAAAGGATTAATTTTATAAAAATTTTATTTGTACAGTTGAACCACTAAAAACCTATGTTATAAGATGCAAATATAAAAAAAATCACTAAAATAGTCCATTAATTTGCTATATTTTTCTATTTTAACATTATATTTAATGTTTGATTGACTTTTAATCATTGAATACTGTGTTCATGGAGTAGAACTTTTAAACTTTCTGGACAAATTTGTGAAGTATGCAAGCATAACGTTTTCTCTGTATTGCTGTACATTATATGCATTGCACCATTTTAGAAATTTTTCGTATGCAAAATCATACAGTTTACGCGACTTCGTTGGAATTAGAGTTTCAATACTGGAATTAGCTATTTCAACTAATTCCGGAGGCGTACATTGTAAGTCTTGAGACATTTTTGCAGTTTGAATTAGGTAGGAACACTTTCAGAGTCTGACACTTTTCAAAACTAACAAAACATCAAAATTAAATAAGGAAATTGACAGTTCCTGCCTTCTTGATTATAACACCCATAAGACGTTGCTACCGTTTCTTATTATTTTGTTACTAGTATAATAATGAGAGTTCATTATTGTACTAGTAAAAGAATAGGCTTGTTTGTGTTGAAGAACATAATACAGTTTTTATTATACGCTTGAAGAAAAAAAATATTTGCACCTATATTTTGCCCTACGAGATTTTTTACAACTGTATCTCCGGTTCATTTCGACTGTATTGAATAAACATAGGATACAATCTTCGTCATTAATACATGTAGTTGACGTTATTTTTTTCGTTTTTATGTAATAAAACGAACAAACAAAAAAGAACAATGGGAATTTTATTTAAGAGAAATCTAAAAATATACTTTTGAATATTAACAATGTTCGATAATAATTGACAATGTTTGATTTAAATGAGCGTTATATACGGGGTGCTGCTAAATTACGGATTTAAATACGCGCATAAAAGTTAGCACAACCCTTTTGTCGAAATATAAAATTTATTTTTGCAGTAATTGCAGCTTTTCCAGTGCAAAGCAAAAATTTGCAGCTCTTTTAGATTTTTTTTTATTAACGGTTTTACTAACTTGACGTAAAGTTAGCAAGACACACCTCGTATCTCTACTTCTAAAAGTCCTATCGTCAAACAAATACATTCAAAAATTGCAGCTTTTATGCAGTGAAGAAATTACGTTTGCAGCTCTTTTAGTTTGTTTTCATTTTTTCATTAGTCGTTTTATATTTGTTATTTTATATTTACAAAATTACTGTAATGCAAAAAAACATAAAGTCGAAGTTCAAACTAAAAATACTATTCTAATGATTACCGCAATTGCATTTAATAACAGAAAAAAAGGGGGCAAATTTAATAGAATTTAGCACTATTGCCTTGTATACTGGCAACAAAGGTAAAGTGTATTTGAAAATCAAGAGAGAGTAAATTCCCAGAAATGTTTTGCAGTTATCAGTGTTAAAGGCAGTAAACCATAGACGTGCGTTTTCAAAATTAAATTAATATGGAAATAGAAATATTTAATTTGTTTTAGTTATTTATACCTAGATTACCAATTTTAGATAGATAAACATAATTCGTAAGTAGTAATTTAATTTGGGTAAAATGAAGAAAAAGTCAATATTATTTTAGGCATTTTGTTTTAGGCATATGTTTATTTACAAAGTATGTATATAATATGTACAGATAATTACAATTACTTATAAATTAATATGAGGAGCTAAAAAACAATTAAGTAGGTATATGAGAAAAAAACCAACCGCAAGGATAAAATTTGACGAGCAACATGCAAAAAATACGACAATATTAAATCTTAAAAAATAAAAATCTAAAAATAAAATTAAAGTACATAAATTAATAATTTTAAAGTTATGGTTCCTCGCACTCTGTGTCAGAAGATTCACCATCTGATTCTAGAGAAATTACAATGTGCTCTATAGTAATATCAATTATGTTATCTAGCTCCCACATTTTTTTTTCTATTTCTGTAACGTGTCTAATACATTTTTGCCAATTTTCACTTGTTACTTCAGATATTGCCTTATTGAAGAGATTTTTAACATCTGATAATTTAAAAGTAGTGTTATTTCTGGCAACATAACCTTTAACTTGAGCCCATATCAATTCTATCGGATTCAGCTCACAATGGTAGGGTGGTAAACGAAGGATTTCAATTTCTCGTTTTTTGGCTATCTCCTCAATATTATATTTTTTATAATTTTGCTTATGTTTTTTAGCAATAGTTAACAATTCTGCCCTCAGCATTGTATTGTCAAAGGCTAAATTTTTAGAAGATAACCATTTTGCAATTTCATCCTTTTTCCATTTAGTGGTTGGTAAAGGTTCAAGTAATCTGGAGTGGTAACTTGCATTGTCCATTACAATAACCGATCCTTTTGGTAAGAATTGAATCATCTGTTCAAAATATTCCTCAAACACGTCTCCATTCATTTCTTCGTGATAATCAACGGTTTTTTTTATTCTAATAAGAGTAAACCATTCTCAAGAAAACCGTTTGTACTGCCTATATGACAAATAATTAATCTTTTACCTTTTCCTATAGGTTCCTTAAAACCAGTAGTATATCCTCCAAAAGCTTGATGGGATGATTTTATATTTTTGTCTTTCCAAACTCTTCCTACACAATATCCTTCATTAACCCATGTTTTATCTAAATGATAAATGTTTTTATTTTGAGCTTTAACTTGTTGTATTCTTCTGAGGTACTGTCTTCTCCAACATACAATTTCTTCAGAATCAATTAGCATTGAGTGTCTGCCCATTTTTTCAAATTTAAAGTTTAACTCATGTAACGTTTTCCATAGTTTATCCCGGCTTATTGTGGGTAAATCAACATCATTCGTAATGGCTTGCAAAACTTTATTTAAAGTTGGTATTTGCTTGTTTATAAACAAGCAAATACAAGTGAACAAGCTTACGAATAGCATTTTTAAAAAACTCGTCCACGTTGACTTTTAATAGTTTTTGTCTACCTGGTTTCGGCTTTGGTGAAGTTACTCCACCTGATTTTTCCTCCTTTAGAACTCTATATATTGTAGATTTTCAATATCCCATTGCCTTAGATGTTGTTTCAACTACACTGTCAATAGTGTTTGAGGGATTTTGATGTTTAAAATAGTGGTACACATTCGCTACAGCACTCTTTTCATTGAGCGATAAATGGTCTAGTTTTAATTTTTTCACTGGCGTATACTCACAAACTGCTTCCATTTTTAGTCACTACTATTTGTCACGTTTATCGAAAATCAAATAACTGCATTTCTAGAAACTTAAGCACTATTAAGTCAAAATATCTGTCATTAGAAGCTGTTGCCATTCGGAGGTCGTTAAATAACAATTATCCCTTTCTATTTTGGTTACGCCTATGACGCACGTTAATCCTCTTAGGCCTACTGTAGTAACAATGAAAGATCATAAAATAATGTGATAGTCCAAGAAATTTAATAAATTTTGTATTGAAATTAACAAAAACAATTTAGAATGCATTACAAATATTGAAGTTTTACCGCACGTACTGTACTATAGTTTTGCATACCGAATTAGTTTTTATTCTGGGAATTTACTCTCTCTTGATTTTCAAATACAGTATAAGGTAAGATAAAAGTTTCCACTTTTAAAACTTTTGTGACTCAAAAAATAAATCTATAATATCCTACTCATGAAAAAAAAATAAAAAATTACATACAAAATATAATTTATTTGGTGAGACATCAATTTTCGAATCTACTGAACTAACCTTAACAAGACTTCTTAAATTATTATTCTCTTTTCAATAATACAATAAAGATGTATCAGGATTAATAGTGTCCTATGTCTATTGATGAGATGAAGTATTCATTTCGACGGAATTTTTGGCATCAAACACTATTTTATGAAGACAAATTTCCGGTTAACTTGTTTTTAATAGGTGATTTGGCAACATTGGATCTCAAGTGGAAATGGAACATCAACAGACCAATAAGGACACCCCTTAACAAATAACTAGCAAATAACTAAATTAACAATATAAGCTCCTTTCTACTTTTTGACGTAAGACTTGGACGGTCCTTAGAATTAGTAAAGTACGTTTCACAATAATTCGTTGACTCGGTACCTGACCTTAGGGGATTAGTAATGAAAGGTTATAAATTTCTCACTGTACAGTAAATATTAACAGATCCGTAATCCGGTTTTCAAAATAGATTTAAATAAAACTCAGTAACATTTACTAAAACTTAAGTTTATTTTGTAAAAAAAATCACGAAATTTTTTAAAAACAAACAAACAAATTTTAAGTTTATTTCTTAATTGAAATTAAACAAAACTGTTGAAACTTACGTATACGTATACGCTTTGGTCTATTTCATCTAATTGGCAGATGTTGTCAAAAAATGTTTCAAATAAAAAAGATGTATTTTAATCATGGCCACATTTTAAAAATATTTTTGTACTACAGGGTATCCCAAAAAATTTATTTAAATAAAACTAAGTTAACATTTACTAAAACTTAAATTTATTTTGTAAAAAAAAATCACGAAATTTTTTAAAAACAAATTTTAACTTTATTTATTAATTGCGATTAAACAAATGAACTAATTCTACATTATTTACAACTATTTAATCTAAATGTAGTTCAGTATTACTATCGTCGTCATTTAAATTAATAACTAAGGGTGCTACAGTTACATTAACATTTCGATATGTACCTTCAACCTTAATAACATGCTGAATCGAATTTTTCCAGTTATCAATGGGAATATTACTTGGCACATTTCTGATTAACTCTATAACACTTGAGTTTAATGTGGGTGAAACGTCTTCCGATCTAACTTTGGATTTTAGCTGATGCCACATGTGTTCTATAGGATTGAACATGCAATAATATGGGGGAAGCCGTAACACTGTGTGGCCCATATTTTTAGCAATAGTATCACAAACGTATTCTTTTTCAATACCGAACGCTGCTACAACTTGTAAGAGATCACGATTTGCGTACGATTCTTCAAAATAAAGGTCATTTTTTAACAAATACTCTTGAATTTCCCATTTATTGTTGTTGCTATTTGGTACTTTATTTAATTGACGGCTATGATAAGTTGCATTGTCCATTACAATTATACTTTTTTCCGGTATATTCGGCAATAAACAATTCTCAAACCAATCTTCAAAAAGTTCTGCTGTCGTATCTTCGTGATAATCTAAACTTGAATCTTTAATATTCTTTGCTGATAACAATAAAGCGTTTGGAACCCAACCTGTTTCTGATCCGGCATATATTATTGTAATTCTTTGTCCTCTATTTGATGGAGCCTTTGTTTTGCAATTTCCCGATGAATCAACAAAACCCTTCGTTGGAGTATCATGGGTGTCATACCATGTCTCGTCGAGGTAGATAATTGAAAGGTTTTCACTTCTATATTTTTGAATAGCTTGTAAGTAATGACAACGCCACATTCGTAAACGATATGACTCCATTATCACTTGTCTTTTATTAATGGTACAATATTTAAATCCCATTTGAGAAATAATTCTCCACAAACTTGTCGGGCTACAAATAATTCCCGTGTCGTCTTTAAGTAACCGTTTTTTATACAATCTAGGGTTGGTATCATTTGTTCTTGGTATAGGACATATATCGTTCGTCGGATTATATCTTTTTGTATTTCATCAACACATTTGGTATTATTAACGTCACTTCGTTTTTTTCGTTTACTTATTGGCTTATTGATAATATCTTTTACTGTGGATATTGGGGTTTTGGTTAACTTACATGTTTCTTCTGCTGCATCGGTTACACTATAACCTCGATTATTCAATGTTTCAAACACATTTTTCACAATTTGTTTCGCATCCGGCGATAAATGCACTTTTTTGCCCAAGGACGCCACATACTTAGTTATAAACACAAGATTACTTTCAGAGTATAATGTTTAATACAAACTAAAATTCTAAAAGAGAATTTTAAAAACAAATTACCCCGAAACTCCCACTTTCTCTTCCAAGATGATTAAGAAAATCAAAAATCATTTACTAATGATTTACTATTGATGGTTAGTAATAATAATTTAAAATTTTACCTGAAAAATAAAAAATCCAAAATATATCTTCCTGGACAAAAATAAATAATACCTTTCTGTAAATGTTCGAAGAAATATTAACCACCTTTTATTAGTAATCCCTTAAGAGCAGTTAAGAGCAGGTACCAAGTCAACGAATTATTGTGAAACGTACTTTACCATAGTTGAATATAGCAATAAATTTTCCTGCTGAACAGTACATTAAAGAAGGCTTTAACTCAACTGTAATTTCTATTAGGAAGTTTGTTTATAATAAAACCCATGTTTATAGAATTTATCTTACAAAACATTCCTAGAAATGTATCCAAAGTTGGTTACTCGATTTGAGTAAGTTTAGTTTGGCAATTATTAATTTAATAATGTAGTTCTTCGTCTGTGCGGTCGAAGTTAGAACCGAAACTTTTAAAGTATATATACTTCTTCTATTTATCCAGTTGTGGAATAAATTTTAACTTGTAAATTGCTCATTAATTTGCGCGAAATTAAACTAGTTTAAAAAGTAACTGAAATTGTTCAAAATGAAATATTTTCCCAAGTTTTATTATTTGTTATAGCATGACGTGTACCTAGTACTAAAAAGATCGTAACCCAGATTTTTGTTTGAAATTGATTATTGATATTTCCTCGGTAATTTCTCAAACAATTTTTTTTTTTTCATAAGCTTGTTTTACTCAATGTATTTGAAATTTAAAAAATTTCAAAAAAAATTATAGGGGAAACTGGCAATCAACTTTATTTCTAAAAGTAGGAAGTTTCTTACAAATCAATTGAAAAGAGAACATTTAAATTATACAAACTGTAAGTTTAAGAGTCTATAGGAGCAAAATTTTAAGCCAATGTTTTTTTAAAGTACTTATAGGGGTGTAAAGTTAGAGAAAACTGAATGCAATTTTTAATGCATAATAAATTATTAGATTCAAATTTGTTTTTAATCTGAAGGACTTTCTACCCTTAACGCTGAAAGCTCTTTTGATGGGCTATAGACAAGGAAAATGTCTGTCTCAAAGAGCTGATATACATACTGTAACATGTTCATTGACATGTTCCGAGCGTAAAATTAATTTAATCACATGTATAATTAAATCCTGCACTTAATCATTAAAAAATACCTTTCGGACAACCAATAGACACAACCGTTTTTGAACGTTGAGAACCCGTTAAAAACTAACCAATCAGAACGCTCGAATTCCTCCCCTAACGAAAATGAACCGTTAATATAACTGTAACGCAGAGAGAACTATGCCCTTTTTGCCTTCTGCCTTCAAAGAATGTAACCCCAAGTTACCGTCCAATGTAACCCCAAGTTACCGTCCAATGTAACTCCAAGTTACCGTCAATGTAACCCCAAGTTACCGTCAAATGTAACTCCAGATTACTTCAAAAATAACTCCAAGTTAACGCCGAAAATATCGTAAACTATTATCTCCAAGTTAACGTCGAAAATATCGCAAACTATTATCTCCAAGTTAACGTCGAAAATATCGCAAACTATTATCTCCAAGTTACCGTTAAAAATACCGCAAATTATTAGCTCCAAGTTACCGTTGAAAATATCGTAAATTATTAGCAAGCTACCGACAAAGCACCGATCCAGCTGACTACACCTGAAGTTCGAACTCTACGGAGAAGTCCCCCAGGTCTGCCTTCCTGTAGAAGTCGTCAACATCTGCAACCAACCGAAGCCGTACACATACCGCTGTGGGAGAAATCCGAAACCCTAAGCTAAGTACCTAACCTTTTGTGGCAAAATAAATTTGAATTTCTTACTTGAGTGTTTGTTTTAAACCCACAGATTTGCTGTGTGTGGTTGCCTATCGGTATCAGTATTTTAGTTTTCTATTGTTGTGTTAAAGTAGTCAAAATATTTTTAATATTCATTTTTTCTTTCTAGTTAAACTTTAAATTAAATAAGGTGTTCTGCTTTACACCTAGTTATTAAATTTTGTCCGAATTTAAAGCAGTGGCGCCCTCACCCATCAAACATATCCTATATACAGAGTGTCGCTAAGCTGGAGCGTACCCACTCCTGAGTTAAAAGGTCTCATAAGCCGGGACAGCTCTCGAGGGAGTAATTAGTGTTACAAATTGGCTTCCTGCCTTTTTGGGACAATTATTGCTACAATACTGTTGGCGGAGCACCTAAGAAAATGAATGTGTTTTTAAAACTAGACTAACCAGAAAAGTATACAGGTCATTGCTTCAGAAGGACATCCTCAACGTTGTTGGCCAATGTTGGAGCTGACCTTGAAGTTCTAAAACAGCACGGTGGATGGAAGAGTTCTTCATTTGCAGAAAAGTATATAGAAGAATCGATTGAAGGCAAAAACAAGATTGCAAGAATGATCCAAAGGGGCGAAACTTTTGTTGAAGTGCTACATCACAGCCACACGTCTTCCGCGATTACAGTCATATCCTCATGATAGTCGGCTAAACATTGCTTAATATTTTTCGCATTTGGTACAAAACCGTTTTCACTTCCGGCGTGAAGAATTGTTATACGCTTTCCTCTCGAACATGGCGCATTTAAACTACACTTTTGAGACTGATCTACCCAGCCATACTGAACAGTATCATGTGTGTCAAACCAAGTCTCATCTAGGTATACTATATGCCTTTTTAATTCACGATACTTCCTTATTTTATCTAAATACTCTTTACGGAGTACAACAATACGCCGCGATTCCATTATAACCATTCGTTTATCTAATTTCTTATAATTAAAACCGCATTCTAATAGTATACCGCGTAAAGTTTGTAAGCTTTTATAATAATTATAATCAGGATAATCTCTTGAACGATTTCCTAAGTCGTGTCAATATTTTCTCAATCAAAACTATAAACCGTTCGCTTTATAACATCTTTTGTAGCATCGTCAACATTTGCAAATTTTGTTTTTTTCTTTTTCCGCAACTGCGAATGATCTATAACGCCACCGCGCTTAATAACCCGAGAAATGGTGTAAATAGAAATTTTACTTAACGTATTAATTCGCTTTATTACCGCATCTGATTTTTTATTATCTTCATATTTCAAACACTGATACATATTTAAAATAACCCTCAGACACTGAATGTGTAAATCTTTATTGCAAAATTCGCCACTAACCTAACCTGTTGCGATATAATATCTTCTGAATTTAAATTTTTATTTGGAATTCCATTTTTTGATTCAAAACGTCTCCAAAACGCTGCCATAATATATGCAACTAATTTAAGGTTATCAATTAATATGGGCAAAAATTACAATACGTAAACCAATTATTAAAAATGAATTACCGAAACAAAGATATAATACTTAACTGCCCCAAATAAAAATCTGGACTCCTCGCCTCCGCACTAGACACCAACTTTATGAGCTACAAAAAACTGCAGCAAAAAAATAACCCCGAGACCCCTGCACGCAACAGAATACAGCGGACCAATAAAAGCCGTCAACAAGTCGCGTGCGTGCCCCACTTGTTTTCGCGCTGTACAA
Source organism: Ophraella communa (assembly GCA_035357415.1). Classification (NCBI taxonomy): domain Eukaryota; kingdom Metazoa; phylum Arthropoda; class Insecta; order Coleoptera; family Chrysomelidae; genus Ophraella; species Ophraella communa. The sequence continues at coordinate 9,204,330 of CM068982.1, read as the reverse complement.
CTACTAGTCTAGAGAGAGCTGGGTTCCGACGATACAGAGTGGATGTTTAGGGGGACAAATATGTCGTTTTCATGCAATGAGGGAGTCCGCTAGCACTACCACTACAAAAATTTGAGGTCAAAAATGAGGGTCAGTTTTCTAGGCCGTTTTGTTCACTTGTGTGATATAGAATGACTATATTTTTACATTTGAAGTAATTTAAGCACTTCCCGAGTACATATTTTTGCAAAATAAAGATTTTTAATTAATTTTGGGGGGAAAAATGTCATTAGCAGTGATTTTAGGTATATATCTAGTTGAGTGTTTCTAGCCACCATTTACATTAGTAAACATTGACAGTTAAAGTTAGTTCTCATTGGTCGCTTTACTAAGAAATTTCTGTTTGCACCAATAATAGTGACAGATGTAAAAAATGCAGAGTTGACATTGTTTGCAAACATTAAGTTTCAGTGGTCGTTGTCCGTTATTATTCAGATTCATTTATCTGTGTGCATCTTAATATTTTCTTTGTTTATATTTGTTTTTTTGAGAAGCTGTTATTAGTTAGGTTTCCCACCTATAAAAAAATGTACCTATCACGATGTGTGAAATGGATTGGGTTAACTGGGAACAAGAACCTTTTACCGCAAGAAAAAACAAAATGTAAACAAATGCACACAGAAAAATGAATCTGAATAATAACTGACAACGACAATTGAAACTTAATCTTTTAGATGCGTAGTTTCCACAAGCGCAGCTAAAAAATCAGAAACAATAATTCACAATATCATTGTCGTCCACCGAGTACATAATCCAAAGAAGTTCATAACCTACAAATAATTGAGTGCACTTTTGACAAGCGTACAACCCAACATGATTTATTAAAGTTTTTCCGTTAACATAACGAGAAAATAAATCACGAAACATCGACTAATCTTCTCAGGTTAGACATCTCGTACACGTTGTTTTTAACCAGGCATTTCGCGAGCTCTAAATATAACTGGTTCAACTTAAATTATTGTATTTTATAAGCCAAGTATTCAACTTAATGATACTACAATAAATAACGCCTCTTGAACATTTCTCCGTTTTCAAATCAACAAATTTCCCCGTGATAAATTGGAGGAATGTCAAAGAGGTGAAGCAACAAACTGATAAATGTTGACTGTGAATGTTTTGTTTTCAGTAGCTGGAGCCTAAAATGTAACCCGTCGCGGTCAACAGTATGGACGTGCCATGGACTTCCCTTGTCGTTCAATTTATTTTGCTTTTGTTCGTGTTGGAGTTAACGTCTACATTCAAACAGACAGGTAACTATAACTTTACATTCATCAGTTAGTTTTAGGTTAGGCGATAAATAATATTTATGTTGATGGTACAGGAAAGGTGAATTTGAAATAAAATATTTAGTGCGCTGTGGAACATAGTAAAATATTTTCTGTCAAACAGATTTCTTATAGAATTGCTTGATACAGGGTGTACCAGTTGAAACTGACACGATTTAAGCGTAATTATTGACTAATGGAAAATAATATGGAAATGTGCGGTTTTCACCAATGAGTTTCAAATTAAAAAAAGTTTTTTCCCACTCATACTCATGGGATTTTCCCTTAATGAATGCCTTTTTCAATTTCTTTTTGTCTTGAACAAATCCTGTCTCATCAAACTTCTTTATTAATTTTTTTAATCCACATCGCGTAATGGATACATCTGGATATTTTTCGTGAAATTTTGCAATTGCATACTGGTAGGAAACTTCCCCAATACCATAACACTTAATAAGATATACTCTTTGTTGAATAGTTAACATTGTTGTCAAATATTTATTAAAGAATGACAATTGAATTATTTATAAAAGTTGGCAGTTACTGGGTACATCGTAAACCTCACTCACTAGATTAATACATTATTTTCGAACTTAGTGCCGTTTTCATAAATAAAACTGGCTATAAAATCAGACGGATTTTGATAAACTTGAATTTTGTTTTATTTTATGGGGTTTCAGAACAAGCAAAACTTTTTATCAAGAATGACATTTTTCACTAAAACTAATATTTAAACATTTTTCACCTATAGGATACCCGATCCGTGGACACGCTGTATATTAAAAAAAGTCTCAGTTATACAGGACGAGTTAAAAAAATTGCCCACTTTCACCCTGCATATTTTTACACGAGTTTTTGTGAGTGCGAGCATTCTCATTATTTCCACTACTAGCTTTTTCTGCTTTTTTAAGTTTTTTTATTATTAATACACTGAAAAAAACAGAAGCGCAGTTATTTCTCTCTATTATGATTAAATGTTTAGCTTCTTTTGTCTCTTACCTTACTTAGCTTTCCTTTTAAGCTTGTAATTATATTCAGCATGTTTACATTCTTTATTTTTTTTACTATACCACCAAAATAGTTTACTTTATACTATACTATAATATTACTATATACTATAATATTTCTTCTTATTGTCTTCTATCTTTGTTACTCATTGTTTTTGATCTGTACATCAGCAATGTCATTCTTTTTTCATCCTCTGTATGAATCCCATTTTTATTTTCAATTATTTAGTTCATTCCTTTTCCTCTTTTAATCCTTTCCTTCTCATTTTGTGTATTTATTCCTTCCAAATGTCTTCTGTCTCTCACCGCAAGATCTGGTAGACGCCACCAGCACTAATTTGTCTCTGTAGTATACTAAAATTCTTCAGTCCCTTATTTAAGGAACAACTGCATTACTAACACTTTAATAATCTATAAAAGTAGATACCTACATGTTAATATTTAATAGAATTCTTTTACATCGCTGCTTAAGAAGAAGACCGTCACAACTAAAAAATGTATAAATGTGAGAAAACGCTATTTAAATATTTTACAGATTTTAAGTTGACAATATATAGCGGTTTGGCTCACGCAGTATTATTTCTTTGACCATACTAACATTCCTTCTATTATTACATTGCTAGAGTTTAATTAATTGTTGCAAAAAAATTATTTTTCGCATTTTTTTTTTTCAAAAAAATAGTTTTGTGACTGTTTTGACCAAAAAAAATATGTTTGTAATTATGTTAAATATTGGCAATAACCGAAGGAGGAAATTAAAGAAAATAATTTTTTATAAGAAATTCGGTTGACAAATAATATAAAACAAGAATTCTTGTGTACAAACCTTTTACTAAAAATATCAAGAGGTTAAAAAATAAAAAAAATCGCTAAACCTATTTCTGCTATTAAAATAAATACATAAAAAATACAAAATTTTAACAGCCTTCTTAATAGTTCTAGGTAAGATGGTATACATTACAATGCCAAAGCAAACAAACTATTTCTCAATCGTTTAGACACGTTTTTGAGCCAGTTTTGGTTATTGTATTTTCTTTTTCTGCCTCTTTTTTGTATTTTTTTTGAGCTACCTGGTGATTTATTTGCCTCATTTAATTCGCCGTCACTACTACCTGAACTTGAACTATTTTCATAAGTTGGGTCCAAGTCTGAGATATCCGATCCAAAAGTATATAACTGTTTCTTAACTGTCCTATTCTAGTCTACAATTTGTAACTGGTCATTTTTCTCTAACAATTTTAATATTAAGTCAGTACGCTTAGATGGTTTCCCAGTCATGTTTTTTGAGTACAACAAAAATATTAATTTTATTAAAAATCCAATTAAAATGTACACATATTATTTATCAATAATTTTGGTAAAAAGTGACACATTTCTAAATTTTTCACTTCTTTCCAAAATATAAACAAAATTTGTATTCAACATTTTCGGAAAATAGGCATAGCTCTAGAAATAACATAAGGACCACATAAATATTTGGAAAAAGACTGTCATTTTTTGTGTTGTGACATTCTTTATCGAAAAGAATTAACAAAATCTAAGCTTACCTTAATAAATCAACGTTCTAACTTGGTTTGTGACACTATTTCGTAAAATCTATGTACTGGATCCGACTTGTGACAATCGATTCCTCCGTCATCTAGGGAAGAGTAGCCAAGTTGAATTTGTAACACTTTTACACAATATTAGTATATGGTATTTAGGTTACTTTTACATATAAAACAGGTTTTTTATAATTTTTGAGATGTGACGGTCTTCTTCTTAAGCAGCGACATATTTAATTAGCAAATTTATATATTTTTAAAGACATAACCAATTTTTCATTACATTTGTATTTCCCTAGGATCATGCTACTTCCCGGAACGTTGGGAAGGCACATGGTTCCAATCTGGAGTCAGACAATCCATACTCATTGAAGGACCAAGACTGAGTAGCAAAGGAAGATGTGTAGGTTCAGAAGGAGACAAATTTTTGATACTGGATGAGTAAGTACTGCTTATATATTTTTATTTTATAAACTTATTCAATAGTTTCCCATATTTTGTCATTTTAGATTCTCTCCTTATGATTGATATATTTGCTAGTATATTGTTCAATGTTTGTGTAAGCTTTTGTTTCTCTTTTTACTGCAATATATTTTAGCTGTCTAATACTCTATTTGCTGGTCTTCAATCCTGTGCTGAAATATATTAACCATCCTACTGGTTTTTCTTTCAACCTTATTGCTCTAGACCTCTCAGTACTTTCCTTTGAATACTTCTATTGAATATTCAGCCAGCTGAATTGTTTCCCACTTTTGGGTTGTCTCCTTATTTTACAATTACAAATAATGCAAGAGGTATGCAATTTATTTAATGAAAAATATCAATTTCATGTATACTTTTTTTGATTTTAATTATTTATTAGTTTCATTGTTGATACTGGAATTTGTTTCAGGAAAAAGACTTGTTATAGATGTGTAGTAATCCATGAGAAGCATATTAATGTGCTGCAATATAAAGAAAGTAAGTTTATTTCGTTAATCTTAAAATTCTTGGTGTAGTTATGTGCATTTATTTGTTTTTAGCGTATTGCCATAGTCGAGACGTGCTACCCACACTCTGTGGTTTAATAACAGGAGACGCTCTATTATATTCCATGTTTAGAGAAAACGCTGTACCGATTTCCTGTCCTTTTAGAGGCCCATTTACCTTTACTTACAACCGTGGCCACGGAGAATGTAAATATCCAGTTTCCAGCATAGATACGTGTATCGAAGAAAGCAAACTATTGCTCAGCTATCAAGCCTGCCCCGATGTTCATGGATCAGAGAGTGCAAGTAAGTCACTTCGAGTTTGTTATAAAATTTACAGTAAAATCCTTATCGTTATCAATTTTTTTTAAAACAAAATAGGATTTTAAGATATTGTAACAATAAAATAAATAATAACATACCGTGACAGATAGTAATAATGGTAATAGTGCAGCTACTTTATTTTAAAGTGTTTATGAATGTATGTTTGGTTGCATAGACTCATTGTCAAACACAAAGCTTTTGTACTCTCGAACACATTATATGCAAAAGTTTGGAATAATGGAATATTTCATCTTATTAATTTTTATAAATAATTTTTTTGATATAAGTAAACATCATTTTGCTACAACTCTAACCAATACTAAATAAATCTCGAAGTCAGATAAACATACAAAAAAAAATGATTTATTCTTTTGAGGTGAAAAATGTACAATGTATTACAAATTTTTTTAAATAAATTAATAAGCAAAAAAAGTTTTTAAATAAAATTAATAGACAGTATTTCCTCCATGGTCCTGTATGCATGGCTGTAGGTGATGTGGCATTCTATCGATTAACTGGTCGAGCTGGGCTTGCGGAATTCTCTCCCATTCTTTACGAGCAGCATCTTTCAGTAATCGTAGAGTAATTGGGGAAGGGTTTCGCTTCTTAATGCGTGTTTTAAGAATGTCCCAGGCATGTTCAATGACGTTCATGTCAGGGGAATTTGATGGCCATCTTAATGTGGATATTCCTTCTTCTTCCAAAAAATTTTGTACGGCAGCTGTTCGATGTGGAGGTGCACTGTCATGCATAAACACAAATCCATCACCTACCGCCCCCCGGAATAGATGCACAACAGGATTTAAAACTTCCTCGATGTACACAGCACCATTGATTCTTCTCTCCAAAACCAGGAGAGGCGTCAGTGTACCCCTCATAATACCACTCCAAACCATAATACTCCCACCTTCAAATGGAACACGTGGTGGGGCTGTTTCTAATCGGGCTTGTCGTCCTGGGGCCCTCCAAACTAGCGTTCTTCGCGAATCAGAAACCAAACTTGATTCATCACGTAATTCCAGTTAGGACCATGGTGTAACATTTCTTGAGCTCTTTGCAACCTTACAATTAGTTTGGGAACACGTAGAGGTCTTCTGCGATACATGTTATCTGCCGGTTTAGTGCTGCTGTTGTGTTGCACATAATAAAATCATTCATTAATATGGGTCATTAATCAACGATTTTGAGTGCGTTAAATGAATGGTTGACGATAAAACTGTAATAATCTTGTTTTTGTTTATAAACCTTTGTGTTTTCAGTTGAAGAATTGCAGTGTTTGGCTTCGTGGAAAGAGGGCAGCTCGAGATATCTGGTAGGAAAGATCCACCATAGTCATGTTACTTCTAACGAAGACAGATACAGATGTTTCGTCTACGAAAAAACGGGTTCTACTGTAGAAGCAATCGACGACGTTGATTATAGAGTAGCTCAAAGCGGAGATGCCACGTGTAATGGACTTTTTAGCGCTACTGAAGGAAGTAGAACGATGACCCTTAAAAAAGGTTAGTACTACTCATTAAACTGGTCAACCAAAAAAATAGAATGAGTTTGTTTCCACTGGTTTATTTGTTTCTATGTCAAATTGACGCATTTTATAAACACGGGAACCATTTTTCTCTATCAGCTTTTATTTTTAACTAAAAGAACACTTCATAGCATTCTTTTTTCAGATGAATAAACGTTCATGTTGTAGGTATTTGTCACCGAAGAATCCTCATTGGATTTAAGAAAATCATACTCAATATCCTTAGAAAATTAACGTTTTGTCAAAAGAAAAATATTTAAATATGTTAAGAGGCAAGTTTTTCTAGATTTGGTCAAGTTATTTCCAAATAAAGTAGATAAAAGGCTACCTAATGAAAATGTTCGGTTCCAAGAAGGGACCATACCCCAATTATGTAGCAAATATAAGGAAAAATCGCTTGCTCTCCCAAAACCAAAATCCAATTTTATCATACCTGAGGAAAAACCTGGTACCCTATTTTTCTCAAGAGGGAGACTTTTGCAACGATGTTGGTGGTATTTTGCAACAGATGGTTTTAAAAAAAATGTGCCAACCTAGTGACAGCAGCAAAAGAAGTTAAAGTGTGTCTTGCTTCATAATGTTAACAAGTATAGGTCCATACCTAGTGCAGATTTGAAGACTTAAAGAAGAAAACGGAAATATTTCTATGATTATAGAAAGCATTGAGTATCGAGATCACAACTGGGTTATTTGTGTTGATCTGAAAATGGTAAATTTTATTTAAGGACAAGAGGGATACACAAAGCATAAACATCCTCTTTCTACAATTAGATTAATACCGATTTCCATAAAATCTGGGTGATTTTAGTGAAGATGAGCAGGTTGTTAGATGGCTTCAGCCGAGGCCACCTTCCCTTCAAGGTGGGACTCGGAAATGATCGCAGACTACTTCTGGACTGGGATTCTGTATCCTATCGCTTTCAACATGTCGAATTCTACAGTCGCTTTCGACATGTAGAAGCAATATCTCGCGAAAAGGGTATTCTGTGTACCTCTCGACAATACTTCGGCCGTATTCGGCTTTTATCAACATGATATGTAGAAATTCTGGGGAGTTTTTAAATTTCTTCAGACATTTTAGGGATTTTGATTTGCAATTTAACATTTATGTTCTATTTCTATGGTTTATTGGTTTAGCATAATATTATTATTTTGTAGATTGCAAAGTTGGTTTTGAGATGTTTGTTGTTATTTTTCTGGTTTTTATTTAATTATTTGTACTTGCGTTGGCTATTGGATAAAGATAATAGGAGTTAAGCTTAACGTAAGTCCTTTCTCAAACATAAAATGCTTAGTTTTTTGTTTGCTGGCTTTATTATATGGTCTTACATTGATTTCTATAAAAATCGTTTGTCATAAAATATTTCTCCGCTAAATAGTTAAATAAACAATAAAAAAATCTTTTAAAAGTTTGTATTTTTTCATATACTTCAAGTTAATTTTTTAAATAACATAATCATTCAAAGAGAAGAATTTCTAGACGATATTCGGGCTTTCAATGTTATGAGGAGGCAAATAAGAGATGAAACAAACCCTTTTGAATTAAGGGATGATCTATTTAAAAAGTCTTTTAGATTAACAAAAGAAATGGCTCAATATATCCTTCATATTATTGTTGAAGATATAGTTTTATAGCAAGACTTGCCCACAAAGCGTTTCCTTCACCTTTTCCTGGGGCCCCATTAAAGTTGTTGGTTATAAGGCTGTGATTATTTTCAACAGCATTTAAAAAGGCTTCCCAATGCTGGTTTGCCACTCTCATATTAATCAATAAAATCAAAATTTATTTTTAAAAGTATACAAATACAACAATGAATAACAATACGGACACAGAACACAACAAATAAAAAATATTTTGTCACAAATAGGTTATGTTTTATTGAAGCGATACCTCAAAACGTATCGCCTTCATGCGACATGACTTGTGCTTAAAGTCGTATAGAAATGTGTACACGGAATACCGTTTGTTTGAAACGACATGTCGCTATCGAAAGCGATAGGATACAGAATCCCTGTCCTGGAGTTTGCAAGATCTAACTAAAGTCATTCATTCAAGGAAACCTTATAAAAGATCATTTGATAGTGACGAATAGAAATTTTGTATTTTTTGACAAAATATTAAAACTGTATATTTTAAAAAGTAAAACTGTTATACATCTTGTTGTTTTTGTCTTGGCCAGAACTATATAAATAACCAATAACACAAAAAATTTAAAGGAAACGAGATTTTTTTTATTTTTAAACAGATTCCAATTGTTTGTTATCTTTTAGCTCTGCCCATCAACAAATGCCGGTTTCCTTACTGGATAGCCAATTCGAATCACTGGCACACTTTGGATTACTCTTCCACATACAGTTTTCACCATAAAAACTCCACGCTCAAAATTACAAATGCCACCGGCATTGACATGAAAGTAGTTTGCGTTCAACTAAAACAGGCCTCGAGAGATGAAAACGCAGTTATCCTAGTAACACACTTTACTATGGGATGGTATGTACTCTCTTTTTATTGTGTTCTTTATGAATTATTCGAGTTGCTTATTCTGTGGTCTCCAAATTTGAAAGAGCATTGCTTGCTAGATTTTGGCCTCTACTAGTACTAGAGTGCTAATGCAAACTGCATGACTTTATTTAAAAACATTTTGTGTTCCAAAACTTTAAAGCTTGGTATTCATAAGTAACTGTAATTATTTATATAAAAACTGTTAAGAATGTCAAGGAATTTAGAAAGTTTTCTCTCAAAGAACATTGCTCATTTAGTTTTCAGTTTAAAATACTTCCTTACTGTTTCCACACTATTCATTGTCAAAAGTTTTAATGACCAAAGCAAACTATATTTTATTCCCAAGTCTAAAGTTTAAGAAGATTCAATCAAAATGCTCCATTAACCACATAAATTCTTTATTGTCAAAAGTATAAAACTTTTGCAACTAGTTTATGTCCATCAAGACCATTATTATGGTTTTTAAACATAATACATAATATCTAGGGATAATGAAATTGGAAAAATTACTACTACAAGAAGTACAAAACAATAGTGGAGGTAAAATGACAGTGTTCCAGAAATTGGAGAACAAATCTCACTAGATCCAATTTCTGAAACACCTCCTACTTTTGGTTTTATACTTCTCTTTACCTGTGGCTTTCTACTTTTAATTTTAAATTTTAAGTGTGATTTGTCCTCCAATTTTTGATCTGTAATTTTCTACTTTGAAGATAATATAATAAAGTAATTTTTAATCCCTGATTTTTATTGGTGAAACCATCTGGCAATACTGCGATATTTTCAATGAACAAACTGTATTCTACTTCATCTTTACTTATTTTTACTCTTTTATTTATTTGTTTATTCAATTTGGGATACAAACAGGCTAGAAGGCCAAAAAAGTATCCACTAACATGGTATAGTTAGATTATAAACATTTAATCAAAATACACGAAATGCTCTTAAAAAGTGAGAAACAAAAATGCGTCAGATATAATACAATCCTATGATATGAATATCGTTTTGACAAATTTCTTGTAACTATATAAAGATAACTTTAAAATGTAGAAATCTAAAGAAATTATTCTGCAGCTGTTCTAGTCTGATTTTGTATATATTATAACTTGGACTCCAAATAGTGCCTACGAAATTAAGCCTGCTGTATATAAAAGCATAATTTATTGATTTTAAAGCTCAGCATTATTGAGCATTTTTTTTGGCATAGACCTTTGGTCATACAGCCAGTCACGTCAGGTTCTTGAGCATTTGTTTACTATAAAGTCAATATGTTGACTATAACTTAGTTTTGTGTCGAAAATTACTCTTAAATTCTTCACTTGATTCGTTCTGGCAACTGTGTTGTTGTTAATACAATAATTGAAATTTATTGTGAAAGTGATACATTGACACTTACTTATGTTTAAATATAGTTTATTTATGGTGCAATACTCGATGAAATTGTTGATGTTTTTTTGAATATTTACACAACCCCGTACTGATTCAACTCTGCCGAATATTTTCATATCATCTGCGTAATATAAAACGTTTGCAAAACTGAAGCAGCTTCTTGAATCATTAATAAAGATGATGAACAACAACGATCCCAAGTGCGAACCCTGTGGTACACCAGATGTAAGTGAGAAAAGATCACATCTGAAACTTCAACCATCTGAGTTCTATTACATATATATGAAGAAAACCATGTTAATAAATTACCCTGGATACCAATCTTATCCAATTTTGATACAAGAATGTTATGTCAGTTAAAATCTGTGTATACGGAGTCAACTTGAACTCTAGAATCCATGTTTTCGGAAATGAATTGAGAATATATGGCCAAGTTAGTTTCGATGCTTCTTTTAGAAAAAAAGCCGTGCTGTTCAACTGAAATACTATTATTTACAGTTGTAAAAACAATATCATAAACTAAACTTTCAAAATTTTTTTGCGAAAATACATAATTTACTTATACCTCTGTAATTGTTTGCTAAGCTCTTGTCGCCAGCATTCTTATAAATGGGTATTAATACAGGTACCTTCCACTCTAGGAAAAAATCCAGTATTTAAAGATTTATTAAAAATTATATGTAGAGGTTTACAAAGGGACTCAACACATTTTTTAATAAAGAATGAAGGATAGCCTTCCTTTCATCTAAAGTATTGATTTTTGTATTAATAGCTTCTACAGATAGGTAAATAGGTGAATAGCTGATGTATTGCATATTTCGTTTTCCAGTCAAAATGGTTACATCTGCATCGCATTTTATCGAAGAGATTTAAATGTGATGGAAATGCAAATGGGTGCACAGACTAATCGTAGAGAAGATGCCTGCAACTCCAACTACTTCGAGAAAGCTTCCTTGCCTTTCATTACTTTAGTATGTAAGTATGTCTACGTTTAATTAAGTAAATTAACTTTATTCTGCTACATGTCCCTTTTATAATTAGAAGCATTTTAAAATGTCTGGTATTTCAGTTAATAGCAGCTGCTTTCATTTTATTTGCTTTTAACGTTCTGTGTCACCGTTGAATTTATAGAATTTTGAAATGATTCGGTGTAAAAAACAATGCTTAAATGCAGAAATATTTAGTTTATTAAAAAAACAATTGTATAATATACAAAAAATAATATATGTCAAAACGAGTATTAAATACTGCTACAAATAAAATAAATCTTCTTTTTTGATTAAGCCAACTTTTTAAAAGGTCTATTCTGGCTCAGCCTTAGATTATAGGGAATCCCTTTAAGGGATGCCTTTGAATGTCAAACTCTCCAGCTTACCCAAAGTAGACTTAATTTATTTTTTCTTAAAGCTATTAGATTCTAAAGATATTTATACACTAATTTGTGGTTAATCGGATTTAACTCATATATCAAAAACCACCATTCGTAATTTTATGAAACATACTTGAAACTCTCACTTGGAAAAAGTTATCCACAGGGCCATACTATCTTTGTGAATATATCGCAGGATCTGTGAAAAATTTTTGGGTTTGGGCCCCAAACAAATCTATTGGATAAATATGATGATTATCAGAACAATGGAGCGATTGGTTGATGGTCAAAAGCTTTACTGTGAACGGCATAAGCGAAGCTCTCTGGTTTACACAGACAGGCTTGGCTGGCAATCACTGGTACCACTGCACCATACTGTGCAGCAGCGATGGAAATCCTTATGGACATACCTCCTCCCCATATTTATATTTTTGGAAAGAGGGGTAGATGTACAACATACAGAATTGCACATATTTCTAAATCCACAAGTCAGGCTTATACAGAGCAGAGTACTAGTGGACACTGAAAGTCACAGTATTCTTATCTCTCACCGTGTAATGTCAAAATTGGTTTTCGACTGCCAAGAAAGACTCTCCTCTATAAGAGAACCCAACAAAGTATTGCTGGTCTGGCCTGGCGATTCTCTGGCTTGGATGAAAATGAGGCTGCACTTTAGGATTTAGGGCAACGCCCCCCCCCCCGGACGGGGTGCATATGGGTGGATAGCTTATGAAGAGATAAACATAGTGGTAGGGGAAACGCGCGGAAACGCCTCCTAGCGGAGATATAGGAGAAAATCAGATAAGACATTTACTCATTGAAAATACATTATCTGAACCTAGCAACCTAACCTATCCTAACCTAATCAGATTGTACTCCATCTATAAGCAGAACACACTCATGAGTACTCATATCATCACTCATTTATTGCAATTAATGGTCGCAAATATGAGTCACAACCAGGACTCGAACCTGCGACCACAGGCACCACAAGCCAGAGCCCTAAGCGCTGGGTCACTGACCTGTGGTGATAGAAAACTCCTTTATTTCTATATATATTTTTTTGAGGGACAGTCCATCAAAATATCAGTTGAAGAGCTGAATTGAATCGATGAAAAATATTTCGCATAAAAATTTTTTTGACCTCCCATTTCTTAAGGAAGAGTTCCCAGGCTACCTGACCCCCACTAAAAAATTCCCCTATTTATTACCTTAGGTTAGGATAGGTTAGAATCAGATAACATGTTTTATAATGTATTTTCAATGGGTAAATGTGTTCTCTGATTTTCCTTTATATCTCCGCTAGGGGGCGTTTCCGCGCGGTAACACTCTTACCAATATGTTCCTCTACTCATAAGCTATCCATTCATCCGCCCCCCACGGGGGGGCGTTGCACTAAATCCTACAGTGGTGCCGAAAATGAGAAGGCAGACTCTCTTGCAAGGGAGGATGCTGCACGTACAATTGATATCGCTATAAGTTTTGCCAAACAAAGTATCTGGACATCAGGAAGAATTTTAGACTTCAGCATTATTCATCAAACAAACTCATCGGCTTTTTTAGAAGCTGAATCAGTTTGGTGAAATCTAAATAGGTGTGAGCCACAATAGACTCCTGTGAGTTGCAGTAAAGAGTCTTATAGACCCACTCCCCACAAACCAAACCTACTAGTAATTTTATAATATATGAAATCAGACACCAAATGCTTTAAATGTCATATTTGTACTTATATAGCCAAAAAGCAAGCTCAATTTACTTTATCACTACACATCGAAGATAAACTATAAAAACATAATTTAGTTAAACTAGTGTAGGTTGATGTAATGTAATGTAAGGGTTACACTCAGACATTGGGTATTATAATATGTAATTCATATGTTTATTTTTAATTAAAGCTACATCTGTAGAAACGCAAAACTGTCCTTTCATGGGAAAATTCGAAGTAAACAATCTGATCCAAAACAAACGAGAAACATCGTTAAATAAATACGCCCTGAGAGAGGAACCGAAATATTTCGATTCTAATTTGTATTTTCGCAAACAGAGAAGGTCGATTCATTTCGAAACGTCGGAGTATAGTAGAAGACGAGTGAAACGAGTCGATGAAGATTTTGACTGTGATAGCAACGGGTTTTCTAACCTCATTATAGGTTGCGTTAGTTATGATACCATGGAGTTTACGGTAGATTGTCCGACGCCCAGCTTGATCACTTGTAAGTAATTTTTTTCACTACTTTTCCCTTAGACTTTTCCCTTCATTATGATAATCTTCTTCTGTTTTAAATTTTGCAGCGTACTCTTGTCACGGACGATGGGAAGAGAACGGTACAAACTACCTTATAACTTCACCGAACGGTCGTTCAACATTCGGTGTCCGCAAATATTGTTTTATGTACAAAGAAATAATATCAGGAGTGATGTTTTCCACTTCGGCCGAAAGCTGCAGTCGATTAGTCAAGCCGGGAATCACCGGCGAACTAATATTTAACATTAGTAGTACAGGTAAGCATATTTAAATATTATTTTCTGCTGTATTCTAACTACTGAAAGATTATTTTTTCTCAAAATTTCACAAAATAGATTGTAATATTTGGTAACCATAAATTATCATCGACAAATTACGTGATGGAAATTAGATTAAGGTTACGATTTACATAACCTAGAATATCTATAATTTATTGTTCTATAATTTATAGCGTTTTCTTTTGAGATTAGTAGAAAGTGAACTGAGTGCGCCCTCGGTGCGCACTGAAATTACTCCTGCACTACCCCAGTTTTTACTGTGCACTGGCAACGGACGTTTTCAGGGCGAACTGCGTATTTTTGACATTTCAAAAGAATGCATTTGATATAGTGCACTTTTTTGGTTATTACGAGTATTAGTACTTGAAAATTTTTTCTGAAATTTGTAACATGTCTATCGTCATGTCACCTTGCACTATTACCGACCGTAAACGATACCGCTATTATTACCGTTAAAACCGACCCTGATTCACTGTTAATGCTACTGTACACGAGACACCCCTTATAGACGCTAACTATTTATCTGTTTGAACGAGGCCAATCAAAGAACGCGTCCATCGCTTGCAATTGAATAACGAACGTATTTCTTCTGACAAATGACACAAAACACAATTTCCGTCGTAAGATAGACTATTTAATGAATCACCCAGCAATATTATATCCTTTTCATCTGATACGCTCGTCTGAAGAGTTTGAACAAACCATCAAGTACTCATCTTGTGAAATTTTCCCTTTTGGTTATTGAAAGATACAACCCTCTAAGTTGGAGTCAAATTATCGCTAAGTTGGAGTCGAGTTACCGTCAAGTTATCTCTAAGTTGGAGCCAAGTTATTGTTAAGTTATCTCTAAGTTGGATTCAAGTTATTGCCAAATTGTCGCTAAGTTGGAGTCAAGTTACCGCCAAGATACCGCTAAATTTAGAGCCCAGTTACCGCTTATGTGTAGACAGTCCTTCAAACCACTTCTGAACTGTTAAGAATACTATTACATTCCAAGCAGCCAGAACCATTAAAGAAACTTTCATCTCTCCACGAAGAAGCTGAAGCCGCCCTCCTAGACAGCACAGAAAGAAACTCAAAGTTAAGTCCTCTTTTTACAACTCCAGTTCATTATCAGCAAGTACTTACATTTTCAATAAATAATCTATATTTTAAAAAAACAGTTTCATTTGTATACCTTAGACTATAAGTCTTAAGGGTGTAGCGTGGTCGGTCTTTATTTCAAGTAGCTTCTTTATTTGTTTAATTAAAGTAATTACAAGGTGTTTCTATCTTTCTCACCTTAGTTTTGTGTAGTTTGTTTGCTTACTTAATCGATAGCGTTCAAAAGATAGTGGCGCCCTCATTACTTATACATCCCAATCTTTCCTATAGTGAGCATTAACTTGGAGTCGAACCACACCCTGGAGAAGTTCTCTTAGCCGGGATCTCTTTTGAAGAGTTTTTTAGTTACAAATTGGCTCCCTGACTTTTTGGGGTTATTATTGTTACAAATTACCGAAGGCGAATATAAGTTGAAGGAGAACTTAAGGAATAGAGCGGTTTTGATTATCTCTTTTCTTCATATTCTTCTGAAGATGAATATGAGATTACAGACGTGCTAAAATAAAATAAAATAAAATAAAGAAACGTTTTATACATTCTGCACAAAGACCTATTATTTACCTCCTCCATAGTTACCAATTTAAACTTGAATCGTTGAACGCTTGAACCCAACCTATTCGTATTGTCCTGTCCTGTAAATTTGTTGTACCATGGTATTGCCAAGTCAAATAGTCAGAGCAGTTTTTGGTGCCCTCAGGCCACATCGAGAGCGAGCAGTCTGTTCAAAAGAATATGCGTGACGGTTTGCTCTCCCTAATGACATTTCAATAGAACACACAACTCGCTCTCAGTGTGTTGCTCTGGTCTCAAAAGAAAACGCTATTATTGTTCTAAGAGCTGGTTTATTCATCTGTTCAGTAAAGTAACCGTTAGTTATTTGTTTACTAAACTTAAAGGTCACCTGTAAGCAGTTTGTGTTTATTCAACGTATTTTATTCGATCAGCAGTTACTGAATACTTAGCACTATGGGAGATAAGGCAACAGTGTATTTTCTGTTGCTTTGTGTGACTCTACTAATGAGTTCTATAGTTTTTTTTGACTAATGACATTTTACTCTGCATCAGCTGCTTGGAGTGTATATACTGACGTAAAGGCAGCGTCCAAATGAGCTTTGTTTTGTATCAGGGGGGAAAAATAAATGTCATATAGTGTCCAGCAATCTCATTGTCTTCATGGAGTGGCCCAGAGGTTAGACCTCTGCCTGTGGTGATTGAAACCCTGTTATAGCCAGTATTTTTTTTAGGGACGATTCGTCTCAAATATTTTTCAGTTCAGTTCAGGGACGTTAGGTTAGGTTATGTTTTGTTATATTAGGTTAGGTTAGGTTTGTATCTCGGATACAGATAACTGGTTTTACTATTGAAAATCAATGTAAAAACCCGATAACTGTTTTTTGCCTATAACTTTTCAAGGAGGCGTTTGCGCGCCACCTGACCCCATCGATGTGTTCCCCTACTCATAAGCTTTCGATTGATGTATACCCTAAATCCTAAAGTGCAGCCTTCTTTTCAATCCTACTGACTGCGCCATTTATGTTTAATGAATTCGAAGATGATTTTTTAAAAATTGCTTTATTATCTATTTGACAAAAATACTATAACCTTTAACAATAATCTTCTTAAACCTTATAATAATTAACCAAAAATCAATAATTAATAATCATAATCAAGAACCAAGAACAATCAATAATAATTAATAATAATGAACATTTTACAACGCAAAATTTGACTATTTATAATAATTTCTAATCTTGTTTACAAACAACTAAATTAATAAAAACAATGAAAAATATTCTAAACACAATCATTAAGTCTTTTTACTAAAAAAAATAAGAAAGGCTTTTTAACTGAACAAAACAAGCAAAAACGTTATTGGGGTTTAAATTAAAATATATCCTATTCTTCTAAGACTGTAACTGCAGGACTTATGTCCTTGGGTATGATTCATCTGGCAAAGCTGGCATACAAATTTTGTAAACGACACCCTCAGTTTTTCAAAGAAATATTTTATTTCCAAAGGAAAAATGGAAATTTTGACATTATGTTTTATGACTTTTTATTAAAATACGTTTAAATATTTTTCAGGAAAATGTTTCGACACAGACGCTTCCGTTAGGGCTCATCCAATTAACGCTTGGCTTATATTTTCTCTATTATTTTCCTACATATTAACCGAAATGGTAACAGTAAGATGATTAATAGATATATTAAGTGTTGCGTAATTGTGAGACTGTTATGTTAAAATAGAATTAAAAACAAATGGTTGTGTATGTATTTCTGTAAAAGTTTGACGGTTATGTTTTTCTATTTTCGTAGGTATATATATATTTTTGACCAGATTTATACATTACGACCAAAATATCATAAAAAATGTGTCTGTTCTCGTATCTCTTCCTTTCCATTAAATCCGTAAAAATTCAACAAACCGTCAAATTTAACCGAAAAAAAACGTTTTTATAATTTAATTTACTTTGTTTTGGTCATGTAGACTGTAAACTAAAAACTGTGCCTACTTAAGTTCATCATTAAAGTTTAATGTAGTATATTTTTAAGTTTAAAATTATTTCAATGTAGGCACAGTTGATTTGTACATTATAAACATGGCGACAGTATAGTTTATACTTAAAACTGTGATTATTACAATATAGTATCGATTGTAAAAGTTTTATCTTTAATGTTTCCTGTAGGATATATTAGAAGAGTAGATATCAATATTCCCAATTTTAGGTAAAATTTTGTAACCGTGTTTTAAGAATATATCTCGTCATCGTCAACATGAAAGGTTTTAACAGAGCAAAAAAAAGTATAAGTATCAATATTTCGATAGATTTTAGTTCGTATCTATTTGTTCTGAAGGAGGTAATGGGGATGGTAAGTGGAAACTGTTATTAGAATACTCACACCAGAAACTAAAAGATAAATGGTCATATCATAATGATTACTATAATTTACTTAATCTAATTTATTCCTTTTTTATTAATTTTTCACTTTTTTTTACTGACACTGCACTCTATATTGGATAAAAAACAATAGCCGTAGCTCAAGCCTTTTGTGCTCAGTTTAGATGTCTTGGGCACTTGAACCTCCATTTTTTCTCTATATTTAAACTTGGTGAGTATAGGCTTACAGCCTATACTGGGTACTGGGCCTTGATGTGTCTCCAACCATCGGGATTAGAGTCTAATGTAACCCAAAGTGAATTTTTTTACCATAAAATAAGAATACAGGAATGGCAGCGTACAGTTGAGGATCTGCAGATTTGCAATCAGTCTAATCTGAATGAATTCCTAACTTGTATTATTATTATATTTGATAAGGGCAGAGGACCAAGTCCTATAGTGCCCATATTGCCTATGTGAGAAATATCAATATAATATATAAAGAAATGAAAAAAAAAACTAAAACTACAAACTAATATATACGTTAGTAGTAAGAGTCCAATTTGTTTTTGAAACTGTTGATGCTTTCAGCTTCGATTATTTCATTGGGTAAGCTATTCCAAACATCAAAAATTCTGTTGTTTAGAAAGCCCTGTCCGAAATGCTTCCTTCTTCAGTTTGAATAAGTGTCCTCGCAGTCGACCGTCAGTATTAAGTGGAAAAGCTGCTTGTAGATTGCCCAGGTTGTATTTTATGACTCGGTAGGAGAAAATTAAGTCACCCCGGAGGCCTCTTTTCTTAAGTGTTCTAAGACTCACGATCGATTCTTCGTAAGTAGGTTAGGTTAGGTTAGGTTAGGCTACTGTAATTCCACAAAAATATAACTCCATGTCGAAAAGTTAATTAACAATCTGTTGTTCTTCATAGAACACGATAGCACCTCAGACTTTTTTGTGATCAGTAGCTTAACTCCACTATTCAACAGCCAAAATATCTAACCTTACTTTTTGCTTTGGCACAGGCTACTTTCGCCCAAATGATTAGGATTAGAAGAAGTACATCTTAGTTTTAACAAAATGGTTTTGGACCAACCATTGGTCCAAAATATTCTTCTCTTTGTGAATTTTAAATTAACATATGACAAAGTGCTAGAGGGTGAATTATATAAAGTCATGAATGAAAATGGTGAACTTTCCAAGAGATGGATGATGATTACTGAATAAAAATGTGTTGTTTCTTTCACTTGTATCCCCAATATCTTCGAGAATAATAAGACTGCAACAAATTTCGTGTTTTTGGAAGTTTTCAAGATTCTTCGTTTGTTAAAATATTTTAGGTCGCTAAAATTGAACTTGTATTCTGTACTTATATATTAAACAATTAATTGTTTATTGTGATTTTTTTACTAATGCAATATTTGATACTTATAACTTTTTGATCATTTTATAAAGAATTTTTATTGTTAACGAATCCAACTTATTGATCAGATCATAGTTGGTTTGTAAAAGTTTTACCCTCAATATAAATTTAGTTACAGAGCCGTATATAAAATGAATAATATTTTAAATCAAAAAGATATCAGTAACTGTTCCTTCTTATATGATCAAACCAAATATTTTTGGTGTATATATGTCCAACTTCCACATTTGATTTAAGTAATTGAATGCGATGAAAGGCCTACGCGTTATATATAAAAGAAAATATTTTTTATAATCGGAACATATCAAAGAATTTCATGTTGACTTTTATTAACGGGTGACAAAAGAAATAATAAATATTTGATGCAATCAAATATTTTCATTTAAAAAGAAAATAATGAAAACAGGTAGGTAATTTGAACATTTTGAATATGATTTGCAGGGTGTGCTGTTTTTTTGTCTTAATACGACATTGGTAGCAGACTAAAATTCAATTCAAAAATGGAGATTCTTTTAAATTTCTCCTGCTACCGGTATTTTGTTGAAGAGAACCGTCCACTCTGCACGAACAGCTAGTAATAAAATAGTTATGTATTTTTGCACAAAACACTTGCTTGTTTATAAGGTGATATTTTTGGTAACAGAAGCAATATTACAATTATTTTGTATCATAATACTAAATTGTTATATAAAAGAAAAAGTACTTAAAGTTTACACTTGATTTTCTCACAAGCAATAACGTTATGACATAAGATATATGAATATAAAACATATAGAATAAATCATTAGATATAAGTACATAAGAGATAATAGAAGAATGCGGTTTGTGTGTATTTACATATGACATTTGACAGCGTCGGAACGAATATGGAAAAATCATTGTTGGTACTGCTGTCTAAAATAATTTTGTTTGTGCTGTTTTTGGAAATCGTCGTCATTTCTCTTAATGCGGGTGGTTAAGACTGATATCAGTTTTATATGCCCCTTAATACTTTCTTTCACTCCTCAACCTCTTTTTTACCTCCTTATTGAATACAAACTTTTCTCCACTTATATGTAGGGGTTATACAGACTGTTTAAACTGTACTTGAAATATAATTTCTTCTCTCTGCACAATCGTTAGGGACTTCTAAGGCAAATCCCTAGCCAAAACCTTTACCATTAGCAGTTATCTGATCAATATGCCTCACTCAAATATACTATATGTTCAACTCAGATCTTTTTTAATAGATCTGCATTTAAGTACTTCACATTGTTTTTCAGATGATAAGATTGCCCAACAATGTTTAACCTAATCCATGGTGTAACTTGTCGAAGTTGAAGGAGGAAACATATTATATTTTATTCTAAATTTGTGCTCCTTCTGTAAAGAATAATTAAACTCTTTGAGGGCTGATATGTAAGGCAAAGTAGACTGAACAACTTTAAAAAAGTCCTCTCATGTACCCAACATATATGAAATTTCATTTTAGCTCAACTTGGTCGTTTATGTGGCAAGCTCAAAGTCTAGATATTTACTCCACATTGGTTGAATTGGACTGGTTGGTCAAATTTTAAGAAAGTAGATTTTACAATATACGAGGGTTGTCTGAAAAGTTTCCGAACTAACAAAGATACTAGACATTTTTACTTCAAATTAATTTTTATTTTTCTACATAGTCTCCTTGTAAGTCTATACACTTCTTCCAGCGATGCTCCCATCTCTTCAACCTGTCCAAATAGTACTCGGCGTCTTTCTCTGCAAAATAGTTGTTTACGAAGGTGATGGCCTCCTCATTCGACGAAAATCTGTCCACCGAGCGCAACTTTTAGCTTAGGGAACAAAAAAAGTCGCTTGGGGCTAGATCTGGTGAGTAAGAAGGGTGGTCAAGCAGTTCAAACCGTAATTCGTGGATGCGTAGTATGCTCCTGTAATGGTTTTTCCTTTTTGAAGATAATCGATTAAGATAACTCCATGACTATCCCATAAAACCGTTGCCATCACTTTCCCAGTCGAAGGAACAACCTTTGCTTTTTTTGGAGCCGATTCCCCCTTCGCAGTCCATTGTTTTGACTGTGTTTTTGTTTCTGGAGTATAATGGTGTATCCAAGTTTCATCTACAGTAATTAATCGGCGCCAAAACTCTGATTTATTGCGCCTAAACTGCGCCAACAGAGAGTTGGAAATGTTCATTCGAACACGTTTTTGGTCCAAAGTGAGCAAACGCGGCACCCAACGCGCGGACAGCTTTCTCATGCCTAAATCTTGATTCAATATGTGACAAACACGTTCTTTGGACATGTTTATAACCTCTGCTATCTCTCTAATTTTAACTCCACGGTTGTCTAGCACCATTTGGTGAACTTGAGCGATATTATCGTGAGCCCAAAATTTCACGGTGGTAAATGATGGTGCAACTCGTCCAACTCGTTTTTGATTTGCGTAGGCGTATTGCCTTTCAAAAACAAAAATTTAATGACAGCTCGATACTCAATTTTTTTATTTTCATAAAAACACACATCGACTCACTCAAATGATTGTCAAACAACAACTGCGCGTCCAAAATGGCTGAAATTTTAGTGGGTACCTTTCAAAGCATGCGCAAACACATTCCCCTACTTTTGTTTACGAGTGCTGCCATCTTCATGTTGAGGTAGGAAACTTTTCAGACAACCCTCGTAAATATAATGTTCCCATTCTAATTATACTTATATTAATTATTTAACTTTAAATAATTGAAATTTGTCGACTGCTTGCCTGGTATTAGTCGTTAATAAATTGAACAGGACCGGCTCTTGAACGTTGAACACTGGCACTAACCACTAAAATTGCCTGGAATATGGGTTCCTAGTCACAAAGGGATAACAAAAACTGAGAAAGATAATAGACTTGAAACAGAAGGATCAAGCACACTATTCCTTGGTTCAAAGATCCTTTTTGTGTCTTCACAAAGAAATTTCTTTCTTGGAACCAGGAACCATTATATAGGAATGACTGGAGAAGATCAATGCTTAAATAGAAGTGCAGTCTCACTGATAATGATCACGGAGGTTCTATGCTTATAGTTTCTGAAATTGTTATGTTTTGAAGAACTGTATTATTTCTGCAATATCTTCTAATGAGGCTTAAAAAAGGTGTGTTTTGTCCAGGAGTTTGATTTATAATTTTAATTTAATAACATTTAGCAAAAACTATATTATGTCATCTGTAGATACACCTAATAATAGAGTACTTTTGGAAAACCATGTTCTAAAAGACATAATAAAATAAGAGTATATTTATTTATGTTAAATAAAAAATTAAACAGCAATAAGAATAATAGCAAAATATAAAAAAGGTAATATAGCAAATAACAGTTCAAGAGCTGGGTATAACCTATAGATAAAGTTAGCATAAAAAACGAATTAATTACAATTTGTAGCATTTCTTCACTATTTTAGCTTCAGCATTGTAGCAAAGGAGAATGGATACTCTTTCTGCTGCTATAATAGTTTTTCAGATCCATTGACTAGTTTCTTTTTTTGAATATCTTATCCACAGAATATGCAGACTTTAATAATTATTTAACTTGGAATTACCTGGCTCTGCTAATAAATCTAAGAGAATTCTCCATTTTTTCTGTCTCATAAAGTCATTTAAAAAAATTAATATGATATCAGGTCTTTTAGAAAATGCGTTTTACACACTCTAGCAAATACTTAATATATATAGTGCTACAATTTTTAAATAAATTTTATACGAAAAACAAAATAATATATCTATAGCCGAAAAAAAACCTTTTACAAAGTTGTGCGATTTGCAATCATTGTAAATGTATAATATGTATAAAGATAAGAAATAAGGTTGTTAGTGGATTAGTATATATTGTAAAAAAATAGTATAATTGACCTCTCTTATAAATATCCCCACTTATTTGTTGGTTCTAAAGGCAAGTAGTAGGTACTAACTAAATGATTGTCACTTAACAGACAACTTAAAGGATATTAATCTGATTATATTTTTTTGATCTAGTAGAAGTTTTTAAATAATTTTAATGTATCTTAGAAACTACAAATTTAATATGCAACAGTCTAAAGAATAAAATTGTTTGTAATAAACCTTAATCTTGATTTGAGAAAATATTTTCAGTTGACAATCTATTTAAACGTACTTTGAATGGTATGGTGCCTTGATGATTTGGTTGAATCGAAAACAAAATAATAGAACAAGCCAATGTATTGTAACATCTTTACAGTAAGTGACTCTCCAAATAAATTTTAAACAAACTTGTCTTTTTCTTTCAGTCCTCAACCCAATCAATCATGTATTCCTTTCATTCATCCTTTATAATCTAGGAAATACAAAGAAAATCATCATCCTTTCAACTAGACAAAATAAGAAATAACCTAAGGTCTATGTTTCTTGGACTATTATTTTAAACATTCTAGATAGATGTTTGTCAAAAATTAGCATAGCAATGTTTCAATCAAATCATTTTTTTCAAAAAAATTTATTATAAACATACATAAATGTTAAAATGGATGCTAAGAACATAATGGAATTACAATAAATTAATCACTAAAAATTAAAAGTTTAAATACTTAATCTAAAAACATCACAACACATGAGAATCATATTTAACAAAAACATATCTAAACTATTCTTATAAAAATCTTATGGAAATATTGAACATTCAAAAATATATTTTTTTTATTTGCATTACTTACACACTTATCAATCTCAAAAATCCTTGTAATGCCCATCTTTTCTATGTTTTTTTAAACCACTTTTTGAGATGAATGTTGCAGAACAATTTTTGCAAGAAAATGTCTTTAAATTGGCTTCTTCAAAATGAGTAAACATTATGTGCCTCTGCAATTGACATTGTTTAGGAGACCGAAATGGACAAAAATTACAAATAAACAAAGAGATTCCAGGAATATACTGGTGATATTGCATATGTTCTTCCACTTTCCATTTTTTTGCAGCTGAATACGGACATATACTACAATAATACTTTTTTCTTAATGATTCATGTTCTTCCCTAGAATGCCATTGAAGTTGGGGATATGATTGAGTCTTAAAAGGACAAAACTTGCAAATGAACATTTTACCTTCCATCTGAAAAAGTAACGAAATATTTAGCTCATATAAAGCTTTTATTTATTTTTAAACAAATTTGTCTTAAAGGTAAAAGTTTATGAACACTATGTTCATATACTAATGTCTTAAAACGAATTTTTAAAATGTATACAAATGCAAAATATCACCTCTTAACCTAACTTACTTAATATTACTTTTATCACAACTGAGTAGGTTATTTTTTGCCTTAATAGTTTTGCATAGATAAATTCACAGTATATAATAGGTAAAGTTAACCGGATGTACTGTTTACATTAAATCAAATTATATTTTCAAATTTATTAAATTCAATAAACAAATCAAAATAAATAAATAACACCACAGAACTAAAAACTTTTATATTGAGATGATTTGT
Source organism: Ophraella communa (assembly GCA_035357415.1). Taxonomy (NCBI): domain Eukaryota; kingdom Metazoa; phylum Arthropoda; class Insecta; order Coleoptera; family Chrysomelidae; genus Ophraella; species Ophraella communa. The sequence goes on along the minus strand of CM068982.1, from coordinate 9,179,017 downwards.
GTTCGAAAGTTCCAGACTTTTGTATTAGCTGTCTCTTGTCATCCACAAAACTCAAATGTTCCATAAATTAAATAGAGAAATATGTTCCGTAACTTGTATTATTTTTTGTAGTGTCTATGGAAAAGACGTTATTTTTTAGTAAAATATCTTGCTTGGATATGTGGGTATGATTTTATAGGCAGAGTTAAATTAAAAAGGTTATAATTTAAAAACAATGTATTAATCATAGGATTAAAAAAAAAGCTTTTTTATTTGGTTCCTATAACATATATTAAGGGTGTGTTCGGGGAGCACGCTTTCGAGCTATGTAGCGCCATGCGCCATATAACGCAAACGATAGCGCCAACTGGCGCAAATAGCGTGCTCCCCGAACACACCCTAAGTCTTTCTCTAATCCTTCTCTGTACTCTGTACGTTTCAGTACGCAGACGCAACGAACTATCAAAATATAATTAAATGGCGACTGGTTGGCACACAATGTATAGTTGCGTTATGTTTGCATTATTCTTTCACTGATTTTATGACTATAAAGTAGATTCTTTAATCAAAATATAAATCATTAAACAATCCAAATATAAACTAATTAACACCAAAACTTACCTCTCTCCAATATCTCTCTATATGTTATTAAATACTAACTACACGAAATAAAAAAAATATGAGAAAACCCAAATAACTCTGTGAAATACATAGTTACAAATCTGAATGGAAAAAAGTACTTTGTGCTTGTGTGCCAAAAATTCATGTGGTTTAGATTGCCTACCTACACATTCTCAACAAATTGAAGTTTTTTTAAGGACATTTCCTATCTATATATAGTATCAACTTGTATGTTTAAGTCTGTAGGTAGGTACTTCATAATTATTTATCTAGGGTCATTAATCACCAAATATTTTGCATTCCAAAGGCCCTTACATATTTTTTACAAGATACCGCTTACGAACGTCATATTGCTTACAAGGCCTTGCAATCATTTTTTTCGGCTGAACGTCCCCCACAAAAAGGGACCCTCCCAAGTATCTTGCGCCCGGGTCCAAGTTACGCCAATGAGCAAGAGCAAGATAATAAAGACAATAAAGTTATTATTCTCGATTGATTGATTAAAATTTAATGCGTTTTTTAAATTCCAAATAGACTCTTGATTTCTGTAATAAAAACCAGTGGTCAATTTATTTTATAATTGCATCAAACGAGATATATTTTGAACTCCAATATTCCAACCAAAAAAAAAGAAGAAACGCCACGTACTAATAACGAAATATGTAACGATAATTGAATAAATTCTATATTTACCTACATTTGTGAAATCACATCGAATCGAAGCGCCCAAATCAATGGTATAAGTTAAAATAAATCTTTGCGACATTCGTCTTTAAGAACTCTAAATGTAAAGTAAAAAAATGAGTAAGGTATTATTTGAAAAGCTTCATTTATTATTCACGATATCGTGAGGAAACTTTACATCAACGTGTTATTAGTTTCATATTTGAAATCGGATTTTGAAGAAAGCACGTATGGTAATAAGTCAGTCGATGTCATACTTTCAGAATTATGAAGTGGTGGTCATTGTTAGTAATAACTGTGTTATTCGGTGTCGTTCAAGCTGGGGAGGGTAATATACAAGTCCGTAAGTGTTTTTGTTGTTCCTAGTAATCACCGAGATGTATAAACTAGGTAAAAGAATCCTTGGGTTTGCAGAGCAAAAAAACTGCAATGTTCTACACAAAGTTTTGTAAAATTCAAAAAATGATAAAATTCAAATTAAATACTAAATTTCCTATGATTGTACCCTTTAAAAAAAGAAAACATTACACAATATTATAATAATATAGTACGGTGTCAGCAAAACAAAACATTCAGTATATTTGGCATACTTTTCATTAGTTTCAATTTGACATTACAATGCGGGCCCCATAGAGAAGTTCTGGTTTGCGAATCTGTTATAGTCTTTCCAATATTAATTGCTAAAAACCATTTAAAAGTGTTATACAGAGTGAGTTAGTTTACTAGGCTTCAAAGTAGAAAGAATGGCATAAAAACAACATATTTGTCCACTCTGTATCGTCGGAAACTAAGTTCTCTCTAGAATGGTAGTTGTACAGCGCGAAAACAAGTGGGGCACGCACGCGACTTGACGGGTTTTATTGGTCCGCTGTATTCTGTTGCGTGCAGGGGTCTCGGGGTGGTTTTTTGCGGCAGTTTTTTTATAACTCTTAAAGTCGGTGTCTAGTGCGGAGGCGGAGAGTCCAGATTTTTATTTGGGGCAGTTAAGTATTCACTTTAGATATATCTTTGTTTCGGTAATTTATTTTTAATAATTGGTTTATGTATTGTAATTTTTGCCCATATTAATTGATAACCTTAAATTAGTTACATATATTATGGCAGCGTGTTGGAGACCTTTTGAATTAGAAAATGGAAATCCAGATCAAAATTTAAATTCAGAAAAGATATGATATCGCCAACAGGTGAGGTTAGTAGCGAATTTTGTAATAAAGATTTACACATTCAGTGTCAGAGGGTTATTTTAAAAATGAAGATCATAAAAAATCAGATGCGGTTATAATAAAGCGAATTAATACGTTAACTAAAATTTCTATTTACACTATTTCTCGGGTTATTAAGCGCGGTGACGTTATAGATCATTCGCAGGTGCGGAAAAACAAAAAAACAAAATTTGCAAATGTTGACGATGCTACAAAAGATATTATAAAGCGAACGGTTTATAATTTATATCAAGAAAATATTATACCGACTTTAGAAATCGTTCAAGAGAAATTACGAGATTATCCTGATTATAATTATAAAAGCTTAGAATGCGCTTTTAATTATAAGAAATTAGATAAACGAATGGTTATAATGGAATCGCGGCGTATTGTTGTACTCCGTGAATTAAAAAGGCTTATCTAGATGAAACTTGGTTTGACACACATGATACTGTTCAGTATGGCTGGGTAGATCAGTCTCAAAAGTGTAGTTTAAATGCGCCATGTTCGAGAGGAAAGCGTATAATAATTCTTCACGCCGGAAGTGAAAACGGTTTTATACCAAATGCGTTACTACTGTCTGCGAAAAATATTAAGCAATGTACAGCCGACTATCATGAGGATATGACTGCAGATTTATATGAAAAATGGTTTCAAGAGCAGCTTCTTCCTAACATTCCTCCAAATTCAGTAGTTGTTATGGACAATGCTTCCTATCATTCGCGGATATTAAATAAAATTCCAAATTCTAGTTCAAAGAAGGCAGATATTTTAGAATTTATGAAAAATAGGAACATTTTTAGCGCAAACGTCCTATCTTTGATGTAGGAAATATTGCAACTAAAATAATAACATTAACTGCTGGACAAATCAGGATAAACTTGTTTTTATTTCCAATTAATTAATTTTTTGGTGTATTTTACAAAAAGTGTTGATGATCTGTTAATTTGATGTATATTTATATATTTTGTTAAAATGGAGATCTCCCTGGCAACAAACATCCAGTATAAGATTCTGCCTCGGAATCTACACCGCAAAACGCACAAACAAAACTGACAAACAAACACACCCCGTCTATTTGATATTTGACACTTATGTGCCTGTGCCTTTTGTCATTAAAAATAACGTTCGCGAGATCAGCACAATCGAACACAACCATATATGTCAGTTTGAGTGACGTTAGGTTAAAATCTTAAAACCGGGAATTTTAAAAATACTTCTAAAGGTGTGTTCACCACACTACTACCCCGTTTTAAAAAAAAAAATAAAATAAAACGCTAAAGTTGTTAAAATAGAAAAATCTAATGGAATCTAATAACAGTGAACTATTGGATTCAAAGTAAATGATACTTTCTTTTCCGTTAATCTAGGAACTGATAAAGAATCATTGTCTTCCGATAAAATGAATGCAGGTTTCAAATTATTAACGCTAATAACTTGTTCCTTACCATTTTTAAAAATTGTAAACAAATTACCATTCTTTTTGGTAACTCTAAAAGGACCTTCATAAGGTGGAGAAAGTGCAGGTTTTAAACCTGGTACTTTAACAAAAACGAAATCGGCTTTATCTAACTCAGGAGAAATGAATATTTTATTGACTCCGTGTCTCGTTTTTTGAACAAGAAGGATTTTCAACCCCAAATAAGGCAGAAACGTTTTCAATAACTTCCAAAAGGTTGGGTTTTCAGTCGATTCGGACTACTCCTTATCATCCCCAAGCTAATGGAATGGTTGAACGTTTCAATAGAACACTCAAATCGGCCCTTACGGCTAAATTAATTGAAAATGGGAGTTGGAAAGAACATCTTCCCTTTGTTTTGTTGGGTCTTAGATCCACACTTAAGGAAGATTTGAAATGTTCCGCAGCGGAGTTGGTATATGGTCAATCTTTGAGGTTACCGGGTGAATTTTTAGTCGACACTCAAGTCGAACCAGATCCAAATAAAATATTAGAACACTTACGTCAAAATTTTAATCAGTTTAGACCAGAATCAGTCACAAGACACGGAGTCAATAAAATATTCATTTCTCCTGAGTTAGATAAAGCCGATTTCGTTTTTGTTAAAGTACCAGGTTTAAAACCTGCACTTTCTCCAGCTTATGAAGGTCCTTTTAGAGTTACCAAAAAGAATGGTAATTTGTTTACAATTTTTAAAAATGGTAAGGAAAGTATCATTTACTTTGAATCCAATAGTTCACTGTTATTAGATTCCATTAGATTTTTCTATTTTAACAACTTTAGCGTTTTATTTTTTTTTTAAACTGGGTAGTAGTGTGGTGAACACACCTTTAGAAGTATTTTTAAAATTCCCGGTTCTAAGATTTTAACCTAACGTCACTCAAACTGACATATATGGTTGTGTTCGATTGTGCTGATCTCGCGAACGTTATTTTTAATGACAAAAGGCACAGGCCTTAGACCATATACAAATAGACTGGCTGTGACGTCATTTTTCTGAACAACATACTGAAGCCAATATTATCTCTCTTTGTCGCATGAAGTTCGTGGAGCTACGGGATGAGGTGTGTGGGCAGTACTGTTTACAAACAACAAATACCAGCGGTGCAAAGGTCTTTTAATAGGTACCTAACAAGGTTTCAACTCTATTCAAAATTCTTTAATCATAACTTTAACCCAAAATTAATACAACGAAAACAATAACACAAATAGTTTATGAACAGGGTAAGATTAATGTTTACATATGATTCGCAATGTTCCATGCTATAAGAGACAGTGCAGTCGAAGATATACGAAAACAACCGAAGAAGTTTTATTCAAACGTGGATTTGTTTGTAAACATATAGTTATAGAACACAACATAAAGTTATTTTGGCTTCACAACAAGGACAGAAAATTGACGTCTATTTGTATATGGTCTAAGGCACAGGCACATAAGTGTCAAATATCAAATAGACGGGGTGTGTTTGTTTGTCAGTTTGAGTGACGTTAGGTTAAAATCTTAGAACCGGGAATTTTAAAAATACTTCTAAAGGTGTGTTCACCACAACATTAGTCCGGAAAAGGTAACGACAAAGAAAGAATTACTACGAAGTATAAAAAGACAGTGGAGACAGTGTTCCGACAAAGCAAAATTTGCCGCTAGGCGGTACCCCTTGTAGCAAGTTATTTTAGTTATACTATACCACGGTTTCATAGCAAAAATGTTTTCTGTAGAATAAATTACGTCTCGGTCTTATTATCACGCTGGCAACAGTGTGTCAGTGACAACACCGCCGGAGTTCGTTATTCAAAACCTTAGTCACCATTTTTGTCCATATTGAGTCAATTTGTCTGAGACAATGAAGAAAATAGAACCTTTAATGACTATTCTTTAGAGTCAGAGCAATTTTTTTAAAAAGTTGTGAGCTTTTGTTAATGAAGAAAAAGAACAACATAATATTAAAATGGATGATCAGGTCTTGCAACAAAAAAGAAAAATATTTTGCAGGCAAAGTTGAAGATTAATATAAGCCGTTGTATTGTAAAATGTAGATTAAGTGTACATTAAAAGTCTGAATGATCGGTTTAAATCTTCATGTCAATTAGATCAGCAGGATCAGCATGAGAAATATGTTTTTGAAAAACACACTATAATACAGATTTTGACGTTTCAGATGTAGCAAAATATTTCAATTCAAACAATTATTTTAAAGAATAATTAGTTTCAGAATTTTTTAAAGCTATACAATTATTTTTTACAATTCCCATTACATTACTTACATTACACGACTAATTTACAATTTATATTCCTTTACAAAGAATTATTAAATATTCAAGAAAAGTACTTTATCAAACTCGCCATTTTGCATTTTCAATAAAAAGGTGTCAATATAAATTATTTTTAATTTGGAAATATAGCAATATAGGTTTAGAATATACTCTTGAACACTTATCTGATTTTAAATTACGGTATATAGATATATAGATATGTAGATATTATTAATTAAATTTGAAAATGAATTAAATGTTATAGCCCAGGAAACGAAGGATTAGACCCAGCAATTTTGTACTACATGTCTTTAATTAAAATTTTGACAGCTTATATAGAGCTTGTTAAACATTTATGCATGAATAAAAACTAATTGTACAAGAAATATTTATTAAAACTATAAAATCACATACAAAAAATATTTACATAATTTACAACACTTAGGATTAACTTCCAGTTCAGTGGTACAGTTGGTAAAATAAATGTCATTTAACTAATACTTTTTCTATTGATTTAAACAAATAATTAAGCTAATGCATGTTTCAAATACTTCAAAAGTAATAATCGACAATTATAGCGTAATGACTAAAATATAATAGTAAAACAATTTTTAAAATAAATAATTTAAAAAAATAATACTTTTGTTTATAGGATGATATACATTTTTTGCCCAGTGCGATCTATAGCAATTTAAGAAAGTAGTGGTCCCTTATATAAGCTGCAGTATTTGTTGCAGTACCTGTTTTTTGTAATATATGATCGGTCTCACCCCAAAGATTTCTGTTTCAGTTATTGTGCCCTCCCCACCCCATTATTCTGACGTCACTGTCGCCAGTATTCGAGATATGTCATGGCATTTTATCCAAACAAACTTTGTCTTTAAGGTAGTTTGCATTGTGTGTGCTTTCTTGTTTTAGAAAAGTTCTTGAGACATTTTACTACAATCAAGCACATTATTATAGTCAATAAATATAGTACGTTTGAAAAATAAGGCAAAGTAAATTCTCAGAAAAAAAACTAATTTGTTATGCATATTTTAGTACGTGTGCTTTTCGTACAAAGTCAATATTTTAGCTTATTCTACATTGGGTTCTACTATTTAGATAGAAAATTTGCCACATCATACGTACTACCGTAAAATTTAGTTATCTGCTATTTTGTTATAACAATAGGCTAGGGATTACTCAGCTGGTCATAGACGTACTTTAAGGGAATTACATTATTTGGTTCGGTTTATTAGATATTTATAAATAAACCATTTTCAAAGCATTTTATATTTATATAAATCTGTTTGTGAATAGTAACCTTATTTATGGTTATTTTTGTAGTTATAATAATGACCCATTAAATAACAAGAAATAAAGAAACTGCCAACATGAATAGGTATTTAGTTAATGGTGTTTTGATAGTTTAATTAATTAATATCAGAATATTTTTGTTCAGTCGATTATAGGCGAGTGAAGAGATCTGACACAGTTGTTTCTTGAAAGAGTGAGTAGAATATGGAATTAAAAAAATAACGTGTGATTTTACACCAGTTAAAAAATTAAAGGTGGGTCATGTATCACTTAACGAAAAGAGTGTTATACTGAATGTCTACAATTATTTAAAGCAACAGTAATGGGATATGCAAAATCAACTGTATATAAAATTTTAAAAGAGGAGAAATCAGCTGGTATAATCCCACCCAAACCGAGAACAGGAAGACCAAAATTGTCAAAAGTGTATGTGGATGAATTATTTAAAAATGCAATTCGTAGAATGGTCCACGGTTTTTTTCTTAACAAACAAATACCAACTTTAGATAAAGTTTTACAAGCCATTACCGATGATCCCGATTTACCCACAATAAGTAGAGACAAACTTTGGAAAGTTTTGCACGAGTTAAACTTTAAGTATGAAAAAGTTGGCAGACAATCAATGCTTATCGATTCCGAAGAAATTGTATGTTGGAGACGAGATTACCTCAGAAAAATAAAAAAATGAGGACAGAAAATAAGAACATTTATTATTTAGGTTAATGAAGGGCATGCTGTAGGGAGAGTTTGGAACGACAAACCTATAAAAACATCTCGACAAGCATTTCTGGAAGGATATTCAACTGGTTTTAAGAAACCAACAGGTAAGGGTCGACGACTAATTGTTAATCATATAGGTAGTATGAATGGATTTCTTAAGGAGGGTTTACTTCTGTTTGAATCAAAAAAGACCTGTGATTATTACGAAGAGATGAACGGAGACGTGTTTGAAGAATATTTCGACAGATGATTGAATTCATACCTAAAAATTCAATAATTGTGATGGACAATGCAAGTTACCACTCTAGATTAGTTAAACGTTTACCAACTACTCAATGTAGGAAAGATGAAATTGCAATGTGGTTAACTTCTAAGAATTTAATCTTTGACGATACAATGACAAAAGCAGAACTATTAGCCCTTGCTAACATTAATAAACAAAATTATAAAAAATATGTTATTGAGGAGATAGCCAAAAAACGAGGAATTGAACCACCGTATCATTGCGAGCTAAATCCAATAGAATTAGTATGCGCAGAAGTCAAAGGTAACGTTGCTCGAAATAATACAACTTTTAAATTGTCAGATGTTAAAATTCTTTTTCATAAATCAATATCCGAAGTAACGACTGGACATTGGCAAAAATGTATTAATCGCGTTATGGATATTGAGAAAAATATGTGGGAGCTTGATCGTATAATAAATAGCAGTATAGAACCTATCAAAATTTCTCTCGGATCGGATGACAATTCGTCTGAAACAGAATATGAGGAAGCATAACTTTAAACTGTAGCTCAAAAGTTTATTTTACATTTTAACTACCTAACGTCCCCTATCATACTTTTATTTTTTTTTGCTAATATAATTTTCATTCTTATTGCCAATATTATTAGTATTAAGAATATTATTAATTACTAATAGGAATGTATGTTTTACAATTAATAGAATTTTTATTCTTTTTATTTTATACCAGTATTGGATTGGATTAATCTCTTTGTTCTAAATATCCAAATAAATTTAACGTAAACTTTTCTTTTACGTTTTAGTTAGAAGTTGTGCACGCCTATGTATTTCGAGGTTTCGGAGATTAGTATTCTGAGAATTTACTCCACCTTATACTTCAAACGTACTATATAATGTATTAAACTTCACAAAAACAAGAAAACACACAATTCACAATACAAAAACCTTAAATGAAAAATAAATACAAGGCGGACAGAATGCGGCATATTTATTCTTGTATTAATTCAAATTCGTCTGCTCTATAATGTCTTCTTTTCAAATAAATATACGCCTTGAAAACAATTATGCTGGTAATAACAATCACTAGTAAAATAACAAACCCTAAGCTGATGTTAAAAATGATATGATTTTCAGCTTTAGGTTTAACAACATCTTCTCTGCAATAAATCCCTCCTACGTTGACTTTATTCGCTGCCAAAACCTCCTGCACCGTATAAGAAACGTTCTTATTCTCCAAATAACTAATAATCTCGGCCAATATTCCGCAAGGCAAATTGTTAAATTTAATATTTAAAAATTGCAAAGATGGCAAATCCGACATGAACTTATCGTAATCTATAAACAGCAATTTGTTGTGCGATACATCTAAAGATGTCAAACCGTCCAAGGGTTTCATCAAATCGAAATTTATACTCGTCAAACTGTTTCCAGAAATATTTAAAATCTCCAAATTCTTTAAACTATTAAAAGTATCGTAATTAAAAGCGTCTAATTTGTTCCCGGACAAATCGAGTAAACGTAAATTTTGAAGATCTTTGAACACTCCTATCGGTAAATGCTGAATATTACTGTCTCTTAAATAGAGGTTGAACAGGTTGTTCAAACCGCCAAAAGATTCTTCCGTCAGCGAGATATTATTATCGCACAAGGATAATTTTTGTAAGGATTTTAGTTTGCTAAAAATGTTTGGTTTGATCCAAGTTATTCTATTACTATCTAAAAATAAGTCGACTAATTCATTTGTTGTATTCATAGTTAAAAAACTGTCTAAATCTATAGAATTATTACGTAGATTTAATTGTGTAACGGAGCTTAAATACATTAGATTAATTCGTTGGATTTTATTATTCGAAATATCAAGTTTTTCGAGGTATAATTTATTATCGAAGGCATCGTCATCTAATACTTCAATAAAATTATCGCTAATTTGCAAGTCTTCTAAATATTCTAAATACTTTAAATAACTACTGTTAATTCTATTCAAATGATTTCCTCTCAAATTAATTATTTTCAGAGATCTCAGAAGAGCAAATGATATACTTAAATCTGTTATTTCATTAAAACTAAGATCTATTTGATTTAATTCAGTCGAAAAAACACTCGGCGTGACGTAGTCGTTCGTAACTATGTTTTGACTTTTTATATTGTTGATTTCAAACATCGGTTCGTTTCTATTATTCTCGCAATAGAAAACTTGTCCCAAGTTTACTATATGGTTCTTAGAAAAGTTCAAGGTTTTCACATTCTTCAAAACGCACAAGTTCAAACTGCTTAAATCCCGCAGGTTATTCTCCGTTATTTGTAGCGTAGTCAACCGTTCCAAATCGTCGAAAGAACCCTGTTCGACGCTACTGATTCCATTGTTATTGAGAATTAACTTTTTCACGTGAAATAATCGCGATAAAGAACTTTTTGTTACTGCGAATTTCGTGTTGGTGACGGTCAATATCTCCAAGTTACGTAAAGTCTCGAAGATGGCTTCCGTTTGGGAAAAATTGAACGTCGAATCTTGTATGTATAGTTTTTTAATGTTGGCTACGTTTTGGAAGAGTTTGGAAGTTACGTCCGTCAAGGTGGAGTTTTCTATTTTGACGCTTATTTCGTTTACGCTGCTGATGTTTTGTAATAGACCGATGTGTTTGTTGGTGAGACCTTGGCATATTATGTCGTATCCTTTTTCGTACGCGTAGTCTATGAAATTGAACTGTTTGTCACAATGAAGAGCTTCCAAGGAAGTTATTATCGACATCAGAAGCAGCAGTCTCATTTTAGCTGAAACAAAAACAATCCATTATTATACAGTGCTTTTCAGATAAAAGTATCCACCTTTAATAACTTTTTTATATTTTGCACTTATAAAAATCTTCATTATAAAACGCATTTGCGTATCGTAATGTAACTTTTACGCACGCAAATTTTTGTTTTAAATGGTTGGCGACATGAGTGAAGTTTCTAAAGGCAAGACTATTGTGACGGATAACTACTATTTTATTAAAATTTTATATGTTGTATGTCAAAAAAAATACACTTACTCTGTCACAATTGGGTTATATGATGATATATAATGATACTCGCGGCTAGTCAACAGTGGAGAAGGCCGAGGTCCACTATGAGTGTATTTTTTTAATTAAGGTCGCCAGATAAATTGATTCAAATACCATACAAATGAACCCGAATAAACCACCAATTTATCAAAAGGTTTATCACAAACAATTACCCACAGAAAAAGCAAATATATTTTAAATCAATTTATTCCAAGACTAGAAATAAGTATAAACGTCTGTATATCAGAAAAAAATTAACTTTAAATTATTTAAGCTAAACAGCACTTAGTGATTGAATATAGCCCAAAGTAATAATTTTATACAAACTAAATATAAATATAAAAAAAATATATAAAAACTGTTACTGGTGGCCAAGGTGTATAAAAAGAATGTCGTAAAAAAAATGTATGATATAAAAATAAACAACGTCGCTTGAGCTCAGGCGCATACGTGTATGTTAAACCTGTAAAAAAATACACTTTATGTTCACACCGCAACCCTTAGATACAGTTTACAATTAATAATTCAATAGATTAATTTAAGCTGTCGTAAGCGGTTAAAACTGGTGTAATATTTTTTAAATAAATTAAAAAAAAATAAATAATTTTGATACACTTGCGTGCTGCTTGATCTAGAAGAAAAGCCTCAGCGAAGTATTCGGTTGCAATACGTCTCGTATTCCCTTGCCTGCTCGATTAGAGATCCCAAAGCTCAACCAGCAACAGCACTCCGATATAGATCCTTATAATGGCAATTTCAAAGGAAAAGAAACCCGGAAAAGAACCAGGATAAAAAAGAACCCCTGGCCAATACCTCCATAAAAATAAGTCTAGGGGTGTTAAAACCGGTGACCTAGGTGGCCACTCCATCATCTGCCCTCTTCTACATATCCAACGAGCGGGGAATGTTTCGTTGTCGGACAGGCATAGCATAGTGTGGGGGATACAGTAGTATCACGAGTAACCAACAAAAGTAACACAAGTAACAAAACAAAATATAATCAATACTCAAACAATCAAATAAACACTAATACACGATCAAATGCACACATATCAAACCAACATAATCAATCGAATAGAAGTAGTCTATGCAAAAACTGTGGAAACACATGGCATGTAAATGGAAGACAAGAATGTCCAGCCCGATATGTCACATGTCATTTTTGCTCCAACTTGGGACATTTCGCAAAGTCTTGCATAGCCAAACAAAAACAAACGCACTCTCAAAATAGAAACCTGAACCCACACCGATTTCCACAACCGTCCACGTCAAATCAAAACAGAAACACAGATAATACGAATGATACAAGAACACCAAATATGCAGATGGCAAATTACAATGAAAGTATAAATGATAATGGCTATAGCTCTGATAACTCTTTTCAGATTTCAGTTATAAACAAAATCAGTGACGTACCTACCTACTGTTAACATTGCAATTGAAGACCCTGGTGCAAGAAGGGGATAAGTAGCAATATGTAAATTTTTCAGGAGAAGCAAAAAAAGTTTTATTTTTTAATTTAAAATTTATGCTGTTTATGAAATATGGCTAAACTAGTACAAGAGATAGATATAATTTTAACAGCATTCTAGAGCCAAATAACAATAATATTAAGCAAAAAGAAAATGTGGTGCAATAATGGGATAAGTTTAAAGTTTTTTAAAAGGCATTTTCCAGCAGGCGCAAAAAGGGGATAAGTTACACTAAAACCATTTGCTGCAGAGAAACTTTATTATTAAATGTGAATCAATAATAAAAATTAATTACTTGTATTAGTTGCGGTTATAGGATGAAGGAAAGACTGCTCTAATTACTTTGTCGACGTTTTGGCATAAATTTATTGTCTTCTTCAGGCCAATTAGTTTTATTTCAGGGTAAACTAACTGCCAGATATTACAAGTCCTGAAGAAGGTAATAAATTTATGCCGAAACGTCGACAAAATAAACAGAACCATTTAAGTAATAAAAAATGCCTCAATATTATTTTATTACACTGCACGCACAACAGTTTGTTGAAAATATTGAAAATATGGTGCAAGAACGGGATAAGCTACACATATCTTATCCTTTTCTTGCACCAGACCATCTGTATCTGTAATTCTGGAAGGGTGGGTCGCCCCACTGCACTTAGGCCACATTTGGCCCATTGTGCGTCCTTCTGAGATTGAGCCTAACCTATTGGCTCGTCAACCATCCTACCTGTTTAAAGTAGGTGATAACGTCGCCTGTAGGCAGCTCCCTCAAGTTGGCATGTGTTAGCCAGTTCTCGCCGAATACAGAAAGTCTTGTTAGAGAGAGTACCGGACAGTCACAAAGGACGTGCTCAACTGTCTCATCCTCTTGTTCACATCCTCTACATAGTGGACTGTCCGATAAACCCAACCTGTTCAGATGTTTTCGTAGGTGACAATGGCCAGTAAGTATACCTGTGACCAACCGCAGGTCCTTCCTGGTCATGGCCACGTATTTCTTGGCTGCTTTGCTATTCGGATATTTCAGAAGTTCCTTGGATAGTATGCAACCTTTTTCTTCGTCCCATCTTCCCTTGAATTTGTCAAGGGAGCGTTCCTTTACTAGGTCAACCACCGCTGATGCCGTCAAGCAGACCATACCACGGGATATGTAGTTTGTTCTTATAGTTCAGTATCTATTGCAGAATTGTGCACTTATCCCATTCTTGCACCAGGGTCTTCAATTGACAACAATGTAATTAATTTTATTTTAGACACATGTAGTTCCGTAAATTTAACTAGCGAAGAAACATTTTCGAGTTTAAATAACAAAACCCTTGTCGAAGACAACACAAACATATATGCATATTGTGCCAACAACAAGCTAGAAATTTTAGGAAAATTCACAACAACATTAACACATAAACATAAACAGTACATTGAGCAGGAGTTGTAGCTCGATCTCGTCCTCCTCCAGGCCTGTACGTTGCAAACCCAGTTTTCAATAAATATCGATTCCATGCACGACTGACAATATTTTGGGACACATTTAGCCGTGTAGCAACTTCTTCTTGACTTAACCCTTCGTGTATCCAACGTACTAATTGATCGAGTTGCACTGTTTCTAATCGCCGTAGCGCTATTTTTTTTCAGGTAAACAGATTTATGGACTACAGTAGGTAACAATGTTAAAGTCACTGCAAGCACCTCTACGTGACTAGAATGTTAGTATTTTGAATTCGAATTCCTACAATTCTGGTTAAAGAGAGATAACAGCGTAATAAAAAAAACTACAAAAACAATTTGCTATAAATAGAGTTAACTGATAGCATGAAACGTATATTTGAAATATTACGCAATTTTTTTAAATTTAAAAAGTATCCATTTCAATTATTGAGCAGTGTATTTAATGTCGCTCATTATTAAAGTCTATCAGTATCATTTAAAATACATAAGAAAAATGTATCGTTTTTTTAACAATTGTTGATCATGTATAGACATGAATTGGAGTATTTTTTTATTGTTAAAATTTATAACTGCCAAAAATCAATCTTTATAATTATTTTATTCAAATTTTAATAAAATACACACCTTACTATTAAGGAAATTAACTTACTAAACAAAATATTTTCACAAATTATTGTCTTTACCACACTAACTATAATAATAATAGCAGTACCCCTTTACGAGTGGACCTCCAGAGGTGGTAGAGATGGTAGAGGTGAGGGAAAACCTGGAAAAACCCTACCTACCACCTCAACTAAACGATTAAAATAATATAATTAATAACTACAAACTATAATTAACTAAAAAATAAACTAAATTTACTGCACTACTAAAATATTAAGAGCCGATCTGATCTGAACGAGAGACAGTCAAAGAATGAAATTTTAGGGCTAACTTTATTAGGATAGTTAGTACATTCCATCCCATCCCAGAAAAGTTTAATAAAATAGAGACAATGGGCAGGTACGATAACTAAAAAAGATATATTAAAAACATAAATGGAGGCGGTATTAAATGAGCTGCTTCATAAAACTTTTGTACCTATTATTATATCTATTTATTTTGGATCTTAGATAAATTGATTTATTGAAATAAAGCAAAATCAATACGCAAAATAACCGAAGTACAGTAGTTTTCACAATAAATGGTATTGACTGCCAGTGGCGGCTTCTCCTATGAGGCAGGTGAGGCAGTGCCTCACCAATAATTTGCAAATTAAATAAATCACAAATTTATATTATTTTACTCTTTGCATCATTATTATATCATTTAAAATTATTATTAAATTAGTAAAATACGGTCCTGCCCTGACCCGCGTTTCGCTATAAAGATCATCCATCTCCTTTCTGCTTTAGGTGTTATAGGGATAGAGGCTGGCCTCTCCGGGTTTCTTTGCCTAGCGTATTACAATTGTTCTGTACGACACAGTCGAATCTAGCTTTACATAGCGCGTAAAAACTGTGTTTAGAGAGGCAGGCCTCTCCGTAATAGGCGACAGGCGACACGAAAATTAACGAAAACTGACCGATAGTCTTTCGGGGATGGGGCATCTAATTTATTTTTAAATTCCTTCGTTATTTCGGCTTTTGACACATGCTATTTTTAGATTAACAGATTGAGGGTTAAAAGTGCACAGTGCATTTGACTTTTACACTTTTTTATTATAGTTTTCGGTTCGGTGAGCAGTGAATCTCGGTGGTTTTTCTAAAATATTACATTACATTTGCTTGTTTCATTATAGTTTCTAAAGAGCTAGTTATTTTTCTTAGCAAATATGACACAAATTTAAAAACATTTTTAAAACATAATAATGATAATAGATCGGTTTTTTTTGGGGACATCCAAAACTATTCAAAATGAATTAATTGATTCAATTGCTTTTGTTATAAATAAGAAAATTGAAGACCAAATTTTAAATTCCTTGTTTTTTCTTGGCAAGTTGATTAAACAACCGACATTAGCTGTAATTCACAATTATCCGTAATTTTTCGTTACGTTGTAAATGATCAACCTGTTGAACGGTTCATGGGATGTTATGATGTAAGTTCTGCCCAAGATTTATTTGAATTTTTATCAATCAAATTCGAGAAATTTGACTTGCGTTCGAAATTAGTGGCTCATACATACTGACGGTGCTTTTGTAATGTCGGGAGAAGTACCTAAATGGTTTACAGACAAAAATGAAATCTATAGCGTCTCAGGCATTGCTATGCACATGTATTTAATTTAATTTTAAGTAATGCTTGCAGTTCAATTCATCAGGTTAAAGTATTTTTCTCAACACTGTCAGGTTTTTCATCATATTTTTCTAAAACAACAAAGCGTACTCGTGTTGGAACAAATTGGGGGAAATCGTAGGTAGATATACCTACTAATGTAGCAACTCGTTGGAATTTTACTCCACGAACAGTTTAGACAGCACTGAGAAAAATGGATTGAAGTCGACGTAATAAAATATTATGCAAACACTGTGAAATACTCTGCTTACAACTAATAAAATAGTGCGCATTACTCTAAATAGTGACAGGAATGTATATTTATTCTGCAGGGCATTAAACTTCATTGTGCAAGAAACCTCATCAAAACTTTATGTTCAAATGTCGTATCTTTTATCGTGCAAGAACTATTATGCATAGTAAAATTATGGATTTAACATCATAATTTACAGTGATCAAAGCACAATAAATTATGACGTCTTAAATTCACCATATAATATAGTTTTTTGCATAGAAAATTACGGTGCAAAGAGTTGCACCATAAAATTCGATGCAATGCATGTATATTGTAATAAATTACAATTAAAAAAAAATGTTTGTTTGTATCAATATTATTTAAATTGATGTTGTTATCAAATTATTGTCTTTATATTTTTAAATTCTTAATTTTTGTACAATTTTGTGGGGCTATAATTTATATTTATTTATTTTTCAATTTTATTCCGTATTGATTAATCTCAAACACCTCAAATCTCTTTATTTTGTTACCATCATATTAAAAAAAAAATTATTCTCTAACTCTAAATAGGAAATTATTATAGTTTAAGATTTGATTTACTTAAATCAATTTTCAAAACATTTAAAAGACTCTTATCAGCAGAAGTCGGTTCAAAAATAAACAAAATCCAACGATGAAACTATTTATTTTATTTATTTATTCTAAAATTTAATATACCTCAATCCTACTGAATGATGCGACTATGGTTTTTCTTATGCGCATTTACCCACGCACAAGGGAACACGTGATATGTTACTGTTATTTCGAAAAGTAGTCTAAGAGGTAGGAGACGGTGCGTGCATCATTGTTAACAAAATGTGTAAGCAGTTTGTTTATTCAAAAGCAGAATTATATCAGAATGGTGTTGAAAAGATATTGAAAACTATTTTACAAACTTTATAGGTTTTTGGAAAGTGAATTTAATAAGTGATATCAAAAGTACATACCGTATTTCACTTGCCGCTTGTGTATGGTGCTGAATTTCTCCATTTACGGCTTCTTACAGGATATTCTAAACATGTGGAACCATCAAGGAGTGGATATTTGGATTTTGAGTACTTCTAGTGGATAATTATCTCGTTCTCACCATGTTATAAAAGTATTAGAAAATTTTATTGCTTCTCCAGACGTCCAATGTTTTAGATTTCAAGGTTAGTAGAATAAATTTTTATTTTATTTCATGTATATAGTTTTTATTATTATAAAAATCCCATTTCCAATTATTATTATTAGTTTATAAATTTGTTTTTAAACTAGTACATGAGTTATTGTGCGGCCATCTTTATTTTCAACAATAGTCAGCCATTGATTTTTGGTAATTTTTAAAATATACTGACGTGGAGTGGCCTTTTTATCAAATTACAATGCTCCCGAATTTTCTTTCTCAAGGGTTTATATACCCTCGGTCAAATTTTCATTATGGCTGCCTTTTTGAGCGTGTTTTGTTTTTTTATAACCTCTCTTACATCGAGTTTTTGAAAAATTGATTTTTTAATTATACATTTTCTGACCTTAAAATTGTTTCAAATCAAATCTGGGTAATTTATTTCATTATAAATTAACATTTTTAAAATTTTAAAATCAATCTTTCTTTATTAAAACAGCTGATTTTGAGGAGTGAACCATGTCGGCCATTTTGACAATTTTTAATATAAAATTTAACAATTGTGAGCTAATATCTCTTTTTGACCAATAATTTTAACAAAAACTGAAATTTTACATATTCTAATATGATTAGATAACTTTTATTTTCAATGACACCGCTTATATTAGTTATTATTTGCTTTTAAAATTTGCTATGTCATGGCGATTCAAATACAAAATTTATCAAATACAAGAGTTAATAATATCCAAAATCATCAAAGAACAACTTAAATTAATTACCTTACAACAAAATACAATTACAACAAATAGAAACATCAATTAAACATCTAATACTAAGTTTAGGTCTTTCTCATACAAGCACCTTTTTAAAGTTTATAGTCAACGTTTTTAATCACCACTTCACTATTTACAGTGTTTTTCATTGAATTTATCATTCATAATGTCCTTGGCTAAGCTTTAATTAAACGGTCTTAGCTTGTAATCAAACACATCACTTTCTCACAATTTTGTTTTTACATGTAATATCTTTCAATATCTTTATTTTTAGATTCTGACTTAAGTATTTTATTTTATCAAAAACTGAGATGTACCAGAAAATAGGAAGTTCTGGACTTGTACTGTTATCCGATACATCAAACTACAGGATTCATCACTTGATGCTTAATTAAATTGGAAAATGTTATCTGGGGTAAGTAAAATCTATTTATCATATTACAATCATTGTCTATGATTCATTTATTTTGCTCTTATATCTAAAATTAACTTGTTGAGCTTTAAATTTCTGTACCTTATATTTCTAACTGATTACAGTTGAATAATGCCTATTTTATATGATAAATTAAATAACCTAAACCTACTCATTCTTATTTTATAGCTACTTATAAGAAATTATTGAACTGATTATTTTTAACATTGATTATAAATTATTTGGATTTTAATCTACTAATAATCTTTAATACTTTAATACTACTTTTTCTTACTAATATTTTATTCTTATGATTCATTATTAACATATTTTAATACTTATTTAATTTTTTTTTTTTTTTAGCTTAAACAAAATAGTATCTTGGACTTTGATTCTTGGATCGACTACTGGTGTTGGTGCTCATCCTCATGAATCCTTTTTATCAAGATATTTTATGTTCTTGTGTGAATTAAGAATGACTGGATTGGCTTAAATAAAGAAATTTTTGGTGTATTGATTATTTATTGAAAAGATTTGAAAATAACATCCCTGTTGAATAGTTTATTTCAATTCAGGTTATATTTTGGGTAAGTTATATTTATTATTATTTTAAAACATTACAAATTTCCCCCAATTTAATTTTAACAAATTATTACTCTGTAATAATTTTTAAAATTTAATTCCATTTTATTTCCTCTAAATCTATTACTCTTCAAATTCTACTTTGTTATCTTTTAATTTAAACATATACCTCAATTGTATCTTATAAACAATCTTAATTAATATTTAACATAAATTCTAATTCATAGAGTTGTATATAACCATTAACTATTCATTGGTAACTCATACTTTATTCCTAATTTTAAAATACAATATAATATTTACTTATTCTAGTATCTACATCTTAAACTATCTTATATCCTAAATTTAGCTAGATTTTTAAAATGTTGTATCATTGGTGGTATGCGTATAAGTTTTTAACGTTTACCTTTCCCCTTAGTAAATTGTTATGTGGATTTCTTAAAATATAACTGTTTTCGAAAGCTCTTTCGATTACAAACGGTCCTATAAATGGTAATTTTAATTTTGCACACTCATTATTTCTTTTATTAGCTACCTGTAGTGACCTTTCAATTACCCAATCCCCTTCTTTGAATACCGTTGGTTTCTTTAAATTTTTGTATCTCCTTTTTATATACCTGTCTGCATTTCTTTTAATTTAATGTTAACCTTCTCAATTAAACTATTGTATTGTTCTTTGTTTTCTATGATCCATGGTCTGTCTGGTTCAATATTTTTCATTAACTTTATGGGTGTTTCTTGTGTTGCTGTACTTGGTGTATTATTTATAAAGTATTCTATGTCTTTAATATTATTTTCCCAATTTCTATGTTCATTATGTGTTAAGATTCTAAGATATTTTATTATTTCTTTTATGTACCTCTCTGTAGGATTAGATGCAGGGTGTCTAATACTTGTGAATGTTAGGATAATATTATTTTTATTCATAAAATTTTTAAACCTTTTATTGTTAAAATAAGTAGCGTTATCTAAAATACACCTTTTTGGTTTACCTACTTCTTCAAAGTACCTTAACATTATTTCACAGATTACTTTAGTATTTGTTTTACTAGTGGGTTTAATATAAATAAATTTTGAAAAATTGTCTACTATAACTAAAATATTTTTATTTCCCTGATAGCTTTTAATTAAATTTGACATGAAATCAATTGATATAACTTCTAAAGGTCTTTCTGAATTTATTGTTTTTGGTATATTCTCATTATGGAAATTCTTTTCTTTACTTAATTGACATATTCCGCAGAATTTAATCACTTCTTTAGTTATTGTTAGATCTTTCTTGCAAATATAATTTTCCCTCCATATCAGCCATGTTTTCCTAACTCCACAGTGTCCATATGCTTGATGAATCTCTGTGATTATTTGTTTTGCTAACTCTTTTGTAATGATGTATAGTTCATTTTCTTGTAATCTCTTGTAATAAATATCATCCTTTTCCAATGCCCTTTGTTTTTCTTTATCTGATAAATTAATTTGATTCTTCTTAATTTCCTCTAATGAAAATACACCTTCCTGTTGTTTTAAAATATTTAAACCTACTTTAATTGAATTTTTACCTCTTTTATCTTCCCCATCCATTCTACTTAAATAATCTGCCACTATATTTGACTTCCCCGTTACATATTTAATTTCAAAAGAATATTCCTGTAAT
Organism: Ophraella communa; assembly: GCA_035357415.1. Lineage (NCBI taxonomy): Eukaryota > Metazoa > Arthropoda > Insecta > Coleoptera > Chrysomelidae > Ophraella > Ophraella communa. The sequence goes on along the minus strand of CM068982.1, from coordinate 9,157,543 downwards.
AATAATGCCCATCTATGAATTCTATTGTTGCCAAATTTATTGTTTAAAATTGAAGTTAATGATTGATTATCAGTTTCTATTGTGAATTTGTTCCCTAATAAGTAAAATCTAAATTTAGTAACGCAAAAAATGATACTCCCTAGTTCTAACTCACTCACACTATAATTTTTCTCATGTTTTTTGGTAGTTCTTGAAATGAACCCAATAGGTATCTCTATAGCTCCCTGTCTTTGTATTAAAACCCCAGCATATCTATTTATTGAAGCGTCTGTTTTCAATATGAATGGCAAATTGTAATCTGGATAGTAAATTTTTAACTTATTTTCAAAAACATTTTTAATTTTATTAAAAGCATTTTCCTTTTCTTCATCCCATTTCCATGATACCCCTTTCTTTAACAAATTTATCAACGGTAACTCTAACTCACTAATATTAGGTACTAATCTTTTGAAATAATTTATTGTCCCAAGAAACCCTCTTAATGTTTTTAAATTGTTTGGCGATTTGAATTCTCTAATTAATTTTATTCTGTCTGGATCCATTTCTATACCCTTATCATCGATTTTATATCCCAAATAAATTATGCTTGTTTTAAAAAATTGACATTTGTCCCTATTTAATTTTAAACCTGCTTCATCTAAACTTTTTAATGCAATTTGTAAATGCTTAATGTGTTCTTGTTCATTTTTAGAAAAAATTAAAATATCATCAATATAATGCAAAATGAATTCTTCATGTTTATTTAAAATTTGATGTAATGCCCTTACTAATGCAGAACATGCTCCTTGAATCCCGAATGGTACTACACAAAATCGATATATTACCCCATCTACTGAAAAACCTGTAAAATCCCTCGAATCTTTATGTAATGGTATTAACCAAAAACTATGAACCAAATCTAATTTCGAAAATACTTTAGCATTTGTTATCCTACCTAAAATCGCATCTATAGACATTGGTGCTTCATATTCAGGTACGGTGTATTTGTTAATTGTTCTGGCGTCTAAACATATTCTGATGTCTCCATTCTTCTTTTGTACGACTACTAGCGGATTGATGTACGGTGTATTGCTTCTTTCAATTATTCCATCTTCTTCCAATATTTCCAATTCTCTCTTCACTCTGTCTTTTAACTTGTATGGTATAGGATATGTCTTCACTTTAAAATTCTCAATATTTTTCACCTCCATCTTGTGTTCATACTTGCAAGCTACTCTTGGCTCCTTGGACATTAGTTTTCTATACTTCAATAACAATTCTTTTACTGCATTGTAATATTTTCCATCACAATCTAAACTCTCATTTTCCAATACATCTTCTTCATCTCTTCTACCTACTTCATATTCATTATTTTCTTCTTTATCATTATTATAATCACTTTTAATACAATTAATACTCTTCTTATTATCTTCTATTTCTTCTACCATATTCATTGATATCCATATACCATCTAACCTTATTTTCCTTTCCTCATAATTGATTATAGTTTCTAATTTTTCTAGTATATCATTCCCTATTATTACATCACAATCTAAATTAGGTACAGCTAGTAATTGACAATTTACAATGATTTTATTTAAATTTATTTTAATGTCATAGAGTTTATTTACTTCACATAACTTTTTGTTGTTAATACCAGTTAATATTACCTTTTGAATTTTCATTTCTTTTTCTTTTATATTATTTAATTTTGATATTAATTTTAAATCTATTAAAGAGGTTTCGCTTCCTGTATCAATTAAAATTTGAACTGTTTTGTCATTAATTTTACCCTGAATATATAATAAACCGTTATAATGTAATTGATCTAATTTTTTCATTTAAGTTAATGAATTCACTGGGGTGGCATAACGCAAAACTTTGATATAGAAAGCAACATTTTAAAAATCCTGCTGATTAGTAACACTTTCTCTACCAGTGTTCCTTACTCGTTCTACTATGATTTCTTGTCCAACCTGACTCCTTGGCTCTCTGTCCAAGCTTCTTCTTCTTCCATTATTCCCATCGTTATGTCTATCATTACTTCTTTCCAGACTTCTTGTCCTATTTTCTTCATTCCTTTCTTTTCTTGTATGATTTATCCTTCTCTGGAATCCATTGTTATTATTAAATTGATTGTTATTATTACCTCTATTGTTATTATTCCCATTCCTATTTTGATTATTGTTAATATTGTTATTATAATTACTATATCTTTCCTGTGTATTTCTTGTATTATTGTTATTGTTATAATTATTGTTATTGTAATTATTATTGTTATTGTTTCTCCAGTTATTATTATTATTTATATTTGAATTATAATTATAATTACGTCCCCAATTACCTTCATTTATATTATTTGTTCGGTTCCTATTGTTGTTGAAATTTTCATTATTTGTTCTTTGTTGTCTATTATAATTTCCCTGTTGTCTTGTTGTAATTTCAATTCTCTCTCCTCTTTTTCTTTCCAATCTTTGTAAATATTGACATAAATTGTCCATTGTTTTTATGTTTTGTATTGCAATCGTTTCTGTTACTTGTTCTTTAAAATGTCTGGCTAAATATAACACGATATCTTCTTCAGATAGTTTTGGACTTAAGTGCATGACCAAGGAATACAACTGCAAAGCATATGTATTCGGAGAATTTCCCCTGTTATCGTCATATTTTCCAAAGTACAACCTTTCTCTAATCCGTGATTGTGCATTATTCCCCCAAAATACTCTAGGAATTTGGACTCGAACTGCTCCATTGTATTTATCTCTTCCTCTTTGCTTATAAACCATATCAGTGCATGTTTCTCCATATGCTCACGAATAATTTCCCTTAAAATTTCCGGTTCTTGTTCCCATCTTATTTTATTTTTAATCATCTTCATAAAAACCACTGGATGTATTTTCTTATAATCTCCATCGAACTTCATATTGTTATTATTTCCACAGTTGATTATCCTTGTTTCCCCAGACATCTTCATCATCTCTCTTTTCATGTTTAAAACCTTTTCTTCCTGTTCTTTCTTCATTTGATTCAAATTGTGTTCCATTTCTATTAATTTTTGTTTATATTCTTTATTTTCCATTTGTTCTACTTCTTCTTGTATGTTTTTGATTTCCAATTTAAGTTCTTTCTTAGTTTTCTTGTTTTCTTCTTCTGCAATTTTGAAGTTCAATTTTATCTCCTTACTCAAGTCTTCCTGCACTCCTTGTATATTTTTATTTATTTTAATAACTTCTCGGTCAATCTTCTTGTTATTTTCTTTTACTTCTTCTTTTAAAACTTTTCCATTTTTCTTAATTTCATTTATTTGTTTCAAATAATTCTCTTCTACTTCCATAATCCTTCCAATCATTTCTTCTCTAACTTCTTGTTTGGTACTTCTTATTTCTTCCTGTAATTTTTTATTTTGTTCCCCCATTTCTTCCTTTATCTCCTCAAATTTCTTATTAAATGTATGACTTAATTCTTCTTTATTCTGATCCAGTTTCTTGTTTATATCTCTTTCGCAAATCTTCATTATTTTTGTCTAATTTGTTTATGTCTCTTCTTAAATCTTCATTATTTTTTATCTAGCTTCTTCATATCTTCTTTCATGTCTCTTCTCATTTCCATTAAAAACTTCATCATTTCATCCTGTCCATCTTTTCTATCTGTACTCCTTGTTTGTTGTACTGTCTCCTCTTGAACTTCTTCACTTCTTTCATCCCGTGCTTCATGATCTCCAGATCCCTGATTCCTTTCTTCATCTATCTGGGTCCCTACTTCTTCTCCTGCCTTCTCTCCTACTTGTTTACCATCTCTCAGTGTCATTTTATCCCTTTTAAATAGTATTATTATGTTTTATTAAATATTAAATATAAAATTTTATTCTAAATAGTTTTAATAGTCAATTAATTACTTTAACCAATCAATTTTTAATTAGAGCCCATTAATTTATTATAACCAACAGTTTTTTAATAAAGCCCCACGTTGGGCGCCATTTTTGTAATAAATTACAATTAAAAAAAAATGTTTGTTTGTATCAATATTATTTAAATTGATGTTGTTATCAAATTATTGTCTTTATATTTTTAAATTTTTAATTTTTGTACAATTTTGTGGGGCTATAATTTATATTTATTTATTTTTCAATTTTATTCCGTATTGATTAATCTCAAACACCTCAAATCTCTTTATTTTGTTACCATCATATTAAAAAAAAAATTATTCTCTAACTCTAAATATGAAATTATTATAGTTTAAGATTTGATTTACTTAAATCAATTTTCAAAACATTTAAAAGACTCTTATCAGCAGAAGTCGGTTCAAAAATAAACAAAATCCAACGATGAAACTATTTATTTTATTTATTTATTCTAAAATTTAATATACCTCAATCCTACTGAATGATGCGACTATGGTTTTTCTTATGCGCATTTACCCACGCACAAGGGAACACGTGATATGTTACTGTTATTTCGAAAAGTAGTCTAAGAGGTAGGAGACGGTGCGTGCATCATTGTTAACAAAATGTGTAAGCAGTTTGTTTATTCAAAAGCAGAATTATATCAGAATGGTGTTGAAAAGATATTGAAAACTATTTTACAAACTTTATAGGTTTTTGGAAAGTGAATTTAATAAGTGATATCAAAAGTACATACCGTATTTCACTTGCCGCTTGTGTATGGTGCTGAATTTCTCCATTTACGGCTTCTTACAGGATATTCTAAACATGTGGAACCATCAAGGAGTGGATATTTGGATTTTGAGTACTTCTAGTGGGTAATTATCTCGTTCTCACCATGTTATAAAAGTATTAGAAAATTTTATTGCTTCTCCAGACGTCCAATGTTTTAGATTTCAAGGTTAGTAGAATAAATTTTTATTTTATTTCATGTATATAGTTTTTATTATTATAAAAATCCCATTTCCAATTATTATTATTAGTTTATAAATTTGTTTTAATCTAGTACATGAGTTATTATGCGGCCATCTTTATTTTCAACAATAGTCAGCCATTGATTTTTGGTAATTTTCAAAATATACTGGCGTGGAGTGGCCTTTTTATCAAATTACAATGCTCCCGAATTTTCTTTCTCAAGGGTTTATATACCCTCGGTCAAATTTTCATTATGGCTGCCTTTTTGAGCGTGTTTTGTTTTTTTATAACCTCTCTTACATCGAATTTTTGAAAAATTGATTTTTTAATTATACATTTTCTGACCTTAAAATTGTTTCAAATCAAATCTGGGTAATTTATTTCATTATAAATTAACATTTTTATAATTTTAAAATCAATCTTTCTTTATTAAAACAGCTGATTTTGAGGAGTGAACCATGTCGGCCATTTTGACAATTTTTAATATAAAATTTAACAATTGTGAGCTAATATCTCTTTTTGACCAATAATTTTAACAAAAACTGAAATTTTACATATTCTAATATGATTAGATAACTTTTATTTTCAATGACACCGCTTATATTAGTTATTATTTGCTTTTAAAATTTGCTATGTCATGGCGATTCAAATACAAAATTTATCAAATACAAGAGTTAATAATATCCAAAATCATCAAAGAACAACTTAAATTAATTACCTTACAACAAAATACAATTACAACAAATAGAAACATCAATTAAACATCTAATACTAAGTTTAGGTCTTTCTCATACAAGCACCTTTTTAAAGTTTATAGTCAACGTTTTTAATCACCACTTCACTATTTACAGTGTTTTTCATTGAATTTATCATTCATAATGTCCTTGGCTAAGCTTTAATTAAACGGTCTTAGCTTGTAATCAAACACATCACTTTCTCACAATTTTGTTTTTACATGTAATATCTTTCAATATCTTTATTTTTAGATTCTGACTTAAGTATTTTATTTTATCAAAAACTGAGATGTACCAGAAAATAGGAAGTACTGGACTTGTACTGTTATCCGATACATCAAACTACAGGATTCATCACTTGATGCTTAATTAAATTGGAAAATGTTATCTGGGGTAAGTAAAATCTATTTATCATATTACAATCATTGTCTATGATTCATTTATTTTGCTCTTATATCTAAAATTAACTTGTTGAGCTTTAAATTTCTGTACCTTATATTTCTAACTGATTACAGTTGAATAATGCCTATTTTATATGATAAATTAAATAACCTAAACCTACTCATTCTTATTTTATAGCTACTTATAAGAAATTATTGAACTGATTATTTTTAACATTGATTATAAATTATTTGGATTTTAATCTACTAATAATCTTTAATACTTTAATACTACTTTTTTCTTACTAATATTTTATTCTTATGATTCATTATTAACATATTTTAATACTTATTTAATTTTTTTTTTAATTTTTAGCTTAAACAAAATAGTATCTTGGACTTTGATTCTTGGATCGACTACTGGTGTTGGTGCTCATCCTCATGAATCCTTTTTATCAAGATATTTTATGTTCTTGTGTGAATTAAGAATGACTGGATTGGCTTAAATAAAGAAATTTTTGGTGTATTGATTATTTATTGAAAAGATTTGAAAATAACATCCCTGTTGAATAGTTTATTTCAATTCAGGTTATATTTTGGGTAAGTTATATTTATTATTATTTTAAAACATTACAATATATTTAAAACTACGCAGAAAATTTTATAGTGACATTCCCGATTATTTGCATAATAAGTACATTAATCCTGAGGAACAATAAAATTTAGTGCGTATGCACGTTGAAGAATCGTGCCAGGTTGAAAAAATTATTGCTTAGCACAAAAATGTTTGAAAATTCACTAAAATGTATTGTGCGTATGCACTAAACATTACGTGCATTTTGAGAATTCATAAAAAAATATGGTGCGTATGCATATAAACATTACATGCATGCAACAAATCGGGGGAATCCGGGGGGGAATCTGTCCCCGCGCGCGCCGACATCGACACCACCGCGCCGCCGGATCCAACCAAACACCACACACCATTCTGTGCTGTGACCTCCGCGCGTGAGTGTCGTTCAATACTTCTATATTAAATTTTGCTGTGTTGTGTTGTGTGAAATGGACGAGTTACTGAGAAAGTTATATTTAATTAAGTTTATGTTTAATCTAGATTAAGATTAACTTTCTTATGGAAAATAAATGTTTGTATAATTTTAAGATTTTTTAAATTACCTACATAGTACATACATACCTGCTCTAGACTCTGTGTGATTAGATTATTACTATGTGAATTTCAGCACTTTTTTTGTCACTGTACTGTGACATGTGTGGATATTTTTTAGGATTAGCAACAAATATTTGCACGGTGTTTCTAAACGGTGAAATTATATTCATAATCCGATTAGTCGTTGGACAGGTAGGTATCTTCAGTCAAAATTGATAGTCCAAACAAAAAAAATTTTACACAAAAAATCGGGCGTTTTTTTGACTCTCCTTAAACAAATCGTTCACTACGAGTATTTTTCGGTGAAGTCAAAAAAAACTACCAAATTTTTTTGTTTTACCTATCTTTTCTGACTGACACAGAATACCTCTCCGAACACTTTATTTGATTATACAGAGTGTAATGTAAGGGAAAGCTTTTCGAATTTTTAACAATGTCTTTAGTAGGCCATCATCCCAAACAACGTACAGCAAGAATTTTTTGTCGAAAACGAAAAAAAAAAATCGACTCTCCATACAAATAAAACCAATCAGTTTGTATGAAGAGCCAAAAGTTTTTTTTTGTTTCCCACAAAAAAATCAGGACGATGATCTGAAGACATTGTTAAAGTTTTCGGAAAGTTGTCTCTTACACCCTTTATTATTTATTTAATCGTCCGAAAATACCGTGTAGAGATTAAGTGCTGATCCTGAAAAATATCAATCCCGTCACGATATTAAATAGTGCGGAAAAAAATACTAGGGCACATAAAAGGATCATGCCCAGCTAAAAAAGCACTATGAAATTTAGTGCAGTCGCATATAAAGATATGCTTCCAGCAGCAAATAATATCATGCGCAGGCACGATATATTATAGGGTACGACCTGGTACGCATCAAAAAGTAAAATGCAAAGGCACATAATAGGATTATGAATGCATTATAATATAAAATGCTGTCAATTACGTATTTTAAACAGTACACTTTATACTTTCGTTCATTAGAGTTATACAATATGATGTATTGACCTATATCTTATAGTGCGAGCAGCAAATAAGTTTGTGACGTCGCTAATTGGCGGAGGAACCATAATTTTATGTGCACCACGGCAGAATAACTTTATGTGTAGGCACGATTGTTGAAAAAAGTGTGCATGCACAATAGTTTATAGTGCCTCATTTTTCTCAGTGAGTTAACAACAAATAAAGATAAATTAATTGAAACTTTTAATTTTATTATTAATAGTCGTGATTTTGATCAAACATCAATTAGAGAAGCCGTAGGTTTAAAAGCTTTTTTAGAGGATCCGCAAAACATATTTTTTTTAGGAACATTTACAATAATTTTCCACCAAACTGATATCGTGTTTTCTATTTTACAAAACAGATGTTGTTAAAGCAAGAAATTTACTGCAAACTACTCTAACTAAAATTCGTGAATTTAGAACTAACAGTACTTATTTTGATTCAATTTATGAAAAACTGGACATCGGCGCTTTACAATCAAAACGTCGTAAGGGAGTTGAAATGGCAGATAAAAAACAACAGTTAAGGCAATTTTTTTTAAATTCTTGACATTATAGCCAATCAAATAGAGTTTAGATTTTGCGACATTGAAAAATAAATTTTTTTTTATTTACTGGATGTTTTGAAATTTTCATTTTTGCGAAAAAATTTCCCAATAGGCTTTTAAAAAGCTTGACGTCGCAATATAATATTTTTGAACACAAAAATCGCAGAATTCCTTTAATTTTTTTTACAAATGGTATTACACAACGTAGAGTGACCACTAGACTAACTTTAAATTCTAACTTTGTTAAAAAAAAAAATAAACTGTGCCTCACCACTTTCAAATACCACAAGCCGCCACTGTTGACTGCGAAGGATTATAATAAAACCAATTAGACCCTAGTAAAATCCGAGATGCAAATCATAAATGTAAAAGAACCTGATTCAGGTAATTTTGTTTCTCAGAGAGGGATTGTAGAGGATTACAGCTTACATTTCTTGTTCATTTTAGTCTTTGTATTTCATTGGAAGTGTTCACTTGTGTTAGGACGTGCAATAATTTTATAACATTAATTTGTTATTACAGACATTAATAGCAAAGATTTTATACTCCAACGTACAGAATAGGCAGTATGTGGCGTCCGTGGATGAAAAGTAATAGTGCTTCTTCCAGTGGTTCGTTAAAAACTTATCTTGTGACGCGAAAATCATTATAAAAAATGTGTATAGTTCCTTACTCCAGCAAGGATACAACGCAGGTGTTGCAGCAAGAGTAACCAGTAATTTGACGAAGGTGCTTCTTATTTCAGTTAGACGAATTGTTGAAAATTCCATGGAATCAAGAAAAAAGCGTAAAGATTCCGGTGTCACAAAAAGTCTAGACGACTGGGAAAAAGATTTGATAAGGCGAAAAATCTACACTATTTACGATGAGCAGCGTGTACCTACAATCAAAGATCTGAAACAGCGGCTCATCAATGACGAAACTCACATCAACTGTGGCCTCACTACTCTTTGGCGAGCTCTGTCTGCAATGGGCTTTAAATATCGCAAAATTGACAAGAGACAAGTAAAAATAGAATCCACACGTTTAATAAACTGGCGTTCTGAATATATAATGTCAATAAGAAAATATCGGTCTGAAAATCGGCCAATACTCTACCTCGACGAGACGTGGTTTGACACGCATGACACCCCTTCCAAAGGATGGTCTGATTCCTCTGATAAGTGTAAAACTAAAGCACCATCAAATAAAGGGAAGAGAATCACAATATTGCACGCAGGATCAGAAAATGGTTGGATCCCAAACGCTATGTGGCTTTCTGCCAAAAATCTTAAGGACTCTCGTGTTGATTATCACAAAGATACGACAGCAGAGCTTTTTGAAGATTGGTTTAAAAATTGTCTGTTACCCAACATTCCGCCAAACAGCGTTATAGTAATGGACAACGCAAGCTATCATAGTTGACAATTGCAAAAGATTCCTGGCTCAAAGAATACGAAATTGGAGATTCAAAACTTCATGGCTGCAAATGACATATATTTTGAGGAAAATTATACAAAAAAAGAACTTTTACAAGTACTGCAGTCATTTTCTCAATAAAAAAAACATAAGTTTGTGATGCAATTGCAGAAGAATTGGGACTTACACTGTTATGACTCCATCCCTACTACTGCGTGTTCAATCCCATAGAGCTTATGTGGCACCAACTTAAATCGAGTGTGCGCGGAAAAAATACTTCTCCGACTTTAAGTGGTAGTGTGGTAGAATTAATTAGGAACTGTATGAATGACATTCCTACCGAGAGTTGGAAAATTTCTGTTAGTCATGTTATAAATGTTGAAAACTCGTACCTTTCTGTAAAATCAATTGCGCCAATTTTAATTAATTTAGATGAAGATAGCGATAGCGACACTGAACTAAATTTAGAATAGAATTGTAACATTTAAATAAATTACTTATATATTTCCTATATTATGCCAAATTGAAATTTCTTAAGTTCGACCCTGTAGCACATTTGCATCTTTTACCTGATAATTTTCTATACAATGAGATTAAATCGGGTAGTTTATTGCGGTTAGTAAGCCAATACCATTTATTGTGAAAAATACTATACCATTAATATTTAATAGCTGTACTCTTACCATAAACAATAATTATAACAAATAATATTACGCACACTCGCCGCTAGGCGGCTTGTGAAAATTTTCCAATCGTGCGTAAAATGCTTCTTACCACACACCTTGCGTAATATACTCCTACACATTTAAATAGTTTTCCATTATGTCTCATTCTGTGCAACACAGTTACAATTTGCATTAAAAATGGTATTATAAATATGAGGTATAATGTGTACCTAATATAGAATCATAGATCAAAATAAATAGGTACCTACGAATCCGAAAAAAAATTTTGATACACTTTGTCCGACTATAAAAATGGTTTTTAGAATAAAAAGTTTTGAATATGTTTCGCGTATCATGCCTACTTAAATTAAAAAATTATAACATAAAATATAATTATAAATAATTATTTATATTCGTTCAAGGTTACTTTTAATTATGGCAAGGATTTTCCTATTTTAAAGATTATACGTCTGAGAGAACCAAGATTTAAATATTTTTTTCATTTTGTCTACTTTTTTTAGTGACTATATTTAGTATCCACAAGAATTGAATTAACTTAATACATTCGTTTATTTTATTTTACTCCGTAATTTATTAAGACATTTTATATTTTTATTTATATATCAATATATTTTGCATTATGTAACTTTTAGTATTGCACAAATGCAATGATAGAGTCTTTTCTTGATTACCTACTTTTGTACCTTACTCATTTTACTATGTTGTTAAACTTTATATTAATTGTTATAGTTCTTGTCTTAATCCTTACCTTACTGTAGATATCTTTTTATTTTTAGCCTGATGATGGTCTAAGACCGAAACTATACTTGCACTTTTTTATGGTTTTTACATTAAATTTATTTTGGTTTGACTTGGCGTTTTATTGGTATTTGATATCAGCCACATTTGAGTTATGGATCATTACTTCGATTAAACTAAATTGAATTTAGGAAGTATTGATCAGGTTACAACCATATCAATAAAACAGAAAGTCAGACCTCAACATTAATATTTATTTTTCCGTTAATTTATAATGAATTTTAACGGGATCGTTGATTATATATGCAACACAACATACATTTCTGTTAGACAAGCAACTGTCATTTCAGACCTTGAAACATTTTGTTCATAGGCGTAGATGGCTTGAGGGTTATTGTTAAAAAAATAAGATGGTTTGTACTTCGGTGTAAGAATTCTTCGTTGAATCACCTTATGTATCTGCTTACGGTTAGAACAATTATTTTTCAAAATAATATATATTAAAATATTCATGCTTTGGGAATCAAGTTTACTTTTCTTGTTTCCCCAATAATTTTTAAATTAGATTAGATTCCGTTGGGGGATTATAATAATATTTTAATAAATTCTTATTTAATTGCATATAGTAGTTGTTTAAACATTGTACTACATATTCATATCGATTATTAAATTTATGCAAATAAAGGTATGTAAATACCAATGATAGTTGCGACAGATTAGAATAATCATGTGACAAACGAATTTTAAAAAGTTTAAGGAAGTTGTCAAGATCTTGTTATTAATTAAACAAGTTGTTTTTTTACTTTAATACACCACAAAAACAATCTTTTGCAATACTAATATGAAAGATCATATATAATCAACGGTTTCCGTAAATAAGGTTTGTTTCCATTGAATCAAAATAATGTTGATTTCACAAAATGTTTGAAGAATTTTTAGGAAACACAAATCAAAATAATAATGAGGAAGATTAGAGAACTGTACTTTTTGACGGCAAAATTGTAGTTTAAAATCCAACGGTTGTAGGTTGTAGAAAAAAAATTGCCACCTGAATTTTTGTCATTCATTTTTTAGGGGTTGAAAAGGGTGAAAATTGGGGATAACGTGAAATTTTGCGATTTGCGGCTAAAGTTGAAATCCAAATAAAAAGTGGTCTACAGAAAAGTTGTAGTTAATGAAAAAATCTAAAACTTTTTCATTGGTTATTTTCGCGCATAACCTCAATTTTCCGAGAAAAATGCCAAAAATCGGGTTTTGCGTTTTTAATTTTTATTCAGCGAACGAATTCATCGATCTTGATGAAACTTGGTGAAAACTTTAATTTTTAGGTCTAAAATAACCTCAATTTTTCTCAATCGTGTAATTTAAAAATTATCCGAAAAATTTGATTTTTCCGGAAAAATCATGTTTTTTTCACAAGTCTCCTAAAAATAATTATCGTAGAAAGTTTATCCGGGGCTCATTTTTTTCATTGTACATCTACTTTTTAAAGAAATAACAAAAAAGTACACTTCTCATTTAAAAATTTGCTAAAAAATGCAAAAAAGTTAAAAATCACTTCAAAATCTCCTTCAATTACTTCTTTATTGGAAAAATGATCCGAACCGTCACACATACTGCATATTACTTGACATTACTAAATTGTTTAGTTAAAAATTAATTTTTTTAAAAGAAATCGAAGATAATATAAATTCGCAGCATAATTATTTGTCCTTGACTTGAAAGCAGAGTATTTACGTCTTGTAACACGCAGAAATTGACTCAGCACATAAAAAACATAAAAGTATAGTATACCTAAAATAAGTTGCTACAAAGGGTACCGCCTACCGGCAAAATATTCTTTGTCGGAACATTGTTTCCATAGGCGTACAGGAAAACTTTTAAAACAAAGGATTGCAGTTTTTAAAAATTGTTAAATACCTTTATAAGAAAAAATATTATAGTAAATTTGCTAAAATCCAGTAGATACAGTAGATAGTCAGATACATTCTCTATAGATGTACAAAATCTGCATGACTAGAAAATGCGTCTTTCCGCAAAAACCAACGGGGAGGCGTGATCTGTAACGTCACCGCGCTTAATAACCCGAGAAATGGTGTAAATAGAAATTTTAGTTAACGAATCAATTCGCTTTATTATAACCGCATCTGATTTTTTATTATCTTCATTTTTCAAACACTGATACATATTTAAAATAACCCTCAGACACTGAATGTGTAAATCTTTATTGCCAAATAACTAACCTAACCTATTGCAATTTAATATCTTCTGAATTTAAATTTTGATCTAGATTTCCATTTTCTGATTCAAAAGGTCTCCAAAACGCTGCCATAATATATGCAACTAATTTAAGGTTATCAATTAATATGGGCAAAAATTATAATACGTAAACCAATTATTAAAAATGAATTACCGAAGCAAAGATATATCTAAAGTTAATACTTAACTGCCCCAAATAAAAATCTGGACTCTCCGCCTCCGCAATAGACACTGACTTTAAGAGTTATAAAAAAACTGCCACAAAAAACCACCCCCAGACCCCTGCACGGAACAGAATACAGCGGACCAATAAAAGCCGTCAAGTCGCGTGCGTGCCCCACTTGTTTTCGCGCTGTACAACTGCTAGTCTAGAGAGAGCTGGGTTCCGACGATACAGAGTAGATGTTTAAAGGGGACAAACATGTCGTTTTCATGCAATTCTTTCTACTTTGAAGCCTAGTAAACTAACTCACTCTATATGACACTTTTAAATGAATTTTAGCAATTAATATTGAAAAGACTATAATCAAAAAATGTCATGAGATTAGTGAAAAGCATGAAAATCAAGATCGGATTATAAACTTTATTACTAGAATTGAACGTTTACAACAATATTTGTAAGAAAAAATTTAATGAAATAGTAAACCACATTTTCTTTTGTAATTTTTCCTATAGAATCAAACGGTGTAATTTATTTATCCAATTTTTGACAATTAGTGAAAAAACCATTTTCGTGCATTTCTTTGTTGCAAAAGTGATTTTTAGCTCGTTAGCATTTTTTAGCAAATTTTTAAATGAGAAGTATACTTTTTTGTTATTTCATAAAAAAGTTTAGGTAAAAACGAAAAAAATGAGCCCCGGATGAACCTTTTACGATAATTATTTTGTGTGGGAGTGTGAAAAAAGTGGAAAAATCAAATTTCTCGGAAAATTATTAAGTTACCCGGTTGAGAAAAATTGAGGTTATTCTGGACATGAAAAAGTAAGTTTTCACCAAATTTCATTAAGATCAATGAATCCGTTCGCTGAATAAAAATTAAAAACGCAAAACCCGGTTTTTGGCATTTTTCTCAGAAAATGACCAATACAAAAGTTTTACATCTTTTCATGATCTACAATTTTTCTATAAACCACTTTTTAATTGGATGTCAACTTTAGCCGCAAATCGTAAAATTTTGCGTTATCCGTTATCCTCAATTTTCACCCTTTCCAACCCCTAAAAAATGAATGACAAACATTCAGGCGGCACATTTTTTTTCACGTCTTAACCTACAGTCGTTGGATTTCAGACTGCAATATTTCCTTTTTTTTAACTCTCAAAAGACAGCAGCAAAGAAAGTATTACGAAAAATTGCGCCAACATTGTTGAATATTAACATTCACATTATTATGTTTATCTAAAATGAATACTATAAACACAATAATAATACAAATAAACACTTACAGTATTTTTTTAACTATCAAGTTATCCAAAAATAGCTCTCCGGTCTGCCATTGCCTTGTTAACGAACAACCTTGCAAAGGATACTCACTCACTATCGCACTACTGAGTAGTATCCTCACGACCGATTACCAACGGATAATAATAATAATTAAACTGAAATTTAGATTACGCTTAACTGCACAATAACGACGACGACTAAGCAAAATTAAAAAGTAATTCGATAACAAAAAAAAACAAAGAGATAATATGGTTTTACTTTCGTTTTCAATCTCACAACCAATTCCGCGAAATTTCGTTTAGAGAAAAACGCAAGTTTTTGTTTAGTTTAATATTATAGAGAGAAAGACTGGAATGTAAAATGTTCAATAACAACGTGATACAACGTTAGATCTGTTTCTTCTTAAAAATAAATTAACTGCTTCTGGTTTTAATTCTAATAGGCCAGTCGTTAAAAATAATAGAGAGTTATCGGGCGTGCATTTTAGGAAGGCAGTATTAATGTTGCCTTTATTTTGACATCTGAGCATGCGCTTTCGTACCCAACTTTACATTTCCCTTATTAAAAATAGACTTTATTTATATAGGGAGTTATCGCACACACATGCTAAACGTCATAATTTTCCTTATTTTAATAAGGCAAAACCTTAATACTGCATGGTACAAATAGAGTTATCGCCACGGCACTTGTGTAACGTAAAAAGTTGACAGTTGCGAACGTACCTACTTATTTTATTTATCTATGAATGTTAGTAAACAAAGATTAACCAGAGACATCCCCTATGAAGTTTTATTATATATTACTATTGTTTTGATATAGTTTTATTATTTATTTTAAATTTGTATCAGTAAGTAAATTAGAGAGATATTGCTGTGACAAATCCTGTGCGGCGTTATTACCGCAGGCGTTATATTGACAGTTGAGCATGCGCATAATAAGTTCGAGAGACACGTTGCGGTAATACTGTTAGCGCATCACGTTATTTACGGCCGAACAACACCTCACGTAAAACGTTGCGCTATCCTACGTCGGACTAAATCGGATAGATTCGGTAGCTAATCGGAAGCGGCAGATGTGTTTGTTTTTATTTTCGAGGTTAAGTTGTAGGTAGTTTACTTGAGATGATTTGTGGTAGTAATAAAATATATAGTCCCATGACACCTAAAGAGGAATTTGATTTGTATTTCAGTATTTCAATTCACTGCATATATGTTAACATACCTAGAACAGAATTGCGTGTTTGGGTTCTGATTACTTCTGGTATACGCAAGGCAACAACTAGTCTGAAGATATCGTCTGTTTCGAACCTGAAATTAATTTTTATATCTTCTGCCCGCATATTGTTTAGATTGAATCTATCTTCAGCAGCCCCAACAGGAAAATTTTCAACCACGCCGAAAATATTGTGCAAAATCACTTGCTCCACTTCATCGTCATCAGCATCAGCTAAAATGACTGCTTCTAATGCCTCATCCATGTTCAGAAGATCCTCAATCAAAACAGAGCTCAATGGTTTTAGAGGTTAGTTCCAATAAATAAAACAGCGCGTAAATAAAACTCAAAACATAATGGCAATACGTGTACCGCTCCAAACAATGTTAAGACGTAAACGTAATATTTAACGCGGAGTAAATAACACACCGCATGCGCTAACGGAATTTGCAATATCTCTCTATTATAATAAATGTTCTATTTTTGTAAAATATTATACTATTCTTTTTATTGTAGTAATGTACAGTTGTGCTAATGCGAAAGGCATGACAAAAAAATCCACTTACCTATATCCAAAATACTTTAAACATTAAATAATCTCATAAATTTATATATACCTAAATTTTACAATTAATTGTTATATAAGACCAAATTATAAACCTTTTCTGTGGACCAAATAAAATCAAATACGAATATTAGGCTTAGGTTACCTGCGAATTTATTTATATCCGCTTAAAATTTACCTAACATTGTGACACCATAGAGAAAAAGAAGAATTTAAGTTATTTTCCTTTATTTTATTTGAGTCCTTAACATGTCCCAAATAAAGTTAATGCGTTAACTTTATTAAGGCAACGCATAAAAGTGGTGTGCGATAACTCCCTAATGTTGGTCTTATTTTTCCCTTATTTCTTCTTTCTTCTTCTTCTTTCGTTTAATGGCTTTGCTACAAGGCAATCGCCAGTTCTCTTGTTTGTGTTATTAACCTCATTTTTAGTTGTTATTTGTCGTTTGATAGCATATTATGTTCGCTGTGGACCTGTAGTGAGATAGTAATGTTCATAGATAAAAGATTACATATTCTGGTAATGTTCATTGATAGCTAAATAGAAATGTCGGTGGTAAAGGAAAAGAGCAAAGGCCTCCTGTTTACGTTTGATGATGATGTGGTTTTATTATTCCTTTCAAAACGGAAATTGAGTTTTACTTCAGATCTGACATTAAATTCAAATTGAAATCGATTATGGGTCCCATTAAATGATCCCTGTCCACGAGAATATTATCCAATATTATGAATTCTATATCATTAACTCGAGCAAGAAATAAATTTATGAATAAAGGAATAATAACGACCATCAAATGCTTACCGATAACTCATATTTTACAAAATAAATAAGGTCATGCAGTATTTAAATATAACGTCGTCTTTTATTACTGCACTGCAGTATTTTGAAGTTTCCGATAACTCTCTAGTATCAGGGTAAGGGTAAGCAGCTCGAGACGAAGTCGAGAGCTGCAATCATGCTGAGTACAACGAAGATGCTTTTTGCACATGTTGCACACAACATTTTTTCTACGATCGAATAATTTTTTTGTTAAAAATTTTATTGAAGATTATTTGGTAATTTATATTACAACAAACAAATTATTTGATTATAAACGATAACAGTGAACAACTAATGTTATAAATAAAACTACTTTTCTACTTTTTTGAGGTAATTTTAATTTTGATAACGCAGTTTGCTAAAGTAATTGATGGACAATCTTCGTTTCCAGTTATTTTTTGAATTTTGTTTTCATATCCGGTTTGGTCTTCTTCACTGATAACTCTTTGTCAAGTAAAGTTTGCTGTTCTGGTATCATATAACTAAAAAAGTTACTACAAAGGGTACCGCCTAGCGACAAATTTTCCTTTGTCGTAACATTGTCTCCATAGGCGTGTATGTCCATGTGTATTACAAATATTGTCGAGCACATAATAGTATATTAAACAACGCATTTCATATGGAATTCTGTTATGACACGAGTTCAAGTTTAAAAAACGAATCGCGAAGCGATGAGTTTTTTAAAGAACGAGTGTCACAACAGCCATATGAAATAAGTTGTTTATAATATTTTTTATGTATTGCCCTTTTTACCATTTTTTAAATTAATTTTTTATTTTTATGTAATTACGAAAATTTTTATTTTAAAAAGTATGTCGGCAGCACTGTAATTTATAACATTTGACAGTTTTGACATTTAAACTATGAAATGTTAATGTTTTAAAATATTTTAAAATGAATAATATATCAATAATAATATATTATATAAGTAAAATATTATATTCATATTCACAGATACTTTCTAAAAGAACAATATAAAATTAATAAATTGTTATTAGCCACAAATGTCATTGTCAATAGTCTTGCCTTTAGATACTTCACTCATGTCGCCAACCATTTAAAACAAATATTTGCGAGCGTAAAAGTTACATTACGATACGCAAATGCGTTTTATAATGAAGATTTTTATAAGTGCAAAATATAAAATAGTTTTTTAAATTAAGCGCTTTTATACTTCGTAGTATATTTTTCATAAATTCTAGAATATCTGCCTTCTTTGAACTAGAATTTGGAATTTTATTTAATATCCGCGAATGATAGGAAGCATTGTCCATAACGACTACTGAATTGAGAGGAATGTTAGGAAGAAGCTGCTCTTGAAACCATTTTTCATATAAATCTGCAGTCATATCCTCATGATAGTCGGCTGTACATTGCTTAATATTTTTCGCAGACAGTAGTAACGCATTTGGTACAAAGCCGTTTTCACTTCCAGCGTGAAGAATTGTTATACGCTTTCCTCCCGAACATGGTGCATTTAAACTACACTTTTGAGACTGATCTACCCAGCCATACTGAACAGTATCATGTGTGTCAAACCAAGTCTCATCTAGGTATACTATATGCCTTTTTAATTCACGATACTTCCTTATTTTATCTAAATATTCTTCACGGAGTACGACAATATGCCGCGATTCCATTATAACCACTCGTTTATCTAGTTTTTTTTTAATTAAAAGCGCATTCTAATAGTTTACCGCGTAAAGTTTCTAAGCTTTAATAATTATAATCAGGATAATTTCTCTTGAAGGATTTCTAAAGTCGGTACAATATTTTCTTGATATAAATTATAAACCGTTCGCTTTATAACATCTTTTGTAGCATCCTCAACATTTGCAAATTTTGTTTTTTTTGTTTTTCCGCACCTGCGAATGATCTATAACGTCACCGCGCATAATAACCCGAGAAATGGTGTAAATAGAAATTTTAGTTAACGTATTAATTCGCTTTATTATAACCGCATCTGATTTTTTATTATCTCCATTTAAAAAAAAATCCTCTGACACCGAATCTTTATTGCAAAATTCGCTACTAACCTCACCTGTTGGCTATATCATATCTTCTGAATTTAAATTTTGATCTGGATTTCCATTTTCTGATTCAAAAGGTCTCCAAAACGATGCCATTATATATGTAATTAATTTAAGGTTATCAATTAATATGGGGAAAAATTAAAATACGTAAACCAATTAATAAAAATGAAATATCCAAACAAAGATATATCTAAAGTTAATACTTATGTGCCCCAAATAAAAATCTGGACTCTCCGCCACCGACTTTATGAGTTACATACCCGAGACCCCTGCACGCAACAGAATACAGCAGACCATTAAAAGCCGTCAACAAGTCGCGTGCATACCCCACTTGTTTTTGCGCTATATAACTACCAGTCTAGAGAGAGCTGGGTTTCGATGATACAGAGTGGATGTTTAACGGGAGAAATATGTTGTTTACATGCCATTCTTCCTAATTTGAAGCCTAGTAAACTGACTCACTCTGTATGACACTTTAAAATGGATTTTGGCAATAAATATTGGAAAGACTATACCAAAGTCTACGAAATATTTGCAGTTACTTTGTTAGAAATTATTTAAACTTTATAAAATTTGTATCTCACCTTCATCATTAGATATTTATTATCTGGAGCTTTGGTTAAAAATCTTCGAACATTTTTTCGAAAACAACTTAAGGCGGGTCAAAAAGTTTGACAAGCAGCAAATGGTTGGTAAGAAATTCATCAAACGAAAATTTATGCCCAGTTAGACTATTCTTGAAATTAATGGAACAAAGAGGACCAAAGATTTTATCAGACAGACTCTTTCTTACCGTTCACCCCAATTGGAAGAATGGATCTTGGTTCAAAAACTGTCCACTTGGAATAAACACCGTCTCTAAGTGGACAAAAATGTCAGCTGAAAAAATTGGAATAGACACAGAAAAACGTAAAATAACAAACCATTCTCGATCTCGATCTTCAGCTGTGACAGCTTTGTTTAAACAAGGTGTTGCTGAACAGGAGTTAATTAAATTAACGGGTCACTCAAATGCAAGCTCGTTAAAACCTTATCTGCAGCTGGATTCCAGTCACCACGAGAAGCTGATCGACAATCTCAGGAGAGCAAATGAAGCTGGACCTTCGAGTTCCCAAATGTTACATGTCAATAATACACAAAATCAATCTTTAGTAGAAAAGAACAGGCAAACTACTATAACTTATAATAATTGTACATTTAATATTGTTAACAAATAAACAAAGATTATGTTTCGTTGATATTGTCTTGTTTTTCTCGTGAAATAGTCTTGTCGAATACCATTCGAGAGAAAATTTTTTCCCGGCCAAATTTTCTTCTGGTTTTTACAAACTTTCATACCACTCGAAAATTTTCCCGGCCAAATTTTCTTCTGGTTTTTACAAACTTTCATACCACTCGAAAATTTTGCCGGCAAAATTTTCTCTCTCATGATATTATGTACGAAAAAATCCCTAAACTGGCCTACATTTATTTACGTTCCAAACCTGAAATTAAAAAAAATACTAAAATTTACAGAGCAGTTTCTTGCTTGTGGCCTTGCATTGTTTGCATTAATTTTTAATTACTCACTACGTGTTTTGCACAAAAAAAACCGGAAAATTTTTATTCGCAATCCGAATCATACATAGGATTATCATTAAATCATACAAACAATGAAAAAGCAGTTATTATTGTTGACTCTATCTATGGTTACACTTTTATTTTTCAGTTTTTATAAGAGAGAAAGGACAAGAACAATTTGTAGAATGGTACCACCAGTTTATAGCTTCTTACTCTTCTACGGTCAAAATAGAATCTGCAGTCGTGAATGCCGAAGAATTATACGAGGATAGCTCTAAAAGTGAGTCAATTATGGTTGAAGTCATATCATTATTTAAAAGAATCATCAATAAATGAATTGAAAAATATATATTTGAAAAATAACAACTATGACTATGTTTCAATAGAAATGTATACTACTTTTAGTTATTTTTCATGAACCACCCTTGCTTATAATGAATAGCTACTTTGAAATAGTATATTACATAACAAGTGTGGAAAGTGTAAAATTTTGCACGAGTTAAAGTTTAGCACGAGCCGCGTAGCGGCGAGTGCAGAAACTAAATGAGTGCAAGAAATACACTTTCCAACGAGTTATGTACACTATTTTTCCTACGACCACGTAAAAAATCCTTCAACAAAAGTATTTTTTAAAGTAAAATCACAGAATACACCTTATTCTGTGGTAAAATCCAATCAGCCTTGGAACTTCACTATCTGGAGAACAAATTTTCTTTCAAATGCATAACCCAGTAACCTTTTTAACACTTTATAATGTCAATTGAGTTTTCTTGTATACGTAGTATGTATTTGAACAAAAATCACAACAAAGTTCAAATATTTTCAAAGTAATGTAATATTAATTGACACAAAGATAATTGTAAACAGAAACACAAACATAACTTCAAAAATCCACATTCGACACATGCACGGAACATAAACATAATATAAAAAAGAAGAATAAACTGTTCTTCTTTCTAAAAGTGTTTTTATAAAAATAATAATACTGAATAAAAATATGTTTATTTTTTAAAAATTTAAAAACCTAGAAGAAACTTTATTCTTACTTTATACAGAAAAATTTGTATTGGCAATTACAATACAATATTTGACACAAGGAAGATTTAAAAAAAATAAATGGTCCTTGCTTTGACATTCATGTGTTTTTACTATTGATAAATTTGACGTAAATGTCACAGATCATAGAACTATTTTTTTTACTTTTCAATACGTGTATTGATATTTACTTTTCAATACGTGTATTGATATTAGCTACTTTCTTAAGTACAAATAAGTGTGCAAACTAGCACTTTCATATGTGGTCGTAGGAAAAAATATTTTCAATCTGACGATGCTAGTTTTAGCATAAAAGCTGTCATTGAGTTTAAAAACGCTATTTTCACTTCACACCAACAAATAGACTACCTATATTATATTCCAATACAACATTTTTTACTTTTACGTAATGATGAGTCGTCAAGATTATTAAACAATATGTTATAACAATAATTATAATGTTCTACATGAACTATTTTATATAAATATAACACTGTGCTACTAAGAGGATGCGATAATTCAAGATATGAGAGCAAATATAGGGCTATTTCAAAAATTATCGTCAACGTAATATACAATTTTAGTTCTAAAATGTTCTTAGGTGCAGAATTAGGTAATTCTACACCAAATTGTACTCCAAGTCAGTATCCAATATATTGTCAGATTTATAGGTATTTCCATATAGTACTTTAAACTAATTTTTTCAATAAAACAGAGTTACCTACTATTAATTTTATTATTAGTATCTCAATCTCTATATTTTAATTTCTACGCCTTAATTAGATATATTAATTTAAAAGTAAATAGTAAAATGGAAGTATTTTTTTATTGATACTATAAAAAATGCATTCCTATTGTTGGGTTTTTTTTAAATAAAATTTAGTTCTTCGGCTTAATTTCGTTTTTAATTTTTAAAACATAAAACACACCTCGACCATAACATACATTGTTCTGTCAAAAAGCCCCCTTTCTGTCTAACCATGGAACATTACTGAACTCAGAACGCAAAAGTAGGATAGAACATAAACATTTTAAAATAAATGCTAATAGACCCATCTCGTTAATGGCTCAAATTGAATACTCGTGCGCGAACCAACTCCCACTCTCGTAGTTCCCCCTAAATGTTCGTGCCCCTTATAAAATTGTGTTGGTATGACACGCAATAGTAATCAGTAATTCAAAGTAAAGTAAATCCAAAGAGAAGTCTAGGTACGCACACAAGTCGTTAATATTAAATACACAAAAACAAGAAAAAACACAATAACAACTAGCAAGCGGCGTACACGAACGAAATAAAAATTAAAACTTCTCCTTTGTGGTTTATGGCCTGGGCTGCCGCGGCTATACGGCAAATAGAAGCTAGCTTTTGACAGCTAAAAGGTTTTTTTCATTTAAATTGTGGTATTCCTGGGTAGCAATACGTTGTGTTCTATGGCAAGAAGTAGTCATATTTTAGCAGTGGAAGGGGAAAATTCAAAAACATTTGCGCACGAGTATTCAATAAAGAGATAAGTGAATTATAGTCTAAAATACTTATCATTATTAGAGAGGCTCGTTAAGTTATCAAATAATTTCATTTCAGTCTGCGAAAGTTTATCCACTGGTGGAAAATTGGTATTGGATATCAGTTGGGGTAAAAACGAAGATGTCAAATCCTTGCTATTGGATAACGGAGTA
Source organism: Ophraella communa (assembly GCA_035357415.1). NCBI lineage: Eukaryota > Metazoa > Arthropoda > Insecta > Coleoptera > Chrysomelidae > Ophraella > Ophraella communa. The sequence goes on along the minus strand of CM068982.1, from coordinate 9,133,452 downwards.
CCCTATATCAAAATCGATGTTTCTATATCGATATTTTTAAATCTATTAGATGCTTATTTGGATTTAAGGAATGCTTCGGATGTGACTTTCATTTTCGAAGATCCTTCTTGTAAGTATAAGGTTTAAAACAAATTTTTTAGTTTGTTGTACTGTCTATAATATAGTTTACAATATATTTCGGGAGATTGTAAACTGACTAAAAATCGGGAACTGTCCCAGTTAACAATATAATTTACTAAAGGCGGTGACACAATTGAAAAATTTAAAGAATAAAATATTAGATTTAGGACTTAAAGAATAAGAAATAAAAATAAGAAGACAGAATAAATGTTTGGAGTATAAAATTTCACCAATTTTACTACAAAGATGTGGCTTAAACGTTCAACGGTTTTTGCAGTTTTTCGTTTTTCTAACCTAACTTTTTCTATTCTATTATTGTTTATTTGGATATAAAAGATTTTTAATTCATGCGTAATGATCAATGAAATGGTGCAGCACGAGCATCACCAAAGGGTGATCGTAATCGAAGTCACCTTCAAATTCACTACAATAATTTTAGTTTAGCAGCATACGTACAAAAATGATCTAATTTTGAATTAAAAATAACAAAAATAAGTTTAAATTCTTATTCCCAAATTCTTAAAACCAACAAGTTGGTTTCTTATTCCTAACTTCTTATTCCTTATAACAAAAATTTTGATTGTGTTTTGCCGCATTAGAAAGCACTGGTCCATTCCTTAAAACCTAACTTAACTTAGATTATGTCTTATTCCTTAAATTCTAAGTTTTTAATAATTGTGTTTGAGCCTTAACTGACTAAATTAGGTCACTTAAAAGTCACTTTAGGTTTAGGTATTTTGAGGTTAGGTCCTACCTACTTAATATTTATTATTTACACTTCCCAAATAATAAATATATATTGTTTGTTTGTAACAATATACATAATACATAGTACATAAAAAAATAAAACTTGAGTAATAAATAAACAAAGACACAGGAAGAATGAACGTTTAAACGAAAACATTTGTCTGGAATTTTAATTAAAATGGTTATAAAAAAGAAAAAAGCGTAATAGTAAAAAGTTATTTTACGGTAAAATAATTGCTAAATTCGTACAGTTGCAATGACACAGAAATTATTTAATATTAGCACAATATTTTACCGCAACATTTCATGAAATGTCGCCCATTGAACTAATATGAGGAAATGTGCAACAATCGTGGTCTGTAGTTCCGTTTTAGTTATACAGGGAGATTATTGAATAATTTCAACCACTTTCTTATCGCTTAATATTCCTACAAGAGACATTATAAGCACTCAAGTAAAAAGAAATCCTACCGCTTAATATCGACTAAGCTAACACTAGTCATCATTCTGCAATTAATGATTTTGACAGTTTAAAAAATTCGCAAGGTCATAGAATTCTTTTAAAAGTGCAGAAAAATTATATACATATATTATTATCTACAAGTTCATTGACCGGATTTATCAATAAAAACTATCAAAATAAGTAATTCAAGTAGAGTACTATACACAATTTAATTGATTACACAAAAATTGAATAGAGATCAAATTACCAAAAGAATGTATTAAATATCAACAACAATGTCAATGAATTTATTGTACATACCTTAGAGTTTAAATTTATTATAGAACAACAATAAATATATATTTATAACTCGGTACAAGGACAAATAATATACTTTTAATGGATGTGCTTGTTTACAAGAATTCTTACTAGATTTTGATTATAAAAGGTATAGGTAGTATCCGAAACCTTGTATCAGCAAAAAATTATGCTACAAATTCCTGATAATGATGATGCTGCAGCATACTTATGCAGTATATTTGAAAAAGTTTAATAGACCCATCTCGTTAATGGCACAAATTGAATACTCGTGCGCGAACCAACTCCCACTCTCGTAGTTCCCCCTAAATGTTCGTGCCCCTTATAAAATTGTGTTGGTATAACATGCAAAAGTAAGCAATAATCCAAAGTAAAGTAAATCCAAAGAGAAGTCTAGGTACACACACAAGTCGTTAATATTAAATACACAAAGACAAGAAAAACACAATAACAACTAGCAAGCGGCGTAAACGAACGAAATAAAAATTAAAACTTCTCCTTTGTGGTTTATGGCCTGGGCTGTCGCAGCTATACGGCAAATAAAAGCTAGTTTTTGACAGCTAAAAGGTTTTTTTTTCATTAAAATTGTGGTATTCCTGGGTGGCAATACGTTGTGTTCTATGCTTAGACTAGGAAAGAGAGAGGACAGCGCATGGCAATGAAAACCTTATGCGTGTGAGTGAAGCCAATTTTCAAACGTTTGGTGGCAAACAAATTTGGAACGTCGAATTGTATTTTTTTAGTTTTTTTATTAATTTTCACCTTTTTCAATAACCTGAATAGACATTTTAAAATGGTTAATTGTGTAGCTTATAAGTGCAACAGTCACAGTGCTAAAAAAGAGCAAGGAATTTTATTTCATAGGTAAAAAGTATTTTACAACTATTTCCTTGAAATTTATTTTTATTAATATTACAGCTTTCAGGTAATAGATGTTTAACTAAATCACATATGTTATGTATGATAACTTAAATTAATAGTACATACATTTTGAAAACTGTTTTCATTCAGTTTTAAAGATTATTTTTCAATTAATTGTTATTATTTTCTCATAGATGTAATAGTTTTGCAGTGGCGTGGAACAAAAATATATATTTAAAATAGATAAAATAGATTAAAATTGTAATATTTATTAAATAAATATGTTTTAAAATGATTGTTGTTTTTATTTGGAGCAGTACATATTTAAAGACTTTTTTAAATTAGATTTGTAATACGAAATAATGAAAATGATTATTTAATAATCGTATAAGAAAAATCGTATGATACGCCTATGTCAATATTGTCCGCCATTAGTTTGGTGGTAATTGGGTTACACAAATTCATTCCAATGCGCAGTCCTCTCTCTTTCCTTGTCTAAGGTTCTATGGTAAGAACTAAGAAGTAGTCATATTTTAGCAGTGGAAGGGGAAAATTCAAAAATATTTGCGCATGAGGATTCAATAAAGAGATAGGTGTATAACAAGAATGATAAACATTTACCAGAATTGCCTAATCGGCCTGATTTGTCCGCCAGCTGTGTGACGTCACTGCAGTCCTTCATTATAACGTTTACCATATAAATGCATGGAAATAATAGGAATTAGACAGTATTTTTATGATTTCTGGAATATTAACGTACCACTATTTGGATTTTCAAGATTAAACACTTATAATTTGTAATAAATATGCCCATAAAATCGTTTTAATATTTATATTTAATGAATTTAATGAATATTATTTGGGAAATAGGTAGAGTAAAGAAAACACTATTTCAAACAAATTTAGTTCTATTTTTATTTTAAAAAATACATTCAAATAAATTTATTATTACACAAAATCATACCTAAAACTAGTGTTTTTTGACAAACAAAGAAACATAATAAACAATTTTTAGCATATATATTACTAGTACAATCCGTGAATCTTTTATGGAACGACATAATATGTATTCTATAGAGAATTTTTAATTACAAATTTAAAATTAACAAAAAATACTACATAATATTAAAAAAATAGTAAGTAAGTAAACTATCTCACTAAAAACGTAAAATAAAAAATGTATTTACTATTGAATATTAACGTTGACACTCAACGATACTAACCAACACTAACCAAGCAATGCCCAGCCAAGCAGTGTAAAGTGTAACACATGAAATTTAAAAGTCCGAACTGGAGTTTAAAAGAACAGTTTTTTAAATATTTTTCACAAAAATGCAACGTACACTAATGTATCCACAATAAATACCAGTCAACATTTTGAATATTTTTACAATAAATCTAAAAACGACGATTGAAAACGACCTAAAATGCACTGTCAAGATAGGAATAATACGGCCGAGGACTGCAGTGACGTCACAGGCCACCACGTGCGATCGATTTTTTGGCGAACGTACGTCTTATGGGATTAAGCAATCCTGGTAAATGTTTATCATTCTTGGTTGTATAACCTTTTTCTGTGGAATGAGTACATCTGTACTCAAAAGCCAAGGCTGATAATTCTGTTATGAGAACCAATGTTAGCAAAATAATGTATGCGTTATATGGCTCTATACATTGCTTTTCAGATAAAAGTATCCACCTTAATAACTTTTGTAATAATGGTATTTAGGAAAAATCCAAAAACAGGTCAATTTATGTTGGAAGAGGCTTTTATGCTTTTATGGCTTATTTAAACTTACTGGAAAAGCCACCCTCTCACCCCTAGCAGCATCCCTTTTTGTTTTAAATTACTTCTCAAATTTTTTATGTAAAATTTGAATACTCCTCTTTGAGCTGATTTAAAAAATGTATAATACTTGTAGGTTAAAGTGGTTAGTTTATGAGATAAACAATTTTTCTTTTAATAGCACAAATTTTACTTATTTTTTACTTTCACCTTGTTTGCCTGTAATAAAATGGGTTGTACAACAGTTCAAACTTTTTAATCTTTTTAACTGTGCTATTTATTCTACTTCAAAACTATTTCTCTATGGTGTTGACGTTTAAATTAATAATGGACAGGGAAAGTGTGACGTCAAAATATGTGTTCTATGCTGTCGAATTGTGAAATGTAAACGAAATGATTCCAAACGGCAACATTATAAATCTCCAGAAATAAATTCTGTTTGAGTAATTTTTTATTATTATGCATTAAAATATAACGCAACTATCATAATTAAATACATATAAGCAAAATATTTTAAAATTAAATTTTTAAAGTACCATTTTTTGGTAAGTATTCTTATAATTTATTAAATTGCACTTTATAGGTTATGTTATAATGTTTGTACTTAAATTGTTCGTATATCTACTGATATCTACTTTAGTGATATGTAAAATATACGAATGAACACTTGCCAATGAATAAACAGTAATAACTCCCAAAAAATCAAAAAAACACAATAAAATGGTCAATAACATACCTTAAACAAAGTTGTTTGGAATCATTTCGTTTGACACTTACGTCACTACTTTCCCAGTCCATGAGCTTAGAACAAAAAGAAACAGGAAGGAGCCTGTCATATATTAACTTTAAGGAAAATTTGCGACGGAGGTCGGCCATCTTGAAGCTCCTAGGGTGTGTTCGGGGAGCACGCTATTTGCGCCATTTGGCGCTATCTAGTACTATTCCTCGTTTGCGTTATATGGCTCTTGGCGCTACATAGCTCGAAAGCGTGCTCCCCGAACACACCCCTAGTATGACTCATTGTTTAAGTTTACAGTATACTGTCAAAGCAATATTTGCATATAAATGTCAAAAATGAGCGCATAGGCGTATCATTCGGTTCTTATCAATACTAAATTATTTAGCACACTAATTGTATTCACACACTTGATTGATTGATATTTATTAAAAATAAAAACCTTGATTTAGTTTTTATTTCTTTCGGTACTTCAATGGAAACGGAAATTAAAATTGACAAATGGCCGCCATATGCAAGCTCCTTTGTGGACTCAAGGTCATTTTGCATATACTCCTTCCTGTATCTTTTTGTTCTAAGATTTTGAGGCTTTGTAACAGACGTCAGATTGGATAAATAATTATTTTCCCAATTATGATGTGAAATTTAGTGATGAAAATTTTTAAATCTTTGTTTTTTTATTAAATATAGTTACCATTGGTTATGTTTATTTTATTTATTTAACCCAGAAGTAATGCAAAATTGTTCTCGGGTAACTCAACCAGGTATTATAGAGAGGGACGCCTATTCTCAACTTCCTGTGAGGCGGATACCGAAGGGTCACTCACTGTCAATTTTATCAAGGCAAAAATGACCCCCTTTGCTAAAGACAGTAAATAGGTACACTTTTAAAACTGAACTTATGACCAAAGATGGTAATTAATAATAATTAATGCAGCTCAATTCTAATTTACTTCAGATATCGATCAGACTCTATACTACTGGTTGAACTCTGCAAAAATGAGAATGTTGATGACCGAAACATTAAATGCTGCTACAGTAAAAAGATTGAAGGATCTAAGACCTTTGCCAAATAATTATGCCTTGTTGGCCACGACCAACAAAATGAATAAGCTCTTCAAAACGGTAACGCAAAATAAAATAACAGACCACACGAGAAATTATTTCCTTACTTATTTATTCACAGGCATTGCTACAGAACCTGGTGATGATTCCCGAAAGATGGAACTTGGTGTTCTTGGACTTCAATTACAAACATTTTGAAAAACGATACTTGCAAAACTCTATTAACATACTACACTTGAACTCAGAAATATGTTGCTACCTCCTGAATCAAAACAGCTACTGCGACTGTCCCAGTGACTTTAACTTACAGCACCATTACTTGCAAAAGGTGCTTCGAATTATCTTTAGTTCAGTAATAAAAATGTTTGGTCAAGGATTGTCTGTACCGAATTTCGTGTGCAACATTTCCGAACCTAACGATGAGTTTCAAAATAAATTGGAAGAAATGTTGAAAAGCAACATCGAAAACGAAAACATGCTGACGTTTAATTATTCCAAGTTGAGTTTGAAGACCAGTGGATCGATTAAAATTGCTAGTAACGAGAGTATCGATACAATTGGTAGGTACGAAAATGGGATTGTCTTCGTTCCGGAAAATGTAACGGTTAAACCCATCAAAAACTTCTACGGAATCGGGGTAACACAAGTAAGTCTATATGTATTTATTTTCCTCAATCATTATGCAAATTGTTTTTTTCTCCGTCTTTTGAAAGTCTTCTGTCATAATATTACACCGCTACATGACCTTTCATTTGTTGAATAATTTGGTTTGTACCTACTATGTTTGGATGTCATAATGCCTCCCTGATTTCTTTTGTAGTCCAATGTTATCTAATGTCTTCCCCATTTCTTTCTTGGTTCAATATCATACACAGTTCTTTCTTGTTCCAACTTCATCGGCAAATGTCTTCCCCATTTCTTGCTTGGTCCAAAGTCATCTCATTATGCCTTCCAGATGAATTTTCTACTTTGTGCACATTATATTCTGATCTTACATTTAAGTCAAATAGTTTTTTCTATGATTTAGGCATAGATCTAAAATCAGAAGAGACGAAACAATTTATTTTTTTATTTGCTCAAACCTAACCTATTTCTGTATCGTCTTGATATGGCCGACTGGAATTTGTTGTCCTGTGATATTGCCTGCTCTCAATGGATGAGTTCTATAAAAGGGAAATGTTGCCAAATTAACGAGCAAAAAAATACTGAAAAAGGTTAGTCGCATAAGGAAGCAGTTTTTCCAATATATTTTTGGTTTTTCTTATGTATTTTGGGCCCCTTTATCACCCGTGTTGTACCCGAAAGATATGGAGGTCTTTTAACATATTTTTAGTTTGTAGTATTTTACTTCTTACAGTTGACGAAAAACTAAATGTCACCTGTCAACACATACACGTATCATTAGATATTGTCCTGTTATTATTTAGCATTGTTTGGCTTCGTGTTTTTGTTTTTTGTATTATTGATTTTTTATTCTAACTTTATCTGTTAGTGATTTATTTATTTATTTATTTAGGCATATTATAACATCATGTTTTGTTTTTTTGTCCAATGAAGCTTGACATTTACACTTACAATAATTATAATACCTAACAAGAGAATCGTAAATTTGACTGAGGTGATCACTCTCTACATACTGTGAACCTCTTCTAAATGGTTTTACTGTTACAATGGAATCATTATCTCTTTCAATAACTTCCGGGTTTTCGTTTTCAATACTTCACTATATAAGTAAATATATGGCCTTTATTGAAATACTGAGGCAAGGGACGTGATGGAAATCTTGACCAAATCAAATTTTCTTCAAATACATTAATTGGACCCTTCTTTGAAGAACTTGGATTTTGAAGAATACTTCGTTTCATGTCATACCATTTTCCTTGGTCTATGCCTAGAAAAATTTTATTCCTTCCTTCATTATCAATGCAGTCGTTAATTCTAAAAAATTCAAATATAAGAACAATAGACATTAAATCATGTTTCATTCAATTGACATACCTCTTAATTAGTTCATCCTTTGACCCAGTTTGTTTAAGGGATCTGCACTCCAACCAACGTTTTAATTCGTTGACAGAATGGTCCTCTAAACTTAAATTTTCTTTTAACATTGCCCCGGGTACATCTCTAGGTAAAAGCACTATAGAATCCATGTCTAACTGATACTAGACTAGAAAGATTGTAAAATGTTTAACTCTTCTCGAGGATATTTGCAATAATAAAAGCAGATCAGAGTAACACAAATCACTAACAGATAAAGTTAGAATAAAAAATCAGTAATACAAAAACACGAAGCCAAACAATGCTAAATAATAACAGGACAATATCTAATGATACGTGTATGTGTTGACAGCTGACACTTAGTTTTTCGTCAACTGTAAGAAGTAAAATACTACAAACTAAAAATATGTTAAAAGACCTCCATATCTTTCGGGTACAACACGGGTGATAAAGGGGCCCAAAATACATAAGAAAAACCAAAAATATATTGGAAAAACTGCTTCCTTATGCGACTAACCTTTTTCAGTATTTTTTTGCTCGTTAATTTGGCAACATTTCCCTTTTATAGAACTCATCCATTAAGGTAAGAGATTTTTATTGTTGTTGAACCATTTAAAGTATTTGTTGATTACATTTGTAAAAATATTGTGACCATAATGCTATATCTTATTAATATTATTTTATGAATTATAACCACCCAAATTATACAACTCATGTTATGGAATGTTTAACCACTCAACTATTTCATTGGGTTATATCATAGAAATGAGTTGCTTAATAAGCGACAACGTTGCACGTCTTGTCTAAATGATACCACGTCCAGAAGCGGTTATACTATGAAATTTGACACAGCATCTTTAATTATTTCAAGCATTGTTGCCGAAGCAATTGCAACGAGATTTTGGAGTTATATTGGTGTTTTCTGATTAAATTATAGGTAATATTAAGTGAAATTTAAGCCCCAATGTTTCTTTTCACAAGTAAGTTAAAATATTTGTTTGTTTACAATAATTTCATCCTGTGGCTTAGCAATGGCGATTTCAATATCAAATTAAAAAGTTTTAATCCTGAAGTTATAGTTTTCATTATAAACCTTTTTGTAATTCCTGTGTTAAATAAATAAATTTGTTTCTATTATCCATATTAACGATATTATTATGTGAAAAACTGAGAATTAACTGTTCATAAATATAGTCAATGAAAATAACTACATTTTATCAGACAGATATATTCCCATTTTTAACAAATATTACGCCACTGATTATAAGCGTAAGCATAACTCCTGAATACCGATACAGCGTTGCCAGCACGAGAAAGGAACAAAGATAACCGATTGGTATTCTATGTCATACTCATATACGCTCTCTCGTAATCATTTCGACAAAAATGGAGCGTTGTATCTCCTCTGATAATAGTTCTAAGGCTTGAGGATAATGTTTCATTGCTGCACCTGTGGTTACTGAAGTGTAATTAATTAAGTTAATTTTTGTAGGCACATCCTACATCCTGCAACAGTGGCTTTTGCCCTATTAATATTTTTATCTTATTCTCCATTATTTCAAGTGCCAGTGTAAGCTTAAAGTATATCTAGTACTTCGAGCATATATACTATTGTAGAGACAGCGTTCAAATGAGCTTTGTTTTGTATCAGGGGGGGAAAATAAATGTCATATAGTGTCCAGCAATCTCATTGGTCCGTTTTGAATTTGCGTGTCAAGTCGAATTTTCACGTATGCCATTATTGTCAATTTGTTTTGCATCTAGAGTTATTTTTACAATTTAATAGTGTTTGGATATTACTTTGTTCTTATTATTGTAATTTTATTTACTGTTATCTACGGTTTTTTTCTTCATATTTCTCTGCTTGCTTCATTTACTTCTTTCTTGGTCTTCCATTCTTAAACTCTTCCTTTTCCAGTATCTTCTTTGCCATTCAGGTTTTTTATATCATTCCGTTTGGTTCATCTATTTCTCTCTTGGTTTCTTCTTCGTCCAGGTATTTACTAACTACTTCATCCATCAGTCGGGACGTCAATTATGTCATATCATACTTTCATGTTTTCCTTATTTTTTCTATGTTTGACAGTTCTGTCAATTATTATAAACGATTTTGCGGTGATATTATTTTATGTGAGTGAACGTTAATAAAAAGGCAAAAATTAACAACCATTGTTTCATTGAAACATAAAAGTGGTGTCAGAAGTGGGATCATCAAGTCAACGTCAACTACCTTGCAAAAAAACCACGCTAAAGGTAACCTAACCTAACATAACCTCAAAACGACCACGTGGCTGTAACCAAATTAGAACCAGCGAAAAAAAAACAACTCTCTTAATCATGGCAGAGGGAGTATCAACGGAGCTTCTTCAGGCTCTGTCTGGAATGATTGCTAGCGCCCTTCAACAATCGGCAACCCAAAGGACAACCGAAAACGAGTCAGTATCGACATCGACGTCGCGGCCACCACAATTCTCAATGCCGCAATATCGTACCACTGATGGAACAACCATAGGGGACTATTTCACCCGATTTACCTGGGCTCTTAAACTAAGTAAGATACCCGAGAGCGAACATGCACAGTATGCACGAGTTTATATGGGTGCAGAACTCAACGACACTCTAAAAATATTAGTTAGCCCTGCAGATCCAGAGACACTATCATTTAACGAAATTAAATCAACACTAGTGTGTCATTTAGATGCTTGCCGTAACAAATATGCCGAAAGTATAAAATTCCGCAGCATTGTACAGAGGGCAGGAGAATCCATTGCCAGTTTTACTCTTCGACTGAGGCAGGGAGCAACACATTGCGAATACGGTGCATTTCTAGACCGTATGCTTATTGAACAGTTGCTGAAGGGCTTGGAATCACGAGAGATGTGCGACGAAATTATTGCCAAAAAACCGGAGAGTTTTACGACTGCCTATGAAATAGCATGCACACTCGAAGCCATCCGAAACACCGCGAATGAAGTTAAAAATACGAATGAAACTCAAGATACCGAAACAGCGAACCAGATAGGTTACGAGAAACCACCAACACGGAGAAGGATCAACCAGGGGTCTCGGTCCAATCTGCCTCGAGCTAAAGAAGATTTCCAGCCAACCAGTCATGGGTCAGCGGGCTGCCAATACCAACCGACTTGCGCTGGGTGCGGTGGTCCTCACCCCCGCAATCGATGCAGATTCCTCGATGTGGAATGCAGAATGTGCGGCAAGAAAGGCCACATTGCTAAGGTTTGCAGGTCCCGGAACAAGCAACATTTGACGCTTAGGGTCACCGAGCATGATAAGGCCACCGACAATGTTGACGTCGTTCACGAGTTTAGCAGGGTTGAGGTCATCGGAGCTATCCATTCTACAGGAAAACAGATAATCAACGTCAACATAGAAGGCACCTCTGTCGAAATGGAACTGGATACCGGCGCGCCCTGCTCATTGATAAGTCAAAAGAGACTACGTACAATTAAACCAGATCTTATTTTACAGATGACTTCCCGCAAATTTGCAAGTTACATGGGCCATCGCATTAATTGCATCGGTAAGGTAATCGTTACGGCAACCATTGGAACCATATTCAGAAAACTTGACATCTATGTCGTGGAGGGAGACTTTGAAACACTCCTTGGTCGGGAATGGATCGGCGTGTTTGCACGTGAAATCAACTTCGAACAACTTTTTGGCGAGTCGGAGTCAACCCACAAGCTAACTGCCATGCAGTCTTTGTCACCGTTTCAGCAGACAAAACTTGACGAAATTCTCAATCGTTTCGAGAACGTATTTAGCGACACCCCCGGGAAACTGTTAGGCCCACCAACAAAAATGCACCTCAAAGATGGTGCCACACCCGTCTTTGCAAGAGCCCGCGATGTTCCGGTTGCCCTGCGAGCAGCCTACGCAAAGGAAATTGATTCAAGGGTGAACTACTCAGAGTGGGCATCAACTACGCACATAGTTGTAAAAAAGAACGGGAAGCTGAGAATCACGGGCAAAGAATTCAGTCATGCACTAACGTTAAACACCCCTACTCATGGTCTCATCCGGCCGACTAGGGCTGTGTATGGTGCAGCCAACATTCCTGCTATCTGGCAGCGGCGAATGGACATAGTCTTAAAAGACCTTCCAAATGTCGTGAGTTTCTTCGACGACACGATAGTTTATGCAGAGAGCTTCGATAACTTGATGGGGGCACTCAACGCAACGTTGGAACGCTTCCGACAACACGGCCTGAAGCTTAACAGAGCGAAATGCAGATTTGCAGAACCTGTCCTGGAAGCACTCGGTCACAAAATCGATGAAACAGGTATCCACAAGTCTGACGCACACATTAGAGCGGTACGAGACGCGCCGAAACCATCAACTTCAAAGGAACTCCAGCTGTTCTTGGGTAAGGCAACCTATTATAGTGCCTTTATTAACAATCTGTCTACCAGGGACCGCCCACTCAGAGATACGCTGCGAAATGATCCAATCGTTTGGACACCAGAGGGTGACAGAGCATACCAGGACATCAAGAGCGCCTTGACATCCCCACAGGTCCTTATATGCAGTACGACCCGACTCTGCCACTTTTGCTTGCAACGGATGCCAGCAAAACCGGACTGGGAGCGGTTTTATCACATCGGCTAAAAAATGGCCAGGAACGGCCAATCGCTTACGCTAGCCGAACGATGTCAGTCACTGAACAGAGATACCCTCAGATTGACAAGGAGGCACTGGCAATCGTTTGGGCGGTGTAGAAGTTTTTTAACTACCTATATGCTCGACACTTTACATTAATCACCGATCACAAACCTCTGACGCAGATTCTGCACCCAGAGAAGTCCCTGCCAGTGCTTTGTATTAGTCGAATGGCCAACTATGATGACTATCTGGCACATTTCGACTACGACATCATCTTCAAGACGTCGAAGCAAAATGCAAATGCCGATTATTGTTCAAGAGCGTTACCGCCACCCAGAGTCAATCATTCGCTGGAGAGGGAAGAAGTAAATGACTTTGACGATTTCGACCACTTTACAGTTAATCAAACCCGGCAGCTGGTCGCCACAGCTGAGAGCATTGCACGGGAAACGAGGAAAGATCAGCATATGGGTAGGATTTTACAACTCTTGGCCGAGGGTCAAGACCTTGCCCGGCACAGCTTCAAGGCACCAGAGTGCAAGTACACACTCGCCGCCAATTGTCTGATGTTCGAACACCGAGTAGTAATCCCACCCGTTCTACGAGATATTATCCTCAACGATCTACACACGGCGCACTTGAGAATCGTAAAAATGAAAGGAATGGCACGCTCCTTCGTCTTCTGGCCAGGCATCGATGCCGACATCGAAAAGATCGCCAATACCTGTACTACATGTGCAACCCATGCGCATGCACCCCCTAAATGTAGAGACCACCATTGGGAATACCCAAAAGCACCGTGGGAACACATTCATATAGACTATGCTGGGCCAGTAGCCGACACCATGCTCCTTATTATTGTAGATGCCTACAGTAAGTGGCTTGAGGTCAAACCAACGACTTCCACGACAGCAGCCGCAACAATCGGATTACTGGACAGCTTATTCGCAGCGTATGGTTCCCCAATCACGGTCGTCTCCGACAACGGTAGGCAGTTCATCGCCGAGGAGTTCAAGGATTTCCTCCAGAAAAGTGGGGTGAAATATCACAAATTCATAGCACCATACCATCCATCAACCAATGGCCAGGCAGAGCGCTATGTCCAGACGGTGAAAGACGCCCTGTATGCTATGAACACTACCAAATGCACCCTGCAGCACAATCTAAATGAGTTCTTGCGTCAGTTTCGGAAGGCGCCACATTCAACTACAGGGCAATCCCCGTCACAATTATTTCTGGGTCGTGAACTCCGAACTCGCCTCAATCTAGTGAGACCCGTAGATGTCCAGACCAAGATGCGCGAGAAGCAACAATTGAGACATCCAGCATGGCGGACACTTGCAGCAGGCCAATCTGTCTATTTTTTATCAGGCAACCCCAGAATGGCCAAGTGGCTACCTGGCACCATCGCTTCTCGCATCGGAGATCTCCACTATGAGATTGTATATAAAGAAAAGCGCTTTAAGCGCCACATTGACCAAATCAGGTCATTTCCTGGAACACACGCTGCATTAGGGAATCAGGAACCTTTTCCCCCTAGACCACGCCAGATACATCTTTCCGAGGCATCAGCTATCAACGAACCCATGGACAGCCAACACCGACAGATGAGGATCAAGCAGCTAGACCGACTACACCACCGGCGTTGGATGATTATCAAGCAGCAAGGCAGACACCACCAACCATGACAGATAATCACACCAGGGATCCGGTACCAACCAGAGTCCGAAGGTCGGAACGCGCCCACCGTGCTCCCATTAGGTACTCGCCTTGACGGTCCTAATAAAAAGGGGGAGGAGTGTCATGTATTTACTAACTACTTCATCCATCAGTCGGGACGTCAATTATGGCATATCATACTTTCATGTTTTCCTTATTTTTTCTATGTTTGACAGTTCTGTCAATTATTATAAACGATTTTGCGGTGATATTATTTTATGTGAGTGAACGTTAATAAAAAGGCAGAAATTAACAACCATTGTTTCATTGAAACACAAAAGTCTTCTACTTTAATTCCTAATTGCTTTACAGTTTTATATCCATTTCTTTAGGCCCAGCGTTTTCTTATTTGTTTCATTAGGTATTTTGGTTATCTTGTGCACTATTTTTGCATCCATCTTTCTTGATGTTTCTCTCAAATGATTTCAGTAAGAATTTTTGTCGATGTATTTACAGGCGATTCCTTGGTCTTACAAAGTACAAGATCCCATTACTGGACAATGGAAATGGACCGGATACTGTATCGACTTTGCCATTAAACTAGCGGAAGTGTTAAATTTTGACTATGAATTTGTGGAACCGAAGGAAGGAAGATTCGGGAAAAAGATCAACGGTGTATGGGATGGTATCGTGGGAGATCTAGCGTCTGGAGTAAGTTTTATTCCTTATTTTTTGATTTTTATTTGTCTGTTGCTATTGATCGCCTTCTGTTAGGTCGATTTTAATCTTTAATAACCAATATGAAACTCTCTCACCAAACTTCTGGAAGATCACAAACTTATTCAGTACATTCAATACATAAACGTTCCAAGATGATATTTCTGGTTTCATCAACTATCTTGGTAGCTCCAAATATTTTGCTAGAGAGTTTGGTATGTTATGTAATGTAATGATGGCACTCAATCTGCCAGGAAACCTGGACAAACAATTAAATCCTACCTTTATGTTTTTTCATCAATGTTGGAGACTCCTGCAACTCTTTTTCTGTTACAACTCAATCAATCAGAAGGCTGGATCTAGATTAAACATTGAAAGAAGAACTCTATTTAATTAACTCAAAATACACTCTAGTGATAGAGTCCAACGATCTAGTTTACTCTATATATGTATTCGTCTTCTCCAGAATAATATTCCCAAATATTTTCTTAAAAGAAATTTTTAAATCAAGTTGTTTGTTACACTTATTTTAATTATTTTATTTAAACTTTTACATTGCAATGTTATGAGACTATTTAATTTTTATTTTCAGAGAACAGATATAGCAGTAACAACACTTATTATGACAGCTGATAAGGAAGAAGTAATAGATTTTGTTGCTCCATATTTTGAACAAACCGGTATAACAATAGGTAAGTGATCTTTGTATAAAATAAAACTTTACAGCATCAAATAACATCAACCTCTGGATAGGCAACACTCAACAGACAGTATGGCATGACAGTTGCATAAGTAAATACAATGGGGTGTTAAACTTAACAAAAATATAATGTTTTCTCAATGTTAATAGTTTGGGGTGTACAAAATCATAATAGGAAATCAATTAATTTTGTTGTATTTATTCTCACACGGTTTTTATGTCGATTTGAAATTTCAACTTTTGGATAATTTAAATAGTCCGCCATACATAAGGGTCGGCATAGAACCGCAATTATGTCGTCTTCTTTTTTAAAATTTTGATCCTCAAACCACAATTTTACTGCAGGTACGGTTACAAATTTTTTATGAGGAGTTCTAACTGGTGTGTTCATGCAGTATGATACAAAACAAGATTTATATGATATTGACAATATTCAAATTTGAAAAAAAAATGTGGAGAAAAGCTAACTAAACTTACCTAAAAAAATTTTAACACAATAAATTCGTAGGAACACTCATATATTTTGAAAGTTTTTCAAACTTCAAATTAGATTGACCTTTTTGTAACTGGCTATTAGCTATAAGTTCATAAGACGTCAAAATCAGAAAGTGGCTTACTTCATATATGAGTTAGTGACGTATCTGTAGTGAAAGTTGCAAACATTTAGGAATTCTCAATTTCCAGTTTTCTCCCAAAATATTTTTTAAATATATTTTTGCAAAGTAGTTCTAATATACTTTGATAAAATACCAGAAACCGGATATCGGTTTAACACTCCATTCCCTTGTCACAGAAATTAATCATTAATCTGTGCCTTTACTTCAAATATTATCCATTATTTTTTTCAGTTATGCGCAAACCTGTGAGGAAAACCTCGCTTTTTAAGTTCATGACCGTCCTCAAATTAGAGGTATGGTTCAGTATCGTAGCCGCTTTGGTAGTCACTGGATTCATGGTATGGTTCTTGGACAAGTACTCCCCTTACAGTGCCAGGAACAACAAGAAAGCCTATCCATATCCTTGCAGGTAATTTATTTATCCAATTCACTCCATTTAATGACCGCTAATGTATTTTTTAGAATGTTTACATTAAAAGAAAGTTTTTGGTTTGCTTTAACGTCTTTTACTCCACAAGGAGGAGGAGAAGCTCCGAAGGCCTTATCTGGGAGAACTCTAGTAGCTGCCTATTGGTTATTTGTCGTTTTAATGTTGGCTACCTTTACGGCAAACTTAGCAGCTTTTCTAACGGTGGAAAGAATGCAAGTAAATAATATGTTATTTAGATAATTATGGTTTATTTTCTTAAGTTATTCTATTCTTAGGCACCAGTACAATCTTTGGAACAACTAGCCAGACAATCTAGGATCAACTATACGGTAGTGGAAGGCTCCCAAACTCATAAATACTTCATTAACATGAAATTTGCCGAGGACACACTCTACAGGTGGGTTCCAGTCGTATTTCTATTTACAAAAAACAACAATAAACAATATTTAATCAAAAATCTTGATACATGTAACCTAACTTATATTATTATAGAGAAAAGTGTCATATGTCAAATTATTCTTCTTTTTTTCCTGTGAGCTCAACAACAATGGCTAGCTCACTTAAAAATCAACCTTTTTAGGATGTGGAAAGAGCTAACGTTAAACGCATCAACCGACGATGACAGATACCAGATATGGGATTACCCTATCAAAGAACAATACGGTCACATTCTCTTGGCTATAAACGATTCGAATCCGGTCAAAACTCCAGCTGAAGGTTTTATGAACGTAAATGAACATTTAGATGCTGACTATGCTTTCATTCACGATTCTAGTGAAATTAAATATGAAATCAGTAGAAATTGTAACCTCACTGAAGTCGGAGAAGTGTTCGCCGAAAGACCTTACGCAATTGCCGTCCAGCAAGGAAGCCATTTGCAAGACGACATAAGTAAAACGTAAGTATTTGATTTCAAATTCTTTTATGAGGACAATACAACTTTAAGTTTAAGATTTTGGCTGTAAATGTTGATAGATTAGTTTAAGGAAATTATAGAATGCTTTAGTATTACATTACTAATAATTTTTTGGTTTAGAATATTACAACTGCAAAAAGATAGATTTTTCGAGGGTCTGCACGACAAATACTGGAACCAATCAGCAAAAGGGGACTGCCTCAGCACTGATGACAATGAAGGAATAACATTGGAAAGTTTAGGTAAGTATAAACATCGCTGGACATTTCTAGTTCAACTGATTTTTGCCCAATCCAAATTCATTAAAAAAAACTTTACGATATTAATTTTTGCAGGCGGAGTATTCATTGCAACTTTATTCGGCCTGGCTTTGGCCATGATTACTCTGGTAGGAGAGGTATTTTATTACAGAAGAAAACAAAAAACCCAAGAAAATAAATCGACGCTGTTGAATCCACAATCAAATAAAACTTTATCGACGATTTCACCTACGTTTTATCCCACCGAAATTAATCCGCTAAAGATCTCAATTAAACCGGCCCACTTCAAAGAAGACGCCTGGAATAATCCGGGAATTATTTTGTATCCGAAAGGTCGTAACAGAATCTCCTCCAAATTAAATCAAAAGTAGAATCTCACCGAAAAAGTATAGGTTAGAAATGGGGTGTTAAACTTAACAAAAATATGATATTTTCTCAATGTTAATAGTTAGGGGTCTACAAAATCATACTAGGAAATCAATTAATTTTATTATTATTGGATGATTTCATTAGTCCGCCATTCGAGCTGTGACGTAAGTAACCCAAAAGTAAAGTTAGCTACATAAGGGTTGACATAGAACCGCAATTCTGTCGTCTTCTTTTTTAAAATTTTGATCCTCAAACCAAAGTTTTACTGCAGGTACGGTTACAATTTTTTATGAGGAGTTCTAACTGTTGTGTTCGTAACATATGATGCAAAACAAGATTTATATGATATTGACATTATTCAAATTAAAAAAAAATGTGGAGAAAAAAAAAATTTCAACACAATGCTTATATTTTATTGAAACGTCAAACTCCTATAAACTGTAGACAAATCTAAGATACAGAACACTCATATATTTTGAAAGTTTTTCAAACTTCAAATTATATTGGCCTTTTTGTAACTGGCTATTAGCTATAAGTTCATAAAACATCTAAATCGGAAAGTGGCTTACTTCATACATGAGTTAGTGACGTATCTGAAGTGAAAATTGCAAACATTTAGGAATTCTCAATTTCCAATCTTCTCCCAAAATATTTGACTCAAAAATTTTTTAAATATATTTTTGCAAAATAGTGCTAATTTACTTTAATAAAATACCAGAAATCGGATATCGTTTTAACACCCCATTGTGATTAAATAAAACGCACATTAGAAACATATTTTATTCACATCAATATTATTTAATAATAAATACGTAATAGACTTAAAAGTTTATTTATTTACAATAAATTAACATGTTTTGTTTCTTACAAACTAGAGAAATGCTTTGATCTCCTCCGCTTCATCTATATACTTAGGTCCTTTACAAAGTAAGTTAAAGGTGTTGCTATTTTTGTTTTTCACTTATTGCTAATGAGTCTCCTTATCAAATATGGCGTTGTACTGCTGAATAAAGTTGATCAACCGTTCATCTAAAATAAAAAATAATGAGGTGAGCGATCGTAAGGCACGTTCAAACTTAAACTGACATAATCTTCTTCTTATTTCCCGTAAGACGTTGTGGCGGATGGTTATGTAGCCACCATTCCCCACACACCGGTTGCCGCGATACTAAAAGGTGCAGGCCAGAACAGGGATTGTGTATCCTATCGCTTTCGATAGCGACATGTCGTTTCAAACAAACGGTATTCCGTGTACACATTTCTATACGACTTTAAGCACAAGTCATGTCGCTTGAAGGCGATACGTTTTGAGGTATCGCTTCAATAAAACAACCTATTTATGACAAAATATTTTCATTTTTGTTTTGTTCTGTGTCCGTATTGTTATTCATTGTTGTATTGTATACTTTTAAAAGTAAATTTTGATTTTATTGATTAATATGAGAGTGGCAAACCAGCACTGGGAAGCATTTTTAAATGTTGTTGAAAATAATCACAGCCTTATAACCAACAACTTTAATGGGGCCCAAGGAAAAGGTGAAGGAAACGCTTTGTGGACAAGTCTTGCTATAAAACTATATTTTCAACAATAATATAAAGGATATATTGAGCCATTTCTTTTGGTAATCTAAAAGACTTTTTAAATAGATCATCCCTTAATTCAAAAGGGTATGTTTCATCTCTTATTTGCCTCCTCATAACATTGAAAGTCCGAATATCTTCTAGAAATTCTTCTCTTTGAATGATTATGTTATTTAAAAAATTAACTTGAAGTATATGAAAAAATACAAACTTTTTAAAAGTTTTTTTATTGTTTATTTAATTATTTAGCGGAGAAATATTTTATGACAAACGATTTTTATAGCAATCAATGTAAGACCATATAATAAGGCCACCCAAAAAAAACTAAGCATTCTACCTATGTTTGAGAAAGGACTTACGTTAAGCTTAACTCCTATTGTCTTTATCCAATAGCCAACGCAAGTACAAATAATTAAATAAAAACCAGAAAAATAACAACAAACATCTCAAAACCTACTTTGCAATCTTTAAAATAATAATATGCTAAACCAATAAACCATAGAAATAGAACATAAATGTTAAATTGCAAATCAAAATCCCTAAAATGTCTGAAGAAATTTAAAAATTCCCCAGAATTTCTATATATCGTGTTGATAAAAGCCGAATACGGCCGAAGTATTGTCGAGAGGTACACAGAATACCCTTTTCGCGAGATATCGCTTCTACATGTCGAAAGCGACTGTAGAATTCGACATGTCGAAAGCGATAGGATACAGAATCCCTGTCCAGGCACCAGCCGATGACAGATGTGCCGTGCGTTCCAGGGACTTCACACATTAAACCTAACTCAACAATAATTCAAAAATCTGGGTTTTTACAAACAATTTTAGAAGGCAAAGAAATTTGGGGTAGATCTGTAGTGGATCAGAAATGGAAAGGAAAATTTAGAGAAATACCAACCAGAGTAACGGCCGAACACCATATATATTTATTATATTTTATTAAGCATTCCATTAATTATTGTTTTGTAACTAAGAAATATTTACTGAATAATAATTATTTTATTTCAAGTCATAAATATATTGCATTTTTAAATTCATTATTATTTCACATATGACATTATTTAGATAAAAAACAGTGGTGCCAACAACCATCTGTCATCCTGTCCACTTACCCTTTTGGAAAACAGCTGCGAAATCCGGATTATTTCTCAAATACACCAGCACACTGTGCAAGAGCATTACGTCTCCAGTATTTTCAGCCGCAGTTAGGAATTTCCGTGGATTTGCATTTTTGTCGGCTAGTTTCAACGCCGACAGAACCATACCTTCACTAAAAAGCACTTCCTGGATCTCTTCTTTGGCGTCTAACCTCGACAACATGTCCAGCGCCATTTGCGTAGTAGACGAATGCATATTTCCCAATGACAGTAGCAAGCAGGCTAAAGGTTTCGAATCTGCTATCACCCCGTACTGAAGCATCTGTTGCAGAACCGTAAATTTTTTTTGCCTAGCCTAAAATGTATACAAGTAACACTTTATATGTATTCAAATAAATTTGAAATTGAGAATAGCAATTAAAAACGCCAGAAACAGCCAAAATGATTCTTAAAAAAGAACTGGAGTTACAAGAAATACCTTTATTGACAATAGCACTTATAAAAGTGGACAAGATCAACAGCAGTTTTTTTTAATGTAAACCCATAAGTCAGGATCTACAAAAAAGGTTGTTTTAAGAGCAAATGAAAATAAATTAAAAAAAAACTACTGTAATTCCACCAAAATTAAGAAATATTAACAGTACCTAGCTCTTTAAAACGCTAGAAAAACCAAAGTAGCTCTCAGACTCAGAAAAGGCCAACTTATGTTGCTAAAATAAAAACATTAGTTTAGTTAGTGGCAAGGAAGTAGAGCAAGCTGCAGTAGCTTTTCAAAGTGTCACTTACTCTGTTTATTTGGGGATCCTATTACCAATTATTAGTAACCAATGCAATGTTTGTTAGTTACTCTCTTACAACATCTAGTTGTGGTCTGAAATGTTATGTAAAATATGGGGAAAGCTTTTTTATAAAAATACAAATTTTAACAAACTGATTGTTTTCGTTTTTGCATGATGTGATTCAAAACCATCCAAATAATAAAATCATCACTAGAGACACTTGTACAGCGCTCTCTCTTATCTTAAAATAAATATTGAGATGTCTCTGATTGAATCGACGGTAGATCTTCAAAACGGTGGGAAAACCAAAACAGCAATTGAAAAACTGGACAAAACACTATTTTGAGAGCAAAGGACATCCCACAAATCATCTGGACATCCACAATAAAAACCAATAACATAACCAACAATAAATCCTCTAAAATGAATGAGTTCTAAGTTCTATACTTAGAACAAAAAGAAACAGGAAGGAGTCTGTCATATATTAACTTTAAGGAAAATTTGCGACGGAAGTCGGCCATCTTGAAGCTCCTAGTATGACTCATTGGGTACATTCAGGAGGTCCCAGCGGCTAGATCTAGCCACTCAGCATGCTGTGGCCGCTGTTAATAAGCGCCTTCGTTTCGCCTGAATGCGTGGCTCACTGACAGCGGAACAAAAGTCAAAACATTTGAAAACATAACCCAATTTTTATTTTGGTTTTTATATGTCTATTGTGTTCATGTACAAAACTACAATAATTATCTTCAATTATCAATTGGATAAATCTTATCCCAACAATCAACACCTTAGAATATAATTAAGATTAACACAAACCTACATAACCCAATTTCGATATGTCATTAATGTCAAAATCGCGATGCGCTTTTTAGAAAGCGACAAATTTCTACGCTGAGCAAAACAGTCAGCCGCTGTTGAATAGCTTTCAAGCAGCGCTACATTCAGAGAGACTCCTTACTAAGCGATCTCAGCCGCTGGGACCTCCTGAATGTACCCATTGTTTATGTTTAAAATATACTGTCAAAGATATTTGCATATAAATTAATGTCAAAAATGAGCGCATAGGCGTATCATTCGGTTAATTCTTATAAATACTAAATTATTTAGAACACTAATTGTATTCACACACTTGATTGGTTGAAATTTATTAAAAATAAAAACCTTGATATAATTTTTATTTTTTTTTCGGTACGTCAATGGAAACGGAAATTAAAATTGACAATTGGCCGCCATATGCAAGGTCCTTTCTGGACTCAAGGTCATTTTGCATATACTCCTTCCTGTATCTTTTTGTTCTAAGGTTCTATACAAGGGAAATGCTGCCAACAAAACGAACAAAAAAATACTGAAAAAGGTTAGTCCCATAAGGAAGCGGTTTTTCCAATACATTTTTGGTTTCTTATATATTTTGGGCCCCTTTACCACCCATGTTGTAGCCGAAAAGTATGGAAGTCTTTTAAGATATTTTTAATTTGGAGTATTTTACATCTTACAGTTGACGAAAAACTAAATGTCAGCTGTCAACACATAAACGTATCGTTAAGGTATTGGGGTGGTATTATTCATTATACAGCTTCGTTTGTTTGGCTTTGTGTTTCTGAGTTACTGATTTTTATTATTCTACTTTTATCTGTTAGTGATTTGTATTATTCTGATCTGCTTTTATTATTGCAAATATCCTCGAGAAGAGTTAGAGCCTATCTAGTCTAATATTAGTTTTCAGTTGGACATGCATTCTATAGTGCTTTTACCGACAGATGTACCTGGGACAGACTTGGGACGAATACTGAAATTTGGTATTCGAATACGAATCCTGAATACTGTATTCCAAATTGTATTCGAATACTCAAGATTCGAATACAAGAAAAAAAAAGTATTTGAATACCGCTGTATTCGAATACCTGGATTCATTTACGTATGAATACTTTATGAATATTCCAACTAAAAACGCACATGCACACAAAAAGCTTGGTTATTTAAATATTTATTATATGTATTTATTTTTTAAAAATACATACAAAAATATAAAAAATCTATATTAAATAAAACTTAAAATATAATTTTTTGATACCGTGTCACGCAGGGAGGTTAAATAAAAGTTGGTTCTCGTCCAACATCACTGGTTTTTCGACACTTTCTTTCCAGGGATTCGGATACGGATGATGTATTTCTCTTAATACAAGTTTTTTTTTCTACTATAAGGAGCGGATATTAAAATAATCAGGAATAAGTCCCCGTCTTTTTGTGCATTCCGCCTCATATTCAGAATCGGATGAACCTCCAACAAACGGTTCTTCTGGATCTGAACCGGCAGAAATGGTTTCCTGAGTGTCGATATCTTTCTCTATAAGGAACCTATCTGTAATCTGCAAAAAAATCTCTTTACGTTAAATTTATATTACCACAGCTGAATCTATATTCTATAGTTCTTACATAACTTTTTAAACTTGTAAGCATTTTTATTTATTTAATATATTTATTTAAATTATTATCACCAAAATACATCTGCCGTATAGCGTTTTAATCGGCGATTATAGAAACTCCAGAGTTGACAATGTGTAAAATTAAGCTCCAATTGAGGCTCCAATATTAATAAAGAGGCTGAGTTTGTTTTAGTTTTAAATCCCTATGAGTCCCGACTTTAAAACGATTTTTATAGAGTAAAACTTAATAAATAAATATGTTATGAATATCACACAATGTACCTTATCTACATAATTAAAAAATAAACTTAACTTTTATATACCTTATACCTTTTACTTATATCAATATCAATCGCTATTACACACGAATTGTATAATTGTAAGAGGTATTAAAATTTTTGACATAATAACAGAACAGGATTCGAATACGACGTTTGTATTCGAATATATTAGGATTCAATACCGGTATTCAGAATCCAGAATACCAAATACTGACCAAAAAAGTATTCAGTCGAATACCGAATACCAAATACACAAATGTATTCGAATACCAGCCAAATGTATTCTGAATAGGATTCAGAATACCGATTATTCGAATACTACCCAAGTCTGACCTGGGGCAATGTTACAAGAAAATTTACGTTTAGAGGACCATTTTGTCGATGAGTTAAAACGATGATTGGAGTGCAGGTCCCTTAAACAAACTGGGTCTAAGGATAAACTCATTAAGAGGTATGTTGAATGGCTGAACATGATTAAATTGCTATTGTTCTTAAAGTAGAATAATAAAAATCAGTAACTTAGAAACAACAACAAAGCCAAACAAACGATGCTGTATAATGAATAATACCTTAACAGTTTATGTGTGTAGCTCTTCAAAACCATGGAAAACCATATTAGCTCTCCTAAAAGTGAACTACCATTACAGTAACTCTTGTAATATTAACAGCAGCTCTTCAAACCGCCAGAAAAAACATAACAGCACTTAAAAAATGGACATGATCAATTATAGTTCTATTAAAATTATAAAATATTGACAGTAGCTCTATGAAAAAAAAACTGGTTCTTTTAAGAGTAAAGAAGAAAAGGGAATTAAAAAAGTGTTTTTAAGATTTAGAAAACCAATAAGTAACATTTTAAAATGTTGTATAGTAACTCTTCAAATTGTAAGAATAACCAAAATATAGTTCTTCTAAAAGTGTACTTGTTACAATAACTAATTTAATATTAATTATAGCTCTTCAAAACATCAGAAAATCCAAAATAAAACTTGTCAAAGTGAACTAGAGACACAATACCATCTATAAAATTGTAAACTATTGACAGATTTTGAGTAGTTTTCCTTAAAAAGAACTACTCCAACAATAACTACTTGAAAATTATATAAAATATTGACAATAACTATCATTTAAAAGTAATAACTCTTCAAATGGTAAGAAAAGCCAAAATAGTTCTTTAAAAAGTGAACTATGTGAAAATTGTGAAATATTAAAAGTAACCAAACTCTTCAAAATACTTACAAGACATGTGACTAAGAGCTCGTTCAAATTGTACTGGGCGGGTATATTACACTGTGACAGTGAAGTTAAGTAGCTCACTAGAAGCCGTTCCAATTTTGTGACGTCTTTCTCGGAATCCAGTTTTTGGAATACCTCATTCAACATATTTTCTTGGTCTATAAGAACTCTGGGTTGAGGTAAATCGTTTCTTGGCGGTGTTATAGGAACGTTCGGCGGACTAGCGATCTTCGGAAGCATCTCGTCTTCCATATGATTGTGGTAAACTGTATTTATTAGAAGGAAAGCTTCTTGAATTTTGTCCAATTTAAGTGTATCTTGGTTAACATAATCCATCAGCAACTAAATATATTGAAAATTACTTGAAATTTGTTTAAAATGAAAAATTAAATGCTCACCTTCATCAACACTGGTTTACCATTTGTCCTATTTAACATCACATTGGTACACACACTCAAATCCACTATTTGTTGACATAATTCAGGTAAACATAACTGTATATGCCACAGGCATCCTAATTTGGCATCTATTATAATGTTTGGTTGGAAAACCACCCAATTAGGTGAATCTATTTTGATATTAAGAAAAAATAAAGGAATTCAAAAAGTGTCAATTATTTTTTTTAAATTAAAAAGGATACAAAGTTCGCACAAGTGAGTTTCGGGTTCTAAGAGTCCTGGTAGCATTAATCTAGCAGGTTTTAAAGATTTTGCAGCTGTAATTGGCGTATGGTACTGTACAGTACCATCACTTTCACTGGGTAAGGCAATATCAAATATCACAGAGCTTCTTGATGCCTAAAAATTTTACAAATAAAAAAACTTTGTAATATATTAAATTAATAATATGCTAGTTCTGGAAACGTTGGCGTTAGTCTGCCTTGGTGTAGTGGAAATGTAAACTGTGTTGGGTATGTTAAATGCTATTTACCTGATGATGAACTAATATAATATCATCTTCAATATTAATGGCAAATCTTCCAGATAACCCTAGTTTTAGTACATGAGACTTTAAGGGAGACTGACCTGGTCCATTTAAAGTGTGTATATGTACTTCAGCAGTATTTGGTCCATTTTGATGCCTCAGAATTAAAACAGCTGGTGTTCCATATAAAGTGCCAAGAGTAATATCTCTTTCAAGTGCCATTCTGCTTGGTTCAGCTTAAAAACATATGTGTATGATTTTTAAATTTATATCATACTGGTGGCAGATTAAAATGTAGCAATGAGTAGAGTGGAAATATAATAGAAATAGGATAAGCAATTATGTAAAATTGTTCAATGGAAAATAACCAAAGCATTGGATAAGAAATTATCTGATTCTGAGATGGCTCCAGGACCATTAAGCCATGCATCTAATAAAGCACAGCAAAAAATACCATGTTAAAACTGGTAGGAGAGTTTAAAAGAAACTCTTAAACAACTTTCCAAGAACAACAATCCAAGCAATCAAAAGAGATTGAAATATATAAACCAAAGAAAATATTTAATGCTGTATTTATATGGAAAATAATTAGAAACAATGGACTAACTTTATCTACATTAGCATTGTAGTTAAACAATTATATAAATGTAAAAAATTTGCTAAAAGTAAATATAGCTTTTAAATTTCATTAATAATAGTAATAATCACAGTAATAATAGGTACTTACTATCAACTTTTGACAATTTAGTAATAGTTCCTTTTTTGATAAAAACAGGTAACAGGCTTGATCCATGAGCAGAAGCTAAGAGTGCAATTTTATTAACATTGCACCAAACAAACCATTGTACAGTAGCACTTGTAGTTTTTAAATGCTTGAGAGATTTCTTTTCGGGAATAACCATATACAATTCAATACCATGATCTGTTATTAAAGCTACTTCATTTATCTGTGACCAAACAAATCCAAGGATATTTGAATTTTTTTTAGTTTTCGTTTGTGAATACTCAATGTCCAAGGATGTGCCATCAAAGTTCATAAATTCTACGGAATTGCAGGTCCTTTGGACGGCAAGAATTTTGTGATCAGGTGAAAATTTTATCGACAATACCGGTCCATGATCTTCCATTCTAAAATCAAGGGATTCGAACTTACGATCGGCGTTTTTTACGACGACTCCCATAACTCCTCCAGATCGCACAGCAAAAACCTTAAACATTATAATGTTTATGTTATGCGTAAACTTAAAATTAACAAACACTTACATCTTTATTTGAATCATCAAAAAATACATTCGTTAACTGATTTACAGCTTCGAATCGTATAGGATCTTCGGATAATTCTAAACAGTATTGTAAATTATCACTATCCATTTAGAATAAAAATATTTTTAATTGTTACTCTTTAAATCACTCCTATTTACCAATATTTACAGCTGATTTTGACAGTTCTTGACGTTCTACGGGTGTGTTCGGGGAGCACGCTTTCGAGCTATGTAGCGCAAAGAGCCATATAACGCAAACGAGGAATAGTACTAGATAGCGCCAAATGGCGCAAATAGCGTGCTCCCCGAACACAGCCTACGAACTACGAGTAGCTCGGAATTCAAAATTATTAGGTTAGGTTATATCATTTCTGACAATGACAGATGTCATGTAATAGTAAACGATAAACAGAAACACCCGGTATTTATAAAATAGAAGGCTTCTGCAAAAAAAATAAAATTAGTTTTTAGGGTTAAGGGTTACCTAGTGATGGGTTCGGAGTGTGAAGATGTTCATATTGAAGATTCAGATGAATCCCTTTTGGATTTTAAAGAGGTATTGACGTCATAATTTGGATTTATTATTTTATGGCGTAAACTAGAGGAAAATCCATATTGGATTTTTAACTGTTGCATTTGTCCTATTCTCACTACAACTTATCAACTTACAACTTAAGCCAACTAGTACAAAAATTACACTTAATATTTATGACCACTGTACTAGTTGCTTCCAGAGCTTTGTTATAAGTTTCCTAAAAACATTTTTAGTGCTTCCCAAATGTGTTTTACATTAGTATTTTCTCTTAGATTGATGATTTGGAATGCGACATTCCCCAAGTGGCCCCCCCATCACTGGAAAATGCTCTTTGGGACTTGGAATCAGTTGGAAGCGACAGTGCTTCATTGCATTCCATTCAAAGTATGACCACAAAATTTCATTCTATGTTGTATCATTGTATATTACAAGGAGTTTCAGCTCAAATTACTTCTGCTTCAGTAAGTACATATTATAAGCTAAAAGAGTAAGAACCTAGACAAATAACTTGTGAGTTATTTGTTTAGTTTTCTTAAATAAGAGTAGGGGTTGGTACAATAGCTATAACAAGCCATTGATAATTGCATCTAACATGGAAACTTAATTTGTAAAGAAAATCTATATTTTTGTGGTAAGTAAATAATTTGTTTACTTCCCACAATCTAATTTGAAAAATTAGTTTTATTTGCCAGTTATTGCTATTTCAAATAAACAAACATCATTAGAAAATAAAGATATGCTTTTTAAGAATCCATACAGTTAGTACAATAAGACAGCTAATAAATATATTAAAATAATGCTTTTTCATTTACTTATCAATAAATATAGGTATAGCAAAAAGTGGCCTACCATTAATAATTTTTTCTATAAGATGCAGAATCTGTAAGGTAGAGAGTTTGCCATGTTAATTTTTACAGATTTTGCTTAGACCTTACAGATGTGCTTAGAACCCACTATTATTAAATTAAAATTCATATCAATTTATGAAATATTGAACCTCTGGTCACCCAATCAGCTAATTAACTAAGAAACATTTCTTTTAGAAACTTTTGAATTACTTTGATCAACATTTTTAGTTTTATTGAACTCATAGTGGGATTCTAAGCACATCTGTAATAATAAATTTGTAAAAATTAACACGGCAAACCTTATACCTTATATTCTGTTCCTTATGCTTAGAATTCCAACATAAATTTTGGGTACCTACATAAAGTTTTGGTTAAAATAATACACCAAAAATATGTTTATTAGGACAGACTTTATTAAAATGTAATAAAAGAACTGTCATTTGCTATACAAAAATTTATTAAATTATGACAAAATTAAAAAAAACCTAACTAATATTGGTTAAACTAATTTATGAATATTAATAATACAATGGAAACAGTCTTATAACAAAAGAGATATGAAAAAATGTTCATGAATTACTTCTGAACTTGTTTCTCTTCTTCGGGGTTTTTCTTGTCTACTGATCTAACTGGTTGCCCAGTTTGAGTTATTGGAATTGTTCTTTGCTCGGCGGTGTCACCTTTGGTAGGAGCTGTGATGGTTAGGACACCATCTGTAGACAACCTGGATTCCATTCTGCCTGCATCGCAATTATCTGGTAACTTATATTTTCTGACAAAATGTCTGTAGATGTGACCATGTTCGTCTTGTTTCTCCTCATGTTTGGCTTCAATTGTAACCGAATTATCTGACACTTTGACAGTGATTTCTTCGGGTTTGAAATGCTGTACATCAAAATTGGCTTGGAACTTGTTTTTGTCAATAATTACATTGGATGCCGGTCGCTGTTGCAAAGTTGAACTTACGTTTCTAGATTCTTGTTCGTTTTCTGCATCCAAGATGGCTTGAATCATCGCTAGGGGTGTTAAGACGTCTCCGACAAACTCATTTCTCGGCCGGCGAGCGCATCTCATATGGGGTCCCCATCCACTGTTTCCAAACATTATCGGAAGAAAAGCCATTTTTTTGGAATATTTTTTACTACTTGAAAATCGAAAACTCACTTATTTTCACTTTCTTGTACAAATTAAATTGTTTGGAGCACTAAACTGACTTTCGTCGCACTATTGTTTATATATCTTAGCAATCGCAATGACTATATTCAACTGAATAACGTTTACCTTCTTGATGTTTTTATATATGTTTGGGGTGGGTCGAGAAATTTCTGGAATGTACTAGAGTTCAATTGATGCAAAGTCTACTCTCATTGGTCGAAGCATGAATGTATCTCGATCTCGAATGTTCGCGAAAATGAATGATTCAAAAATCGATTATTGTATTATGATTGTATTGGTTATTTTTATACACTTCTACGAAAAATGAAATTAAATATTTTTACTGATTAATATTACCAGCATAATTTTGTATTTTAAATATGAAAATAGAAAATCTGCCTTGTTAATATATTATAAATATAAATAAACTAATAATTACAAATGACAAATTTTTTTGTAGTCCGATGTTTTTAATGTAGAATCTAGATTTTTTGCTAGAAATACTTTATTTCGACAAAAAATATTTAGCAAATACAGTACAAAATATTAAATATACGAATTAATTTATAAATAAAGGTATAAAAAAACATCTATGGCACAATATAATATACCTACAAGGGAAGTAAATAAAAAATAATTCCACGAAGTAGGTAACTACTTGTTATATGGATGTTATATGTTTGTTTTTCTTTATCTATTGCTATTAAATAATTTCAATCTTAATTACCAAAAATATCCAAAATTACATACAAGGAAAAACAAAAAATTGAGACCAGTAGGACTTCAATTTGAGTATCAATAAGCCAGTTTCTCATTTTTTTTTTTAAGTAAAAAAGAATTATTAATTTTCTTTAAGGTTTGAGGGATGTTGCAATATATAATATGCATGGAGCAATGTAGGAAAATGACTGTTGACCTACAGTTTTAATAGCTTTTTAACAAGTAATTAAAAAATATGTAACTTTATTAAACATTTTAATGAATGGGATATATTATTATGGACAAAAATGACATAATACCTATAGGCCTTTGATGTCACATTTTGTAACAATTACCACTCCCAAAACCCAAAAAATTCAATAAGAATCTTAGGATTTCGGCCATTTTGTTAAACAAAGTTTTTGCATAATTATTCAATAAATCAAAATAAATAATATTGCTGTTAGTAATGCATTCCGATATTATTTATAACATTAAACAAATATACAAAAAAAACTACATTATAATAAAAATAATCAATTAAATTTGCCTTTATTAGTACTCTGAAAACTTTATTATATTAATATACTGATGCTAATAATTAATGCTGATAATATTTGCAGTTATTAGCGTTTTGTAAACTTTACACATATTATTACACTGATACTAATTGGCATAATTTATAAAATATATAGGAGTTTTTTTAACTTTCTAGGTATTTTCAGATTTTTAAGCAAAAGCTCTTTTAAATGTTTCGACCGCTTATTTTTGATTGTTAAATTTATTATTAAATTATTCTGGATAATTGTTATGTTTTAAATACTACTAAATTCTTTTTTTTTGCTTCAATTAAACTTTTTTGGTAAATATTATAGTTTTTAAATTGTAGAATCGATTATAAACAAGACGTTTTCGATTATTCACCTTGAAGTTACTACTGGTTGTAGATACGCGTCCGACCGGGAGGTTACGTAGTATTCTCTGTTAATTTCCAATGAATTAAGATAACCTACTTTTTATTCTATTAATGCGTATTTAATTTAAGATACGTAATATAAATTATTAAAGGAAACAGATTGATAGATATTTGTTTCTAAAGTATTTAATTATTTAATAATAATTTTGTTAATTTTTTATACATTAATTAGTAGTCTTAAAAAATCATAATCTATATTTTGTTACTAAAAGAGACATACAAGTAATAAAAAACAAAAAGAAGTGAGATTCTAATCAAAAATCAGAACAGAAAAGTTAAAACTGCTCACCGAAAGCATAGAAAACTTGCAAAACATGTTAAACATAATTGATTATTTAGTAAGGAATATGGGCTCTCATCAAATGCTAAGAATACAAAATATGTGGTACCAACATAAGTACAAAACGCGAAAATCTGCCGAGGAAAATTTAATATAAAAATTGCTTCTTCGTTTATCTGCAAGCGTGTTTCTAAATTACAAAAAGTTGCCTACCTATCAGTGGCGGATCACCGCACAGGCGCATGAGGCGCTCGCCTCGGGCCTCGCTTCAGGGGGGCCTCAGAATTGATAAAACTAATAGGTTTTGATGATGACAAAATATTTACAAGATGAAATTCTCCATTTTATTACATATGTAAAGGAAGAAAACATATCCGATCCTGTCGATATGTATAAACTATTACTTGACGGATTACAGTCTACCTTTCCTAATGTAGAAACATTATTAAAGATATTTTTGACAATGCCTATCTGCAATGCAAGCGGAGAACGTTCATTCTCCGTGCTTAAACTATATACGGAATTCAATAAGCCAAGTTCATTTAAATAATTTATCACTAATGTTTATTGAAAATGATGTAGTTCAGTTGTTAGACTATGAGCCTCTTATTGATAAATTTGCCAGCATGAAGGGAAGAAAGGTTCCGTTATAAAAGATCATCTCTTGATCTCTATGCAGGATTTTTTATTATTATACTTTTTTTACTGTTATATCTTGTATTATATGTTTTAATGCCAACAATAAAAAAATACAATTTTCCATCTCTTCCATCCCTTTCTTGGCACGGCCAATGGGGGGGGGCCTCCAAATGAAGTTGCGCCTGGGGTCTCGGAAAGCCATGATCCGCCACTGCTACCTATTAGGTATTTAATATGAATAAAATGCTGAATTTCTGTTTATCTAATATATAATTGACAGAAAATTTATATTGAAATCAAGATTCTTTAAATTGTTTTTTACATTTCATATTCAGTGTCCTATAACTTCTAAACATTTTAAATATCCACTGATCAGCTAACAAATGAGCATTTTTAACTAACATTTTGGTGAACTTCTATGCCACAAAAATATAGCTTTTATTTAATTAGTCTATGTTTTTTAAAATATCTTCTTAAAGATAGATCTTAAATCTTTTTGCAAAAGATTTTTTCTTTTTATGAATTTCATTATAACCATTTTAGTAAGAAATTTACTCTATACCAAATTATCAACCTCACTGTCGGAGTAACAGCCACTACCGATTTCCAGAACGTTTCTATAGCGAATATTCGCGATGTTTCTCCGTGTTCTCTTCTCCTATTGGTCGAACGGAATAATCAACTCACGAAATTTCTAGAATCGTTACAAGTAGGTATAAAAGCGGTTCTCTTCGCGTTTGTTTTCAGTAAACAATTTGTAACAGTGGTGAAAAGTTCGAAAATTGTAAGAGTGAAAAAAGTCTTTTGCAGTTGAAAAACAGTTCAAAATGTCTCTAATTCCATATTTGTTCGACGATTCTTACTTCGTGAGACCATCAAGAATTTTTGATCAACAATTCGGGATGGTTTTGGATCCCGAGGATTTGTTCCAGCCGGTCTCTAGACATTTTCTTCGTTGTCCTGCCGGGTACATGAGAAATTGGAAATCGGCAGCCTCTGAAAACGACTCTGGATCCGTCGTAAATTATGGTAAAGATCAGTTTGTGGCCAATTTGGATGTCCAACAATTTAAACCGGAAGAAATATCTGTTAAAGTTACCGGCGAAAATACCATTACAATTGAGGGTAAGCACGAAGAAAAGGAAGATGAACACGGCCACATCTTTAGACATTTTTTGAGAAGATACGTCCTGCCCAAAAACTACGATATGAGCAAGCTGGAATCGAAACTATCTTCCGATGGGGTCCTGTCCATTACCGCTCCCAGAATTGATGCAGGGCAAATAACCCACAAAGTTATTCCTGTCGAGCAAACCGGACAACCGGCCAAGGCTATCGAAAAGGCGGAAGGAGACGGTGATAAGAAGTAGATTCTCTTTGTTTAATTTTTTGTATTATTAGTATGTAAGATTTTTTTTACCAAATCTTTTTCACTTACTGGTTATTTTTGGTATATCGTTTTATAAATGGTATTTAGTTCTATGTTTGAGTTGTAAAATGTCATAATATATTAATGTTATAGTAGCAACTTAAATTAATATCGTACTGAATTCAATGTAAGACTGTTTTAGTTTTAATAAAAAGTTTAAAAAATCTCTGTTTTTTATTTACCTCTCCTAAAATATTTATACAAATTCAATAAAAAAAATAGTATATTTTAGTTGTGTTAAATAATAATCTATTACTGTAGTTGAAAAATTGGTTTAAAATTGCAGGATAGAGTGAATGCAGGATCACCTACAGTAATAACAAATAGTTTAAATTATCTAGCAGTAGGAACTTCTCATGGTTACATTTTAGCTTTCGATTGTGAACAGAACTTGTGTTGGTGTTGTCATGATGCAAATACAGCAGATCAAGGTGCTGTTTCAGCAATGTCTTTCAATTTAGAATCTACAAGACTACTAGTTGGGTAAATAAAAAAAAAATTTAAATATACAATTATACTGTAAACATTAATTTGCTTTTAGTTATGAAAGAGGTTTCATATCAATGATAGATGCTTTAACTGGAGATATATTAAGAAGGTTACCAGATGCTCATGCACCTCAAACTGCAGTATTGTCTCTAAGATTTACATTTCTCAATAATTTAGCTCTATGTGGAGACTCTTCAGGGTGCGTCTTTTCACTTACGTTCAACAGAAGACTTGGTGTGAGATCTTGGAGCTCAAAATGTTTGTTTTCTGGTGCTAAAGGGGAAGTGTGTGTATTCGAACCACTTGTAAGAGGACATGATCTACGTTTTCTTAATAACATGGTCTTGGTGGCGATGGCGACCCTTTCTAAGGTAAGATTACTGAATCTTTTTATGTATCAAAAAAATTTTATACTTAATTTTTTTTGTTCATTTTCATTAAACTTTATAACCAAGAGGGTGCAATAAGTATTGTATACTTCATAATTATTGATTGAAAGAAATCTTAGAAAAAAGTAGGTTTTTGAGCTGATCAGCTATACAGATATATAAAATATCGCTACTGAAAATAATAAACAGTAAAGGGGCTAATGTAGGAACTCCCTTAGGATCATGAGAACCATTTTAGACTTAGTATAATTATGACTGTCTGATACCTATTATGCAAATAGCTTATTCCCTAGCTTTTTCTCTAATTCCTAGGCAATAAAGTTTTTCTCAGTAAATTGTGTATAAAATGCTCTGGATAAATAAAAAAAATAAAATTTCAGGTAATTGTTTTAAATTTTCTTGTAAAATCTTTCATACAGAAGAAATAATCAATAACCATTGCAATTGCACACATATGATAAAATCCTCCCAAAATTTATAGTCTACCCTTGAATTTTTCAAAAGAGGAAAATTTTACTAGGTCAACTACCACCGGTATGCCTTTTGAGTGTCCATGACCTCTGATCCAACCTAATACTAGACCTGATGTGAATTTTGGCCTGTTCAGGGCTAATTTATAGGTTTATTTTAACCATTATTTTTCTAGGTAGTGGTGATATCAGTTCGTCCCAAGTTGAAAGTTTTCTACAGCCAACAATTACCGAGGATATCCACGTCCCTGCCTTTAATCACTTGGCAATCTTTGTCGGTGGGCAAATCCTTTCAGCCAGTTCTGGCGTGGGGTAGAGGTAACGAATTACACTACACCAGAGTGATTGTAACATACGATTACAACCATCCACGTATGACTTTGATGCCTTTAATAAAAGTACAAGTTCCTTATACGATGAACGCCCTCCATTGGTTGGGAACGAGACATCTGGCGATATTGGACACCAGCGAAAATTTAAGATTAGTCGAAGTACGTAGCCAAAGAGAACTGGAAGTTTTGGAAATCTCTAACGCCGGACTGGTGTACAATTCTGCTCATTTTAAAGCTTTAGCAGTGGGAGGAGGAGTTAGCGAAGCATTTGCTTTGGCAGGTATTCCTATTAGATACATTGTTTGTTCATTTATTCATAGTTGATTATTTGTAGGAGAACGAGCTTGTTATAATAGTTTATCTAGTCGAGGAGACCAATTATTAGTTTTAGGAACCAGGGCTGTACACATGGTAAAATTAAGGACTTGGTCCGAGAGGTTATTTTATCTCAGCGACCAAGGTCGATGGACGGAAGCGTTGAATTTAGCCACTGCCGAAGGCAACAGCAAAGAAAAATTCGGACTTACGTTGATAAATAAATATTTGGAAAATTTAAACTTGAACCAAATGGATAAAGACAGTTTGTTAGCGGCAATTAAGTGTTGCATCAAATTAGAAAAAATGTAAGTAGATTCTCTTTTTCCCTGAAAATAAATATATTTCAACCATAGCTGTGCAAAGCAGTGCTTGAAGCACCAAGTCCTTTGGAAAAGTAATTACAAGCACATTTAAAATGCAAAGTGCTTGCAATTACCAATTATCGAGGAAAATAATTTCATAATTCTATTACCAAGCATTCAAAAAGTGTTTGAAATAATAATTGATGTATTGCTGGCAAGTACTTTCTTCTCAAATCAATTACCAAGCACTTTTATTATTTTTCTAATTGCTCTTTCCCCAATAAAATGAAAATTATAAATAAAAAATAACGATATTGGGTGATGAATAACCAAAGTCCCAAACAAACTTCTCAGTACTATTTTACTGCATAACAAAAAAAATATCAAATTGTGTGACAATTTAAATCATGCTAAATTTTCAATAATTTTTAAACCTCATGTATATCAAAGCACATACTTGTTTCTTACATATAATCTATAAATGAAAATATAATACAGAGTAGAAAATATCGAATAAAACGCAAAACCACAGACTTTTATTCAAGTAATGTACAATTATTGCAACTAGTTTCGGTCTAGATCATACCATCATCAGGCTGTAAAGAACACAATAAAATGGTAAGCAACAAATGCAAAAGTGCTTTCAAGTACTGTGCTCGAAGTACTTTTTCAGGCAAGCCCCGATTCGAACTGACGACTATGTATTTTTTCAGTGACATTTTGTGCAACGATTTGTACGAAGCGATATCGATCGACCAAGTAAAAAAAGATTGGTACTTTTCTTTGCTAACCGATCAAATCGTTACCGGTTCTTTGACGGTTCTTTCTCCTCTGATAACGCAAATGTTGGTTAAATATCTAGAGGAAAGAGACCATCAAACTTTGGAAAACGTACTGTTATCTCTGGATATAGCCTGTTTGGATTTGCATCAGGTATTAAAGATTTGCAAGAAATTGAAAATGTACAACGCTTGGATACACATCAATACCGGCACTCTGAGGGATTACATCAGTCCTCTAACCGAGTTTCTTTGCGATTTGACGCCGGACAATAATAAATTAGGTAAGATTTGTTTTATGTGTTTAAAGTTTTCTCCATTGTGTTATTCCAAGTCTTCTTATTAGTCCTAGACTCAATAGGCACATGAAATAGACCTCTTATGCCTGGAAGAAGAGGCAATCCACTTCCCATATCACTGTGAAGGTCTGACAAGACTGGGGTTACTAGAACTAGGAGGAGAAATACTGGAAGCAACAGGCTAAATGAAATGGCCACTAGATGATGTGCTTTAAAATACAGGGAGAGCGCAAGAGTCCTGCAAATGTCACAATGTATCAGGCTGTGAAGCTGGTCCAATTTGTAATCTGTAAATAGCCCGGAGAGTAGTTATTTTTCCTTAAGGAATAGTCAACACATTTAGAAATAAGTTTTCCATTTTAATGAGGAGAATCGGCTATTATGTGGGGTCAAGTTTAAAATCACCTCCATTGCAGCAGTGGGGCAAGTTCCCATTGCTTCCAGTGATACATGAACAGGCTAGTCTCTGAATTTTCGAGAGGTTTTTCCTAGTCGTATTCAGATTAGCCCTTACGCCCCAAGCCACTGCCCCATATGTGATTAATGGTCTCACTGTTGCTGTGTACATCCATTGCAGAATACGTGGGTTGCATCCCCAGTTCTTCCCTGCAATGTTCCTGCACACCATGAGGGCCTTGGTTGCTTTGTGTATTACTTCGTGTTCGTGTTTATTCCAGAGTAACCTGCTATCTAGGATTAGCCCTAGATATTTTACCTCTGTTTTCCACTCGACGATGTTCTCCCCTATTTTTATGATTTTTAGATTAGGTTTCTTTTTCCTTGTAAAGGCTACTAGTGTGGTTTTGGTGGGGTTGATGCTGAGTCCCACCGAGT
Source organism: Ophraella communa (assembly GCA_035357415.1). Taxonomy (NCBI): domain Eukaryota; kingdom Metazoa; phylum Arthropoda; class Insecta; order Coleoptera; family Chrysomelidae; genus Ophraella; species Ophraella communa. The sequence continues at coordinate 9,094,730 of CM068982.1, read as the reverse complement.
CACACCATTGTTTCGCAATATTCTTTCCTCTTTGAACAATATCACAGAGGACATTTTCATACTTCCCTTTTGCCAGGATAACCATATCGTCGGAATACCCTTGACATGGTATGTCTTCTCTAGTCAATTGACACAGTGAGACTCCACATAAGTGGGGATGCAACTCCCCCCTCTGGACAGCCTCTGGTCACATTAATGAAGATAGTGTCTTGTCCTGCCTCCATTTCTGCGATTCTTGTAGATAGCAGTTGCGACATCCAACTGGAAGTCGTTCTGTCTACTCCTTTCTCAATCAGTGCTCTGTTGACTGCCTCATGTGGCGTATTGTCAAAGGCCCCTTCTATGTCTAGAAAGGCACATACCACGGTCTCTTTTTTATTCAGAGCGTCTTGGATTTCGTGTCAGTTGTGTTAAAGCAGTTTCCGTGGACTTTTCCGCTTGGTACGCATGTTGACGGGGGTGCAATGGCACCTGTTCCAAGATTTCTGTTCTAATGTAGTTGTCTACAGCTTTATCCATTGTTTTGAGAACAAACGATGTGAGGCTGATCGGTCTAAGGGATTTGGAGTGCGTAGTGTCCCGTTTCCCTACTTTTGAGGTGAAGGTGATTTTGGCCCTTCTCCATGCTTCTGATATGTATCCCAGTTCAAGGCTGCTCCGACTAATTCGGATCAAGTGTGGAATTATTGCCTCTTAGCCCTATTGTAGTAGGGCAGGAAATATTCCATCCGTTACAGGGGTTTTGAATGGCTGAAAGGTGTTCATAGCCAATCTCAGCCGTTCCTCACTGCATATGTGTTTTGCCATTGCAGTGTCTTCCCTGGTAGGTCTTTTAGTTTTCTCACTTGTTTTTCTAACAGGAGCAGAGCTCGTTTTTTTCCGCTTTCTGTGAAGCTTCCATCCGGCTTCCGTAATGCCATTACAGTGTCTACTTTTCCTTTTGCCAAGACTTTAGGTAGCCTTGCTGCAGAGGGTGTAGCGTCTATTTCTTCGCAGAATTTCCTGAAGCTATTTCTTTTAGCTTTTCTGATATCCTTATTCTAAAACTTCATGAATATATCACCAAAACAAGTTGACATGTTATTTACAACCTCATAGAAAATAATGACTGATGAATGTTTCTTTCAATTTCTATTTTCTATTATATTAATCTTAAATTAGGATTTACATTTTATTAATTATAATTATTATTTGGCACCTAGTTATATTTGTATTATTTTTTTTTCTTGCAAACAAGCCTACTAGTCTTCGCAAGTGTACTCTTATATATTTATTTTGCATAATTTCGCTTTCTGTAGAATTTTCTATTTTTCAATTTATGTCATTAGTTGAGCTTCTTTGTATTGTGAGAGAAAGGAACCAATGAATTTATTACTGGTTTTTCTATTATTTTCTTTGTTTTATTCAGTTTTATGTTGCAGGAAACATTTTGTTGGTGTACGTATCGTCGTGTTTGGCCGGCTTGGGTTATCCAACCGGCAACATCCCCGAAGAAGAAATACCGAGAGTGAAACACGATATACTGAGATGTTTGGAAACGACGCATTCCATTCAGGGTCAACCAGACGAATTGGCGTATCCGTATTTAAGGGCATTGTTGAAATACAACACCAGGGACTGTTTGAACGTGGTCGAACTGGCTTTTTCTCAACCGGAATTTTCTGGAGAAATGGGACTTTTACAACGACAACGACTGATTCAGATTTTATTGCAAATCGTCCAACCTGGCGATTTTACCGTAAGTTTGACCACCAGAACTTTTATATACAGCATTTCATCGGATTTTCAATGTTTTAGGACAGTCAAGTGATAAATTTAGCATGTTTTGTCGTTCGACTCGTCGTAACGAACAATATAACGTTGGATAATCACGTATTGGATTCGGCGATAAAATCATTAACCGAAATTGGCGATTCGCTCTCGATTCGAGATAGATCCGAAAGGGAACAAGCTTGGCTCGATTTATTGAATCTGAATAAGATGAATCATTTAAAAACTAGTCGACTGCTTAAGTTAGCTTTGGATTCCAAATGTTACAGGGTAAATTTAATTTTTAAATACAGTAAAACTAGACCAGATATCTATAATTACCATTGGAGAGGTCGCACCTTGTTAAAATATCTTAACATTGTTTATTTGCAAAAATATCTTAGTTTTAGGAATCAAAAAACTAACCAGGTTGTATAGACTGTATTAAAACAGGGTTTTTCGGGATGTTTAAATCCAACACAGAACGTCTTATTCCATGAAGGTTTATTTTTTTGCAAACAGGTGATGAAAAAGTACATCTTCTCTTCAAAGCGACGATGTTTTTTCCATTTATTCTTAGGTTTGTGATATTGATAAAGCAATACTATGAAGGTAATAAAATTGTAATTTTTACATTAACTTATCTTCGTTAACTGAGTCAAACGCTTTACCAGAATAGCAAGACAATGGTAAAATTAATAATTGATATTTTTTTGGGGCTGAGATGGAAACTCATGTTGATGTGACAACTATACAGTGTTGGACTAATCCCCAATGGAATGCCTACCTACCAAACCCACCTCGACACCCGCTGTTACTCCAGGCTTGGCATCACTACTCTAGCATCAAGACTGGCCCTTCACACACTCTCCTTTTACTCTGCCATTCAGAAACATTCTCTTCTCCTAACCTTGCTTCTCCACATATCCAGCATTCACCTCAGATCCACACACCACATTCACCTTCCTCCTAAAAACCACCCCATCTAAAATATCGTTAGCCCTACACTTCCCAAGGTTTATCTATAAGACCATTTTCCCCTTTTTCACATCGCATCTCCTTATGACCCCTTTCCCATCATATTCTGCACAGGACTGCTTGTCTGCAGTCCCTGGCCATGTGTCCCTCATCCTTGCACAGCTTGCATTTAGCCTTCTACTTTCTCTTCACCTTAAACCCCGCTGCCTTATGGCCTATAACCCCTCACCCAAAACACATGCCCTTTTCTCTCCCCTCCATAAATGAGACCAAATTTTAACTACTTTTTCCAAAGTAAATAGAAGGCCTTTTCCCATTCTGCTCTAACCACCACCATCTTTATTCCATTTCTCTCCCTTACCACCGTAATTACTTTAGGTCCCTATCCAATCAGCTCCTCGAGTTCGCTTGCCACTTCCTCATATTTGATCCGCTGGTCTATCTACCTTTATTTACCTACTTCCACCGCTCTTGCGCCTGTAACCTTTTACACCTCGACCAGCATACTCTTTATATCAGCCCGCTTTTTTGCCTTAATTATCACCTTCTTGTCCCTTTAAACTCTTAATCTATCGACCCTTCCTTCTCACCTCCCATCTGGATTGTATCATCTCCTTTGTATCCTCTAATCTTTCCAACTCTTTGACCCAATACTTAATTCTACTTTTATTGCATTCTTCGCAGATCGGATAGCATAGCAATTTTTGACATTTGACCTGGCCAAGGAGCCCTGTTTTTTGCCTTAATTATCACCTTTTTGTTCCTTTAAACTCTTTATATATTGACCCACTTTCTTCCCACCTCCCATCTGGATTGTATCATCTCCGTCCTATCCTCCTCTAATCTTTCCAACTCTTTGACCCAATACTTAATTCTACTTTTATTGCATTCTTCGCAGATCGGATAGCATAGCAATTTTTGACATTTGACCTCTTGTTTTTGGCCGAGGACTCGCTGGTGCTGGATCTGCAAGTACGCTCTTAATTTTTTGGCGATATTCCTGATAACTTCTTAAAAATGAGGGTCTCTGGAAAGTTACTAACGATGGGGTCTCACAATAACTGTACAGGCCTGTAAAAATAATAAATAACATCCGGCTCGAAGGACCACCTGTAAAAAGATATAAATATATAAAGTTTCCTATAAAATGTACAATGATATTTAAAGTTAACTATTTGGTCTAGAAAGATACATGACTAAATTATTGTTTTTTGAATTGTTGTATTTATAATGTTTAGCCCAATTTCAGGTGGCGGAGCGCCTGTACGAAATCCAAGAAGACTACTCGAGCATCCTGGAATGTTACCTGAAAGATCCCGTGCGCCAGTACGAAGTGTTCAACTACATTTTTAAGTATATAAACGTCGGCGAACGATTAATACAAGAACAATTTTTAGTAAATTTTAAATGTCTAGTCGCGGTAAGTGCTAAAAAAACCGTAGAAATAGTATTAGAATATTTTCAACGATTGTTAGAAGAATTTTGCGATATGTTGGAAACGGATCACGATCTGCAATACGATTTTTTAAGCGAAGTGGTTATGACGGACGTTAAATTGACTCCCCAATTGGCCGAACGGTATTTGGAGCAATTGTGTACGAGGAATAGAAGCGAAGTTTGTAACTACCTTCGATCGAGTAATTGTAGAAACGAGGAAGCTCTAGTCATTGCAAGGAAACATGAAGTGCACGAAGCTGTCGCGTTACTATTGGAAAACGGTGGAGATTGGATGGAAGCGTTGGAATTGCTTTTGCAGCACGATATGATGGATGAGGCCGTCGGTTTGTGCATTAGAGGAGTAGAACATTTGTCTGCAGAAGGTAATTACAGTATTGTTGATTCGAGGGAAATAATGTGTTTCCTCTTTTTTTATTTCTTAAAAACTACTAATCTGAAAGTTTATTTCATTTTTTTCATACTTTAACGGTACACTTGTACTTTACAGTACTCTTCAATTTCCTTCCTTTACCATATCCCTGGGGATTAAATTAGCTTAATTTTCCATAATCTTTCCCAAATCTTGTCGCTCCTCATCTTCACCACAATTATATTTACCACTTCTACCTTAATGCTCCGCTTTACTTCTAACTTTTTCTCATACAGCTTAGTTGTATCCATAAACAACTGTTGTATTAGGGAAAATCCTCCTGCTATTTGCAACGCCACTACCTTTGCTGACTGTCTCATTATTTCCCTATTTCCATAACCTCCTGCCACACCTACACACCCCTACAGTAGGATTGACTTTGCTACCCCCCAAAACAGGCTCCTGTTTACACTTCTTGGCCTCCCTGCTTTAGGTATTAATATCTCCAACTTTTGATCGTTCTTCCACCTTCCTAACCTAACCTAACAGTCTCTACCAAAAGCTCAATTTTTTTCCTATCCATTCTTCCAAATATGTAGCTTCCGTATAACCTTCTCAATGATTACCGTGCCGAAATCTCCAACTGAATGCTTCCTCTTCTCGAACCACAACTACCTACGTCTTTTCTAGTGCCAACTTCATTTTTTGTATTCTCAAGCTCCTCCTCTTCAAGCTCACTTTGTAATATTTAATATGGTGTGTTGGTATGGAATAAACACTTTTTACACTAAAGACATTATAACTATATTTTCTATGAATTAATCTGAGTACAACAATTAATTACTATAAATAAATTAAATTAATGCTGTATCAGCAACATAGTGAACTTGATCGTGAATATCATACATTGAACTCGTCGTCTATGCATTGCTGTGTATTTATTTCTATCTTTTGTTTATTCAACCTTACTCACAGACACGATGTGACATTGAACGTGCTATACTATAAACAAACTACGGTGGTCTAGGCCATCGGTATTTTCTAATAAACAATTTAATTAAGTATACAAAATATACGGGGTGTTCACACCACAACTTCTGTTTGGCAGTATCTTGAACCGCCCGGAAGATATACACCTACTGAAAATTGTTAACCTTTTTAATTTTTATTGTTTTTAGATTCGCAAACTTTATGGTTAACGTTATTGAAAAATAGAAAAAGTAGTTCTGGTGTTCCGCTGGGGCATCTGCTGCACGCCGCTGCTCCACACGTCCCTCCTTCGCAGATGCTTAACCTAGTGTCCAACGCAAGTTTCGGAGATGTCAGAGGGTTGCTACAGGGGATGTTAAACGATTACGCTTATGATATTGATTTGTTGACGAATACGTTCAAGTTGCTGGATAAAGATTTACATCACGGTACGTCTGCTTAATTATACAGTGTGTAAACCACTTATGGAATGAAATTATTTGTGGGGTTATTTTAGAAGATTATAAAAAACGCTGGGATCCATCAACTTTGAAATTCAAATGTGAACATAAATTTAAATGTACAGGGTCTGACATCGCCTATCTCTCTAGATTTTTAATGAAACACCCTGTATATTTTTATGATTTTAAAAAGCTCCTTAACAATACGATCTCAACGAACTATACCATGTAGGGTCTATTATGAATTGTATGTAGTGAGATTTTGAAATTATTTATAATTTTGTGGTATCCAAAATCCAACTAGGCATGAAAATCAAAAAAACACAGAAATCTAAAATCTAAAATAGACATAGCAGTCACAAAAAAGATATTCAAAATCTGAATAAGCGCAAAAGTCAAATATCAAGAATCCAAAATCATAACAAACACTGATATCGAGCAATAGAATGTGGGTATCAAACAGTATGAGAATTAACTACTTCAGGTATAAGCAAACAAATACACATTACTAATAAATGTCAGTTTAAAATAAACAATAAAATGCAATATTTTCAAAAAATAAAATATTTAAACATATTATAACGGTTTCAAGATCAAAAATTTTTTAAATTTTTATTTAAACTATGTTATACTAAATAATACTACTATATATTTTAAAATGCATTAATAAATGTCCTTTTGGCAGTAAAAGATTGTCATATATTTAAATCAAAATAAAATAATGCAAATAAAACTCAAAATGTGTTTAAAACAAGTTAGTTAAAAAATTTAGTTAAAAAGTTATAGGGACATTGTACAGTTAAATCAAAAAAGTTAATTATTAAAATCAATCAAAAAAAACAAAGTCAAAATGAATGTAAAAAATTATATCCCACTCCAATTCAATCTATAGTAAAGCAAAAACAATGGGTGCCAATTTGTAACCTTACTAGTCCAAAAAAGGAAGGGAGCCAATTTGTAACTATATACTCTCCAAAAAAAAGAGATCCCGGCTATGAGACTCTCTCAAGGAGTGGTTTGACTCCAAGTTAATGCTTACTATAGAAAGGATTGGTGGTATATAAGGGTTAAGGGCGCCACTATCTTTTTATACATTAAAGAACTGAAACTACACAAAAACTAAGGTGAAAAAGATAGAAACGCCTTGTAATTAAACTGAATTTGAAAGCCAAATATATATTTAAAGCCAACCGAACACGCTGCACCCTTAAGACTTATAGTACATGGGTATATAAATCAAACGGTTTATAATGAATATCTGTTTATTAATAAAAAATGATCCGGTGGTCTCGGTATGTGTACCGATGCTTGTAATTGGGATGTTGGCTTCTTCGTCAAAAGGAACGACTATGGTACTGGAACTTGCTTTTTCGTCAAAAAGGAACTGTATTAGAGGTTATGCCTCTCCCTACTAGCGGATTATCTCCGTACTACCGGTTATCTCTCTATACTAGGGGGCTGTACCTTCTGTGATACAACCAGAGAAATGAATTGAAACGAGGTGTTTGCCCTAATTTATAACAGTATTGACAGAGGTTTCCGGTTGCGTTCTTTTGTGAAGGGTCGTTTTGTAAGGATTCTGTTTCGGGTGTGTTCTTATTTTAGGGGTAGGTTTGTTCGTGGTGATAAGTTGTGTCTAATTTACGGTGAGTCGGGGTTGATTTTAGGGTTCGGGGGGATGGTAAACTAAGGAAAGGTAGCATGGCCCGGGACATGTTACAAAACTTTTGTTTTTTTGGCCGTTTGTTTGAGGTTGATAGTTTCTCATCATCTGTTTCGGTAGCTGATGAATCTGAGAAATATTCTGCTTCCCTTTCAAAAGCTTCATCCCCGCTGTCAGAAATTATCCATTTTTAATATTAGGAGTTAAGTATTCGCCGTCTGAATCTGAATTATCAAGTGATCCATCATCCACTATATGATCCATCACCTGGAATCCATAGTTATAATATAATATCTACTTTCACATAATCTTCAACGAAGTACAGTTTTCTCTTGAATGGTTTGACATGTCCAAGTTCTCTGAATTGTGCTTGAATTTTAGACATACCTCTGATTTAATAAGTTTGCCACTTCAACTTGACTTCTGCAATTATCGCCGTAACTAATCATCATTAAATTTCAATCCGGTGAGTCCCAGTTAAATATTTCATTATTATTTCGCAAAATATTAGTTTTTGATTAAGAATTGACAACTACGATATTTAAAAGTAAAAACATCAACAACTGACACACATTATTTACCGATTTAGTTTAATTATATTATTGGCATAGTTATCTATACAGTTTTTACCTATTCTTCAGAAAAAATGTTAACAAAACCCAAAATATTGATAGTTAGTGAATAAATTTGAGGTCTGCATTAAGCTAATTAAAAATAAAACGATTATTTAAAGTGAGAAACGTTTTTAGTTCGTTGAGCTTTTAAGGAGCTTTTAAAAATATAAAAACATACAGGGTGTTTCATTAAAATTATAGATCATGGACGATGCCAGGCTTGCATCACCCTGTATATTTAAGTTTATGTTTAAAAAGTTCACATTTGACGGGTTCCAGCGTTTTTTATAATCTTCTAAACTAACCCCACAAATAATTTTATTTCATGAGTGGTTTCCACACTGTATGAAAACAAACAAATTAAGTTGTTTAAATTTTTTAGGTTTGGTTAAGTGTATCTCGGTTAAAGGTAGAGGCGTATCGGTTTCCAACCTCACGTGTTCCTTGTGCCAGAAACTGTTGTTGTTCGGAAGGGAATTAGGAAGTAATGAATCTTTCTACGTATGGAGTTGCGGTCATTGTTTTCATTCTTCGTGTGTTAAAGGTGGACAAGTAAATAATTGTTGTCCTCAATGTAGATTGAAAGGACCTATGTTACCAAAGTTGAAAAAACTCGCTGTAAAGGCAGACAATACAAATGTAAATATCCAAAGCAGGCCGGACCTCGAAGGTCATTTTTAACGTAATTTATTGATACATTTTAGGAAAAAAATTCTGTTATTAAATAATGGAAAGTCTATTTATATTTATTTGACATATTTTATTAAATTTATATTTCTAAAAGTGTTAATTTCGATGATCCTTATTCACATTGGCAGGTTGTAGTGCAAAATACAAAAAGGTAAGTGATTAAGGTTTTTAGTATCTTTATTATTGCGATGTAAATTCAAGTAATTAGGCTAATAGTTCTTCTTCAATAAAACGACATTAGTCAATAAATCAAAATTCTTTCATTAAATATCTTAAAAATTTAAAGAAAAAGTTTGTTTTTGTTGTCTTTAAATTTAAAACTGTTGTTGAATTCTTGGTAGTGGATCATTTGGAAGACGATTTAGGCATCCGTAACCCCAGGTTCTCTCACCTCAAAATAATTGGCAAATTGGAAAGAGTGGGAAAATTACGTTTATTCTACTAACCCTTACTCTGTGGAAGTCTATCTTACTAGGAACAAACAACGAAACGTTTGAACAAAACTTCCTTGTAACATGTCTATCGCCATGCTACCTTTCCTTAGTTTACCGTCATTACGAACCCTAAAATCAACCCCGACCCACTGTATATTATAGCGTTTTCCATTCGTCGCACTCGGGCGCACTGGGTTTTTAGAGAATTCAAGGCTAGTGCTGTCAGATGCATGGACACATAAATGGAACACATAAAAATGAAAAAAGTTCAACGAATGGAACACAAAGCTGGCGCGAGTTCTGCCCCAGTGCGACGAATGGAAAACGCTATTAGACACAACCTTACCACTACCAAACCTACCCCTTACAATAGAACGCACCTGAAACAGAACCCTACCAACACGAACGCAACCGGAAACCACTGTCAACCCCATTTATAAATTAAGACACAAGTCTTGTTTCTTTCTTTCTTTTGACGAAACTCTTAGTGGCAAGTTGTCTGCAGAATTTAGACAATCCATTTCTCTGGTTGTATCACAGAAGATACAGCCCGCTAGTAGGGAGAGATATAGTCGCTAGCAGGGAATAATATAGTCTCTAGTAGAGAACAATATACCCATTATAGTAGCAGTCCCTTTTGACGAAGAAGCAAATTCCATCAGCCAACACCCCAACTACCAACATCAGTGAATTACCGAACCCACCGGACAACCGAAGTATAAAAGAGAAGTCAAATCCATTTACAACATATCCTCATAGACCTCCTGTGGCAATTATAATTTCTTTTCAATAAACAAATATTTTTAAATATCAGTTTGATTTATATACCCACTGACTATAAGTCTTAAGGGTGCAGCGTGTTTAGTTCTCATTAAATATAGTTTTCTTTGATTCCAAATTTAGTTTCTATCTTTTTCACCTTAGTTTTTGTATAGTTTCATTTGTTTAATCGTAAACGTATAAAAAGATAGTGGCGCCCCTAACCCTTATATACCACCAATCCTTTCTATAGTAAGCATTAACTTGGAGTCGAACCACTCCTTGAGAGAGTCTCATAGCCGGGATCTCTTTTGGAACTAATATTGTTACAAATTGGCGCCCTGTCTTTTTGGGAACTGTTGTAGTATTAAAAGATCAGATAAAAATTTCATAATAGGTATATGCTGCAATTGCTCTAAATCGCTGTTTTAGAGACCCTCCAAGAGAGTCCCAAATTGTAATCTCATTGACTACACGAATGTAGTATAGATCCATATCCAAAAGACAGTAATAACTAACTAGTCATGCCAGAGCCGAAATGAATCAATTATTTAAAAAATAGGTTTCAATGCAAATAATTTGAAAAACCAACACAGTACAAAATCAGTAGTCAGTGAAGTGAAAAATATTTTTAGATCTGTGGTTGAAATGTTTGTTATTGATTGTTCGATACAAATCGTGTAAAGGAAATGGTGATTATTTCGTTAACAATTGTATTAAAAGAATTCTTTGTAATGTTTCAAAAAGTGATGAAATGTAGACACATAAGACATTTTGAAAATGGTAATTTAATTAGAAACCGATTGACAGCCGCGTTCTATTTGTCACAAGAACTTTTTGTTCTGTGACCATTATTCTTGAAAAATCATGCGCGCTAATCACTTGAAATGACTACTACTCGATGGAGTTTGAGACAGTGATGCCAATCTAGGGAATTATTCCCTAGTTCTAGGGATTTTTTCCTACAATAGGGAAAAAGGGAATTTTATGTAATATCTAGGGAATTTTCAATGTTGGATTGTTTTCAGTTCAATTTTTTGAATTTCATTCAATTTATCAATTTTAATCTTAAATTACTTAAATAGACTACAAATATGTTAAATGTTTATAAAGGTATTTGTCTTTTTCTAATTTTTACAGCATCAGCATTAGCTGAAAGCCTTTTATTTCTATGTTCTTTTATTCCATGAGATTTTATTTTTATATTTGTTTTTTTTGTTTAGTTTAGAAACTTTTATTTTTGTTAATTCTTTTTTATGTATTTCCATTTATATGTATTTTTTAAACTTTTGTGATAATAAAGTATTTTCGTACATTATTTATTTAAATTAATTTTTATCTAGGGATTCTAGGGATTTTTTCACATAATAATTGGGAATTTTCAGCGAACTGGGCTGGCAACACTGGTTTGAGAAAACAAAACAGTAATTTTTTTTCTGTGTTATTGTTATTAGTGAAGTAGAAGATTGACATCTAAGTTTGTATTTATTACTTTTAAAATGTCTCATAGTGATAGCGAAATTCGAGATGATCCGAAGATAAGGCCTCGAAAACATTTAAGAAACTGTTTCAAGGCAAAAAACAAACGTGTATTTTGCAGAGAAAGATTCAAAAAACTCAAAGATCTGCTAGCCCCAATTTTGGAAGTAAAGTTAATACAAGCCGTTAATTTTAACAACTATGAAACTGTGAAAGCATTTTTGGAACAAGGAGTGGATCCAAATAGTGTAGACATAGAAAAACGAAGTGCCCTCCATGTGGCAGTTAGTCGGGGCTACGTTGATATTGTCGAACTTCTACTAAAATATGGAGCGGATCCAAATGTAAGAGATATCATTCAAAATACTCCATTACATCTGGCAGCTTGTGTTCACAATTTAGAAATTGTAACAATGCTGATTAACGCAAATGCAGATGTTAGTTGTTTGGATTTACATGGCCGTAATCCATTTCAATTGGCTTATAGCAAGTTACAAATTCTGCAGAAAGGTTGGAAATATGGAACTATTGAAATGGCCAATCTAGTAAAAGAACTGAAGGATGTAAGTAATAAAATTCTTTAATTTATGTTACTAGAATGTGTTTTATGTTTAATTTCTTTTTATTTAGGTAGTTGACTTACTTATGTCCATGCTAATGAGAGATGTTGAGAAAAAGATGGAAAGATTAAATAATCCTGATGTTGATGATTTGAAAATGATTAAATTATCACTGAATTCTGATTCACCAGAAGATTTAGATGAACAAATGTCCAGATTGTTGTCAGGTATAGAAAAATTTAAAATAACATGAAAGACTTTTTCATGTCAGTGTTTGGTGGACCTTTGTGTTTTTTCAGTCAATGGTGTTTAAATGTTGTGAAGGTATTTGTTAGTTATTTCTACTATAAGTAAGTTAAGGATGTAGCATTTTTAACTATTTTATAAAGAAAAGGTTTATTTAAAGAAATACAAGACTATAAAATTTCATAAACTGTAAATCCTAAATTTATTAAAAAGTATCAGTTTTTTTCTGTGTACCTAACTATAAAAATGTATTAAATAAATTTGGATTCTTATTATAAATTATTTAATTGTCTGTAAATATGAACTATCAATACTCATAAAATACTAGCAGCTAGAAAAGGAGCTTTTTTATTCAATTTCTGGTTTCATCATATTTTTTAGTATTAGCTTTTAATTAGAGGTAATAGTTGTCAATTGTTTATTTTTTTGTAAGACTGAATTCATTCATGGTGATTGTAAAATATTCATCTTACCAACATTTCTAGTTATTGGTTTATTATAGTAATTTAATTTAATAAAGTACATATTATTAAGGCAATGTTTTATTATAACTCCCTTGGATTAGGTCTAAGATAACTCCCTATTATTCATTAATTACTTTTGTAATTTGTACAAATGAAAACCAAAAAATATTGTAGGTTTGTTTTTTATGGTTAAATTTGTTGCATTAGTTTATGCAACTTAGACTAAATACTTCTTTTTGGAATCTGCCCTACTAGTTTATTTCATTAACTTGAGCGACGAATAAAACCAAAATAGTATATTATATTTTGCCATTTTATCAATTTTTTAAATTAATTTATTATTTTTATGTAATTACGAAAATTTAGATTTTTAAAAGTCGGTAGCACTGTGTAATTTATAACATTTGACAGTTTTGACATTTAAATTATGAAATGTTAATGTTTTAAAACATTTTAAAATGACTAATACACCAATCATAATATATTATATAATTAAAAGATGATATTTATATTCACAAATACTTTTTTACAGAACAATATAAAATTAATAAATTGCTATTAACCACAAATGTCATTGTCAATAGTCTTGTCATTAGATACTTCACTCATGTCGCCAACCATTTAAAACAAAAATTTGCGTGCGTAAATAGTATATTAAACAACGCATTTCATATGGAATTCTGTTATGACACGAGTTCAAGTTTAAAAAACGAATCGCAAAGCGATGAGTTTTTTAAAGAACGAGTGTCACAACAGCCATATGAAATAAGTTGTTTATAATATTTTTTATATTTTGCCATTTTATCAATTTTTTAAGTTAATTTATTATTTTTATGTAATTACGAAAATTTTGATTTTTAAAAGTCGGTAGCACTGTGTAATTTATAACATTTGACAGTTTTGACATTAAAATTAGGAAATGTTAATGTTTTCAAATATTTTAAAATGACTAATACACCAATAATAATACAGTTGACAGAAGCAAACATAAACCCTGGGTGGGCGTGTCCTTGTCGCTGTAGTTGTATTTTCATCTCACTTATGCAGCCACTAAAATTGATATTATCGTTAACATTGGCTCGTGAGGCTGATTGTGATAACCTTGAAATTAGTTGGCATATTTTCCGCGGACCATGTTTGCTTCTGTCGACTGTATATTATATCAGTAAAATATGATATTTATATTCACAAATACTTAATAAATTGCTATTAACCACAAATGTCATTGTCAATAGTCTTGTCAGATACTTCACTCATGTCGACAACCATTTAAAACAAACATTTGCGTGCGTAAAAGTTACATTACGATACGCAAATGCGTTTTATAATGAAGATTTTTATAAGAGCAAAATATAAAAACAAGTTTATACCACAGATGAACCAAAATATGAAAAATGTAGTTTTGCAAAAAATATGACATAAAATAACTTTTTGTTCTGTGCATGACACTATTAATAATAATAGATTTTAAGGTTATGTTCTTTACGTTCGTATCCTTAAAAAGCATGTCGTGTTGTTTTGGTTTATCGAGTAATAAATAACTACATAATGGTTCAACGACATAATAATCAGCTGCCCAATAATCTACCCCAACTTCAGAATTTAATCAAGAGAGATTCAACTTCGTATCATGAAGAATTTATGCAGCAGCTTAAACATTTTCACAACACCTTGGAAGTATTTAAATTGTCTTCTCATCAACACAATAAGACTTTGGATGAATTGATAATGTTTATGGCTCAAGTATCGCAGTGTTATCCGAAAGAGTTGGAAAATTTTCCTCAATTGTTAATTGATTTGTTGCAAACCCATAATACCGTTTTAGATAATGATATGAGAATGACCTTATGCAGAGCTCTGATATTATTAAGAAATAAAAATTTGTTAGCTCCTACTGATTTATTAGAACTGTTTTTCCAATTACTAAGATGTCAGGATAAAGCATTAAGGACGTTTTTGGAAAACCATATTATAACAGACATCAAAAATATAAATAGTAAACATAAAAATGCTAAATTAAATACAACTTTACAAAACTTTATGTTTACAATGTTAAAAGATAGTAATGCTAGAGCTGCTAAAATGTCAGTGGATATTATGATTGAGTTATATAAAAAAAATGTTTGGAATGATGTGAAGACAGTCAATGTTATAGCTACAGGGTGTTTTTCTAAAATAATGAAGGTATTTTAATACTTATTTAAGTAGAGTGTGTAATTAACAATAAATTTTTAGGTAATGGTTTCTTGTTTAAAGTTCTTCTTAGGCAAGGATCCTGATGAAAAAGATTCAGATGATTCTGATTCTGATAATGAAGTTGATCCAAAAGAAGTTATGATGGCCAATAAATTTAACAAAAAGACTAGGAAAAGAGAAAAACAACTTGATAAAGTTAAAAAGTTGGCTAAAAAACAAAAAAAGAAAAAATCTGAAGCTGCAACTTTTAATTTTTCTGCTATTCATTTAATACATGATCCTCAAGGTATGTTTTTTTTATTGATATGGTTATTTTTGTATAAAAATATATATTTTTTAAATGTTTAAAGGTATGGCCGAAAAATTATTCAAATTATTGGAAACTACAAATAAGAGATTTGAAGTTAAACTTCTCATCCTAGATGTAATATCTAGATTAATTGGTCTACATGAACTTTTCTTATTCAACTATTATCCATATATACAAAGATTCATGCAACCCCATCAACGTGAAGTTACCAGAATTCTCCAGTTTGCTGCTCAAGCTAGCCATGAACTTGTTCCACCAGATGTTATACAACCAGTCCTGAAAACCTTAGCAAATAATTTTATTACTGAGAGAAACTCTTCTGATGTTATAGCTATTGGGTTGAATGCAGTTCGTGAGGTTTGTGCAAGATGTCCATTAGCTATGGATGAAGATTTGTTACAAGATTTAGCACAGTATAAGAATTATAGGGATAGATCTGTCATGATGGCATCCAGGTATGCATACAAAAGTTTTGAAATTACTTTTTATTAATTTGTTTTTTTTTACAGATCTTTAATTCAAATGTTCAGAACAGTTAGACCTGAACTTTTACATAAAAAGGATAGAGGACGCCCAACTGAAGCCACTGAAGAATTGTCACAAATGGATTATGGAAAATCCACTGCCACTGATTTTGTTCCAGGTGCAGAAGTGTTACTCTCTGAACAATCCACTCATGTAAATGTTAATTCAGATTCTGAATCTGCATCTGATGATGAAGAATGGATAGATATTCAACACTCTGATAATAATGAAAGTGATGTTGAAGAGGAAGAAGAATTTGATGATGATGATGGAGAAGAAACTAGTGAGAAAAAACAATCTAAAGTTGAAAAGAAAGCAGAAAGAGCTAAAAATAAAGCAGAAAGTGCAAAATTGAAAAAAGAACAAGCACAAAAAATCAGTTTGGAAAAAATATTAACAGATGAAGATTTCAAAAAAATAGATGCTGCCAATTTAAGAAAACAAGTTTTCACTGCAAAGAAAGGTATAAAAAGGAAGTTGGAAGAAACTTCAGTAGCAGCTCCTTCAGAAATAGTAAAACTCAGTGATATTGAAAACATCTATAAAAAGAGAAAACATGATAAACAAACAAGGATTGAAAGTGTCCGAAAGGGACAAGCAGACAGAGAAAAGTTTGGGTATAAAGATGGAAGAGTCAATGAGCATTGTTCTAAAACTAACAGGGAAAAAAGGAAAAATAAAAACTTCCAGATGATAAGACACAAAGTTAAAGGAAAGGTGAAGAGAAGCTTTAAAGATAAACAAATAGCTCTTAGGAATCATTTGTTGAAATTAAAGAAAATGAAATAAATTTGTTGTTCTTTAGCATACTGCATTTTTTATTAAAAAATTGTTACACTATTTTTTTATTCAAAAAGAATATTATCTATCAATTATCAATACATTTTAGTATTTTTAATAAGAAAGACTAATTTACCTTTTGGTATGCTAAATAAATAAATAAATCAACCAATTTATATAAAAAAATTACATGACAAAGTTTTTTAGAAGAGATACTTTAATTTAAAATATATACATTTTCACGGAAACAATATTAATATTTACTTTTCTAATGGAGCATAATTTAGTAATTTTTCAATAAGATCCACATGTCCGAGTAACATTCTTCTGCAGCAATAGCGTTTTAGACCAAGTGCATCTAAAGCGTCACCTTCTGTATATTCGGCTTGAAGAAGTCCTAAGTAAGCTTCCCATTTATTTCCAATAACTTTGCCACAAGTAAAACACCTAACTGGTATTATCATTTTGTATCACTAAAAAATTAAAATCCATAAACATATGGTCAACTGTAACTAATGCCAACTTACCTTAGTTCTGTTTATTAATAAAAATAATTGTGTGTATTTAAATCGATTGATATAATCCCCAAATTCACCTTAATCTCAAGTACGTTTTATTTTTCTAGAATGTTTTTTTTGAGGTTATGAATAAATAATATTGACAAGTTGTAAAAACTTTTTTGAGGAGATTTTGTACCAACATTACAAAATAAATTTCACTGCGGGGTCATGGCCATCCTACTTTTTATAACGAGCGCCTGCGCGTCATGGTGTGAAGCAAAGGAGACTGGATTTATTTATTTACATCAGCTGTTTATTTGAATCGTTTGTGGTATATACTTAAAAAACGGTATGCCGTTTATTTCCAAAGATTGGAGATCTCCTGGCGAGGTGTGGGTTAAAACCGAAGAAGGATGGGAAAAGAAAAAAGTCCTAGAAAATTGCAAGTCTTTGCAAAAGTAAGTAGATTTAATTTTCATTTATGTTACAACGCAATCGATCGTGTGTATCATGTCGACATAAATTTGATTTCTTTGTTCTTTTTTTTCTAATGTCGTCTTTCAATATTGACTGTCTTTTAATTTAAATTAGCAATTTTATTTCCTTATGTTTTATTATTTATCACCACTAAATCGTTAACAATAATTACCAAACAAATTAATTTATAATAGCAGATGTTTAATACTGTTGCAATGTTTATGCGTATGCGGATACAACGTGCTCTGATTGTTAATAACTTGTTTTTATAATTTTTAAGTATCACAATTTTATTTTGTTTGTTTGTATTATGACTTTTAAAAGCAATAATTAATTTGATACTTCTAATTCTGTCTGTAAATATAAATAGATTTTAATTTCCGTGAAGACGTTATGCAACGGAAATCTAATACTGTTTTAATTAAGTCTTTGTTTTATTTTTATAAAAAAAGCAGGTCGTCGACCTGCACAAGTACATACTTGATCGCAATGTACCGTGCGAAAATGTTGTTTATTTTATTAAAATATCCTACATTTCTTAAAAAGTATAAATAGATTTATATATATATTTTAAAAATAAATAAAATTTTGCTGCAATATTAGAATAATTTATCTATTACAAATAAAGTTTAACAAACATGGATATCAGTTTATAGTTTAATGCAATTTAAATAAATAAAAGTATGTGTTTATAGAGATAGAGTATGTTAACTGTGCTTGTTTTTGTTTTTATATGGGATACAGAAAAAATTAAGTAAAATATTTTATTTAAAATCTGTGATATTGACTTGTTCTTTTGGTTTATAATAATTATTACAAATTACTGCATGAGTAAATTGCTTAATTGATAGATACATTATTTTTTAATGCAAATGAAGGTATCATTTTGAATGGCTGTTTTTTTATTTAAAAAACTTAAAAATCTGACAGAAAAGAACAGAGATTTGCTTTTAAATTCAAGTTATTCTTTTTTCTTAATTATATTGCAACAAAATAATTCAACTGTTAGAGTCACAACTCCAGCAAGATATCCTGCAATAAGAATAAAAAAAGTAATCTGAATGTCTGTAGCTGTAAGTGGTTTGTACACGTTTCTTTCTTTTTGTATTGTTTTGATGGCTAATACACTTTCAGCAGGTGCTGCATGCCATTTTTTTATGAATCCTCCTTCCATGAGCCTTTTCAACACATTATTGAATTCTTTTAGATAAGGGGACTTTAACTGCAAAGCAAAAGCTAATAGATAGTTTCCTGGACATTCGTCTATAACATGAAGTTTAGGATACCCAGAACGATCCAAAAATCTTGTTGCAATAAAATATTTCGAGTCAGATCTTCTCTCTAAACATGCGAAAGATCTTTCTTCAGCTACTCTATATAAAGCCCATTCGTTGCTCGTACTTGTATCCACAATTTTCGTTTGAAGTGTCTTGTAAGTGTCTGTATCAACATTCCTAAAAATGTTAACGTAACTAGTGTGTATCGTGTATGAAGTTTGAGTGAATTCTTCAAGAGTTTTCATGTCGTAGGATTCTTGAACAGTTCCGAACGATTTAACTAAGCTGCTCTGAAAAATGTTGTTTATAATCATGCAGTATGCGATGTAAATGCCTAGAAGTCCTCTGAACTTGAAATGTTTTATGTTTGTTGGTATGGAACGTGATATGGCGAACATTTCGATCCAAGAAAATCTCTGTTTCATTTTGAAATACCAAAATAACGAGCATAATATTTCTGTAAAGATAATAAAACACAATGCAGACATTTTGAAACAATTAAAGATGCTCATCCACTGTGGTTTTTTCGGTGCTTTCGGTACGATTATACACATTTGTTCGTTGTGGAAGGGATATGTGTAACTTACTAGATTTGGATGATCTATAAATCTGGCGTTTCCAGCAATATCTACCTCGGCCCGTACTAGTTTTCGCATCGCGCCAGTTATTCTACCGGTTTTGTAGACATTTCCGAAATCCGCCTAAAAGACAATAAGAAATCCACATTCAATCGCTAAAAAAAGAATTAAGAACAATAGTGAAATAGTTGATAACCAATGATATACTAATAATAATAATAAAAAATTATGTTTTGAATGAATTGTAATTTAAAACATAATTTTTTAAATAAACTCGGAAGTTACGCTCAACTGAAGAGTTTTTTATTATTCTTAATAAGATGGACTTCCAAAAAGTAAGGGTTGGTACAATAACATAGATTAGAAAGAAGTTTATAGATAGCCGACTCTAACGGTTTTTTAAAAACGTGTTTACAGCGCCGCTCGTGACCTGAGCACTAACTATATAATTGTATTTTTATTTTATTGGTTAATTTAAAATATTTATATTAAAATATTTTAAAAATATTCTGATAAATATAATAAATATATTTTTCAAAATATTTTTAAAGTATTTTAATATTGTTAACAATTTGGTATGACTTATATAGAAATAAAAATAAAATAAGTAATAATTCTTTATTTGTGCAAAATAATTTTATTACAATTAGAAGTCAAATTTATTTTTCTTGTTTCGCCAATTATTTTTAAAATGGATCTATTACATTCTGGTGACCTGGGAGCAGCTTCTGTTGTTAGAGGATCATCAGAACAATGAGAGATGCTGGTTTCTGAAAAAAAAAATATTATAAAACTGAGTTGTCAATATAAGACTCATAATTAGAAATTGAGAATAAAATTGTACACTAACCTATAATAGTAAGGTATTTCAATTTCCCTATTTGTAGGCTCTTGTTATTTAAAAAGTTTTTGCTTTAATTCACAATCAAAATTTTAAAATCATTCTCTTACCTGGAAGTTTTAGAGTAGGCACATCATCTAATTACAAATCGGTAACATTTCTATTCTGTGAGAAAAAACAGTCTTTTGTAAAGTAGTCAATGCAGATTTTAAATTTATAACGGTCATTTCCAGTTACATTAACCAAATCTGGTCTATTTAAAGCATCACACCATTTTCTTCGGATCTACAAATATAATGTAACATAGAAATAATATAATATGCATCATATACTAATAAATAGGTATACGCTGAAGCTTTAAAAAACTAAATTCTTACCTGTGGATCCTTTGGTAAACAATGCACTTTTTTATAGTTATTTTTATAAAGGCAATCCGTAACAGAACACATAAAAACCATATTTTAATAGATAACTGCAAAAACTCTAACTGGAAAATATAAATACTAACGAGAAAATATAACTATTAACGAGAAAATACAATAATTACTAAGAAAATACAATACTATCTATCACACAAGTACAAAAACTCTAGCTGGAAAATATATCTACTAACGAGAAAATACAATACTGTCAAACAATATTGTTGACAACATTTAAATTCAGAATTGTTACGTCATTAACGGATTTCCTGTTTATTGTGATTTTATTTTCGATGGTGGCGACTTCCGTGACCTGAGCATTAACTACTAAACGTGGACCTGTCATTTGAGGAGAGTGCGCAAGGCATGGTACAATAATTTAACAAGTTACTAGATGCGCTTTTGATAATCCGTGGTATACTAAACATTGACTCCAACATTAGAGAGAGTAAGAATTATAGTAGAAATTATACGTGGGACAAAAATAGATACATTTTGGTCACGTGACTTGAGGCAACAGTTTGAATGAGGGAGTCCGCTAGCACTACCACTACAAAAATTTGAGGTCAAAAATGAGGGTCTGTTTTCTAGGCCGTTTTGTTCACGTGTGTGATATAGAATTACTATATTTTTACATTTGAAGTAATTTAAGCACTTCCCGAGTACATACTTTTGCAAAATAAAGATTTTTAATTAATTTTGGGGGAAAAAATGTCATTAGCAGTGATTTTAAATATATATCTAGTTGAGTGTTTTAGCCACCATTTACATTAGTAAACATTGACAGTTAAAGTTAGTTCTCATTGGTCGCTTCACTAAGAAATTTTTGTTTGCACCAATAATAGCGACAGATGTAAAAATGCAGAGTAGACATTGTTTGCAAGCATTAAGTTTCAGTTGTCGTTGTCCGTTATTAGGGACTTAAAGCAGTTCTAAAAATCACTACGTATCCGAATACGTATCGCAATGCGCATGTGCAGAAGCGATACGTGGGTTTCATTACGTTACGTGAAACGTATCAATCCGTCACACGTATCTAACGTAACGTATCGCATTATTGTGTTCCGTGATCGCGTTTTTCAATAATTTAGCGATAAAAGTGATTCAGAACAATAAACAACTAAAAGGTTGTATTAATACAACCTTTTAGTTGTTTATTGTTCTGAATAACATGAATTTTCACACAGTAAGGGTTAGTACCATAAATTTGATAAAAGTGATGTATGCTCAAAAATCATAACCTTATTTTCTGTTCATCAATCATAACAAACATTTCTGTGCGATTCGAGTTCGGTACGTTCGTGTGTGCAGAAGCTTCCCTAACATTTAAAAAGTGAGGTTCTAGTTTCTCATAACCCGGCTAACGAACCCTAACTGAATTGTTTACGTTAAGGTAAGTTGAGCATTGTTTAGCTACCTCAATAGATTAATTTAGTTATATACTTAAAGTGTACTATTTTTTCTTCTTACTACCTTTACTGATTGATTTTCTTTCTGGGTGCAAATAAAACAAAAAGAGGGATCAGTCCCTCCTTTCCTGATGGAGGAAGAAAAGGGGGCCTCACCCCCTTATTCTTCCCCCACTTCTTTGCTGGATATTCATAAAAATAAGCAAGATATTGACCTTGATTCACATTGCAATACTAAAAATATTTCCCAGACGCAAAAACTTAATGTTTATACTGATAAAGACATCGGTCCGTTTTTTGTGTATATAGAATCGACAAATATACCAGGTATTAAAGTAGGTACTTTTAACAGCATTAAAATAGCTAGAGATATTTTTAACTTAAAATTAAATGATGTTAAAAAATTAATAGTAAAGGTTTGAATCGCGTAGCAGTCGAGTTTATTAATTATCAATCAGCTAATGCATTTATTAACAACAAAAAGTTATTAGAAAAAGGTTATAAAATCTTTATACCATACAATTTCACGTCATGTAAAGGCATAGTTAGACAAATAGATACAGATATTGACGAAAAAGAATTAATGAATTTCTGTAGTACGGGGAATGACATTAAAATTTTAAATATTAAAAGATTAAACAGGAAAATAATTAAAGATAATGAAACTTTCTATGAACCCACAGGTACAGTTCTTTTTACCTTTTCAGGAGTCTTATTGCCTAAAATTTTATATTTTTATGATCTGCCAAGACCAGTAAATGTTTACATTGCCCCAGTGACTCAATGCTATCATTGTCTTAGGTTTGGACACACAAAACAAAACTGTAAAGGTAAAGAAAAATGTTTTAATTGTGGTGAGCTCAAACATTCTGAAGAATGTGACATTAAATGTATATTCTGTAAAGGGTTGCATAAATCGGTTGATAAAAACTGCCCAGAATATCTGAGGCAAAAAAGCATCAAAGAACTTATGGCTTACGAAAATTTGACATTTTTTGAGGCGAATGAAGCCATCCCAAAATCTTATATTGAGAAAAATAAATTTATCCTTAACTCTAGTGAATTCCCAACATTACCAAAAAAAATTACAAAAATAATCATCCTTCCACAAACAATAATTTCGTAGAACCGTCCCAAAGAAGAGCCCACAACTTTAAAACTGGTACAATAAAACGCTCTTATCAACAAGCAGTGGCCAACCCAGAAAGCAAAAGAAGAGTAATATATAAAGGATATGATAAAAAACAACACGAAGAAAATCTGTATTTTCCAAATTCCAGACCGGAAAAATATTCCTCATCAACCCCTCCACCTCACAAAAGAATTCACAATCCATTTCTTACTCTGATCCCTATCGTAACCCCACACAAACAAACAAAAATAAAACAGCCTGGGAAACCAGTGCATCTCCCGATATTCAATCTAATCTGCCAATCACTTCACAGGATCTTATGAAATCAGTCTCAAACTTTATTAACACTTCACCAGAAAATATAAAAATTCTAAAAGACCTTTTGCTTTCCCAAGAAAATTTAAACTCGTATATAGATATTGATGATTTCTCAGAATCAGAATAAAATGATCAATTCCATGAACTCAAAAAATAAATTAAAAATTATTCAATGGAACATAAGAAGTATCAAATCAAATAGGGAAAATTTAATTAACTTAACCTTGCAAGAAAATCCAGACATTTTAACCCTCAATGAAACTTGGCTTAAACCAAATGACAATTTCATATTAAAATATTACAATACAATTAGACAAGATAGAGAAGATGGATTTGGTGGGGTGGCTACATGCATCAAAAAATGTTTTCCCTACCAAATAATCAAAAAATTTAATTCAAAACAAATACAATACGTAACTCTAAAGATTGGTGATATACATATAATAAATATTTATGCTAACACAAATAACGCCATTACTCATTCATTCCTAAATGTCATGATAGAAAATTTACCCTCTTCAAAAATAATCATAATGGGTGACATGAACTCCCATCATCCCTCATGGGATAATTGTACCATCAATAGGGGTGGAACAAACATATTTGATTTCTCCTTTGAAAAACAATTTTCAATCTTAAATGATGGTTCTGCTACCTTACTTCAACCTCCCAGTAGAAATGTTAGTGCGGTAGACCTATCAATAGTTAGCAACGACCTGACCTTGCACTCCACATGGGGAGTTATACAAGATTGTGGTAATAGCAACCACTTCCCTACATTTATTGAAATTAACCTAAACGGGTCAGATAACCTAGACAAAATCATTATAAAAAATACAAAACACGCAACAACACAAAAGCAAATTGGGACATCTTTTTTAACACAATACTAAAAAAAACATACAATATCTCAGAAAATGTAACTTATAATGACCTAATTTTAATAATCAACCAGGCGGCTGACAAAGCAATCCCCTGGAAAAACAATAGATCCCAAGGAAAACCAACAAATCCTTGGTGGGATGAACAATGCTCACAGTGGGTTAAAGAACGAAAAAATAACTTAAAAAATTTTAAAAACTTTCCATCATTAGAAAACTACATAGAAACTAAACGTATTATTGCACAAACCAGACGAAATCTTAAACTTAAAAAAACTAATAAATTTAAAACCTTTTGCGAATCATTAAACAAAGAATCTAACACTACCTACATCTGGAATAAAATTAAAAAATTTTCAAACCACAAAAACAGTACTAAGACACACATTCCTTCAGATAATATTAAGATAGAAATATTGCACAACATGTCTTCCGTACACATCGACCCAGAATTTAACCCCACAAACACACAACATCCTTGTAATCCTATCACAATGACAGAACTGAACTTAGCCTTAAACAACAAAAAACACTGCTCCTGGCATTGATGACATTTCATATCCAATGTTAAAAAACCTTCCTTCCAGGGCCAAAGAGATTCTACTCCAAACCTACAATGATTGCCTTAAAGGCAAAACTCTTCCTGATGACTGGAAAAAATTTAATGTCATTAGCATTTTGAAACCCCACAAAAATCCTACCCTCCCGGACAGCTATAGACCAATAGTCCTTTCCTCTTGCGTTCTGAAAACCCTAGAAATTATTATAAAAAACCGTTTAGATTGGTTATTAGAACACAACTTGGTTTTTAAAGATACCCAGTCAGGTTTTAGAAAAGGTAGAGGAACAGCAAACAACCTTGCGCTCCTTCACACTAACATACTAGAAGCTTTTGAATCGGGTTAAACGGTACTAGCAATCTTTCTAGACATTAAGGCAGCTTACGACAATATTAACGTGTACAAACTTTACGATAAACTAGTCTCACTAAATATACCACCGGGCATAAATAACACCATATTTAATATTCTGCAAAATAGACTTTTATATACTAGAGCCAATGATGGCGGATGGCTAGGACCTATCACTGCAACCAAGGGATTGCCGCAAGGCTCGCCACTGAGCACAATCCTCTTCAACATATACATTACAGAATTGTTTTCCATTCTCCCTAAAGAAGTTATTATCAATGGCTATGCTGATGACTTGGTGTTATATGTAAAAGGAACATCCATCAACCAAATGGTCAATAATCTAAATAATGGACTACAGCAAACGCAGAAATGGTTGGAAGAACATGATCTGACTCTCTCGACTAACAAATGCGAAGCAATATGGTTCTCAAAAGGTAAACAAAGACGAAACCTCCCAGAAATTAAACTCCACAATACAAAAATAAACTATAGGAAAGAAGTAAAATTTCTAGGTATAACCTTCCATAAACACCTTAAATGGGACACACACATAGAAAACGTCACACTTAAAACAAAGAAGAACATCAATATCCTACGGGCAATCTGCAGGGTGTGGTGGGGAGCCGACCCTCGTACTCTCCTAATGGTCTTTAATGCTCTGATAAGGTCTCACCTAGACTATGGATCTTTTCTATTTAAACCCATATCCCAAAAATACAGTAACAAACTTAACACAAGTTTCTATGAAGGTATTAGAACATGTCTAGGATGTATGAAGTCCACCCCTCACTTGGCCTTACTAGCTGAATCAGCACAATATGATCTAGAAACGAGAAGGCTCATGCTAGCTGCTAAATTCATAACTAAACTAATTACAATCAAAAACCACCCCCTAATTATATCCCTCTTTAACCTACGTAGGAAACTCATAAATAAACCAAACTTTTTAGAGATAACCAGGTACCATATTTAATTACAACTCTAGAGCATTTCTTTCCATACTTCAAAAAAATTTATAAAAGTAACAACTTTCCATGCTACGAAATAGATTATGATACACTAATTAAACCAATACACACTTTAAACCTAAATCTAAATAAATATGAGTCAATGGTTAAAGAAAAATTCATGGTTAGTACAGAAAAACTGAAAAAAGAATATACTTTCATCTACTCAGACGCTTCAAAAGTCGAGATGAAAGTAGGATATGGAATAAGCATTCCAGGTAAGAACTACAAATTTTCTTCCAAACTCCCTAATGAACTCTGTATAAGCAAGGCTGAAAACGTAGCAATTTATCAAGCAATAAAAACATCCATTAAAAAACAAATCCGCAAATCAATTATTTTTTCAGATTCACTCAGTACTATTGAAAAAATTAAAAACAATAATTTTAAGGCAACAGCCGATTTCTGGGGTTTGAGAACAAAGAGATTGCTCGCACTTGCTAATCAGAATGGATTTAAAATTATGCTTTCGTGGATTCCAGGACATTCAGGAATCCCAGGTAACACAGAAGCTGACACCCTAGCCAACATAGGTAGGGAATTAAATGTACCCCTCGAAATGCAACTAGACTCACAAGATGTTCTCTCCATTATTAAAAAAGATATTAAAGAAAAATTTATAAACAACTGGAATGCGACAACTAAAAATAAAAAATATCAATACCTCAGAGTTCAATATACATATCCCAAAAACTCATGGTTCAGCAATCTTCCATATAAAAATAGACGTCACATAACAACCATCATAAGAATGCGTACAGGTCACTGCTCAACCAAACAACACCTCTATAAATTAAATATAAAAGACAATCCTTATTGTGAATGTGGTCTTATGGAAGACTTAAATCATATATTCTTTGAATGTCCAATTAACTTTATTCCAAATTTGAATTTATACAGTATATTTACATCAAAGAATTATAGTACCCCATTATCCATATACACAGTACTAAACGCACCCACGGAGGAATCAATCAGCTTAATAATGAAATTTCTTGCAATTAACAAAATATCACTATAAAATAAAATGCTCAACTTTTTTATGTACCCAACCTCCAAGTACCTATTAATCACTTATTTTTCCAGTTTGAAGACAGTTCCCTCTATGTTTGTGGACGTCCAGTTGTATGTGCATACCATACCCAAACATACCTTTACTCTGTATAATTTACTAACAGCAACCTCTTAGTATAGGAAAAATTACTTACCTAACTCAAAATAAATAGAAGACGGAGACAGAGACCGCGATTGGTCCAGAGCCAGTCTTTATCGCGGTCTCCTCAAATTGAGCTGGCGAATCACCACGCAGTGAAGCCAAAAAAAAAAGAGAAGAAGAAGAAGAACATTTCTGTGACATGCGATAATGGATTTAAAAAGAAAAAGATTTTTTTACAGTGGCAATGATGACATTATTTTGTTAAGGTAGATATCGGGGCTTATTTTTTACTTTTATTTTTTTTTTATTTATTAAAACACATGAATGGTTACGTTACGTTACAAACGCATTTGCTTTATGGTTCTTTTTGCTTAGTTACGTATCTCCTTTACGTTACGTATACGGATAAGGATACGTGATAAATTTTTAGAATTGCTTTAAGTCCCTATTATCACTGAATACGGAACTACGAATAGAATGGCAAGAACCTACATAGTTACTGTCTAGATCCGTATGCGACATTGAGTAGCAGCGGTTGTGTTAAAAAGTATTGTCGATAATACAGATTCCTTAAATGTATATCTAGTGCCATCTATCTGTCAATAAGAAGTACTCTGCGATAAAATAGACAGCTACATTTCAACGAAACTTGTTTACAATCAAAAAATGATCATTTATTTATTTATTTTGCTTAAAATGCAAGTCATGTTTCAAAAGATTCTCAAACACTTGAAAATATGAGGGACATCAAATATGGGAATAATTTCTTTGCCATTGATCACAAAACCAAAATTTCTATTCTCTTCTTTTCTTTTTAAGTATTCCTCCTTCGTTTCACTCATTAGCAGTCTAATAGCTCCGACATTATTTTCACTTTGGTCACAAACTGTCGATACTACCTTCAAACCCATACTTTGACATTTTCAGATTAGAACCTGCAGCAAATTTTTTAATGCCATGGATTTATAAGGTCCTTCACTAAATGTAAAAGCTAATGGTTGCTTCCACTGTTTATACAGTCCTTTCAGCATAAAAACGTTTGCATGATCTGCTAGTACAGGTTTTCTTTCTTTATAAATTACAATTTGATTTATTCACTTACCAGGTAAATTTAAAGTTGGAACTGCTGTTCTTATAAGACCTCTTTTGGTACCTAAAACTTTACAGTTACTAGAAAAATGTTCCTCACAAAATACATATTTTTTCTAAATGTCTTCAACTGACAAGTCTTTATAATTTAAAGACTGCATCTTTAAAATCCACTCACTAAACACACTTGGTTCATTTTTTGGAAAACGATGTATTTTGCCTTCACGATTTGTACATGAAGGTAAAGAACGTTTCACAATAATTCGTTGACTTGGTACCTGCTCTTAACTGCTCTTAAGGGATTACTACTAAAAGGTGGTTAATATTTCTTCGAACATTTACAGAAAGGTATTATTTATTCTTGTCCAGGAAGATATATTTTGGATTTTTTATTTTTCAGGTAAAATTTTAAATTATTATTACTGACCATCAATAGTAAATCATTAGTAAATGATTTTTGATTTTCTTAATCATCTTGGAAGAGAAAGTGGGAGTTTTGGGGTAATTTGTTTTTAAAATTCTCTCCTAGAATTTTAGTTTGTACTAAACATTATACTCTGAAAGTAATCTTGTGTTTATAACTAAGTATGTGGCGTCCTTGGGCAAAAAAAGTGCATTTATCGCCGGATGCGAAACAAATTGTGAAAAATGTGTTTGAAACATTGAATAATCGAGGTTATAGTGTAACCGATGCAGCAGAAGAAACATGTAAGTTAACCAAAACCCCAATATCCACAGTAAAAGATATTATCAATAAGCCAATAAGTAAACGAAAAAAACGAAGTGACGTTAATAATACCAAATGTTTTGATGAAATACAAAAAGATATAATCCGACGAACGATATATGTCCTATACCAAGAACAAATGATACCAACCCTAGATTGTATAAAAAAACGGTTACTTAAAGACGACACGGGAATTATTTGTAGCCGTACAAGTTTGTGGAGAATTATTTCTCAAATGGGATTTAAATATTGTACCATTATTAAAAGACAAGTGATAATGGAGTCATATCGTTTACGAATGTGGCGTTGTCATTACTTACAAGCTATTCAAAAATATAGAAGTGAAAACCTTTCAATTATCTACCTCGACGAGACATGGTATGACACCCATGATACTCCAACGAAGAGTTTTGTTGATTCATCGGGAAATTGCAAAACAAAGGCTCCATCAAATAGAGGACAAAGGATTACAATAATACATGCCGGATCAGAAACAGGTTGGTTTCCAAACGCTTTATTGTTATCAGCAAAGAATATTAAAGATTCAAGTTTAGATTATCACGAAGATACGACAGCAGAACTTTTTGAAGATTGGTTTGAGAATTATTTATTGCCGAATATACCGGAAAAAAGTATAATTGTAATGGACAATGCAACTTATCATAGCCGTCAATTAAATAAAGTACCAAATAGCAACAACAATAAATGGGAAATTCAAGAGTATTTGTTAAAAAATGACCTTTATTTTAAAGAATCGTACACAAAACGTGATCTCTCGCAAGTTGTAGCAGCGTTCGGTATTGAAAAAGAATACGTTTGTGATACTATTGCTAAAAATATGGGCCACGCAGTGTTACGGCTTCCCCCATATTATTGCATGTTCAATCCCATAGAACACATGTGGCATCAGCTAAAATCCAAAGTTAGATCGGAAAACGTTTCACCCACATTAAACTCAAGTGTTTTAGAGTTAATCAGAAATGTGACAAGTAATATTCCCATTGATAGCTGGAAAAATTCGATTCAGCATGTTATTAAGGTTGAAGGTACATATCGAAATGTTAATGTAACTGTAGCACCCTTATTTATTAATTTAAATGAAGACGATAGTGATACTGAACTACATTTAGATTAAATAGTTGTAAATAATGTAGAATTAGTTCATTTGTTTAATCGCAATTAATAAATAAAGTTAAAATTTGTTTTTAAAAAATTTCGTGATTTTTTTTTTACAAAATAAATTTAAGTTTTAGTAAATGTTAACTTAGTTTTATTTAAATCAATTTTTTGGGATACCCTGTAGTACAAAATATTTTTAAAATGTGGCCATGATTAAACTACATCTTTTTTATTTGAAACATTTTTTGACAACATCTGCCAATTAGATGAAATAGACCAAAGCGTATACGTATACGTAAGTTTCAACAGTTTTGTTTAATTTCAATTAATAAATAAACTTAAAATTTGTTTGTTTGTTTTTAAAACTAAATTTAGATAAATTTAAAAATAAAAATAAATTTAAGTTTTAGTAAATGTTACTGAGTTTTATTTAAATCTATTTTGAAAACCGGATTACGGATCTGTTAATGTTTACTGTACAGTGAGAAATTTATAACCTTTCATTACTAATCCCCTAAGGTCAGGTACCGAGTCAACGAATTATTGTGAAACGTACTTTACACAACATTTCCTTTTAGATAAGGGGGTTAATAGTTTGAATCCATTTTAGGGACAGAATTATTTGAAAGCACAAAACCAAAGATGATATACACCAACAAAACTAAAAAAACTGAAGACAAAACTCCTGCTCTTTTCCTGATTCTTAGAACTACTGTCTCTTTTCTTAAATTTCTTAAAACTGTTTCTCACCAAATACAGATTGATACAGATCTGTTAAATTAAAAAGTATTGTCTTTAATAGTATTAGTAGAGAGACCTCTTCCGAAAAATAGAACAATTAAAATGAGTAGACGCAACGATCAGCGCCAAATAATAACCAAATATTAACAAGTTTTGGCGGGAGTATATTTGCTTTCATTTCTATTCGTAGTTCCGTATTCGGTGGTAATTATTCAGATTCATTTATCTGTGTGTATCTTGATATTTTCTTTGTTTATATTTGTTTTTCGAGAAGCTGTTATTAGTTAGGTTTCCCACTTATAAAAAAAATGTATCACGATGTTTGAAATGGATTGAGTTAACTGGGAACAAGAACCTTTTACCGCAATTATATATATTGCAAAACTGCTACAAAAATTTGGTAAACACAGTTTTTTTTTTTCATTATTGAAGGAATTTGGTTTATTAATTGTTTGCAAAACTTAAAATAATCACAAACTAACAATTGATGCAAGTTTAATGATATTTATTTGTTTTGATACTGTAACTGTAATTTCTCTGGTGTTTTCTGTACCAACCTGTGAAAATGGATCGATGGTAAGATTGAAATTCAAATGTTTGGCTAATGTTCCTAAAATTTGGGCGTCGATTCCGCATTTGAAACAAGAATCGTTTATTTTAGTTTCCTCATTAATATCGACCATGAGACTCGGTTCTCTTTTAAATATGGATACTTTTAATGGCCATCCGTTCATATTCTTGATGGGATTGACATTTCCTAGGTCAACGTGATCTTTATTTAACATCGTTTCAATGCTGGCTATTTTAATTAGGCCGAATTGTCGGTTTTCTTTTTCTTTTTCGAATGGCATATAGAAATAAATGTTTTGGTTGCAAGCACAAGGGGCGTGCGCGAAGGCGTTCACAATGTTGTGACTTTTCCAGAGTTCCATTAGAATTTCGGTCATCTCTAAAATAAAACGATGAAAGTAGGATTATACAGGGTGTTTCAAAAAAAGGTAACACCGTCTCTAGGATAGGTAAAAAACTGAAAAATAATTGGGGTTTGCTTAGTAAAATTTTTTTCTAACGCCATCCGTTTTCAAGATAAAGGGCGTTGAAGAAAATAAAAAATTACACATTTCTTACGATTTTGCAGAAACTACTGGCACCATTGCAATGAAATTTTATACGAATATGTTTTGGAAGCTGATATATCCCATGAATTTGTTTTTATAACTAACTCTCATAGAGGGCGCTAGTTACACGATTCATACAACGTATTATTCAACATAACTTTTTTTAGGGTAGAATTATTAGTCAAAACTCCAAGTGAACATAAACATCGTTTAATTCTACACCAAAAAGGTACTCTTGGTAAAACTCGATATTATGTACCGTTTTCGGAATATTTTGATTTGAAAATTATGAAGTAATAATCGCTCCTGGTATAAACTAATGATAAATTTATTAATTAAAAAAACTTACAATAAGAAAATTAAAATAAAGACAAAGAACATAACATAAAATTCAATTAGAGTAAATGTTCAAAATGTCCTCCGTTTTCACGAATACACAAGTCTATCCTTTTTTCTAAAGAATCCATTAATCTTCTTAACGGTTGGGGATCATCTATGATGTCATTAAAGTGACGTTTAATTCTGTCTATTAATTCTTGACGAGAATTTACCTCTGTAGCATAGACTTTTTCCTTAATATACGACCAGACTGTGTAGTCCAAAGGATTAAAATCGCATGACCGAGGAGGCCAATGAATCGGAGCTTCTGCACCTCTACCAATCCATCGATTCCGAAAATTGTTACTCAACCAATTACGACACCTTCTATCATAGTGCGGTGGAGCTCCATCATGCATAAAAAATAATGATGTTCGCTCATTTATCGATAAATCTTCTAATATCTCAAATAAGTGATTATTTAGAAAATCAAGGTACATATCACCACTTAAATTTCCAGGTAGAATATGATAACCTATTAATCTGTTACCTAAAGTTGCTGCCCAAACATTAACTTTAAATGAGTGTTGGTAATGTGATACCCTTTTGGCTTGTGGATTCTCATCACACCAGTAGTGTGCGTTATGGGAATTAAACATACCTTGTCGCGTAAAGGTGGCCTCGTCCGTAAAAAGAATACATTTTAAAAAATTTGGATTGAGGGCTGTCCTTTCTCGCAATGTTTCACAAAAATCGACTCTAACCGGTAGATCGTCCGGCAAGAGTTCTTGAACTTGTCTGTAATGGTGAGGATGTAGCTGCTGCTCTTTAAGTATCCGCCAAGTAGTTGAAGAAGATGTATTTGTTTGTCGTGCCATATTCCTTACACTTAATGTTGGATTTTGATCAACTAAATTTAAAATATTTTATTTATTAATTGTTCTTGTTGTTCTTGGTCTACCTGAATTTATTTTCTTTGGTCTTACATTCCCAGTTTCTCGACAACGTCGTTCAACTGCTGTAAATGTTTTTTTACTTGGTAAGTTTCTTCTAGGAAACTTTTCTGCATAACGCGTAAAAGCTGCACTAGAGTTTCCTAAACACTCGCCTAAAGTTAATAACATGTCGGTGTATTCAACATTTGAGTACATTTTGTTTAACAATATCTAATTTTACAAATAACAAGGTTTCAAAACTCTATTTATTGTTGACTTATTGTCATAACAATCAATAAATGTCAATTTTACATGGCAAACTTAGAGAAAAGCGAACTTTATCATTAGTTTATACCAGGAGCGATTATTACTTCATAATTTTCAAATCAAAATATTCCGAAAACGGTACATAATATCGAGTTTTACCAAGAGTACCTTTTTGGTGTAGAATTAAACGATGTTTATGTTCACTTGGAGTTTTGACTAATAATTCTATCCTAAAAAAAGTTATGTTGAATAATACGTTGTATGAATCGTGTAACTAGCGCCCTCTATGAGAGTTAGTTATAAAAACAAATTCATGGGATATATCAGCTTCCAAAACATATTCGTATAAAATTTCATTGCAATGGTGCCAGTAGTTTCGGCAAAATCGTAAGAAATGTGTAATTTTTCATTTTCTTCAACGCCCTTTATCTTGAAAACGGATGGCGTTAGAAAAAAATTTCACTAAGCCAACCCCAATTATTTTTCTGTTTTTTACCTATCCTAGAGACGGTGTTACCTTTTTTTGAAACACCCTGTATACCTAGTTATACGTTACTGTGTTTAAAAATAGTTATAATATGTCTCTAGAAAAAAGTTTGTGAAAGAAATATACTTTTTAAAGGTAATGATTATTATACATATCACGTTAGGGCATAAAATTTGGAATTGGAATTTTACCTCGTAAAATTCCAATTTTTTTTATAAATTTTAGAACTGTAGGCTAAGAGGAGGAGCAAAAATGCTGACGTTAAATGGAATGGGTGACTGGTAATGCAGATCCCTATAAGTGAAAAAATTGGGGCCTTCCTCCAAAAACAACACTATGGTTATAAGACCTATAGTGAGCTATGGCTCGGTAGTATGGTGGTTAAAGACATAGCTGGCTCACTAAAAGACAACCATAATAATTCTACAGGGATCCAAATAGTCTAGCTACAAAAGGAGTTGGACCAATATTCGGAATTAGGAAGTTTAATGATATTAAAATTATATTCAACATCATGATATTAAAATATACAGTGTGGGCCACAGTAAACAGTCCACCTCGATATTTAGCGGTATTTATTAGATTTTAAGCAAATGAGAAAACAGCTCGCTTTTTGTTCCAAGGGGGACACATTTTTACGGTACACACATCTGTCATTTGTCAACCCCCCCCCCTTCCACTTGCCCATCCCCTTTATTTTTAAATAGGGAATGTACCATGTGCAGAATATCATTAGAAAGGTATTTAGGTGGAGTATTCAGACTTTCTTTTACGATTTTTTTAATATTTGCACCATCTTGGCAAAAAAATGTTAATTCATTTAAAGTACAACACCTCTTAAAAATGGAACGTAACGCCTATGGTTTGTCATTTTTCTGTCATATCAGGAGTAAATGGATTTCAAGGAGAGGCCCTATTGAATGGCCTGCAAAATCTCCAGATTTAACACCCGTGGATTTCTTTCTGTGGGGTTATTTAAAGACCAAAATTTCTAAAACCGAACCCGCTTTATTGGAAGAACTAAGAAGACGAATAATACATGAATGCAGCCTAATAACCCCTCAAATGCTCCAAAACGTTCGACGTAATTTCGAGCAGCGGCTCCACAATTGTATGGACACCATTTTGAACATCTAATTAAATAATTTAATATTAATTTAAGTAAATTGTTTAATGTATTATAACTTCTTACATTCTTACATTACAATAATTATTTTATTGCTTTTACAATATTTGTTTGTTTTTATTTACTTCTGATATGACAGAAAAAATCTACATAGTAAATAGAAAAACGTTAAAAAACTATTAATATTAGAGACAATCCATTTAAATTTAAAGAGCAATGCCCCTAAATGTCGGCAACACGTTATACAATTTCTCAAAAATAAGTCTCATTTTCTCATAGTAAGTTATGGAAATAAACGTCATGTCATTTAAACTGTCAAGTTTTGTATGCGAATGAACATTTTCTCAACTTCACCTACAAAAATGTCTTCTAGTAGTGAAAATGATGACACTATGAGCACTCCGCTGGAGATATTAGAAAAAGCTGAAGCTGCCACACAAAATTTGTTACTGCGAAAATCCAAAGAAAGATACGAAATTACCTATCAAAAGCTTATGGATTTGAGACACAAGCACAACGTAAAATCATTTTCGGATAATGTTTCTTGCGTACTTTAAAGAATTATCAAAAACTATGAAACCATCTTCACTATGGGCCATTTATTCGATGCTGAGAAGTACACTAAACATTAATAATACCATTAACATATCAAATTATCCAAAAACTAATCACCTTACTGAAACGGCGATCGGATGGATTTAAAGGTGAAAAATCGAAAATCCTGTCCTGATTGCAACAACATAAAACATAACATAACAACACAAAAAGAGTCACTTCTACTCCTAGTGATATAATCTACTATTTTAAGGTAATTAACCTGTACAAAAACGAATAAAGCCCTGCTCTAAGAACAAAAAACAAATATTACCTGCCAATTCGCAATGTTGATTTTTTGTAATAATAATTACATAGCGCAATCTTGGACGAAGTGGTTTCGTTTTTAGAAATTTTTTAAAATAACCCGCGTCATTTATCAAAATCAACACGTAGCTCCATTCTATTACTTCAAATATTTCATATTCACTTGGTAACATTTTCAAATTAATGTCTACAACGGTAACCGGATCGTAAATTATATCTTTTAGGAAAAAGTTGGTAAATCGGTCAATTCTGTTGGGATCATAACGGCGTTCTTCGCCTATTTCCGCAACCAGAACGTTGATAGATTTTCTGAAAACATTCCGATAAAATGTTATAATTTGAGGATCTCTTAGATCACATAAATCCTGTTGAGGTATTAATTTGGAATCTATTTTATGTAAAAATGTTAACCATAGTAAAAATAATTCTATACATTTAGCAATCATATTTAGAATGTAACTAAACCGTAAAGTTTGACGGTGGACGATAATTATTGGTTATACAAGTTATTTACAGGAACGTACTTATAAGTATGGAGAACGGTAAGGGTTTTATACCGATCGAAGACAATTATTAGGGACTTAAAGCAATTTTAAAAATTTATCGCGTATCCTTATCCGTATACGTAACGTAAAGGAGATCGTAACTAAGCAAAAAGAAACATAAAGCAAATGCGTTTGTAACGTAACGTAACCATTCATGTGTTTTAATTTTTAACATAAAAAATAAGCCCCGATATCTACCTTAAAAAAATAATGTCGTCATTGCCACTGTAAAATAATCTTATTCTTTTTAAATCCATTATCGCATGTCACAGAAATGTTTGTTACTTAGACAAGGAAAGAGAGTGGACGCGTAACCCGAGTCGTGAAACTGTTACCACTTGCCACATAGTCGATGTGGTCAGTGGCGTAACATAATGTTTACAATACATTTTTCCCACATAATAGGTAATAATTGTATTTTTCTTAGATACAAATAATAGGTTGGTAGCAAAGGAAGAAAGTGAATAAAATTCAGCAAAGGTACATATAGGTAGGTACATTTAATAGGTATGATAAAACAAAAAAAATCATATTTATATTATAAAATATTAACTATATTATATTAATCAAGGAGTATATAAATAACAAATAAAATTTACTAGTAATTATAAAAAATCTTTATTTGTTATGAAAATATTAACATAATTAATCTATAACTACCTTAATATTAAATAAATACTTAAAATTAAAACTGTTTATTTGCTGATATTAATAGTGATGTTTGACTATAGAACATTTTTGTTCACCATTTAAACCATTAGACAAAAAATAGTCAAGTGGAAGCTTCCATGTGTCATTAATTGCAACTATCATTAAAACAACAGCTTCTTTGGCTAATTCATTTGAATCATCATCCAAATCAACCCCAAAATTGACTAAGAGTATTGAAGAGTACTTAGAATATTGAATGATTCAGTTGTGAAACCAAGAGTGCTTCTATGGGGCAAACACGTTTCAAATACTGTCCTGATATACTTGTAAGCTTTATAGGAGAGAAAAAATTTAAAGTCAATGCAAATTTTCGTAATTCAGGTGGGTATTTTTTATTTTTAGACATTGCATTCTTTGTAATAATTGCTTTTTGCACTACTCACATTTTCTAATAAAATGGTATTTTCATTATCAATCAAGTTCTTATTTTTCAAACTGGTTATTAATTGTTTAAGGGAAACAACTTTTCTTTTTAGCCTGTTTATAGATTGTTTTAATACCCTAATTTTTCTAGTCTTCTCTTAACTTCTAATAATAATAACTCTAGAAGTAACTTCCATTTCAGTATTTTTAACCAGGACAGTCAGCTGTTGGGTTTAATGACTGTGTTGAGGAAGTAGAAGGATCAGGTTCTGTACTCTGAATATATTGGAATGGTGCTCTCTATTTGGCCTAGAAAAAACAATATTTTTATATAAATATTTTTAATTCACAAAAAAATTTAAATTATATTTTACTTAGAACTGCCAAGGTGTTTTATTGTTATTAGTTATGTAGTACATACCTTCCTGGGTTGCAGGTATGTGGACAACTGATGAAAAATTATTGGAACAGCTTCATGGAGCAAATGTAGTCTTGAATTTACATCAGTTTTATATAACCAACATTCCTCAAAGTGTTTTGACCAAAGCCTATCATTTTTAGTTGGTTCTTAAATCCTTAATTTTGGTGTTACCTATCCATAATTTGCGTTTTTCTACATCTGTAGGAAACATCTGTAACAAAAAATAAAAAGTTCATAAAATACCTACATGTTTTTCTAGTGAAAATTCTCCTATTTTACAGTGAATAATTCTTTTGTCGTTTTGAGTTAGTCCTTTTTTGCATTAATCTCCTATTGAAATGAATAGCTAGATTTATTTGGAGAAACTTAAAAATTGCTTACCTACGCCATTGGTAAAATGGCTGTTTTGAAGCAAGAAAATATATTATTTATGCAGATTTTGAATGAATATTATTAAACCGCGTTATCCAAACACTATAATTAGATGAATTAAAGACTGAATAATTACATATTTAAATATAATTACTCAGAGATAACTCTTTTACCTTTTAAAATAGAAAAATCTACAAAGGTCATTGTATATACAATCGTTTGTTTACCTGTAAAATGAAATTCCTATCTCCTTTTCTCGCTGCGACTTCGGCATCCGAAAGCACAACAATTCACCATTATTCAGTTCAAAAATAATTCACAATCTCAATAATTTTCACTTAACAATTCACAAATAAAGCACACGCTGTATTCGCTTTGTTTGCCACAGAAATAATGGCGGCTGCTAAAAATGTGTCACAGAACGCAAGCTCAAAATAAAGCGAAGTGCGGTATCCATATGCTTTTCTAATTTAAGGTTTGTTATGATTGATGAACAGAAAATAAGGTTATGATTTTTGAGCATACAACATCACTTTTATCGCTAAATTATTGAAAAACGCGATCACGGAACACA
The DNA here is from genome assembly GCA_035357415.1 of Ophraella communa. Taxonomy (NCBI): domain Eukaryota; kingdom Metazoa; phylum Arthropoda; class Insecta; order Coleoptera; family Chrysomelidae; genus Ophraella; species Ophraella communa. Next base: position 9,055,363 of record CM068982.1, on the reverse strand, counting down.
ATAATGTGATACGTTACGTTAGATACGTGTGACGGATTGATACGTTTCACGTAACGTAACGAAACCCACGTATCGCTTCTGCACATGCGCATTGCGATACGTATACGGATACGTAGTGATTTTTAGAACTGCTTTAAGTCCCTATTGTCTGCGATCGGTTACCCTTAACGTTCGACATGCTTGTGCAATGTTCAAGGAGCTCGCCTTGGCGAGGTATGCTGGTTGGTCTCCTAGCACATGTTTTGAGCGGCTTCAAATTTAAGCTGGCCAAGTTCAGTTGGCAGAGGGTGAGAAAAAGCAGCTTCGAAGGACCAGCAAGCAAAAGCGCTAGCAGCTATAAAAAATTTTAATTGTAGGAATAAATAAAAATCAAGAATTGAGATACCAATCTTTATACTGAAAAGTATCAAATATACATACAAATATACGATTATTACATAAATCGCGAGATATCCGAGAATACTCGTTACACTTAACATTAGTTAGATATTATAAGGTGTCTTTGCTCCAAATCTTAATGTTTAGAGATACCGGAGATTGTAGGAAACCGGCACCAGTTTGGCAACAGCGCGACAATGACGGTTAAAATGGAAAATTATTTCCTAACTAGTTGTACATAGAGGTAACATGTTTCAAAGTACTTACAGTATAACTGGACACAAATCACTGACTCTAACTTAGTAATTTAAAAATTAATTAACTGAAATGAAACCCAACAATATACGTTAAAAGTTTACATTTTCTGATTTATAAGGAGCTGAGATGTTCTCGCCACCGCAGTCAAAAGCAGAGAGGGCGATTTTGAATATATCGTCCCTGGAGGCAGTGTTGCCAGATGCCGGAATACAAAAAGCGGGAGCTGCGCTTTGAAAACGCGGATTTTTTAATGAAAAAGCGGATTTGTGGAATAATAAGTATAATCATAATAAATATAATATATATATATATATATTATTATGATTTTATTATTTTATTGTTGTTGTGTTCTTATGTTTTCTTTTTTTTTTGTTTTATTATTTTAATTTTTTCTGATGATTGAATGTTATTTTAGTAAATTCACGTTAATTGTGACATGATATTATTAGTGGTTTGTTTTTATTTGATTTGAAGTAATTGTTGAAGTTTTTTTACTACAATAATAATGTTTTTTTTTTTTAGCCCCTTAAATAATATGTATAATGATGACTAGCTCAAATAAAATTAAATGTTTCTACGCTCGTTTGTTTAACTTGAAAATAAATACTATCGTTAATCGAAAAATTATATCTCAGGTCGTACAGGTTTCACCACAGATTTACGCTCAAACAAATTATAAATTTTCTATCAAAATGAAATTCAAAAATCTTTACAATAAAGTAGTATAAATGTTCTCTAGCGACTAATAATTATTATCGCTTTAAAACAGTTTATACGCACACTTAATACAAATTAAATAACGGTACCTTTTTGAACTTTGTCTCTCGAGTGTTCGCCATTCACATGTAGGTGTCGCTGGAACTGGTGGTCTATCTTCTCTACTGGTGAGCACGTGGGATGTAGAACTTCCAATGGTTTAATTAAAGACAGAAATTCTTACGATGTAGAATTTATTATTGTTTACTTGTGGATTTTTCTTTATACAATTTACTGGTTGATAAGACTCCCTTTTTACAAGTGGTGTGTTACAAAGTTTTATACTAGGATTATTTCTGATATAAGGTAAGTCAAGCTTCTTATATTAATTTGATACTAACTTTTGTATCATTAAAATTACATTTGGAACTATTATATTATAAAATGATTCTGCTTGATTCAACAAACTTATTTTCTATTCAAAGTCGAATACTGTTAACTTATAAAGTTAATAAAATTTATGATTAATCAAAGTCTTTTTTTAAAAATGTAAATTACGAGTTGAATATTTTTATAACTGTTGTTGAATGTTTTGAAAATGAGTCTTGAATCTTTCTAAAACTTGAGTGTTGAGTTGTGAAAGTTGTTTTTTAAAATTAAATATTAAATGTTTGTTGAAAGTTTAAAACGAGACTTGAATATTTGTATAAAGGGTCTTGACTCTCTTAAAATTTGGCTTCAATCCCTTTTTATTCTTTCTGACTGGTTCTTTTACGTAAAGACTGAGATCCCTCTCTCATTATTCTCTGACCAATAAAAATGCTTCATGTAAAAACTCCACGAGAACCAATCAGAAGGAACTATTTCTTAATTTGCTTATTTCTAACTAACTACTTATATTTTACAAACAATTTTTTTACATAATATATACAATAATCATTTTTAATGTTCAATAATTTTTATATAATTTATTATGGTCGGAAAAGCTCTCAAATTATATTTACTGAGGCTTGAAGTCATAAATTCGACCGATATACTTCCGAGTAACTCATACGTCACAACGTGCACCTGCTATTCTAAGCTCTTGGAGTTCGAGGAAACTAAAATATTTCAAACACGCGATGGTGTGTACAAGCACTCGTAGTTCTGATAATTTGACGTCACACAGGCACAGGTGCACTTCTAAAGTTTTGGAATTCATGGAAACTTTTTTAACTTTTTAAACACGCGATGTTAGCAGTCGTAGTTCTGATAATTTTACGTCACACATATGCACAAGTGTTATTCGTAGAAGAACTTTTTATACACTTTTGTAGATCTTTGAAAATCCTTTTATATATTTAACAGAAAAATATTTTACAAAAATTTATAATTTGTTCGTTTGTTTTATTTTACATTTAGAATTATATTTTCATTATTATTTATTTTTTTAATGGTGATTTTGATTATTTTTATGTAATGTGATTACTTTTTTATTATTTATTTTTGCTTTTAATTGACTTAACGATTTTGTTTTTGATTTAATCATCATAATACATATTCTTATGGAAATTAGTCTTTTCTTTAATGAATAAATTTTTTATGATAATAAAACTTCGTCTCAACTTCCCCCCAAACTTGTAATAAATTTATCGACGGATAAATTTTTATAAGTTTCCATTTTCTACTTTAACTTCAAACTATATCCTATTTTATTTTATTTACATATTTATTTACACTTAACTACTAAATATATTACTTGAGTGAACTGACATGAAACACACCACGTGAAATTTTTGTGTTAGGAAACATTAGAATTTATTTTCTACTTTTTAAAACATAAACGCATCGTTTCTTTTTCTTACCCACTACCATAGGATTAATATAGGGTGTAGTTCTACAACTTATAATTCCATTTGCCAACAGTTTTTTTTTTAAATGTTTATCTACCGCTTCTTGATATTTATGGGGAATTGGATAACTTTTTGACTGAAAACTCTCTATATTTTTAACTTTAATACTTTGGGAATAATTTTTTAGCTACTTAAGATTCATCATTAATTAAACTTTTATATCTTTCTACCAATTTTATAACTTCATTTTTTTCCATCCTTTGTTGCAATTTATCATCACCTCTAAATTCTTTTCATTAACCCTATCATCGGCATCAATTGCCCTTTCATCATAATCATAATTTAATTTATTTTTGGTATCTAAGACCCTTTCTAAATAATTATCATTTCCATTTTTATTTGAATTTAATTCGGCATCTATGGCCACATTATTAAATATATTTCGGCACCCTTGTACCATTAAATTGCAACTAGATTCACAAATTTCACTTATTTTTTCTTGGCAGAAATTTTTATTACTATTTTCTAATGACTCGTCGAATATACTAATTATATTATAATTACTAGTTAATTTTAAATCATTTATTACCTCAAATTTTATTTCATTATCCCCAAATATTACTGCATTTTTGATATAATTTATTATAATTTTATTCTTTGATAATTCATCGTTACCCAATAATATATCATATTTTAATTTATTGACTATCAATAACTGAACATTTAATTTTACATTATTTATATTCAAAGAAGCAAAAACTGTTTTATTAGAATATCCTAAACTTTTATCATTTATCCCTGTAAAATTTACTTTTGGAATATTGATTATATTGTTTTTTAACATTGAGATTTTATTTACTGTATTTTCTGATATTAAAGAAACTGTAGACCCTGTATCTATTATAATGTTTAATAAATTGTTATCAATATTTGCTTTTATTAATACTAATTCTATTTCTTTATTTTCTAGATGCAGATTATCCTTGTCCATTAAAAATTCACGTGGGTGTACAAAGTCACATCTAGCGCTATTTACATTGTGCACCCCTATTGAAAATTTGTGGTTTGGGCATCATCTACTGGAGATCTGGCCCTAGGAGTTCTACTACCTGAACGTGCAATGTCTCTCGGTGTATTATTTGTCTCATTTATCCCCTCATTACTGTTACTCGTATTAATTGCGTTTACTTGTCTATTATTATTGTTTGTATTTGCTCGATTATTGTTATTTTGTTCAAATCTATTAAAATTTCTATTATTATAATTATTGTTAAAATTTCTAGTGTTCTGATTATTATTGTAATTTCTATTATTATTGAAATTGTTCCTATTTTCATTATTTTGATTTCTGTTTTGATTATAGTAGTTATTGTTAAAATTATTATTATTATTTTGTCTGTTAAAATTGTTATTGTTACTTTGCCTATTAAAACTTCTATCATTGTTATTAAAATTTCTTACATTATCTCTATTCTGATTGTTGATACTATTACTTAAATTTCTTTCAATTCTCTGCAAATATGTTATTAAATGATCAAATTTATTAATATTTTGTACTGCAATTATCTCAGATATTTCAGGTTTGAAATGTCTTGATAAAAACATTACAATTTCTGCCTCTGGTATAGGAGGAGTTAAATATTGACAAGTAGCATAGAGTTGTAAAACATAGTTGGATAGATTATCCTTTGTATAATCAAATTTGCCAAAATACAATCTTTCCCTGACTTTACTCTGTTGTAATTCTGACCAGAAAGTATCTAGAAATACTTTTTCAAAGGTTTCAAATGAATCTACAAACATTTCTTTGCAATTCCACCATAATAGTGCATTGCCTGTTAAACTTGATCTGATAAATTCTTTAAAATCTTGCAAATTTTTAATTTTATAGTATTTATTTTTAATTGAATGTAAATAATTTATAGGATGTATCTTCCTATAATCCCCACAAAATTTCGAACTTTCTTCAAACTTCCCCCCTATATTTAAAATTTGAAAACCCAAGTCAGGTGTTACGCGATTGTCTGATAATTCAGAAATATTTTGATTCACTTGTTTTATTTTATTTTCGAGTTCCTCCTTTAATTTCTTGATTTCTTCACTGTTTCCCACGTTTATATTTGTATTTAATTTTTCTTCTATTTCTTTTCTTAATTGTCTCTCTGTTTTTCTGTTTTCCTGTTCGGCTATGTCCAAATTTATTTGTATTCCTCTTTTCACGTTATCTTCCATTTCTGATATTCTTGAGTTTAATTTCAGATTGTTTTCGCTTGTTCTTTTGTCTATATTTTGTACTTGTTTATGTAAAAATTCTTGTTTTTCCTCAATTACTTTAATCTTTTTCTCTTGATTTTCTACTTTCTTGTCCAATTTTTCCGTTATTTCATTCAATTTTCTCGTTATTTCCTCAGAATTTTGTCTATTTTGTTTTTTCATTTCTTCAGAGTTAGCTTCTAATTTTCTTGTCATCTCTTCATAGTTGGCTTCTAGTTTTTTCGCTATTTGTTCTGAATTGGCTAGGATGATGCTCATCAAATCTGCCAATGTGACATTTCCTCCAGTTTGTGAAGAAGTACCATCTTTTTGTTGATGTTCATCTTCTTGTTCCCCCCTTTCCTCTGGCTCTTCTGTGTTAGCAAACATGTCTATTAATTCTTGACTTTTTGTCAATCTGTTTATCAAATTTTGTTTGGTTCCTTTGTCGTCCAAATCTCTGTTTCTCAATTCTTGTCTGAGTTCTTCTACCTTCCATGCATCAAAATTATTTTCTTCTTTACCAGACATTATGTTTCGACTTTTTATATTTATAATAAAATGTTAGAAATATTTATTTTAATTGTTAATTACAGTTACAATAATCTATTAGTATTTTTATTTTTAAATAAATTTTAATGTAATGTTTATTGATTTATTTTTTTGTTATTTAAACTATTAAAATCTGTGATTTTAATCGAGCCCGATACGTTGGTCGCCAAGTTATTATGATTTTATTATTTTATTGTTGTTGGGTTCTTATGTTTTCCTTTTTTTTTTGTTTTATTATTTTAATTTTTTCTGATGATCGAATGTTATTTTAGTAAATTCACGTTAATTGTGACATGATATTATTAGTGGTTTGTTTTTATTTGATTTGAAGTAATTGTTGAAGTTTTTTTACTACAATAATAATGTTTTTTTTTTTTTTAGCCCCTTAAATAATATGTATAATGATGACTAGCTCAAATAAAATTAAATGTTTCTACGCTCGTTTGTTTAACTTGAAAATAAATACTATCGTTAATCGAAAAATTATATCTCAGGTCGTACAGGTTTCACCACAGATTTACGCTCAAACAAATTATAAATTTTCTATCAAAATGAAATTCAAAAATCTTTACAATAAAGTAGTATAAATGTTCTCTAGCGACTAATAATTATTATCGCTTTAAAACAGTTTATACGCACACTTAATACAAATTAAATAACGGTACCTTTTTGAACTTTGTCTCTCGAGTGTTCGCCATTCACATGTAGGTGTCGCTGGAACTGGTGGTCTATCTTCTCTACTGGTGAGCACGTGGGATGTAGAACTTCCAATGGTTTAATTAAAGACAGAAATTCTTACGATGTAGAATTTATTATTGTTTACTTGTGGATTTTTCTTTATACAATTTACTGGTTGATAAGACTCCCTTTTTACAAGTGGTGTGTTACAAAGTTTTATACTAGGATTATTTCTGATATAAGGTAAGTCAAGCTTCTTATATTAATTTGATACTAACTTTTGTATCATTAAAATTACATTTGGAACTATTATATTATAAAATGATTCTGCTTGATTCAACAAACTTATTTTCTATTCAAAGTCGAATACTGTTAACTTATAAAGTTAATAAAATTTATGATTAATCAAAGTCTTTTTTAAAAATGTAAATTACGAGTTGAATATTTTTATAACTGTTGTTGAATGTTTTGAAAATGAGTCTTGAATCTTTTTATAAATTAAACTTGAGTGTTGAGTTGTGAAAGTTGTTTTTTAAAATTAAATATTAAATGTTTGTTGAAAGTTTAAAACGAGACTTGAATATTTGTATAAAGGGTCTTGACTCTCTTAAAATTTGGCTTGAATCTCCTTTTATTCTTTCTGACTGGTTCTTTTACGTAAAGACTGAGATCCCTCTCTCATTATTCTCTGACCAATAAAAATGCTTCATGTAAAAACTCCACGAGAACCAATCAGAAGGAACTATTTCTTAATTTGCTTATTTCTAACTAACTACTTATATTTTACAAACAATTTTTTTACATAATATATACAATAATCATTTTTAATGTTCAATAATTTTTATATAATTTATTATGGTCGGAAAAGCTCTCAAATTATATTTACTGAGGCTTGAAGTCATAAATTCGACCGATATACTTCCGAGTAACTCATACGTCACAACGTGCACCTGCTATTCTAAGCTCTTGGAGTTCGAGGAAACTAAAATATTTCAAACACGCGATGGTGTGTACAAGCACTCGTAGTTCTGATAATTTGACGTCACACAGGCACAGGTGCACTTCTAAAGTTTTGGAATTCATGGAAACTTTTTTAACTTTTTAAACACGCGATGTTAGCAGTCGTAGTTCTGATAATTTTACGTCACACATATGCACAAGTGTTATTCGTAGAAGAACTTTTTATACACTTTTGTAGATCTTTGAAAATCCTTTTATATATTTAACAGAAAAATATTTTACAAAAATTTATAATTTGTTCGTTTGTTTTATTTTACATTTAGAATTATATTTTCATTATTATTTATTTTTTTAATGGTGATTTTGATTATTTTTATGTAATGTGATTACTTTTTTATTATTTATTTTTGCTTTTAATTGACTTAACGATTTTGTTTTTGATTTAATCATCATAATACATATTCTTATGGAAATTAGTCTTTTCTTTAATGAATAAATTTTTTATGATAATAAAACTTCGTCTCAATATATATATACAGTAGAGCCTCTAGCCAACCTGGAAAAACCACTGCCTTTTTTTTGGGGAATTATTCAACTTTGAATGTAAAGTTTTTGCCACATTCAGTATACTGTAAAAGTTTTTCGCGTCACGAAGGTCTCATTTATTAGATATTGGAGAAAATCGATTTTTGTAGGATATTTTCGTATGTTATGTTTTCAGTAATGAATTATGACAATTGACAATTTTCATTCATGCCATCCTTAGACTAGGAAAGAGAGAGGACAGCGCATGGCAATGAAAACCTTATGCGTGTGAGTGAAGCCAATTTTCAAACGTTTGGTGGTAAACAAATTTGGAACGTCGAGTTGTATTTTTTTAGTTTTCTTATTAATTTTCACCTTTTTTAATTACCTGAATAGACATTTTAAAATGGTTAATTGTGCAGTGCAACAGCCAGAGTGCTAAAAAAGAGGAAGGAATTTCATTTCATAGGTAAATAGTTATTTGTATGCTAAGGCCGCGAAATACCTCTTTAACGTACCGAAAGAACAGTTATCGCCGAGGCCGCTTGCGGCCGAGGCAAGATAATCTTGATAATCTTAAAAAGTTTCGCGGCCATGGCATACACACTATTTTTCGTGCAATCGTTAAAATTATTAAAATAGATAGTTGTAAATAAATATATTATTGCTCTAAAATCAACAGCATTTCAATTCATTTAACAATATCACCGTGTGCTATGGAAATGATATGTTTCAATATATATTTTGACAGTTCTTGTCAAAATGCAAAATGTCTGATACTGATAGCGATATGGTATCTGGTTTGAATGTAGGCAATAACCATTATTCAGAAACACTAGATGTAGTTGCTTCAACTTCTGGAGTAAATATAAGTAATAATACAAACTGTACAATTAATGTAAATATTCATCCTAAATAATATAACTTATGTATTTGTTGGTATTCAATAAAAAATAATCCTTGTCTTTGTAGTATTTTAGAAATGTCAAATTTGGAAGTGACGTTTGGTTTCGCGGCCGTTGCTATGGGTAACGGCCGCGAAATTAAATTTCGCGGACTGTGCTGAGAACGCGAAATACTGACTTCGCGTGCGATTGCACGAAAAAGTATTTTAAAACTATTTCCTTGAAATTTATTTTTATTAATATTACAGCTTTCAGGTAATAGATGTTTAACTAAATCACATATGTTATGTATGATAACTTAAATTAATAGTACCTACATACATTTTGAAAACTGTTTTCATTCAGTTTTAAAGATTATTTTTAATTAATTGTTATTATTTTCTCATAGATGTAATAGTTTTACAGTGGCGTGGAACAAAAACATGTATTTAAAATAGATAAAATAGATTAAAATTGTAATATTTATTAAATAAATATGTTTTAAAATGATTGTTGTTTTTTTTTGGAGCAGTACATATTTAAAGACTTTTTTAAATTAGATTTGTAATACGAAATAATGAAAATGATTATTTAATAATCGTATAAGAAAAATCGTATGATACGCCTATGTCAATATTGTCCGCCATTAGTTTGGTGGTAAGTGGGTTACATAAATTGATTCCAATGCGCAGTCCTCTCTCTTTCCTTGTCTAAGATTAACCTCCAAACATCTACCGCTATAGTGTCAAAACGTTGTTGATATATTAGACATTTGACAGACAAAGAAATAGAAAATGACATATGATAATGGTTTTTATTAGTTATCCTTTAGTGAAAACATAACATCCGAAAATCCCTACGAAAAACATTTTATCCAATATTTAATAAATGAGGCCTTCGTGACAAGAAAAGCTTTTACAGTATACTGAATGTGGTGAAAACTATACTTTCAAAGTTGAATAATTCTCCAAAAAAAGGCAGTGGTTTTTCATCTATTTTTTCAGGTTGGCTATCATGAAGGGACTCCCCCATTACATTATTTATTGATTCCCAAATAATCTATAACTTTAACAATGACATCTGTTTAAAATGAATCAAATAAAAGTTTTATTGATACTTACTGCCAATTTACAATGAACGTAAACAGAAAGCATAAACCGTATTAATCACGGAAATGCCATGTTTTATATTATATTGTTTGTCTAGGATTAATTAGAAATATTTCGTTTCTAAAGTAATACATGTATAGGTAATACCAAATCTAGTAAACACCTAAATTATAAAATACAAGTCAAGATTGATAAAGTGGCAAACTTAAATAAATAAATATTGTAGAAATTATACCACATTCGCCGGGGCTCATTTTTATATATAATCTTGCAAATATTGCGGTTTACTTTTGATCCTAGTGGATTTACTTTGTAACATGTCTATCGTCATGTCACCCTGCACTATTACCGACCGTAAACGATACCGCTATTATTACCGTTAAAACCGACCCCGATTCACTGTTAATGCTACTGTACACAAGACACCCCTTATAGACGCTAACTATTTATCTGTTTGAACGAGGCCAATCAAAGAACGCGTCCCTCGCTTGCAATTGAATAACGAACGCATTTCTTCTGACAAATGACACAAAACACAATTTCCGTCTTGGGCTAGACTATTTATTGAATCGCCCAGCAATCTTATATCCTTTTCAACTGATACGCTCGTCTGAGAAGTTGGAACAAACCCTCAAGTACTCATCTTGTGAAATTTCCTTTTTGGTTGTTGAAAGATACAACCCTCTAAGTTGGAGTCAAATTACCGCTAAGTTGGAGTGAAGTTATTGCTAAGATACCGCTAAGTTGGAGTCAAATTATCTCTAAGTTGGAGCCAAGTTATCTCTAAGTTGGAGCCAAGTTATTGCCAAGTTATCGCTAAGTTGGAGTCGAGTTACCGCTAAGTTGGAGTCAAGTTACCGCCAAGATACCCCTAAATTTAGAGCCCAGTTACCGCTTATGTGTAGACAGTCCTTCCAGTGGCGTAAATAGGAATGACATGTGGGGGGTGATAGGGGGTTTGGGATTTTTTGAAAATATATTTGCTAAATAGTGGTTTTTGATGCTTTTTGAACGTCAGCAAAATTTTTGTGTTTTAATTATGCCAGGCCAGACATATTTTGGTTATTCCTGTATTTTAGATAAAATAGTTGATTTTGTGTAAACGTTTAGTAAAATTGAAATTTTGGCCAACGAAACCACTGACTATATCCCTTTTTTTGTTTTTTAATATGAAATTCGCTTTTGTTACGCAGGACTCCTTCTGCGTACGTGCTTTTTTTTTAGAATTTGGGGGGTGATATATCACCCTGATCACCCCCCTATTTACGCCACTGAGTCCTTCAAACCACTTCTGAGCTGTTAAGAATACTATTACATCCCGAGCAGCCAGAACCATTACAGAAACTTTCATCTCTCCACGAAGAAGCTGAAGCCGCCCTCCTAGACAGCACAGAAAGTTAAAGTTAAGTCCTCTTTTTACAACTCCAGTTCATTATCAGCAAGTACTTACAGTTTCAATAAATAATCTATTAAAAAAACAGTTTCATTTATATACCTTAGACTATAAGTCTTAAGGGTGTAGCGTGGTCGGTCTTTATTTCAAGTAGCTTCTTTATTTGTTGTTTAATTAAAGTAATTACAAGGTGTTTCTATCTTTCTCACCTTAGTTTCTGTGTAGTTTGTTTGCTTAATCGATAGCGTTCAAAAGATAGTGGCGCCCTTATTACTTATACATCCCAATCCTTCCTATAGTGAGCATTAACTTGGAGTCGAACCACCCCCTGGAGAGGGTCTCTTAGCCGGGATTTCTTTTGGAGAGTTTTTTAGTTACAAATTGGCTCCCTGCCTTTTTGGGACTATTATAGTTACAACGTATAGATTGCATTGGGATGTCTAGAGATAAAAGTATTTCAATTGAATTTAATATCTTGAGAGTCGTCGTCGTCTGATTCACTTAAAACTCTCGTTGGTACTGCAGCATTATCTTCGTTTTCCTTGTCTTTGTCTTGATCCAATAGTCTTATATCACCTCTGGTGCTAAATGTATGGTTGCTACCGTACTTTCTCTACCACTGTCATATCTAATAAGAGCATAATCAGGATTTGTTTGCAATAGCTCTACTCCTTCCACTAATGAATCGAATTTACTTCTCCTTACATACTTCTTCAACGAAACTTTACCTGAATCTTTTAACCATGAAGGAATAGATGTTCCACTTGTTGATTGAAGTCTTATGTGTGAGGTATAGTTTGTTGCTGTACATAATAAACTTCTTATGGAGTGTAAAGCATCAGGAAGAATTACTTCCCATTGAGTTATTGGTGATTTCCTAAACACAGATGGAACAGGAAGTGCAATATTTTACCCCTGACACATAATATTAGACAACCCGCTTTACAAAAGTTCGGTTGGCGATCACTGGTGCTCGTTTTAAAATTTTGGAAAAATTTTCAATTAATTAGACAACAAAAAAATATCCAAGGGTTTTAAGGACAATTTTTCTAAAGAAAAACCATTTTTAGAAGGAACATTTTATCCATTTATTAAAAAAATCTGATGTCCTACGAGGGCTATTCAGAAACGTTTCCGTCTGACGCCACCAGGGGCGCGGCGATCGCGTTTGTTTTGGTGTGCGAGTGCTCGGAGCTTCAATTGGCTTGGCATCCAATCGTCAGAACGAGAACTCTTGCTACTGTGTTGCTACCAATTTGTTCCCTTTCGAAGGACACTTTTTAATACATTGAGTTGGTTCTTTTTCCTGACTTATATCCTCCATAGTTTTAAGATCTTTAATATTGCCGATTTTCAGAGTTCGGCTCTGTTAAACCTACCAAGAGTAAAAGGACATAAATTACTTCCACTTTAGGTGGCTTTACAAATCATGTTTGCACAATAATTTCACTTCAAATGATTTACTTAATTCTCTAAGATTAAAACAAACGAGTTTGACAATTTAGCTATTGTATCAAACATAGACAAACTTTTGTTCTAATTGATTGATTAATAAGGACAGTTCCTTTTTTGCTTCAAACTTTGTAATAATTACAGTTTATCGATTTATATTAAATATATTTTTACACTTACCACTTTCTTTATGTAAATAATTAACAAAAATGGTGAAACTTTTCATCGTTTAGCTTAAAACTTTTTGTTTGATGTGTTTGAAGTAAAAAAATAAGATTAATCAAAGGGAGTTAAAATTGACGTTGGAGCTCTTTTAATCATTACTGGTATTACTTGCACTGGTACAAATGTTTGGGCGGGTATTTATTGAAATCACACAAGTTTTTATAACCCAATAATCCCACTAGATTAATTGGAGTGCGCTATCCATTCAGCCCTTGTGCAAGTATTCTAGAATGCAGATGATCATTTTCCAACAAGATGGCGCACCAACGCAATCAGTTTAACCTGTGCGTCAGTTCTTAAATCAAAATTTTCCTCAAACCTGTATTGGAAGAAGGGAACATATTGAGTGGCCACTCAGATCACCAGATCTGGCTCTACTGGACACTTTTCTTTGAGGTTACCTAAATTCCAAGAATTACGGTACCCAGCCTGAATAACTGGATGATTTACAAGCTCTGATTATTAATGAATGCCGTCAAATTACACCAGAAATCTTGAGTAATGTACGTTCAGCAAAGTTTTTACGTTAAAATTGTGGTTAAAACTCTTTCCACTTTTGATTTTTGTTGTTGGTTGTTTTTATGGATAGTAATTTGAATTTTTTGACAATTTTTCTTTGTCTGACAAAATTTAGAGTTAAAATATTTTGTTTAGAAATGATAAAAATAATAAAAATCATGATCCACTGGTAAAGTATACATTTTAATTTTTGTAAAATCTGTAATATAATTCGAGTTAAAAAATATTAAAATATTTGTCCCTGTAACTTTATTCTTAATTAAATTTTGCCCGATTCGATTTTAATATTATTTTATGAAATTTTTAAGAACTGTTTAAACAAATCCCCACTGTAAAAAACATATAAATAAAAAAAATCTCGATTATTTAATTAACTCTTGCATTGTTTCATTATCTTCGTAGACGTATATGTACGGATGCCTTTCCAAAAGAACGATATCTTTTTCTAGCTGCTTTAGCGTGGCCTCCATTTTGGCTTTTCGCATTATTTTTGGAAGCGTGTCTGTTAGAATGGGAAGTTTCAAATATTGTTGTTGCAGTTCTTCCCAGTTTTGTTTCAGACCCTGTAAATAAATATGATAACTACTGTCCAAAATGAAAATACACAGCAAAAGTATTCAGATATTTATAAAAATCAACCTCAGTTTTTCTTGAGTTAATTTAGAAAAACAATACTTGTTTAATGTTAATTAATGTTTATTGTTGCATATACTATATTTTCTTTAAAAAATATGAAACTTGTTGGAAAATCGATTTAATAATATTCATTTTGATTGAGTTTTCCATGAAAATAATAAAGGATCGTTATTATGTCCAATGAAAACACACTGGGAAAGTATAAAAAGAATAATTAGATATTTACAAGGAACCAAAACAGAAGGTTTATGGTTTCATTCAGTTTAGGAGGAAAAGATATTTTGAAATGCTACACAGATGCAGATTTTGCTGGTGATGAAATGACAGTGACATGTTTTAACATTCAATGGAACTGTGGTAGATTGGTTTACAAGAAAACAGTCGGTTGTTGCGTTGTCAACTGCTGAGGCAGAATACATTGCAGCTTCAGAAGGTTTGAAAGAAGTTTTGAGTATTCTGAAAATCGCCGAAGAGTTGGAGATATTCGAGAGACCAATCAAAATGTTTGTAGACAATCAGAGTGCAATCAAAATGATGACTAATGAAAATGCAATGAGAAGAACAAAACATATTGATGTAAAATTTCATTTTGTGAAAGAAAAGATTAACCAAGATATCAGTATTGAATATGTACAGAGTGAAGACCAGTTAGCAGACCTCTTGACGAAAAACCTGTCAAGAGAGAAGCTTCATAGGATGAAAGAAAAAATGAATATTATTGGAGGGAATGTTGGAAAATCGATTTAATAATATTCATTTTGATTGAGTTTTCCATGAAAATAATAAAGGATCGTTGTTATGACTTAGTATAAATAAGATTTGTTGTTGTCAGAAAAAAATAAAAAAGAAAAAAAAAACTGTCAAGTTTTCTGAATAAATATAATTTTCGTTTTAAACCTTTTTGTGAAGTATCTGTTCAGTTTAAATACTGAAATTAATCCACTGTGTAACACAACTCAAGGCGGGTCAAAAAGTTTGGCAAGCAGCCAATGGTTGGTAAGAAATTCATCAAACGAAAATTTATGCCCAGTTAGACTATTCTTGATGTTAATGGAAAAAAGAGGACCAAAGATTTTATCAGACAGACTCTTTCTTACAGTTCACCCCAATTGGAAGCCATGCCTGACAACACCTAACCACGGTGTCTACACTTTGCAATTTCCCGAGAAGAAAATTCAGCTTCCCGAAGTCCCACTGTACGACCCCTATCAAACTCACTAAGTTGACGAAATCGTACAGGTCTCCGTACCCTAGGCATCGTAACCAATCGTAAAGAATGTCAAGAATGTCAAAAAAAGCAGTATAAAAACCGGAATCTTCAACTGATAAGACTGAAAATTTTATCAATTATTTTACCAAATTTTATTAAAATAACATCATTTAAACTGGGTGTTTGGATTTTTATGTCACTTAGGGCCGCTAGATCAATCGATTGGTAAAGTGGTTGGTAAAAATAACCTCTTGGTAATTGTCAAAATCGTTATATCAATGTACTGATATACTTTACCAAATGGATAAATGGCTTTACCAAGAAGTTAAGCTACCAGCCACTTTTTTTGATTGTTACATATATACCAAGAGATTCATAACCTTTATCTCTAATAATTGAGATATTTTTGTGAACTTCAATAAAACTGAAATGGATATTATTCAAGATATTAACATTTTCGATAGCGATAGTGACGGAGAAAATTAAGATTTTTTTGCGGTTCTTTTAAGAAAGCCATACACTGTAAGAGATAGATCGGATCATATGAATTTTTTGGATGACAGTGAATTTAAAATTAGGTTTAGATTAAGCAAAGTAAGTGCAAATGCTCTACTGCAATTAATTGAAAATACTATAGGCTTTCCTAAAAGAAGGTAATACTTTTTTATGAGTGATATTTTAAAAATCTTAAGTTTTTTGTAATTACCGAAATAATTGCTTAACCCCACTTCAACGGTTATTAATTACACTACGGTTTTATGCCACTGGCAATATATTAATGGCAGTTGGAGATTTTGGAGGGGTGCATGTAACCACTATGGCATATGTTATAAGAGTTACCCAAGCCATATATGTTTTTTAAGAGAACAGTACATTAATTTTCTCCAATATTTCGATAATTCAACTCACATTCGTATACAATCTCCTGGAGGAGATCAAGCAGAAAATTTTAGAAACAGAAAAGGGTGGTTTTCTTTAAATGTGCAAGTGGCATGTGATAGTAATATTTTTAAACTTTTTAAAGGTCTGAAACTTTTTACGGATTTACTGTCGAAATCACTAGCGATCTTTTGTCAGCACACCTCTTTCTGCTTCCAAGTTAAAGCATCCGTTTTTATTTTCAATAATGTCTCAATATTTAACTACTAGGTCGCATAACAAATCCAGTTCTTCAGCACAAAAATTTGAACCCTTTTTCTTTTTTTCAATATTTTTCATATACGCAGAGACAACCAAAGAGACGGTCAAGTACATGAGCATATTTGTTCGATTGTCCAATAAAATAGTCCTGCTAGCTCTATCCTTGTTTAGTTCACAAGTTTATGAAATGTCACATCTCTGTCTTATTTTTGGAAAGTAAGCGCAGATGGCACTAGGAGCATGGAATTTTCTTAGAACAAAAAGAAACAGGAAGGAGTCTGTCATATATTAACTTTAAGAAAATTTTGCGACGGAAGTCGGCCATCTTGAAGCTCCTTGTATGACTCATTGTTTATTTTTACAGTATGCTGTCAAACCAATATTTGCATATAAATGTCAAAAATGAGAGCATAGGCGTATCATTCGGTTTTTATGAACACAAAATGATTTACAACACTAAATGTATTCATATACTTGATTGGTTGGAATTTAATCAAAATAAAAACCCTAATATAAATTTTATTTTTTTACGGTACGGCATTGGAAACGGAAATCAAAATTGACAATTGGCCTTTCTGGACTCAAGGTCATTTTGCATATACTCCTTCCTGTTTCTTTTTGTTCTAAGGGAATTTTTGATACAACGCAAACTTTAGAATCTAAAGTTTGTTTGATATTCTATGGAAAATGTGACGTGCCAACTGCCAAAGTATTCAGTCGCTATTATTGTTTTGACGAGTTGTATTAACTGTGTTTTTTGTGGCGTTTTTAGAAATAAGTTCAATAATTCTAGTTCTTATTTATAAACTGTGTAACAGTGTGTTGTAGAACAATTATTTTAGACTTTAGTTTGGTGATTAGTTTGTGTGTAACGATAGTTAAAAACGATGTGTTTTTTTATGCATCCTTTTAGTCTATATCTTGTCATTTCTTTGAAATAATGTTTATGTATATGATAAGTTTAATTTTACATCATTATTTATGTTTCATATAAAACCACTTTTAGTATTTTTCAATAAAGTATGTTTTTTTTAGTTTTGTATTTAATTTTTAATGAAAGAAATAAAAAAATAAACGAAAAAAGGTTTGCCCGCGCTTTTTTAAATTTCCTGAGAAGCGCGAGCGCCATCTCAACTCACTTTCCGGTTCTGGTGGACCAATTCATTATTGTAGAACAAAAATTTAACATGTACTTGGGTGTCTCTTGGTTGTCTCTGATATAGGTAAAAATTTTGAATTTTGACAACACTCTCAGCATAAAACACAAAACACATACAAAACAGAATTGCCAACATTTAATTCTGATAGAAATTATGTCACGTCGTACCAAAAGGATAAATATAGAATGATCTAACAAATTCGATTTTAACAGAAGCTTACCAAAGAGATTAAATATAACCCCTTGGTATTTTATAATTAACTTACCAAGAGATTGATCTAGCGGCCCTTAGTATATAATTATTATTATTGTAAATCTTACCTTAAGTAAAACTTCTCTTTGGTCTCTCGTGATGTAAGTGCACAAAGGGCGTTCCACTACACTGACATCTTTCTTCATTTGATATTCCTTTTCTTTTATGTCTATAAACCTCTTCAAGTATTTGGGAGTTTTTCCGAATGGTGGAATTTTGATATAAATCGGTTCCAAGCCAGCTTTTAAAGGTTTCTTAGTACCTGCAACAATTAAACTTTTAATCCGTATGGTAGTTTTATATAAATTTGATGTATTTACCGTATCGATCTATGACAACTGTTGGTATTGGCTCTTTGGGTTTCATGGTACAGATGGTTTTCACATTTTCGCATATGAAATTCTTTCTGGGTCTCACCGGTTTTTCTGCTTTTAGACAGTCCGCCAATTTCGGTGTGGGTCCTTTTCTTCTGGATTTTATTTCTTTTTTGGTTTTATCCCTTATGACATAACAAGGCTTTCCTAAAATGTACTCAGATCAATTTACTGTGATTCTTGCTACACATGTTGCTACGTCAGCAAGAAAAAATAAGCCGGAGTAAATTCTCAGAACAAAAACTAATTTGTTATTCATATTGTAGTACGTGTACTTTTCGTACAATGTCAATATTTTAGCTTATTCTACATTGGGTTCTACTATTTAGATAGAAAATTTGCCACACCATACGGACTATCGTAAAATTTAGTTATCTGCTATTTTGTTATAACAATAGGCTAGCGATTATTCAGCTGATCATAGACGTACTTTAAGGAAATTACATTATTTGTTTCGGTTTATTAGATATTTATAAATAAACCATTTTCAAAGCATTTTATATTTATACAGGGTGAGTCATAACTATTAGGTCCAAAGTACGTCTCGTGTATTAATTTCATTGGCATAAACTAAGGACTTCATATGTCCCCAAAAATAAAAATCTAGCGGGTTGTACTCAGGACTTCTTGGTGGCCATTGAAAATCACTGCCTCTGTCAATCCATCGTTGAGGAAATACGTCATTAAGATGATTTCTAACAGCTAATGAAAAATGAGGTGGCGCTCCATCCTGCATAAACCACATTTTTCTTCTTACATCCAGTGACAGATCATCTAAAATATCACTAAGAGTATTTTCCAAAAAGAATAAATAAGAATCTCCATTTAAATTCGGAATTAGTTGGTCGCCTATAATGCCACACCAAATATTCAATTTAAACTCATGCTGAAAATGTCTAGCTTTAATAGCATGCGGGTTTTCTTCTTCCCAATAATGACTATTTCGCCAATTAAAAACCCGTCGTCTGGTAAAAGTTGCTTCGTCGGTGAACATAATATTCTTAATAAAGTGTCTGTCATTGCGATGTTTATCCAGAATACGTTGGCAAAACTGTAACCGTCGTGGAAGATCTGTTGGAAGTAAATTTTGAACAGGAGTGAAGTGATAAGGATGGAGGTTCTCTTTTTTTAGAATTCTAATTATAGACGACTGACTTACTCCTGTTGCTGCTGATAGATGTCGTGAACTTATTTCAGGATTTTCATCTACTCGAACCAAAAGTTCATCTTCTTGATTAGGTGTGATTTGTTTCGGTCGACCACCCCGATTTTTAGTGTGAAATGACCCAGTTTCACCTAAACTACGATATAATCTTGCAAAAGTTTTGTGATTTGGTTGCCTTCTGTTTGCGTATAAAATACCATACCTTCTGGCTGCCGAGCGACCTCAAAAATTTTCTTGTGCGTATACGCAAATCATATTTTGCATTTCTTCATTAGTAAAATGATTGTGACGAGGCATTTCAATCAAAAAAAGTAATGATTACTTTTAAAAAATGCAACATTACACTACACTGTCACATCAAAAATAATTTACTCTGAACAAATGACATTTACCAACAACAATTATCTGACAGTCCAAAGAATACTTTTCATAAATGAATTAATATTTGAAATCCTTTTTTAAGACTCTAAGCAGTTCGACTGCGTTTTTATCGAAAACGGTTGAAATTATCATGTTTAAACAAGAATACCAATTTTACGTAAAAATGATGTTTACGTCATATTTTCTAATAAAATATAATAAAAAATTTCATCAGAAAAAGTTTAGACTCAATTTGATCATTAGGAATGATCCACGTGGCGCCCTGTATGACAAAACGTAAAATTGTAAATAAAATACTATTTCTTGTCTAAGATTATGCCTCTGTGCCAATTTAGATAACAATTTATAAATATACAGGGAAACTATTAGCAAAAACGAAAAACAAAAATTAACTTTAACACCCTGTATCTTTTTTCTCAGCAACATTATATTAAGGCATATTTGGCCCAATAGCCATATTTTGGTCCAAATAACCTGTCCTTAGTCTATGTCCCAATAGTTATGACTCACCCTGTATAAATCTGTTTATGAATAGTAACCTTATTTATGGTTATTTTTATCGTTATAATAATGACCCATTAAATAACAATAAATAAAGAAACTGTCAAAATGAATAGGTATTTAGTTAATGGTAAAAGCTATTTTAAATAGTATGAAAACCAATAATTAATAAAATGGTTAATTGTCTTTAAATAGTCATGCATTAATATCAGAATATTTTTGTTCGGTCGATTATAAGCGAGTGAAGAGATCTGACACAGTTGTTTCTTGAAAGAATGAATAGAATATGGAATTAAAAAAAATAACGTGTGATTATACACCAGTTAAAAAATTATGGATTATGTATCATTTAACGAAAAGAGTGTTGTACTAAATGTCTACAATTATTTTAAGCAACAGAATCCCTCCACTACTGTTGGCAGTATAGTTGAAGTTTCGTCTAAAGTAATGGGATATGCAAAATCAACTGTATATAAAATTTTAAAAGAGGAGAAATCAGCTGGTATAACCCCACCCCCACCCCCACCCAAACCGAGAACAGGAAGACCAAGATTGTCAAAAGTGAATGCTACAAACATTGAATGGGAAAACATCGTCTTACCTGTATGTTTTTTTAAATAGTTCTGAGGATCCGGCAGATCGGTTTCAGGTACTCCCATCGTGGCATGTTCTTTTGTGTGCACTTTAAATTTCCTTCTCGGTCTTCTCGGTATCATTTCAAATTGCATTTGGGACGTTGTTTCTTTGCTTTTCGTTTGCATCCGAATTTTGGGGATATTATAGACATTTTCTTCTTCGTCTGTTAATGATTCTACGGACATTTTTTGTTTGGGGTTTCTTTATAAAATGTTGTTGTCACAATATTGACAACGTGTGCAAGTTTCGAAATATTGACAAATCAAATTCTCGGCGTTACTATGGTAAATACCTTCAGGGCGGTATTCTCTTTTTGTTTAAAGTCGATTCATTTATCTAAATCACAATTTAATGTATCTAAATTAAGGTCGAAACATACTATTAAAACGCAACGCGATGTGTTGTGTCGACACCCGACGCTCGCCGTGCATATAGACAACACGCCACGCGATGCTACAACACGTATCGTGTAGTGTAGTCTCTCACGAAAAACTTAAGTGTATTGACGTGTGACGTGGCCATGGATTCGATTCTGCTTGAAGACGAGCTAGATGAAGATTTAAAAGAAGATTTCGAATACTATGATCACGATAATAAACTGAACTCATATCATATAACACTGAGTACCGACTAACAAAAAATTTCTTTTCTTTTATCATAACCTTAAAAATGTTGTCGAAAGTTTGACGCGTGGCGTCGGGTGTTAACTAGAAACACACTGCGCTGATTCGTCGGGTGGCGTGTTTCCCCCCTCTGCCGGCAACACGCTGATCCAAATCGATTGGATGTTGTGGCGTGTCATCACGTAGCGTGTTGTCTATGTGTTTCTCACTATAATAAATATATGGAATTACACGTACTGACACGCGTCGGGTGGCGTTGCGTAGCGTCACGTTTTGGTAGTATGTTTCGACCTTTAAGGTCGAAACATACTATCAAAACGCAACGCGATGTGTTGTGTCGACACCCGACGCTCGCCGTGCATATAGACAACACGCCACGCGATGCTAAAACACGTATCGTGTAGTGTAGTCTCTCACGGAAGACTTAAGTGTATTGACGTGTGACATGGCCATGGATTCGATTCTGCTTGAAGACGAGCTAGATGAAGATTTAGAAGAAGATTTCGAATAATATGATCACGATAATGAACTGAACTCATATCATATAACACTGAGTACCGACTAACAAAAAATTTCTTTTCTTTTATCATAACCTTAAAAATGTTGTCGAAAGTTTGACGCGTGGCGTCGGGTGTTAACTAGAAACACACTGCGCTGATTCGTCGGGTGGCGTGTTCCCCCCCTCTACCGGCAACACGCTGATCCAAATCGATTGGATGTTGTGGCGTGTCGTCACGTAGCGTGTTGTCTATGTGTTTCTCACTATAATAAATATATGGAATTACACGTACTGACACGCGTCGGGTGGCGTTGCGTAGCGTCACGTTTTGGTAGTATGTTTCGACCTTTATACTACTTTTATATGTCGAAGCGACATTCAAATTACTTGTTTCATCCTGAGCCAAACAATTGGCACTATAAGGAGGTTTTATTTCTGAGTGAATAAGCAGTCGCTTATATGCTTCTTCAAATTGTATATAGTTTGAAAATAGTTTTACCCAAAAAGTTCCTTGTATTTAAAATATCAAAAATGTTATTAATTGTTTACAAAACCTGACAGTGGCTTCACTTTGAGAAAATTCTGAAATATTTAATTCCTTATCACAATATTCAATAGCATCAGCTACGCATTTCCTTAGTTAAAAAGCACAAATAAGCCACTACTCACAATGCTTTCGCGCTCCTTTTGCCCCACTTCTTTATCTATCTTTGTCTGGTTGCTACGGTCCCATACTATCTCTTTCTAAGGGCACATCCATTTTAGGTTATAATATCTATGGTTAGGGATGATTGCGATAGTGAAATGCAAATTACAAATTGCATTTAGGAAAGACAAAATCCGGTTTAAGTATTTCCTAACTTTTAAAAATTGATTGGTGAAATTATTACCCTTGTTTTCAATCGTCACATATTTATGCACAAAATATTAACGAACTAGAATTGAATCTTAAACGACCAAGGTCATACTGTTTTTCATTTCGCCGGCCGAGTCAATAGATGGTGCCACTAAAAAATTATAATCGCACTTGTCCAAAATTGACAGATGTAGTATTTTGAATTTGGATTCGTATGATAATTTATTGCATAGTTTCATCGTTTTTCTTTAAGTTGTTTAGTATCTATACACTTTTGCATGCGTTTGAACCAACTGTCGAAGCACTTTTGCCACTCTGATTAAGGTATCACCAAGACATGCATTCTGAATAATCGCACAAAAATGTTCACGATTTAATTCCATTTTTGGGCCGAGATTAATCTTTTAAACTCCTGTAAACAACACAAATAGCGCTCGTATGTCAAATCGTTCTGAGTACGTATAACCTTAAAAATTTACAACTTTACAATAGAGCTGTCAGTTGCCAGTTTGTAACACCAGGGTTGCCAAATCCCGAAATATAAAAGGCAATCCTCGTATTAAAGTATATTTTAATGCTAAAGTATCCTAGATTGTTACATTAACTATGATTTATTCATTTTAGGGTAACAAGAAATGACAGTTCAGAAGAAGAAATCGATACCGACACTGCCAATCAACCTCACTGTCACATTACAATAAAATGTACCAAAGAAGTAAGTGAACAAAAGCAAAGATTGTAAAGTTTTTCCACATTTACTGCGCCTGTCTCTATTTACATAATTGACTCAATTAAATTCTTGCAATTTTCAGATAGCAGGGTTTAACGAATTAGACGAGGCGGTGAAGCGACTAGATTTTAGAAGCGCCGTTAGAGATGTACGTAGGTTTAATTACATCTGCGCCTTACTGGAATTGCTAATCGGCCAACAGATGACAGCACTCTCCGGATGTTCTCAAAAGGTCCTCCTCGCCATGCTGGAAGAAGTCGCTAGTCACGCTACCAAAAGTCAACACAATCCCAGAGGTTTTAGACAACTGCTCAGCAATTTGCGAGCGTTGAGGACAGCTGAAAGGGACTCCTGCTGGGGAGGTAATACTGGAATTTTCTTGAAGAATAAATTTTAAGAATTAGTTTTTCCTACTTTAGGTATTTTGGGATCTCAACTTTTATGGCACCAGCATGCTACGAAGATAGAGAGGATATTAAATATGGCAGCTAAAATGCAGATATGCGAACCTAATACTCAACCACAATTGATGCAGTTACCTGAAGAGTGTATCAGAGAAATTATTTTAAGGTAAGTATACATTATTTTCCCAGCAAACTTGGCAACGCTTCTGTGACTGCATTCCCTCCAATCTTTCACTTTCATACCTAGATAGTTAGCAGAAGATATTCTAATATACTAAAAAAAGATTCTAACTTGCTGTCACCAGATGTAATAGTCGAAGAATGTTTCTTACTTATTGTCACCAGATGTAATAAGCGTAAATGTTTTTAATCTTAGTTTTTAATCAACTTTAGCCTAGCCGAGCGGATGTTCGGCTAAAGTTAGGGTTCGTTGATTCGGCCTCCGCAGTATTTGGTATATGATACACAATATTCTCGGGAGAATCTAGCAAATTTATTAACCTCTAAGTTTGATGGTACAAGTATAAATTTAGATAAAACTCTTGCGGAATGCTATGTGCATCTCCCAAAGAAAAAGAAAAAACAAAAAAAACTTTCTTTAATTTAACATTAACAAGATTTAAAACTAATCAACAAAAATAATTGAAATATGGTCTGATGGACCCTTGCGTGATATCAATTTGGTTACAGTTTAATTCTTAATCGTTACGTTATGTATGACGTTATGTATGACTTTCCCGGAGGACTCAGTTCTCTGTCGGAGAATATTATCTACGTCCCGACAGTGGAGACCCGGTAAACTCTATATATCCGGTTGAGGATAAAAGATACAATATCCGTCTGAACAATTAAGACGATACAAATTCGCTTAACGAACAAATCCAAACTCCCATAAAATTTCTTAGTTATTAAGGGTTAGTATAATCTAAATTGATTCACCAATTTTCCCTGTAGCGAGTTTAGGTTCACTCACACACTGATTATTATTATTACAAAAAGATTACTTCGTGTCCGCGGCCCGGTGATCGATTATTTAAATTATTATACTTTAATTATTTTATTGACAATTAGCACTTAGCTCACTTTCCAAAAAAAATCACTTAACTTTGCCCTAAACGCGTTTGATTCGATTGGCTTCTAGCCTATGGAACACTCTAAATCGAATTGATTGATTCTTCGTTTTTTGGTCCCCAGCAAAAGTCTTTTTTCCCCTAGTACCTCATGGAACTTACCTTTCTCCCTCATTCTGTTCACTTGTCTTTTTTCTATTGGCTAGCTGCCCTGCTACCGGCACTGCTTCGGTACGTCGCAGGAGCTGAGCCAGCAAAAATTTGGCTCACACATCGTTGCTCTCCTACGTGACTTTTTTGTATTTCAGCACCGCAATTTTTTAAATTATTTGGTTTCGTGTTATACTTTGTTTTACAAACACATTCTTGAGACATAACTTTTCGCTGACAAGCTGCTATTACGCAAAGGTTACTTAGTTTCTTTTGACTTAATGATACCGGGGAGCTCCGATATGTTATTTAAATTATTGTTTGAATTATTGTATCTTTTATCCTCATATCAACCCGGGGCGGGGACGGGGGGTACCTTTTGGATTATTACAATATTAAGAGCCGGTTGCATAAACGCTTGTTAAACCTATATTAGTTAACATTCTGTTAACTTTTGACAAGAGTTATTGTTCAAAGTTATTGATTTTTAGGTGAAGTTGACGGTGGAGTGTTGTCGACTTAAAGGAGCGTTTAACACGTTATTAAATAACAGAGGTTTGACAAGCGTTTATGCAACCTGCCCAACTTTTTATTAATACACTGTTTCTATTTTTTAAAGATTGTCAGACCACAAAGATTTAATGGCCAGTGCCGAATCTTGCGAGCAGATGGCGGCTATTGTAGGTGAGCAAAGGGTTTGGCGTGAATTAACCAAATTTCATTTCGCCCCTCAACAAATAAACCTGTTCATATCCAAAGAAAATGATAATGTCGACTGGAAAGAAGTATACCATAATTTAAAGAAGTAAGTACTGATTTTTATTAAATATTAAGTATGCCTCAGTGACGTTTGTCAAACTGACGGCAAGTAAATTACCAGACACTTTTATAAGATCTGTCATAATTTCTGTTGTTGCTCCCGTTCAATATTAACATTGTTTTTGCAGGACCTTTGGTATAAACGAAGAGAGACAATACGCTGAAATGTTATCATTGTGCCGGTACTGCCGATGTTTATTCTGGAGATCCTTGGGACATCCCTGCATCGCCGATCAATGTCCGGAGTTCCGAGCTCGTATCCAAGAGGCAGGAGGAGTTAGCGCTCCTTGTCCAGTACCTCCATCTGCGTTCCTTAAATTTTTCTCCTTGTAAATTGCCTTTATCTCGATACTCCCTACCGACCGATTTTTTTTGGGCGATTTTTTTTGAAATTCATTAGATTTTTGTAAAATATCAATTCAAAGTTCGGAGTCTTTGAAATTTTTAATGATATTCAGCTATTTTAAAAAAAATAGAGGAGGGTTTTAGGTACTGAGTTAAATTTATGCCCAAAGATGGTTAAATAATCTACACTTGTTAATTTCTCCTTCATCTAAAAAAATAGTAATTGATTTTTCAAAATAATCCCATTTTTTCGATTATCATTTTTGCGGTAAACTCAACCTTTTGCCGGTTGTCTCTTGAACTAACGAATTCTGTTGGTACTTCATTTTCTAAAAGAAAAACAATTTTCTTAAATACTTAAAAACTTTTTCCGTCTAAAACTACGTCGTAAGTTTATCAACTCAGTAAAACACTATATTCTTCCTCTATTTCAATCGTGCATTTATTAATTTAACCTTTATAAGGTAAAACTTTTAATGTAGTTTTATTTTTGGAATTAACATGTGAAAAACGACATTTGCTCTTATTTAGGCAGCTAACCCTTTATTATATATCGTTATATAACTGAATTGACTGAATTTTATCATTTAAAACTTTTTTTTTTTATAAAAGTTTAACATTAACTTTTTAACAAATTCTAATAAAGTTGCGTAAAGCAGATAATTATTAAAAATAAGTTTGTAAGGCTCTGTATGGTAGAATAACTCTGACAACCTTGGCATTTATTTAGGCCAAGAAGAAGGCTTTATCTACCTAAATTGTTTCCTCTGTAACTCCCACTCTAGACACCTCACATTTTCACTAATCTATTCTCTACTGTTGGTTTCTTCTTTCTTTTGACATCCATTCTTGTAAGAAATGTATACAAAAAACTTTCTGATTTCTACCATTTTGCACTAAGCAGAATAGTTTGCTTTCTATTCTATCTTGTACTTGTTTTTCCAATTTCTAATTCTTACCTCACATTTTCAATAGACTACTGTTGGTTTGTATCTTATTTTTATTCAAATTCAATTTCTACAAAATTTGTGCAATAAACTATCTATCTTGCAAATATTCCTCCATGTTCAGCTAAGCAGTGTTTGTTTTTCCATTTTCACTACATTTTTCTTTAACTTCATTTTTTTGACATTTGTACTTCTATAATAGGTAGCGTAAATAATACCAAAACTTTTCTACCGTGGCTCATATAGCATTTTTTTCACTACTGGCATTTTATTTTGTTTAAATATTAGTTTTCTAAACTAATAAAAACTGAATATGTTTCTGTCAAATGTAAAGCACAATATTTTTTTTTCATTTTGTCTTTGTATCACTTAACCTCACATTCTGTCCAATGGATTTTAATTCTAATCAAGTAGGCTCTGTATTTTTCTACCTTGGTTAATAATGAACAACTTTACTACTTCAACAAAATTCAATAAAGTTAGGTTTAGAAGTTAGTAGTGAAAAAGTACTTTGTTTACATTTTGCTGTTAACTTCCTTAAATTTGAGTATTTTAATGATTTATATTTTGTTCAACAATAGAAAAAGTCTCCATAAATTGTATGCCAACCGCAGTCATCATTTAATAATGTTTTGATATATTTCTGGATTGGTCACTTAATCATGTAATGAACTGCATTCGTCAACAATTTTTTCTTTTTCTCTTCATCCTATTTTGTGGTTGAGTCCTCAATTTTCCACCAGACTGTTGCCTAGACTTCTTTTTTGACATTAATACTTCTACAATGTTTTTGCAATCAACTATGTACTTTCAACAGTTTCTATTAAACTGAAGAATTTGCTTTCTACCCAATTTTGTACTTTGCTCCTATTTTAAAGAATTTTTCTTAGTTATGTTTATGTTTTTTAATATCCATTATTTTCCATTTTATATTAAAAAGAAAAAATTACTTTCCATATCATCTTGTAATTGATACTTTAACTTTTATTTCTCATTTTCTCTTTTCTTTCTCTTCTACAATACTTGTGCATAATAAGGTGTTTACTTCAATATTTCTTTTCTTTTTCCCATTTAGTAGAAGAATAAATTTTTTCATCTTATAGATGGCTTTTTGGCTCCTATTTTCACTAAACTGTACCTTAGATTCTGTTTCTCTTGTCTTCATTTGTGCAATAAACTGTCTAGGTAGGTTTTTCTTCTATTTCCCATTTAATTTTTCTACCAACTTGTAGACGGTTTAGACTAAACACTAAACTTGCTTCTATTTTTAAGTATTACATTTGTGAATCAGTGTTTTCATTTTCCATTTTCTCTACATCCAAGTATCCCGATTATAGTTTGGAGAGAAATCACCTTTCACCTTTTACCCCAGTGATTTTTTAGTATAATTTGTAATTTTATACATACCACCAGATCGTTTTAAAAATAACATATCCGTCTGAAAGTCATCGACTGTATCGTTTATTAATATTTAATGATATTAAGAGTTAATTTGGTATTGTGATTAGATGAACGATGCTGGTGGTGAGTCCTATTAGGTTAAGTGGTGAATTTCAAAAAAAGAGAATCGCCGTTTGTTGTGCTTCTTGTGCATTGTGATATATTTATCTTTTAATTACGAAATTATTTACTATATCGCGTGTTGTATTTAATATAGATGCCTCTATATTTCTCATAGTGATTATATGAACGATCTGAAATGTGGTTAAAAAATAAAATTATTTTTAATTATAATGTGTTTTATTTACCTACTTTTATTGCAGAGAAAAACAAAGCTGGTAAGTGTAGGCACAGAGTACCTATATAACACAAACCAGAGTATCGACTCGCTGTCGGCACCTTTGATGTTTATAAGACAAGAGCGGCCATTTTTTGGGAGTATAAACCACAAAACAGAAAATTGATTAGTCTGTTTTGTGGTAACCAATATTCTATTTTGTGGTATAAGCTCAGGGTAGTACTAAAAAAATTGTTATTATAAATAAGACCCGTACTTGAAATTTTTCTTTATTGTTGAGATAATTGTTATTTTAGAAACATGGAATAACTAAACGTTGATTTATTTGTTTTTAAAAAAAGTAAAATTGGTTTTTTAGGTTAAATAATTATATAAATATAATTTCTACGCAAAATAAATGACCGAATATGTATGTCTTGCACGCAATTTTCCTCGTTAGTAAGGAAGGATATCAATAATTAAAAAAACACACATCAATCTGTATCTTTATCAGATACAGAACACTGAGAAGGAGTACATGCATCAGTAGTATTTATTTTAATGTCATTTAAAGTAAGTAACATTTATTCCGCATCTCCTTCGCAGTTTTCTGTACCTGAATTAAATAGTTTAATGCACTTTTCCACACAATACAAACGCCACCACTGATTTATTCACATACAACCAACTGCCTACCTTAACCAAAACTAACGGCGACGGCTATGGATACTCCCAAAGTGTCATGGCGATACCTGCAAATGGATGCTTACCAGGATTGCTTAATCCCATAAGACGTGCATTCGCCAAAAAATCGATCGCACGTGGTGGCCTGTGACGTCACTGCAGTCCTCGGCCGTATTATTCCTATCTTGACATTGCATTTTAAGTCGTTTTCAGTCGTCGTTTTTAGATTTATTGTAAAAATATTCAAAATTTTGACTAGCATTTATGATGGATACATTAGTGTACGTTGCATTTTTGTGAAAAATATTTAAAAAACTGTTTTTTTAAACTCCAATTCGGACTTTTAAATTTCATGTGTTACACTGCTTGTTTAGTATCGTTTAGTGTCAACGTTAATATTCAATAGTGAATACATTTTTTATTTTACGTTTTTAGTGAGATAGTTTACTTACTTACTATTTTTTTAATATGTATTTTTTGTTAATTTTAAATTTGTAATTAAAAATTCTTTATAGAATACATATTATGTCGCTCCATAAAAGATTCACGGATTGTACTAGTAATATGCTGCCATTTGTTTATTATGTTTCTTTGTTTGTCAAAAAACACTAGTTTTAGGTATGATTTTGTGTAATAATAAATTTATTTGAATGTATTTTTTAAAATAAAAATAGAACTAAATATGTTTGAAATAGTGTTTTCTTTACTCTACCTACCTATTTCCCAAATAATATTCAATAAATTAACTAAATATAAGTATTAAAACTATTTTATGGGAATATTTATTATAAATTATAAGTGTTTAATCTTAAAAATCCAAATAGTGGTACGTTAGTATTTCAGAAATCATAAAAATACTCTCGTAATTCCTATTATTTCCATGCATTTATATGGTAAACGTTGTAATGAAGGACTGCAGTGACGTCACACAGCTGGCGGACAAATCAGGCCGATTAGGCAATCCTGGTAAATGTTTATCGTTCTTGGTACGTGAGTATTAACTGTGACATTAGAGACATAAAGCAAATGCGTTTGTAACGTAACGTATTTTAATTTTTAACCTAAAAAATAGCCCCGATATTTACCTTAACAAAATAATGTCGTCATTGCCACTGTAAAATAATATTTTTCTTTTTAAATCCATTATCGCATATCACAGAAATGTTTGTTATGATTGATGAACAGAAAATAAGGTTATGATTTTTGAGCATACAACATCACTTTTATCGCTAAGATTGAAAAACGCGATCACGGAACACAGTAATGTGATACGTTACGTTAGATACGTGTGACGGATTGATACGTTTCACGTAACGTAACGAAGTATCGCTTCTGCACATGCGCATTGCGATACGTAGTGATTTTTAGAACTGCTTTAAATCCCTATTATGTTGTGTACAATCTGTTTTGTTGTGTTGGATATTCATTAACTTTTATCATCTAGGCAGTCAAACTCTACAGAATGCATTGAATAAGTTAATTCTGAATGGACAGTTTTAATGTAAATGTCTAGAGAATCTCTTATTTTGAACCACTTTCTAATTTCCTCTTTAATCCACATTTGTTGGGCCTTTTTAATTACTTTTGTGCTTACCTTGATTGAGTTTTACATTTTATATATACCTACATATTTGGGTATTAAATTCTTCTTGAGACATTCTTGGTTAAACCTTACACCTTTTCTCATGTAACTTCTTATACAATCGGGTTAATTCTTCTCTCGAAGATGACTTAATGATTTATTGTACTAACCCTTACTGTGTGAAAGTCCATCTTATTAAGAATAATAAAAAACTCTTCGTTTTAACAAAACTTCCAATATTCATTTAAAAAATTGCTTTTTTAACTTTAATGACAGCCGTTTCGCTAGACTTAGCCATGGCTAGGAATCTTATATGTAAATAAAAGTTCATTGTTATTAGTTGAGGTTCCAACCGCAAAAAACGCTGGTGTGCTTTCATATGTCGCATCTGTCAAATAATGTTCGTGTTTTGTGAATTTCATTGCCATTTTGTGTTTATAGTAAGTCAAGTTCGGTTATTCTTTACAGTAATTTATAGTGTATAAGAAGTATTTGTTACAATTCGTGATTAATTAGAGATAAAAATGGGTTTTCAATGTTGTGTTCCTGGATGCAATAACTCCGATAAAACAGGATATCAAATGCATCGAATTCCTAAAGATGGACAAGTAAGTTGAATTAAAATATATAAAATAATAAAAGCCTTAAAATAATAACTTTTTAATATTTCACGGTTATTCAATTTTTAAATTAAATTAACCGTGAAATTTAATTTTTTAAATAAACCTTGAAAGTTTTATTAAACAGTTCTTTATTTAATGTTTATGTTATGTCTAAAATACTTTAACTGTGATAACTTTGGGATTAATTATTAATTTTAAGAGAGAAACATCTTATAAATATTAATTGAACATTTAATTTCAGCTATGCAATCTATGGTTGTCATTAATTGGATGGTTAGATTTAAAAGAAAAACCATTGTCTAGAATTCATGAATTACATAGAGTTTGTCATGCACATGTAAATAATTTATTGAATGTAATAAATATTTCATAAAGATGAATATTTGTGTATTATTGAAGAGACCTGAAGATTTTTCCAATCAAAATATTAATCAAAACCTATTATTATTTAAATACATTTAAGTTTCCCGCTTTATCTTATAGTTCTTGGTTCCAGACGCGAGGTGCCGCGAAGATCGTTTTGGTATCGAGGTTCTAATGGCAGTTTCCGATCTATCTCAGTATATAAATATCTCTTATCTATGGACTTAGCATCGTCAGATTGACATATTGAAGTTACATTTTGTTTGTTTGTAGCTAGGTATACCTGATAATGTTGATTAAGTGAATTTTGTGAATCACGTAATATTTTTCTTTGTATTCGCATATAATTTTTAAAAAAATATTTCAAATTATAACCTCAAATTTGACACTTTTTTGCTTCTATAATACACAAATACACTTCGGTAATCTGCCTCATGTAAACCATATGCCAAGAATTAGATGATATTGTTCATTTTGATTTATTTCTCTTGAAAAATTTCAATTCTAATATCACAAATACAGTTTCAACATTCCTAATTTTTGAATGTTTTGGTCAGCGTATACCCGAACGAAAGCGGAGTTACTCCATTTATACCAATTTGCCATACCCAAACGGTTAGAGTGCGCATGGAGTGACTCGGAGTGCACCGAGTGAACAACCCGAACGCACCAAAAATGTTACAAAATACATCGATGTAAATTACAGTAAGAGCGTACAGAATAGGATTTTCATAACATCTCTTGACCTTGAAAATTTACAGTGCTGTTACAACATTTTTGTACAGAATAAGCCCATAAATTTATAAATATAACATACAAATTTTTTTCAATTGACTGGTAACACAAACCTGATATTGTAACTCATTTCCTATGATGCAATAAAGACTAATGGGCTTATTCTGTACAAAAATGTTAGCGGTAACAGCGCTGTAAACTTTCAAGGTCGAGAGATGTTATGAAAATGCTATTCTGTACGCTCTTACTGTAATTTACATCGATGTATTTTAACATTTTCGCTGTTAAAGTAACGCCGACCAAAACATTCGACGTTAGGAGTGTTGAAACTGTCAAACTATGTTTGTGATAGAATTGTAAATTTTCAAGAAGTAAATCAAAATGAACAATATCATTCCATAATAATAATAATAAAAATAAATATATAAAACTAATAATAATAGATATCTTTCAATAAATATAACGATAACCTAAAAAGTCGGCAATTTATATTAACCAACACAATAAAAGTGAAGTTAGCTTCAATGCAATTGACCATTCCAGAATGACGTCATTGACGGTCGGCTGGGTGGCATACAAACTCATTAATTAATTTGCAATTTCTTGAATAGACCCAGCTTCATATTGTTTATAAGCTTGGGTGCTTTTATAAGCAATACTTTTATAAGCAATATATGTGTGCCACCCAGAGAAAATGACAGATCTTGTCAAAAAAGTGTCAAAGTCACGTGTTCTGGAATGGTCTATATTGTTCAGAATACGATTTTTAACCGCGCTGTTAAATTTGATTTAACATCGCGATGTTAGTAACATCAATGTAAATTTACAGCTGTTGCGAATATTTGTACAGAATGACCCTATAAGTTCACTGAGTGTAACCGATATCATAGCTACTCCTATTATTTCTTGAGAAGTGGCAGGATTGTCCTTAAAATTTGATAAAGTAAAATTAAATATAAACATGTTTAAATGATAATTACCTCATTGGTAAACTTGAATACTACTCCGCATAAAATACAAATAGTGGATGTCACTTGGGGTACTGCAATCCAGCCAAATAAACTGTTAATTTTATTGATCATCCTAAAACGTTAAATAAGATTTTTACTAAATTACGGGGTATTTCAATAAATATTTTCTTTAAATTCATTTTAAAGTTAATATATTGAGTTTATTAAAAAAACTCATACATTTTCATTTGACTCTGTATCTAAAAATATAGGTACTTAACTCTAATAGTAATTGATGATGTCACACACATCGGACAAAAAATTCTTTATTTTCATCTCGGTATATCTCCTCAAATCTGTCATTGCCAATTAATCTGAGTTTGGCGTTAACGGCGGACATCTCTGGCGTATTAAATACAAGAAAACTATTGTGAAGAATCTTGT
Source organism: Ophraella communa (assembly GCA_035357415.1). Taxonomy (NCBI): domain Eukaryota; kingdom Metazoa; phylum Arthropoda; class Insecta; order Coleoptera; family Chrysomelidae; genus Ophraella; species Ophraella communa. The sequence goes on along the minus strand of CM068982.1, from coordinate 9,020,653 downwards.
ACTGGATGATAATACAAGAGGTAAGGGTTAAAAATATATGATCGCAACCGATTATCACGAAACCCATCTGGAAAGTTATAGAGAATATTTGTCCAAGGAATAAGATAGGAAAAACTATGGGATTATCCGCGATATCCATAGGATAAGAAATCAAATATGGATATCTTCTACTTATCCAACATTTGACGAATAAATTCATTAAATATAAGACCGAACTGGTTAAGTGAAATATCATCAGAAAAGTAACTCCTCGATAGATGGTTTTGATTTCTCCGGCCAATTTCTTGCCAAGCAAATCGTAAGGCCAAAATTTTTGGTGTACGCCGTCTAAAATAAATTTTAATTGCGTCTCGTAGACGTACAGGACTGTCGTTTTGGTGATTCCCTAAAAATTAATAAAAAAATAGTCATTTTATTGTTACTAAAATTTGTTAGTACAGGGTTTCTCATTATATTTTGACCCCCACTTATCTTCCTTAATTTCGGGAATACAAAAAAAAGTTGTATTATTTTATCTGTACCGACCAAAAATGTAGCAACAGACCGATCTTTGTGTAAAGATTACTATTATTACCTCAAAACAACCACAACGGTCTTTCAATGCAAGTGAATACTACTAAAGTTCTTACGGTCAACCCACTGTTCAATTTCATTGAATCAGTCCCGTTGAACCACGAAAAGTAGAAATGCGTTTCACTTTTACTGAAACGCAAATCGATAGAGCAATATGGTTGAATGCATGTGCATATTAGATTCAATGATATTGATCAATGAAATCGACTAATGAGAACGCGCCATAAGAAAGAAACGGGGGTATGTGCCTTTCTACACATAGAAGGGGCCTTTGACAATATGCCACATAAGGCTGTCAAAAGAGTACTGAATGAGAAAGGAGTAGATCGAACATCACAATTGATATCTACATGAATCCCAAAAATGGAGGAAGGACAACACACTGTCTTCATTATTGTGACTAGGGGCTGTCTGCAGGGGGAGTCGCATCCCCTTGTGTCTTCTCACTGAGGATAGCTTACCCTGTCAACTGACCAGGGAAGGCATACCAGTGGTGTGACTAATTTAAAAAATCATAAAAATAGGGGAAAGCAACGTCGAGTGGAAAACACAGGTTAAAAATTTAGGGCTAATTCTAGATAGCAGACTACTCTGGAAGAAACACGAAAACGAAGTTGTACACAAAGCCACCAAAGCCCTCATGGTGTGCAGGAACATTGCAGAGAATAACTGAGGATGTAACCCACGTATTTTGCAATGGAAGTACACGGCAATAGTGAGACCTGTAAAAACATAAGGGGATGTGGCTTGGTGCACAAGAGCTATTCTGAGTACTACGAGGAAAAACCTCGCGAAGTTTCAGAGACTAGCCTGTTCATGTATCACTGGAGCAATGGGAACTTGCCCCACTAAAGTGATTATAAATTTCACCCTACTGCACATTCAACTAGAAAATGTAAGGATGAAAACAATATACAGAATAATCAAAGAAGGAATCTTTAGAGAAAAATCTCATTCATTTCAATTTGATCGAACTTGGGAAATGCCCCAAGATGACATTCCAAGGAAATTTTTAATTATATGAGATATACTAATTAATGTTATTTTTTTTATTTTTGTTTTAAAAATATGTACCTACTTTATTTATGGAAAATATAGGAAAAATCGAATCAACTATAACTTATCAAATTACATAAGCAATCTGTTAAGGAAAAAGTTCTGTTCTTGAGAATTATGGTGTCAGAGGTACTGTGTTGGACGTCTTTAAAAACTTTTTAAATGGGAGACAACAAATGGTTAAAAACAGAAATACACTTAGTGATCCACTAACAGTAAAAATTGGGGTTCCTCAAGGAACAGTTCTGGGCCTACTCCTATTTATAATATATATAAATTCTCTTCTAAATTTAAGTCTAAACGGCATGTCTATCTCTTATGCAGATCATACAGTTCTATTATTTAAAGATAAATCATGGGATACAGTTCAAAAAAAAGTTATTAAGGGTCTTGAAATTATTAAAGATAAATAAATTAACCTTAAATATAGAAAAAACCTTTTATATAGCTTTTACATTCAATGATGCTACTAGACCTAGTTTCACCACTATCAAATTAACAAAATCTAGTACTATTATAAAAGAAACTAAAATTTGTGCTATTAAAAGAAAAATTGTTTAGCTAGTATTACCTATACATTTTTGAAATCAGCTCAAAGAGGAGTATCCAAATTTTACATAAAAAATATGAGAAGTAATAATCGCCTTTTAATGGATGCGACTATTTCTTGAAATAAGTGAAAAAAAATAAATGGAAAAGTGCTTTTCACGTTTAAATAATAAAATGTTTAAATTGTTATACCTACTTGAAAAACGACAGAGCAATAAAAGACTTGGTCAAAAACGTCGTCGAAGTTTTTAATGGATATTTTATTAAATTTATGCAACATACCAAATCCGTAAAAACTGAAAAAAGATAACGCTAGGATGTAACTGAATTTCCTTTTAAAAGTGTCCGTTTGTTCGGGCCACATATACATTCGTTGTAACAAGAATTGTGGAATCCACAAAAACTTTTTGCCGTAATCATCAGTACCTACAATCTTGCGAGCAGTACCTTTAAAAAATAATTTATCGATTGTATTTTTATAGATAAAATATATTCAAATTTTAGAATACTTACGGTCTAAGAACGACATTTCGGATGCTTTTCTTTCGACTTTAATGCATTAACTCATTTATATATTTTATATAAAGTTTATATACTTACATAGAAACTTATATTATGAATTAATTATTATCTATAATTCTAAAAATTACCTATAATTACTACTTGAATGGGCGGTCACAGAAATTGTACAACATAAATTATTAGGCAATGGAGTCCGAACACTTGTGGCATTGTATAGCACGAGAGCCAGCAGGAATTTTACACGGTTGACTTTTCACCTATGTAATGGTTCGGCTACACCACAGACATGGCTACACACAACGTTTTATCTGCAGTCCAAAACCGTGCAGGTATGACGGAACAAAAAGACTGAACACCGTACGTTGGCTACACGCGAAGGCTACGCAAATTTTACTTTTTACCTTCCACAATGCCGGTAAAGATTTGTATAAGTCTATAAATTCACTTAAAAATTGTTCTTTATATTTTGCACTTATAAAAATCTTCATTATAAAACGCATTTGCGTATCGTAATGTAACTTTTACGCACGCAAACTTTTGTTTTAAATGGTTGGCGACATGATTGAAGTATCTAATGACAAGACTATTGATAATGACATTTGTGGCTAATAGCATTTTATTAGTTTTATATTGTTAATATTATATATATTTATATTATTAATATTATTAATGGTATATTATTCATTTTAAAATATTTTAAAACATTAACATTTGATAATTTAAATGTCACAACTGTCAAATTTTATAAATTACACAGTGCTGCCGACATACTTTTTAAAATAAAAATTTTCGTAATTACATAAAAGTAAAAAATTAATTTAAAAAATGGTAAAAAGGGCAAAATATAAAAAATATTATAAACAACTTATTTCATATGGCTGTTGTGACACTCGTTCTTTAAAAAACTCATCGCTTCGCGATTCGTTTTTTAAACTTGAACTCGTGTCATAACAGAATTCCATATGAAATGCGTTGTTTAATATACTATTGAAAGGCTTCTTATATCTCTCATTTCGTCTGTTTGGGTAGAAAACTTTTGCTGGACTGAAGAACGGATTGAATGACCGGCCACACGTTGTAAGTAAAACCGTAGAACCTATAATGGTCCGGCTACACAGTACGTTTTGCGCGATGTTTACACAACGCGCGATACCGTCTTGCCGTCTATATGTTACCTGCGCAAACGAGTCTCTGCAGGCATGCTCTCAGGCAAAACGTACTGTGTAGCCGGACCATAACGGTCTGAACAGTCTACGGCTGTTCGGGTATCCACGACTAGCTAGTGGAGTAGGGTTGGGTCCATAAAACAAAAAGAAAACGTGTACTTATATTTTACTAATAATGGGCGCCAGGCTAATTGTATCCTGGGATAATCTAAATGTCTCAAAAATGCCAAAAGATTTTTATATATATAATTAATTGACAGCAAGTGGGCCGGTTGACAACAAAACTATATTATTAAATGGTACACAAAAATTTTTTATTCGAAGGATTGAATAAAATAATAAAGATAGAATGTGATAATATAAAAAAACAAATGGTGTACGCACGCGACTTGACGGCTTTTAATGGTCTGCTGTATTCTGTTGCGTGCAGGGGTCTGGGGGTTATTTTTTTGTGGCAGTTTTTATATAATTCATAAAGTCGGTGTCTAGTGCCGAGGCGGAGAGTCCAGATTTTTATTTGGGGCAGTTAAGTATTAACTTTAGATATGTATATCTTTCTTTCGGTAATTAATTTTTAATAATTGGTTTACGTATTGTAATTTTTGCCTATATCAATTGATAACCTTAAATTAGTTACATATACCTATTATGGCAGCGTTTTGGAGATCTTTTGAAACAGAAAATGGAAATCCAGATCAAAATTAAAATTCAGAAGATATGATATCTCCAACAGGTGAGGTTAGTAGCGAATTTTGCAATAAAGATTTACACATTCAGTGTCAGAGGTTTATTTTAAATATTGAGATAGATTGCAATTGTCGGCCCTAAGATCAACTAATCCAGGTGACCAGGATTTTTTTTGAAAGAAAATGTTGATTGTCATATATGATAAATGTCAGATTATGAATATTTTTTGAGAGAATTGTCAGATTGAGATTTTAAAGTTTAACTCATTAATTAAATATTTATGATGAAGTAAGGAGTATTATTTATCAAAGAAAGAACAGTAATTGTTCATAACAAGAGAATAATATAAATAATTCTAAAGTTTTAAAAGTAATTATAGGAAAGTATTCCATAGGGTAATTCCAAAATTAAAATTCCGTTTGACGTCCAAAAAATTAGAAAAACCATTAGAAATTCTAAATTTAATTACCAGAGAGGAGACAGTAGTCCAAGCTGACTGGAAAAGAATCACCAAAGGAGGGAAATAAAGTCAAAATAGAAGGAAGCGACCGCTAATACAGAAAGCATTCTAATAAACTGAAGAAGAAGATAAATTATAGTGAATTTTATATATTATATTTGTTTTTAGGTAACCTTCAACTGAGTCCACCCTGAGATTGTATTTAGTTTGATAGTGGGGTCGACGAGTGCGCATCTTCGACGGCCCATATCAATATGTATCAGTGTTTGAAAAATGAAGATAATAAAAAATCAGATGCGGTTATAATAAAGCGAATTAATACCTTAACTAAAATTTCTATTTATACTGAAATTGATTGTGTTAACCTCTACTTTTTGGAAGTTCATCTTACCAAGAACAATAAATAACTGCACAGTTAAACTATTTATTCGAAAAATTCGCTTTAAAATTCAATTACAGCTGTTTCGCTATAACTAGCATCGTCAGATTGACATATTGAAATTACATGTTGTTTGTTTGTAACTAGGTACTTGATGTTGATAAGGAGTTAAGGCTAGACCAAGTAAGAAAGTGATAAGACATAATAATAATAATCCCTTAGGGCTAATAACATCTAGGCTTTAATATTGTTATGTCTTATTACTTCCTTACTTGGTCTAGCCTTAACTCCTTATCAACATCAAGCACCTAGTTACAAACAAACAACATGTAATTTCAATATGTCAATCTGACGATGCTAGTTATAGCGAAACAGCTGTAATTGAATTTTAAAGCGAATTTTTCGAATAAATAGTGGAAGTTTAGTTTAACTGTGCAGTTATTTATTGTTCTTTCTATTTATACTATTTCTCGTGTTATTAAGCGCGGTGACGTTATACATCATTCGCAGGTGCGGAAAAACAAAAAAACAAAATTTGTCAAAATGTTAACGATGCTACAAAAGATGTTATAAAGCGAACGGTTTATAATTTATATTAAGAAAATATTGTACTGACTTTAGAAATCGTTCAAAGGAAAATTACGAGATTATCCTGATTATAATTATAAAAGCTTATAAACTACGCGGTATACTATTAGAATGCGGTTTTAATTATAAGAAATTAGATAAACGAACGGTTATAATGGAATCGCGGCGTATTGTTGTACTCCGTGAAGAATATTTAGATAAAATAAGGAAGTATCGTGAATTAAAAAGGCATATAATATACCTAGATGAGACAAGGTTTGACACACATGATACTGTCCAGTATGGCTGGGTAGACCAGTCTCAAAAGTGTAGTTTAAATGCGCCATGTTCGAGAGGAATTCGTCAAGCCGTAAGTGAAAACGGTTTTATACCAAATGCGTTACTACTGTCTGCGAATGTACAGCAATGTAAGCAAGGTACAGCCGACTATCATGAGAATATGAATGCAGATTTATATTAAAAATGGTTTCAAGAGCAGCTTCTTCCTAACATTCCTCCAAATTCAGTAGTCGTTATGGACAATGCTTCCTACGAGGAAGTGTTAAAGAAAGTTGGAGAGGAAACTTGGAGAAGCAATGTATTGGGAAACATGGTGGAGATAATGTTGAGAGGGGAAAAAGAATGGGTGAAGGTAAGCGAAGCAGTGGAGGGTATGATTAGGGAAAGGGAACTTGCTTGATGATGTGAGTGGTATGATTGTATGGCGAGAATGTGTGAGGGACCGTCGAAGGTAGTGATTCCGAGGCGGCTTTGAGGTGGGTTTTGAGGTGGACGAAAATACTGTTTATTTTATTATAATTTTTATAAGTATGTTTTCACTTATTCTTAAAGATTAAATATGTCCTCATCACAGTTGTCAAAATAGTTATAACACGTACAGTGTTGTAAAAGAGGTGAAGGAAATAATGTTAATAATTTCCTTCAACTTGACAGAGAAATTAGAAACTTCCCGACCGAAACATATTTTTTTTTTTTATAAGTAAATAAAGTCTAAAGCACAAAAAATATTCTATTTTTATTAGGAATATGTGAAACGTTTAATGACATATCATTATATCGGAGTGGTATCAATAAATTAGGACTGATATACCGGATGTATATAAATTAAGTAGTTTAAGTATGTTTTATTAAATAAAGAAACAATAGTTAGCCATAATGTGTATAATATATCCCACCCACAAAAGCTGTATAAAAAATAACAAAACATTAATAATAATACAGTGTGTAAAAGCCAAATGGAATAAAGTCATTATTTCGGTTACTGTACATATTTATAAAAAATCCCGAAACACGTCAAATTGAAATTATAACTTGACATTCTTTAACGTGAAAATGCAACCCCTACCTTCAACCCCCTTAGAATGACAGATACAACCCCCAATTTTTTAAATGGGAAGTATAGGGTTGTGATATCATTTGAAAGGTCTCTTCATTCTCTATTCAAAAATGTTATTGTTTTTAAATTTAATGCAAAAATTAACATAAAAAAAATTAATATCATCTTGTTACCGAAATTCGCTACAATACAATCAAAAACTAAAATGTAATGCAAAACGTAATAAAATGTAGAACACGAAAAGGAACTATGAATGTTAATGAAGTAGATGTTCAAAATGTTCTCCGCGAACGTCTTGGCAACATCCTAATGTCAAATAAAACTGTCTTCTAACATTATTTAACATATCAGGCGTGATCGACCTAATCGCAAGCGTGTTATTCGTTCTTTTAAGTCATTTAAATTAGAAGGTTTAGTTTTGTACACATGGCTCTTCACATATCCCCATAAAAAGAAATCTAATAATGTAAGATCAGGTGATCGCGCTGGCCATTCAATCGATCCTCGCCTCTCTATCCACCGATTGGGAAATATTGTATCGAGGTACTGCCGGATATTAATTTGGTAATGTGGTGGTGCTCCATCCTGCTGAAACCATATCGTATTCAGTGGAACTTGAGGGTTACCTGGATCAGGATATAAATTTGCCAAGGTTGGAATGATATCATTTTGAAGTAGTGCCAAATAATAGTTGCCATTCAAGTTGCCCTCAATAAAAAAGGGACCAATATTGTTCCCTACAATCCCTGCTCAAATATTAACCTTTTGAGGGTATTGAGTGTGTTCTTCTCTCATCCAGTGAGGATTTTCCGTGGACCAGTAGCGGCAATTTTGCCGATTAGCATGACCGTTAAGTAAAAAAGTACACTCATCAGAAAACATAACGTCTTCTAATTGGATAATATTTTTATCCAACATGTCCATCATTTGCTCACAAAAAAAGTTCTCCTATCAAAATCGTCTTCCATGAGCTCCTGAGTAGGTATCATCTTATACGGATGCAATTTATTTTCTTTTAATATATTTGCTATCGATGTATGGCTAGCATTGAATGTAGTGGATACCTGTCTACTCGATGTATGTGGGTTTTCCTGAAACTCAGGCAACACATCTAATTTGAGTTCATCACTCAGTGCATTGGCAGCTGCTTTTTTTATCCGCCTTACATGACCAAACTCGCAAAACTGCTTTTCTATTTTACTTATTGTTCCTTGGGATATAGGCGGTAAATTAGGAAATTTCTCATGAAATAGGCGAGTTACTTCCTGTTGTGTTCGGATGTTATCTCCGTAACCAATCATTTGTAAAACTGTTATTTTATGCATTTCCGATAATCTAACCATTTTTCAGAATTGAATTGAACAAACTTTATACTTAAATTACAACAACGGCAACTTAAATAAAACAATTTACTACTGCTTGTTAAAATAGCGTTGCTACGGAAATTCTTTAAAGTTTTTTAATGGTTACCATCTAAAAACCACATTGCTATAGTTTTTGTTCACTTTCTCATTATCAAGACCTAAACGGGAAATAAGTTTTAAGTATATTGTAATAAGTTTCGAGTATATTTTAGCGAATTTCGGTAACAACATGATTTTAAATTTTTTTTGTTAATTTTTGCATTAAATTTAAAAACAATAACATTTTTGAATAGAGAATGAAGAGACCTTTCAAATGATATATCACAAGCCTATACTTCCCATTTAAAAAATTGGCGGTGGTACCTGTCATTCTAAGGGTGTTGAAGGTAGGGGTTGCATTTTCACGTTAAAGAATGTCAAGTTATAATTTAAATTTGACGTATTTCGGGATTTTTTATAAATATGTACAGTAACCGAAATAATGAATTTATTCCATTTGGCTTTTACACACTGTATATCGATGTTAATTTGATATTGTGATGCAACAATGATGATAGTGAGTTCCACTAGATCAATTAATGGAATTTAGAGAAAAAAAACCCTTTTGTTGTGCATAGTGATATATTTATCTTTTAACCACATTGTGTTTTGTAACAAATATAGCCTCCTATGTATTTCTATAACTCTAACTCAATAACTATAGCTATACCTCAATTGGTTTTTGTAATTCCGCCTTTTATTTTTTTATTTGTGTAAAAAACGTATAGATTGAGAACGACATTTTCACAACCTAAAAAATAGTAATTAGAATCATTGAAATGTAATTTTGCATTTACTAATTATCAAAACTGAATTTTGACTCTTAAATCTTACTAGTTTAAGTGAAAATTGTTTGATAATTTGATTAAAAAGACATTCAATAGGATTTAAGAATCTATAAAATAAAATTATAACAATCGAAATAATAATCTTGGGTTAATAATTACCTTTATAAAAAAATTCAAATCGAAGTTATATAAACCATATGCGTTTAAATAAGGGATATCCTGAGAGCGTTGTAAAACAAACATTAAGTCTTTCTTGAATTCGTTGCTGTTTAAATTATGCCAGTTAGCTTGAAAGATATATTCGGGCAGTAGACTGGCCTGCAACAAACAAAAAAAAATGCATGCAGGGTGGAAAATACATTTTAAAACTTAAAAATACGCGATTAAACTTTGTTATGGATTTCTTAATTTATAATACACAGATGATCAAAATGAAAGTCACTCATATTTAAAGGGATTTTGTCAGTTTTTCAATATGACATCCACTATAATGTCACTTTCGCGCTCACTGTTGCCATTTTACTGTACGTTTCTCCCGTTGAACTTTTAAATTAGCCTATAATACAAACCTGATAGTGTAATTCATTTCCTGTTACACAATATAGACCAAGTTCACTAAACATATTTATTGCCATTAGTAATGCTTCCAGTATGAGAGAATAGGAAGAAGATTCCTTAAATGGGTTAAAATTAAAAAATATAAGTAAATGTTTGAATGATAATTACTCATTACCTTATTTGTAAGATTAAATATTATTCCGCATAAAATACAAATTATGCATACCACTTGTGGTATTGCAATCCAGCCAAATATATTATTCATTTTCTTAATCATCCTAAAACGTTAAATAAAATGTTTATTAAATAACCTAGTTATTTACTAAATCATTTTGTATAACTTAATTTTAAAGTTAATACATTGGGCACACCAATAACTAATGTGGAAAGTGAAAAATTACGCACGAGTGAGGAAGCAGACAGTGCAAGAATCACAGTTTCCAATGCGTTGTGTACCCGATTTTTTTACCACATTTTTTATAAATATGAATAAACTTTATATATAAAATTTATTTTAATTGTTAGTTAAACATTGGGATTCAAATCAGTAAATATTGCATGGAAATATAATTAATTTAAATCAAATAACCATCTTTCTCAGTAATTAATATCAAATTTCTTAATTAGCTAAATTTGTTTACGATAGGTACTTTATACTTAAGATATTTAAATAAAAAATCAATCTCCAAAAAGAAGTTTTACACGTAAACTTTCTTTATTTTATTTTTATTGAAATTGTTTAATTGTTGGAAAAAACTAGATACGGCAGTGGAAATTGTTATTGTCCCCGAGTCAACATTGCAGTTTTGTAATAAATTTTACGGCCATACCGAGGCAATTTATCACCGTTGGAAACTGAAACTAGAACAATCATGGAAATGTGGATTCTGTGGGTGTAAGAAAGAAAAAGTTAAAAATCTACTACCTATTGACTGCATCTAAAGCGGTAGAGGCAAGCCGTGCAAGACATCTCGGTCAGATGTTTATGTTTGTTTGATGTTGTTGGGCGCCTTATAAAAGTTTCAAAATTTTTTTTATAATACACTATAAGAATGGTATTAGTGTGGGTTTACTAGGGTTCTTTGTAATTAAATTGAAGGAATTCGTTACAAGCACTTTATTTCCTATGTACTATCGGCTTCAGAATAGCATATACATTTTCAAACTCAAATCGCTTACATTGAATAGACAGCCTTTTTATTTTGTGTAACCAATCACGGTTTAAATAATAATAAATTTGAAATCAGTTAAAGAGTTGTCCACGCCCACATCTTCACTTAGTTTGGAACCCTCGATAATAAATGTTTGTTTGGGATTAAAATCCCTTTTTTTTATTATATCAGTGCAAAAATGCGAAAAAAACTTATTTATTCGGGACATGAGCTACCCTTGTAAATAAACTTAATACCCCAAAACCATTAATGTAGGCGTTTTAAAAATTGCCATTCCTTTGTTGTCTAAGAAGGGCGTTTTTATAACTTCGGTAGGTAAACGAAATTCACATTTAACATGTATATGCTATTCTAAAGCCGACTGTACGTAACATAAAACAAAACAATAATGGTACACATGCCAAAGGTTTTACCGCGATTACCTCACCGAGGCCTCTTTCCCCCTACCCTACTTGTGTTGTATAGACTACCCTCTTGAAGTCGTCAGGGCCGGCTCGGCTACTGGGATTAACGTCTGTTACATTCTCCCCCCCTGGCATCGAACTTGTTAGAGGAGGTGCCAGCAGACGGTGTGTTATTCTTCTTAGGACGCCCTCGTCCTCTTTTTGGCGCTACAGGATTCGGAATTTCACCATCTTTAAGGTTAGCAGGTGTAATAGCAGATACATGGTAAATTCCGAAAGCAGTATTGCTTTCCAGTCCGCTAATTTCATAGCTTACAGGCGATATCACTCGCTTGATTCTATAGGGTCCATCTCTTTTCGGACAAAATTTGGAAATTTGTCCTTTCGACCTATTACTGAGAGTAGTCGTATGAACCCAAACCAAATCTCCTTCTTGAAATGAGTTTGAATCCCTGAAACGCCGATCTGCGTACGTCTTTTGTCTGTCTTGAGCGTTCTCATGTGCTTCTTTGGAATCGAGCCAGGTTTCTACCATGCGCTTCAGATAAGGTGTAATTTGAAGAATAAAATTCTCAGCTTCCACAACTTGGCGGATATCTCTGTGAACTTGGTTCAAGGTTCGGAGCTCACGTCCAAATGTCAAGAATGCAGGTGTTTGTTCCGTGGTTTCGCTCCACGCTGAGTTCATGGCAAATCTAACCATCGGAATTTTTTCCGGCCATGTGTTATGCTCGGTTCCTACTAGCCAGTCTAGGCTTTAAGTCTCTATTTTTTCGCTCTACCATATTAGCAGAAGGGTGGTAGAGTGGGGTAAATTTCTCTTTGATTTGTAAAACGAAGCAAACTTGTTGCATTATGTCGGAAACAAATTGCACACCATTATCGCCGATTATTCGTCGTGGCAGGCCAAATCTTAAAAATACCTCTTCGATAATTTTGGTAGCACACTCTTGAGCAGTAGCCTGGGCTAAGGCAAATAATTCTACCCATTTGCTACACGTGTCTTCAACAATGAGAATCCATTTTCACCCTTGGATCCCTCAGGCAACGGTCCGAATAGGTCAATAGCAAGTGTTTCAAAGCGTAGTGCATACACAGGTGTCTGCAATAGTCCTGCTGGTTTTTGATTAGAGGCTTTCTATCGCTGACACTCTAAGCATTTGGCGATGTATTCAGTAACAAAACGGCGCATGCCTGGAAAAAAGAATTTTTGAGCTATTCTTCTTAGAGTACGTTCGGTACCATAATGACCGGCAATCGAGGAGTCATGGTGTTCTTGCAAAATAGCTTCACGCTCATGTTTTGGAACGAGTAGCGATAAAGTACTCCCTGGGAAAGTAGGTAACCACGGTCAGTCCATTTTGCATGTTCATTGGGGTTTCGGTCTTCAAATGAGTGAATAATCTTGGCGACATCAGGATATTTCAATTGTTCAGTTCTCGTTTCATATGCGGAACGGTGTGGTAGGTCAATTTGGACCTCCCAAACTCCGCAAGAAGTTTTTTCGATATGTTCGCATGGTGGTCTAGAAAGAGTATCGGCGATCATGTTATGTTTACCGGGCAGGTAATCAATAGTTAAGTCATAGCCTTGTACAAGGAGTGTCCATCTGGCCAATCTTCCTGTAGGTGCTTTTAGGCTTAGCAGCCATCTCAGGGGCTGGTGATCCGTCTGAACGGTTACCTTGGTGCCTTCGATGTAACCTCGAAACTTTTCTAAAGCCCAAACAACGGCCAATGCTTCTCTTTCTGAAGTTGAATAATTACGTTCTGCGGGGTTTAAAAGCCTGCTAGCGTATTCCACAGGACGCTCAGATTCAGGATCCCCCTGCAGTAATACAGCTCCTAACGCGTAACTGCTCGCGTCAGTACGAATAATGTAGGGCAGCTTTTCATCAGCTTGTCTTAGAATCGGAGCGGTGGTCACTAACCTTTTAAGTGAATCAAAAGAGTTCTGTTCAACTTCCGTCCATTTCCAAGGTTTACCCTTTTTAGTTAAGTCACTTAACGGTCGCGAAATGTCAGCAAAGTTATTGATAAAACGGCGAAACCAACTAGCCGTCTGCAGAAAGGACTGTACTTCCTTCACATTTCTTGGTGGTAGACGTTCTGATATAGCCGCGATTTACTTCTATTACTTATAGGATTGTTAATATAGAGTGTACAATTTAAACAAATATTGAAAAAGGAGGCTAAAGGCTTGTTGCTCAATTTTTGAATTTATTTTGTATTTGCATTAACATATTTGCCATTAGGAAATAAACGTTTTTTGAAAAACTTTAGAGTTTAACTGTGTTTTAGCATTGACTTCCTGGAACTAAAGTTTTACTAATTTACATTAGTTACGACGGTTAACTGTAATTTTGTAAAGGGCAATTCTATCAGATATTATTAAAAAGCTTTAACTACACAAAATTTATTATTATTAAAACTAATTAAAAAATACTTCATTATGGTACTTACAGTTACAATATAAATGACTTACATACCAGCATAAAAATCATAAACAGATATTTTAATACCGAAAACCGTTTACACTACCACTACACCAACACACACTTTTATATGCCTGACGCGCGTTTCGATAACCAAGTTATTTTCTTCAGAGACCGACCAACATTTTAGTTTAGATATTTTAATAACAATTCTAAAACAATTTAAAAAAATAAATTTAACAAATTTATATTATAAGAAAAATCACCTTTAGTTAGGCAACTACTTAAAGGTAACAACTTTAATAACAACCTAGAAATTAAGAAGTAATAAAAAACAATATTGTATTTTAGTAATTATTTTTGTAAATATAACAACATTTAAAACAAAATCGATATAATCAGATGCCTACCTAAATACTATAGCTTTAAAAGTATGAATTTAAAATAAAATTAGTCAAAACTTAAAATAAATATTCGTGTAGGTAGGTATATCTATTTCAGGCGAAATAGGTTTTACTGAAAAATCTTAAAGCTGGAATACCTAGGTAGGTACAGGTTAATAAAATCTGCCATTGTAAATAAACTACAGAAAAAATGAAAACAATAATATTAATATATTCAAAAGGATTAGTTTTTATAAAGTAGAACGATTACCCCTCAAAGGAACCTTTTCTTTTTTAGAGTATTCATGAAGATTTTGCCAAAATTTCAATTTATGTCTATCAGTTATATTACTTAGAACCTTAATTACAGCCTCTTTAAACTCCGGTAAGTAATTGTGTAATTTATTTTAAGTACTTTTCCGTCCTAAATCGTAGTTTTTTATATTCTTCATCTGAATCATTTTTGTATGACAGGTCGTAATTACTTCTTTCGAAACAAACTTCGATGATAGTCTTGGATTGAAACTTTGGATTCGTATATCAAAGACAAAATTAGGAAAGTTGAAATTATTTTTTGGCTTCCATTCACTTCACTTCCACTCTAGATAAGATTGCAGAGGATACACACTCTGAAAAATCTTTAAAATCATAGATCTTACCTTTTTTCTTCATAGCTTGCTCGACCTGATGATGAAACTGATCACAAGACATGAAAGTAGGTCCTGGTTCAAAATAATTAAATGTTATTTTCTTCGGTCCAATCAAATCACTATTAATCAACTATAAAAGCCAGTTTTTATTTTGCGCACTGCAATTATCCATCCAAATATGTATATTTTCGATATCGCGATAATGTAATATGAACTGATAATAACAGTTTAAAATGTCTTCCTTTTACAGCCTGAGATACCATTGTGCCATATGCAAGCGTATGGCTTGTAATCGGTAGTTATTCTGTCAATAGGTGCAAATGGTAGATTAAAAGTAGCCATTAATCTTGGACAAAATATGATACGTTTGAAGTAACATGATCACATTCCGTAAATCGACACTGAAATATAAAATCTGTTCACTCTGAGATAGGGTTTAATAAAATTCGTACAAAGTCCGTGCTTTTATGAATTTATTTCTGTTTTCATCATAACCTAAACACGTTTCACAGTTTTCAGGTACATTGGTTTTTATATCATGAGACATAGCCTTAGAGTATAAATTATAGCCTCGCACTCTTCGTCCTCAAGTTAATAAAGGAAATGTTCATATCCTTGACGATCTTTGTGTACAACTCATACGACACTTTTTTATCTGGATGTTTCTTATAGAAATCTGCTTTTATTAATTTTACAGAAATTATACATGGTAAATATTTTCTATTTGGGACATGTTCCCGACGATAATGTGGCTCTAAAGGATGAAATATATTTAATTCCCAATTTTTCATCCTTCTTGGCCTTTTTATCTTTTGCGCTAACACGTTTCTTTTTAGAATCAGACGTAGAAGGACCTGGATGATCAATGGCAGCAAATGATCGAAATTCTGGCAGTACAATCGCTTTATTTTCTGTATCAACAGATTGTGGTTGTGACTCTAGAGTAACCTTTTCAGATGGAATAGATTTTGATCTTTTAATTTTCTCACCTCAGATTCATCTGAGGACAAATCCTTATTGGGATCGTAATCTTTATCCTTAACAGAATCATCTGAATCTTCTAAATAATATGGTAAAGGAGAAATATTACTATTAAAATTAAAATTTCCATCTAATTCAGGTGATCTCAACGACCTCATTTCGTTACAAATTAACGATGGCTCAGGATTTAAAAGTTCAACAAAAAAGGGATTTACACTTTTGGCTTCTGGGGTGCTATTCTCGAATATATGAGAATGATTTGCGTATGCGAATTTATTGGTTTTTCGTATGAGAACTTCAAATGCGTATTCTTGATCGATAGAATGTGATTTTTTTAGTCGCGTAGGAGAATATTTTCATGCGAATATTTTCTACTGGGTCTGCTCCATGAGAAACGCAATAATCGAATACTAAGAGAGAATAAGCAATCAAAAAAATATGACTGGATTTTACGAATTGAGTCAAATAGCGGCCATAAATATATTGGAGAATATCGAAGAAGAAGCAGAAGAAGTTTCACGTTCCTTTCCATAAACTCTACAAGAGTTTCTTTCTTTCTTTCTGTTCTTGGGATATATTACCCGTTGCAGTTGTCAACATAATTAAAAACTCAACCAAATAGCTTAAACTATAGGTTTTATAATTAAAAATCAGTTTATAAGATTTATAATTGTGATTTATAAAGTTTGACATTTGTTTATCGAGACGACAAGGTAAGGTTACGACTAAAGGTATGTTTACCGAGACAGAACAATCGTCACTGTATGGGCGTCTTACAAATAAAAGCTGTCAAATTTAACAAAAAACGAAGATATTACCAACATCAACACCAACCTTTAAAGTAAAACTTGTTTTTAGGATGGATGCACTGCTTTAACACAGTGTTGTCAGATTAGTCACACGAAGGATATTCGTGTACGTAATCAAGTTGTTCTAGTGGTGTTCAAGAATACGGGTTTAAATTCGCATGCGCATATTTTTTAGAGAATACTTTCGTATGAGAAACTTTTCGTGTAAACTCGAGAAAAGCACCCCTGTAGTTAACGGTTTTCTAGTGTTGTTTTGTCACTTAACTGTGTTGTAGCATTGTAAAAATAGATCTAAGTATTTTCTAAACAAACCTATAATACAGTCACGGTATTTTAGTGATGTTTCAAGGTAGTGGGGAAAATTATCTTACCAAGATTGATGGTAAAAGTAATTTAGCGCTTTTATAGGTTTGATTTATTTAACTGTCAGTAAATAATAATAAACACTTTAATATGGTTGAAAACACTTAGCCGTCCTTTAGGTCTTTATTTTTTCGTAACTGTGTTTAAGCTCTGTATTAATTTGAAATTAGTAATAATCAAAATCGGTTAGCTACCTTTTGCCTTTTTTAAAGTGTTGTAAATTCATATAACTGTTATTTAACGTTGCAAACCGGCAAAATGGTGTACTTAGCCGTTTATTAGAGTCTCGTAAAAACCAAACTAACAATGATAGACATTTAAAACCCAGACAAAAAAACGCGCCATCTGCTCAGTTTTCTGGCGGTAAAGATAACTCAAATTTGACCAAATGTCACTTAACGGCTTTTTAGAGAAAGGACGGCAGATTGGGCATCTACGTGGATTGTCTTTTTGCCATTTAAAGCCAATTTTATGTAGTATTGTAGGCAAAGAAGACTCATTACATTCAAATATTTCTTTGTCCTTAAGCAAGGAATGTACCGCTTTCAAAAGCGTCCAAATAACAATGATAGATATACTATTTTGTTCTGATAAGAACAGATTTTTTAATTTGGTTAACTCCACAAGGAATAACCTTAAATAATTCTAAAATAGTTGTTTATAACTTGATAATAACAATTTTCAATACTAATAGTTTTCTTCGAAGAGAACAACATATCCGATATCTTATTTCGATATTTTTTGTTTGGCAACCACGCTTTCTTGTACATACAACAATACCGCTCTGAAATAACTAAATTTTAAGCGGAAGAAATTTTTAATTTTTTAAATATTGTGTTGTTATCTTGAAATCTATGACGTGCAAAGTATTTTGTTTTAATTTTACTATACTCTACGTAACTCTAATAGTAATTGATGATGTCGCACACATCGGACAAAAAATTCCTTATTTTCGTCTCTGTATATCTCTTCAAATCTGTCATTGCTTATTAATCTCATCTTGGCGTTGACAGCGGACATCTTTGGCGTATTACATGTAACAAATATATTGTGAAGGATCTTGTACTGGACGACAATAGAGGAGGTAATGCTAACAAATAAATGATCGCATCCCCACACCGCGAAACCCATCTGAATAGGTATTAAGTAGATTTCTCCTATGAAAAGAATCGGAAAAACTACAGGATTATCCTCAAAATCAGTAGGATAAGAAATCAAGAATGGGTATCTTCTAGCTGTCCAACAATGTATGAATAAAATTATTAAATATATTACACCACTGGTTATGTGAAGCATCATTAGAGAAGTAACTCCTTGATAGATACTTTTAATTTCTACGGCCAATTTCTTACCAAGCAGATTGTAAGGCAAAAATTTATGATGTATGTCGTATAAAATAGATTTTAATTCGTCCTTGAAGAAATACAGGAAACTCATTTTTGTGAGAGCCTAAAAAAATAATAGAAAAGATTGTACTAAAATAATTTTTCATCATACCTCTCTGAAAACACTATGTTTACATGTCTATTTGGCGCTAATGACATTAACTGGCTACTAAAAAAACATACTATTGAAAGTTCCTTAATAACCGCAAACAATGCTTGTTTATTTTCCTTAGCAACGTTAAACAACGCTTGTATATTGTGACAGTTTTTCGAATTTGTATTCAAAATATTTTTAAAATGATTTCTCCAGAAGAAAAAATAAAGGTTTCTAACATTGTGTAGATTTTTTTACCTTGTTTTTTGTTTTCAGAGAGGTATAATGAAAAGTATCGTTCAGTACACGTCCATAAATGCTTTTCCCGTGCTTGCATGACTTATGATTTATCACACGCGGAAAAGCCTATTTTCTGGACTCCTAATGAAATATACTATACCATGTTATTAAGAAAAAATGTACAATTTGGTGAACTCTCCGATTTTCATACAAACTTTATGAGGAGTCTAGGTCCTAGACTCTAGGACACTATAATAAATACATACGAAAATGAATTCACAATTTAAAGTTGTTAATGAACAAATAAATCTTGGAAGTTCTCTACTATTAAACTGTTTACTTCATTTTATACATAGATAAGACGTAATTATAACACAAATATATTAAGTTATTGTAAAGATCAGCAGGATATAGTTTTTTCCTGGTTTTTCTATATCATTGCACAGTTATACTAATGTTAGAGGGAAATATATCCAGGATAATCCCTTAAGGCTAATAACATCTATAATATTGTTATGTCTTATTACTTCCATACTTGGTCTAGCCTTAATACGGTATCCGCCAAAATAAACAGTACCCAAACAGAGAGTGCTGTGGAGTTGTTTATGTAATATGGATTTGTCATATTTGACTTAATTGTCATTAGTTGATATATTAATAGTACGCTGCAGTTAAATTTGATTTAAAAATGGTTCTAACAACGGAAGAAAAAGTGTTTTTGGTAGAGCGTTATTTTCGTTCATACGGAAAAGGTCGTAATGATTGTCCAAGCTTAGAACAGGTGTCAATAAAATATCAACAAAAATTTAATAAAGCAGCTCCTAGTAAAAGTTTGATGTTAGCTGTTGTTGAAAAATTTCGTCGCACTGGTAGTGTATTGTGTCAACGTAAAGGTTCTTCAGGTCGTCAAAAAACAGTATGCACTAACGGATATGAAGGATGTATTTTTAACCAAGTTGTGTAATCACCTCAAAGAAGTCTTGTAAGAACTGCATTTAAACTCAACATTAGTGAAACATCTTTACGTCGCATGTTCAAATCAATTGGTGGTTATCCATACCGTATTCAAGTTGGACAACGACTAAATGCTGCGGACAAACGTGCAAGAGAAATTTACTGTGGTCGCATGTTGAGTTTAATTTACGAAGATCCTAAATTTTTTAAAAACATATGGTTTTCAGACGAGAGTCACGTTCATCTTAGCGGCTATATTAATCGACAAACAACCAGATTCCTTGGATTTGAACGTCCTGATGCCATTGTAGAGAAACCACTCCACAGTCTTCGAGTTACCGTTTGTTGCGCGGTATCTGGTAATGGAATGATTGGTCCTTATTTCGTTGAAGATGATAATCAGAATCCACTTACTGTCAACCAAGAACGTTATAGAGAGAAAATTATTATACCTTTTGTGAGAGATTTAAATAACTTTTGCCGTGCACGAAATCTACAGTTTCGCACACAATGGTTCCAACAAGATGGCGCAACGATCCATACAGCTGTGCGCACTTTAGACTTACTCCGTCAGCATTTCGATAAAAGAATAATTTCTCGGGGAACAGACTTCGAATATCCTTCTCATTCACCTGATCTGACGCCACCTGACGCATACATTTGGGGCATAATGAAGGAAAAAATATTTCGTTCGGAAAATCCGCCGGCGAATATTGCCGAACTACAGGAAATAATACAAAATATTTTTCGGCAGTTCTATCAACCACTTTTTTTAAATATGTTTATTGACTTACAAAATCGATATGAAGCTTGTTTGATTCGAAATGGTGAACATTTTGAACACTTACATTACAGAAATTAAAAATTAATTTTTATTTTTATTTTCGGTACTGTTTATTTTGGCGGATACTGTGCTACCTAATCATCAACATCAGGTACCTTTTTAGTGGTGTGGTTCCACTAAATATAAATTTTATTGTAAAAGAAAAACTTTATATTTTAATACATTTCTTTAAAAAAAATACTGTATAAAATTATATGAAAATTATATGACAATCTTTTTTCAACTCCTCGTTTTTTCTTGTTCTTATCAATAATCTCCCTAGCGACGTTCCTCTGGTGATTCTCCAGCTTCCTGCCTCCTTGGATCCCTGGTTTCCTCTCCTTTTTTATCAGAGAGAACTGGCATTGACAGGAAATGCCAAATGACTGTCACTCAAGAAAAATTGCATATAACCATATAACCACAAAATAAAATAATGTCATAAAACTGTCAACTTGAAATAACGTCAAAATATGATTAGAATGTAAGTCAAAAGTGATAGGAGTCATTTTTGTGTGCTCGTCGTAACCAGACAAGTGCACCACAAATACTCCCCTTCTAACAAAAAAAAACTAAAATCGTAAAATTGAATTAAAAGTGTTCTAAATTATTAATAGAAAAAGTGACTTTTTTTGTCTTTGTGGTTGGTATCTGTGTATCATTGATTTGTTCGTTTAACAAAAACGCTGGTTTAGTCATGTCAATGTTAACGGTTTTTTCGCGGTTGTCTTTCAAGATCTTAAAAACTTTTTCATTTCTAGAAATTACTTTAAAAGGACCTTCATATGGCGCTGTAAGGCTCGGTTTGATACCGGGAACTTTTAAGAAAACAAATTCTGCGTTATTTAAATCTGGATGAACGAATGTTTTTGTTGAACCGTGCCTTTGCACTTGAGATGGTTTAATGTTATTAAAAATTTCACGAAGTTTAATTAAAATAGAATGGGTATCTACGTTTTCTTTAGAATTATTAAAGAATTCACCAGGAATACGTAGAGTTTGTCCGAAAACAAGTTCTGCAGATGAACATTGTAAGTCCTCTTTAATAGCAGATCGCAAACCTAGAAGAATCAAAGGCAATTCGTCTTTCCAATTATTTGAAGTAAGTTTTGCCATCAGGGCTGATTTAAGAGTTCGATGAAATCTTTCAATCATCCCGTTTCCTTGTGGATGATAAGGAGTGGTGTGCAAACTTTGAAAACCTAATAATTTGCTAAATTCTTTAAACATGCTTGATTCGAATTGAGTGCCTTGATCGTGTGTAATTTTGTAAGGAATTCCGAAACGTGGGATATACTGATTTATTAAGGTATTGTGTGATTCAATGTTTTTTAGTGGATAAGCTTCTACCCATCTAGTGACTCTATCGATTACTGTTAGAATGTAAGTACATCCTTTTGAAGGTTTTAACGGGCCTACTAAATCAATGTGAATGTGCTGGAATCTACCTTCAGGAACACTGAAATCACCTATATTAGATTTGGTATGTTTAAAAATTTTTGATTTTTGACACTGAATGCATGTTTTCGTCCATATATTTATGTTTTTGTTCATATGAGGCCAAAAGTAAATTTTTTTAATAGCTTTTGTAGTAGCTTTGATGCCTAAATGAGTTACGTTATGTACTTTAAGAAAAGCACTGTAACGTAATGTTTTAGGAATGTATATGCGTTGATTATTAGTAGAAACCTCGTACCAAATACTAAAGTTGTGTGTTTCCATTTTGATTTGTTTAAGAAATATATTATTTTTATTTAAAGAATTTTGCTTTTGTAAGAGATTAGTTAGTTCTATATCTGAATTTTGTTCGTTGAAAATATCTTGGAGAGTAAAATTTATGTTATCAATTTGATCATGCTCAATTCGACTCAAGAAATCTGCAGCTTCTACGTTTTTGCTGCCCACGTATTTAATTTTGTTTGTAAACTGTAAAATGTATTCGAAATACCTAAATTGTCGTGGTGACTTTTCTGTTTTTGAAAAAATTGCTTTTTCGATAGGTTTGTGATCTGTAAATACTTGAAAATCTACGCCTTCCAACATGTAGCGAAAATGTTTAATAGATTCGTATATAGCAAAAAGTTCTTTATCGAAAACACTGTAGTTTTGCTGACTTTTGGTTAATTTTTTAGAAAAATATGCTAAAGGTTGTCTGACATTTTGAACCACTTGCTCCAAGGTACTACCTATAGCTGTTGAACTAGCGTCTGTGGTTAAGATTAATTTTGCCCCTTCTTTAGGATGGTTAAGCAAGGATTTTTTAATTAACAAATCTTTTGCTTTCTTAAAACATTCTTGACAATTTTCTGGCCAATTTTCAATGTTTTTTATTTTGTTTTGATTTAAATAATTGATAAGTTCGTGTAATGGATTTAAAATTTTTGCGAATTGAGGTACAAATTTGTGATAAAAATTAACCATTCCTACGAATCTCTGTAGTTGTTTGCATGTTTTAGGAATTTCATAATCTGCGATGACTTTAACTCGCTCGTCAGATGGTAAAATTCCTTCTGGAGTAATAGTGTGTCCTAAAAAATTAACCTTTGTCACGCCAAAAATACATTTAGAAGGTTTGACATTAACGCCAAATTTTTCTAGTCTTTTAAACAAGGTGTCGAGGTGGTTTAGATGTTCCTGCTCGTTTTTGCTAAAAATTAAAATATCATCTAGATAAACGAACAGAAATTCGAGTCCTCTGGTGACTTCATTAATAAATCTTTGAAATGTATTGCCTGCATTACGTAATCCGAAAGGAGTACGTAGAAATTCGAATGCACCAAATGGGGTAGTGATTGCTGTTTTATAAACATCTTCCTCGGCCACAGGTATTTGATGGTATGCCCTAACTAAATCAATTTTTGAAAAGATTGTAGATCCGTGAATTTTTAGACTGACGTCTGAAATCAATGTTAACGGGTAACGTTCTGGAATTGTTTGTTTGTTGAGGAAACGATAATCACCACAGGGTCGCCAATCTGCAGAGTCTTTTTTAGGGATCATATGCAGGGGCGACGTCACTGAAGATGATGATGGTCTACAAATACCTAATTCCACCATGTCTTCGAATTCTTTTTAGCGATTTTGTATTTAAGAGGATCTAACCTTCGAGGTTTACAATAAGGTAAATGACCTTCGGTAATTATGTGATGTTTTACATCGTGTTTTGCTTCGGAATGAAAATTAGGAGATGAGAAAATGCTTGAGTATTTTTTGAAAAAAGATGTATATTGATTTTCAACCGTAAATAATTTTGGAAGTTCCTGATTGGCGTTTTGTAATCTACCGGTGGACATAATAAAAGTTTCGTTATCTATTAATTTTTGTTTTTTAAATCAAGTAACAATCCAAAATTAGATAAAAAATCTGCGCCTATTATTGGTTTGGCTATATCTGCAATTGTGAAAAGAAAAGGAAATTTTCGACGTAGACCAAGGTCAACGTTCAAAAATTTTTTTCCGTATGTAAAAATAGTGTTACCTGAAGCTGAAGTAAGTATTATATTTTTTATCTTTTTTATGATTGCTAAATATATTATGTGGAAGACAACTGATATCGGCTCCACTATCGACAAGAAAATTTAATTTATTAATTTTATCATAAACAAAAAGGCGTTTTGAAAAGAGCTTATTGGTAAGATTACAATTATTTACGGTTGGGGCAATTAGTTTTTTTGAATCTACGTCAATTTTATTGAAAGTATCTGATAAAAGACAGGGTGGACCGTTACATTTTTTGGCGTTTTTTCCGAATTTCTCGTGGAAAAAACACAGTTTTTTTTATTTATCAAGAATTCTATTTTGATGATAATTTGAATTCCCTGATCTATTACGACTATTCGACCTGTTTCTGTAACGTTGACATTGACATTGATATTGGGAGTCTGATGAAAAATTGTTTTTAAGAGAGGAGAGTTCTTTCTCAAATTCCATTTGTTTGTTTAAGATATTTTTGAAAGAATTTTGACAATGATCTATGAAATTAGTAATAGTTTTATTTAAATTTGACATTTCGTTAAGGGGATTTTGAATTTCGTTGATAGAATTTGAATTTTGTCTAAGTGTTTCCCAAATTTTATCTGCCAAAGATAATAAGTGAGAAATGTCTTGTTGACTGGAAGAAGTTAGAGCAATTTGGATTACGTCTGGTAATTTTCTTCTCCACAATTTAATCAATAATTTTTCATCTATTGTTTTATCCCCAGCAATTTGCATGAGTTCCCTATAATATGCAGAGGGTTTTTTATCACCTAATTCTGAACTAGACAGTAATTTATTTAAACGTGCTTCCTCTGACAATGTTAACCTACTCAGAATTGTATCTTTTAAAAAAATATATAAATCACTTGTGGGAGTATTTGTGGTGCACTTGTCTGGTTACGACGAGCACACAAAAATGACTCCTATCACTTTTGACTTACATTCTAATCATATTTTGACGTTATTTCAAGTTGACAGTTTTATGACATTATTTTATTTTGTGGTTATATGGTTATATGCAATTCCCCAAAGAACGACAAATCAAATGGCTTACCTGTCTGAAATCTTTGCGAGAATGACTGGTACGGAAAACCTCTAGACTATGTTGTTTGACTTGGGGAATCTCGCTGTAAAATTCTCAGCTAGGGAAACTGGACTTGGGGGAAGGCTCCGGAAATACTTCGTTTTGATATTGATCACACGGGTCGCTGCTGTTGGAGAAACTGGACTGGTGGACGGGTCGCTGCTTTTTGGTCACTCCGGGTTGATTCGTTTTTATCACGTTGGATCGGGTTAATTCGTTTTTGTTACTTCGGGTTGATTCGTTTTTTATTTTTGTATCACGTCGGGGTCACCAATTATTTAGTGGTGTGGTTCCACTAAATATAAATTTTATTGTAAAAGAAAAACTTTATATTTTAATACATTTCTTTAAAAAAAATACTGTATAAAATTATATGAAAATTATATGACAATCTTTTTTCAACTCCTCGTTTTTTCTTGTTCTTATCAATAATCTCCCTAGCGACGTTCCTCTGGTGATTCTCCAGCTTCCTGCCTCCTTGGATCCCTGGTTTCCTCTCCTTTTTTATCAGAGAGAACTGGCATTGACAGGAAATGCCAAATGACTGTCACTCAAGAAAAATTGCATATAACCATATAACCACAAAATAAAATAATGTCATAAAACTGTCAACTTGAAATAACGTCAAAATATGATTAGAATGTAAGTCAAAAGTGATAGGAGTCATTTTTGTGTGCTCGTCGTAACCAGACAAGTGCACCACAACCTTGCTACAAACAAACAAAATGTTCAATATGTCAATCTGACGATGCTAATTCTAGCGAAAAGCTGTTATTGTAATTTAAAAGCGAATTTTTTAATTAAACGTGGAAGTTTCGTTAAAACGAAGAGTTTTTTATTATTCTTAGAAATATATAGATTTTTTCCAATAGATTTTCATAATATCCAATATACAGATAAAACAACCTCAACAAATTCACTGAAAATACTCTGCTTTTAGTCTTAGCCTTAGACTTGCAACACATCTTCTGCAAATTCTACCTAATAGTCCAAGCAACGAAGACCAAAAAATACCAAATAGCGGAAATAATTCATGTAGAAGCCAATTGAGGGTGGAGCTAAGGGTGCAGGGGGTGTCTAAAGCTCCTATTTTCAATTTTTTGTCAATAAATCGTAAAATAATGCCTCTAGCAAAAAATGTTGGTATACTAAATTAATCTATTTAAAATTCTCTCTATAGAAAAGGTTCTATACACTTTTTTGCTAGGATCAATGCTCAAGGAGATATGGAGGTGGGAGGGAGTGTAAAATTTTAAAAAGAGTTTAAAAAAAATGTTTTGAGTTAAAAATAACATGTTTATTGTTGAAAATGAAGTGATTACTGAATTAATTATCTATGTATCTCGACAATAAAATAATTAATTTTTCAACAATAACAAAACGACAATAATAATATAATTCAAATTTTATTTGTTAGTTGAAAAATAGTGTACATGGATAAATCAATGCTCGTGTGTTGACAGGTGTGCCTATTGTTGTATGCGTCGTTAGAGCCTGAGACGGAAGGGGTGACTGACCTACTCACCGTACCACCCTCCCTAAAACAGTGCCAGGTAATTTTTACGATGACCATTGCTCATTGCTCGCTCTTAGTCATGCGGTTCGTGAGTTCTAAAAATACGTACCTGTTATGATTACATGAACATTTCCACGCGTTAAGACTATGGCTGAGAAGTGTTTAATTTGTGAAAGTGATTTGTGTAACATCGGTAAAAAAGGGATAATTGGTTTAGTGAAGGCAAGTGTGTTAAGGAAATATGGAAGAGGCAGGTTTCAGGGATAAGACAAAGGTGTTGTTCATAGTTCTTGCAGAAAAGAATAAACCAGAAGTGACTCAATAAAGAAGTTTCTGAGAGACACTCTTTCAGATCAACCTTCAACATTACGTGACGTCTCGTCCTTGTTCAGGTCAAGAGAAGTTTGATTTTTAAACAAAGTGTTTTTTCTGCACAGAATCGTATGGCTAAGAAAAGGAGAGAAAGAAACTTCATGCTAGGCGTCGAACAGGCTTTCGTGTTCGTACCAGGACCCCTATTCTTGACGGTGATAGAATAGAACTCTCCCTAGGGAGCACTCCCTACTTTCATTCTATCACCTTTCTATTGGTTACATGAAACTGTATTCTTGAGTTCGATAGAAAGAAGTACAGTCGCTGTAGAAAGAAGCAAATTAATAAGAATGTTTGAGCAGGGTTGCCAAATAGTTAAACCAATCGGAATAAAGAATTTTTGACAATTGAAGATCATGCAAACAAACGTGGTTATTGTTTATTTTTTACGGTCTCTAAAGTGTTTCAGGAGCTATATTTTATTTCATTTCTACATTTAATTCTATTTCATAGCATAATATTTAGTTCTAGTTTTTTATTTAGTATTGTTTTTAGTATTTGTATGTATTTAGTTTAGTATTAATATTGTTTGCCTTTGTGTCACCGGTGTGTTTACAATTTACAATGGATTTGAATAATGTTTTAATTTACGACGCTATACAAAATGATATACGAGAAGCAGAAGAGGATATCAATATCAGAAGAGAAGTTTTACCCTTGGTAAACCCATTTGATGAATTAACAGATTATAGGTTTACAAGGCTTTTCAGATTGAACAAGGAAGTTTGTCGCGACGTTATAGTGTTTCCAATCTTTTGTTTTTTTATTTTCTGCCATTTTCACTACACAATATATGTCTTATCTATTTTTACTACTGTTACTTTTGATTAAAAAAAAAAATAAATAAAAGGTTGATAACGAACGGACAATTATTTTTGATTATCTAAGCACGAAACGACGAAATACATCATCCAAGAAGCGTATAACTACTATGAAAGAAATTACTTCTATCCATAGACAAACATAAAAAAAAATAATTAAATTGAAAAATTAAATAAACCATAAGTTTTTCTATGCTTCTATCCTCCTATACTATTTTTGGTTCGAAAATAAAAATCCCTAACACCTTCTCTTGGTGTTATAGCGGTTCCTTCAAAAATAACCAATAGAAGTAATTGTTCTCTCGGGGAGCAACCCTTCTATCGGTACAGTGAGAGAACGAATTTCAAGAATACGGTTTTGGCATTTTCAATAGAACCACGCCCACTTTCTATTGGCTGTTCTATTCTATCACCGTCAAGAATAGGGGTCCAGTGCGTTTCACAATTCCATTAATGATCAGGGGCAGAAAAGAAGGGATGAGTGGGGAAACGACGTAGTAAGACGTATCTGCAGCAAATGCAATATATCATGAGGACTGTTACAAAAAGTTCTTGTTGACCTCCGTACATTCCAAAAGAAAATCTAGACGTCCTCAAGATGAAGGGATTACAAATGCAATGGAAGAAATCTTCGATTATATTGAAGGTACTGATGGTTGCCCATATACTATGGACGAGTTGTTGGAACAAGTTATTACAGGAGAACCACCACATGTGAAGGCCATTAAGGAGAGATTGAGGGAAAAATATGGGGACAAAATTTTTTTTAGTACAATTAGCACCAGACAAACTGTCGTCTCTTTTCGTAGTTATTGGATCGACTCGTGGTACACCTCCAGATGTAAAGATGAACAAAGGGAACGTGAGGGAATTGTACAAAAAGCTGCCGAGATTATCTTGGAAGACATTGAATCCATTGCTTATCCCTAACCCAGTTTACACGAATGACCCTGTGACACCCGAATTCATTCTGCAAATGTTATTTTGTCGATGCATGACTGTCAAGGTATATATAATAATAATTCATTCACTAATTACTTCATTCTCAGCAATAAACATATTATTTTTAACTTAAAACATTCCATTAAAAAAACGTTTTTTTTAAATTTTACACCCCCTCCCACCTCCATATCTCCTTGAGATATGGAGAAAGGTATAAAACCTTTTTTATAGAAAATTTTATGTAGATTAATTTGGTAAACTAACATTTTTTTGCTAGAGGCATTATTTTATGAGTTATTTAATGTTTTTTTTAATATACTGAAACCAACTATAATAATAAATATTTTTACCCACCTGAAAAACGCAAGATAAATAATAGGCTTGTTGAAACATCTCCTCGAAGGATTCACTGGAAATTTCATAAAATTTGTACACAAATCCGAATCCGTAAAAAGCGAAAGAACATAACGTTAGGATAGATATGAATTTCATTTTAAAATTATCAGCTTGTTCGGGCCACAAGTAAATTTGTTGTAGATACAGTTTTGGAATCCAAAAAAACTTTTTGCCGCAATCATCAGTCCCTGATATCTTGCTAGCAGTACCTTTAAAAAATATTTTATCGATAAAATATATTTAAATTTTAGAAAACTTACTTTCCAAGAACGACATTTTGGTTGCTGTTCATTCGACTTCAATACATTAAATCATTTACGTAGAAGTTTATAAGAATTCATCATTATCTATAATTTTAAAAATGACCAATTACTAATTGAATGGGTGGTCACAGAAATAGTACAACATACATTTTTAATGAGATCAATTATCTTCACTTGCGTTCATAGAAATCGGCCCACTGTAAAGTTTTGACTGTAACTATATATTTTTTTTAATTATTCATCAGTTAACAAAATAGTATATTACATAACGAGTGTGGAAAGTGAAGTATTACGCACAAGTGAAGTTTAGCACGAGCCGCGTAGTGGCTATTGGAAATACTTTATTTGTGGATATAATTAAAACTTTAGATCAACTTCAAAATTTTTTTTAATTTAATTTTGACATTGATTAAATACAATTAAACGTTTACTTTTACTTTTTATAAAAACAATAAATAAAAAACTATTTTCACGAATGCTAAGATATTTTCAACACTCCTCCTCATTCGTGATCTTGAACGGAAAATAGGCCAAGCTGCTCTCTTAATTGTAGTAGTCGTCTGGCAGGTAGGGCTTTAGTGAACAAATCAGCAAGCATTTCTTCGGTTGGACAGAAAATACACTTAACAAAATTCTCAGTGACAAAGTTCTTGACAAAATGGTATTTCGTATCAATATGCTTAGATCTGTGGCTAAATTTTTCGGACTCTACCAATTTTATACAACTTTGGTTATCTTCATAAATTTTAATAGGTTTTGTTAAATTTTCTTCAAACCCTTCAATAACTTTTTCAAGCCAAACAGCTTCTTTGCGTGCTTCTAATAGAGCAATAAATTCAGACTCCGTCGAAGACACATGATTGTTTTCTACAACACCAGCTTATAACGCCACCATTTAGTTTAAAAACATAACCACTATTGGACTTACGCGCTATTCGGTCTTCTGCCCAATTAGCATCAGCAAAACCATAGAAAAATTCCTTTTCTAAATGAGAACTCAAAAATAGTTTTAAAATTTTCGTACCTTTCAAATACTTTATAATTCTTTTCACTTCATTCCAGTCTTCAGTTGTAGGCTTACTAACTTTTCTAGAAACCATTGCAACACTAGCGGCAATATCAGGGCGAGTGTTAACAGATATGTACAGTAAGCATCCAATTACCTTTTGATACATGTTGTTATTTACCAAAAAAGTAGTACATTCAATTTTTCCATACCCTGGATCAAGAGGAATATTAGAAATCTTTGAATCTTGCAGTCCCACTAATGAAATAAGTTTTCCAATATAATTTTCTTGACTAATATAAAAATTAAGAAATTTATCTCTGCCGATTTCTAAACCCAAATACAATTTGACATCTCCAAGTGATGTAATGTCAAAACGCTCTTTCAGTTGATTTTCAATGTCTACTAAAATTCTAGTTGAAGTGCTAGCCAAAAGTAAGTCATCTACGTACACTAGTAAGTAGATGCATAGTTCATTACCTGAATGCTTTTTGTAGAAACATTTTTCAGTTTCGCTCTGTACAAACCCTATTGACTTCAGATAGGCGTCTAGAGTTTCATTCCAAATCCTGGCTGCTTGTTTTAGCCCGTATATACTTCTTTTTAACAGACAAACCTTTTCTTCCATGCCATCTTGTATGAACCCAGGAGGCTGCTTCATAAATATGATTTCTTGGAGTTCTCCATACAAGAATGCTGTTTTTACGTCTAGATGTTGAACCTTCATCTTTTTCGCACCTGCTATGCTCAAAAATATTCGTAAAGTAGTTTGTTTAATTACTGGAGCAAATACTTCATTATAATCAGATCCATATTTCTGTGAAAAACCCTGAGCTACGAGACGAGCTTTAAATCTGATTATTTCACCTTTAGAATTTTTCTTTAGTGCATACACCCATTTACATCCTATAGGTTTTCTGTGTTTAGGTAAATCAACTAGGCACCAAGTTTGGTGTCTTTTTAAGGACTCCATTTCTTCCTCCATAGCTCTTTGCCATTCTTCTTTTCTTTCGTTTGTAATTGCTTCTTCAAAGTTCCTTACCTCAACTGCATTTGCTATTAATCTTTCTGGTGGTTTTCCTTTCGTGGTTCTATGAGATCTTCGTAACTCTACATTTCTTTCCTGTCTCTCTTCAACTGCTTCATTTTCTTTATGACTTCCTTCAGTTTCATTGTCCTGCTTTAGAGCTTGACACGGTCCAGCTTGCTCCTCCTCCAACTGCTCCTCCTCAATGAAACTAATTGTGCTTTCTTTATATGTACTTGGTTTTTCGATTTTTATTAATATTTCTTCTGAAATGCCTTTTTCGTCTACCTCTTCATTTTTCTCTTCACATGGTACAATTGAATCTAAAAATTTTACATCCCGACTTATAGTTACTTTCCTTGAGAATGCATCTAGTAGGCGAAAACCTTTTATATTTTCATCATATCCAACAAAAATTAGTGGTATAGATTTTTTATCTAATTTACGCCTGCATGGTTGTGGAATAAAAACATATGCCTTAGATCCAAAAAGATGTAAATTTGTAATTATTGGAGGTATTTTGTACCATAGTTCATAAGGAGTTTTTGGAATAGATCTAGATGGAAGTATGTTCTGCATATAATTTGCTGTCATAACAGCTTCTCCCCAAAGCCAATTTTCTAAACCTGCATCAATTAACATGCAACGGGCCATCTCCATCAAAGATCGGTTTTTACGTTCTGAAACTCCATTCTGCTGAGGAGTATACGCTGCTGTAAATTGAAACTTTATACCTTCTTTTCTTAAATATTCTTTCATTTGTCCTGACGTATATTCCCCTCCTTGATCTGACCTCAATACCTTCGGTTTTCTACCAAACTGATTCTTCATAAGTTCAACAAATTGCTTAAATTTGCTAGGTACCTCAGACTTATTCTTTAAAAGGTACACTGTAGTATATCTAGAGAAATCATCTACGAAGGTCAAAAAATATCTATTTCCACTAGGTGTTGTTGTCTGCATAGGTCCACAAATATCAGAATGAATCAAATCAAGTGGAGCATCTGAGGAAATGCAGTTCTTCCGTGGAAAAGGTAGACGGGAAAATTTTCCTTGCATGCAGACTTCACAGGTTTTCTTTAAACCACAATCTTGAAAATCAATACCTGTAGATAAATTTTGTGACTTCAGCAACTTTATAGCTTCTACATCTCTGTGACCAAAAACTCTATGCCAATAGTGTAGACATCTATCTCCACAATGTACTGTTGCACAAACTTCTTCGTTCTCCTTTTGTTTTAATTTGTAAAGTCCTGAGTTAATTTTTGCAACAGCAATTTCTTTATTATCCTTCTTTATTTTACAGTCATTATTTTCAAATACTACATTAAAACCTTTAGTAACCAGTTGCTTTACTGATAATAAATTTTTCTCCATATTAGGAATATAGAGAACCTCCTGTAACATAACCGTCTGTTTTTCATTTTTACTATTTAATAACGTAATTCTTATGTTCCCTATTCCTATTGCAGTTTCTTCAATTCCATTTGCAACTGTTACTTTGCGACATGTTGGAAAAAATGTTAAGAAGACATCTCGTCTTTTGAAATATGACAAAGATGCTCCAGAATCAACCACCCATCCATCATCCTCCGATTCAGAAATAACAAAGCAAAATTCTTCTTTATTTCTTTCTTCTTCTGTAACTTGCTTTGCATGCTGACGTGAGCGTTGTGGAGTTTCCTTATTCTTTTTCCAGTTTAAATATTTCTTACAGGTTCTTTTCAGGTGTCCTTTCTTATTACAAAAGAAACATTGCATAGTCATACCTTCTGTAGCCAATGCCCTTTCAGAAGATTCATGATATAAAGTGATACGTTTGTATTCTTCAATAAGCTTGGACTGAACCAAATTCAAAGGTAAGGTCATCTTCCTTTCTAGTCTCAAGGGCTGTAATAAGGGTATCATACGTTTTGGGTAGACTACTTAATAACATAGCTACTATCCATTTATCAGATAATGTTTCTTCACCAAGGGCTGTGAGTTTACCAAATAATTCCGACATTTTTTGAATATGTTGCTCCATATTGCCGTTTTCTTCCAATCGCAAACTGCAAATCCTTCTCATGAGAGAAACCTTATGGCTAAGAGTAGCCTTCTCATGATAATTTTTTAAGGATGTCCAGGCTTCAAGAGCTGTTTTCGCTTTTCTAATGTGTTCTAACTGATTATCTTGAACAGATAAACCTATAATTGCTCTGGCTTGATTATCTTGCTTTTCCCAGCTATCTGTACTATTACTGGGCTTTTCTTTAGAAATTACGGTCCACAAATCTTCCTTTATTAGTAATAGTTCCATTTTATATTTCCATACGAAATAATTCTCATTGTTCAACTTTTCAATTGAGAACTTAGCATCCGCCATTTTAGTTATTTCAATTTTAACTTTCTTGAATTTGCAACAACTTGAAAACTTTAAGCGTTTATAGGCCCATAACCTATTGGAAATACTTTATTTGTGGATATAATTAAAACTTTAGATCAACTTCAAAATTTTTTTTTATTTAATTTTGACATTGATTAAATACAATTAAACGTTTACTTTTACTTTTTATAAAAACAATAAATAAAAAACTATTTTCACGAATGCTAAGATATTTTCAACAGTGGCGAGTGCGGAAACGTAACGAGTGCAAGAAATTACACAAATACACAATATAATTAACATCAAATAACCACCTTTCTCAGGAATTCACATCAAAATTCTTTATTAGCTAAATGACATTTTAATTTTTTTGTGGGCACTATAAAAATTAAAAGTAAAATGGTCAGTTGGTGAAATTAATTGAAAAGTAATGTAATAATAATAGACACAAAGATAATTGTAAACAGAAACACAAACATAACTTCAAACATCCACATTCGACACATGCACGGAACATAAACACAATATAAAAAAGAAGAATAAACTGTTCTTCTTTCTAAAAGTGTTTTTATAAAAATAATAATACTGAATAAAAATATGTTTATTTTTTAAAAATTTAAAAACCTATAAGAAACTTTATTCTTTATTCTTACTTTATACAGAAAAATCTGTATTGGCAATTACAATACAATATTTGGAAGATTTAAAAAAAAATAAAATGGTCCTTGCTTTGACATTCATGTGTTTTTACTAATAAATTTGACGTAAATGTCACAGATCATAGAACTATATTTTTTTACTTTTCAATACGTGTATTGATATTAGCTACTTTCTTAAGTACAAATAAGTGTGCAAACTAGAACTTTCATATGTGGTCGTAGGAAAAGAAATATGCTGTTTGAAAGACAATTGAATTTGCTTTAATGTGAGTATAAATTTATGAAAACTTATTTCGACTTCCTATGTTTAACACAGTGAAATTAATGCATTAAGCAAATTAAGCTTTTTTATTATTAACATAAATAAGGTTGTTGACAATTTAAAAGTTAACACTCAATTTTTTAATAATGTGTATGACCTCCTCTTGCCCTAATAACATCTCTCATACGATTAGGCGTTGATCTAACCAAGTTTGCTATTGATTCTTGTGGGATGTTAAGCCACTCTTCTTCTACAGCAACAATAAGCTCTGGGATCGAGTTTGGGGTATGAAGTCTAGTTTGAATTCTTCGTTTTAGCTCATCCCATAAATGATCGAGCGGGTTTAGGTTAGGACTGTATGCTGGCCACTCCATAACCCGCAAACCGACCTCTGCAATATAATCTAGCACAATTGTTGCGGTGTGTGGTCTTGCGTTGTCATGCATAAAGGTAAATCCGTCTCCAATGTAGTCGACGTAAGGTAAAATCTTCTCGATATATCTGGCAACCGTTAAACCTCCTCTTCCGTGGACACGGACGCCCCTACGAATTAACTCAAGGTCGGTTCATGTTCCTATAGAAATCGTACCCCAGATCATGCATAGGAACCACCTCCATAAGCACTCCGCTCTTCAAAGCAGCAATCTGCAAATCGCTCTCCAGGTCTTCGGTACACTTTTCTTCTTCGGTCGCTACCATCGAGGCATATTCTGGTCTCATCTGAGAACAGAACAGATCCCCATTGTTCCAATGTCCAATTCAGATGATCCCGTGCAAAACGCAGGCGTGCTTGCCGATGAGCTGGAGTAAGTTTTTGACCAAACCCAGGTGTTTTAGGGGTCAGGTTATTTTCCTGCAGTCTTCGTCTTACTGTCCACTGACTAATAGCCACTCCTTGCACCTCACGGAGCTATCGTTGCACTTGAACGGCATTCATTGCACCCACACAACGGTTCAAAAATGTGTGCAAAGGTTTAGATAAACTGGTAGGAATACACGAAGGCCATTGATGATCGTTTCCTAACCTTACGTACGTTACGAAACCGCACCTCTACGTCTGTTGAAGCAAGAAATCAACTTAGAGAGGTTCGCGGCGTTGATGTAAGTGTGTGGACAGTTCGCAGAAGATTAGCGGAGGTAAATTTAACTGCTTGTAGACCAGCACATGGCCCAAAATTGCTACCGTGTCATCGAACAGCTAGGCTACAATTTGTTCATAATCACTTGGCACTTGGTCAAGGTGAAGGAAATAATGTTAATAATTTCCTTCAACTTGACAGGGAAATCAGAAACTTCCCCGCCAAAACATATTTTTATTTTATTTTATAAATAAGCTAAAGTCTAAAGCACAAATACTCTATTTTTATTAGGGATATGTGAAACATAATTTAATGATTTATAGCATATTCTGTAACAAGGTGAGCGGAAGGCAGGCGAACAGTGAAATATATATATATATATATATATATATATATATATATATATTGTAATGGATCATTATTACTAATAAAAACAAAGCTTACCTTTTTAAGCATCCATCATAGCCATTACACTAATGGATTAATTAAAAAATGATATTCATATTGAAATACACTTTTCTTCTTAAACCATGTAATTACCCAAAAATAAGTATTGTCTTGAGTACAGTATAAACTTGATTATATCATAAATTTGGTCATAATATCACAGTAAAAGCCACAAAATAAACAATATTCTCTGGTCACAACAGGTTTCCATTTGGACTTAGTAGATACATCTTGTTAGAAAATGAGATGAATCTTCTGACCTAAAAATAATATACTTAGTATGAATTTGTATAAACAAACAGTATCTCTACAGTTACACTAAAACAAAGTAGTATAACTTACATATCTTATGATAATAAACAAACATTATGAGATAAAAGCCAATATAGGGTAGGTAGTCATATTGGAAAGTCAACATGTAAAAATAAATAATGCACATTAGTAAATGAACAAAATAGAATTAAAATTACTTACCTCAATAATTTACAAAAAAAGGATATCTTAATAAGTTTAATTGAATCTGCAGTTACTTTTTCTTTAGTACATCTTAAATTTTCAATATTATACTTTTCAATTACAAACATTCAAATAAATAAAGAATGTATTTGACATCTTATCTTGTATAGGATCCATATTTAATTATTGTATCACAATCAAAATTTTCCAATCCATAATGAATGCATTTTCACATAACAATTCACTTTTCACCTAGTTCTTTTTCAAAATTCTCAGTTTAATCTAAAACAATTAAAAGAAAATAAAAATCAAAAGTATTAATGGTTTCCACATGTTTAAGAAATCAACATGTAATTTTAGTTAGTAAAGTATTTAAATTAATATTATAAAAAGGAAGTACTTACAAAATCATTAAAAGACAAATTATAGTCTTCGATATTGTACAAACAAATATACCAATAGATTGTGAGTACCTAAAAAAAAGACACAAGATTAATTATAAACATGTAGCAGGTGTGGTGAAATACATTAAACTAATTCCCATATCAATAGTGTTGGACATAATCACATAAACTTTTGATTGAACATTTTAAGAGTACATAGTGAAATAGATATTGAAAAACTTAGTTTATAAACATTAACAAATGACAATTTATGTAACAAAAAGTATGTAGGATAATTGAGGAAGTTGTTTATATAAATTTTAAAATGTTAACCTTTGATAACACAGAAAATATCAGCTTATATAAGGTATAAGTAATACAAATAACAAAATCTTTTAAAAGTTTAAATTGTAGTTGTTAGAGTTTAAAATAGTAAGTTATCAGTTAAAATAGGACTAGTTAAGTGGATTTAGAATAATTTTAAATATAATAGCTAGTGTTAATTCAAAATTTGAAAGTCTAAAATAAGTTGACAGCTCAAGGAAGTTGTGTATTTTGAATCTAAAATTTCCTAGGAAAAGGTACTTAGAAAATTATACAAACAGAATTTAAGCAAATATAAGGATGAGATCTATCTGTACATTATCAAAGGTACTGTCAGAATTGTAAATTTATTACCTGGATTTTCGGAAATGTAGGTTATTTTTTTCTGAAATTCGAACAGTTGAAATCCGATGACGTCATTTTTTGTCATTTTCCAAGAAGCTATAAAAGGCCGGAGAATCCATGATTCAACTCTCTTATGATCCTGGTAGCAGAGCAATTAACATCGTATGTATTAATTGATTATCAACTAGAAGAAATTTTTTGAATTAATTAAAAGCTGTTTATATTAAAGTAATACATGTAATATTAAAAATACATACAGAAAAGTAATCAACTATTATTAAATTACTTACCAAAGTAATAAATTGTACAAAACAAATACGGATTCCATAGAATTTTAAAGATTAAATTCGAGCGACGTTTCCAAAACGGGACCATAGTAGCCATCTTGTCAATTTGGGTACGCTGTTCCATTTCCGAGAATAAACGAAGTAGAAGCCGATCTCAGTGTTTGTTACGTTGCGCATGACAAGGACAATATTTGAAAAACTCTGTGATACAAGGTACGTCCGATAATTAAGGATTTGTATTTTTGTTTTTAATTTGTTGTAATTGTAAATTAATATTTTTGTATATCATCTCCATTTTTTCATATCCGGATATTCGTTATTTATTAGTACTAAACGTGTGAAAACCAATTAATAATTTTTTTTTTGTAACGTTTCTTTGAAATACTTGACATTAAATTTATATTGTGTTAATTATTAAATAATATTTTAATTTGAATCCTCCCTGATAAGAGTCAGAGTTTAAATTTCAACTTTAAAATTAAGTAAACTGAGCTAGTTTGAAATTCTGATAAGGCGCCCATTCATAGAAGTACAAAGAAAAAGTAAACTTTATATAAAATTAAATAATATTCAATCATTAAAATCAATTAAAATATTTGATAAAATCAATAAAACAAACAAAAATTTTTAATTATAATAATCAAACAAATAAAAACATATCTAAATAATAAAACTACGTTAGCTGTTAAGTAAAATAAACTATAGCCAAATATTTAAATCATTAGCTAAATTTAAATCATTATAATATATATATATATATATATATATATATTGAGATAAATAACTAAGAGTTAAAAATTTAAGAAGTAAAACTTACCTCAATAATTTATAATAAAAGGATATATTAATAAGTTTCATCGAATCAGCAGTTACTTTTTCTTTATTACATCTAAAGTTTTCAAGTTTATAATTTTCACAGACAAACATTCAATATAAACAAAGAATGTAATTGACATCTTATCTTGAATAGGATCCATATTTTGCTATTTTATCACAATCAAATATTTCCAATCCATAATAAGTGCAATTTCATATAACAATTCACCTTTGACCTAGTTCTCTTTTCAAATTCAAATTTTAATCTGAAACAATAAAAAAAGGAAATAAAAATCAAAAGTATTAATGGTTTTCACATGTTTAAGAAATCAACATGTAGTTTTAGCTAGTTAAGTATTTAAATTAGTATTATAAAAAGGAAGTACTTACAAAAGTATAAGGAGACAAGTTGTAGTCTTCGATATTGTACAAATAAGTATTCCAATAGATCATGACCACCTTAAAACACCACAAGAACAATTAAAAACATGTAACAAATGTAATGAAATACAGTAAACTAATTCCCATATCGAAAGTGTTGGACTTAATCAAATAAACTTATGAAAGAACACTTAAATAGTGCATAGTGAAATAACTATTGAAAAACTTAATTTATAAACATTAACAAAGACATTTTATGTAACAAAATGTATGTAGGATAATTAAGTAAGTTTTTTATATAAATTTTAAAATGTTAATCTTTGATAACACAGAGAATCTCATCTTATATAAGGTGTAAGTAATACAAATAACAGAATCTCTTAAAAGTTTAAATTTTAGTTGTTAGAGTTTAAAATAGTAATTTTCAGTTAAAATAGGATTAGTTTAATGGATTTATAGTAATTTTAAATACAATTGATAGTTTTAATTCAAATTTTGAAAGTCTAGAAAATATGACAGCTCAAGAAATTTGTCTATTTCAAATCTAAATTTTCATAGAAAAATTGCATTTAAAAATTATATTAATAGATTTTTAGTAAATATAAGGATAAGATTTCCCTGTACGTTAACAAAGGTACTATTAGATTTGTAATTTTATTACCTTGATATTCAAGAATTTTGGTTAAATTTTGTATTTAAAAACAATGGAATTCCGTTTCTTACGTCATATTTGTCATTTTCCTGGAAGCCTATAAAAAGGCGAGGAAATCTATGATTCACTCTCTTATGATCCTGATACCAGAGCCATTAACATCGTATGTATTAATTAATTACTAAAAGAAAAAAATTTGCATTAATCAAAATCAGTTTATGTTAAATTAATACATGTAATATAAAAAAATACATGCATTAAAGTATTCAACCATTATTAAATTACTTACCAAAGTAATAAATTGGACAAAACCGAGGCAGATTCCAGTAGAATTTATGAGATTAAATTCGAGCGTCGTTTCCACAACGGGACCTTAGCAGCCATCTTGTAATTTCACATTTCCGAGAGCAGACGAGGAGAAGCCGATCTCAGTGTTCGTCACTTTCCGTTTTGACAATAGCAATTATTCGAAAAGAACTTTATAATACAAGGTACGTTTAATAGTTAAGAATTTATATTTTTGTATTTATTTTGTTGTGACTGTAAATTAATTTATTTTTGTATATCATCTCCATTTTTTTATATCAGGTTATTCATCAATTTAATTGTAATAAGCATATGAAAACCAATTAATAGTGTTTTTTATTTTATTTGTATAATTTCTTTTAAAAACATTTGATATTAAATTCATTGTATTGTAATAATTAAATAAATTTTTTAATTTGAATCCTACCCAGATAAGAGTCAGATTTTAAATTTCAATTTCAAAAGAAGTAGACTGAGGTAGTTGAAATTTTGATAAGGCGCCCAACTATAGAGTTACAAAAGAAAAAGTAAACTTTATATAAAACTAAATAATATTTAATCATAAAACTCAATTAAAACATTAGACAAAACACATAAGAATTGTGAATAATATTATAAAAACCATAAAACAAAAACAAATTTATAAATTATAATAATCAAACTAAGTAAATCATTAAAAATCTATAGGTACAAAGTAAGGTTATAATAAAATAGACCAATTAAATAAAGCAAATGAATAAATTAAAAAATTCACCACAAATTAAATCATATCAATATTGAGATAGATATCTAATAGTTAAAAATTTAATAAGTAGAACTTACCTTATAATTTACAATAAAAGGATATATTAATAAGTTTTATAGAATCAGCATTTACTTTTTCTTTTGTACATCTAAAGTTTCCAAGTTCATAATTTTCACAAGACATACATTTAATATAAACAAAGAATGTAATGGGCATTTTATATTGAATAGAATCCATATTTTGCTATTTTATAACAATTAAATATTTCCAATCCATAATGAGTACACTTTTACATAACAATTCATCTTTGTCCTAGTTCTCTTTTAAAATTCTTAGTTTAATCTGAAACAATAAAAAGAAAATAAAAATCAAAAGTATTAATGGTTTTCACATGTTTAAGAAATCAACATGTAATTTTAGTTAATAAAGTATTTAAATTAATATTATAAAAAGGAAGTACTTACAAAAATATAAAAAGACAAATTGTAGTCTTCGATATTGTATAAATAAGTATTCTAATAGATCATGAGTACCTAAAAAAGACATTAGAACAATTAAAAACATGTAGCAGGTGTGGTGAAATACAGTAAACTAATTCCCATATCAATAATTTTGAACATAAGTTTTTGATAGAACACTTTAATAGTGCATAGTGAAATAAATATTGAAAAACTTAGTGTACAAACACTAACAAAGACATTTTATGTAACAAAATGTATGTAGGATAGTTAAGTAAATGTTTTATATAAATTTTAAGTTTTGAGTCTTTTGTAACACAGAGAATCTTATCTTATATAATGCATAAGTGATACCTACGAATAACAGAATCTTTTAAAAGTTTAAATTTTAGTTGTTAGAGTTTAAAATAGTAGTTATCAGCTAAAATAGTATTAGTTTAACAGATTCATAGTAATTTTATTTCAAATTTTGAAGGTCTAAAATAAGTTGACAGCTCAAGAAAGTTGTGCATTTTGAATCTAAAATTTTCTTAGGAAAAGTCACTTAGAAAATTATACAAACAAAATTTTAGTAAATATAAGGATAAGATTTCACTGTAAGTTAACAAAGATACTATTAGTTTTGTAATTTCATTACCTTCATATTCAAGAATTTTGGTTAGAATTTTGCATTTAAACAATGGAATTTCGTTTTTCGATGTCATACTTGTCATTTTTCCTGGAAGCCTATAAAAAAGCCGGAAAATTGATGATTCATCTCTCTTATGTTTTTGGTAGCAGAGCAGTTAACATCTATTGACTCTCTTTTGATTTTGGTAGCAGAGCAATTAACATTGTATGTATTAATTGATTACTAACTAGAAGAAAATTTTTTGCATTAATTAAAAGCTGTTTATGTTAAAGTAATACATGTAATATTAAAAATACATGCAGTAAAATAATCAACCATTATTAAATTACTTACCAAAGTAATAAATTTGTCAAATCAGAGACTGATTCCAAAAGAATTTGAAAGATTAAATTTGAGCATTCTTTCTGCAACTGGTCCTTAGCCGCCATATTGTTGGTATTATATTTCTGACAGGGGACGAGGAGAAGCCGATCCGAGTTTTGTGCTGTTCCATTTAGACAATAGCAATTTTTAGTGAACGAACTTTATAATAAAAGGTACGTGTCATAGTTAAGGTTTAGTATTTGTGTATTTGTTATTTTGTGACTGTAAATTAATTTTATTTGTATGTATCATCTCCATTCTTTTCATATAAGGCTATTCATTTATTTATTTGTACTAAACATATGAAAACCAATTAACAGTTTTTTGTAAAATTTCTTTGAAATACTTGACATTAAATTTATTGTGTGTTATTTATTAAATAATATTTTAATTTGAATCCTACCCTGATAAGAGTCAGATTTTAAATTTAAATTTCAAAACAAATAGTCTGAGTTAGTTAAAATTTTGATAAGGCGCCCAACCATAGAATTACAGAAGAACAAGTAAACTTTATATAAAATTAAATAGTATTTAATCATTAAAATCAATCAAAACATTTGACAAAACCAATAAAACAAAACAAAATCATAAATTATAATAATCAAACCAATTAAAACATATCAAATTAATAGAACTAAGTCGGGATATTGATAAATTAACTATAAACAATTTAAAATTATAATCATTAAAAATTAAATCATTATAAATTGACAATACCAACGTGGGATATTAACAAACAAAACTATAATAAATCAAACATAAAAATTAAAGAAAAATTTAAATCATATTAATATATACAAATAGTGTTATATCAGAGTGGTATCAATAAATAAGGACTGATACACCGGATGTATATAAATTAAGTAATGTAAGTAAAGAGACAATAGTTAGCCACCCACAAAAGCTGTATAAATAAATAAGAAAACATTAATAATAATATATCGATATTAATTTGATATTGTGATGTAACAATGATGGTGGTGAGTTCCACTAGATCAATAATTGATGAAATTTAGAGAAAAAAAGAAACCTCTTTTGTTGTGTATAGTGATATATTGTAATGATATATTTTTAATTGTTTTGAAATTTTCTTTATTGTAGATATTTATTTTAGTTATTTGTGTTTTAGTTATAATTTTAAAATGTTTTTATTCATTGTTTTATTGATTATTAATTACATGATATCTTTGATTAATTCATATTTTATTTCTTAGAATGAATTTAAAAGCGCCCTAACAAATTTAAAATATGTTAGCTCATTTATTTAGAGACTCGACACATCTTGGGTACGATTCTGGTTA
Organism: Ophraella communa; assembly: GCA_035357415.1. Lineage (NCBI taxonomy): Eukaryota > Metazoa > Arthropoda > Insecta > Coleoptera > Chrysomelidae > Ophraella > Ophraella communa. The sequence continues at coordinate 8,976,733 of CM068982.1, read as the reverse complement.
AAATTAATTGAACTACTAATATTTGATTATAATTACGGAATTAATTTAATACATTTATTTTATAAAATTATTAATTCTATACAAGGATTTATTACATGCGGTTTTTACATAATATACTGGAAATACCTTTTGAAATGTTTAGTAAATGCTAAAATTCGTCCATGCTTTAATTTAGTACATCATGCGCAAACACAAAAGAGTTTTAAAGAAACGTACTTCGAATAAATGGCTTTTCATTGGAGATGTTCTCAGCGTTGGTGTTCCCTGCTGGTTAGGCAATTCCGCCACATATCATCTAGGCAATATGGGTACGGTAGAGAAAATGTCTACCAGGATAAGAAATCTCGTTAATCTTATCACTATTCACTTCGTTATTGATGAATCACACTATTCGGTAAGTACTTACATTATATTTAGTTGCTTTTACGCTAATATTTTAGTTATGTTACCAGTTTAAGCAGATTCAAGTTTATCTGCGAACAAGCGGCATCAGAGATCAGAGACACAAGAGAGTGATAATCAAAATTCACGGCCTTTTATACCTCTTCCCTAATTATGACACTAATGACATTAAATTAGCAATCAATTGTTTTAACTTGCAAAATTTAACCTAAATTTACAAATAATGATAAAATTTTTTGACATATTTGAATGTTTCTTTGATAATATATAGAAAATCTGTGTTCTTACATTTATGATAAAGCTATTTAAATTATTTTTTGATCACTTTTTCCATATAAAATTGATGTTTGAAGTCTGATAATTGTGGCAGTTTCAACTCCTTAAATTCATACAATTTTGAGCAAATAACTTAAAATGGATATTAATTTATGCATAAATCTATTAATTTAGTTTTATTTTAATTTTTGAAACTAATTTGATTTAGAAGAATGTGAATTAGACTTGTTATTTTAATTTATAATATGAACTTGACAGCTACAATTGTACTTTTAGATTGGTTAATTTTTATGAAATTTTCTATTATCAGAGATTAAGGAGCTTATAACTAAAATAAAAACTAAGATGACTACATACATTTTTTTAAAACTAAATCGATTAACATTAAGTTTTATCAACTGATGTTGAAATAGTCTTAAAAAGGGTAACTATGTGAATTTTGTGTAATAATATAGGGCTATACTGTCTACCACTGTAACATTTATAGTTAGTACACTGATTATATTATGAGGTTTTGTTTGAATACATATCTATTATCGAAGCATTACAAGATATCTTCATGCAAAAGTAAGTACTTCTACCTTATATCTAACATTTAAACATTTAACTACCTACATTACATAACTGTTTATTAAAATATGTATTAAATTAATAGTTTTAATTAGTGTATTTTTGATTTTTTGATTCTAGCTTTTACTTCCAGAGAAAACTATTTGAATTGGGACTTGTTTGATTGTTATTAAATTGTATTACTGAATTCTATTCAAGATATAGTCGTTAAATAAATCCTTCCACTATTTGAATATTTAACATTTAAGATTACTGTGCCAATAATTTTAAAGGAAATATATATCTATAGTGTAATAATTAAATATTCTATAATAGTATAATGAGCATTATCAACAGAAGTTGTTTAATATTAACTTAATCAAATAATTTTAATTATATTGTATTATTTTATTGTATATTTTGTGTATTTGTAAGAAAATTTTAAGTTGGAAATTATTTTATTATGTAATGTACCGATATTATATTTAGTACATAAATATGTTATTTAGAACTTAGTAGAAACTTCGCGAAAATTGATTATATAATGTGTAAAAAAAGACAGATAATGTGTAAAAAGGAGACAGATGTATTTTACTATATATTTTATTCTGGAATGATCGATGATAGACGAAGTAAGAATGTCTAGTCATAAATATGAAAGAAAGAGATACACATATTTTTTCCCAGAAATGACTAATCTCTAGAACAAAAAAAACGAAGCTTCTAGAAGTTTGAAACCTATAAAAGACTGAACAGAGGTCGTTAAGGGGAAGTTTATTATTGGAAGTAAAAGAGAGAAGATCAGTGAGTGTGAACAACAGTTAAAAAGTGAACAAACAGTTTTTAAAGTAGTTATAATAAAGTGACGTTAAAAATACAAAGTAAAACAATTATAAAGTAAAACAAAGTGACATTGAAAGCTAATCAAAAGTGAAATTAAAACATTTTCGGTTGATGTAAAAAAGAAGAGTACTTACTATTATTAATACAACTAAAGGAACTATAATCCATCAACACTAAAATTTGAGGAACAAACAAAGAACAATAATTACACAAGAAACTAATCGTCTAACAACACTTCAGTTTACCAAAATCGCAAATACCACGTATCACTTCGTTCGTCTCCGTTTTTCATAGATCACCTACAGATTTTTCCACCAATCAGGAAACAGGACTTTACATATCAAGGTCAGATAAAATTGTAATTTATTAAAAAAATTTTGTAGTAGTTAGTTGAATTTTATAAGTTAAAAAAAAAACAAAGGAATTTACTTGATATTTAATAATTAGTGTATTTGATAATCTTACTTGCCATCACATAAACAACATTGGTTAGTTTAACTTAATTCACATCAAGTAAGTTCTTTTATAATTACTAAAGGCCTTTCTTTTTAATATTTTTTCTAATTAGTTTCATTATTAAACTTTCAACATTACTGTTTTAATTTAACTATTTTATAATAAATTTATAACTATAATTAATCAATTTTATTCAAATAACTCCTACCTATAATCCAATAGAAACTTGCATAACCATACACCCCTGAGAAAAAGATCTTGTTGCTATTAGTACATTTAAATAAGTAATATAAATCTAATAAATAAATCAATCAAATCAATAAACTTTCTCTCAAATCATAATATTCATTACAATAGATATATTCATGAGAATTATTCTATTATATCTTCATAATTTGTTAAGTTATTGATTGATATTACCTAACTTGATTCCAAAATTATTATTCTAATTCAGCTATTGCTAAATAAACTCCTGTGTCTAATTTATTTCATTACAATGTTTATCTTTTAATCATTGTGTTTTGTAACAAATATAGCCTCCTATAGATACAGTGTGTAAAAGCCAAATAGAATAAAATCATTATTTCGGTTACTGTACATATTTATAAAAAATCCCGAAACACGTCAAATTTAAATTATAACTTGACATTCTTTAACGTGAAAATGCAACCCCTACCTTCAACCCCCTTAGAATGACAGGTACAACCCCCAATTTTTTAAATGGGAAGTATAGGCTTGTGATATATCATTTGAAAGGTCTCTTCATTCTCTATTCAAAAATGTTATTGTTTTTAAATTTAATGCAAAAATTAACATAAAAAAAATTAAAATCGAAACTTATTACAATATACTTAAAACTTATTTCCCGTTTAGGTCTTGATAATGAGAAAGTGAACAAAAACTATAGCAATGTGGTTTTTAGATGGTAACCATTAAAAAACTTTAAAGAATTTCCGTAGCAACCCTATTTTAACAAGCAGTAGTAAATTGTTTTATTTAAGTTGCGATTGTTGTAATTTAAGTATAAAGTTTGTTCAATTCAATTCTGAAAAATGGTTAGATTAACGGAAATGCATAAAATAACAGTTTTACAAATGATTGGTACGGAGATAACATCCGAACACAACAGGAAGTAACTCGCCTATTTCATGAGAAATTTCCTAATTTACCGCCTATATCCCAAGGAACAATAAGTAAAATGGAAAAGCAGTTTCGCGAGTTTGGTCATGTAAGGCAGATAAAAAAAGCAGCTGCCAATGCACTGAGTGATGAACTCAAATTAGATGTGTTGCTTGAGTTTCAGGAAAACCCACATACATCGAGTAGACAGGCATCCACTACATTCAATGCTAGCCATACGTCGATAGCAAACGTATTAAAAGAAAATAAATTGCATCCGTATAAGATGATACCTATTCAGGGGCTCATGGAAGACGATTTTGATAGGAGAACTTTTTTTTGTGAGCAAATGATGGACATGTTGGATAACAATATTATCCAATTAGAAGACGTTATGTTTTCTGATGAGTGTACTTTTTTACTTAACGGTCATGCTAATCGGCAAAATTGCCGCTACTGGTCCACGGAAAATCCTCACTGGATGAGAGAAGAACACACTCAATACCCTCAAAAGGTTAATATTTGAGCAGGGATTGTAGGGAACAATATAATTGGTCCCTTTTTTATTGAGGGCAACTTGAATGGCAACTATTATTTGGCACTACTTCAAAATGATGTCATTCCAACGTTGGCAAATTTATATCCTGATCCAGGTAACCCTCAAGTTCCAGCGAATACGATATGGTTTCAGCAGGATGGAGCACCACCACATTACCAAATTAATGTCCGGCAGTACCTCGATACAATATTTCCCAATCGGTGGATAGGGAGGCGAGGATCGATTGAATGGCCAGCGCGATCACCTGATCTTACATTATAAGATTTCTTTTTATGGGGATATGTGAAGAGCCATGTGTACAAAACTAAACCTTCTGATTTAAATGACTTAAAAGAACGAATAACACGCTTGCGATTAGGTCGATCACGCCTGATATGTTAAATAATGTTAGAAGACAGTTTTATTTGAGATTAGGATGTTGCCAAGACGTTCGCGGAGAACATTTTGAACATCTACTTCATTAACATTCATAGTTCTTTTTCGTGTTCTACATTTTATTACGTTTTGCATTACATTTTAGTTTTTGATTGTATTGTAGCGAATTTCGGTAACAAGATGATATTAATTTTTTTATGTTAATTTTTGCATTAAATTTAAAAACAATAACATTTTTGAATAGAGAATGAAGAGACCTTTCAAATGATATATCACAAGCCTATACTTCCCATTTAAAAAATTGGAGGCTGTACCTGTCTTTCTAAGGGGGTTGAAGGTAGGGGTTGCATTTTTACGTTAAAGAATGTCAAGTTATAATTTAAATTTGACGTGTTTCGGGATTTTTTATAAATATGTACAGTAACCGAAATAATGAATTTATTCCATTTGGCTTTTACACACTGTATATTTCCCATAGTAATTGTATGAACGATCTGAAATATGGTTAAAAATAAAATTACTGTTAATTAACATAAGTTTTATTTACTTTTATTGCAGTGAAAAACAATGTTTGTAAGTGCAACATGTCTTAAATACTAAATCATTTTGGTGCCTCAAAAAGGTGAACTAGAAACATTTGAATTTGCTTCCAACACACTGTTGGATTCATTTTATTACTAGTTGTGAAAAAATTAGATTGTACATATTTAACAGTTTGGAAATAGCAATCGAGATTAGTGATAATTTGAAATAGATAAGATTTTCAAAATAAAGTATAGCGATACCTTATGTCTATTGTGTTCACCCCCTGTAGGGGTTTAAAGTTACAAGAATGCAAAAAAGCGGACAGGTCCCCCTTAAATCAGAAATTGAGGGACATGAGAGATTTTCCACATTTTCATTTTAAAATCGGAAAATTGAAGTTATCGTTGGACCATCTTGTAGATGAGTTAAAGAAAAGAGTGCAATAAAATGCATGCAATCATCTCTGAAGAAATAGCCAAGAATATTACAGATATAGTCGAAGAAATACGCGACAATATTAGTAACGTCACTATCGCCATTGTTAAAGATAGGTCATAGCCTTTTATCTAAACTTTTGCCTTGTAGTAGTTCATTTGCATTGAGGATTTTCATATTATGTATTTTATTGTTTATGTGTTATTATACTGCTAAATAAACAGATTATTATCGTTAAAGAATATTTCGATTAGTATTTAAAGAAGTTTTATTTTGTTTTATATAAAAAAAGTTTGCTTTTGAGGTTAAGTAATACTATTTTAAATTAAAGTGTTGCTATAACAACTGTTCATAGATAAAAAATCACTTTAACCGCAAGATAAAGTGACACTTTAACAAAATTAGTAGATAAAATGTTTTAAATTTTTTTCGGAAAAGGTAAACTGCGCATTTAATCCATTTTGTAGAGGTTAATTCCGGACGACTGAAACTAAGGATTATAATATTCACAGGTAAATTGTGGATAATCAATGCAATTAAAAAAAATAATGCAATGCAATATTTGTAATTTTTCGAAGACAAAGGCATAGAAGGTTTCTTTATGCCGATTGATTTATAGGGTCCTTAGTATACTTTTTGATTTTGACAATAAACATAAAATATGTAAAATTTCGAATTTATTACAAGTGAACGTGAAAATATTCTAATACTTTTTTTCAAAAAAAAATATTACAAAAAATTCTGGAGTTGTAGAAATAAAGATTTCAACGCTAAATTATATACAATTTGGTTAGGTTAGGGTTAGGTTAGGGTTAGGTTAGGTTAGGTTAGGTTAGGTTAGGTTAGGTTAGGTTAGGTTAGGTTAGGTTAGGTTAGGTTAGGTTAGGTTAGGTTAGGTTAGGTTAGGTTAGGTTAGGTTAGGTTAGGTTAGGTTAGGTTAGGTTAGGTTAGGTTAGGTTAGGTTAGGTTAGGTTAGGTTAGGTTAGGTTAGGTTAGGTTAGGTTAGGTTAGGTTAGGTTAGGTTAGGTTAGGTTAGGTTAGGTTAGGTTAGGTTAGGTTAGGTTAGGTTAGGTTAGGTTAGGTTAGTATAATATAAAATTGGCAAAATATCATGAATAAAATTTGTAAAATGTGTTTCATACATTGGAAAAATTCATGTGCCATGATGAATTAAAAAATATTTTTGTTATATTTTATATATTTTGAAAAAATTGTAGAATGTAAATATCGTAGTGTATAAATAAAGTTAGTTCATTTTTATTACATGAAACGACTTTTATTTAGCTACCTGAAAATCAGGTACCCACATTTTTCTTTCTCCGCAGTTTACCTCTCAACTGGAGAGCGGTATCTCCGCAGTTTACCTTTTTTGAATACCATTATCTGAATGGATTCTCTCCGCAGTTTAACTTTCAACCTTTTTTTTTATTCAATAAAATTAACAAATTCAAACACATTAAGGATTTAAAACAACTGAAATTTTACAACTAACATTATTAGATATATCTAATTTTGGAGCATCACAACTGTACTCGTTTGCTTAAACACTTGATTCGAGGTACTGGATTGATTTTCAGGTCCGCCAAATATATAATTGGATACAGAAATCTTACTGCTTTTTGACTCTTCAATGTAAGATTCTGCAATGGATGACGATTTCCATCCACTTAAACGTTTAAGTTTTACTAGATCAGCTTCAGAACTTGCGAAAATAGTAGCTGAAGAACGACGGAAACAATGCCCCGTTGTACATTTCTGAATTTGCAAGTTTCAAAAAATCTGCAATCTTCTTGGGGGTATTATATATAGTGTTAGTCCCCACCGGTTGAGTAGTGCACTTTTGCTGTCAGTAATTCACAAAAAACTTACTGTGGGGTACGTTTTTGGGGCGTAAGGCAATATTCTTTCTCACAATTTCCAAGAAATTCACTCCATTTTTCTTGTCAGTAATACAAAACGGCCTATCTTGCTTTGTTTTAGTATCTAATTTGTACAATTCTTCGGACATAGTGGCGCCGTGCACACCAAAAATAGCAATAACCTTCATCAAAAAATAGACGTCATAGGGAGCTTCTGTCAGAAATTTATTAATGTCATCTGACTCCAGGATGTTGGACTTTTGTATCCTACACAAAAGGTTTTTAGTAAGGTGGTTAGCTTGCTGAATTCAGAAATGTCACAATTTTCATTCACCAACAACGTACGCTTCAGCATCGAATAATACGACAATTTTATCGTTTTGTACAATAAATAACTATTAATATAACTCGAACTATTCTTTAACGATAATAATGTGTTTATATAGCACTATAATGTCTAAAACTCTACAAAAAATAAGAAAGTCAATTGCGACGACGAGTCACTGTAAAACAAGAAACTTACCATGCCTCGTTTAGAATTCATGTTTTGTGTGATAGGTTATCTAATTTGATTGTAAATATTCTGCAGATAAATGGAATAAAAACTACTCTTTGACACCGATAAAAAAATTAAGAACCTTGGGCACTTTTTGTGTAAAGACTAGAGAAATATTCCTGGTCATGAGAATCCTGTTGATTTACCCTTCAGAAGATGTTTCCCAAAAACAATCATTTAGATATTTCAGAAAAGGTTTTTAAATTATAGTCGATATTTCGAATTTACTGATAAGCATTACGTTTTGTAAATGAATTAACATGAAGTAATAGCGCTCCAATTCTTGCGTTGTGCCTTATTCTATAACTAGCTCTAACTCAATAACTATAGCTATACCTCAATTGGTTTTTGTAATTCCGCCTTTTATTTTTTTATTTCCATAAAAAACGTATAGATTGAGAACGACATTTTTACAACCTAAAAAATAGTAATTAGAATCATTGAAATGTAATTTTGCATTTACTTAACAGAGAATTTAAAAAATAATTATCAAAACTGAATTTTGACTCTTAACTCCTACTGGTTTAGGTGTAAATTGTTTGATAATTTGATTAAAAAGACAGTCAATAGGATTTAAGAATATATAAAATAATATAACAATAAAAATAAAAATAATAATATTGGGTTAATAATTACCTTTATAAAAAAATTCAAATCGAAGTTATATAAACCATAAGCATTTAAATATGGGATATCCTGAGAGCATTGTAAAACAAACAAGAAGTCCTTTTTGAATTCGTTGCTGTTTAAATTATGCCAGTTAGTTTGAAAGATATATTCGGGCAGTAAACTGGCCTGCAACAAACAAAAAAAATGCAGGGTGGTAAAATGAAAACTTACAATAAATATAGTTGTCAACGACAGTCCTATAAAACCTTAATTATACATGTACATTCTCAAGTATAATGTTACCTATTTTTCACTAGTGAATAATGAGCTATTGTTCACTGTATGAAGTCAAAATAGCACGTATGTCTAAACTTGGTACGAGAATGTTAAGGAGTGTTCCCTGGATTTTCATTTCTTTTTTGTTTTGGGATTTTTTGATTTTGATGATTTTTTTCTGGGTTGTAGTACTCGCGGGCAAGTTTGTTTTGATTATTTTTTTGAGTCGAAAAAAATCCTTTTTTTCACCCTAGCCTGGAAACGGCTAGAAAAATGTTAAACTTTTTTTACACCATCCGATTGTACGTTTAATTTTGAAGATAACTGTTTTCGAAATTTTCCGATTCAATCGTCCCTTACGGAAATATTCCATTTTTTTACCCCCGAGTTTTTGAAATTTTTTAAATTCCACTAAAAGTCCAATAAAACCCAGACGGTAAAAGATATCGAAATGAAACAAAATCACTCATCTTCGGCTCATCGAGATCTATTAGAAACTGTGACCTGTGAAAGACCTTTTCGGCATCGTCGGGATTGTTGAAAAAATTTTAACTTTTTCGAGGGTAGGTACTACATTTTTTTATTTAATCAGGTTCTGAACAAAAACGGAGAACTACAATTAAAAGTTATCTAGAAGGATTTTTTGTAATTAGACAAGCTTTAAGGTGGTATAATTTTTTTTTGAAAATTTTTCATTTTACCCCCTCCATAATCGAAACAAGTTATTATTTTTTTGGTTCTTAGAGTTTCTAATTCTCCGCCTGTATATATTTTAATATGCTTTACATTTGAAACTACACAATAAAATTGATAATTGTAGAGTCTGATCCACGGGAGAAAGGGACATGATAGTAATATTGATAATCGTTGCACAAACCCAAAAACATCGTTGCTATGGCTACAGTTCCAGCTTAGTTCAATGCAATGGGTGGGAAAAGTTCTTTTCCTACGACTGTACCGAAATATTTCACTTGTAAATGTAGTATATTGTACTATCGGCTTCAGAATAGCATATACACTTTCAAACTCAAATCGCTTACAATGAATTAATTTTAAGGACGGCCTATTTATTGTGTATAACCAATCACGGTTTAAATAATAATAAATTTGAAATCAGTTAAACAGTTGTCCACGCCCACATCTTTAATGTTTGCAGCATAAGGTATTTTATTGACAAATTGCCTGTCCATCTGTCCCTTGTAAATAAACTTAATCCCCAAAAACCATTTAATGTAGGCGTTTAAAGGGCGTTTTTATAACTTCGGTAGGTAAACGAAATTCACATTTAACATGTATATGCTATTCTAAAGCCGACTGTACAGTGGTTTCTATTTCGCACTAGTTACTATGGAAACTAGTACCCAATATGTACTATTGTGCACTAACAAATACAAGAGCATTACTAATGTAAGAAGGTTATGATCTTATGTCCCCAAATAAACAACAATTTTGACAGTTGGTTGTAAGTGTAGCTTATAAAAGTCAATACAGTATTATAATTTATACCTAAAACCGTTTACACTACCACTACACCAATACACACTTTTATCTGTCTAACGCGCGTTTCGATAACCAAGTTATCTTCTTCAGAGACCGAAGGTAAACTAAAGCTATGTATAAAATCTAACCTTATAATTAACATTTTTAGCGCCAACATATTTTCGCGGTAAATCTTTTGGCGGCAAAGCCAATTTTAAACGCGAAAACATTTTTACAATAAGTTTTCTTATAATAAACTATAAAGTGGACTATCTGGGATAGGTCCTTTGTCCTTATTTAATCTATGACTTCAGATCATCTGCAACAATTCTAATTGACAGTGGAGAAGACATAACGTCTTTAAAAATACACGGTAGGTGTAAACAAGAACCGGAATTTTTGAAAACTAAAAAAATTTCAGGATTAAACAACAGTTACAATTCTCCAAGAATGACATTTAATAACTGCAGTAATTTTACAATGAATGTTAATAAGTAAAGGAGCTTTGATTCGAATATTAATATTTATAACTTAGCTATTAGTCAATAAAAACCTCACTCTCTTTATAATTATTTCAGTATGGTCGTAGGAAAAGTATAGTTTACAACACGCATGTAATGATACCCATTTTGGACGAAAAGTGATATGAATTTATTTTGAAAACATAATAATAGATACACAATAATCCTGTACTTTATAAGGAATTGTACTCAAAACACCTAAGCTAGATATATTTCACCTAGAACATTCCAGTAAACCCTAAATTTAGATACGTCACTATATTTTTTGGAATATTTTATTTCAAGTAAATACACAGTTGATTCAAATAATATATTTTAAAACTTAAAACTATGCGATTAAACTTTGTTATGGATTTCTTTATTCATAATAAACAGATGATCAAAATGAAAGTCACTAATATAAATGGATTTTGTCAGTTTTTCAATATGATATCCACTATAATGTCATTTTCGCGCACACTGTTGCCATTTTCCGGTACGTTTCTCCCGTGGAACTTTTTAATTAGCCTATAATACAAACCTGATAGTGTAATTCATTTCCTACTGCACAATATAGACCAAGTTCGCTAAACATATGTATTGTCAATACTAATGCTTCCAGTTTGAGAGAATAGGAAGATGAATCCTTAAATGGGTTAAAATAAAAAAAAATATAGATGTTTGAATTAAATAATTACACATTACCTCATTGTTAAGCTTAAATATTATTCCGCATAAAATACAAATTGTGCATACCACTTGTGGTATTGCAATCCAGCCAAATATATTGTTCATTTTCTTAATCATCCTAAAACGTTAAATAAAATGTTTGTTAAATTACCTAGTTATTCACTAAATCTTTTTGTATAACTTAATTTTAAAGTTAATACATTGGGCACACTAATAACTAATGTGGAAAGTGAAATATTACGCACGAGTGAGGAAGCAGACAGTGCAAGAAATACAGTTTCCAATACGTTGTGTACCCGATTTTTTTACCACATTTTTTATAAATATGAATAAGCTTTATATATAAAATTTATTTTAATTGTTAGTTAAACATTGGGATTTAAATCAGTAAATATTGCATGGAAATATAATTAATTTAAATCAAATAACCATCTTTCTCAGTAATTAATATCAAATTTCTTAATTAGCTAAATTTGTACTTTATACTTAAGATATTTAAATAAAAAAATCAATCTCCAAAAAGAAGTTTTACACGTAAACTTTCTTTATTTTATTTTTATTGAAATTGTTTCATTTTTGGAAAAAACTAGATACGGCAGTGGAAATTGTTATTGTCCCCGATTCAACATTGCAGTTTTGTAATAAATTTTGCGGCCATACCGAGGCAATTTATCACCGTTGGAAACTGAAACTAGAACAATCAGGAGAATGTGGATTCTGTGTGTGTAAGAAAGAAAAAGTTAAAAACCTACTACCTATTGACTGCATCTAAAGCGGTAGAGGCAAGCCGTGCAAGACATCTCGGTCAGAATAAGTCAGTATAAGTATTAACAGGTCGCAGAACAGCTTAACCATTTTCTAATCTAATCTAATGACAGCTGCTTTAGTGCTTTCTTAAAATGAAATAGAAGGAATAGAAATTTGTTGTGCAAAGATAAGGAGTGACAGTTTTTACTAATTTAATTTAAAAAAATACTCATCAAATTTCATTTGAATCTAAAATTAAAACAAAAAGCGTTACACGTCATAATTGTGATCAAAACTAGTAAGAAAAGTCGGGATTTATCAAGTTTAACAATCAGAGAACTCATAATTATACCATAGAACAGGAATAATTATACACAGTTCCGGGATTAGATTCGATATGATGACATATTTGGATCAGTTTAATCAGTTGTCTTGTGTCATTTCAAGAGCCTTAATTATTTTTTTTTATTTTTAATCCAGTTGAATCTATATATATAAAAATGAATTGCTGTGCGTTAGTCTCGCAAAAACTCAAAAACGGCGAGACCGATTTTCAAAAGTTTTTTTTTGTTTTTTTTGCTATAGTTTAGGGATGGATAGAAAAAAATTTTTTGAAAAATCCGAAAATCTATATTTATAAAAATGAATTGCTGTGCGTTAGCCTCGCAAAAACTCAAAAACGGCAAGACCGATTTTCAAATTTTTTTTTTTGCTATAGTTTAGGGATGGTTTAGAAAAAAAAATTTTTGGAAAACCCGAAAATTCAGCTAAAAAAAATATACTGCTGTCCTTTCGTTTCGCTAAAACTCAAAAACGGCTGGACCAATCTTTGATTTTTTTTATTTTTTTTAGCTAAACTTTCGGGTTTTCTAAGAAAATTTATTTTTTTTAGCTGAATTCTGGGTTTTCCAATTTTTTTTTTCTGAACTATCCCTGAACTACAGCAAAAAAAACAAAAAAAAAATTTGTTTGTGTTTTCATTTTCATATTGTTTATATTGTGTATTGCTATAGTTACGCTTGATCCTCAAGGTTGCGTATGTAAAGGTTGTGTATTGTAAATTAATATGCCAAAAAGAAAACGAGCTGACATTGGTCGCCAAAGTCAGTCAAATAAGCGACAGATAATGCTAATAGTCGCATCGGTATGTCTGAATTACGTTTGAGAATAACAGCAAATGAACGAGAAGTAAATACATCTAGACTACAACGAGTTCGTACACCCCAAACAGAACAACAACGGGTGCGACACAATGAACATGAACGACTGCGTCGACACAATGCTTCTGTAAATCTGGAACGAGCAGCATTCCGATACGATCCAAAAATCGATTACAGTGCTGACCAATCAGTAAAAATTGGAGAAATTTCAGTCGTTTGTCTGTACTGTAAGGCATTAAAATACAGCGGTGAATCTTCTGGGTTGGGTTGTGCTGGTGGAAAAGTAAAATTGCCAAAATTGTTACCACCACCAGATCCATTTCTTGACCAATATTCAAAAATATAATGATTGTTTTCAAATGACGTCCTTTGGTGCTACGCATATTTTTCAGGACAATTTTATGCCCACTTTCAACGTGTGTATGGCCAAGTCCGTTGCTGGATGTACTCCGTTGAATGGCAAAAGCGTATTTTGCCTCATGCGCACATTTTGATATGGTTAGTTGATAAAATCGGACCAGATGAAGTCGATTCTATTATTTCAGCTGAAATCCCGGATGAAACTGTTGATCCAAAATTGCATGCGATAGTAACTAAGAACGTGATCCATGGATCTTGCGGTGTTTTCTGTTAGAATCTGCTCTGTAGATAACCATATGAATGACACATTTTGTTTTATATATGTCACCGGCAAAGTAGGTACGTTATGCGGTCATACCTAGGTTTACCTAGACAAAGTCCGCATTGCCGGCCTACTTTAAGCAAAGTCCGAAATTATTCGATATTTCGGACATTGCCTATACAGTAGTACGACAATCTTAGGTTTGCCAAATGTGTAGCAGGCAAACTCCAAAATAAACTGATATCCCGATAGCAGGTGGTCGAAACTTGTCGCTACGTGTTCACATATGATGGTCGGGGGCGACGTAACAACTGAATTCTCATTCTGGGTAAATTTCTTACACTTAGGTATAATTTTCCAAGTTTTGTTTATAATTGTGAGTTTTGATGTTGTTTTGTTAAAATGAGTATAATTAAAAATTATCGTAAGAGAAATTTGCTATTGTTAGAAAATTATACATTTTCTAAAAGTAGTAGGTTAAGTTTAGGTTAGGTTAGGTTAGGTTCGGTTCGGTTCGGTAAGATACTTATATAAAAATAAATAGTCTTAGCAAAACAGCAAAAATTAAAGACAAAAATGTAAAAAATAAAATTGCGTTTCTAATAATTAGTTTATTAATGTTTTTCTTCTATCGCAAACTGAGCCTCATACTCCTACATAGCAAAACAGCAAAAATTAAAGACAAAAATGTAAAAAATAAAATTGCGTTTCTAATAATTAGTTTATTAATGTTTTTCTTCTATGGCAAACTGGGCCTCGTACTCCTACATAGAAAATTGACAGTATGATAGTAATGCGGCAGGTTGTTTCGAAGTTTGCCTGGCAAACCTAAGACTGTCGTACTACAGTGTAGGCAATGTCCGAAATATCGAATAATTTCGGACTTTGCTTAAAGTAGGCCGGCAATGCGGACTTTGTCTAGGTAAACCTAGGAATGACTGCAACTCGTACTTAGCCGGTAACATATATATTGATATTGTATTGTCATAAAAACTTTTGTAAAAAAAAAGTCAAGTTGTCAGAATAAAAAACTATTTTTCTAAACTTTCCGAGTACGTTAATCACTCCAATGTATCACTGCCTGAAACTCTGCTAACAGGTTATGGGCCCAGATATAGTGGTTTGCACCAGGACGTAAGAAAATTCAATAACAAACATTGGTTATCAAGAAGGTTCCAGACTTAGATTTTATGGTATAAAATCGCCGTAAAGATGTCTAAAGAAGAATCTACGTCTTTGCAGATTGGAGGATTCGTCAAGCTCAAAGGGCGAGAAAACTATAACGTTTGGAAATTTCAAATAAAAAATCTTTTGCGACATGACAACTTGTGGTATTCCATAACTGGATATCCTGAAGGAGATAAGACCGATGAAAGTACCAGACTTCGAAGAGATGAAAAAGCGTTAAGTAAGATTAACCTAATGCTAGAAACTAGCTGTTTGGTACATGTAATGAATGCTGAAAAAGCAAAGGATGCTTGGCATGCACTTGAGAATGCATTTGATGATAAAGGCTTAAGTCGAAGAGTGGGGCTTATGAGAAATCTATTTTCCGTTAAATTAGATAACTTCAGCAGTATGAAAGAATACGTTAATGAAATTCTATACATTTCCCAACAGCTGAATGGAATTGGTAAGCCTGTAGATGACGAATACATTGCCATAATTATGCTACAAGGATTGCCATCCACGTATGATCCAATGGTAATGGCCCTTGAACATTCTAATGTAGAACTTACAAGTGATCTTGTAAAGACTAAATTGTTACAAGATGTTAAATGGTAAATGGTAGCTAAGAAACCAAATAAGAAAGCCAAGAGATTATGGTGTTGGAAATGTCGTTCTGAAGGTCACTTAAAATTCAACTGTCCTAATCAATCAGATGATAAAGACAAGGAAAAGTCAGGAAGAAGTGATAAGAAAAGCGGTTCATCTAAGAAAACTGGACAAAACAAAGCATTACTTTGTGCTTTGGGTGCTGGACTTAATTTCAATAAAACTGACTGGTACATAGACTCCGGAGCAACGAACCATATGACTGCAGATACTGAAAGTGTGGTTAACTTCAGCGATAAAAGAAAAGGTCTTGAAATAACAGTTGCAAATAATGCAAAATTAATAAGCACTGGGAGTGGCGATATACATATAAATCTAAATAAGGGTCAAGCCAAGAAAATCTCAGATGTAATCTGCATACCAAATCTGACAGCAAATCTGCTTAGTGTTAGCACATTAACCAAGAAGGGTTATACAGTAGTGTTTGATGAACATGGCTGCACAGTGTTCGACGAATTAGATAGTCAAACCAGTGGCGAGATCAACTGCAAATGAGACGTCAGGGATCTATAAACTGGATTTAGCACCGAGTCAAGCTCTAGGTACGCGTGTAAATTTAAAAGTCAATAAATATGATGAACTATTATGGCACAGAAGGCTAGGACACTTAAAATCGAGTTAGCTTAAACTTACTGAAGAATGGTTTAGCAGTTGGAGTTCAATTTATAGGCAACGCAACTGAAGCATCGTCTTGTGTACCGTGTATAGAGGGCAAACAGGCTCGAAAACCTTTTCCCAAAGACCGAAACAAGAAGTTAGCTGAAAATAGATTAGACCTTGTTCATTCCGATCTTTGTGGGCCAATGCCGACTGCATCATATAGCCATAAGAAATATATGTTGACATTTGTCGATGACCATTCACGAAAAGTGTTTGTATATTTTTTAAGTACAAAGGATGAAGTTAAAGATTACTTTGAAGAATTTGTAAATCAAGTAGAGGTGGAAACGGAAAGAAAAATTAAAATTTTACGGACCGACAATGGCAAGGAATACTGTAAAAATTTTTTCGATACATTCATGAAAAATCGTGGTATTAAACACCAGACAACTACGGCTTATACACCACAACAAAATGGCGTAGCCAAAAGAATGAATCGGACTATCATGGAAAAAGTTAGGTCAATGATGACTGATGCAAGAAGTGATCCTAAACTGTGGGCTGAAGCGGCCAATACAGCTGTTTACTTAGTCAATAGGTCACCAACCAAAAAGCTACCAGGGAAAACGCCTGAAGAAGTATGGAGTGGCAAAAAAGTCAAGCTCGATCACTTGAGAGTTTTTGGTTGTACTGCATATGCTCTAATTCCTAAAGAAAAGAGAAAAAAGCTTGATTTCAAAAGCCAGAAGCTAATTTTCGTTGGTTACTCGGATGAAAGTAAGGCTTACAGATTGTTTGATCCAACATCAAAGAAGATCATCACGTCACGAGATGTTGAATTTATCGAAAATTCAAGTTCTTCTAAAGAAGAAGTGGCTGAATCTGTAGAACCGTTAAGCTTTGAAGAAAATTAATATCAAGAAAATTTAAGCGGGGAAAATCACAACAAAGGTGAACTTTTTTCAGATAATTCTAATACCGAACAGTTAGATGTTGACACTGTGAATGATGAAACTGATGAAGAAGTTCTTGCCCCGAAGTATCCCCAAAGAATAAGAAAAGCTTATGAACTACCTGTTTTTATATACAACTTTCAAAGTACGGTAGATTCAGAAGATCCATTGATTTATGACGAAGCTGTGCATAGCCCAGAAAAGCAAGAATGGGAAGAAGCTATGAAAAAAGAAATGCAGTCAATGAAGATTAATCAAGTATGGGTACTTGTACAAAAACCTCCAGATGTTAAAAATATAGTAAAGTGGATGTACAAAACAAAGAAGAATGCTGAAGGCAAAACTCAAAGTTACAAAGCCAGACTTGTAGCTAAAGGGTTTACTCAGAAAGCTGGAATAGATTATGACGAGACATATTCACCTGTAATACGTCATAGTACCATGAGAATTTTGTTTGCTATATCCGCAACAATGGACCTGGAGACTGACCATATTGATGTAGAAACTGCCTTTTTAAATGGAGAGCTTGAAGAGAGGATCTATATGACTCAACCAGACGGGTTTATAAAGCAAGGAAAAGAAGATAAAGTGTGCTTACTTAAACGAGCAATTTGTGGATTGAAGCAGTCATCCAGAGTTTGGAATGGTAAAGTCAAAAATGTTTTGATTAGTCTGGGCTACAAACAATGTGAGAGTGAGCATTGCGTTTTCTTGAAAAGAAATGGAAAAAATATCATGTACGTAGCTTTATATGTTGATGATTTATTTTTATTTTACAATGACAAAGAAATGGCTAATGCTCTAAAATCAAAATTGCAAGAAAATTTCAAAATTAAAGATTTAGGATCCATATCTTATGCATTAGGCATAAAAGTACACAGAGATAGAAAAAAATGTGTCATTAAACTCAGTCAAAAACAATATTTGATGACAGTACAAAAAATAAATTTGGTATGCAAGATGCTAAACCGGTTGGAACACCATTAGAACCCAATGTAAAATTTAATAGTGAAGAGTTTATTGATAGTGTCCCATATCAAGCGTTGATAGGATCTCTAATGTATTTAAGTGTAGCAACAAGACCAGACATAAGCTTCGCTGTATTATTTCTAAGCCAATTCAATACTAGGCACACAAATGAGCACTGGATTGCAGCAAAGCGTATCCTGAGGTATTTAAAAGGAACAGCTGATTTCTGTTTGACATATGAACAAGATAACTTAGAATTGAAAGGATACGTTGATGCTGATTGGGGGAATGATATAAGAGACCGAAGATCATTTAGCGGTTACGTGTTTGTGATGTCTAAAGCAGCAGTGTCTTGGGGCTGTAAGAAGCAAGGAAGCGTTGCACTTTCCTCGACTGAAGCCGAGTACATGGCGATATCAGAAGCGAGTAAAGAAAGTGTCTACTTGTCAAGAGTAGTTAAAGAACTTTTGTGCAATCTTGTGAATAACATACCCGTAAGTGTTATTCTATACAATGACAATCACTCGGCACAAAAATTAGTTTATAATCCTGTTCACCACAAGAGAACCAAACATATAGACATAAGATTTCATTACGTTCGTGAGTTGGTCCTAAAAGGTGAAATAACAATTATGTATTTGTCAACTACAAATATGATTGCTGATGTTTGTACAAAATCGTTACCTTTGCCTAAGCATAAATTTTGTACAAACGGATTGGGATTAAGGACACTTTAAAAGTTGTTGACATTTATATGTTTAAGGGGGTGTGTTAGAATCTGCTCTGTAGATAACCATATAAATGACACATTTTGTTTTATATATATTGATATTGTATTGTCATAAAAACTTTTGTAAAAAAGTCAAGTTGTCAGAATAAAAAACTATTTTTCTAAACTTTCCGAGTTCGTTAATCAGTCCAATGTATCACTGCCTGAAACTCTGCTAACATTTTCAATACCGCTTCTCCCTGTATGATCGACGGTAAATGTTCCAAAAGATACCCAAGAGACCTGCATACTATCGTAGAAGATCAGTTGCAGATAATGGACGATTTGTGGTTGTGAAGGTCAAAGGACAAGATGTATATGTATACAATCCGTGGATTGTCCATTACTCACCAATACTGTCTAAAGCTTTTGATGCTCACATCAATGTATAGTACTGCAATTCCGTCAAATCAATCAAGTACATGTGTAAATATGTAAATAAAGGTAGTGATATGGCTGTTTTCACTATAACAGATGCAAATGACGAAGTATCTCAGTATCAGATGGGTCGCTATGTCAGTAGCAACGAGGCAATTTGGCGAATCTTTTCATTTGCAATCCACGAAAGACACCCTACAGTAGTCCATTTGACAAAAATAAATAAATGTTAAAAGCTTGATAATCACGAATCAAAAGTTGTAAAAAAAGTGTTGCAGGTGATACGAAGTTCACAGGGTCAGCTAGTTGAAAATAAAAAATTAATTAAGTAATAAATACTATCTAGCCTAGCATGTTTTAAAAACTATGTTAATAAAACAACATTATTAAGAATAAATATTTTGAGGATTACTTTGAAAATAAAAATTGTAACCGGGTTTCGGGTTGCGGGTACCTCAGAGTAATTAGTTTACTTATTATTCTGAGGGGTACACGTACACAGTTAAGAACAACACGACTTTTAATCAATTTTATTTCGGGTTAAATTTACACACGTGAGTTACGTAAAATAAAATAAATAATAGAGCAACCTCTTCTCTCCAGAACTAAATTATAATTGTTTGCATGTTAGCCGGTTCCCTCGCCCCTCTGTCGGTGCGTTTACAGTTGTTTTTCTGGATGCAGGTGGTTACCATACAGGGTGGTGAGCTATACGGGGTGGTGGGGAGTGGATGAATATTACAAAATAAGCAAAATGCAAAAGTATTTATTTTAAACATAAATGGATTGATAAAAGTCCTTCCTCTCTCAGCTACGATCTTAAAAACTGTATTCGCTTACATTAGTGATGTAAAAAAAGTAACTACCCAATAGGGTATCGGTTTAATACCCAAAGTACCCATTCCTTGTTGCTCGAAATACCCGTTACTGTTGTACCATACTTTAATTAATGTTTGTTGAATGTTTATATAAAAATAAAAAAATATGAACGAAAATAAAGTTTATATTAAAATATAGGTACTTTTCTAAATACATACTTATTTTAACAATCTGAAAAATCTACTACCACTAAATAAAATCTAAAAGTAACGAAATTTTACATCAAAATAATTTAGTGATTTGAAGTGTGAATATTAAAAATACCCAAAACCCAAAATAACCAATACCCAAAGTACCCAATCCCAAGTAACAGGTATTGATGCTCAAAGTAATTAATGGGTACAAGTATTTAAAAGTAACGAAAGTTTACATCACTAGCTTACATATACTATGAGGAAGTTCCATTGGGCATCTAGGTGAATTGTCTTTTTGCCATTTAAAGCGAATTTTATGTAGTATTGTAGGCAAAGAAGACTCACCACCTTCAAATATTTCTTTGTCCTTAAGCAAGGAATGTACAGCTTTTAAAAGCATCTAAATAACAATGATAATTCACTCAAGATATACTATTTTGTTCTAATAAGAACAGATTTTAATTTTGTTAACTCCATAAGGAATAACCTTAAATAATTCTGAAATAGTTGTTTATAACTTTATAATAACAATTTTTGATACTAACAGTTTTCTTCTTTTCAATTCTTGGAGAAGACGAAGAGGACAATATATCGAAGATTTGATTTCGATATTTTTAGTTTGGCAACAGCGTTTTCTTGTTCAACAATGCCGCTCTAAAATAATAATAATAATAATAATAATAATAATAATAATAATAATAATAATAATAATAATAATAATAATAATAATAATAATAATAATAATAATAATAATAATAATAATAATAATAATAATAATAATAATAATAATAATAATAATAATAATAATAATTATAATAATAATATAAATAATAATAATAATAATAATAATAATAGATATAGCCATCCCCAATTCACACAATCGTCTCTCAACTTGGAATGAAAAACTTACCAAATATTCTCCCCTGGCAGAAGAAATAAAAAATATTTGGAAACAAAACACAGTACACATTGTACCTATAATCCTGTCAACCACTGGAATCATCCCCAAAGATTTACATCGCAGTCTTCAGATAATTAACATGAATCCATTTCTATATATTCAACTGCAGAAATCAGTTCTTCTTCACACTACAGCAATAGTCAGACGCCACCTTAATTTACAATAGTAAGATTCGGGACTTGTATGTGAATACCGTTCCGAATCAGTAAAAGCCGCATGTATGCGAGATCAAGAAAAATAATAATAATAATAATAATAATAATAATAATAATAATAATAATAATAATAATAATAATAATAATAATAATAATAATAATAATAATAATAATAATACCCCGAAGGGGGGTATATTGGTTTCGGGGTGGACTTTCCCATCCCGAAATCAATATACCAAGGGTTTGACGAGCCCACGGGACCCCAGTCCAGCAGCCCGCTGTCCTTACCTTTTCCTCCCTCCCATCCTGATCTCCGAGGATCTAGAGGAGTTAACCTCGATAAAAAATCCAGAATCCCAAGGTGGAAACTATCGTGCTGAAGGGATGAGTGACTGACCTGTAAGTACAGTCCTTAACGATGTCCTGTGAGCACCAGGTAACACTCACTTGTATGTTTACCTTGCCACAGTAAGGGAGCACTGCTGTGGTTGACGAATATATATGCCCTACTCGTGGGAATTTATGAAAGCTGCAAAACAAAAACCATATTCAACGTCTAAAGATGTTATGGATCCGGGTGCGGGACACATAATTGAAGATGACAATCAACAACAGCACCAAAATTATATGAACCAGAAGACGATGGCATCACCTCGGTTTCTGGTCATAAAGAAGAAAGAGGGAGATTTTCAATCGACAAATCCCTTCTTAATACAAAAGTTTATTTATGGAAAAGTGGGACAAGTTAAAAATTTAAGAAAGATTAGGGAAGGATTATTAATTGAAACTAGCTCAGCAGCACAATCAAGAAAAATACTAAGTTTAGAGAAATTCCTAGATTTTGATATCGAGGTAACCCCACATACAAGACTTAATCAGACTAGAGGTGTTATTACATGTAGAGACCTATTGAATTGCACTGAAAAAGAAATATTGGATGAACTGAGAGATCAGAAAGTAGTGGAAGTTAAAAGAATAAAAAGTAAGCGAGACGAAAATTTGATAGAAACAGCAAATCACATTTTAACTTTTGACTCTCATGATATGCCAAAAGAAGTTAGGGTAGCCTTTTACTTACTAAAAGTTCGTCTTTTCATACCATCTCCTTTGCGTTGTTTTAAATGCCAACGTTTTGGACATTCGGCAGCTACGTGTTCCAAAGAACAAATTTGTATTTGTGGCAAACCTCCACACACTGGTGCACCATGCAAACTACCAGTCACATGTATAAACTGTGAAGGCCCACATTCCGCAAGAACCAAAAACTGTCCTATATTTAAACAGGAACAGGCTATCCAGGAAATGAAGGTACTGGAAAAAATATCGTATGCAGAAGCTAGAAGGAGAGTAATTGTGAAAACACCGAAACCAAATATATCATACGCCAAAGTGACAACCGCAAGTATTGATCTTGCTAGATCCACCATAGCTAACTCACCAACAATTAATACTGAGGAACTTGTCAAACAGTTGATTCCTGTGTTGGTTACTGCACTACAGAAAACAATTGTGGTGCCAAAGCTGACACCACCTTCTCCATTTCATCAGATTGCACCTACATCCCAAGCTTCCGATTGCCAATCTATCACGTCGATAGGCAAACGTAATCATCCGTCTTCTTCAGACGAGGATTCTTTATTTAATGAACCCACTACACGAAAGAAAACAAAAGGGAAAAGAGGCTGGCCCAAGGGAAAGCCTAGAAGCAGAAAGACTAGCAAAGAAAGTATGGATAGCGAAATTATGAGAGAAGCTGAGAGTGCAACTTCACCGAAACCCTCTTCTCAACGTGTTAACCCACCTTCAACAGAAGGTGAGGTGGGATAAGAAAAAAAAACATAAAAAAAAAATTTAGAATTAAAAAAATAATAATGCATACGTATATACATATGTGTCTCTGTATACATTTACACTACTATCTACTCGTTAAATACTCTATTTTATACCATTTTATCCATATTTTTATTTTGTATATTATTCCTTTACCTTTTACTAAAACCAATAATGTCAAATTTTCTCCAATGGAACTGCAATGGTTGTATTTCACATGTGAGTGAGTTAAAACTACTAATTAGTGAATTCAATCCATTTGGAATAGCACTACAAGAAACGCATTTTAAATTACAATCACGTTTTAACCTAAGAGATTTCAGTATCTTCAGAAAAGATTTTATTCCTAGAGAAAGAGCATCGGGCGGGGTCGCCATTTTATTAAGAAAATCAATACCAGTGAAACACATAAAACTCAAAACCAACCTTCAAGCTGTTGCCATCACCATAACAACACCTATAAAATCTACAATATGCAATTTATATTTACCAAACGACCACTGGACTTACCAGCAAATAGATGACTTGCTACTACAGCTCCCACAACCCTTCCTGTTAGTCGGTGATTTCAACTCACACTCCCCTATGTGGGGCGACGAACAGCTAGATTCAAGAGGACGAGAAATAGAACGACTTATCGAGGAGCAGAACCTATGTGTACTTAATACTGGAGAACCAACATTTTTTAATGCCCGCTCAAACACCTTTTCACATATTGACTTAAGTTTATGTTCCCCATCTCTTGCAGAAAAAATCGTTTGGACTACATGTGATGACCTACACTCAAGTGACCATTTCCCATTACTTATGTCATACGACTCGCCAACAAGACAGGTTAACTCCCAAGAAAAATGGCTATGCAACAAAGCTGACTGGAAGCTTTATAAAGAAAAACTAATATTTCCAGACATACCAGATGACATAAATAAAGCATCAGAACTGATAACACACGAAATCCTAAGGGCAGCACACGAGAGCATACCAAAATCAAAAGGTATATCAAGGAAAAAGAAAGTGCCATGGTGGAATCAGGACATCCAAGAAGCTATACGAGAGAGAAAACGAGCCATGAAACTCATTAAGAGACAACCAACACTAGAAAACCTAATTAACTTTAAAAAGCACCGTGCAAGAGCCCGCCGTATGATAAACGAAGCAAAACGTGCCTCATGGGAGCAATACGTATCATCCTTAACACCGGAAACTGAGGCAGGTGAGATATGGAAAAAAATTAAACATATAAACGGCAGAGGAACTTTTCAGATTCCAGAAATAATAACTACCTCAAACAAGTCATCCACAGACCTTAAAGAAATTGTGGAAATATTTGCACACCATTTTGAGCAAGTAAGCAGCACCGAAAATTATAATCCCAATTTTCAAAATTTAAAAAAAATTGAAGAACATACCGATATAAATTATTATTGCCACAAAGACGAATATTATAACCAACCATTTACTAACGAAGAACTAAACAATGTTTTAGACTCCTGTAATGAATCAGCACCAGGTCATGACACTATCACCTACAGTATGATCAAATATTTACCCAGTTTTGCTAAAGAACAATTATTAAAACTATATAACAACATATGGCAAACCGGTACCTTCCCTCGAAAGTGGTTGATGGCAGTGATTATCCCAATTTTGAAGGAAGGAAAGAAACCTGACGATCCTTCAAGTTACCGGCCGATCTCACTAACATGCTGCTTAAGCAAGGTATTCGAGAAAATGGTGAATATACGATTAAACTGGTATTTGGAACGGAATTGCTTACTCTCAGAAAATCAAGTTGGTTGTCGTCAGAAACGCTCTACAATTGACGGTCTCGTCCGATTAGAAAACGACATTAGAGAAAGTTTTTCTAAACGTGAACATATTGTTGCTGTTATGTTTGATCTGGAAAAAGCATACGATATGACGTGGCGACATGCCATCCTTAAACAACTTTATAATTGGAAACTAAGAGGAAACCTACCTACCCTAATAAAAAGCTTCCTAAGCCAAAGATACTTTCAAGTTAGAGTGGCGAATGAGATATCTTCTATACACCCTCTTGAAAATGGTATACCTCAAGGATCTGTCCTTAGTGTAACCTTATTTGCAGTTGTAATAGATTGTTTACTCAAAGTATTGCCTGATAGTGTGGGACGGATCCTATATGTCGATGACCTAACCATATACATACAAAATACAAGTATGAACCAACTAAATGATGAACTCCAAATAACTGTGGACCAACTATATGAAAAAGCACAATCACAGGGCTTCTCTTTCTCGAACCAGAAAACTAAACTTATTCACTTCTGTAAGCTACGAACAGCACATAACGAACCGGATATCTACTTAAATGGAAATCGAGTAATTAATTCACAGTCTATAAAACTACTGGGAGTAACGCTTGATAAAGGACTATATTGGGGAGAACATATTAATGAACTAAATGTAAAATGCCAAAAAACCCTTAATATAATGAGATGTATCTGTGGAATAAAATGGGGTGCTAACAGAGAAATATTACTTACTATGTACAAAACCCTAATTTTATCAAAAATTGATTACGCTAGTGTGGTGTACAGCTCTGCAAGACCTTCAAAATTGAAGGTGTTAGATAAAATACAAAATGTAGCATTACGTTTGGCTACGGGGGCACTTCGAACTAGCCCGATTGCGGCATTAGAAGCAGACACTTCCATAATGCCCCTATGCTTACGAAGAGAAATGCAAAGCCTAATTTACTTTTACAAAAAAGCACCACTAACTAGGCACATTAACCAAGATATGATCAAACAATTCGATGAATTTCACTCCAAACCGTCAACTTCAAAACCGGCACGATCACGCTTTGCCGACCTAGTGGAAAAACATAATATTGTCATGGATAATATTATGAAAGATACTCTGAGTATCCCACCCTGGTTACTAAAAACACCCATTATTAATACTACATTATCACACTGGAACAAAGAAGCGACCACTAGTTCAACATACCGAACACTCCTACGCCAAGAAATGCAAAAATATAACGGCTGGTCTACTATATATACCGACGGATCAAAAACTACCTCAGGTGTCGGTTCTGCTTTCGTACATAATAATGAGTCACACACATGGACACTAAACCCAATTTGCAGCGTATACACAGCCGAACTATACGCACTATAGCAGTCACTACTCTACATATCAATGAACCAAACAAAAAACTGGCTCATATGTACAGATTCTTTGAGCTCACTCAATGCCTTCAAAAATCCATTTACTGAGAATATTCTGGTGAAACAAATGCTGGAACTCATTTCTCACATTACTTCAACAGGCAAATATGTTAATTTCATATGGATACCAAGCCACGTTGGAATTGAAGGCAACGAAGCAGCAGACGATAGTGCAAAATCAGCAGCCTCTGAATTGTAGAAGATATACCAATCCCTCTTGAAGAGGTAATTAAAAATATAAAATTAACACTTTACGAGAAGTGGCAAGAAGAATGGAACTCATACAAAGGTTACTTAAAAAAATGGAAACAAAGTACAAAGAAGTGGACGTACCCAACGTACTTCAATCGCAGAGAACAGGTAGTTTTATGTAGGCTTCGCTTAGGTCACACTCGCCTTACGCACATTCACCTTCTAACGAACTCAAGGCCCCCCCGATGCACCTGTAACACTAAACTGAGTGTAGAACATATTTTTACTTGCTCACAATATCTATTTGCCAGAAATCTACTGTTCACCACCAAGAGAATATCACTGGGAAATGATAATGCTGACAATATCCTGAAATATGTGAAATTAATTAATTTGTTTTTTAAAATTTAGAAATTGACTAGGTAATACTTACCTTGTCTCATATCGTGGTCAAGAGAACCAAAACAAAAATAAAATAAAGAAATCCACATGACCGGCAGCCAAATAACCTATGCAGTTGGCGCTGCCAAAAAAAAAAAAAAAAATAATAATAATAATAATATTCTTTATTTCATATAAACATTTATATATGCAACATATATGTATACGGTACATACAAACATTGAAAGAAAACACGTCAAACCAAAAAAACAATACTTTTACTGATTCACTTCAAAATACTCATTCAAATCATATGGTTCCAGATTTAACAGTAATTGTTTCACTTTTTTTTTGAAGATCCTATGCGTTGTGATAGCCTTGAGACTATTTGGTAATTTATTAAATATTCTGATGCACATATATGAAGGATTTTTTTCTGTGAGAGTTAGTCTGTGTATAGGGAAGTTAATGTTAAGTGTTCGTATATTATAATTGGGATTCATGTTATGTTCTGTGAAATCCTCTTTGTGCTTATGTAAGAATGTTAAACATTCTAATACATATAGTGCAGTTACTGTTCAAATTTGTTTTTCTTTAAATAAACCTCTGCAGGATTGTCTGAAGGGCATTTTATAAATAGTTCTCAAAACTCTTTTTTGTATAATGAAAATTCTTTGTAGATTCTGCTCTGTTCCCCAGAACATAATTCCATATCTCAAAACTGACTCAAAATTTGCATGGTACATAATCTTTACAGTTTGTTCATTCATGTATTTTAATGTTGTTCTGATTGCATAGATGACCTTGTTCAATTTTTGATAAACGTAATCAGTCTGCCTATTCCATTTCAGGAAATTATCAATATATACTCCTAAAAATTTTGTATATTCTGTGATTTTTGTTTCATCACCCTGCCAACTTATACTCAATGGTTTCTCTTTTCTACACCTGTCAGTACTAAATATCATTAAATTTGTTTTATTTTCATTCAAAAGTAATTTATTTTTATCGAACCAATTCTTCGCTCTTGAGAAAAAAACATTTCCCTGATTTATGAGTTCCTCGCTATCTTCTGCACCAATTATTAAGTTTGTGTCATCTGCGTAATTTACTACTGTTTCCTTAACGTTCTTGGCTATGGTGCATAAATCATTCAAGTAAATTATGAATAAAATCGGCCCAATAACACTACCCTGTGCAATTCCTGTTGTGTTAATCACTAAATCTGAAATTTTTGAAACCCCATCTTTTGTGATTGTTACCCTTTGGGCTCTTGAAGATAGGTACGATCGAAACCAGTTGTGAGCTTTTCCTCGAATTCCATAGGTTTCAAGTTTTTCCAACAGATACTCTTGATTCAACGAGTCATATGCCTTTGATAAATCTAGGAAAATGGCTAGTGCTAGGTTGTTATTTTCTATTAAACCCAAAATACTTTTGGTGAACTGAAAAATGGCGGTTTTAGTCGACCTACCCTTCAAATATGCATTGTAACTCTCAAAAAGTAAATTAGTCTGGAGCACATTGCTAATTCGAACAATTTCGAGAATTTGATGGACCTGTAGTTTTCTATTATCTGAGGATCCCCACTTTTGAACAAATAACTAAATTTTAAAAGAGAGAAATGTTTATTTTTTAAATATTGTGTTGTTATCACTGAAGAATGACCACATTGAAATATATGACGTGCAAAGCTTTTGGTTTTAATTTTACTATACTTTACGTAACTCTAATAGTAATTGATGATGTTGCACACATCGGACAAAAAATTCCTTATTTTCGTCTCTGTATATCTCTTCAAATCTGTCATTGCTAATTAATCTCAGTTTCGCGTTGACGGCAGACATCTCTGGCGTATTAAATATAATAAAACTATTATGAAGAATCTTGTACTGGATGATAATACAAGAGGTAAGGGTTAAAAATAGATGATCGCAACCGATTATCACGAAACCCAACTGGAAACTCATAGAGATTATTTGTCCAAGGAATAAGATAGGAAAAACTGAAGGATTATCCGCAATATCAATAGGATAAGAAATCAAATATGGATATCTTCTACTTATCCAACATTTGACGAATAAATTCATTAAATATAAGATCGTACCGATTAAGTGAAATATCATCAGAAAAGTGACTCCTCGATAGATGGTTTTGATTTCTCCGGCCAATTTCCTACCAAGCAAATCGTAAGGCCAAAATTTTTGGTGTACGCCGTCTACAATAAATTTTAATTGCGTCTCGTAGATGTACAGGACTATCGTTTTAGTGACTCCCTAAAAATTAATCGAAAAATAGTCATTTTATTGTAACTAAAATTTGTTAGTACATATAAAATAATAGCGGAAACCCTCCTTGACACAATTGATTGACGAAATCCAAGCCGCTCTGAATAAGAAAGAAACAGTGGTATGTGCCTTTCTACACATAAAAGGGACCTTTGACAATATGCCACATCAAGAGGCTGTCAAAAGAGCACTGAGGACAACACAGTGTCTTCATTATTGTGACAAGGGGCTGTCTGCAGGGGGAGTTGCATCCCCACTCTTGTGTCGTCTCACTGAGGATAGCTTACCCTGTCAACTGACCAGGGAAAGCATACCATGTCAAGGGTATTCCGATGATATGGTTGGACCAATGACGTTGTTGTGCTCACAAACATTTTTGTTTGTTTATGCTTTTCGTACAGACGCGTATTGGTTGTGTTCTATGGGTTAACAATCATATACAGAGTGTACCAACCTTACGACAAAGTTCGTTATATATGGTTTATTTTAGAAGATATCAAAAAATGTTATTAACAAAATCTTCAAATCTGGATGTCTTTAGGGTCCATATTTTGAAATTACCTTAAACTATACATTGTCCAAAAGTATAATTCTTTTAGGCAAAATACTTTTTTATCTTCAACGTACAATAAGATACAGAGCGTTGATTTACCCACGATTTTCACATAAACGTGTCCATAACTTCTGAAGGACTCTGTATAACGTATCAAAACCTTATATTAAAAGCTTCAAAAAAATGTGAACAGTCCGAATTCGGTATAATATACAGGGGTTCCCACTTAAAAAATCATAGGTTTGGTTTGTAACGGAGTTATACAACACTCTGACGCTTTTGCGAATTTATCATGGAATCGTGGATTCACGATTTATGTATTGGTATAATAGAATCATTCTGCATCCTGCTCCGCGGGATGAGAATAACTACTTGCCTCGTACTGATGAGACACAATAATGTCGAAACCGGTCTACGAGTAGTGTTCTTCCCGTTGATTTGCAAATCGATAGAGATGGTTTTAAGTATCGACGAAGTCGGTCGCCATCACGTTTTTTTTTGGAATGTAATTCAATGTCCGTTGGGGCAAACAGCCCAGGAAGTAGTTGTTTTTTCATAGAAAACGGTCAAGCTTGGTATAGAAACTGTTAAGTTTCTTTACCTTGGGTGCAGGTGGAAATAATTTTCTACTTTTTTAGTTTTTTTAACACTCGGATCCTAAAGACATCTACTATTTTTGTTAATAACATTTTTGATATCTTCTAAAACAACCCATATAACGAACTTTGTCGTAAGGTTGGTACACCCTGTATATATTTGCCATTTTGTTATAATTGTGTTTTTGATTACCTATTGTTATTGATTGTTTACGCTTTTCGCACAGAATTGTATTGGTTTGTTGGATATATTTGATTATAGTGTCATTGTGTTTAAAAAGCTAATTTTTTCAAATAAACTTGGAAGTTACGTTAAAACGAAGAGTTTTTTATTGTTCTTAATAAGATGGACTTCCAAAAAGTAAGGGTTAGTACAATAAATTTAATTATGCGAGAGATACCAAGTAATGTTATTTTTTTTAAATTCTTGTTTTAAAAATATGTACTTTTCCGAAAATCGATAAGAAATAATAACAATTTTGACAACATATTTGAAAGAAAAAGTCAATATTTCCTCCAACTTGATTTTTGCCTGGCAACCGAAAATAACAGTAAGGAAATATTCATTTCTGTACTGTAAGGAAATGTTATTTCCATACAGTAAACTTTAGAACATAAATGCGAACAGGTTTTTTCCTAAACAATTTTATTTTTAAAACTATCAGCACAAACAAGGTTAACATTATATTTTAAAATTATCACTTATTATTTGTTATATTTACTATTATTTGACAATAATTAGTACAAGTATTGAAAACTGGAAGAACTTGGGAACTAATAGCAAAATTTTTTTGTTGAACATTTTCCAAATATGTACTTCGTTTCCGTAGTTACGAAACAATGTTTCATGGCTTCTTTTATTTAAGGGAAAAATAATAATGTTGATTTGAAATTTTTAACATGCTTAGTAATAATTTACCGTAGACTCCCGATTTTCGGAAAAGTAGTATGTAGACCTCGTAGGAAAAGCCACATTCCCCGACTCCATATTGCAATTTTTACGATCGCCCGGGAATGTTAAGCTTTTCCTACTAGGTATACAATATACTATTAAAATAACTAAATGGAAAATATAGGAAACATCGAATCAACTATAACGTATCAAATTACATAAGCAATCTGTTAGGGAAAAAGTGTAATTGGAACAACATTATTTCACATATTAAAATCATAGATATATTTATTAAAATTTAGATAATAGTTATTTATGTATTAAGCTGACTACCCACTACAGGGAAGTGTCGGGTAAAAAATATCATTTTTTTTTAAATCAGGAGACTATGCCCGCGAGACCGTTCGGTCACCAACCAGCATAGTCTAATTATTATGATTTAATTGTTTATATTATTTGTACCATCGCCATAATCACCTTATTTCTTGAAATAAGTGAAAAAAAAATGAATAGAAAAGTGTTTCTTAACTGTAAATAATAAAATTTCTAAATTATTATACCTACTTGAAAAACGACAGAGCAATGAAAGGTTTGGTCAAAAACGTCATCGAAGTTTTTAATGGATATTTTAGTAAATTTATGCAACATACCGAATCCGTAAAAACTGAAAAAAGATAACGCTAGGATGTAACTGAATTTCCTTTTAAAAGTGTCCCTTTGTTCGGGCCACATATACATTAGTTGCAACAAGAATTGTGGAATCCACAAAAACTTTTTGCCGTAATCATCAGTACCTACAATCTTGCGAGCTATACCTTTAAAAAATAATTCATCGATTGTATTTTTATAGATAAAATATATTCAAATTTTAGAATACTTACGGTCTAAGAACGACATTTCGACTGCTTTTCTTTCGACTTTAATACATTAACTCATTTATAAATTTTATATAAAGTTTATTTACTTACGTAGAAACTTATATGAATTAATTATAATCTATAATTATTCTAAAAATTACCTATAATTATTACTTGAATGGGCGGTCACAGAAATTATACAACATAAATTATTAGGCAATGGAGTCCGAACACTTGTGGCATTATATAGCACGAGAGCCAGCAGGAATTTTACACGTTTGACCTTTCACCTATGTAATGGTTCGGCTACACCACAGACATGGCTACACACAACGTTTTATCTGCAGTCCAAAACCGTGCAGGTATGACGGAACAAAAAGACTGAACACCGTATGTTGGCTACACGCGAAGGCTTCGCAAATTTTAGTTTTTACCTTCCACAATGCCGGTAAAGATTTGTATAAGTCTATAAATTCACTTAAAAATTGTTTTTTATATTTTGCACTTATAAAAATCTTCATTATAAAACGCATTTGCGTATCGTAATGTAACTTTTACGCACGCAAATTTTTGTTTTAAATGGTTGGCGACATGATTGAAGTATCTAATGACAAGACTATTGACAATGACATTTGTGGCTAATAGCATTTTATTAGTTTTATATTGTTCTTTAAGAAAGTATTTGTGAATATCAATATCATCTTTTAGTTATATAATATATTATTAATGGTATATTATTCATTTTAAAATATTTTAAAACATTAACATTTGATAATTTAAATTTCACAACTGTCAAATTTTATAAATTACACAGTGCTACCGACATACTTTTTAAAATAAAATTTTTCGTAATTACATAAAAGTAAAAAATTAATTTAAAAAATGGTAAAAAGGGCAAAATATAAAAAATATTATAAACAACTTATTTCATATGGCTGTTGTGACACTCGTTCTTTAAAAAACTCACAAATCATAACTATTTTTTATGCACAAGTTAAATGTTAAATTATATAGCGATTTTTATGTAGCGGAACAACCACACACGACCATATACTAGGTACCCCACAAGACAAAAACACCAAACACTAATAAAAACCAAAAGTTTGAAGTTATTTAATTTTATTCAGGAAACCCGTGCGCCATGCGTGAAAGGTGAAATTCTGTCAAATATAATATTTTTACTTCCTTGATTTATGCAATTTACATTGCACAAAATATATACACTCTCATTGGTGGGAGCTTTTCTACATCTAGGCCCTCGTCGTTTTTTAAACTTGAACTCGTGTCATAACAGAATTCCATATGAAATGCGTTGTTTAATATACTATTAAAAGGCTTCTTATATCGCTCATTTCGTCTGTTTGGCTAGAAAACTTTTGCTGGACTAAAGAACGGATTGAATGACCGGCCACACGTTGCAAGTCAAACCGAAGAACATATAATGGTCCGGCTACACAGTACGTTTTGGGCGATGTTTACACGACGCGCGATACCGTCTTGCCGTCTATATGCACGCTGTTACCTGCGCAAACGAGTCTCTGCAGGCATGCTTTCAGGCAAAACGTACTGTGTAGCCGGACCATAACGGTCTGAACAGTCTACGGCTGTTCGGGTATCCACGACTAGCTAGTGGAGTAGGGTTGGGTCCACAAAACAAAAAGAAAACGTGTACTTATATTTTACTAATAATGGGCGCCAGGCTAATTCTATCCTGGGATACCCTAAATGTCTCAAAAATGCCAAAAGATTTTTATATATATAATTAATTGACAGCAAGTGGGCCGGTTGACAACAAAACTATATTATTAAATGGTACACAAAAATTTTTTATTCGAAGGATTGAATAAAATAATAAAGATAGAATGTGATAATATAAAAAAACAAGTGGAGTACGCACGCGACTTGTTGACGGCTTTTAATGGTCCGCAGTATTCTGTTGCGTGCAGGGGTCTGTGGGTTATTTTTTTGTGGCAGTTTTTATATAATTCATAAAGTCGGTGTCTAGTGCCGAGGCGGAGAGTCCAGATTTTTATTTGGGGCAGTTAAGTATTAACTTTTATTAACTTTAGATATGTATATCTTTCTTTAGGTAATTAATTTTTAATCATTGGTTTACGTATTGTAATTTTTGCCTATATCAATTGATAACCCTAAATTAGTTACATATATTATGGCAGCGTTTTGGAGACCTTTTGAATCAGAAAATGGAAATCCAGATCAAAATTAAAATTCAGAATTCAGTTTATTTCAAATATGTATCAGTGTTTGAAAAATGAAGATAATAAAAAATCAGATGCGGTTATAATAAAGCGAATTATTACCTTAACTAAAATTTCTATTTACACTATTTCTCGTGTTATTAAGCGCGGTGACGTTATACATCATTCGCAGGTGCGGAAAAACAAAAAAACAAAATTTGTCCAAATGTTAACGATGCTACAAAAGATGTTATAAAGCGAACGGTTTATAATTTATATTAAGAAAATATTGTACTGACTTTAGAAATCGTTCAAAGGAAAATTACGAGATTATCCTGATTATAATTATTATAAAAGCTTAGAAACTTTACGCGGTATACTATTAGAATGCGGTTTTAATTATAAGAAATTAGATAAACGAATGGTTATAATGGAATCGCGGCGTATTGTTGTACTCCGTGAAGAATATTTAGATAAAATAAGGAAGTATCGTGAATTAAAAAGGCATATAGTATATCTAGATGAGAATTGGTTTGACACACATGATACTGAAAGATTGCTGGAATGTGTGACAGGTGTGAAGTGGAAGATGGTGAGGGACATGTATTTAGATGTTGGAAGAACGAGGAAGTGTTAAAGAAAGTTGGAGAGGAAACTTGGAGAAGCAGTGTATTGGGAAACATGGTGGAGATAATGTTGAGAGGCGAAAAAGAATGGGTAGAGGTAAGCGAAGCAGTGGAGGGTATGATTAGGGGAAGAGAACTTGCTTGATGACATGAGTGGTATGATTGTATGGCGAGAATGTGTGAGGGACCGTCGAAGGTAGTGATTCCGAGGCGGCTTTGAGGTGGGTTTTGAGGTGGACGAAAATACTGTTTATTTTATTATAATTTTTATAAGTATGTGTTCACTTATTCTTAAAGATTAAATATGTCCTCATCACAGTTGTCAAAATAGTTA
The DNA here is from genome assembly GCA_035357415.1 of Ophraella communa. Classification (NCBI taxonomy): domain Eukaryota; kingdom Metazoa; phylum Arthropoda; class Insecta; order Coleoptera; family Chrysomelidae; genus Ophraella; species Ophraella communa. Next base: position 8,941,100 of record CM068982.1, on the reverse strand, counting down.
TAACACGTACAGTGTTGTAAAAGAGGTGAGGAAATAATGTTAATAATTTCCTTCAACTTGACAGAGAAATTAGAAACTTCCCGACCGAAACATATTTTTATTTTTTTTATAAGTAAATAAAGTCTAAAGCACAAAAAATATTCTATTTTTATTAGGAATATGTGAAACGTTTAATGGCATATCATATTCTTTATCAAGGTGAGCGGAAAGCAGGCGAACAGTGAAATATGTATATACAAATAGTGTTATATCAGAGTGGTATTAATAAATTAGGACTGATATACCGGATGTATATAAATTAAGTAGTTTAAGTATGTTTTATTAAATAAAGAGACAATAGTTAGCCATAGTGTGTATAATATATCCCACCCACAAAAGCTGTATAAAAAATAAGAAAACACTCTGGAAAAAATGTTGGTGATTTTATTTTGGTTTAACCACCGTATTCTTGATACCACTTAACTGTCTTCTTTTATAAACGTAAAAACACTGTTACACTTAAAATAGGTAACAAACTGCAAGTGACGTCATGAATAAGTTAAGTTACAATCGTGAATTAGCTTTTTAAAATACTAAAGTTCTCACATTTTTAATTTATAATTCGTTCAGTTTATAATAAACGAAATTTACTGTTAAGTTACTTGAATATTTACGTTTAACCAACAAAAAAGAAAGGTTAATACAAGTTAAAATAGTAATTAATAACCTGAAATACGTTAAAACTATACTAGTTTAAGCAATCTAAAATTTGAGACGGCTATATTTAAATTTAAGGAGAGATAATTTTAAATTTCAATTACACAAAATTGTATTTCATATTATTCAGTTAAACAACAGTATTTTTGACTTATTACTTTGGAATTTCGATTTCTAATCTTAAAATGCGGTTGTTTAATCCAAATAATATGTTATGTCCCTTTAAATTAGGCTTATTTAATTTAGAATCACAGTTAAGTTATAACGGTCCTTACCCCTACCTTTTATTACGTTTTGGCGTGTTCGGGGTTGTCGGTGGCAATCAGTACTTTGCTACTTGTTAGAAAGTGAAAGTGCAAATAGGTTCGATATTATTTCTTGTGTGAAGTTTCGTTATTACATATTCAACGTATGTGGACAATTTAATCTTAATAGGCTTTTAAATGGACGAAATAACTAAAGTATTATTAAACGATTGGGGGCTTAACGACCTTATACCTACATTTGAACGTAATGTATCTATGCAAATTAACAGAAACTATTAAAATATTTTTCTTCATTACATTTACTTTTAGATTTTTAATTCATTTGTTCATAAAATGTTAAAAGCAACAATATTCTGTCTGCATGAAATTAACTTTGACTCATTTTGTCTTGTATTTTATTTCGTGATTTTCGTTTCTTACAGGAGAAGCTGTAGATGTAGATGAATTTAGTCAGTATACCAAATATTGGTATTAGGTCCCGGTTCAGGCAGAAATTAGAATTGGCTTAAAGATAATCAAGCAACTGATAGTTATTATAAATTTTGTAATTCTTTTTACATGTTTTAACTGGAATTATTTTATAGTTGCCATTTGGTAGACATTTACAAATTAACAATTAATTAAATATATGTATTATTTGCATTTTCAGGAGCTTAATCAAGCCATAATTACGAATAATAATAATCAACAAAATAAAGAAGAATCATTATTTCCAGAAAATTTTGTGAGTATTTTATAAACATAATTTATTTTAATATTATAGAAAAAATATTTTTAATTTATTACAGTGTCCCAGTATTCTACAAAAAACACAGAGTGGTAAAGCAATTTTGGCCACGGATGAAAGGGATACAGAAGAAAACAGAAAAAAACCGAGCATTTTAACAATATGTTATTTAAATAGTAATAAGTAAATCAAGAATTATTTGTAATAATGTAGGAATAATTTTAAAGAAGTTATGTTTATGTTTTAATACCATTTGTTTGTATATAATATAGGTATATATTTTTTGTTCTTGTATGTGTAGTTCAATTTTGATTTTATAGCGACTATCATAACTAAATATATTTTGGATATGAAAATGAATTTTGTTTTTTTGATACCATTATAGATAGTTTTTCTATATAATCCGCATTTTTACATAAAATGTAAGTATTTCCTTAATTTTAATCAGTTGTATATTTGAATTAAATTATTTGTAAATTTGAGTTAATTTAATTAAAATTTTTTATTGTATTAATGTAATTTTAAAATTAACTTTTTTCTAAATTTTATTTATTTAATTCTTCATTTATTCCATTATGTAATCGTGTTTTAGCCCATTGTTAATGGCTCTTTTAATTATCTCAATTAATTGGAATTTAATATAATTATATGATTAATGCAATATAAATACAGACCCACGTCAGTTAAATAAAAATTGTATTTTTGTACGTATATAATTCAATCATGCAAATTTTATTAAGGATTTAAATCCTAAATACAATTAATTATATAAGTATAATATTAAATATAATTATATTAAAAAACAATAGATTGCAACTTTAAATGAGAATTAAATAAATAAAATTTAGAAAAAAGTTAATTTTAAAATTACATTAATATAATAAAAAATTTTAATTAAATCAACTCAAATTTACAAATAATTTAATTGAAATATACAACTAAAGAATCATAAAAATCAAGTACATTTATTTAAATCTGATTTAAATTTAAAAGCTTTACAAGGTTATTTTAATATAAAAACATAGTTAAGTTACCAATAAAGTCATTTAATAAAACTAAAAATATGATTATATATAACATCAAATCTTCAAAACTCAAAGTTGAATTTATTTTATCTTAACCGTGTTTTTGTATTAATAACTGAAAATGTATTTGTTGCTTAACCGTGATTTTTTTTCCCAGAGCATTAATAATAATAATATATCGATGTTAATTTGATATTGTGATGCAACAATGATGATAGTGAGTTCCACTAGATCAATTAATGGAATTTAGAGAAAAAAAAACCCTTTTGTTGTGCATAGTGATATATTTATCTTTTAACCACATTGTGTTTTGTAACATATATAGCCTCCTATATATTTCTCTAACTCTAACTCAATAACTATAGCTATACCTCAATTGGTTTTTGTAATTCCGCCTTTTATTTTTTTATTTGTGTGAAAAACGTATAGATTGAGAACGACATTTTCACAACCTAAAAAATAGTAATTAGAATCATTGAAATGTAATTTTGCATTTACTAATAATCAAAACTGAATTTTGACTTTTAAATCTTACTAGTTTAAATTGTTTGATAATTTGATTAAAAAGACATTCAATAGGATTTAAGAATCTATAAAATAAAATTATAACAATAAAAATAATAATCTTGGGTTGATAGTTACCATTATAAAAAAATTCAAATCGAAGTTATATAAACCATAAGCGTTTAAATAAGGGATATCCTGAGAGCGTTGTAAAACAAACATTAAGTCTTTCTTGAATTCGTTGCTGTTTAAATTATGCCAGTTAGTTTGAAAGATATATTCGGGCAGTAGACTGGCCTGCAACAAACAAAAAAAATGCAGGGTGGAAAATACATTTTAAAACTTAAAAATACGCAATTAATGTCACTTTCGCGCACACTGTTGCCATTTTACGGTACGTTTCTCCCGTGGAACTTTTAATAAATTAGCCTATAATACAAACCTGATAGTGCAATTCATTTCCTGCTACACAATATAGACCAAGTTCACTAAACATATTTATTGTCATTAGTAATGCTTCCAGTTTGAGAGAATAGGAAGAAGAATCCTTAAATGGGTTAAAATTAAAAAAAAAATATAAATGTTTGAATTAAATAATTACACATTACCTCATTGTTAAGCTTAAATATTATTCCGCATAAAATACAAATTATGCATACCACTTGTGGTATTGCAATCCAGCCAAATATATTGTTCATTTTCTTAATCATCCTAAAACGTTAAATAAAATGTTTATTAAATTACCTAGTTATTCACTAAATCTTTTTGTATAACTTAATTTTAAAGTTAATACATTGGGCACACCAATAACTAATGTGGAAAGTGAAATATTACGCACGAGTGAGAAAGCAGACAGTGCAAGAATCACAGTTTCCAATGCGTTGTGTACACGATTTTTCTTACCACATTTTTTATAAATATGAATAAGCTTTATTTATAAAATTATTTTAATTGTTAGTTAAACCACCTTTCTCAGTAATTAGCTAAATTTGTTAACGATAGGTACTTTATAAGGTAAGTGCGCCAAATATTGCCATGTTCCTAATATTGCCACTCCCCGTATATGTATTAATTTATCCCTTGAGTCGCAGATGGCCATGTCAGCTCAAATATTAAATTAAAACAACCACTCTAAAAACGTTATAGGTGAAACCAGTCAGTATTGGTGTTCATGGCAAAGCAGCGTGTAGTTCGTGCAATTTGTTTATAAAAACGTGGGGAAACTGTAATGATTGTTATAAGCTTGCTAATACCAATTATAGAAGGATGAGAACGTTATCAGGTAGGTACATTCAAGTACTTTATTAATCCATATTGTGTTTAATTAATATAAAAGAGAATAAAACATAAATCGCCATTTTTGTTCCGCAGTAGTGATGATCCTAATATTGCCACATGAGATAGTTCCTAATATTGCCATGACAATATTTGGAACCTAATATGAAAATTCACTTTTTATTAATAAAAACTTTCTTTTCAACAGAATGTCGAATAGAAAGAGAGCCATGTGGTCTGAGGCGAATCTCGTTGTAGCTTTAGAAGCAATAAGAGCTGGAAGCAGTATAAGGCAAGCTTCACTACGATATGAAATACTTTGAACAACACTTGGACTACATTATCGCAGCCAAAATTCGGTTAAACTGCTAAAGCTCAAGAAGTTACGAAGGATTTATTTTATACAGCGATAGAAAACCCACCCAAAGGTAAAAGTAACAAAGAACCTTCCAAACAACAGGAAAATTCAAATGACAAAAACAAAGAACAGGAGGAAAAGAAAATAAACAAACATCAAAAAGAACAAGACATTCTGAACAAAGAAAATAAACAAAAGAAAATAAAGAAGAATTTAAAAAGTAGTGAATTATGGTTCTGTCATCTATGTAATGAAGAGCGCCAGGCTGATATGAGATTATGTCCTGCATGTAGCCAATACGTGCATGAAAAGTGTGTGGATCTGACTAAACATAATAAGGATAAATTCATATGCCCCAATTGTTCTCAAAAATAGTCAATGTCTCATTAGTTTTTTAAATGTTAAGGTTCAATTTAATTACTTATTTTTATTATCAAAATACCTGTTCCTTTTATTGCCAGTACTGTGGCAATATTAAGAGTATAGGTTCCAAATATTGCCAGTTGGCAATTGTTTAAAAAAAGAAGAAGATATATTTTTTGGGTTGTTTTATTTTTATAATTGTTTAGAAATTAGACTATAAACATGTTTGTTACTTGTATAATCAATTTACAGGTTATTTCAAATACATTTGTATTTAATAAAAAATAATAAGTCTTAGCATGGCAATATTTAGCTCACTTACCTTACTAAAGATATTTAAATAAAAAATCAATCTCCACAAAAAAGTTTTGCACGTAAACTAAATATGACTATAGTTTATTTGTTTGGAGATGGTAGCTAAGAAAAGTCATTAAATCGTAAAATGTTGTAAACAAGACCCTAAATCAGTAGCGCACGTACTTATTCTCTATAAATTGAGGATTTGTTTATATCCTAATACATAAGAATATAGGTACTCGTTAGTGTTGGTGGTTTATATTGTGATCTATATTTTTATTATTTTACTCCAAGAACATTTGTGGCGTCAAGTTCGAGTTTTGTTCCAGTACAAGTAGCTCATTTAAAACAAAGTGTGTTTTCTCAATGGGAAAAAAACTATTGTTTTAAACAGTCATAATGCACTAATATATCAAGATGCATCAGCAACTGTTCGTGATGTGGTGACTAGGTGCTCCAATATGACCGGTGTTAGTGAACGAAGTATCTATCGATTTTTAAGTGAGAGAAAACAGGGAAATGTTAGTGAACCAAAAAACACTCCTAAAGGAAATTGGTTTTAAGTATGAGTCGCATAAAAAACGAAAATTTTTGAATGAGACAGAAGTTATTTACTGGAGAACTCAATACTTAAGAAGTATTAAACAGTTTCGGAGCGAGGGAAGAACTATCTTTTATTTAGATGAAACATGGTTGAATGAAGGACACACTGTATCTAAAGCATGGATGGGCACCAATATTTCAAATTCCCGTCAGGCAGGATTAAATGCTCCTCGAGGAAAAAAGGTCGCAAACTAATAATCGGACACATTGGCGGTAAACATGGTTTTGTAGAAAATGGGTTATTAGACTTTGTATCAAAGTCAACCTAACCTAACCACGAGGAAGTGACCTCTGATGTTTTTGAAAATTATGTTTTCCAGCTATTGGACTTTTTGCCAAGTGCTGCAGTGGTTGTCTTAGTATACACACACAAAGAAAGCAGGTTTCCTGGTAGCACGCGCCTATAAGCGCCGATAATTCATTTAACTTTGAAATACGAGTGGACATAGACAAAGCGTGTCGGAACAAGCATCAATAGGCGCCGGCAATGTTACCGGAATGAATGTTTAAATCAGTCGCTTGTTGTCGGAGGCGGACGTAGATTTTTGATTAGAAAAATGGATGTGGAAACTCTGATATCTGCTGTTTTTACAAGGGCCGCGCTATGGGACAAACGGCTAAAGTCTCACACCAATAGAAATGTGACAACGTTTGTGGAATGAGATAGCGGCTGAAATGAAAATGGATGGTAAGTTAAATAAATATACCAAATAACCAAATGACATAAATATTTATTTTAATAAGAACAATAAAAAAAACTGAACGGTTAAACTAAACTTCCACTATTTATTCGAAAAATTCGCTTTAAAATTCAATTACAGCTGTTTCGCTATAACTAGCATCGTCAGATTGACATATTGAAATTACATGTTATTTGTTTGTAACTAGGTACTTGATGTTGATAAGGAGTTAAGGCTAGACCAAGTAAGGAAGTAATAAGACATTACAATATTAAAACCTAGATGTTATTAGCCCTAAGGGATTATCCTGGATGTATTTCCCTCTAAGATCAGTATAACTGTGCAATGATATAGAAAAACCAGGAAAAAACTATATCATGCTGATCTTTAATAGTGGAGAACTTCCAAGATTAATTTGTTCATTAACTACTTTAAACTGTTGATCTGCTAGATGTCTTTTAATTTCAAGTTCTTCTAGAAAATCTAAATTTTGTTTTTTATCACAAATGTGTTGTATATGAATGTCATTGTTGTGTATAAGTGAGTTTGGATGTTCCAGTAGGTGTTTTGCATAGTTCGACTTATCTGGTTGTTGTAATCTATATGCTCTTAAGTGTTCATTAAATCTTACTTCAAAATTTCTTTGTGTTTGACCTATATATACTGCATTACATTTTGGACAATTAATTTAGAAAACAAAATCTTTAATTCTAGTTATAAAAACAATATTGTATTTTGGTATAGATATGTTGATGATGTGTTAGCAGGTTTTGTAGGTAGGTTTTTTAATTATATTAATACCTTGCATCCTAAAATTAATTTTACTTTAGAAGTTGAAGAAAATAATTCAATTAATTTTCTAGATTTAAGAATTGAAAAAGTTAATAATTCATTAAATTATTCAATATACAGAAAATACCATATAATTCAAATCATCCACTATCACATAAATTAGCAGCTTATAATTCCATGATACATAGAGCATTTTCAATTCCAATGAACAAAAATAATTTTAATAAAGAAATTGAGATCATATAACAAATAGCTACATCTAATGGCTATCCAATACATTTGATAACTAAATTAATTAATTAAGAAAGAACAAAAAGTGTCACTAGAACTAATATTTCCAAAACAAACTAAAGAAATTAAAAGCTATAAAAGTATTACATATTGTGGAAATATTTCCAATGCAATTTCAAAAATAATATCTTCGGCAACATCAGCATTAATATCATTTAAAACACAAAATAGTATTGGAACAAAGTTGTTAAATGTGAAAACAAAATTACCAAATTTAAAAAAATCTGACGGTGTTTACAAAATTAATTGTCCAAAATGTATTGCAGTATATATAGGTCAAACACAAAGAAATTTTGAAGTAAGATTTAATGAACACTTAAGAGCATATAGATTACAACAACCAGATAAGTCGAACTATGCAAAACACCTACTGGAACATCCAAACTCACTTATACACAACAATGACATTCATATACTACACATTTGTGATAAAAAACAAAATTTAGATTTTCTAGAAGAACTTGAAATTAAAAGACATCTAGCAGATCAACAGTTTAAAGTAGTTAATGAACAAATTAATCTTGGAAGTTCTCCACTATTAAACTGTTTACTTTGATTGAGTCTTCATTTTATACATAGATAAGACATTATTGTAACATAAATATATTAAGTTATTGTAAATATCAGCATGATATAGTTTTTTCCTGGTTTTTCTATATCATTGCACAGTTATACTGATCTTAGAGGGAAATACATCCAGGATAATCCCTTAGGGCTAATAACATCTAGGCTTTAATATTGTTATGTCTTATTACTTCCTTACTTGGTCTAGCCTTATCTCCTTATCAACATCAAGTACCTAGTTACAAACAAACAACATGTAATTTCAATATGTCAATCTGACGATGCTAGTTATAGCGAAACAGCTGTAATTGAATTTTAAAGCGAATTTTTCGAATAAATAGTGGAAGTTTAGTTTAACCGTTCAGTTTTTTATTGTTCTTAGTAAGATGAACTTTCACAAAGTAAAGGTTAACACAATCAATTTCATTTATTTTAATCTTTTATTATCGGAAAGGTGTTTTTCTTAGGTTACAAAAGTAGATATGTATTATACTGTATTTAGGTTGGTTTTATAAAAAATATAAGTATGGAGGGTGTACCAAAAAGGACATTGCTATTACAATAAGATTGTTTAAGTGCGATATCTCAATGGATTGTTAGAGAAATAGCTGGTAAAGACATCTCTAATTTTTTTTTGCTGTATTTGACGGTCTCCCAGAAGGTTGATTTTCTGGATTTCTTTGCACAATAATTTCTACGTCAGTTAGGTGTCTTTGAATATTTTCTCTATCAAGAATGGTGTTATGTAGAATACAAATACATTTAATAATATTGTCTGCCACCACTATATCCGTTTCAATGGGTTTGGATAAGATGCGCCATTTTGCAGTAAGAATTCCAAAAGTGCATTCTATTGTTTTTCGGGCTCTGGACAGTCTGCTATTAAAACATTCATGTTCGATAGGCAACTGTTTTCCTCCAAAAGGTTTGAGTAAAAAGTCCAAAAGTGGATAGGCTTCGTCCCCTATAAAAACATATGGTGCCTTCGAATTTGTTCCTGGAAGATTAGAAGGCTCAGGTATTTCGATTTTTTTGTAGTCAATAGTGTATAAAAATCTGAGGACTGGAAAGTTCCGCCGTCACTCCGTTTTCCATAGCCACCTACGTCTATAGCAGTCAGTTTATAATTGGCATCTGCAATTCCTTGAAGTACTACAGAGAAATATTTTTTATAATTAAAAAACATGGACCCAGAATTTTTTGGACAAATAATGCGGACATGTTTTCCATCAATCGCACCTATTACATGTGGAAAGTTCCATATGTTATAAAAGTCATCAGCGATTTTGTTAAAAGTTTCTTTTGTTGGAACAGGCATATGCTCGGGCTGTAACTCTTCCCATAGTACCACTACAGTTTCAGCTATAATATTTCCTATAGTTGAGGCTCCCATTCGAAAACAAATGCCAGAGACTTGAATAAATTGCCTGTTGCTAAAAACCTGAAATAAATAATGATAACTTAATATCCTTTAACAAAATTTTAAATAAGATTTTTTTTCAGAAAATGCATTACGAAAAAAATGGAAGTATTTGCGGGATCAGTTTGCAGTGGAGGTAGGAAAACTTCCAAAGCCTCGATCTGGAGATTCGGCGCCTGATTGCACGTCAAAATGGCCATATTTTCATTCGCTGATCTTTTTGAAAGACATTGTTAAAGCCAGAGTGTCTACTGGAAATTGCAGTACAGAAACAAATACACAAACCCAAATCGAAAATGATAATAGTCGAAAAAATGAAGGTACTAACGAGGTTTCAAATGACAGTGTAGATAGTGAAATAAACATGCAGCAAAATGAAGATAATGGTACATCTCAAATAAATGAAACGAACGAAATCGAAACAAATAACGGTGGAAAAATAATAGTAAACAAAACCCCGAAATTAATTAAAAGAAAACGGGAAACTGAAACTTGGAATGAACAAATGATAAACAAAACAAATGAGAAACAAAAATTAGAATATTTAACAGAAAAGGCTAAGCGATCACAAGTGACGGAGAAGGATGATGATCACGCATCCTTTTTTAAAAGTTTGCTTCCTTTTGTGCGTAAAATTCCAGAAAACGAAATAATTTCAATTCGAGGGCGTGTGCGACAACCTGTTGAAGAATTTCTGTACAAACGTTTACAAACTATTCAAGTTTATACAGGTCCCAGCATTTCCACTACACTTTCTTCATCATCCATGCATAGTACCTACACAGGGTATACATATGCATGCAAGCAATCGCAAATATCCCACAACGCACAAGTGCACAGCATTTTGAAGAACATGCGAATTATCCACCTGAACTGGATGCATATTATGTAGAACGATATTCAGGAAACCATTAGATTAATATTGGGCTTATATGTACATAATATTTAGGAAAATGGTTACGTTTGCACAGATTAATATGTGACTTATTAATAAGTTTATTTTAATTTGTTTTTTGCGTTCAGTATTATTATTTATTTTTCTTAGAATTATGCGTTTTTTTAAATAAATGTTAAGATAACAATTGAGATTTTTACTTACCTAATAGTTATTACAAATCTTTCTTCGGGAAGAATTGGCTGTTTGTGCCAGTTGCACCAAGTTTTTGTTAGCCGTTGTTCGGTTTTTCCCAAAATATAATTAAATGTGTTTAGGGTCCTTCTCATGTACTGAAAAAAACGTTCTTCGTGTTCTTTCAAAGATAGAAATAGGTGGTGATATTCTCCATAAACTATTCGCTCTTGGTTTACTGGATGTATTCCTTGCCTTGGTCTTTGAAATCGCAGAAACAAATTTTCCAGTAGCACAAATTCTTCATCAGAGTATGAACTGGACATCTTCCCTTCACAAAATCTGCTTTTCAACTAACAGGGTCAAGCCGCAATGAGCGTTCTTTATGTACGTACTAGCGGGAAAACCGCGGCACCGGGATTCAGCGCCGAAAGTAGGCGCTGGGTAACCTGCTTTCTTTGTGTGGAGAGCCTAAGAAAGCGCCAGTTATTATTCAAAACTGGTAGAAAAGTTACTAACGACGTCATGGAAAAAAGGAGATATTTAAGAGTGGCTCCAGAGCAAGAATATTTCTTTTGACGACACCATATGCTGCTAATTGCAAAGCGCCACAAATTACAATATAAAAGAGGAATAACTGTATTACGTTTGCCACCTTACCACTGTCAATTAAACCCTATGGAATTAATATGGGCACAGGTAAAAGGTGAGATGGCAAGAAAAAATACAACTTTTAAATTGAATGACGTTAGACAACTTTTGATAAATTCTTTTGGAAACGTAACACGGGAAATTTGGACCAATGCCATAAACCACGTGAAGAAGGCAGAAGAACGATTGTGGAGTGTTTATGTCAATATTGAAGAACTGTTCGAACCCATTGTAATTCATATACTACTACTTTTAGTTATTTTTCATGAACCACCCTTGCTTGGGCTTTGATGGATTTGCATTTATAATAAATTCACTGTACTGCCAACTCCAAACAAATATAATTTAAACAAAAGCCAACATGAGCCCTGGGTGGGCGTGTCCATCACAAAATATTAACGAACTGGAATTGAATCTTAAACGGCCAAGGTCATACTGTTTTTCATTTCGCCGGCCTAGTCAATAGATGGCACCATAAGAACATTATAATTGCGCTTTTGACAGATGACATTGAGGAAATTATTTCGAATTTGTAATATAGCAGATTATGCTCACATTGACAAAACTGATGCAACCACTAAAATTGACGTATATTGATAAAATCGTTCGGTCTTATTATATCAATTATATTTGCAGTTACTAATGTACGAAAGTTAACAATGGCTTGTAATTGACTGGTTGGGATAACCTTTCTCTTTGTTCGCATATTTTCCGGGTCTCATGTTTGCTGCTGTCGACTTGACACGTCGAATATTCAATAGTATATTGTGTAACAAGTGCGCAAAAGTGTTAATTATCATTTTCGCACGTGTTGCACACTGTACTTTTCCTACGACTACCATCCAAAACGACCACCATCCAGAAAACAAACAAACGATCGTGTTGCACACGATACTTTTTTATGAGCACTTTTTCTAACATGGCATAGCTTTTGGCGGTGAAAATTTCTGCATTTCATTTAAATAAATTACTAAAGATCCTATTCAAAGATTTATTAAATATTACAGTAGGTAACAAATTTACGTTTTAAGAAACGTATTTTAAATTTAACTTTCCTTGCATGGGATTTTTCACTTAAAATTATAATGAACTGTAAAATGGGAAGAGTTCTGGATCTTTATCCCTGGTGTTGGTGTTTCCGACAAGTTTTCGGTTATTGTTAATAAGTCATTCGTAGCTGATGTTGAGGGAACAGGAACAGAATCAAATTTCTGTAATGATTCATCGACTCTACTAGATAACGAGATTGACAACTTGCTGCAGGTATTTATTTTGGGTATGCCTAATGTCACTTTGGCTATGCTTTATGTTACTTTGGCTATGCCTTATGTCACTTTTCCCACAACTTTTGTTGCTATGAGAAATTGCTGATTTTGCGTACTGTAACCAATGTGCAAAATAGTGTTTTTATATTTTGCACTTATAAAAATCTTCATTATAAAACGCATTTGCGTATCGTAATGTAACTTTTACGCACGCAAATTTTTGTTTTAAATGGTGGGCGACATGAGTGAAGTGTCTAATGACAAGACTATTGACAATGACATTTGTGGCTAATAGCAATTTATTAATTTTATATTGTTCTTTAAGAAAGTATTTGTGAATATGAATATCATCTTTTACTTATATAATATATTATTATTGGTGTGTTAGTCATTTTAAAATATTTTAAATTATTAACATTTCATAATTAAAATGTCAAAACTGTCAAATGTTATAAATTACACAGTGCTACCGACATACTTTTTAAAATCAAAATTTTCGTAATTTACATAAAAATAATAAATTAACTTAAAAAAATTATAAAATGGCAAAATATTAAAAATATTATAAACAACTTATTTCATATGGCTGTTGTGGCACTCGTTCTTTAAAAAACTCATCGCTTCGCGATTCGTTTTTTAAACTTGAACTCGTGTCATAACAGAATTCCATATGAAATGCGTTGTTTAATATACTATTTGGATGGTGGTCGTAGGAAAATTTATTTGGTGGCTTTGGATGCATTAGTTCATTTTTAAGAAGTTGTTAGTTATTTCTTTATTTTATTTTTATTGAAATTGTTTAACTTTTCGAAAAACCTAAATACGACAGTGGAAATTGTTATTGTCCCCGAGTCAATATTACAGTTTTGTAATAAATTTTGATAATTTTTCAAATTGACAACATTGCGGCCATACCGAGGCAATTTATCACCGTTGGAAACTGAAACTAGAACAATCAGGAGAATGTGGATTCTGTGTGTGTAAGAAAGAAAAAGTTAAAAACCTACTACCTATTGACTGCATCTAAAGCGGTAGAGGCAAGCCGTGCAAGACATCTCGGTCAGTATAAGTCAGTATAAGCATTAACAGGTCGCAGAGCAGCTTAACCATTTTCTAATCTAATCTAATGACAGCTGCTTTAGTGCTTTCTTAAGATGAAATAGGAGGAATAGAAATTTGTTGTGCAAAGATAAGGAGTGACAGTTATTACAAATTTAATTTAAAGAAATACTCATCAAATTTAATTTGAATCTAAAATTAAAACAAAAAGCGTTGCACGTCATAATTGTGATGTTGCCAATATCAAAAGTAGAGATTTATCAAGTTTAATAATTATAGAAACCATAATTATACCATAGAACAGGAATAATTATATACAGCTCCGGGATTCGATTCGATATGATGACATATTTGGATCAGTTCAATCAGTTGTCTTGTGTCATTTCGAGAGCCTTAATTATTTTGTTTATTTGTAATCCAGTTGAAATTGAAAATAAAAAATTAATCAAGTAATAAATACTATCTAGTCTAGCATGTTTTAAAAACTATGTTAATAAAACAACATATTAGGTAAGCCCGTTTGTAATTATCAATGATTCATTACATGTTTTAGTCAATTTTTTGGGATCCTAAATTCAGGACCATAAACATTGAAACAATAAAATCAAATGTATGCAATGTTCAAAGTTTTAATAATTTATTTAGGATGTGATCATGCGCACTGCAGTAGGCGGGAGCCTCCTTAACTTTTAAACGGTGTTTAGCTAAGTTACTTTTTCTACGCCCGTACTATAATAATACACTTATATGCCCATAATCCGTTTCATAATGATATTCATTATAACACTAGTGTTATAATGATTTTCATTAAGATACTGAACAATTGACCGCATACCATCTATATTTTACATATTTTAAGTAGGTATCAAGTAGGCGCCTCTCAAAAAGTGTTTGAAAGTTCTAACTTATATTCCAAATTCATAAAATTTTCCTAAACAGCTAAGCCAAGAGCTCTAGTCTCCTTGAAGTAAACTTTAAAAATTAATAATTATCAAAATGTCTGATATCAGCGATGTAGAAGAATTACCATCGACTCCTCCACATATATCGGAGAAAGCAGAAAATGCAGTACAAAATATTTTGCCTCAAAAATCTAAGAAAGAAACACAAAAATAAACTAAAATACATATATTTGCCAACTAACACCACTTTTAGAACTATTCTTTCTCGCACATTAATATTCAAAACAAGAACAACTGCGAGAAAGAATAGTTTTAAAAGTGGTGTTAGTTGGCAAATATATGTATTTTAGTTTATTTTTGTGTTGTTGACGGGATGCGTACCACTTTTCAGTGTTAAGATATGGTCGTTAACCATCTTAGTACCTCTATGCAGAAATCTTAAGTAAATTTTTGCCCAGAAGATGTCGAAATAAATCGACGAAACGTCGGCCAAAATTTAATTGGTTTCTTTATATGCCTGTCCTCATACCCGTGAAAAAGAACTACAATAATCTTAATATTTTCAAGAAATCAGATTAATTACAATTATTATTATGTTGAATATAAATATAAATAGAATGTTTATAGTTTTCCTACATCTATAGTAATACACCTCAGGTAATAGCATTAATTACAATTTTGTAGAATTTTTTATAGAAATACGTGTAATTACTGTTATTGTGTTCATTACAAATATAAATGGGTGTTTCAAAAAAAGGTAACAACGTCTCTAGAATAGGTAAAAAACTGAAAAATAATTGGGGTTTGCTTAGTAAAATTTTTTTCTAACGCCATCCGTTTTCAAGATAAAGGGCGTTGAAGAAAATAAAAAATTACACATTTCTTACGATTTTGCCGAAACTACTGGCACCATTGCAATGAAATTTTATACGAATATGTTTTGGAAGCTGATATATCCCATGAATTTGTTTTTATAACTAACTCTCATATAGGGCGCTAGTTACACGATTCATACAACGTATTATTCAACATAACTTTTTTTAGGGTAGAATTATTAGTCAAAACTCCAAGTGAACATAAACATCGTTTAATTCTACACCAAAAAGGTACTCTTGGTAAAACTCGATATTATGTACCGTTTTCGGAATATTTTGATTTGAAAATTATGAAGTAATAACCGCTCCTCGTATAAACTAATGATAAAGTTTGCTTTTCTCTAAGTTTGCCATGTAAAATTGACATTTATTGATTGTTATGACAATAAGTCAACAATAAATAGAGTTTTGAAACCTTGTTATTTGTAAAATTAGATATTGTTAAACTTTTCTGCATAACGCGTAAAAGCTGCACTAGAGTTTCTTAAACACTCGCCTAAAGTTAATAACATGTTGGTGTATTCAACATTTGAGTACATTTTGTTTAACAATATCTAATTTTACAAAATTAACTTTCACACAGTAAGGGTTAGTACCATAAATTTAACTAAAGTAGAGGTTATGTTATGTTACAGAATCAGTTCGGTGTTTTCATCAGCAATAAATCAATGAAATTCCTTTGTAATCATCATATAGTAAATTATAAATATTTAATCCTAAACTCATTACAACGCAACAATTCTGGTTTTTTTTTATATAATATTAAATTGAAAGTAAGTCGAAACGGTCGTGACGTAAAAACTCATATCGATGACAGTTTGTTTACATTTAATGTGTGGTAATTGAGAGAGTTGGACTTTAAAGGCCGGTTCATGCAACGTTCATTATAATTACATTATCATTAAGAAAAGTTGAGCACCCAATTTATAGTGGATGCGTTCATGCAACACATTAAGGCATTACAATTACATTAAGCTCACTAAGAAGTTGGGAACTTTTAACTTTTCATTTACATTACATTATATTCTTAGTGGAAACAGTAAAAGCGCATGCGCAGTACGATAGCATGGAAATGTGAATTCGTATTTATGTCAAAATTCCTATGTTTAGGTTATGTTGATATTGAAGGCCGGTTTTACAAGCAATAAAAAATATTTTAACAATATCAAAAATAGAATAGTAGTATAACAACTTGAACATTTTGAATATTGTAGCAGATGTATAGAACATAACATAAGTTTCAAGTGTCAATAGTGGACAATATACGCATGCGCTAATACAGAATTTATAATGTAATGAAGTCTTGCATGAACGACAACATTTTTTTAGTGAAAGTGTAATTATAATGTAATGTTAATGGAATTATAATTTTCGTTGCATGAACCGGCCTTTTATTTCTGATTTTATTGTGAATTATTGGTTTTATTTGTGTTATGCAATCATAAAATGTCGTCAGTAGGGTTTGTGAAAGCATTGTCCTTAGACTAGGAAAGAGAGAGGACACCGCATGGCAATGAAAACCTTATTCGTGTGAGTGAAGCCAATTTTCAAACGTTTGGTGGCAAACAAATTTGGAACGTCGAATTGTATTTTTTTAGTTTTTTTATTAATTTTCACCTTTTTTAATTACCTGAATAGACATTTTAAAATGGTTAATTGTGCAGTTTATAAGTGCAACAGTCAGAGTGCTAAAAAAGAGGAAAGAATTTCATTTCATAGGTAAAAAGTATTTCACAACTATTTCCTTGAAATTTATTTTTATCAATATTACAGCTTTCAGGTAATAGATGTTTAACTAAATCACATATGTTATGTACGATAACTTAAATTAATTGTACATACATTTTGAACATTGTTTTCATTCAGTTTTAAAGATTATTTTTCAATTAATTGTTATTATTTTCTCATAGATGTAATAGTTTTGCAGTGGCGTGGAACAAAAACACATATTTAAAATAGATAAAATAGATTAAAATTGTAATGAAATTTATGGTACTAACCCTTACTGTGTGAAAGTTCATCTTATTCAGAACAATAAACAACTAAAAGGTTGAATTAACTTCCACTATTTATTCTATAAATACTTTAAATGCAATGACAGCCGTTTCGCTATCGGAATAGCATCGGAATAGCGAAACGGCTGTCATTGCATTTAAAGTATTTATAGAATAAATAGTGGAAGTTAATTCAACCTTTTAGTTGTTTATTGTTCTGAATAAAATTGTAATATTTATTAAATAAATATGTTTTAAAATGATTGTTCTTTTTTTTGGAGCAGTATAAATTTAAAGACTTTTTTAAATTAGATTTATAATACGAAATAATGAAAGTGATTCTTTAATAATCGTATAAGAAAAATCGTATGATACGCCCATGTCAATATTGTCCGCCATTAGTTTGGTGGTAAATGAGTTACATAAATTTATTCCAATGCGCAGTCCTCTCTCTTTCCTTGTCTAAGGCATTGTCAAACAATTTACCATCCTTAGACATTTTCATGGTTAGGTTAGGTTGGGTTAGGTTAGGTTTCAATGCAGCTGAATTTCGAAATGTAAAAGCAACAGCGTAAATACTTATATTGTGCTTTTGGCATTAAAAAATGTCTAACTGACTTATTTTTATGAAAATCAACAAAAAATAAAGAAAAGAGAGAATAAATATAAATAAAAAACTTCGCACAATCTCGCAGATACACTGTTTACAATAAAATGATGGCGCTTCTTAGACAAGGAAAGAGAGAGGACTGCGCATTGGAATCAATTTATGTAACCCATTTACCACCAAACTAATGGCGGACAATATTGACATAGCCGTATCATACGATTTTTCTTATACGATTATTAAATAATCATTTTCATTATTTCGTATTACAAATCTAATTTAAAAAGTCTTTAAATATGTACTGCTCCAAAAAAAAGAACAATCATTTTAAAACATATTTATTTAATAAATATTACAATTTTAATCTATTTTATCTATTCTAAATATATGTTTTGTTCCACGCCACTGCAAAACTATTACATCTATGAGAAAATAATAACAATTAAATGAAAAATAATCTTTAAAACTGAATGAAAACAATTTTCAAAATGTATGTACTATTAATTTAAGTTATCATGCATAGCATATATGTGATTTAGTTAAACATCCTGAACATACCTGAAAGCTGTAATATTAATAAAAATAAATTTCAAGGAAATAGTTTTAAAATACTTTTTACCTATAAAATGAATTTCCTTCCTCTTTTTTAGTACTCTGACTGTTGCACTTATAAACTGCACAATTAACCATTTTAAAATGTCTATTCAGGTAATTAAAAAAGGTGAAAATTAATAAAAAACTAAAAAAATACAATTCGACGTTCCAAGTTTCTTTACCACCAAACGTTTGAAACTTGGCTTCACTCACACGCATAAGGTTTTCATTGCCATGCGCTGTCCTCTCTCTTTCCTAGTCTAAGTGGCGCTTTCAATGACACATATGAGTAGTGACGTCAACAGTCGTTTACGCGGCAAATTTTTGAATTTGAATTTGAGGATGGAATAACTATGCTACAAAATTTTTTTAATTTAAGTTTTTTTTGGTTTTTGGGGTAATTGATTGCTGCTCTGTCTTCCTGCATGATTTTGAAAAAAATGGAAAACACCGAGTTATACCAATTTCTGCAAAAATAAACAACATTGAAGTATAAATTACCCTATATTTTTCCTCTACTCTGTCAATTAATTGATAGAAAATAGGACCGGTTCTATAAATATATCACGTCAATTAAAATTGAAGAGAAATAGGACAAGTTTAAATGATTTGAAAATTGACAAAAAAATTGACACAAAATGTGTGTATTTATTAATTATTTAGGATCAAAAAAATTGACTAAATACATAATCATTGATAATTACAAACGGGCTTTAAGAACAAATATTTTGAGGATTGTCTTGGATTGTCTTTTTGCCATTTAAATCCAGTTTTATGTAGTATTGTAGGCAAAGAAGACTCACTACATTCAAATATTTCTTTGTCCTTAAGCAAGGAATGTACAGCTTTCAAAAGCGTCCAAATAACAATGATAGATATACTATTTTGTTCTGATAAGAACAGATTTTTTAATTTGGTTAACTCCACAAGGAATTACCTTAAATAATTCTAAAATAGTTGTTTATAACTTGATAATAACAGTTTTCGATACTAATAGTTTTCTTCGAAGAGAACAATATATCCGATATCTTATTTCGATATTTTTTGTTTGGCAACCACGCTTTCTTGTACATACAACAATACCGCTCTGAAATAACTAAATTTTAAACGAGAGAAATTTTTAATTTTCAAATATTGTGTTGTTATCTTGAAATCTATGACGTGCAAAGCATTTTGTTTTAATTTTACTATACTCTACGTAACTCTAATAGTAATTGATGATGTCGCACACATCGGACAAAAAATTCCTTATTTTCGTCTCTGTATATCTCTTCAAATCGGTCATTGCTTATTAATCTCATCTTGGCGTTGAGAGCGGACATCTTTGGCGTATTAAATGTAAAAAATAAATTGTGAAGGATCTTGTACTGGACGATAATAGAGGAGGTAATGCTAACAAATAAATGATCGCAACCAATTATCATGGTACCCATCTGAATAGGTATTAAGTAGATTTCTCCTATAAAAAGAATCGAAAAAACTACAGGATTATCCTCAAAACCAGTAGGATAAGAAATCAAGTATGGGTATCTTCTAGCTATCCAACTATGTATGAATAAATTTGTTAAATATATGGTACCACTGGTTATGTGAAGCATCATTAGACAAGTAACTCCTTGATAGATACTTTTGATTTCTACGGCCAATTTCTCACCAACCAGATCGTAAGGCAAAAATTTATGTTGTATGTCGTATAAAATAGATTTTAATTCGTTCTTGAAGAAATACAGGAAACTCATTTTTGTGAGAGCCTAAAAAATTAATAGAAAAAATTGTACTAAAATAATTTACCATGTTATCAGGAAAAAATGTACAATTTGGTGAACTCTCCGATTTTCATAAAAAACTTTATGAGGGGTCTAGGACACTATAATAATTACGAAAATGAATTTCTTTTCGCGGAAACAATAAGAAACAGTAAAATTGGAAAAAAATGCAATCCAAAATAAACATAACCTAACGTTTACCTGTTGTGAATACGACAATTAATTCATATTAAGCAGAATTTATTGTACTAACCCCTACTTTTTAGAAGTCCATCTTACTAAGAATAATAAAAAACTCTTCGTTTCAACGCAACTTCCATGTTATTCTCTTTAAACTATGGTAGTATTTAGGCTAGACCCAGTATGGAAGTAATAAGACAAAACAATATTAGCTCTAAGGGATTATCCTGGATGTACTTCCCTCTAACATCAGTATAACTGTGCAATGATATAGATAAACCAGGAAAAAACTATATCATGCTGATCTTTACAATAATTTAATATATTTGTGTTACAATTACGTCTTATCTATGTATAAAATGAAGACTCAATCAAAGTAGGTAAACACTTTAATAGTGGAGAACTTCCAAGATTTATTTGTTCATTAACAACTTTAAATTGTGGATCTGCTAGATGTATTTTGATTTCAAGTTTTTGTTGAGTATAATTATTTATATTTGTGTTCCCGTAGTGAGAGTTAGTCTGTGCTGTTTAATAATTTTTGTGAGAGTTCACATTTCGAGGCCAATTCATCCGAGACGGAAACAAAACGATAGTGTTGTTTCCAGAACCACTGATGATGGTGATAAAGATTTGATAAGAAGAACTATCTACTCTATGTACGAAGAAAACTTGGTGCCTACTATCAGATCATTGCAAACAAGACTAAGGAGCTTCACTGAGATAAGGATATCAATTGGAAACCTATGGACACTTTTATCCAAACTATAGGTTTCAAATACTGCACAATTGGCAAGTTATTATGAGATCCCAACGGATTAGGCAATGGCGTTTTGAATATTTGACTGCCATAAGTGATTACAGGTCTTTACAAAGACCAATAATCTATTTGGATGAGACCTGGTATGATACCCACGATACGCCGGCTAAAGGATGGACCGATGGAACAGTGCGATGCCAATCAAAGGTGTTACAGGTTTATTTTAATTGTTTGATGTAATATAACTATTCAACAAATAAATCTACTTACAGTTTGAATCCATAACATTTTCTGAAATTATCTTTATTAAATATCATTGTTTATATCTTGCACTACAAATATTTGACCATGAACTTAATTCTTCTTTATTATAAATCACACAAATTAACAAACATTGACCTTGAACTCTATTCTTCTAATTAATAACAAATTAAATTGTACTGTATGTCACCTATTGTCACCAAAGGTTGCCTAGTTGTGGAAAGGAAATAACGTTGTCTTTCTCATTTCCTCATGCTGTCACTTTTATCTTTCTTGTTGGAACTCAAGCCAGGAGGTTCCCATTACGTAATTTATACGGATTCTGAAAAAGAAATACAAATACCCATTTAAGATCAGATTAAGTAATCATCTTAAGTCGAAGTAGACTATATACACCCATTGTGGATAACAAAATTTCTTAACTCTTAAGGCCGCTGCCATATACGGAAAGCACACTATTTTCTTTGTCGAAGCTTCTCTTAAAAGGTCATAACTTGATTTTAGGCCAATTACCATCTTAATTTACCTGTGATTAACCGAGTACAGACTTCCATCAATAAGTATAGTTGCCATCCATTGTATTGTTCCTGTGGAGAAGTTCCAGGATTGGTACCTTGTTCCAGAGATTGCTACACCTGGTAACTAAACAAACCTACATTCTGCAAAAAGCCAATGCAATAGCTGGTCTACCTAAAACCATTTTATCGATTAATATAATTCATATTTTCTACTTACCAGAAATAATTAAATCTATAATATTTACCTACATAAATGAAGATATGTTGTTAACCACCTAGTACTACGTGGGTCCCATAGCAATCATTGTAGTCATGTAAATATTACTTTTATCATTCCACCTTGACAGATTAATAATATAATAGCTAATTACTAAATCAAATTTTCCTTGTTTTTTTTCCACGACCACTCTACCAGACACCAACTCTGAGTTAGTCGAGTCAGTTTATAGATTAGTTACTGATTGTTCTTAAAATGACTAGGGACAACCAGTAACCGTATCAAATGGCGCCCAACGCGCCCATCGATCAAAGGAAAACGGATCACGATTATTCCTGCTGGATCAGAAGATGGTTGGATTCCAAACAGTTTGGGACTTTCGGCGAAGAACATTCAAGATTCGTCGTTGGATTACCACCAAGATACTACAGCCGACTTGTTCGAAGATTGGTTCGAAAACACTTTACTGCCAAATATTCCCCCGCATAGTGTAATAGTTATGGACACTGCCAGTTACCATAGTCGCCAATTGAAGAAGGTTCCAGGCTCTTCAAATACAAAAGTGAAAACAACATAAATTTTAAAGAAGGATATAAAAAAACGCAGCTTTTAGGGGTTCTAAGGACATTTAACATACAGAAGACATATGTATGTGACACAATTGCAGCATCCAAAGGACATACAGTTCTTCGTCTTCCTCCTTACTACTGCGTATTCAACCTGATTGAGCATATGTGGAGAATACTAAACCTAAAATACTATACCTACATTATGTCCTTTTGTAATTTCATTAATCCGGCAAAATATAGATGACCCAGACGCTGATTGTTGGAAAAGAACAATAAACCATGTTATAAAAGTGGAGGATTCATACAGGGCATTTCATACTAACATAGAACCCCTTATAATTAATGTAGACGACGATAGTGATAGTGAAACTGAATTGATATATTAACATATTTAAATTTTTATTAAATTTTATTGTGAATATCCTTTAATATTCGTTTCTACTAAAAAACTATTTTGGCAAATTTAATCCTGGCGTGCATTCTTTACCCAAACTTGCCAATACCTGAGATAAAAGTAACTAAGAAGTTTATCACCATCAGTCCCCTTTCATTGTAGGCACTATATTGTTAAACAAACTTTAAGTGTTTTGCTTAATTTGACTTATCTGGTTGTTTTAATCTATATGCTCTTAAGTATTCACTTCAAAATTTCTTTGTGTTTGACCTATATCTACAGCATTACATTTTGGACAATTAATTTTGAAAACTCCAGATTAGTTGTAGTGACATTTTCTGTTCTTCCTTATTAATTAATTTATTTATCAAATGAGTTGGATAGCCATTAGACGTAGCTATTTGTTTTATATCAATTTCTTTATCAAAGTTAATTTTGTTCTTTGGAATTTGAAAATGCCCCATGTATCATAGAATTATAAGCTGCTAATTTATGTGTTATAGGATGATTTGGATTATATTGTATGTGTTTTGTTGTTTGTTGTTTTTTTTGTTGTTACCCTAACTAAATTAAAATTTTAAATTTTAATTTTTTTTATATTACTTATTATTTATCATTCTCATTGTATAGGTAATGTATACATAAAGTATACATTTATTTTATTTTTTTTTAACTGACCTTTCGCAATGTTTTATATTGTGTTTTATAAGTAAGTTTTATTTGTTTGTATGTTTTGTTTTATTTACTTGTAGATATTCTTGTATTACTGTTTAAATATGTTTTGTTCTATGTGATTTGCTTTTTTTTTAACAGCTTTGTCTACAAATTTAAAAAAATTTTTTCGACAATAAAGCTTATTATTATTATTATTAATATTCCGGATCAAATGACACCTTAATCGTAATTTTCGGTGAATATTCAAAATATTTATGAAAAATCTTACATGTGAATCTGACTAACAGTTCAAAAGGAATATTGTAGTTATTTGTTATATTTGTGCAAAATAAAGTGCAAATTGTAAATTTTTATGTATGGCCACTGAGAAAATAGTAGCCAACCATTTATCACACATAACACTTTAGCTGACTAATATTTGAGAAAAAATATATATTTTTTGTCCGACATTAATTCATTCAAAAATAAGTAATTGAAAAACAAATATATTAAGTTATATCAGCATGATATAGTTTTTTTCCTGGTTTTTCTATATCATTGCATAGTTATACTGATCTTAGAAAGTAGTACATCCAGGATAATTCCTTAGGGCTAATACCATCTAGGCTTTAATATTGTTATGTCTTATTACTTCCATACTTGGTCTAGCCCTAATACCCAAAAGTTTGGAATATTTAGAAATAATACAGTATCCGCCAAAATAAACAGTACCGAAAATAAAAATACAAATTAATTTTAAATTTCTGTAATGTAAGTGTTCGAAATGTTCACCATTTCGACGCAAACAAGCTTCATATCGATTGTGTAAGTCAATAAACATATTTATGAAAAGTGTTTGATGGAACTGCCGAAAAATATTTTGTATTCTTTCCCGTAGTTCGGCAATATTCGCCGGCGGATTTTGATATATGCGTCAGGTGGCGTCAGATCAGGTAAATGAGAAGGATATTCGATGTCTGTTCCCCGAGAAATTATTCTATTATCGAAATGCTAACGGAGTAAGTCTAAGGTGCGCACAGCTGTATGGCTCGTTGCACCATCTTGTTGGAACCATTGTGTGCGAAACTGTAGATTTCATGCACGGCAAAAGTTATTTAGATCTCTCACAAAAGGTATAATAATTTTCTCTCTATAACGTTCTTGGTTGACAGTAACTGGATTCTGATTATCATCTTCAACGAAATAAGATATCAGATACCGCGCACCAAACGGTAACTCGAAGACTGTGGAGTGGTTTCTCTACAATGACATCAGGACGTTCAAATCCAAGGAATCTGGTTGTTTGTCGATTAATATAGCCGCTAAGATGAACGTGACTCTCGGCTGAAAACCATATGTTTTTCAAAAATTCGGGATCTTCGTAAATTAAACTCAACGCGACCATAGTAAAGGTCTCTTGCACGTTTGTCCGCAGCATTTAGTCGTGGTCCAACTTGAATACGGTATGGATAACCACCAATTGATTTGAACATATGCGACGTAAAGACGTTTCACTAATGTTGAGTTTACATACATTTCTTACAAGATTTCTTTCGTTTTTCGACGACCTGAAGAACCTTTACGTTGACACAATACACTACCAGTGCGACGCAATTTTTTTAACAACAGCTAACATCACACTTTTACTAGGAGCTGCTTTATTAAATTTTTGTTGATATTTTATTGACACCTGTTCTAAGCTTGGACCATCATTACGACCTTTTCCGTATGAACGAAAATAACGCTATATACCAAAAACACTTTTTCTTCCGTTGTTAGAACCATTTTTAAATCAAATTTAATTGCAGCGTACTATTAATATATCAACTAATGACAAATATGACAAATCCATATTACATAAACAACTCCACAGCACTCTCTGTTTCGGTACTGTTTATTTTGTCGGATACCGTATATCTACGCCTATGGTTATTTAAAAACTCTTGTTGATATTTATTTTAAAGCGTTTTTAAATCAAAATAATACTAAATTTGATTCGTTTTTGTATCAATTTGGTCATATTTAATTGATTTGGGTGCTTTCACATTATTCCAATTTAAATTTCAGTTGAGCTGTTTAAAAATTCCCAGATACATGATATCATATTTTAATAGGTCTAGAGTAATTGATTTGTTACAACAGGGCTTTAGTCAAAGTGATATCGCGAATATTGTTGTTGTTGCTCAGGGTGCTGTATCAAAAATTAAAAAAAAATTCCAAGACACAAATGATGTGAAGGATCGTCCCAGAAGTGGCAGAAGTCGATGTACAACAACAGCACAAGACCGGCAGATAACATTGATAGCTCGAAGAAATCGACAGGAATCTACAAGTGGCATATCAAGATAAATTGCTAGACTTGAAGGACTGAATATCTCAAGGCAAAGAGGCAAAGACCTCTACGTGTTCCCAAACTAACCTATCAACAAAAAATTGTAAGGTTGCAATGGGCTCAAGAAATGTTACACCATGGTCCTAACTAGAATTACGTGATGTTCTCTGATGAATCAAGAATTGGCTTGGTTTCTGATTCGTAAAGAACGCTAGTTTGGAGGACCCCAGGACAAGAAGCCCGATTAGAAACAGCCCAACCATGTGTTCTATTTGAAGGTGGAAGTATTATGGTTTGGAGTGGTATTATGAGGGGTACACGGACGCCTTTCCTGGTTTTGGCGAGAAGAATTACTGGTGCTGTGTACATCCAGGAAGTTTTTGGAAGAAGAAGGAATATCCAAATTAAGATGGCCATCAAATTTCCCTGTGGAAAATACTCTATGTTGAAAAGTACCCTTTTAGTGAAGAAAAATGTAAACATAGCAACTTTCCCAAAAGTTATCGCGTTTCTTAAAAGGAAGAATATTGGTTATAAAGGAAAGAAATCAGAAGTCTTCAGCAGCGAGCAGATCAACAAATTCATTAGGGAAGCAGATAATGAAACATATCTAATGCTAAAGGTATTTTAACAAAATATTACGATTATAGGATATAAAAGTATCAACTCAATTTGCTTAATTTTCAGGTAGCAACAATTATTGGGTTAGCCGGTGCGTGTAGACGGGAATAACTAACAAAAATGTCACTTGATCTAATAAATGAAAAAGAAGACTTATTGCTTGTGAAAATACCAGATTCCAAAACACATATTGAGAGAACTTTTGTTGTAATTGTAATCCCATACTCCACATAACAGATTATTCGTGAATTACAAAAAAGGAAAATGTTCGATTCAGCCTGTTGCTATCCACAGTTTTGGTAATCTCGGATTAAGAATCGCAGAATTTTTAAATTTACCCAATCCTAAAAATTACACAGGCCATAGCATTCGTCGAACTTCAGCGACGTTATTTGCTGATAATGGTGGAAACATCACAAATTTGAAGAGACACGGTGGCTGGAAGTCTACCAATGTCGCTGAAGGATACATAGACAATTCACTTACAAACAAAATTAAAATTGCCAAAACCATTCAAAAATCATCAGATGAAAACAATCAGTGTCAAACTGAACCTGTACCTTCTTGTTCTAACTTCAACATAAGGGATTTAAATATACCAAACATTTCAAACAAATTGAATCCCTTCAATAGTACCAATTGCTCGAATTTTAATATAAATATTAATTTAAATAAGAATTAGAAATTAAAATGTTCGAAATTTTGTTTTAGAAAGAGAAAATATAATAAAGAAATGTGTCTAAATGATTTGTTATTCTACACGGTTGCCGAAAAATAGTGTACCCAACACGTCCAAAAATAGTTTTTTTGTCTACTCGTCCAAAAAAACAGTATTTTCCGGACTTGTTACGTAAATTACTATTGTTTCATTACATTCTTCTTTAATATGTTTTTTTTAACAACTTTCAATACTTTTTATTATATAATTATTGTACGTTAGATGCTATTTAATATTTTATTTTTAATATACTTTAAACATAAACCAACTATAATAATAAATATTTTTACCTACATGAAAAACGCCAGATAAATAATAGGCTTGTTGAAACATTTCCTCGAAGGATTCACTGGGAATTTCAGTAAATTTATACCCAAATCCAAATCCGTAAAAAGCGAAAGAACATAACGTTAGGATAGATATGAATTTCATTTTAAAATTATTAGCTTGTTCGGGCCACATGCACATTAGTTGTAGATATAGTTTTGGAATCCACAAAAACTTTTTGCCGTAATCATCAGTCCCTGTTATCTTGCGAGCAGTACCTTTAAAAAATATTTTATCGATAAAATATATTTAAATTTTAGAAAACTTACTTTCCAAGAACGACATTTTGGTTGCTGTTCAGTCGACTTCAATACTTACATTAAATCATTTAGGTAGAAGCTTATAAGAATTCATCATTATCTATAATTTTATAACTGACCAATTACTAATTGAATGGGTGGTCACAGAAATCGTACAACATACATATTGAATGAGATCAATTATCTATTAGCCAATAAACAAGTCTGAATTTCTGCGATGTATATTATAGAACGAGAGCTAGCCCACATTTTACATAGTTAAGAGCAAATAGTACCACGTCATCACTTCTCGTTTGAAAGTTATGTGGTATTTAACTCCCAGCAGCTATTATGGTTTTTACAGAACCGTAACTGCATTCTGCGTTATTGATTTTGTTATAGCCTCAGTGGTGTATTTGTTGACTAGGGTGGCTGGCATTCCCTCAGCTATGTACGCTGCTTGAAGGTGCTCCGTGAGCTTCTCTATAGCATACGTTGTCGTATCTTTTTTAAGTTGCTTAAACTTCCCCAATTTGGCTAAGACTAGACTGGAACTTTCGCCTGTTATCCCCTTTTTCAATGCATCTATAATCCAAGGGTGTTTTCTGTGGTTATAACATTCCTTGCCTTGTCTGTCAGTCTGGTTTTCACGAAACGTACTGCCGTATCCTCATGGTTGGCTGCGTTAATCTGTAGTAATTCAAGTACATCTGTGAAAGCTTGCAATTTGCTCGCTTCACCATTGAATTCATTGGGTAAAATTTTACTTGCTAAATTAAAGAACTCATTCATACTAAGTGCTATCGCTATCGCTGTTACTACACTCGTCCAACACTTCTATATTTACTATTTGTCCTATAAATTTAGGTACACTATATTTACAATGTATTACTTGAAACGACCCGATAACCTTATCTCTGATTTTATCGAAAAGTTTCTCACATAATTGTTGATTATCGGCAAGTTGTTTAAAGTTTTTATTATCTAATGCGGCAAATGTATTGTAATGTAAAACTAAGCTATCTATTATTTCTACTCTAACTTCTTTGCTTTTGGGAACTTTCTTTTTTAGTACGCGTTTGCTTTGTTTATTAATTTCCTCATAACATACGTTCAATCTATTATACAATTGATCCCAAGTTACAGTGAAACTTCTCCATCACGGACACCAACGGGGAAAAATAATTGTCCGTTGTGTAGAGTTGTCCGTTATGTGGAGTTATCGCTTAGACAATTAAAATAAAAAAGAGATCTGCTTGATCTTTAAGAGGGGCGTTTCTAATTTGGTAAGACTGCCTGAATTTAGTGAAAAATCTGGTTATTTTTAAATTACAAGAATGTAGAGTAGATGGCGATAGTGGTTTCAAATTAGTATTTTTATTATAAATTTGAATATTTTTAGAGCTTGTTGACTTTCTTTATCTTAGACAGAGATGAAAATATGAATTTTGCTTCGTAAATCTTTGAATATTTTCACGACATACACATACATTTGACCTTGAAACCATAAACAGATGAAAAATACCTCTATATATTTTTAATTAAATATTCTATTTAAATACATTTTGGAAGTTTGTTGTGATATTGTTGTGTCATAGGCGTAACAAATTAATTGTTTTTAGGATTTAAAATATCGATATACAAAAAAAATAAAATAAACTTTCGGCATTCCTAACAAATAATTAATTATTGAAATTTATTGTACTAACCCCAGTTGGGTCGGATATTGAAAAAAAGTATCCGGAAACGGATACTCAAAATGTATCCAGATACTTTTTTAAAAAGTTCGAATACTTTCATTTAAAAATGTATTCGGATACAAACTATCCGGATATTTTATTCGGATACTTCCTAGAATACTTTGAAGTATACTTTTTTTAAAAAGGACATAAATTATTAGTATTAAAACTATGTGATGTGCATGTATTTTTAATGTAATATATAATAATAAAAATACATTTAATGATGCGAGCTAACGAAAAACTGTTTCGTGTCACTGCCTAAGCTTTTGATATTGAATTTGGCCAGCGTCGGACCAGCCGAGTTTTCAAACTTTTTAGGGGGTGTACTTATTTGTACTTGTAGGTACACTAAAATAAAAATATAAATATTAGGATGTCCTTTATTATAATCCGAAAAATAATTTCTTCTATTAATTATAAATACAGGGTACAAAGGGGTTCTTGAAAAGAGAGATATAGAAAAAATAAAAAATAAATAACGTACTTATGAAACTTTATAACTGATTTAGAATATATAATAATATATTATAACGGTGACCAGTACGAAAAATGGGATTTAACATGTTAGACACATCTGAATTAAAGGAAGGGCAGTGTTGTGCCTACGTTAGGTGCATTATCGGAGGGCGATAAATAATATTAAAAAGTATCCGAATATCAAAAACAGTATCCGGATACGGATACCGGGTAAAAAATTTAAAAAGTATCTAGATACAGCTTTCGCGGATACATAAAAAGTATCCGGATACTACCCAGCTCTGGTAATAACCCTTACTAATTAAGGTATTTATTAGAATAAATATATTAATTATAATAAAAACATATTACGGTTTCTGAATATACACACATCGACATGGTCTAAAGAAAAATTGAAATAAAGTGGAAAGTATCTAATTACTCATACCTTTTTTAAAATTGAGATTGAAATGTATTGGCAACAATGCAAAATTAAACGAGGGTAGTTTGATCAGAGATTATTTTATTTACTTTCTGATGGATGTATTATTTGAAGGTGTTGAAGTAGATGTAAATTTTTAGAATATATTTGTGGGGAAAAATTTAAATACTTTTCAAAAACGTTTGATGATTATTGCAAAAGTGTTACTATAATGTTTGTAAACATTAACAGTTTAGTCTGTCTTCAATATGACTTCAAGTAAGTACCTTGCTAATTACTTACTGCCTAAATAAATAAATATTTATTTTTTAGAAAGTATTGGACATTTCTAAATTACCACCCAGATCCATGATTTAATGAAAGCTTACCTATAGTTTATTTCTATTTTGAGAATGTGGCGCAAAAAAAAATATTTCCATGTTTTCAATAACCTATGATAATAACTAACCAATCTAGTATCTATAGAAATACACTTTCTGCACCTGTTTTCAAGATACCTAAAGAATTGGGATAAGCTGACTATCAGCGATTGGCCAACAATACTCTTGCAAGTACTAAACATAATTGTTAATGTTATGGGTATATCTTAATAAAACTAATTGTATCATTTATGGCTATTAATTATATTCCAAAAATGTCAACCCCATACTTTGTGGAATCAATTGAAATTAAAATGTATCCAATAGGATTGTAACTTTAATTTTTTAACTGGTATCTTTCACACAAATGAAATAGTATATTACATAACGAGTGTGGAAAGTGAAGTATTACGCATAAGTGAAGTTTAGCACGAGCCGCGTAGTGGCGAGTGCGGAAACGTAACGAGTGCAAGAAATACACTTTCCAACGCGTTGTGTACACGATTTTTCCTTCGACCCCAATATTTCTTATTATAATAAATATTTTAAATTTATTTATAAAATTTATTTTAATTGTTAGTCATGTTAAAAATTAGGATTTAAACGAGTTTATATATTGCATGGAAATATAATTAATTAAAGTCAAATAACCACCTTTCTCAGGAATTCAGATCAAAATTCTTTATTAGATAAATGACATTTTAATTTTTTTGTGGGCTCTATAAAAATTAAAAGTAAAATGGTCAGTTGGTGAAATTAATTGAAAAGTAATGTTATAATAATAGACACAAAGATAATTGTAAACAGAAACACAAACATAACTTCAAAAATCCACATTCGACACATGCACGGAACATAACCCAATATAAAAAAGAAGAATAAACTGTTCTTCTTTCTAAAAGTGTTTTTATAAAAATAATAATACTGAATAAAAATATGTTTATTTTTTAAAAATTTAAAACCCTATAAGAAACTTTATTCTTTATTCTTACTTTATACAGAAAAATTTGTATTGGCAATTACAATACAATATTTGACACAAGGAAGATTTTAAAAAAAATTAAATGGTCCTTGCTTTGTCATTCATGTGTTTACTATTGATAAATTTGACGTAAATGTCACAGATCATAGAACTATATTTTTTTACTTTTCAATACGTGTATTGATATTAGCTACTTTCTTAAGTACAAATAAGTGTGTAAACTAGCACTTTCATATGTGGTCGTAGGAAAAAATCATATTTATTTTATAAAGATCCATATTTTATTTACATTTGAAAGCACTCTCCATCTAGTAATCAGAAGTGAAAAGAGGTAAGTTTTAATGTGTTTATTTACTAGTTTAATTTTTTTACAACTAATAGGTATTATTTATTTTATTATCTATGATTCAGATCTAAATATCAAATTTAGTTTTAAAAGATGTATTGATATAGGTATTTTGCATATTAGATATATGAATTTTCTTCTTTTTGAGTACCTACCAATAGTATTTGCCCATGTTGAAGTATTTTCTTTGGAAAATTGAAATCAGTGGTATTTTGTGTACTACTGCTACTGTGTGCTTATTCCCCTGTGAATTTGCCTCTTGATACTAAATAATCAACATTACCAGAGAAGTGTTAATGCTACTCGTCCTTTGAGCCATCCTTTGTCTACTTTAAATACTAGGATAGACCAGGAAGAATATTAGTATCATTTTCTAAATCAAAACTTTTTGATTATTTTATTAGGTAGAGTAAGGTAACCAAAATATTTCTTTAAGATTCAATATGTTACTACTTTTCTAAAGTATTTCAAAAATGCCCTGATAATACTATTTTTAGCAATATACTTTTTCTGGCAACCATATATGTTATTTCATCTATGTTTAGATAATTAAATTGTTGGAGAAATAAATCAATGGTTTTCAAAATATATGCTACTGTTTCCTCAAAAACTTTGGACCTCAAGTAACTGCCTACACTGGTTGTATTCTGTTAATAGTAAGATTGACAAAATGTGTAACTGAGTTATTAATGTTATGAATTATTTTATATTTTATTTCTAATCTTAGAACTGTTTCCTCAAAAACTTTGGACCTGAAGTAACTGCCCACACAGGTTTTATTCTATTTATATTAAATAATTTTTACTGTTAATTCTTATCTTTTATTTTTTAGAACTCTTTCTTCAAAAACATTGAATCTGGACCCTTATAGATCCCATGTTTATTTTAGGGTTCAGTTACATATTACATTTTAAACATTACCAAATAACACCTGCTTATTATTAGTAAATAACAAGTAAATGTTTTATGTTTTTCTTTTTTAGGACTCATTTTCTCAATTATATGTACCAGTTCACCATATTATGGAAATATATGAACTTCATTCTGACATGATTATGGAACCCTTTGGTCTGTTTTATCATTTACCAACAAATTTTCAATGGTGAAGGGGATATATATAAAGATAACAGACGTATCCAGTATCCAACCCAAATTTGTAAAACTGTTTTAATAAAAATATTACATATTTGACTGTAAATTTTAATTCTTCACATTATCTTAAGAGAAGGCTTGGTGCAGCCTTTGACTACACGGGAATTAGCAGACTGTATATTGGTGAAATGACAATAGTAATATAACTTACCCCAATTTCCTGATCGGCGATGTATCCAGAAGTTTGACCACAGAAAAAAGGATAAGTTGGAATAGGTTGAAGAGAGTAGGGAAGGAAGTGTGGTATAATTAATTTATCTAAACTAACAGTTTTTCTGTACCCGATCGAGAGCTGTACATATTATTAACCGGATTACCGGGTCTAACGATTACTACTACTACTACTAATTAACTGCTTCTAGCGAACTTATCTACTTAACAATTGTAGCATGCGCCGGGTTTTATAGGCAACAACAAAAACACTTGTACGGTAATTTTGGTTTTCTATATAGCCCGACAAAAGGTAAACAAACAAATAAAATATACAATTAAATACGGCCGAAACATCCTGCCCCGGGGGGTTGAATTTTAATTCAACGCGAATCTAATTACAACTATAAACTAATATTTCCATCACCATTATTAGATAAAAGACAAATTTTTACAATCTACAAACTATTTTACAAAAAGTTGTTAAAATAACAACTATTGTGTGGGAAGTGGACATAACTTCACCACAGGTCTGGTGTAAGAACCATTTTTTGTTCTTACCTCTGCAACGCGAACTATTCCATCTTTTCCGGGGTATATTTTCTCAATTATAGCTAAAGGCCATTGTAAAGGTGGAACATTTTCATTAATAATGATGACTAGCATTCCAACCTTTGCTGGATTACACGTAGTATTCCACTTTTGCCTAGATTGAAGCGTCGAAAGGTATTCGACATGCCACCGTTTCCAATAATGCTGTACCAACGAATCACACAATTTATATCTTTCCAATTGATTCATCGGAACCATAGGTAAATTAGAAACAGGCAGAGAATCTAAAGGAGAACTACATAAAAAATGAGCAGGTGTTAAAGCTATGGGATCATTCGGATCGTTGCTTAAACTACAAAGAGGACGAGAGTTTAACAGGCATTCAATTTGAGTCAAAACTGTCAGGAATTCTTCATAAGACAAGATTTGACAACCTATAACACGGGATAGATGCATTTTCACACTGCGGACATTACCTTCCCAAATACCACCAAAATGACTTGCGGTTGGTGCATTGAACTTCCAGGATATATTAAATGTATTCAACTCCCTTTGCAGGGAATCGTTATAATTTTGGGAATCGATTAACTTTGAAAGCTCATCGAACTGCCTTTTTGCGCCTACAAAATTAGTACCTCGGTCAGAAAACATGATGGAACAATTACCACGACGAGATATAAATCTTTTAAAGGCTGCAATAAACGCGTCCGTAGACAATGTCGAAACCAATTCAAGATGAAGAGCTTTCGTGGTTAGGCAAACAAATAAACAAACATAGGCCTTTTGGGTTTTAACACCTCGATACCGACCCATTGTTATGGAAAATGCACCAGTATAATCGACACCAGTGTGCAAAAATGCCTTGGTTTGATTAACTCTTTCGGTGGGAAGATTCGCCATCATAGGAAACTGAGGTTTAGGATTAAGTCGAAAACAATGGTTACATTTCCATATTGTTTGGCGAATCACATCTCGTGCTGACAAAATCCAATAATTTTGTCTCAAAATGGACATTAGTAGGTGAGGTCCAGTATGCAAATATTTCCTATGCGAATGATTAATTAACAATAAAGTAAAAGGATCAGATTTTGGCAATAAAAGCGGATGCTTCTGTTCATAACTCAAACTATACGAATTGGAAAGTCGACCACCTACTCTAATAAGATTATCTTGGATAAAGGGATTCAAGCGTCTCAGCGTCGATTTTATAACCTGTCCTTTAGAGAGGGAGACAAATTCGTTATGAAAGTGTTTTTGTTGAACTGTGTATACGAGAAAGTGTTCGGCTTTTCGAAAATCTTCTGTGGTTATCTCTTTACGAAATGGTAAAATCCTACAAAAACGAAGGACATAGACAGTTGAACGAAGTAATTTTTGCCATGAGGAAAAATATTCGATCAGAGAATAAAGAGGTAATATAATAGGAGTGACAACAAAAACAAATTTTTCAGGAATATACTCCGTTTCATCAAAACAAATACTCTCTTCTTCAGGAGATTTTATTGGCCATTTATTAGGAGGTTCTTCCAACCATTTAGGTCCGGAAAACCATAGAGTATGGTTCAGCAAAGAAGAAGGATTCATACCTCTTGAGGCACAATCAACAATGTTTTCCTTCCCAGGAACGTGAAACCAATACGAGGACTGTAAAGTAGTTTGTATTTTTAAAACTCTATTGGATACAAAGGATTTCAATTTTTTATGAGGGGATTTAATCCAACTAAGGGTTATCATCGAATCGGTAAAAGCGAAAATTTGTGTTATGGAATGTCTAGTAGTATAAACTTGAATAACATGGGCTATGAGTTTGGACAAAAGTAGAGCGGCACAAAGCTCTAAACGAGGTAATGTAATTTTCGACATCGGAGCTACTTTAGATTGGGATATCAATAAACTAACACGAATTTTTCCAAATTCATCAATGGTTCTGGAATATACTACGGCGGCAAATGCTGCAGCACTCGCATCTGCAAATCCCACTAAAATCACGGGCGAATCTTTTGTAATTCCAATATGCCTAGGAACCGATAAATTATTAAGTAAATAAAGTTCCCTTTTAATTTTATTCCATTGACATTCGAGTTCACCAACAACAGGATCATCCCAATCAATTCCAAGTTGCCAGAATTTTTTAATCATTAATTTCAAGGACAAGGTCAAAGGAGAAAGAAATCCCAAAGGATCGAATATTCTGGAGACCGTCGACAAAATGGTTCTTTTGGTGCATATATCAGTAGGAGTTTGGACTCGAAAACGAAAACTGTCACCATCAGCAATCCAAGCAAGGCCAAGAACTTTAAATTCAGGATTATCCATATTCTTAGATGAAACGTGTTTTAAATCTTCGGGAATTTCAGAAAGTACTTCTGAGGAATTGGACAACCATTTCATGATTTTAAAACCACCTCGTTGAAACAGATTTCTCAATTGAGATTGAGCGGAGATAGCTTCATGAATGTCCTGAAAACTACCCAAATAATCAAAGTGCGTTAAAAAATTTCTCCGTTCGTTATATTAATATTTCAAAAACTGTTGAAGAATATGAAGACATTGTCCAAAAAATCGTTGAGCACAGACAGCTAATGAACCCTGACGCGCCGATTGATTATAAACTGTTAGATGCCTTTTATGATTTAAATTCGCATATTGAATATTATGCATCTAGATTCGTAAAAACAAGTCAAATAACTTCTAGTTCTCAAAAGACATCAAGCCAATTATCCCTTCCCAAAATAGATTTAATAAAATTCCATGGAGAAGACCTTTCGATCTGGCCTATTTTTCATGAAAATTTTAAATGTTTTATTCATAATAAAACTGAATTAAGTAAAGCCGAAAAATTACAATACCTATTGGGTAGCGTTACTGGGAAAGCCTTAAGATCTTGTAGTTCTATTGAACCTATTCCGGAAAACTATGATATTTTGTGGAACTTATTGGAGGATACATATGATGATAAAAAATATTTATTTGGAATGTACTTAGATAAAATTTTGAATTACCGACCCTTGTCTATTGAAAACCCTACTAATTTGCTTGTCTTTTTAGATAATTTTGATACCAGTGTTTCAGCTTTGAAACGTTTGAAACTTGATAATCTTGATGATTATATTTTGGCTCATATTGTATTATCTAAATTACCCCAAGATACCATTAATAATTTTGAATTGATTCGAAATAAGGACGAATTGTGCACATATGATGAAATCATTAAATTCCTTCGTCAGCGTAGTAAAAGTACAATTAAATTTGATAAAAATAAAATTAAAGCTCATAATTCTTCAAAATCTGTAGTAGGTCATCAACCTTTTAAATCTTTTCATATTTCGAGAAATAATAACTATGCAAACCTTAAGAATAATTGTATTTTTTGTTCCAAAGAACCTCATTTATTGAAAGATTGTCCAGCATTTAAAAATAGTTCATTTGAAAGTAGATTTCAACTAGTAAAAGATAAAAATCTTTGCATTAATTGTTTTTCGAACAAGCATAGAGTTAGTAATTGCCCTTCAAAATATTCTTGCGTTAAATGCCGAGCCAGACATCATAGTTTGTTGCACAAACCCGATTCCTGTTCGTTAGTTAATGAAAAACCTAATCTAGAAATTCCTTCTTGTAGTAATTACCCAGATGATAATAGAGAAAATAAAATTTTGCATATCCAAAATGTAAATAATAATATTACACGTACTGTTTTGTTGAGTACTCTAGTCGTTAATGTTATTGATAAATGGAATAAAGAACATCAAGTTAGATTTTTATTAGATTCTGGTTCAATGTCCAACTTGATAACCTTAGACTGTATTAATAAAATGGGTTTACCTTATGACAAATTAAATTTAAATATCATTGGCATAGGTGGTATTGAACAACCCTTGAAAGGTAAAACTGTATTTTCGATAATTTCTCGTTCAAACCCAAACATAAAAATGCCAATAGAAGCTTTAATAGTTGAAAACATTACCAGTCCCCTACCAGATATGCATTTAGATAAAAGGTACTTGTCTTCGTTTACTAATATACCATTAGCCGATCCTAACTTTCATGTACCTAGTCAAATAGATGGTATATTAGGAGCCGCGATTTTCTCGCAAATCATTGGTTTTAATAAAATTGTTCCTCCTTTAGGATATCCTATTGCCTTAGAAACGTCTTTAGGATATGTAATTATGGGACAAGCACCCTGTGCATCCACCCATTTGCAAAACCCTCGTGCTCTTTTGAATATTAATCCTGAATTGAATTCGCTCGTTGAAAAAATGTGGGAAATGGAAGATTTATCTCCTTTCCTTCCTACCAAAGAGGATGAAATTTGTGAAGATATTTTTCGTGAATCGTTTCTCCGCCAGTCCGATGGTAGATATGTCGTTGCCCTACCATTTAAAGATGACCCTTCTTCTCTAGGTGATTCTTTTACCCTCGCTAAAAATCGATTAATCTCTCTAGAAAAAAGACTAGAAAAACTTCCTCATCTTAGAAAAACTTATAATGAAATATTTCAAGATTACTTAGATCAAGGACATATGAGTTTGATAGATGAAACTTCCCTAGTTGATAGTTCGTACTATATTCCGCACCATTGTGTGTTTAAGTCTGATAGTTCTTCTACACCGTGTCGTATTGTTTTTGATGCAAGTATGAAAACCGATTCGGGAAAATCACTAAATGATATACTTTACAAAGGTCCCAAACTCCAAAATAACATTGTTTCGATACTCCTTAATTTTCGACTTTATGGTGTTGCTATTACTGCTGATTTGAAGCAAATGTACAGGCAAATATTAGTAGTTGATGAACACAAAAAATATCAAAGAATCCTTTGGCGTTTTAGCCCAAATGATCCCATTTCGTTGTTTCATTTGAATACAGTAAGTTTTGGTGTCAAATCTTCTCCTTTTCTTAGTTTACGTGTTGTTCAACAATTGTGTTATGATGAAAAACTAGATTTTCCTGGCAT
Source organism: Ophraella communa (assembly GCA_035357415.1). Classification (NCBI taxonomy): domain Eukaryota; kingdom Metazoa; phylum Arthropoda; class Insecta; order Coleoptera; family Chrysomelidae; genus Ophraella; species Ophraella communa. Next base: position 8,901,529 of record CM068982.1, on the reverse strand, counting down.
AGTAGATAATCTTCTTAAGGATATGTATATGGATGATTATTTAAGTAGTTTTCAGGACATTCATGAAGCTATCTCCGCTCAATCTCAATTGAGAAATCTGTTTCAACGAGGTGGTTTTAAAATCATGAAATGGTTGTCCAATTCCTCAGAAGTACTTTCTGAAATTCCCGAAGATTTAAAACACGTTTCATCTAAGAATATGGATAATCCTGAATTTAAAGTTCTTGGCCTTGCTTGGATTGCTGATGGTGACAGTTTTCGTTTTCGAGTCCAAACTCCTACTGATATATGCACCAAAAGAACCATTTTGTCGACGGTCTCCAGAATATTCGATCCTTTGGGATTTCTTTCTCCTTTGACCTTGTCCTTGAAATTAATGATTAAAAAATTCTGGCAACTTGGAATTGATTGGGATGATCCTGTTGTTGGTGAACTCGAATGTCAATGGAATAAAATTAAAAGGGAACTTTATTTACTTAATAATTTATCGGTTCCTAGGCATATTGGAATTACAAAAGATTCGCCCGTGATTTTAAATATTAAATAAATAGTTCAAAATTCAAAAGTAAATGGAAATATAGGTCAACCAAATAGTAAACAAAACAAAGGCGAGAACGAAATTTCTTTGACGGAGTTTTTGTTTTGTACGACTAGGTAAAAACAAACTCGTTTCGGATAGCAGGATGGTTCAAGCGATATAAAAGGTGGAAAAGTTTTAAACGAATTTATGTTATTTTATAATATAAAATTAAAAATTAATTTAGGATAGGTTATGCAAAATATAATTCTACTCTATTACAACCGTTGCAAGTTACAATTGTCAAACTACAAAAGAAAAAAAATCTAATTTAAAGATCGCGGATTTATCAAATTGAATCGGAAAAAATAACGAAAAAATTATTCAATTTGGCTCGAATCAGGACCAACCAAATGGTGCAGCCTTTGACTACACGGGAATTAGCAGACTGTATATTGGTGAAATGACAATAGTAATATAACTTACCCCAATTTCCTGATCGGCGATGTATCCAGAAGTTTGACCACAGAAAAAAGGATAAGTTGGAATAGGTTGAAGAGAGTAGGGAAGGAAGTGTGGTATAATTAATTTATCTAAACTAACAGTTTTTCTGTACCCGATCGAGAGCTGTACATATTATTAACCGGATTACCGGGTCTAACGATTACTACTACTACTACTAATTAACTGCTTCTAGCGAACTTATCTACTTAACAATTGTAGCATGCGCCGGGTTTTATAGGCAACAACAAAAACACTTGTACGGTAATTTTGGTTTTCTATATAGCCCGACAAAAGGTAAACAAACAAATAAAATATACAATTAAATACGGCCGAAACAAGGCTATTATATTTATGTATATTGAACTTGTAAATAAATATTGTAGAAACCCTTACTTTGTGGACATTATTATCATGCCTATTTAGAAAAACAGTTTAACACTTAGCTGTTAATATTTACATATTATGTGGTTTAAATTTATAAATGTAACTCCCTTAGGTTGGGTTTAGTTATTTAACAAATAAAGATATAAAATAATAAGAACAATTAATAACTGCACAGTTAAACTAAACTTCCACTATTTATTTGAAAAATTCGCTTTTTTAAATTTAAAAAAAAAATAAATAGTGGAAGTTTAGTTTAACTGTGCAGTTATTAATTGTTCTTAGTAAGATGAACTTCCAAAAAGTAGAGGTTAACACAATCAATATAAAATAATGATTAGGTAACTTAAAAAAGATTAAAAAAAATTATAAACACAAATCGGGTCTCTCAAAACTCACATTTTTACCAATTCGACTAAAAGTAAAAAGTAATTTATGAAATAACAACGGTTCATAACACTAAATTCCTTGCACATATCACAGTTGGATAATCTTATAAACGATGTAAAAACCAACGCAAATTGTGAAAATATAGGTACTTTAAAATTAATTTTTTTAACTTCTGGTAAATTATAAACGAATATTAATATAGACACTTATATATTTAAAAGCAAAACACTAAAATTAATATATTTTGACGTTATAAACGAGAAATAAGGTTAGGTTGGTTATGTTAATTGAAGTTTGGATTTGGAGAATTAGAATAGACATACGTCGTTGAAAAAAGCGCCACCAAAACTGTTAAACTAATTTGACAGATTAGTGCAATATTCAAATTTTGCGTGCAACAAATCTCAAAAAATACACCTTTCTTTAACTTCATATTTTGCTAGTCGCATTCTCTATGCTTTCTTTAGGAGTTAAGCTTCTGGCGTTAAAATTCGTGATCACAAATTGTCAAACTTTTTAAAAACATACCATCACTTAAACACCAATATCTCTTTTATTACAATATAAAACTTAACTAAAAAACCTTATCTCCTAGAGAAAGGTATAAGGTATATCCTGTTAAAATTTGAATACGTAATTTAAAGGCGTTCTTTAGATTTGTTGTTTACAAAATGATTGAAATTTTGGGTACAATTCAGGCTTGCCACCCGTTTTCAGCTATCACATTTTTGACGCCCCTCTTAATTATACATATTCGTATTTGCATAAGCATATACACAAATAAAATAAATAAAATACTAATATCAAAATGGTAGGTATGTATTACTTCTTAAAAAAATCATCAATTTTGGTTTGTTTTTTGTTTTGGACATTATTTTTCACAATTTCTGACTCATCGTTTAGAATTACATCAGATATTTTTTGACTTACTCTTGCATCACCTTTATATATAAAAAATAATTCTCTTAATTTTCGATAAGCATCATTTAAATTATTTACAGTTGTAGTAAGCTCTAGTTCATCGTCACTCTCATTGTCGGAAACATTGGACACCTGTACGTTTTCTTTAAAATCACTAACACAACTAGATAAGTTTACTTCAGGATTTTCCGTCAATACGGCTGCATCAATCTCCAGGTAGTTCAAAAAATTTTCAACTCCATGACTTTTGCAAAAGGTTGACAATGGCAAATCATCTTCCAAGTCTTGTAGCTCCAGATTTTCCACAATTTCTTCTCCATTACTATCGTTTTTTGAAAAAACCGCACCTGATGAAACACTTTTTAATTGTTTATGTTGAAACGTCTCTCTATGCTACCACAATCCAAATTAAGAGGGGCGTTTCTAATTTGGTAAGCCTGCCTGAATTTAGTGAAAAATCTGGTTATTTTTAAATTACAAGAATGAACAGTAGATGGCGATAGTGGTTTCAAATTAGTATTTTTATTATAAATTTGAATATTTTTAGAGCTTGTTGACTTTCTTTATCTTAGACAGAGATGAAAATATGAATTTTGCTTCGTAAATCTTTGAATGTTTCCACGACACACACATACATTTGACCTTGAGACCATAAACAGATGAAAAATACCTGTATAATTTTTATTAAATATCCTATTTGAATATATATTTTCGAAGTTTTGTTGTGATATTGTATTGTGTCATAGGCGTAACAAATTAATTGTTTTTAGGATTTAAAATATGGATATATATAAAAAAATAAAATAAAATAAGATTTCGGCATTCCTAACAAATAATTAATTAATGAAATTTATTGTACTAACCAGAGTTGGGTCGGATATTGAAAAAAAGTATCCGGATACCGGATACGGATACTCAAAATGTATCCGGATACCTACTTTTTTAAAAGTTCGAATACTTTCATTTAAAAATGTATTCGGATACAAGTACCTATCCGGATACTTCCTAGGATACTTTGAAGGATACTTTTTTTAAAAAGGACAAATTATTAGTATTAAAACTATGTGATGTGCATGTATTTTTAATGTAATATATAATAATAAAAATACATTTAACTAACGAAAAATTTTTCGTGTCACTGCCTGAACTTTTGATATTGAATTTGGCCAGCGTCGGACCAGCCGAGTTTCCAAACTTTTTAGGGGGTGTACTTATTTGTACTTGTATGTACACTAAAATAAAAATATAAATATTAGGATGTCCTTTATTATAATATCCGAAAAATAATTTCTTCTAATAATTATAAATACAGGGTACAAAGGGGTTCTTGAAAAGAGAAATATAGAAAATATAAAAAATAAATAACGTAGGTACTTATGAAACTGATTTATAGGTAAAAACAAAGCTCCATTAGAATATAATAATATATTATTATAACGGTGACCAGTACGAAAAATGGGATTTAACATGTTAGACACATCTGAATTAAAGGAATAAGGGCAGTGTTGTGCCTACGTTAGGTGCATTATCGGAGGGCGATAAATAATGTTTAAAAGTATCCCAATATTAAAAACAACATCCGGATATCGGATACTTTAAAATTTGGTAACGGATACGGATACCGGGTACAAAATTTAAAAGAGCTTTCAGATACATAAAAAGTATCCAGATATTGTATCCCTATACAGAAGTATCCGGATATTACCCAGCTCTGGTACTAACCCTTACTAATTAAGGTATTTATTAGAATAAATATGTTAATTATAATAAAAACATATTACGGTTTCTGAATATACACACATCAACATGGTCTAAAGAAAAATTGAAATAAAGTGGAAAATATGTAATTATACCTTTTTTAAAATTGAGATTGAAATGTATTGGCAACAATGCAAAATTAAACGAGGTTAGTTGTTAGTTTGATCCTTAGACTAGGAAAGAGAGAGGACAGCGCATGGCAATGAAAACCTTATTCGTGTGTGAGAAGCCAAGTTTCAAACGTTTGACATATGTTTGGTGGTAAACAAATTTGGAACATCGAATTGTATTTTTTTAGTTTTTTTATTAATTTTCACCTTTTTTAATTACCTGAATAGACATTTTAAAATGGTTAATTGTGCAGTTTATAAGTGCAACAGTCAGAGTGCTAAAAAAGAGGAAGGAATTTCATTTCATAGGTAAGAAGTATTTTAAAACTTTTCCTTGAAATTGATTTCTATTAATATTACAGCTTTCAGGTAATAGATGTTTAACTAAATCACATATGTTATGTATGATAACTTAAATTAATTGTACATACATTTTGAAAATTGTTTTCATTCAGTTTTAAAGATTATTTTTCAATTAATTGTTATTATTTTCTTATAGATGTAATAGTTTTGCAGTGGCGTGAAACAAAAACATATATTTAAAATAGATTAAAATTGTAATATTTATTAAATATGTTTTAAAATGATTGTTGTTTTTTTTTGGAGCCGTACATATTTAAAGACTTTTTTAAATTAGATTTGTAATACGAAATAATGAAAATGATTATTTAATAATCGTATAACAAAAATCGCCTATGTCAATATTGTCCGCCATTAGTTTGGTGGTAAATGGGTTACATAAATTGATTCCAATGCGCAGTCCTCTCTCTTTCCTTGTCTAAGGTTTGATCAGAGATTAATTTATTTACTTTCTGATGGATGTATTATTTGAAGGTGTTGAAGTAGATGTAAATTTTTAGAATATATTTTGTGGGGAAAAATTTAAATACTTTTCCAAAACGTTTGATGATTATTGCAAAAGTGTTACTATAATGTTTGTAAACATTAACAGGTTAGTCTGTCTTCAATATGACTTCAAGTAAGTAGGTACCTTGCTAATTATTTACTGCCTAAATAAATAAATATCACTTATTTTTTAGAGAGTATTGGACATTCCTAAATTACCACCCAGATCCATGATTTAATGAAAAATGGAGTACAAAGAAAAGCACACACTACAATAAAGCTTACCTATAGTTTATTTTTATTTTGAGAATGTGGCACAAGAAAAAAATAATATTTTCAATAACCTACGATAATTACTAACCAATCTAGTATCTATAGAAATACACTTTGTGCACCTGTTTTCAAGATACCTAAAGAAGTGGGATAAGCTGACTATCAGTGATTGGCCAACAATACTCTTGCAAGTACTAAACATAATTGTTAATATGGGTATATCTTAATAAAACTAATTGTATCATTAAATTATGGCTATTAATTATATTCCAAAAATGTCAACCCCATACTTTGTGGAATCAATTGAAATTAAAATGTAACTGAATTTTTTAACTGGTATCTTTCACAAAAATGAAAAAATTTTATTTATTTTATAAAGATCCATATTTTATTAACATTTGAAAGCACTCTCCATCTAGTAATCAGAAGTGATAAGAGGTAAGTTTTAATTTGTTTATTTACTGGTTTAAATTTTTTACAATTAATAGGTAGGTATTATATTTATTTTATTATCTATGATTCAGATCTAAATATCAAATTTAGTTTTAAAAGATGTATTGATATAGGTATTTTGCATATTAGATACATGAATTTTCTTCTTTTTGAATACCTACCAGTAGTATTTGCCCATGTTGAAGTATTTTCTTTGGAAAATTGAAATCAGTGGTATTTTGTGTACTACTGCTACTGTATGCTTTTTCCCCTGTGAATTTGCCTCTTGATACTAAATAATTAGCATTATCTGGATGGCATATTTCTTTGGTTTCATGTAAGAGTCTTTACTAGGGCATCTCAGAGAAGTGTTAATGCTACTCGTCCTTTAAGCCATCCTTTGTGTACTTTAAATACTAGGATAGACCAGGAAGAATATTAGTATCATTTTCTAAGTCAAAACTATTTGATTAATTTTTGATTTTATTAGGTGGAATATGGAAAACAAAATATTTCTACAAGATTCAATAGGTTACTACTTTTCTAAAATGTCCTGAAAATACTATTTTTAGCAATATACTTTTTCTGGCAACCATATATGTTAGTTCATCTATGTTTAGATAATTAAATTGTATAAATCAATGGTTTTCAAAATATATGCTACTGTTTCCTCAAAATCTTTGGACCTCAAGTAACTGCCTACACAGGGTTTATTCTATTTATAGTAAATAATTAATAATTTTTACTGTTAATTCTAATCTTTTATATTTTAGAACTCTTTCTTCAAAAACATTGAATCTGGACCCTTATAGAACCCATGGCTACATCAATATGAAACCTATTGTGGGCTACTATGTGTTTTAAAATACAAATGTTTATTTTAGGGTTCAATTACATTTTAAACATTAGCAAACATCTGCATATTAATAGTAAATAACAAGTAAATGTTTTATGTTTTTCTTTTTTAGGACTCATTTTCTCAATTATATGTACCCAGTTCATTCTGACATGAATATGGAACCCTTTGGTCTGTTTTATCATTTACCAACAAACTTTTAATGGTGAGGGGGATATATATATATTGTAATAAATTACAATTAAAAAAAAATTTCAATGTTTGTATAAATATAGTTTAAATTGATGTTGTTATCAAATTATTGTTTTTATGTTTTAAATTTTTATTTTTAAAGTTTTGTGGGGCTATAATTTATATTTATTTATTTTTCAATTTTATTCTGCATTTATTAATCTCAAAACACCTCAAATCTCTTTATTTTGTTACCATTATATTAAAAAAAATTTTCTCTAACTCTAAATCTGAAATTATTATAGTTTTAGATTTGATCTACTTAAATCAATTTTCAAAATATAAAAGACTCTTATCTACAGAAGTCGGTTCAAAAAAAATAAAATCCAATGATGAAACTATTTATTTTACTTATTTTATCATAATTTTAACATACCTTAATCCTATTAAATGATGCGACTATGGTTTTTCTTGTGCGCATTTACCCACGCACAAAGAAACACATGATACTTAACTGTTATTTCAAAGGGCAAACTGAGAGGTAAGAAATAGCGTGTGCATCAGTTTTAACAAGATGTGTAAGCAGTTTGTTTATTCAAAATCAAAATTATATCAAAATGGTGGTTAAAAGATATTGAAATCTATTTTACAAGCTTTATATGTATTTTGAAAGTGAATTTAATAAGTGATATAAAAAAAACATACCGTATTTCACTTGTCGCTTGTATATAGTGCTGAATTACTCCATTCACGGCTTCTTACACAGGATATTCTAAACACGTGGAACCATTAACAAGTGGATGCTTGGATTTCGAGTACTTCTAGTGGATAATTATCTCGTTCTCACCATGTTATAAAATTATTAGAAAATTTTATTGCTTCTCCAGATGTCCAATGTTTTAGATTACAAGGTTAGTAGAAAAAATTTTATTTTATTTCATGTATATAGTTTTATTATTATAAAAATCCCATTTCCAATTATTATTAGCTTATAAATTTGTCTTAACTTGTACATAGGGTTATTATGCCGCCATATACTAGGTATGCTTTGTTGTGAATAGACGTGTCTCAGATCGTGCGCTAATAGTTCACTAAAACTGGAAGACATCGTGAACCTGTGAACTTGGAACTGCGTTTATATTTGTTTTTAAGTGCTTAAAATTATTAGATTTTTATTATCGAACATTACTTAAGTGATAAAAATTTACAATGTCTACACGGCAACAGAAGAAAAGTGAAGACAGTGACCAACTGCACTCAGCAATTAAGTCTGCAGTGAGTAAATTTTGTATGTCGGAGATTTTCATAACACAGTTAAGTGATACAATATTTGAAATCATCTCTGAAAAAGTAAAAGAAGAATTTAATCACTTGAAAACTCAAGTAAATGATCTACAGAAAGTTATACAGGGTCAAACTGCTGAACTTAAATATCTGGTTGATAATAATGAGAAGTATGAGAAGTATATCAAAAGAAATAATATTTTGATCTTTAATGTGGAAGAAACTGCAAATGAAAACTGTTTAGAAAAGGTTTTAAACATTTTTAAAACATATATGAAACTTGAAACTAAAAACCTTAATGTCGAAAGCAGCTTCAGATTGGGAAAACCAAATAATAAAATTCGTCCAATATTAATTAAATTTTCAAGTAATTACCACAAACAACTAACTTTAATGAACAAAAAACTTCTTAAAGGTACAAAATACATTTTACATGAAGATTTAACGAAACAACAACTGCAACTGCTGAAAATGACAATACAAAAAGTTGGGAAAAAGGAAAATGTGTGGACAACTGCCAACTGCATTTTTATGAAAATGGCTGATGGTAGAATTAAGAAAAATTACTTCCATTGCTGATCTGGTATAGGTAAAAACACTATTATGAAAATGAGGATTTATTTATGTACTTTTTTTTTATTATTATTATTTGTTTCTTTTGTTAATGTTTTGGTTTATATTTACTATATATTCTACCAAAGTTATATGTTAGGTTTATTATTATTAAAATATTAGCTCATGGATGTAATTGAGATGCGTTTCGAATACACATATTACCGGTTTATTTATAAACTAATTAGTAGTCTTTTTTTATTTTTACTTGTTTTACTTTTATTTGATTGTTATTCTACAAAAACCTTGTCATGAACATTGACAAATCTTTAAAAATATGTATATAGGATGTCTTAATGCGAGATCCTTATTACCTTGCATGCACGATATAAAATTAATTTTGGAAGAAGAGCAATTTGATATTGTTTTTGTAACTGAAACGTGGTTAAATAATAATATAACCGATGATGACATAGGCATTTATGGGTACAGCATATTTAGAAAAGATCGGGATGGTTTGGGAGGAGGTTTGTGTATTTATGTTAATAGTAAAATACAAGGTAAAAAATTGAATTACTCGGGAATATTTTCAGAACAACTCTGGGTTAATTTAAAAATTAAAAACAAATCTATTGCTATTGCGGCAGTATATAGGCCTCCGAAAAATAACGTTAATTCTTTTTATTGATGAAATGGAAGATATACTATGCTTTGTTCATCCTTCGGTTGATAAAATTATATGTGGTGGAGATTTTAATGTAGATTTTTTGAAATCCAACGATCAAGTGGTTGAGAAGTTTTCATCAATGCTAGGTTATTTCGGTATTGACCAAATTATGGATGCTCCCACAAGAATAACATCTACCACAGCAACTTTATTAAATACCATTTTAACGTCACATAATTGGATTGTTGAGAAGAGTATTATTCAACTTTCAAAAAATATTAGCGATCATGACCTACCTACATGTAAAATAAATTTAAAAATTAAGAAAGTTATTCCAAAGGAAGTAACCTATCGTTCCTTTAAATTTTTTGATGATGCAAGTTTTAAAAATGATTTACTTACTACATCTTTTTTTAGGATTTATGATCTAGAGAATGTTGATGAAAAAATTGCGTTTTTAGTAAATTGCCTAGTGAACTTGTTTGATCGTCATGCGCCGTTGGTAACATCTCGTGTAACTAAACCTAGGGCTCCGTGGTTAACTGATACCATCAAACAAATGATACGAATACGGGAAAAAGCTTTGCTCAAATATAAAAATACAAAGTTAGAATGTCATTTGCAATTTTATAAGGATATTAGAAATTACATTAATTCTGCTATTGATCGCGAGAAAAAAGCATTTTTTACATTTCAATTTAATAATAGAAATTCAAAAAACTTATGGAAAACCCTGAAAACATACAGTATTGTCCCCAATAAAGCAACTTCAATACCTGAAAATTTAAAGAACCCTGCAGAAATAAATAATTATTTTATTAACTCAATTCCCCAAAGAGAACCTCCATCAGAATTGCTTTCCTGGTATAAAAATCATAAAGCTGTAGATGCAAATTTTAAATTCACAGAAGTCAGTGATTTGTTCGTGTCTGAAGTGATAAATTCTATTAACACTAATGCTGTTGGTGAGGACAAATTAAATATCAATCTTTTAAAACTGTGTTGTCCCCATATTGTTCCCTACATAACTCATATTATCAATTTCTGCTTAAATGAATGTATATATATCCTGAGTCTTGGAAAAGGGCCGTTGTAAAAGTATTGCCTAAAAAAACAAATCCACTTGAATTCAAAGACTTACGTCCTATTAGTATATTACCAACGTTATCAAAAATTCTTGAACGTGCTGTAGAGGTACAACTGAAGAAACACGTGGAAAAATATTCGATAATACCTCTTACGCAATCTGGATTCCGCAAAAATTATAGCTGCACAACTGCTCTTCTTCATATCGTTGATGATATAGTGAGAGCTATAGATCAAAGTAAATGTACTATTTTGGTGTTACTGGACTTTAATAGAGCTTTTGGCACAATCAATTTTAATTTAATGTTAGAAATTTTAAACTTTATAGGTCTTTCTAAAGATGTTGTTCAGATTTTTAAATCCTATCTTTGTTGTCGCAAACAGCTCGTAGAGATTGAAGGTAAATCATCTACCTATAAAAATGTGTCTTGTGGTGTTCCACAGGGTTCTATTCTGGGACCCCTACTCTTTGCCATTTATACATCCAGTCTAATAACTAACTTGCAATTCTGTAACATACATACTTATGCCGATGATACTCAACTTTATTACAGTTTTAAACCAGACGAAATAGTCGAGTCGTGTAACAAAATAAATGAAGATCTTAAAAATTTCATTAAAGCTGCTGAGGATCATTGTTTAAATATTAATTGTAATAAATCAAATATTATGATATTTGGCTATAAAACTAAACGTGATCAAATTACTGATAGATGTCATATTTTTGTTAAGGAAGAACGTCTTCAGATTTTAACACAAGCTAAAAGTTTGGGCGTGATGTTGGATTCCAATTTAAATTTTGAAAAACATGTAAACCAACTTATACAGCAATCCTATACCACAATTAAAACAATATATGGTAGTAGACATCTTCTTACTAAGAGTGTAAAGTTAAAATTGTGTGAATCGTTAATATTGTCAAAATTTAATTATGCCGATGTCCTGTACGGTGCTTTTCTGTCCAGCCAGTATCGTCAGAAGGTGCAAAAGGTTCAAAATTCTTGCTTGCGTCTTATATTTGGTATTCGCAGAAGAGATCATATATCTCATAAGCTGAAGGATGCTAATTGGCTAAATATGGAAAACCGAAGAACTCTGCATGCTGCAACACTTTTTCATAAAATTATTGTAAATAAAATACCTTCATACCTGCATAGCAAAATAACTTATAGAACTGATGTGCATAATATAAATATACGTAGCAGAGGAGCTCTTTCGCCGCCACCCTTCAGATTGGAAATATTTAGACGAAGCTATACATACCAAATCTGCCTTATATACAATGATATCCCGGCTTCCTTAAAAGTTTTACCTCCTCACATATTTAAGGTTGGTTGTAAAAAAAGATTGTTGCTAAGACAGCTGTAGAGCTTAAGTGTGACAAGGTTTTTGTATATCTTTGTATATTTTTTTTTTTTTATTTTGTATCTCTTGTATTTCTTTGTATTTTTTGTATTACTTTAATTCTTAACTAATGTATGAAATGGTTGAGTGGAAGAACAGAGTATAAAGTGATTTATGATTGCTTTATACCCTGAACTCCGCCTTTTGTTTCTGGTGAAATTATTTATATTTATTTATAGATTTAATTATTATGGAAACAATAAAGTCGTTTATTATTATTATTATTATTATCTTTATTTTTAACAACAGTCGGCCATTGATTTATGGTAATTTTTTAAAATATACTGACGTGGAGTGGCCTTTTTATCAATTTAGAATGCTCCCGAATTTTCTATTCCAAGGGCTTATATACCCTCGGTCAAAATTTCATAATGGCTGCCTTTTCGAGCGTGTTTTGTTTTTTTATAACCTCTCTTACATCAAAATTTTGAAAAATTGACTTTTTAATTATACATTTTCTGACCTTAAAATTATTACAAATTAAATCTGTATAATTTATTTCATTATAAATTAACATTTTTAGAATTTTAAAATCAACTTTTCTTTATTAAAACAGCTGGCTTTGTGGAGTAAACAATGTCAGCCATTTTGACAATTATTAATATAAATTTTAACAATTGTGAGCTAATATCTCTTTTTGGCCAATAATTTTAACAAAAACTGAAATTTTACATATTCAAATATGATCAGATAACTTTTATTTTCAATGACACCGCTTATATTAGCTTTTATCTGCTTTTAAAATTTACTACGTCATAGCGATTCAAATACAGAATTTATCAAATAAAAGAGTTAATAACATCCAAAAACATCAAAAAACAACTTAAAATTAATTACTTTACAAAAACATACAATTACAACAAATAGAAACATCAATTAAACATCTAATACTAAGTTTAGGTCTTTCTCATACAAGCACCTTTTTAAAGTTTATAGTCAACGTTTTTTTAATCATCACTTCACTATTTATAGTGTTTTTTCATTGAATTTATCATTCATAAAGTCCTTGATTAAGCTTGATTAAATAGTCTTAGCTTGTAAACAAACACATCACTTTCTTACAATTTTGTTTTTACATGTAATACATTTCAATATCTTTAATTTTTTAGATTCTGACTTAAGTAATTTATTTTATCACAAACTGATATGTACCAGAAAATAGGAAGTACTGGATTTGTACTGTCATCCGATACATCAAACTACAGGACTCATCACTTGATGCTTAATTAAATTTGAAAATATTGTTTGGGGTAAGTAAAATTTATTTATCAAATTATAATCATTGTCTATGATTTATTTATTTTGCTCTAACATCTAAAATTAACTTGTTGTAGTTTAAATTTTTGTACCTTATTTTACTAACTGATTACAGTTGACTAATCTCTATTTTATATGATAAATTTTAAATAACCTAAACCTACTTATTCTTATTTTATAGCTACTTATAAAAAAATTATTGAACTTATTATTCTTAACATTGATTATAAATTATTTGGATTTTAATCTACTAATAATCTTTAATACTTTAATACTACTTTAATCCTACTAATATTGTATTCGTATGATTCATTATCAGCATATTCTAATACTTATTTACTTTTTATTTTTAGTTTTAAGCAACATAAGGACCTTGGACTTGATTCTTGGATCGACTACTGGTGTTAGTGCTCATTCTTTTGAACTCATTTTGTCAAGATATTTTTGTGTTCTTGTGTGAATTAATATTTACTGGATTGGCTTAAATAAAGAAATTTTTGGTGTATTGATTGTTTAATGAAAAGATTTGAAAATGACATCCCTGTTGAATAGTTTATTTCCGAGTTTATTTCAATTCAAGTTATATTTTGGGTAAGTTATATTTATTATTATTTTAAAACATTACAATATATAAAGATAACAGACATATTCAGTATCCAACCCAAATTTGTAAAACTGTTTTAATAAAAATATTACATATTTGACTGTAAATTTTTATTCTTCACATTATCTAAAGAGAAAGCTATTATATTTATGCATATTGAACATGTAAATAAATATTGTAGAAACCCTTACTTTGTGGACATTATCCTGCCTATTTAGAAAAATAGTTTAACACTTAGCTGTTAATATTTACATATGTAGTTTTAATTTATAAATGTAAATCCCTTAGGTTGGGTTTATGTTATTTAACAAATAAAGCTATAAGGTAACTTAAAGATTAAAAAAGTATAAAGAAAAATCAGGTCTCTCAAAACTCACATTTTTACCAATTCGACTAAAATAAGACAAGTGTGTTTAAGTAAAAAGTAATTTAGGAAATAACAACGGTTCACAACACTAAACTCCTTGCACATATCACAGTTGGATAATGCTATAAACTATGTAAAAACCAACGCAAATTGTGAAAATATACTTTAAATTTATTTTTTTTTAACTTTTGGTAAATTATAAACGAATATTAATATAGACAATTATATATTTAAAAGCAAAACACTAAAATTATATTTTGACGTTATAAACGAGAAATAAGGTTAGGTTGGTTATGTTTAGTGAAGTTTGGATTTGGAGAATTAGAATCGACATACATCTTTGAAAAAAGCGCCACCAAAACTGTTGAACTAAATTGACAGATTAGTGCAATGTTCAAATTTTGCGTGCAACAAATCTCAAAAAATATACCTTTCTTTAACTTCATATTTTGCTAGTCGCATTCTCTATGCTTTCTTTAGGAGTTAAGCTTCTGGCGTTAAAATTCGTGATCACAAATTGTCAAACTTTTTTAAAACATACCATCACTTAAACACCAATATCTCTTTTATAACAATATAAAACTTAACTAAAAAACCTTATCTCCTAGAGAAAGGTCTAAGCTATATCCTGTTAAAATTTGAATACGTAATTTAAAGGCGTTCTTTAGATTTGTTGTTTACAAAATGATTGAAATTTTGGGTACAATTCAGGCTTGCCACCCGTTTTCAGCTGTCACATTTTTGACGCCCCTCTTAAGGCGTTAGCGTTTTGAATTTGCGTGTCAAGTGGAATTGTCACATATGCCATTATTGTCAATTTGTTTTGCATCTAGAGTTATTTTTACAATTAAATAGTGTTTGGATATTACTTTTAAAGCCATTTTTTAAATTAATTTGAGTATATATTATATGGTGAGAGTTTGTGTGATTTGTAAATATAAATATGAAAATGAATCATCAAGGTCGTTTTACAAGTAAATATGCATTAGCGTCTCTTACACTTGTTTAAAAATAGGAAAATGCATAAAGCAAATATATCGCCATATTATTAAGAATACTGAAAATCTAGAAATTTATGCAATAATTTCAACTTTCTATTTTATAAAATATCTTATGATTCCATGTAAATAATTAATTACTGGTACTACTTAAATTCAAGTCTAAAAAATATTTTGTTGCATGTTTCAAAATGTATTATAATGGTATTCATTTCAAGCCCCCTAAAAATGATACGACACTGGCTGTAGTGTCTGACACAAAACAATCACTATTGCTTGTTGTCTCTACGTTATATGCTCGAAGCACGAATACATATAACAAGGATGTGAAACTCGAGTGGAGAGGGTAGCAGGAGAAAAGGCGCCTATCTGGGCAGGGTTAAATTCTCGGTCGTTGCCTACTCCGCACTGCGCAACAGGCTGTCTTTTTCTTTGTGCGAGCGAGATAACCAACCGCATGTGTTTTCGAATAGTTATGATCGTATGATGTTCGAATAGTTCCCAACGAGACGGCCCAAAAACTAGGTGCCATTTTATTACTCTAGAGACCGTGTAAAAAGTATGGGGAACGACGTAACTAAGACTTTTGGACCACTGCCGTCAATTTCTGGTGGCCCGATTTTCCACCATAATTAAATAAACATTGCATCTGGAAACGTCATTTTGTATAAAATTATTACTGACGGCATATTGTTTATATTAACAGTAGTAGTTAAAAATTAAATTACCACCCCCTTTTTTCAACCCCGGTGCCAGTAAATTTTGACGGCATTAATAAAACACGAAATAACATCAAAAAGTATAATAAATTATGCTATTGCCGTCAATAATGATTTTATACTAAAATGGATACTCAACTTTCAAATTTTCAAAATTTTTCCTGACTGCCGGTGCCATTTTTTTTTGGCGGCAATAAGTTTAAATTTAATTTTTAACTACTACTGTTAATATAAACAGTATGCCGTCAGTAATAATTTTATACAAAATGACGTTTCCAGATGCAATGTTTATTTAATTATGGCGGAAAATCGGCCCACCAGAAATTGACGGCAGTGGTCCAAAAGTCTTAGTTACGTCGTTCCCCATACTTTTTACACGGTCTCTAGAGTAATAAAATGGCACCTAGTTTTTGGGCCGTCTCGTTGGGAACTAGAACTGATGCGCAGTACAAAGTACGCAACGACCGTGGACTAGACTCCGCCCAGATAGGAGCCGTAAATTCAGCCACGGGCGCTTATAGCTCGGCATAGGAGTTTCACATCCTTGTTATATGTATTCGTGGCTCGAAGATTGTCTAGGAATAAGAGAATTTTTCTTTTTTGACGTTGCATTTTTCTGTCAAATTTGTGCAGTCAATCTGTCATTATATCTCTGGTCATCCAGGCCTTCTTGTTGTAGTACCAGTCGACTTGGACCTTATCAACATGAAAATTTTTAAAACAGCGAGGATTTTTACTTTTACCAATCACCAAAGGTTTTTCTTTTTCCCCATTTAAATTTGCACATGGCTTCTTTTATTTAAGGGAAAAATAATAATGTTGATTTGAAATTTTTAACATGATTAGTAATAATTTACCGTAATTTTAATGATTCCCGATTTTCGGAAAAATAGTATCGCCCGGGAATGTTAAGCTTTTCCTACTAGATACACAATATACTATTTCTTCAAACGTCAAATAATGATGACATTACTTATCTAACTTGATCCTGTCAAAGTTTGATGTCTCCGCCGGCAGCAATTTTTTTTTCCCATTTCTTTACGGAAAAATGTTGTCAATGCAACAATATGAAACAGTCACAAAGCAACAATACAACTGTCATTAACAACAATAATTGATAATTTGCTTATATCCACATTTTTTCAAATAACTAACTCGGATGTTATCATAGAGTATCGTGACCACATTGTAGAAGATTTCCATTTATTTTCATTTTCCATTATATTAAAATATGCCAGTAAAACGTCTTCGGTAACTTGCCGTACTCCTCTTGTATCGCACCATGTATGGAAGTGCTTGTACGCTAACCTATACTTTATTCCGGACTTGGAGGGCCCCAAACGTGCTACTGCATCATTAGCCGCGGACTCAATTTCGTTTAGGTTTTCCATTTTCGCACTAAATTTGCGCTTGCGGCTGCAACAACAATAAGCTGTCTTTAATAACATAAAATAACTATTAAACAACTGTAACCAGGGAGACGCAAATCCCACCGACGACTTAGTTATTTTAATTTCTAACATCTAGACAACTTTGATAGTTGTAACAGTTAATTTCGAGTAAAAATAGCGTGTGAATTGTACTATTTATGGTTGAAAATTGCTACGTTTGAAGAAAAAATGGTATACTTTATTCGGCAAAGAAGCATGACTTTTCTTGACGCGCCCGATAATACGCGCCGAATGAAGTAATATACCCCATATGCCACATATAAAGTAATATACTATTTTCAAATAGGTACAGCAATGGGAAATTTGTACAAGGATGTATTAAAAATTCATCACTGCTTATATTTATTAGAGTTTGAAGAACATGATCTTTTATTGCCAATTCTTCAAACATTTTTTTCAAAAATAATGTTACTTAGTTGTTGTAAATATATATTTTTAAATATCCACATAAATAACGTTCAGCATTTGGTATTAAAATATCTGTATTATTACGATAATCCGTTTCGTTAAGTCTAATTTTTTAAATAAAAGTGGTTTTCTTCAACCGTTTCGTTGTTTCTTGTTCTTAGTAAAATGTACCGGGTGTCCGAATAAGAACGGCTCTCGGCCATATATCAGTAACCATTGATAGTACAGCATCGAGAAAAAAAATTTTATAATAAAAATGGCCTCGAGAAACACCTGGAAATCATTTACAGACTCGTAGATCTACCGCTAGAGGGCGTAATTTAATACTAAGAATTAAGAATTCAAAATTTTACAAAAATTGCCATTTTTAATGCGATAATCAAATTCTACGAACAATTCTGCGTATTTTTTGTCTCAAAAGTTTTAGTCTATCTTTTCAAATATAAGGTGGGGGAGAGTGGGAACATTATTTTAGAAAAAGGTCTGTAAGTCCGGTCCTATTTAACCGATCTTTGCAAACTTGGTCTTGTTGATAACAGCTTTCTTCCACCAATATTATAGTTATTATTTCCAAACAAACTAATAAGTGACGTGCCCGCTAGAGGGCGAAACTTTTTTTCTTTTTTTAATATGGTTCTCTTTGAAAAATATTAAATAGAAGCATGCAATTTTAACCATGAATTATAAAATTAGACCAAATTAGCAACAAAATGGTGAAAACCGCATGTCAATATCTTTTTCCTATCCCGAGATATCTTAAGAAACGTGTAAATTTTAAGTATTTTTCTTTGAATATTAGAGTACTCTGGTTATACTGAACGGCATTTAATAATTTTACTTTACTTTGTTTAATAATTTGACACATGTCTGCGTGCTTTGTTTTCCATGGCCCACTACTATTTTTATATTTTTTCCATTTCAACTACCTTACAGGCGTTTACCGGTGACAGTAACAGTGATATTGAAATATTTAAAAACATCATAAAGAGGACAAGAACATTCAATTTTAGGAAGTCCAAAATTATTAAATGCCGTTCAGTATAACCAGAGTACTTAAAATACTTAAAATTTACACGTTTCTTAAGATATCTCGGGATAGGAAAAATATATTGACATGCGGTTTTCACCATTTTGTTGCTAATTTGGTCCAATTTTTTAATTCATGGTTAAAATTGCATGCTTCTATTTAATATTTTTCAAAGAGAACTAGATTAAAAAAAGAAAAAAGTTTCGCCCTCTAGCGGGCACGTCACTTATTAGGTTGTTTGGAAATGATAACTATAATATTGGTGGAAGAAAGCTGTTATCAACAAGACCAAGTTTGCAAAGATCGGTTAAACAGGACCGGACTTACAGACCTTTTTCTAAAATAATGTTCTCACTCTCCCCCACCTTATATTTGAAAAGATAGACTAAAACTTTTGAAATCAAAAATACGCAGAATTTATCGTAGAATTTGATTATCGCATTAAAAATGCCCTTTAATAAGGCAATTTTTGTAAAATTTTGATTTCCTAATTCTTAGTATTAAATTACGCCCTCTAGCGGTAGACCTACGAGTCTGTAAATAATTTCCAGGTGTTTCTCGAGGCCATTTTTATCATAAAATTTTTTTTCCCGAAGCTGTACTATCAATGGTTACTGATATATGGCCGAGAGCCGTTCTTATTCGGACACCCGGTACTTTCACAGAGTAAGGGTTAGTCGGTGTTGGTGATTTCGCCACCAAGTATCCTTAAGGCGTTAGTACTACAGGTAAATTCGCCACCAATCTTTAATGGCATGCTAAGACTACCAGTAATTTCGCCACTGCGCTTCTAAGAATTATTATCTTTTCACCTGATTTAATTGTTAATGGCATACCTCCTTATTTTGCTTATTCTGGTAATTTCCTTGATAGACTATTCAAATCAATCGCACTGCACATGAAGTAAACATATCTATTGCTAGATACTTTGTTATTGTCTCATGTTAACATAATGTGACATAAAAAGGGAAATGAAAGCAAGAGTATGTAGGTGGTTTAGTTGTGATATTTATATTTATTTTATTTGATTTGTGGAGATATACGAGATATGTTTCATAGAGTGGGGATACAAGAAAGCGATAGATGTGATCAACGACTTCTTTGGCGATACCTAGAAAGCAATAGACCTCCCGATATTTATGAGATGATGGTAATGACCTTTGGAGCAACATTTTTACCCGTATGTGCTCAATTTTTCAAAAATTCGAATGCTGAGAAACTTTCTCCAAACCTAGACATCCGGACAGCAATCATTAAAAAATTTTATGTAGATGACTACTTGGATTCGAAGGACACTGAAGAAGAAGCATTAAAAACGATAGTAGAAGTCTGCAAGGTCCAAAAAATTTGAAGTAGTCAATTGGATGACTAACTCACAATTGATTCGAAATAAATTAGCTCACAATATGATCTTGGCAAATCCAAAAAACATTGATGATACTTCCTTGCATCGAATTTTAGGCCTGTGGTGGGACCCCGATAAGGACGAATTTTCCTTCGGATTGACAACAAACAACTTAATGGCAGAACAACCTACAAAAAGGAATGTTTTGAAAGCGGTGATGTCTGTATATGATCCATTGGGTTTGATCTCCACTTTCACAGTCAGAGGAAAAATATTGATGTAAGATGTTTGGCGAGCAGGAATGACGATTTGTTATCTGAAGATCTACTTTTGATCTGGAGCGATTGGTTAAACATAAAGAAAATTGTACAGATCAGAATTCCAAGATGCTACAGTTCATTGATTTCCTTAGCTTTGCGGATCGAAATTCACACGTTTTGTGATAGTAGTGAAAAGGCTTTCTCAGCAGCAAGCTATCTTCGTGTAATCGGACAAGACAATATCGATGTTTGCCTAATCGCATCAAAAACCAGAGTGTCCCCTCTGAAACCACTTTCTATTCCCAGACTCGAACTTTAAGCAGCTAGTCGACTCTCTTACGCAGTACGAAATGAGCTGGAGAAACCCATCGATGGAACATTTGTTTCTCACCAAATCGGGGAAATTCGAGAATTGACGCGTGTTACAGAATGGCGATGGGTTCCAACTGAACTCAATATCGCGGACGAAGCTACCCGTAGGAAGAAATTCGAGAAAGTGATTTCAGAGGAATGGTTTTCTGGACCTTCTTTTCTCAAAGAAATAGAAGAATTATGGCCCACTGAAAGTGAAAACATTGCCTATTCAAACGAAAATGATGTTGAACTGAAGAAATGGAAAACTAAACTTTGTTTTGTCACTATCCACAAACATGAAGAATACTTGCCAGACATACGAAGATTCTCGAAGTGGATGAAACTGATCAGAACTACCGGATGGTTGTTGAGGTTCATCAGTATTGTAAGAACCAAAGAAAAATTTCCTCCATATTTGACAGTAGAAGACATCTTGAAAGCCGAAAAGGCATGGCTGATACATGTTCAGCAGAAATGTTTCTCAGAAGAAATTCAAAAAATTGGAGAGCAAGATAGTATGTTTTTCTCCGGAATTGAAAGATGTACTTATCCTACTAAGTAGACGAACAAATTTCGCGGAAAATATAGCGGAAAATACTCGTCAACCAGTCATCCTGAATCCTAGACATGATTTCTCAAAATTATTAATACAGTATTACCATGAAAAATTTATAAATTCATAAATGAAATCAGACAGAAATATTGGGTAATAAACTGTAGATCTGCAGTCAAATCAGTGATTTCGAGGTGTTTGAAATGTAGGATCGAAAAAAGCAAACCATCTCCACCTTTAATGGGTCAATTACCAGAGGTGAGAGTGAAGAGAGAAGTGAGAGCGTTCGTCAACATCGGTATGTGAGATAATATTCTCATTACGTCACAGAGACGCAAGTAATCTCCGTAGTTATAGATAGGTGGCCACTATACACTATGAGCAACGTTTGACGTACCTATCAGATTTGAATGATTGTGTCAGTTCGTTGTCTATCTATTTATTTGTTATATCGCTGTATTTTATGTTTATTAAAGCCTAGTAATACCTAGTCCAGGCGTTTACCTATTTCAATTTAATAAACATAAGAATGGACAAATTCCTAAGACCGGAAAGGTTTGATGCGGACCCGTCTTCAAACTCCAGTTCAAAGGAATGGCAGCACTGGAAGATAACTTTTCAAAACTTCCTGACTGCACAGCAACCAACTCGAAGTGATAAGGACTCGCCGTCAGCCGCAGCTCAACAGGAAGCTATCTGGAACGCGAACAAGCTACAACTTCTTATCAATCACATTACTCCAAGAGTATATGCAAGTGTAAGTGAATGTACTACTTACATTGACATGATGGCCGCGCTGGACAGACTCTATGTGAAGCCGAAAAACATCATTCACGCTCGGCATTTACTCACAACTAGGCGCCAGCAAGCGGATGAATCAATCGATGCATACCTTCAGGCCTTGAAGCAGCCTACTAAGGACTGCGATTTTACTAGCGTCGATGCTGAAACCAATAAGAACGACAGCATCCGAGGTGCGTTCATAGCAGGTATTTTATCAAACAAAATCCGCGAACGATTACTGGAAAATCTGACACTTACATTAGAAGAATCCTACAACAAGGCCCAGTCAATGGAGATGGCAGAACGTAACAGCCAACATTTCAACTCCGCAGAAGTATATTCAGTGACCAAAGTTGAAATGAATGTTTTGAACGAAAGTGCTAACGACCCTGTTGATGTAACTGCCGCTGTGCCCAAACGGAAATGCTTCTTTTGTGGTGCTACGCCTATTCATCCTCGCAAGGAGTGCCCTGCTCGAGAAGCTACATGCATGAAATGTTCTAGAAAAGGCCATTATGGAAAGGTCTGTCGTAGCAAGACTCGGACAGCTGCTTCGACTACAGTGTCAGATGACTGTGGCCACTGTGGTAGCATATCCTCCGCAGCGCCGATATCCCTACGAAAGGCAATGGTAACAGCTTTCATAAAAAGCGTTCGAGCAGAGGCCCTGATTGACACCGGGAACTCCCTTAGCTTCATTAATGAGGACTTCGCGAATCTCTGTCAACTCAAGAAGAGACGATGCGACCAAACTATTTCCATGGCTTCTTTATCTCACAAGTCACAAGTCAACGGCTCTACCGTCCAGAATATTATATTTGGAGACAACACGTACGAGAACGTCAATCTTTTGATTGTGAAGAATTTATGTGCCGACATTATAATCGGCCACGATGTTTTAGAGGCACACTCGACTCTCGAATTTAATTTTGGTGGACCTAAAGATACATTGAAAATATGCAGTGTAGCTGCTGCTTCTGTCCCTGCAGTACCTTTGTTTGCCAATGTCACAGCAGACTGCAAACCTATCGCTGTGAAGTCTAGGAAACATAGCACAGAGGACAATGCTTTTATCATAGCTGAAGTAGATAAACTTTTGAAGGAAGGCATCGTAGAAGAGAGCCAATCTCGCTGGCGAGCGCAAGTTTTAATAACAAAGAATGCAAATCATAAAAAGAGGATGGTGATAGACTATTCACAAACCATCAATAAATACACTCAATTAGATGCCTATCCGTTACCCAACATCGAAGAGACAATAACAAAGGTAGCTAAATACTCCATTTTTAGTGCTATAGATTTGCAGAGCGCATACCATCAGGTGCCTATCCTGTCTAACGAGAAGATCTACACGGCCTTCGAGGCTTGTGGAAAGTTATATCAATTTTGTAGAATTCCGTTTGGTGTGACCAATGGTGTCGCCAGCTTTCAGAGAACAGTTGACTGGCTCATCAAAACCGAAAATTTGTCCGGTACTTTTGCCTACCTGGGTGATATCACGGTATGCGGAAAGAATAAAGAAGAGCACGACAACAATCTGAAACAATTTCTCAAAGCTGCAGACAAGTACAACCTTACAATAAACAAAGAAAAGAGCAAATTCACACAGACCCAAATCAATATTCTCGGCTATGCGAGCGAAAACAACGTCATCAAACCCGATAGTGAGAGACTGAAACCACTTCTAGAGATGCCTCCACCAAAAGACGTTGCCTCTCTTCGAAGAATCCTCGGCATGTTCGCACACTATTCGAAGTGGATTCCTAACTTTTCTCAAAAAATTCATCCTTTGGCCCATACTAAGGACTTCCCACTACACTCCGACGCGGTTCAATGTTTCAAAGACCTAAAATCTATAATAGCAAAGTCTTCAGTGCACGCTATAGATGACAAGGTGCCATTTTCTGTTGAGACCGACGCTTCGGAGCACTCCATCGCCGCGACCCTATCGCAAGATTCGAGGCCTGTCGCCTTTTATTCGAGGACCCTGAACCAAAGCGAACGGAATCACTCAGCGGTAGAGAAAGAAGCCTACGCCATAGTAGAAGCTCTGAAGAAATGGAGTCATTTCTTGATTGGTAGGCCGTTCAAACTCATCACGGACCAACGCTCGGTTTCCTTTATGTTCAATGCGAAACACACGAGCAAGATCAAAAATGAAAAGATCCAGAGATGGCGGCTGGAACTCGCGCCATATAGATACGATATCACATACCGACCGTGAAAAGAAAATCGTGTTGCAGATGCCCTTTCCAGAGTTTGCGCCTCTATTGAATCTCGCAAAAGCAAACTTCTATCTCTACATGAAACTATGTGTCATCCTGGCGTCACTCGCATGTGTCACTGGTTGAAGATAAAGAACCTACCCTATACTGTCGCCGAAGTAAGGGCGATGACTGCAAATTGCCGTGTATGTGTCGAGATAAAGCCAAGGTATTTTAAAAATTCTGACCCCCTCCCTAAACTAATTAAGGCTACTTCACCCTTGGAACGCCTGAGTATTGATTTTAAGGGTCCTATTCCATCAAGAACGAATAATCGTTACATCCTCACCGTCATCGATGAGTATTCAAGATTCCCCTTTGCGTTTCCCTGTTCCGATATTAGTGCCAAGACGGTAATTAAGCACTTAAATAGCATTTTTATGATATTTGGATTCCCGTCGTACATACACTCGACACCTCGCGCCTATCGAGGGTCAAGGAGAAATTATTCCTGATCAATCGGATGACCAAGTCGAGACGGAGACTAGAATCGAGACAAATACCGGCCACGAAAGCCAAGAAGGCAATAACGAGTTCACTAGATCTTAAGAACCAGAAGCCTCCTCTAGTAATGAACAAACTCAACCCGCTAGTTCCTCCCAAGATCCTGAACCTAGAAGATCTACCCGAAACAGAAGACCACCGCGACATCTGGAAGACTATGAACTGTAGTTCACTAATAGAGTGTGGGCGAATGAGATAATATTCTCATTACGTCACAGAGACGCAAGTAATATCCGTAGTTATAGATAGGTGGCCACTATACACTATGAGCAACGTTTGACGTACCTATCAGATTTGAATGATTGTGTCAGTTCGTTGTCTATCTATTTATTTGTTATATCGCTGTATTTTATGTTTATTAAAGCCTAGTAATACCTAGTCCAGGCGTTTACCTATTTCAGTATGGATTATTTCGGTCCCATTATTGTAAATATTGGGAGGCGACGCGAAAAAAGATGAGGTGTATTATTTACGTGCTGTTAGAGCAATCCACGAATCTGAGAGGTGCCTCTAACGAAATTCGCCAGGCTATTGAGGATCTGGATCCAACTAGGATTGTTGATTCTATGACCTCAAAGGGAATCAGGTTCCAGTTCATTCCACCAGCTGCTCCTCACATAGGGGGAGCATGGGAGAGGTTGATTGGCCCAGTGAAAAGGATCATTGGAAAAGTACTTCACGACTCGTCCCTAAAAGAAGAAACTCTACAAACCTTTTTCGCAGAAGCAGAAAGGATTGTCAACGCCCGTCCATTGACCAAGGTTTCGATGGATTCAGCTGACGAGGAGGCCCTCATTCCAAATAATTTTTTAATCGGTTCTTTTAACGGAGAAGGTGATTTGGTACCAATCAATCCTGAGGCGGATACTTTGAAACGCGAATGGAAGATTTCTCGTATGTTGGCAAACTCGTTTTGGAACCGTTGGACGAGAGAATATCTACCTACCTTGTCGAAACGGTGTAAATGGACCAGTGATAGCAAGCCCATAAAACTTAACGGCATGGTGATACTGGTTGACGATCAAGCCCCTCGTTATAAATGGAAACTGGGTAAAATAACTGGTATTCATCCAGGAGTTGATGGCAGAATTCGAGTAGTCGAGGAAAAGTAATCCCTCCAGCAGGGGGGAGAATGTGATATTTGTATTTATTTTATTTGATTTGTTGCTATGACGGAACTGTATTGTTGCACAGAGTATATAATACAAACCAGAGTATCGACTCTATATGGAGGGGGTAAGCATCCATTTGCAGGTATCGCCATGACACTTTGGGAGTATCCATAGCCGTCGCCGTTAGTTTTGGTTAAGGTAGGCAGTTGGTTGTATGTGAATAAATCAGTGGTAGCGTTTGTATTGTGTGGAATAGTGAATTAAACTATTTAATTCAAGTACAAAAAACTGCGAAGGAGATGCGGAATAAATGTTACTTACATTAAATGACATTAAAATAAATACTACTTCTCAGTGTTCTGTAAGTGGATATTTAATAAAAAAATGTTTACAACAACATACAATGTGAGCATTATTCTAAATCCATTGAAAATTTAGATGATTCAGCTTTATTCTGTTTAATTAAAGCATATAGAAATAAAGATAATAGTGTCTATGGAAATATTTTAGTGCCTGGTAATAGTTTTATTATATTTATTGCTAAACTAAATAACATTTTTGAAAAACTATTTGAAGAATTGGCAATAAATGATCATGTTCTTCAAACTATATTAAATATTAGTAGTAATGAAACTTTTATACATCCTTGTACAAATGTTCCATTACTTTATGTAAAAAAAATTATATTTTAGGTTAAGACTATACACTACCATTAAATGTATCAACAGAAATTTTAAAAGTAATGAAAATAAAGATATTCTATTTATATGTAATTATTTAACCTAAAAAACCAATTTTACTTCTTTTAAAAACAAATCAACGTTTAGTTAATATTATTAATCTTGTTGAAAACCTATTCTATTTTTCTAAACTTTCTGAAAATAACAATTATCTCAACAATAAAGAAAAATTTCAAGTACGGGTCTTATTTATAATAACAATTTTTTTAGTACTACCCTGAGCTTATACCACAAAACAGAATATTGGTTACCACAAAACAGACTAACCAATTTTCTGTTTTGTGGTTTATACTCCCAAAAAATGGCGGCTCTTGTCTTATAAACATCAAAGGTGCCGACAGCGAGTCGATACTCTGGTTTGTATTATATACCCTGTGATTGTTGATAAAAAAGGATTTTTTGATAGTTAGTTATTTCTGTCAAATGAAAATAAAAAGTTAATTCCGACTAAAAAGTAACTTTATTTGAACAATTTGAGTTTGATAATTGAGAAAATAACAATAGTTTTATTGAAAAAATACAAAATGAATACGAAATCATAGGACAACAGATTCCAAAATAGGTTAGGTTATGTTAGGTTATGTTAGGTTATGTTAGGTTATGTTAGGTTATGTTAGGTTATGTTAGGTTATGTTAGGTTATGTTAGGTTATGTTAGGTTATGTTAGGTTATGTTAGGTTATGTTAGGTTAGGTTAGGTTAGGTTAGGTCATAAATCATGAAAATATCGGTGGCGAAATTACCCACAGGATTAAATATACCTGGTGTGGGCAGAGAATTTACAAATTTACTAGTAGCGAAATTACCTGTGCCCCAGATTCGTTGCCGATAGGAATTATAATGGGTTCGAATAGTTCTTCATTATTGATCTCAACACGCCACAATCGTTCTTCTTCCTTCTTTACATGGTTTATGGCATTGGTCCTTCCAAAAGAAA
The DNA here is from genome assembly GCA_035357415.1 of Ophraella communa. NCBI lineage: Eukaryota > Metazoa > Arthropoda > Insecta > Coleoptera > Chrysomelidae > Ophraella > Ophraella communa. Next base: position 8,873,695 of record CM068982.1, on the reverse strand, counting down.
CGTAATATGTTTATTCCTTCGCCATTTCGTCAATTGCATATCCAAAAGCTGGGAAAAATAATCTTCAAAAACATCAGAGGTCATTTCCTCGTGGTAATCTTTGATTGACTTTGATACAAAGTCTGATAACCCAATATTTATAATTTCTACAGAGCCCTGAAAATAATGCTAATAATTAAAAGATTTTTATCCAAATTGTTTCAATAGTTATGCTTTTGTTAATCAACTTTTTCTGTAGTAAACATTAACAGAAAAACCGCGATAATTATTGAACTAAGCCTTGGATTTTTTTCTTGTTGGAAAAATTCAAAAATATGCACTTTTCAATTTTCTATTTACAATCGAAAATAAGCCAAAATTTAAGATGATAAAATAATCATTAATTATTTTTTTTTTTTTAACACTATTGTTTGAAAAATTGGTAGAAATAAATTTTAAAAAACTGTCTAAGAATGGCATTAAGGTTGCTTTTAATTCGACCATAACAAATGAAATCATAAATAAATTCATGAGAATAAATCAATATATCTATTATTTTATAAATTAATAATTACTAATTGGATGAGTGGGAACAGAAATCGTACAAAATAAATTTTAAATATAAATTATTTATTGACCAATTATGACTTTGCGATGGGCATTATAGCACGAGAGCTAGCGGGGATTGTACACAGAAAATTCAAACAGAAGAAATACTACTGGCCCTTATTTTAACTATTAGTGCAGATGGAGCAGATTTAGTGGAGGCTGGAATCTCTCAAAATTTAAATAATTCAGTTTAAGAAATACCAGACAGATTATATTTATAAATATTGAGTCTGATACTATACTTACTTATAATAACTAATAACTCGTTACATTTTATTGTTTATTTTATTAAACATAATTTTATAATTTGCGATAACCCATAGTGATGATAGCTAGTTGAAGGTAAGCGATAAATAATATAATGTAGGTACTTATTTTGTTCTAACAGGTGTTATGTGTGTTGTATATCTCTTGTTCGATTTATCAATGCAGAATTGTTCTAGTTCAATAACATCGAACGCTAGATCGGAAATCGAACGTTGCAAGAGATTTGAACAATGCAGAGGCTCGCTGAGGTCGCTCTCTTGACCGGGACGCCGGTTGGAAAGGTTGACTGACGAGGAGAAGGGTTGGTTATGAAAATATTGGCTTTTTAACAAAAATGTCGGTATCGTATTAAATCGCTATTTATTTATTGAATCATTATAGATTTGAGTTATTTTGATGGCAATTTAAAATAATATATATTCAATTTATCGAATTCAATACATATTTTTGTAATCAGATGGGTTGCTAACCTTTGATTAATATCTAAGTTTTGTCTAAACAGTTTATCTTATTTAAATGTGATTTAATTACCGACCTTCTCAGTTTTTTTAAATCTTTTGTTAGATTGATTGGAAGATGTGCCTCAGCTACGACCTTTTGGAAGTGATATAGAACTTCAGATAACTTTTACCTTTCCACGAGGTGATCATCTCAGGATTTCTTTGACTGCCGGATTGTTGACTGGAAGTTTCAGGATGAGACAGGTATGTACGTACATCTCTTTATTATTTTAATAATATATGTTCATTGCGTTTTTGCAATTTCTTTTTGGAGAGAATTACATACCTTGCTCGTTATTTTCAATCCGAGAGTTTGGGAAATCATCTGAGTTTTCCTTTACTGAGGTTAACTTATTCATTTTCTTTTTATTGATTGTCTGTAAAGCCAATTTGACAATAACTGTACCTGAATCTAAGTGTCAGCACTACCATTACTATATTATATATTACTTTATATTTTGATTTCTATTCATTATTAGTAAGTGAATATCAGAGTTTGGTATCAAACAATATCTTTTTTAGTAACTATTGTTTGAATTTATCATTTGTGTTTGATAACCACCTCTGGATATTCAATTTCAATAGTTAGTATAACTTAGGTTCATTTTTTTTTGTAATTTTTACATTGGATTTAGTAATAATATCTAGTTAAGCATTATTGTTTAGCGTTTAGTTTCTGAACATGTTTAGCTCATGTTGAGCTGTTTTTCTTTTGTATTCAAAAATTATAGATGCATTAATTTTTTATGATCATTACTAGTTATATACTAGAGTTTGCTGGGATATCATATCCCTAGTAGCTGTTCTACTTAAGAAATTACTTAAAAGTAAAACCAAATAATCTAGATTTCATAGTGCTGGTGCTTATTAACCCTATTTACAATTCTAATTTTTTTTAATCATATTTTCATGATATGGTCCGAACTTGAGTCCCAAGACCAGTGACGTTGAAACTCCTGAGTGGACACAAGGGCTGAAGAAACCTGTCATCCCCAGGGATTAAACGGTACAACCAGTGCCCTATTACCGTCAGGAGCTGGTGAATAATCAGTCGGAACAATCAATGTGATTAAAATAAGGGTTTTTAATAAACGTAGAGTCACAACTAACTTGTAAGTAATCCACTTTAACTTTTGAGTAATTTCTGTTAACTTTATTTATATCATTTATATATATGTACATACATTTAATTTTACATAATTTCATTTCAATAACTAGTTATCAATTCATTATTTCAATATTAATATACAACCTATGTCATAATATCAATTCATTATTTCAATATCAATATACAACCTATGTCAAAATATCAATTCAAGATTGTTCATTATTTTTTTTGTAATTATTAAATTATATACAAATTATTTCAGTCTTTTAGTGTCACTGTACAATACCTTATCGAACATTATATCTTAACATTTGGTAGGATTGCACCTATTGTCGTTCCATTGTTTTCCTTGTTTTGTTAGGAGTAAAAATCAAAACATAGGTGGCGCTCAAATATTAAGATAAAGTGTGGTATAACCTTCCCTAACCTACCCTTAGTAACACCAGCAGCGATCCCATCCCTGAGATTAGCCTGGAAGTGCTGGTTAAATTAATTTTTATTGCATCTGTTTCATTTAGACAGTGTCAATAGTTCGCCACTTCACCTTTTTTGTGCTTGCATAAAAGGGGTTAAGTGTTGTTACACTTTTGGCAAACTTATCATTACAAACTAATTAATATTTATTCATTTAATATTATTTTAAGGAGTTCTCAACCAAGGAAGCACCTTTAATTGAAAAAGTAAACATGCCTCTCCCTGTGGGAAATCTATCAAGAGAAGAAAAAAGAAATAAAATACAAAGAAAGAGGATTAAAACTATAAAAGTTTGTGTTGAATATGCAATAAACTCACACAATAAGCCATTGCAAAATCTAGCAAATTTCAAATTTGCAATTGCCCACAGTTTCAAATCGATTGTCTAAAAACAAGTAGAAAAGAAACAAAAATAGTGTTACTCATATTGTTACTTTCAGATCAGTGTTTTTGTTTTTTTCTGCCAGGAATTTTATGTTTATTTTAAAATCTAGTAATGCTTTTATGTTTTTTAATGTATATTTTGTTATAATAGGTTTTGTTATAATTATACAATCATTAAAATAAATCAACAAACATTTTATTACAAATATTCTAATAAATTGGTGGAGTACTTTTTAATAATTATATTAGCATTATTAATTAATAAAATAAAATCACAATCCTAGAACATGATCACGACCCATTAAATGTTCCTCTATCTATGTCAGAATACGAACAAGCATTACATAGCTTTAAAGACTCCAGCCCAGAACCAGATCAAATTCCAATTTCATTTATCAAAAACCTTCCTTTAAAAGGCCACGAGTTCCTCTTATTTTCAACACGATATGGTTAGAGCATAAGTTTCCAAACATGTGGCGACAATCACTGATAGTGCCCATTCCAAAACCAAAAGGTACAAAGGCAAACCCGGAAACGTATCGACCCATTTCTCTCACTTTTGCTATGTCTAAGCTCATGGAAAAAATCACAAATCAACGCCTTCTATGGACTCTGGAACATCGAAAATTAATCTTACCTGAACAAAGTGGTTCAACTCTGGATAACATAATAGATCTGGAAAGCGAAATCAATGAAGCTTTTGCACTAAAAGGTAAATGTCTAGCCCTCTTCTTTGATATAACCCGAGCATTTGATTCCGTCTGGCACGACTATGTAATTAAAAAACTCCATAGTTGGAATATACAAAGCCACTGTCTTTCCTTTATTAAAAACTTTCTACAAAACAGAAGTTTCAGAGTTAAAGCCAACGGATCAACATCGGATATAATGCAAATGGAAAATGGAATTCCACAAGGATTGGTGTTCCACAAGTCCAACGTTATTCATTGTAGCTATGAACGACATCCTGCAAGGTTTAAAGCTACCATTAAAGGCACGATTATATGCGGACGACTTAGTTGTCTTCACTAAAGGGAAAAATATAAATAACCTTTTTTCTCTCACTCAAGACTTTCTTCACCAACTTGAAAACTGGTCAGCTAAATCGGGTTTCTCCTTCTCCACAAACAAAACCAAATTTATTCTGTTTTCCAAAAGAAGAGTCTCTGACATGCCAAACATACAACTATACAATAAAAACCTTAAATCCGAAACATCAATTAAGTTTTTGGGCATGACATTTGACAGATCCCTTAACTGGAATCTTCATATCAAAAATCTTCTTCCTTCTTGTCACCAAAGAATAAACCTCCTAAAAACCCTAGCTAACAAAGACTGGGGTGCTGATAGACAAACTCTTCTGATCTTGTAACATGATATGTTAACTAAAAGCGTAGTATTTTTAAATTAATTATATGGCTAACACTAACACCATCTACTGTATAGAGTTTTTAACATGTTAATTATTATAAACGATTCCTGTCAGTAATTCCAACTTTATACACGATCTTTAATGTGGCTTAGTCCAATATCTTAAACCATGATTCATTCTTTTATTGTCATTGGTGTTATACACAGGTATCTATGTTTTTTGATTTTTATTTTTGGTAAAAGATTTTAAATATAATTTCTATAAATCTTGACAGTACCTACTATATAATCAGATGATAATTTTCACATTAATAATTATTTCAAGTATATTTTGAGGGCAATTTAAAAGTAATAATTGTAAATTTTTTTATAAAAAAATACAAAATGGCGAGTTGAGTACTTTTTTTGGAATTCTAATTGTTATATTAATTTATCTTTTGTTACTGCTGTATTTTCTGTAATATATCCTAATGATAAATGTAGATTTCGGAATACGCTGTTTGTACTTTTTGTACGAAAAAAAAAATTAAACGAACACGTGGCTGATGCTGACAATTTTTCACAGCATTGGAATATACAATACCAAAAGACGTTACAAATTTCAAGTTAAAAGACGTTACAAATTTCAAGTTAAAAGACGTTACAAATTTCAAGTCAAAAGACGTGACAAATTTCAATTTAAAAGACACTACAAATTCCAAAGACACTACAAATTTCAAAGACATTACACTGATTGTTTCTACATTGGTGGACGGTTCATCAGACCAACCCTTCACTGGACCAGCCCTCTCCTGGATCAACCAATGGATCATATGTAAAAAAAGATAAGTCGACCAACGTAAATGCATTTATAATATTATACAGCTGTCTCGTTTTACTTTATTTCTTAAACGTAATATAAAAATCATTTTAGTATCGTCAACTGTGTTAGAATAAGTTTTTGTAAAGAACTGTTTGCGGATTATTTTTTTGTAACGTATCAATTTCATTCATTTAAGCACCAAGGAAATCCATTTATCTTTTAACTGTTTGTACATTTTCATATAATTTTTTTTATCTTCATAGACAGTTTTTTCTGACATCTTTCTGTCATCTTATGATACTTATTTAAATAACTCAGCTTAAAACAACTTTCTTCAGTAGTATCATAAAAAATAAAAAGATTTCAGTGGCGCCCTTATAATTTCTTAAAGAAACAAATATTGTACTATAGTCAGAGCTAATGAACTTACTCACCCCTAGCCGAGGTATTTAACTATAATAATTTTTGCTGTGATAAACATTTATAAATTTTGTTAATTATTGAAATATCTTTTACAATTAATTGAAGACGAAATTAAGATTAATGTTTGTTTTATTGTAAATTACATTTTTTCTTTTGGTATATAGTTATTTTTCAAAAAAGTTAACTAAATATTTTTATAAATTCACTATCAACATGTAAATCATATTACAAATTGACGTCCAACGTAATAATATGGTTACAAATTGGTGCCCAACGACCAAATAATATTACAATCTTATATCAAACACTTATTAGATCGAAATTGGATTATGGTTGTATAGCCTACACAACAGCTTCCAAATCAATACTATCAACTCTAAATAGCATTCATTAATAGTACAGCGTTGCGAATAATAACAGGAGCCTTTCGTACAAAACCAGTCCAAAGTCTCTACTGTGAAGTTGGTGAGCCATCCTTGGAAGATCGTACGCAGCTAAGCTAATTTCATCCTCAAACAATCCCACCAAAGATAACTGTTTTTTTAAAAAATTTCCCAACCTATTTACCGGTAATCCCAATATTTGCAAACCCTTTTATGTCAGGATTAGAAACTATTTAAACAACCTCAACTCTTCTCTTCCAAACTGCTTTTTCACTCAACTTTCCAGCTTCCCACCATGGCAAATAAAACCCCCAAAAAATAACACCACTCTTACATCTTTTGACAAACATTCCACAAACCCAAAAATAATTATTTCAACACTCAGAGATATTTTAAGCAATTACAGCAGCCATATTCAAATCTTTACAGATGCATCAAAATCATCGGAAGGAGTTGGTGCAGCAATTGTGGCCCCGAACTCCTCTTATCAGTACAAACTCCATTCCACATACTCTTCTCAGCAGAACTTTACGCCCCTTATAAAGCTCTAACTCACATTAACTCCACAGTCGACACAAAATACATTATCCTCACCGACTCTCTCAGCTCAATAAAAGCCATTCAGCATATTTTTTCTAAACACTCACTGGTAATAAAAATTAGGGAAGAACTCAACATTACCCAACGAAAAGGAAAAGAAGTGTTATTCGTATGGATCCCTTCGCACACTGGGATACCAGGTAACGAAGAAGCAGACCACCTTGCAAAGCAGGCTACAAATAGTGAAAACGTCATAACAGTTCAGGATGTAGTGATAAATGATATTAAAACCTCTCTAAAACAAATACAGCCTTACTAATAAACGGAGGATAAATATTTATACCGAGAATAAATATTTTATACCGAGAATAAATATTTTATACCGAGAATAAATTCGGAATAGGCAAAATGTCTACTAATAAATATGGAATAACTTATACTCGGAATAAAAACTCGGTATAAAGTTATACCTACCCTAAGCCTTGTAGTGTAGTATAACCTAAAAAATATGTTTGCGATAAGGTGTAGAAGCTGTTGAGGAGGTTATTAATTTAATAAATATAGATATAAATATGGAAAATACAAGAAAAAGAAAAGTTTTTAAAGAAAGAATATACCCATTTACAATATACTCTAATAAAGAGATTTTTATGTTTTGCAAGAAATAAGCATTTTTATAATAAAACCTGCAAGGTAAGGTAAATTTCGACCAATTCCACAAAGAGCTTTTCTCAAACAAAATTTTATAAATTATAAAGCAAAAAAATCTAAAATAATATATAATCATTCGTGGTGTAATGTTTTACGCACTCGCCTCTCACGCAGCTGCTGCGGGTTCGGTTTCCGACGATAACAAACTTTTTTATTTTTTTTAATAGTCATACTGTCATACTTCATTTAATTTTACAGTGTTCCATGTACTTGTGTGGACTTTTGCTACGTTGCCAAATCATTATTTTGGAATAAAGAGGGAATAGTTATACTGAATTTATTCAGAGTTTATTAGTGAACAATTTATACCAAGCTTATACTTAGGGCCGGTTTATTAATCTGTCCAGTAAAGTATCCGTTAGTTATCTGTTCACTAAACTTAAAGGTCACCTGTAAGCAATTTGTGTTTATTCAACGCATTTTATTCGTTCAGTAGTTACTGAATACTTATCAATACGGGAGATAAGGCAACAGTGTATTTTCTGTGGTTTGTGAGACTGACTCTACCTTAGAACAAAAAGATCTTTTTGTTCTAAGGACTCTATTAATGAGTTCTATAGTTTTTTTGACAGATGACATTTTACTTTGCATCAGCTGTGTATCTTGTTTGGTTTTTTCGAGATTTTAAAAGATTATTAGTTAAATCTGAGGGTTAACAAAAGCTGTTGCAGTGGCGGAATCGGGTTGTTTCTAAAAAATTTCATTATTTCCTAAATGGTTTTCTAACATAGTTTACAATAAAATACCTTTCAGATTGGTGTAAAAGTATTTCTTCTATGAAGGCTAAAGTTTTTGCAACCGATTTTTTTGTTAAACGAAATTATCCCAACAGTTTAAATTGTCCCATTGGTGAAATCTGTTTTGACTATTATAAGGTCGGCGATCGTTTATATAGTCAAGAAAAAGATTTATTTCGCCAATAACATCCATTTTAAAAAAATTAAGTAAAAACATAAATCACGCGAAAAACAATTTTATGTTAGAATCTCCTCTGTAATTCCTTAATGACAGGTCCAATCGATCTGTAAATTAAAGTCTTCAGTAGCTTATAATTACTGAAAACTTGGCGTTACTAGGAGATGAATAAACACTTACAGACGACAATCTTCTCAGTAACGCTACCGAACACTTTACTGAAAGGTGAATAAATCGGCCCTTAGAATAGTTATTCTTTATTATTATTTAGTAGTAGTAATAAAATACCTTTCAGATTGGTGTAAAAGTATTTCTTCTATGAAGGCTAAAGTTTGTGCAACCGATTTTTTTGGTAAACGAAATTATCCCAACAGTTTATATTGTCCCATTGGTGAAATCTGTTTGTTATTTGTTATAAGGTCGGCTATCGTTAATATGGTCAAGAAAAAGATTTATTTCGTCAATAACATCCATTTAAAAAAAAATAAGTAAAAACACAAAACACGCGAAAAACAATTTTAGGTTAGAATCTCCTCTGTAATTCCTTAATTCGAATCGATCTGTAAGTTAAAGTCTTCAGTAGCTTATAATTACTGAAAACTTGGAGTTACTAGGAGATGAATAAACACTTACGGACGACAATCTTCTCAGTAACGCTACCGAACACTTTACTGAAAGGTGAATAAACCGGCCCATAGAAGAAATACTTTTACACCAATCTGAAAGGAATTTTATTGTAAACTATGCTAGAAAACCATTTCGGAAATAATGACCTTTTTAGAAACAATCCGATTCCGTCACTGCAACAGCTTTTGTTAACCCTCAGATTTAACTAAAAACTTCTAGTAATCTTTTAAAATCTCGAAAAAACCAATCAAGATACACAGCTGATGCAGAGTAAAATGTCATCTGTCAAAAAAAAACTTTAGAACTCATTAGTAGAGTCCTTAGAACAAAAGATCTTTTGTTCTACGGTAAAGTCAATCTCATAAACCACAGAAAATACACTGTTGCCTTATCTCCCGTAGTGATAAGTATTCAGTAACTACTGAACGAATAAAATGCGTTGAATAAACACAAATTGCTTACAGGTGACCATTAAGTTTAGTGAACAAATAACTAACGGATACTTTTCTGAACAGATGAATAAACCGGCCCTAAGTTTAAATAAGGAATAACCTAAGAATTAGAGATTTTTATTAGTAACAGTGTGTATGTGTAGTGTTTGGGAAACTAAGTGGAAACGTGGCGGATCTAAACTAAGTGAAATAAAGCCTTCGGTAAAACCGTGGTTGTCGTTACCCAAAAATCGGAGAGATCAGGTGTTACTAACGCGTCTTCGCTTAGGTCATACTCTGTAATATTTGTTGGTCGTTGGGCGACAATTTGTAATATTAGTTGGTCGTTGGGCGACAATTTGTAACCATATTATTACGTTGGACGTCAATTTGTAATATGATTTAAATGTTGAGAGTGATTTTATAAAAATATTTAGTTAACTTTTTTAAAAAAATAACAATATACCAGAAGAAAAAATGTAATTTACAATAAAACAAACATTAATCTTAATTTCGTCTTTAATTAATTGTAAAATATATTTCAATAATTAACAAAATTTATAAATGTTTATCACAGCAAATATTATAATAGTTAAATACCTCGGCTAGGGGTGAGTAAGTTCATTAGCTCTGACTATAGTACAATATTTGTTTCTTTAAGAAATTATAAGGGCGCCACTGAAATCTTTTTACTTTTTATGATATTACTGAAGAAAGTTGTTTTAAGCTGTTATTTAAATAAGTATCATAAGATAACAGAAAGATGTCAGAAAAAAACTGTCTATAAAGATAAAAAAATGAAAATGTACCAAAAATATGAAAATATACCAAAAATATGAAAATATACCAAAAATATGAAAATGTATCAAAAGATAAATAGATTTCCTTGGTGCTTAAATGAATGAAATTGAGAATACGTTACAAAAAAATAATCCGCAAACAGTTCTTTACAACAACTTATTCTAATACAGTTGACGATACTAAAATGATTTTTATATTTTACGTTTAAGAAATGAAGAAAAACGAGACAGCTGTATAATATTATAAATGCATTTACGTTGGTCGACTTATCTTTTTTTACATATGATCCATTGGTTGATCCAGGAGAGGACTGGTCCAGTGAAGGGTTGGTCTGATGAACCAATCAGTGTAATGTCTTTGAAATTTGTCACGTCTTTTAAATTGGAATTTGTAACGTCTTTTAACTTTTGTAACGTCTTTTAACTTTTGTAACGTCTTTTGTATTGTATATTCCAATGCTGTGAAAAATTGTCAGCATCAGCCACGTGTTCGTTTATTTTTTTCCGTACAAAAAGTACAAAACAGCGTATTCCGAAATTTACATTTATCATTAGGATATATGACAGAAAATACAGTAGTAACAAAAGATAAATTAATATAACAATTAGAATTCCAAAAAAGTACTCAACTCGCCATTTTGTATTTTTTTATAAAAAAAATTTACAATTATTACTTTTAAATTGCCCTCAAAATATACTTGAAATAATTATTAATATGAAAATTCTCATCTGATTATATAGTAGGTACTGTCAAGATTTATAGAAATTATATTTAAAATCTTTTACCAAAAATAAAAATCAAAAAACATACCTGTGTATAACACCAATGACAATAAAAGAATGAATCGTGGTTTAAGGTATTGGACTTAGGGCCGGTTTATTCATCTGTTCAGTAAAGTATCCGTTAGTTATTTGTTCACTAAACTTAAAGGTCACCTGTAAGCAGTTTGTGTTTATTCAACGCATTTTATTCGTTCAGTAGTTACTGAATACTTATCACTACGGGAGATAAGGCAACAGTGTATTTTCTGTGGTTTGTTAGACTGACTCTACCTTAGAACAAAAAGATATTTTTGTTCTAAGGACGCTATTAATGAGTTCTATAGTTTTTTTTGACAGATGACATTTTACTTTGCATCAGCTGTGTATCTTGTTTGGTTTTTTCGAGATTTTAAAAGATTATTAGTTAAATCTGAGGGTTAACAAAAGCTGTTGCAGTGGCGGAATCGGGTTGTTTCTAAAAAATTTCATTATTTCCTAAATGGTTTTCTAACATAGTTTACAATAAAATACCTTTCAGATTGGTGTAAAAGTATTTCTTCTATGAAGGCTAAAGTTTGTGCAACCGATTTTTTTGTTAAACGAAATTATCCCAACAGTTTAAATTGTCCCATTGGTGAAATCTGTTTTGGCTATTATAAGGTCGGCGATCGTCATATAGTCAAGAAAAAGATTTATTTCGTCAATAACATCCATTTTAAAAAAATTAAGTAAAAACATAAATCACGCGAAAAACAATTTTAGGTTAGAATCTCCTCTGTAATTCCTTAATGACAGGTCCAATCGATCTGTAAATTAAAGTCTTCAGTATATTATAATTACTGAAAACTTGGCGTTACTAGGAGATGAATAAACACTTACAGACGACAATCTTCTCAGTAACGCTACCGAACACTTTACTGAAAGGTGAATAAATCGGCCCTTAGAATAGTTATTCTTTATTATTATTTAGTAGTAGTAATAAAATACCTTTCAGATTGGTGTAAAAGTATTTCTTCTATGAAGGCTAAAGTTTGTGCAACCGATTTTTTTGGTAAACGAAATTATCCCAACAGTTTATATTGTCCCATTGGTGAAATCTGTTTGTTATTTGTTATAAGGTCGGCTATCGTTAATATGGTCAAGAAAAAGATTTATTTCGTCAATAACATCCATTTAAAAAAAAATAAGTAAAAACACAAAACACGCGAAAAACAATTTTAGGTTAGAATCTCCTCTGTAATTCCTTAATTCGAATCGATCTGTAAGTTAAAGTCTTCAGTAGCTTATAATTACTGAAAACTTGGAGTTACTAGGAGATGAATAAACACTTACGGACGACAATCTTCTCAGTAACGCTACCGAACACTTTACTGAAAGGTGAATAAACCGGCCCATAGAAGAAATACTTTTACACCAATCTGAAAGGAATTTTATTGTAAACTATGCTAGAAAACCATTTCGGAAATAATGACCTTTTTTAGAAACAATCCGATTCCGTCACTGCAACAGCTTTTGTTAACCCTCAGATTTAACTAAAAACTTCTAGTAATCTTTTAAAATCTCGAAAAAACCAATCAAGATACACAGCTGATGCAGAGTAAAATGTCATCTGTCAAAAAAAAACTTTAGAACTCATTAGTAGAGTCCTTAGAACAAAAAGATCTTTTTGTTCTACGGTAAAGTCAATCTCATAAACCACAGAAAATACACTGTTGCCTTATCTCCCGTAGTGATAAGTATTCAGTAACTACTGAACGAATAAAATGCGTTGAATAAACACAAATTGCTTACAGGTGACCATTAAGTTTAGTGAACAAATAACTAACGGATACTTTTCTGAACAGATGAATAAACCGGCCCTAAGTTTAAATAAGGAATAACCTAAGAATTAGAGATTTTTATTAGTAACAGTGTGTATGTGTAGTGTTTGGGAAACTAAGTGGAAACGTGGCGGATCTAAACTAAGTGAAATAAAGCCTTCGGTAAAACCGTGGTTGTCGTTACCCAAAAATCGGAGAGATCAGGTGTTACTAACGCGTCTTCGCTTAGGTCATACTCTGTAATATTTGTTGGTCGTTGGGCGACAATTTGTAATATTAGTTGGTCGTTGGGCGACAATTTGTAACCATATTATTACGTTGGACGTCAATTTGTAATATGATTTAAATGTTGAGAGTGATTTTATAAAAATATTTAGTTAACTTTTTTGAAAAAATAACAATATACCAGAAGAAAAAATGTAATTTACAATAAAACAAACATTAATCTTAATTTCGTCTTTAATTAATTGTAAAATATATTTCAATAATTAACAAAATTTATAAATGTTTATCACAGCAAATATTATAATAGTTAAATACCTCGGCTAGGGGTGAGTAAGTTCATTAGCTCTGACTATAGTACAATATTTGTTTCTTTAAGAAATTATAAGGGCGCCACTGAAATCTTTTTACTTTTTATGATATTACTGAAGAAAGTTGTTTTAAGCTGTTATTTAAATAAGTATCATAAGATAACAGAAAGATGTCAGAAAAAAACTGTCTATAAAGATAAAAAAATGAAAATGTACCAAAAATATGAAAATATACCAAAAATATGAAAATATACCAAAAATATGAAAATGTATCAAAAGATAAATAGATTTCCTTGGTGCTTAAATGAGTGAAATTGAGAATATGTTACAAAAAATAATCCGCAAACAGTTCTTTACAACAACTTATTCTAATACAGTTGACGATACTAAAATGATTTTTATATTTTACGTTTAAGAAATGAAGAAAAACGAGACAGCTGTATAATATTATAAATGCATTTACGTTGGTCGACTTATCTTTTTTTACATATGATCCATTGGTTGATCCAGGAGAGGACTGGTCCAGTGAAGGGTTGGTCTGATGAACCAATCAGTGTAATGTCTTTGACATTTGTCACGTCTTTTAAATTGGAATTTGTAACGTCTTTTAACTTTTGTAACGTCTTTTAACTTTTGTAACGTCTTTTGTATTGTATATTCCAATGCTGTGAAAAATTGTCAGCATCAGCCACGTGTTCGTTTATTTTTTTCCGTACAAAAAGTACAAAACAGCGTATTCCGAAATTTACATTTATCATTAGGATATATGACAGAAAATACAGTAGTAACAAAAGATAAATTAATATAACAATTAGAATTCCAAAAAAGTACTCAACTCGCCATTTTGTATTTTTTTATAAAAAAATTTACAATTATTACTTTTAAATTGCCCTCAAAATATACTTGAAATAATTATTAATATGAAAATTCTCATCTGATTATATAGTAGGTACTGTCAAGATTTATAGAAATTATATTTAAAATCTTTTACCAAAAATAAAAATCAAAAAACATACCTGTGTATAACACCAATGACAATAAAAGAATGAATCGTGGTTTAAGGTATTGGACTTAGGGCCGGTTTATTCATCTGTTCAGTAAAGTATCCGTTAGTTATTTGTTCACTAAACTTAAAGGTCACCTGTAAGCAGTTTGTGTTTATTCAACGCATTTTATTCGTTCAGTAGTTACTGAATACTTATCACTACGGGAGATAAGGCAACAGTGTATTTTCTGTGGTTTGTGAGACTGACTCTACCTTAGAACAAAAAGATATTTTTGTTCTAAGGACGCTATTAATGAGTTCTATAGTTTTTTTTGACAGATGACATTTTACTTTGCATCAGCTGTGTATCTTGTTTGGTTTTTTCGAGATTTTAAAAGATTATTAGTTAAATCTGAGGGTTAACAAAAGCTGTTGCAGTGGCGGAATCGGGTTTTTTCTAAAAAATTTCATTATTTCCTAAATGGTTTTCTAACATAGTTTACAATAAAATACCTTTCAGATTGGTGTAAAAGTATTTCTTCTATGAAGGCTAAAGTTTGTGCAACCGATTTTTTTGTTAAACGAAATTATCCCAACAGTTTAAATTGTCCCATTGGTGAAATCTGTTTTGGCTATTATAAGGTCGGCGATCGTTATATAGTCAAGAAAAAGATTTATTTCGTCAATAACATCCATTTTAAAAAAATTAAGTAAAAACATAAATCACGCGAAAAACAATTTTAGGTTAGAATCTCCTCTGTAATTCCTTAATGACAGGTCCAATCGATCTGTAAATTAAAGTCTTCAGTATATTATAATTACTGAAAACTTGGCGTTACTAGGAGATGAATAAACACTTACGGACGACAATCTTCTCAGTAACGCTACCAAACACTTTACTGAAAGGTGAATAAACCGGCCCTAAGCCACATTAAAGATCGTGTATAAAGTTGGAATTACTGACAGGAATCGTTTATAATAATTAACATGTTAAGAACGCTATACAATAGATGGTGTTAGTGTTAGCCATATAATTAATTTAAAAATACTACGTTTTTAGTTAACATATCATGTTACAACTCGACTTACAAACAGCTATCTTTTTGACATCAAATCTTGACATTCAAAATATTATCGGGCCAAAATATTAGATCAGAAAAATGAATGTCGCATTGACAGCAGATTCCACTTGATGCAACGCCAGATACCCAGTAGATTTACAAATCCCACGCATGCCTTTCTTCCTGTCCTTCTAGTTAATCTTGGTCCAATAAAATTTCCTCTAGTTTTTCATTTGGCATTCGGGATCTTTCGTCTATATCAAAATCTGAAGCAATGTCACATTTAACTCTTGGTTTAAATGTCCTCGTTCCCAGTCATCCTGTAACCAATTAACGTGTTCTCTGGAAAACGTAGTCTCTCCCTTCGATGCTCTGCAGTTAATAAAGGACCTCGGCGGCGATCCTAGGTGTTAAGTTGTATTCCCTAAATCGTTGGGGAACAGTTTCTGTAGAAGGGGCTTCCAAAATATAACATTATAATGGGAATTTTGATTAACGCTAATAAAATATTTTAACAGTAACCGAAATAATAAAAATTTATTCCATTTGGCTTTTCAAATTGTATTTTTTTCCTCATAGCATTTGCAGATTGCAACGAACTATTGCGTACAGATTTTTTAATAGGTTCTAAGTATATCGAAAGAATATCTTCACAGTTACTTTGTAATTCGATTTTCTATTGTTATAAATTATCGATGCTATTGATTTCCATGACTTTTTTCCTATTATTATTTTTTTGTAAATTCCATGTTAATAATCTTTTTAAAATTATACCAAATCAGCATAATGTACCTTGACGAAGTCTTAATATCTTAATGTTATCGAAATCGCATTTGTCGACTAAGATAATAATCGAGAGCTCGGCGTTTCTGAAAGGCCGTACGTGTTAATAATACCTTGAAATATTTTAATTGGATTATGGTAAACCGAACAAAACGATCTCACAAAATCATAGACGTTCTACGGTTTTTTTTTAAGTAAAAACTTAATCAGCATATTTTCCTTTAAATCATTCTTCTCTTCGGCTTTGAATATTTAACATAAGTGGATCCATCATATGTACAGCGTGTAAAAGCCAAATGGAATAAATTCATTATTTCGGTTACTGTACATATTTATAGAAAATCCCGAAACACGTCAAATTTAAATTATAACTTGACATTCTTTAACGTGAAAATGCAACCCCTACCTTCAACCCCCTTAGAATGACAGGTACAACCCCCATTTTTTAAATGGGAAGTATAGGTTTGTGATATATCATTTGAAAGGTCTCTTCATTCTCTATTCAAAAATGTTATTGTTTTTAAATTTGATGCAAAAATTAACATAAAAAAAATTAATATCCTGTTGTTACCGAAATTCGCAACAATACAATCAAAACTAAAATGTAATGCAAAACATAATCAAATGTAGAACACGAAAAAGAACTATGAATGTTAATGAAGTAGATGTTCAAAATGTTCTCCGCGAACGTCTTGGCAACATCCTAATCTCAAATAAAACTGTCTTCTAACATTATTTAACATATCAGGCGTGATCGACCTAATCGCAAGCGTTATTCGTTCTTTTAAGTCATTTAAATCAGAAGGTTTAGTTTTGTACACATGGCTCTTCACATATCCCCATAAAAAGAAATCTAATAATGTAAGATCAGGTGATCGCGCTGGCCATTCAATCGATCCTCGCCTCCCTATCCACCGATTGGGAAATATTGTATCGAGGTACTGCCGGACATTAAGTTGGTAATGTGGTGGTGCTCCATCCTGCTGAAACCATATCGTATTCGCTGGAACTTGAGGGTTACCTGGATCAGGATATAAATTTGCCAACGTTGGAATGACATCATTTTGAAGTAGTGCCAAATAATTGTTGCCATTCAAGTTGCCCTCAATAAAAAAAGGACCAATGATATTGTTCCCTACAATCCCTGCCCAAACATTAACCTTTTGAGGGTATTGAATGTGTTCTTCTCTCATCCAGTGAGGATTTTCCGTGGACCAGTAGCGGCAATTTTGCCGATTAGCATGACCGTTAATTAAAAAACTACACTCATCAGAAAACATAACGTCTTCTAATTGGATAATATTGTTATCCAACATGTCCATCATTTGCTCACAAAAAAGTTCTCCTATCAAAATCGTTTTCCATGAGCTCCTGAGTAGGTATCATCTTATACGGATGCAATTTATTTTCTTTTAATATGTTTGTCATCGATGTATGGCTAGCATTGAATGTAGTGGATGCCTGTCTACTCGATGTATGTTTGTTTTCCTGAAACTCAAGCAACACATCTAATTTGAGTTCATCACTCAGTGCATTGGCAGCTGCTTTTTTTATCTGCCTTACATGACCAAACTCGCGAAACTGCTTTTCTATTTTATTTATTGTTCCTTGGGATATAGGCGGTAAATTAGGAAATTTCTCATGAAATAGGCGAGTTACTTCCTGTTGTGTTCGGATGTTATCTCCGTAACCAATCATTTGTAAAACTGTTATTTTATGCATTTTCGTTAATCTAACCATTTTTCAGAATTGAATTGAACAAACTTTATACTTAAATTACAACAATGACAATTTAAATAAAACAATTTACTACTGCTTGTTAAAATAGCGTTGCCACGGAAATTCTTTAAGGTTTTTTAATGGTTACCATCCAAAAACCACATTACTATGGTTTTTGTTCACTTTCTCATTATCAAGACCTAAACGGGAAATAAGTTTTAAGTATATTATAATAAGTTTCGAGTATATTTTAGCGAATTTCGGTAACAACAAGATTTTAATTTTTTTTATGTTAATTTTTGCATCAAATTTAAAAACAATAACATTTTTGAATAGAGAATGAAGAGACCTTTCAAATGATATATCACAAGTCTATACTTCCCATTTAAAAAATTGGGGGTTGTACCTGTCATTCTAAGTGGGTTGAAGGTAGGGGTTGCATTTTCACGTTAAATAATGTCAAGTTATAATTTAAATTTGACGTGTTTCGGGATTTTTTATAAATATGTACAGTAACCGAAATAATGAATTTATTCCATTTGGCTTTTACACACTGTATATGTTAAAAAGTTAACAAAAAATATTTAGGTTCAAAAATTTAGATACATATTTTCGTTTTATTGTGGGTTTTAAAAGTGAATAGTCCAAGAAATATAGGGATATGGACATTGTTTGCTTTTGGACAGCTGATTTTAGGACCCCCACATATGCTCAATGGGATTCATGTCTGGAGAATTTGCAGGCCACGGTAATCTTCGAATATTCCTAATCTCCATTGCATTTTGCACTCTTCTCGTGCAAGAGGGCCTAACAGTGTCATCCATAAAAATGAAATTGTCTCCTTTCACTTCTCTGCAAAAGTTAGTCTCTTTTTCCGTCCTGACCCTCTTCAAAGTCTTTGTCACCGACTAAACCCAATCTGGTTTCGTCCAAAAAAAGGGCGTTTTGTCATTGAGCTAAAATCCAGTCTCTGTGTTTCTGTGTCTACTGTAGACGATCGGCTATGTGTCTGGGAAGTCACCTGGATCGCAAATTGGATCTGGCGGTTTGTGGCACTGGAAATTAATCGACCATATGTTCTTCTTAAATAAATTAGGATAGCTGAAACTGTTATGGTTCGATTCCGACGTACATAACCTGCTAGATACCGATCTTGTCTTGTATTCATTACCCTAGAACGCCCAGTTCCACGTCTCCAGTCAACGTTGTTAGTTTCCTGGTACAAACGCATTATTCGGATTACTGATGCACCAGAAATCCCTAGTCTATCCTCGATTTGGTGATTCGGCAGACCCTCGTCATGCAAAGTCACTATTCTTGCTCTATTAAATATTGAAATTCTATTGCCAGGCATAAATGCAAAGAACAACTCAACTTAAACAGGCTAAATCGATATGAACCACTTTTTAAAAATCTGTATCTAAAATTATATAGGAAATGGTTTTTGTAAACTTTTTAGATATGCAGTACTGGTGAAATAAATAAAGATTAAATGTACAAAAGTTCATGTTCAAGAATTTTGGCGATATGAGTAAAATATAGCACAATGTTTCAAATATCTTAAATTCAATCTTCCAATGTGTAAATGGCCGTTAAAAATGTAGAAATCACATTTTTCCTTTCAAATTTACAAAAAAAGTTCCAAAATCATACGAAACTGTGTTCTACGAGGGTTATCTGAAAAGTTTCCGGCCTTAACATGAAGATGGCAGCACTCGTAAACAAAAGTTGGGAAATGTGTTTGCGCATGCTTTGAAAGGTACCCACTAAAATTTCAGCCATTTTGGACGCGCAGTTGTTGTTTGACAATCATTTGAGTGAGTCGATGTGAGTGTTTTTATGAAAATGGAAAAAATCGAGTATCGAGCTGTCATTAAATATTTGTTTTTGAAAGGCAATACGCCTACGCAAACCAAAGACGAGTTGGATGCTGTGTACGAGGACTCTGCACCATCATTTACTACCGTGAAATTTTGGGCTGCTGAATTTAAAAGTGGCCGTACCACCTTGGGTGACGATGAACGTTCGGGACGTCCAAAAACTGCAACCACTGATGATAATATCGCTCAAGTTCAACTAATGGTGCTAGACAACCGTCGAATTAAAATTAGAGAGATAGCAGAGGCTATAAACATAACTTAGGCATGAGAAAGCTGTCCGCGCGTTGGGTGCCGCGTTTGCTCACTTTGGACCAAAAACATTTCCAATTCTCTGTTGGCGCAGTTTAAGCGCAATAAATCAGAGTTTTGGCACCGATTAATTATTGTAGATGAAACTTGGATATACCATTATACTCAAGAAATAAACACAGTTAAAACAATGGACTGCGAAGGAGGAATCGGCTTTAAAAAAAGCAAAGGTTGTTCCTTCGGCTGGGAAAGTGATGGCAACTGTTTTCTGGGATATTCATGGAGTTATCTTAATCGATTATCTTCAAAAAGGAAAAACCATTACAGGAGCATACTACGTATCATTACTTGACAAGCTGAAGACAGAAATTGCGGAAAAACGGCCACATTTGCAGAAAAAAAGAATTTTGTTTCACCAAGACAATGCGCCGTCTCACACCTCAGCGGCGGTTACCACGAATTACGGTTTGAACTACTTGACCATCCTCCTTACTCACCAGATCTAGCCCCAAGCGACTTTTTTTATTCGAATGAGGAGGCCATCACCTTCGTAAACAACTTTTGCAGAGAAAGACGCCGAGTACTATTTGGACGGGTTGAAGAGATGGGAGCATCGCTGGGAGAAGTATATAGACTTACAAGGAGACTATGTAGAAAAATAAAAATTAATTTGAAGAAAAAATGTCTGGTATCTTTGTTAGGTCGGAAATTTCTCAGACAACCCTCGTATAATAGTATATTGTGCAACAAGCATGAAATGATAAAAATTTTGCACGAGAAGTGATACGAATGTTCGTATCACTTCGAGTGGAAAATTGACATTCCATGCGTGTTGTCCACTATACTTTTCCTACGACCATACTGAAATATTTATAAAAAGAGTGAGGTTTTTATTTACTAACAACTAGGTTTATAATACAATAAATAAATAACGTGATCAAATATTCATATTCGAATCAAAGTTCCTTTACATATTAACAACATTGATTGTAAAATTACTGCAGTTATTAAATGTCAATGTGAAGTTTTCAAAAAATTTCGGTTCTTAAAGTACATGGTTCGTTTTTTAAATTTTAAATCGGTCCTTAGATTTTATTTGCTATATGGTTTTAATTTTTCAATGATTCGTCGATGTACTCTAAATTTGTTTTTATATTTCGCACTTATAAAAATCTTCATTATAAAACGCATTTGCGTATCGTAATGTAACTTTTACGCACGCAAATTTTTGTTTTAAATGGTTGGCGACATGAGTGAAGTATCTAAAGGCAAGACTATTGACATTGACATTTGTGGCTAATAGCAATTTATTAATTTTATATTGTTCTTTAAGAAAGTATCTGTGAATATGAATATAATACAATGTGTCCATCTATAAACTGACACATTTTAACTGCTTATAAGTCGAGAACGGAAAATGACAACAATGTGCGGTTTTCACAGAACTTCATCAATATTTTTAAAGTTTTTTTTGACAGTGTTGTCAAGTTTCAAAATTTACCTGAAATAGGAGGAAAAAAATTGATGATTTTCAAAGGCCGATTTCTCAAAAATTTTAAATGTAACACCCTGTACGTTTTAATTGCACATGAAAGCCTGTTAAATCCCCTTTCCGAAAATGTATAAATTGTCTTAGTAAATGACACTTTTTTGAAAATTTTTGAGAAATCGGCCTTTGAAAATCATCAATTTTTTCTCTCCTATTTCAGGTAAATTTTGAAACTTGGCAACACTGTCAAAAAAACTTTAAAGATATTGATGAAGTTCTGTGAAAACCGCACATTGTTGTCATTTTCCGTTCTCGACTTATAAGCAGTTAAAATGTGTCAGTTTATAGATGGACACCCTGTATTTTAAAACATTAATATTTGATAATTTAAATGTCACAACTGTCAAATTTTATAAATTACACAGTGCTGCCGACTTTTTAAAATCAAAATTTTCGTAATTACATAAAAATAAAAAAATAATTTAAAAAATGTTATAAAGGACAAAATATAAAAAATATTATAAACAACTTATTTCATATGGCTGTTGTGACACTCGTTCTTTAAAAAACTCATCGCTTCGCGATTCGTTGAACTCGTGTCATAACAGAATTCCATATGAAATGCATTGTTTAATATACTATTATACCAATTCTTTGAACTGTACATATTCCAATCAGTCTAAACTCCTTTAAAAATCGTTGGTTATAATTAATTAATACCTTTATAATTGTACAAAATCAGTTTTACCTAATTTAAAAACTATTTTTGCCAGCTCAATTATGTTTAAATTTGATATTTTTACTTTGGGAAATAGAGTATTTAAAATTTCCAAAAATCAATTACTTATTCAAATACAAGTAAATGGTACAATGCAATCTAGTCTTTAAGCTGTCATCTAGTAGTAAAAATAGCAATTGTGATAACTAAGAAAAAAACTACTATTAGTCTAAGATCCGGCCCTAAATCGACCTTCACCGAGGTGATAAATGAATGAAACATGTTTTATATTAAATTTAATACACTAAATATTAAGTAAAAAATAGGTTGACAGAAAAAATCCTGGACAGGCTATATTTAATAATTGTTTAAAAAATGATTTTTTTTGTTAAAATGTACCGACGAGATAAATAAAAAAATCTCATACCAACAGAAAGTATGAAGCCTGTAGATTGTGCAATTGATAGGTTGCCGATTTTTTACCTGGACAGACTACTAGGTTGACAGGTATAAACAGGTGTGCTGAATTTAGGTTCTTTCACTTAACATGATAAATAAATAAATTTTATATCATCATGAGCGCTGTTTCATGGCGAACACGTTGATATGAGGTTGTCGGCAAAAATATTGGTCCTAATAGTTGTCTTCGAGGGCGATACAGCGATTATAGCTATCCTTCAATTCTTTTGATATAATTTGATACACACTTTTCTTTGATATCTTTATAATCTCAGCTGAAGCTCAACTTTATTTTGCTGTAATTCAAAATTATTTCATAGATTTTTTTATTCTGGCGCAACCGCACCTTTTAGGCGTCCTTCACACTAGTAGACTGGCACAAAAAAATTAGAGACTTAGCTAGTCTATAAATGTAAATAATCCCTTAAAAAACCAGCAAAAAACAGCAAGGTTACCTTGATATAGGTTACAAGACGAAAAAGAATAATAGGAAGCTAAGAAACTGACTGAAATAAATGGTTTAAAACCGAATTTCTTGGTTAAGAAACCTTTTGTAGCAAAGAACCGTTGATGCAAAGATCAGTTACCTATGTCGAGATTGAGGCAAGGTAAAAGGTTTGTTAATATATCACCCGAAAGAGCGAATAGCTGTTTTGCAGTAAGTGAAACTGACTTAAAACTATCCATTGATGGCATTGATCAATGGAAAATATCATTATTTGGAACAAACCCTGGAAATTTTTAGATCATGTTGAAGCTAAGCTGCGATTCATGTAGCCATCGTGATGCTGGCCCAGAGTGGTGAAAGAATCATTCAATAATTCAAATAACTATTCATGTTATTTTAAGTAAAAACTCACTTAAATTCTTGTATTTGTTAGTGCACAATAAACATAGTTCCCTTAGTAACCAGTGCGAAATAGAAACATATAGTCGTAGGAAAAAATATTAATTGGATCCGAGATTATGAATAAAATAATACGAAACAAATAACTTTAAGAAAAAAAAAACATCAATTGTAAATCTGACGACAATCTGTCATTAATTAAAAAGATTAAATTGAATTTATCCCATACTTACATAAAGATCAGAATTCAATAATTTGGCCCTCTAAACTTATGTGAACGAAAGAAATTGCTTATACATTTATAACATTCTTTTACTTCACGAAGAACTACAGAAAATGTGCGTGCATTGAATGAACTTTTGAAGAGTCTCTATATTGTAAAATGTTTTACGTTAAAAGATTGCTTTCTTTTGTTTGGAAAATATTACTCTCTCGGAATTATAATTGCCTCTTTCCATCATATTCTGAAACCGTTCCAGTGTACATAGATACAGGGTCATTCATTGAGAACAATTTATTTGATTCCACTAATATTAACCGTTTGTTACGCCACTGTACATATTTTCCTGGTGATTCTTTGGCTTCACTTGAATACGAGATGTTACTGTCTGTCCTTGTTTAAGATCCTAACTGTAAGCTCGTTTCCCAATGAATCACCCTGTAAACTACAAGTCTATTCATATAGTCGGCGCAAAATAAAATTTGATACACGTAATTATAATTTTACGTCGACACGTTTAGACAGTGTTGCCGGACTTTTATAAGTTTACAAGATTTAAAGATCGATTCGAACAAAACTATCCAAAACAACTTATTTGAAGTGACATCAAACAAAGTACCAACATAATTTTTATATTTTTTTTCCTTTTGGGCATATGGGTTTAATAAAATAAAGAGTATAATAATATTTGCTTTTAGTCGCTATAATTAGATTCATTACTACTAGTTTCAGTTTATTCATTGGGATTTATAATTATAAGCGCAATCTCTAGTATATCCAACAATCTCTCTCTATCAAACCATTTAAAAATTTCCTCTTCAGTATGATGGATAGTTTTTTTACAAATTTCTGGTGTAATCGTTTCAAGAGCTTCAGACCACATATTTAAACAGTCTGTTTCAGTGGTTCCGTCTCTGCCAATGTGTCTGTTAGAATATTGTTTTGATGTACCCCATATCAGTTCTATGGAATTGAAAATACAATGATATGGAGGTAAACGTAGCACTTTGTGTCCCTATTGCTCGGCTAAATGGTCAGCCACTGGTGGTTTATTTCTTAAAATTAAATGATTATCCCAAGGAAATTTCCAAAGTTAAGCTTAAAATTGAAAGTATTACTTTCATTTTTTACCTATTAACAATGTTCAGAAGTTCAACTTTTAGCATATTTTCTGTGAAATCAAGGTTTCGACTAGTCAACCATTCTTTAATTTGTGGTTTATTCCAACTTGTATTAGGTGTTTTATGGAGTAAAACACTGTGATATGGAGCATTGTCCATAACAATTATGCTGAGTTTTGTGAGATTAATTAACAGCTGGTTCTCAAACCACTTTAAAAAACTATTCTGATTCATTTCACCATGGTAATCGCTTAATTTGGTTTTTGAGGAAAATATTGCTGTCGCACCGTCAATAAACCCATTTTCATTCCCAGCATAGAGTATGATATATCTACGAAAAATAAAACATATTTTAATTATACGAAAATAACCGGAGAGTTTACCTTTTACCATCAACTTTAGTCGTTTTGACACTCCTTTTATCATTATTTTGCCATGAACGGTTTATGCTACCATTTTAAAATATCCTTGTTTCATCAATAAAAACAAATGTATATAGACCTGCTTCTTTTTCTTTAATGTAGTTCCTTAAAAATCTAACCCGTTTTACATCAATATCAGGAAGCTCCATGCGAGTCCACGTCTTGTTTCATCTTTTTTCCGTTTGAAATCAATTTCCTTGAATAAATTTGATAAAGACCTTTATGAGAACCTTCTTATAAGTACCTTACTTTTAATTTAGCAAGTAAAGAATTTAAAGTTACCTACATTCTCTCCTGAAAACAAAAAAATAATATTATTTTTTCTGGTCATACAATTAAAAAGAATTAAAATAACTGTGTTCAGAGATAATATACTGTGGATATCGTGAAAACATTTGTATTTTTATTTAACTTAAATAAGGTAAAAGCACCATATTCCGTCGTAGTTTAAGGTTTTTGAGTTTGATTATAAATATTAGAGGAACGAATTAAGTTAAATCATGCCTCGTATTTTAAAGAACTTGTATTGATATGTCCTGAATGATAGGCATCTATTCTTTTACAATATGAAATGTCATTTTTAGTAAACAAAAATATTTTTTTAAAATTCCGACGTATGTATATGTACTCAGGCCTTATTCCGACCTAAGAGGTCCTTTATTCCGACGTATATTTTTATATTGTATTATTTAAATAAAAGTGGTTGTAATTAACACAAAAAAATTAAATAGAAATATTTATATAGATTATATAATTATATTTATTTATTAAAGTAATAACAATATTTAAAATTAATTATGTTATTAAAAATAGAGAAATTTGTAACTTTGTAACAAAAGCACTTTATCATTGGTAGAAAAAAACATTTACAAATTTAAAAACTTACATTAAATTAAAAAAAACTTTGGTATCTAAAACTTAAATTTATACATAGGTATTATTAAAAAAAATATGGCACTTTTCCTATAAATCTTGTATCTCAGAAACAAAATAATGGTTGCATAATGTGGGTGGAATTAAGAACCAATGCTACCAATACAATTCCATTTGATTTGCAGAATTCACTCAATGCCAATTAAATATGGCTGGTATGATCATCAAGAAAAATACGACGGTCTGTTTCAGTGGTTGAGTGCAGCTGCCACACGCTAAAATAAAATGTTTTTGATTGAATTGGCTGTTACTTGATGGATATCCATAACTAAGTTAAATAAACACACAAATGCTTTCACGATATCCACAATATACTGTGGATACCCTGAAAATATTTGTATTTTTATTTAACTTAAATAATATTTTGTCTAATATACTGTTTAAAACTTTTTACTAACCTCTCGAACAGCAGCAACAGGTATGAAATCTTTCAAAAAAATGTATCAAAAAAGCTACCAGTTCTTTGCAGCGACTATTTAGTGGTTTTGGCATTTTTTCACTTATTACACTGTTTTTGTTCTTAAAAGAACATTTTTTTACATTTCAAAATAACAACAAGAAAGAATAACACAAAAACCATAAACAAAATGACAAATACAAAACTAATTATACTAATCGGTGACAACGGCAACGCCGCGACTTGTAAATCACGGCTACCAACTTTATGTAAACAAATTTAAGTATTTCATATTGATTTATTGAATGGAACATTTAATTTGAAAGTTGGGAACGATGCTTGGCAATTAAGACGAAATTTTGTTTTGCTCAATAATAAAAATTAATGTAAAAACACGTAAAGTTGGTGTAATATAAATCTTAACCCACGTGACAAATGTCTAAAAAAATTACGTGAAATTATACCAACCCAAAATATTTCGATAAATTTCGTCTGTAGGTCAGTTCGCTTGTATAACCATTAATCTGAGTGCACTGGAGCTAAAGTAACTAGTCATATTTTAATATATTCACGTAGAAATTATATTTTAAGATTTGTATTAATGTATATTTAAGAAAATAAATCATAATTCGGCTAATTTCATTAATATAAGTGGATTATAAATAGTTTCTGTCAAACATTTTTGAATCGAAAGCAGTTTAGGTACAATGCGAAAAAACGTAACATTTTGACATAAATTGGTAAAACTTCTTTTACATTTACGACGCACATAGGTGGATTTTAAGTAATTAGGCGGCCAAAAATATTTTTTTTGTTTTTTCACATTCAGAATAGGATATTTGATTAAAATAAAAGATTATCTTACGAAATAAAGACATTTTTAATTTTTTTTTTCTTGATAAGTATAATAAAAATAATAGGGCATATATTTTTTTTATTTTTTTTTTGTGATTTCCATTTACAATAAACAAATTTTAATATAGGTATTTCCAGCTTAGCCTACAATATTTACAAACTAAACCGAAACTAAAGTAATACATTTTCATTAAATCATATGTTTTCTTGGTCAGAGTGTTCAGGATCTGTTTCTACATTTGGTTCTGCTGGCAATAGCAACGAAATTGTTTCCGATAGAAATGGATTACGTGGGCTTTTTTAAATGGCCTCATACTGCTCAGTAGTGGGTCAGAAGTTAATAGCAACCTATGATATATATCAAAGTTACATGTTTCTCGTGAAAACTTTCTGGCAAAATTTAGTCTGTTGGACCTAAAATGTTTATTACGTGCCTCTGACGCTTCTTCCGACAACTGTCCGATTGGAAGCAGAGAGGTTTTTGTGATGCTGGCTCCATGTATAAGGATTTTATGCATAGTTCTTCCAGGAATTTAGATAAGCGCGTGGCTGTCAGATCCAATAGGGTTTGTAAATTCATTTCTGCACAGGTAGCTGTTACCCGAATAGCCGATTCTGGTGAAAAACATTTCTGTTTTTCTTTCAACAAAAGATCATAGCCCGTAAAGTGTTTCTTGTTTGTGGCCCTTATTATTTCATACTGTCACTTTGTAAGATCAGCTTCAACAAACATCTGAAGTGCTTTAAACGGAGTCAACGGAGGAATAGTTTCATCACATTTGGCACTAGTTTTTCTATACCTAGTCGCTTGCGTTGGAGAATTCGTAATCTCTTTGAGGACTTTGGACGCGTTTCTTTTTCCATATGTCTGTAAAATCGTTTGGGCAGCATGAACTATGACTTCAGGTTCTACAGAGGAACGTATTTCTTCGGTTTTTCTCCGTTTGCTCCGTTCACTTGAATCGGAGAACGATTTAGACGGACGACTTTGTTGTTGACTTGTTTTGATTGGAATTTCAAAAGTACCTTCCAACCAAGACTTATTATTTTTAAGAAATACTTCCTCCATTTTGTGCGCACGCAACCATCTTTGCTTCATCTGCGATTTGAAATGAGAAAATGTATGTTTTAAGTCCATTTTTTTGTCATCAGAGTCTCCGTAACTCATGATAAAATAATTTTCCAAATACTCCAATTTTACGACAAAGGTAGCTAAGTTTTGAGTTTTCATATGGTTAAACAAATATTTTCGCGTTACGACTTTAACGCCAGAAGCACTTGATGCCCCTTAAACAAAGAAAACCTTTTTTGAATAAAGTTGAAATAAAATGAAATTTTAGGTTATTTTTTACAAATATATTCGAAAAATATTTTTTCGGAAACTTGCGGGATTCTGCGGCGGATTTTCATAAATATGTAATGTCAACTACTTAACATATTCAATAAAAAATTAAACAAGACGGGGACGAATAGGGATGGGTCATAAAAATACCAATTTATTCTTAGAATCGTGATGATTTTGTATTGAAAACGTCAAAGGTTTGACTTGTCAAAAAGAATGGAAAACTATGTCGAAATACAAAAAAATATATAGTGTTTGAAGGATACATACCTGTATTTCCTGAATCCATCACTGTCACTGCTGTTTTATGCTTCAAAACAAAAATATTTGCTTTGAAAATTGTATCACTTTGAGAGTGCCGAGAACAGGTGCGTGCACTATGAAAAACAATCAAGTTCCGACTTCCTGCACGGAAGCGGGGACGTACGTTCGTGAAAAATATGGGTGGGGGGTAATTCGCGGAAGTGTTAACTATACGTAGACGTCAATATTTTGTGCCTACATACATTTTAAAAATTTTGACTTTTGGCCGCCTAATTACTCAATATCCACCTATGTGCGACGTTGTCACCATTTTGTTTATTTGTCAAGCGAAATTAATTTTAATCATTTATTAGTAAAATCTGTTCTTTTTAGAACAAAATTATGTGATTTAATTTCAGTATGTCGCATAAGAAGTTAAATAGTCGTTGCAAAGAGCTTGAAAATTGTATTTTTGTACGTACAATATATACAATCCACTTCTGCAAATTTTATTTCCGGTTTAAAAATAATTCATATATTCAGACATTTTGTTGTTATATTGGCAACAATGTATGACGTGACTTTTTTAGACATTTGTCACGTGGGTTGAGATTTATATTACACCAACTACATATATATCTTAGAACAAAAAGAAACAGGAAGGAGTCTGTCATATATTAACTTTAAGAAAAATTTGCGACGGAAGTCGGCCATCTTGAAGCTCCTTGTATGACTCATTGTTTATGTTTACAGTATCCTGTAAAAGCAATATTTGCATATAAATGTCAAAAATGGGCACATAGGCGTATCATTCGGTTTTTATAAACACAAAATGATTTACAACACTAAATGTATTCACATACTTGATATGTTGGAATTTAATCAAAATAAAAACCCTAATATAAATTTTATTTTTTTACGGTACGGCATTGGAAACGGAAATTAAAATTGACAATTGGCCGCCATATGCAAGCTCCTTTTGCATATACTCCTTCCTGTTTCTTTTTGTTCTAAGGTATATATATATTTTGACATTACCATTTATTCTGTCATCCTTGACAGAAGGTTTCATAATTTTTGAGTTAAATAACCAAATAAAAATTAACCATGTTTTCTGCATCTCCCACACAATCGCAAGGCAGTTTAAATATAGAAAACAAAGCCGAGCGAAGAAAGAGACTCCTCAGAAAATTTAGGGCTATAGTCCGACTAGTTATCGCCAATTTGTATTGGATAGGAGATCCGGAAGATGCGAAAATAAGCGAGAATGTTAAAAGAAATATCAGATTGTTGATGCGAAGAAAAAAAGTAAAGAGTTTGCTAACAATAAAAGAGAAATCGATCTTGAACAAACCGAAAGAATTGAGAACGGAAGAAGAGAAGAAAATATTAGCCAAAAGTATAAGCGGACTGAAATGTTTTCGAAAATATCCGGTAGATGTAAAGGAAAGGCTAGCAGCGGTTACGTATTTCTTGTATTTACCAGGAGGAAGAGTCGTCATCAAGCAGGACCATACTCCTGACGGTATTTATTAAAAAATCCGTTGTATTTTATATAACTGTTTTCGTTTTCCTAACCTTAGCTTTTCTATTATGCATTTTACCATTTAGATAATGTAGTTAGTATAGTATTTTTCACAGTAAATGGTATTGGCTTATTAACTGCAATAAACTACCCGATTTAATCTCATTGTGTAGAAAATCATCAGGTAAAAGATGCAAATGTGCTACAGGGTCGAACTTAAGAAATTTGTATTTTGCATAATATAGGAGATATACAAGTAATTTATTTAAATGTTACAATTCTTTTCTATATTTAGTTCAGTGTCGCTATCGCTATCCTCATCTATATTAATTATAATTGGCGCAATTGATCTTACAGGAAGGTACGAGTTTTCAACATTTATAACATGACTATAACAGAACTTTTCCAACTCTCGGTAGGAATACCATTCATACAGTTCCTAATTAATTCTACCACACTAACACTTAAAGTCGGAGAAGTATTTTTTCCGCGCACACTCGATTTAAGTTGGTGCCACATAAGCTCTATGGGATTGAACACGCAGTAGTAGGGAAGTAGTCGTAACACTGTATTTCCCAATTCTTCTGCAATTCTTCTGCAAAAACATATTGCAAACAATATGTTTTTTTTTAAAGAAAATGACTGCAGCACTTGTAAAAGTTTGCGGCCATGAAGTTTTGATTCTCCAATTTCGTATTCTTTGAGCCAATTTGCAATTGTCGAATATGATAGTTGTCCATTACTATAACG
This sequence comes from Ophraella communa, assembly GCA_035357415.1. Taxonomy (NCBI): domain Eukaryota; kingdom Metazoa; phylum Arthropoda; class Insecta; order Coleoptera; family Chrysomelidae; genus Ophraella; species Ophraella communa. The sequence goes on along the minus strand of CM068982.1, from coordinate 8,842,258 downwards.
CAGTTTGTCGGAATGTTGAAATGTTGGGTAACAGACAATTTTTAAACCAATCTTCAAAAAGCTCTGCTGTCGTATCTTCGTGATAATCAACACAACAGTCCTTAATATATTTTTGGCAGAAAGCCACATAGCGTTTGGGATCCAACCATTTTCTGATCCTGCGTGTAATATTGTGATTCTCTTGCCTTTATTTGATGGTGCTTTTGTTTTACACTTATCAGAGGAATCAGACCATCCTTTGGAAGAGGTGTCATGCGTGACAAACCACATCTCGTCGAAGTAGAGCATTGGTCGATTTTCAGACCGGTATTTTCTTATTGACGTTATATATATAGAACGCCAGTCTATTGAACGTATGGATTTCATTATTACTTGTTTCTTGTCAATTTTGCGATATTTAAAGCCCATTGCAGACAGAACTCGCCAAAGAGTAGTGAGGCCACAGTTGATGTGAGTTTCGTCATTGATGAGCAGCTGTTTCAGACTTTTGATTGTAGGGACACGCTGCTCATTGTACATAGTGTAGATTTTTCGACTTATCAAATATTTTTTCCAGTCGTCTAGAATTTTTGAGACACCGAAATCTTTACGCTTTTTTCTTGATTTCATGGAATTTTCAACAATTCGTCTAACTGAAGTAAGAGGCACCTTCGTCAAATTACTGGTTACTCTTGCTGTAGCACCCGCGTTATATCCTTGCTAAAATAAGGAAATATACACATTTTTTATAATGATTTTCGCGTCACAAGATAAGTGATTCTTCTTTAACGAACCACTGGAAGAAGCACTATTACTTTTTATCCACATACTGCCTATTCTGTACGTTGGGGTATAAAATCTTTGCTATTAATGTCTGTAATAACAAATAAATGTTATAAAATTATTGCACGCCGTAACACAAGTGAACACTTCCAATGAAATACAAAGGCTAAAATGAACAAGAAGTGTAAGCTGTAATCCTCTACAATCCCTCTCTGAGAAACAAAATTACCTGAATCAGGTCCTTTTACATTTATGATGTGCATCTCGGATTTTACATCTTAAGGGTCTAATTGGTTTTATTATAATCCTTCAGTCAATACAATTTATTGTGAAAACTACTATACCTATCTTAGTGTGAGTGGTAGGTCAAGGTCTGGTTCGCTGAGACACAAAAGATCTATTGTATCTTATTCTTAGGTTATAGTCATTCTATTGCTCCTTCAACATCAAGAAAGGTGGAAAGAATAATCTCTCGATTAACGACAGAGAGATTAATCTTGTAGACTATTTCGGTCCGCGCGGTATCTGTTGATTTTCCTTCCTGATATGCCTGCAGGTAATGAGAGGATGTTCCCTCAGTAGTCCTTTCTGAATATGCCTATCGAGAATTTTCTCAAGTGCTTTCAAAGAGAAATGTCGTAACACTATTGGCTGGAAGGGCTATATTGATGGTCAAATGGTCTATTTGTGTATAAATTTATCGCCTTTTGTTCATTGTGGATACTTAAATTTGGTAGTACTTATTGTCATTTGAATAAACGCCAAAATTAATAAAATTAATGAAATTAAAAAAAAACACACAAAAACGTGATGAAAATTTGTAAAATTAACTTTTATGGCACAAAATGGGATTCGAAATGGATGACTTTCTTAAGGTAAACGCCAAAATTAATAAAATTAACGAAATTAATGAAATTTAAAACAAAAACAGAGAAACGTGCATTTTTTTTGAATAAACGCCAAAATTAATCAAATTAATGAAATTTAAAAAAAACACACAAAACCGTGATGAAAATTTGTAAAATTAACTTTTTTGGCTCAAAATGGGATTCGAACTGGAAGACTTTCTTTAGATATACGCCAAAATTAATAAAATTAACGAAATTAATAAAATTTAAATCAAAAACTCACACAAATGTGCATTTTCCTTAACAAACGCCAAAATTAATGAAATTTAAAACAAAAACATAGAGAAATGTGCATTTTTTTAATAAATGCCAAAATTAATCAAATTAATGAAATTAAAAAAAAAACACAAAATCGTGATGAACATTTTTGTAAAATTAACTTTTTTTGGCTCAAGATGGGATTCAAACTGTCAGATTTTCTTTAGATATACGCCAAAATTAATAAAATTAACAAAATTTAAAAACACACAAAAACGTGATGAAAATTTGTAAAATTAACTTTTTTGGCAGAAAATGGGTTTTCGAAATGAAAGACTTTCTTTAGATAAACTCCAAAATTAATAAAATTAACGAAATTAATAAAATTTAAATCAAAAACACACACAAATGTGCATTTTTTTTAACAAACGCCAAAATTTATGTAATTTAAAACAAAAACATACAAAAACGTGCATTGTTTTGAATAAACGCCAAAATAAATAAAATTAATTAAATTAACAAAAACGTGATGGAAATTTGTGTAAAATTTATTTTTTTAGCACAAAATGGGATTCGAAATGGAATACTTTCTTAAGGTAAACGCCAAAATTGGTAAAATTAACGAAATTAATGAAATTTAAAACAAAAACATGTTAAAACGTTTGAAAAGTTCCATATGCGAATTAGGTTGCTTAGATTACGTATAAAAATTCATGTTGTTAATAACTGTCATTGTCATTAATAGTTATTCGAAAACTGTCAATCTTTAAATAAAGTTGTGTAATTGTAAGTTTGTGTCTGTTTGTCGGTCTTTCTCTGTATCGTCGTTCTAACAAAACATAAACGCCAAATTAATCAAATTAATGAAATTTAAAACAAAACACACAAATACGTGATGAAAATTTGTAATATTAACTTTTTTAAATAAATAAAATAAAATTAATGTAATATAAAAAAGAATCTTTACAAATTTTATATAAAAATACTAAAAAAAACTAAATCAAAATATTATAAAAATTGGCAAAAAGGCAAACAAAATTGCTTGTAAAGATGTATGAGAGTAGTGGTTATCGAGAATCAGAAATGTTGGATCTTCTTCAGGGGATTTTACATGAGCCTGAAAGAAAGTTTGTGTCGTTTGATGAAGCCGTAAGTCCAATATTTGCCAACCATTTGACTTTCGTTAGAAAAACGATGAGAAATTTTATTTGCTTGAGCATATTGATAGGCCAGTTTTCTTAAAGCTTTAAATGTTAAACCGTAATACTATGTTCAAGCGTCTTGGTGTGCTCTTCTATTCAGGTTCCCGAGCTTCAGTGAATACTTGTTTAAATCGGTCTGTGAGATACTCCGCAATCTAGCTTCAGACGTTTTCTCAACGCACCTTCTGTAAACCCTAGTTGACTTCTGTAAATATTTCAGTCGTAATTAGGATACGATTGGTTTTTCGTTTGTAATTTCTGTAAAAAAAGAGTTGTTTAGACAATGTTAACTATATGGGGCAGAAGAACGCAGCGAACTTTTGCCCCCCGTTATTTGCGCACTTTTACCCCAACCGCTATGTTTTTTTTTTAAATTGGCCAACCGAGTGAAACATTAGACACAATATTCGGCATTGTGCAGGAAAATTGAGGTTAAGTACTCATCATAACAGTACCAAGCGTAATTTCCATTTCCAACCATGAAACACTATATCACTTAGTTATTTTTTCAATTTACCTAATTTTTCTCACTTTTCTTTTGAAAACCGGGAACTCACGCTAGGTTCACAAACTATTTGCGTAGTGACTAATGACACAGCAATATGGTTTTTAAAAGTTTTGTTTCAAGAGATAAAATAATGGTAATGCGTACTTTTACCCCACTCTACTCTAACATGTAACTAAGATGTATTAGTGTAAACAAATAGTTAAAGGAAAATTTGTTTCGTTATTTGATCTCTTTAAGATGTAACCTTTTTCATTACTTTTATATAATAATTGCTCATCATTGCAGTTCTAAATTGTTAAAAGATTTGATACTCTCGTTGTTTGTAAAATATATTGTCTAACTGACATATTCTCACTTATACTTAAATGATTATCTCTCAGATATTTGTTTAATCTGTTTTATTAATTTTTACCACCTTTAACTGTTGGCATCTTTTTCAACCATTTGTTTCTTTTTTCTTGTATACCAATTGTATTGTGTTCTTTACAGCCTGATGATGGTCTAATTGAGACCGAAACTAGTTGCAATAAGTGTATTTTAAACGAATAAAAGTCTGTGGTTTTGACTTAGAGTTTCATTGGATCTTTTCTGTTTGGATTCAGCCACATTTGAGATGGATGTCTTATCTGATTTAATTATAATGAATTTGTTTAAAAATATGTTTCAGCCATGTACTTCATCTTGCAAGGCGAATGCTCCGTAACGGTCGGCCATTTCGACACGATACTTCAAGAATACGTCGTAGAAGAAGTGGGTACAGTCACTACAGGGATGATGTTTGGGGAAGTGGCGTTATTACATGGTACCGGCAGATTGGCAACCATTACCACCACTACTCACACGGAATTTCTGGTAATAAAAAAAGATGATTTCGACGATATACTCAAAGGTACAGTCGCGCAAATCTGGGAATCTATAAAAGGTGAAATCGATAGATTTAGTTATTTCAAAAATTGGGATTACATTACAAAAAGGGAATGCTGTATTTTGGCGAAGAGGAGAACCTACGATACCGGAGAGGTGATTTTCGGCGATGAAATCGGACTAGAGGATTACGTGTATTTTATAACCAACGGTAATATTCCATTTTTTTAAAAAAGCATATGTATTTAAAATTTTGGCGAATGCACTAAATTATTTAAAATTTTGGCGGTCGCGCAGATTTATTTAAAAAAAGGCGAATGTGCTAACATTAAAATATTATATTTTAGGTTCCTGTGCCTTAATAGAGAACTTAAGAGTGTGGGTCAATGAACAAAAAGGAGTCAAATCATTTAAACGCAACCGTGAAAATTCTTGCACGGATGATAACTTCGATACAGTGTCCAAGATATTTTCCAAATATTGGAGTACAATGAGTAGACAATCGGCAATATCTAAGTTTTCTAGGTATTCGATAAGGTCCAAAGTATGTTTTTCATTTATAAAGTGTGGGATAACTAAGAGATTTAAATTGGAAAATAGATATAACAGGTCGGCTGAAAATATTTTGACAAAATTCATTTTTTTATTCAACATAGTTGCCTTCAAGGGCGATACAGCGATTATAGCGACCTTCCAACTTTTCGATACCATTTTTGTAGTACTCCTTCGGTTTGTCCTCAAAATGGGAGTCAGTTTCGGCGATTACCTCAGTATCAGAGCAAAATTTTTTTCCCGCGAGCATTCTCTTCAGGTCAGAGAAAAGAAAAAAGTCGCTGGGGGCTAGATCTGGAGAATATGGTGGGTGAGGAAGCAATTTTTCGATGATTTGTGACACGGTGCATTGTCTTGATGAAACAACACTTTTTTCTTCTTCATATGGGGCCGTTTTTTCGCGATTTCTGTCTTCAATCGCTCCAATAATGCACAGTAATAGTCGCTGTTGCTGTTTTTCCCTTTTCCAAATAGTCGATGAACAATATACCGTGTGTATCCCAAAAAACTGAGGCCATAACTTTGCTTGTTGAGTCTTTCCACGCTTTGGTGGCGGTACACCGGCCGAAGTCCACTCAGCTGACTGTCGATTGGACTCAGGCGTGTAGTGATGGAGCCAAGTTTCATCCATAGTCACATATCGACGCAAAAAATCGGGTTTATTACGACTTAACAGCTGCAAACACTGCTCAGAATCATCAATTCGTTGCTGTTTTTGGTCGATTGTGAGCACGCGCGGCACCCATTTCGCACAGAGCTTCCGCATACCCAAATATTCGTGAACGATATGTCCAACACGTTCCCTAGATATCTTTAGAGTGTCAGCTATCTCGATCTTATTCACTTTACGGTCATTTAAAATCATTTTGTGGATTTTTTTGGTATTTTCGTCGGTAACCACCTCTTTTGGGCGTCCACTGCGTTCACCGTCTTCGGTGCTCATTTCACCACGCTTGAATTTTGCGTACCAGTCAATGATTGTTGATTTTCCTGGCGCAGAGTCCGAAAACTCATTATCAAGCCAATCTTTTGCTTCAACTGTATTTTTTCCTTTCAAATAATAATATTTAATAAACACAGGAAATTCTTTTTTTCCATCTTTTTGAAAATAACAAAAGTTGCTTCACTAAAAATGCAATATCTCACAAACTAATAGTCCGACAGCTGTCAAATTTTTACAGGAATCTTTTGAAGGTTGATACTATCTAAAAATGAAATGGATTTAATTCTAGTGTCGTCATCTATAGGTCAGACCGGGGACTTTTCAGCCGACCTGTTAAGTGAACATATACGATTTAAAAAGGTTTCTTTCTACTTACGCCCTTTGGTTTTAAAATCTTATATAACCTCCAATCTCTAATGAAGTTTTCTTTTTTTGTTTTTGTATTTGCATTTTGGTACTATGTGTATGACTTTTGCGACATGTGGTCGGGCATTATCTTGTTGGAAAGTTGGGTTTGCCGGAGTGTCAAAATAGGGTAAAAGATGGGGTTCTAAAACTCCTTGGATATAACGCTGCACGTTCATGTTACCTCTGATGAAGATTTTACGTGATCTCGAACTATAAGCTATAGCACCCCAAACCATAACTCCTTCAACAGTTTGATGAACATGCCTTCTTCTAATCCTCGCTCGACCATCATGCATGCCTAAACAAAATCGAGACTCGTCACTAAAGACAATACTGTTCCATTCCTGATCCCAGAGTGACCGTTGTCTGCACCACTCAAGGCGATTACGTCGGTGTTCTGGAGTTAAAGGGAGGACCCAGTGTGCGGTATGAAAACAGACCAAAACGTATTATTCGTTGGTAAACACTTCGCATGCCAATAGGTCTTGCAAACATTCATTTGCAATGGACCTGGTAGTGGAAAAACGGTCCCCTAAGACAATAATTTTAGACGGCGATCTTCACGGTCCGTTGTTCTACGGGGGCGTCCAGAACCCCTTGCTCTTTACGTACGGCCTTCTTGAAGCCATGCTTGACAACACCTAACCACAGATAGATGTTTAAGAGGTGGCCAGAAGCCTATACCACTGCGACCTTTTCAGATCTATTGTGGTCCTCGAAAAACTAGATTACATCCCCCAGTCCGACTCTCTTAACGAAGTCTATAAGCTTTGAGACTGTAACCTTCATGTAGCCCCTTGCCAATGGATATTCTTCTCCTAAAGTCAGGAACCGCATATTTACCAGTCCGTCGCACTGACATAAGATGTGCTCTGGTGTTTCCTCTTTTAGGTGACAGAATCTGCACAGATCTGTCTCTGTCAACCCCATCAGCTTAAGATGCCTGTTTAGCTTACAGTGCCCCGTCAATAGACTTACTACAGTTTTGACCGTTTTCCTGTCTTTACTCAATAAGTCTGACGTAAACTTTTCCGGATGTTCCATTATGAACTGTTTCGCTTGCCTTTGTCCTGGTGAATTCCACCACCATTTCCGTGATTTTTGTGCCACCCATGTTTTCATGGCCGTTTTTATTATATTTTTTGCAATGCCGCAGAAAGGTTCCGGTCCAATAAAAGGCATTGATGAGCCTAGTTTAGCCATTTCATCTGCCTTTTCATTGCCTTTTAGACCCCTATGCCCTGGTACCCAAGCTACCGTAACCTTGCTACGATCCCCCAGAGTATTCAGAGCATGCACACAGTCCCATACTAGCCTAGAATTGACCTCTACAGAATCTAGTGCCCTTAGCATCGCCTGACTGTCTGTGAAGATGGCTATTGAACGGTACGTCCTATCCAGCCTTTTAATTTCTTCTACACAGTAGTGAATTGCCGTAATTTCTGCTTGAAAAATCGTGGCATTTTGGGATAGACTTACTGGGAATGTTATCCCTTGTTTCCTTCCGACTACGCCGGCTCCCACGCCATACGGCGTCTTTGAGCCGTCCGTGTTGACTCCGCCTCTACGGGTACACCTTTTTCCCAGTCTTCCCTACCTGGTATAACTATTTTAAATTTATTGGCAAAGCTATATCTCGTGACTGTTGCGTCAATGGGTTGCCCCAAAATGTTATCCGCTTTTAGTTCCTCGATTAGCTTACCATTATCAGCCCCATGCGATTGGCTTATGTGCTGCTGATTATGTATTAATCTGTGCATGGCTGCTCTCGCAGCCATGCTGGTGGAATGTTTAACAAGACTTCCAGTGCAGCTAAAGGAGTAGTTTTTATGGCCCCCGTAACGCACAGGCAACCTAACCTTTGTATGTTACTTAATAGCCTTACTGCTCCTGTTTGCTGTGTCTTTGTCCACCATACCACTGACCCGTAGGTTATTATGGGTCTAATAACCCTTGTATATAACCATATGGTCATTTTGGGGTTAAGCCCCCAATTTTTTTCACACATTCGTCTACATCTGCCCAATGACAATATAGCTTTCTGCGTGGTTTTTTGTATATGAGAGTCTTTGATCTAGGAATACTCCTAGTTATTTTACTTCTTTGACAACTGGACTCACTGTTCCCCCCAGTGTTAGTGGTTTTAGACCGGCCAATGTTGTCTTTTTTGTGAAGTTGATAATTTGTGTTTTTTGAGCATTGACTGTTAGTGTCTCTTGCTTACACCAATTTTCAACCGTGTTTAGGGCTATCTGCATTCTGTCAGATAATACCCCGGCAAATTTGCCTCTGATGACAATCGCTATGTCATCTGCATATCCTAGACACTGAAAGTCTTTTTTGGATAATTCGTTGAGGAGATCGTCTACTAGGGTTGCCCAAAGTAGTGGTGACAGAACTCCTCCTTGTGGACAACCTCCACCTGCTTTCGCTTTGATGATAGCTTGCCCTAGTGAGGATATTACAATCCTATTCTCTAGAGCTGCCCTTATCCATCTGCATATCACTTGAGGTGTGCCCCGTCTACTCATTGCATCTATCAATGAGTTCGTTGTAACATTGTTAAACGCTCCTTCGATGTCCAGAAAGGCAGCCATTGCAATCTCTTTGTCCTCTATAGACTTAGAGACCAACCTATTTAGGTCATCTAATGCCGTTTCCGTTGATTTACCTGGTTGATATGCATATTGACGATTGCTTAGAGGGTGCTCTTTTAGCACTTCGTCTCTTATGTACCTGTCCAAAAGCCTCTCTAAAGTCTTTAGTAGAACGGATGACAGGCTTATTGGTCTGTATGATTTTGGTGTTAGGTCCGATACTTTACCAACCTTTGGTAAGTAGATGACTTTAACCTTTTGCCATACTTCTGGTAAGATACCCCATGCCAAACAAGCTTTTAGTATCCTACTTAAATGTGGTAGCAACTCCTCCACCTCCCATTTTCGGGAAAATGCTCCTTTGCACTCTAACTGCATTTTCCCGAAAAGAAAAACCAGCTTCCCGAAGTCCCACTATACGACCCCTATCAAACTCACTAAGTTGATGAAATCGTACAGGTCTCCGTACCCTATAGGCATCGTAACCAACCGTAAAGAATGTCAAGAACCAAAATCCGCAAAATTTGGATCTTTACTACGCCTACAATATTAATTTTTGGATTGTAAGTCGATTTAAAAAAAGCAGTATAAAAACCGGAATCTTCAACTGATAAGGCTGAAAATTTTATCAATTGTTTATTTCAGTAAAATAAAAAAATTCACCAAATTTTATTAAAATCTCTTTTAGGTTTCCAATATAACTGCGGGAAGTTTATCGTATAATTTATCGGGATCTAAAGCTAAACAAACAAGTTTTGCGGATTCTAAAAAACAACTCTTGTCTACAGTGTCCACAATTACGACGGGTTCTAATACTGCGTCGAGACCAAGTCTTTCGGAACGAGAAGAAGAAGATGAGGAGGATGCCGATAGTGCAACTTGTCGCATATCTAAAGGTTAGACTTTGTACAAACTATTATTAAATTAAACGAAGTAAACCATCCATATTTCAAATGAAACTGATGGGAAAACCAAAAGTCAATCTCACCGAATTTTATTTAAAAATCATGACAAAAGATTCTAGCGACTAGTTTCGACCGAACATACAGGCCATCATCAGGCTATAAAAACAGTCATGTTATTTTTACTAGTGGCTAGAATATTTTGTTTTCAATATTAAATAAAACTCTATGACATTGACTTTTGGGTTTTTCATTTGGTTTGATATTAAATTGTTTATTTAAGGACCCAATTATGATGATTTTCATTTGGAGACGCATTTTATTCAGTTGTGTGAAATGCTCGAAGGCGCCTGCTTCAACGTTGGTGAGAGTATGCACAGAAGAAGAATAATTGCTTTAACTCCTGTCAGTTGTCTCTTGATACCGCGTTTTTTTATTTTAAAAAATAACGCAGACAACATTTGGACCATGTAAGATCTGGTATTTTTTTAAATAATTCATTAGAAGGCTTTAATTTTTATTAAGAACAATGTAATATTAGTTGGTCGTTGTGCGCTAATTTGTAACCATATTATTATGTTGGACGTCAATTTGTAATATGATTTACCTGTTGATAGTGAATTTATAAAAATATTTAGTTAACTTTTTTGAAAAAATAACAATAAAAATGTAATTTACAATAAAACAAACATTAATCTTAATTTCGTCTTTAATTAATTGTAAAAGATATTTCAATAATTAACAAAATTTATAAATGTTTATCACAGAAAGATGTCAGAAAAAACTGTCTATGAAAATAAAAAAAAATTATATGAAAATGTACCAACAAATAAAAGATAAATAGATTTCCTTGGTGCTACAATGAATGAAATTGAGATTACGTTACAAAAAAAAATAATCCGCAAACTGATCCATTGGTTGATCCAGGAGAGGGCTGGTCCAGTGAAGGGCACCAATGTAGAACCAATCAGCGGTAATTCGGTAGTAACCCAGTAATGTCTTTGAATTTGAAATTTGTAATGTCTTTTGAACTTGAAATTTGTAACGTCTTTTAACTTGAAATTTGTAACGTCTTTTGGTATTGTATATTCCAATGCTGTGTATAACACCAATGACAATAAGAGAATGAATCGTTTATAATAATTAACATGTTAAGAACTCTATACAATAGATGGTGTTAGTGTTAGCCATATAATTAATTTAAAAATACTAAGTTTTTAGTTAACATATCATGTTACAACAATAAACAACGAAAGAATTGAACAAAACTTCCATTAGGTACCTTTTTGAAATTCAATTACAGCTTTTTCGATAAAAAAACTAATATTTTAAATAAACTCTCCAATTTTTATTAAACAAAAATTTATGAATTTCCAATAGCAACGTAGTTAAATCCAGTTATCTGTTATTTTTTGTAATATTGGAATAAAATATGTAACTTTTGTTTAATAGAAATTATCGGAGCTCCACTGAGATTAGGATGTCAATTGGACACTTTTATCCAAACTAGGTTTCAAATACTGCAAAATTGACAAAAGGCAAGTTATTATGGAATTCCAACGGATTAGGCAATGGCGTTTTGAATATTTGACTGCCATAAGTGATTACAGGTCTTTACAAAGACCAATAATCTATTTGGATGAGACCTGGTATGATACCCACGATACGCCGGCAAAAGGATGGACCGATGGAACAGTGCGATGCCAATCAAAAGCTCCATCGAACAAAGGAAAACGGATCACGATTATTCATGCTGGATCAGATGGTTGGATTCCAAACAGTTTGGGACTTTCGGCGAAGAACATTCAAGATTCGTCGTTGGATTACCACCAAGATACTACAGCCGAATTGTTCGAAGATTGGTTCGAAAACACTTTACTGCCAAATATTCCCCCTCATAGTATCATAGTTAGGGACAATGCCATTACCATAGTCGCCAATTGAAGGTTCCAGGCTCTTCAAATACAAATCCAGGAATTTATGCTCCAAAACAATATGTACTTTGAAGAAGGCAGCTTTTAGAAGTTCTAAGGATATTTAACATACAGAAGACCTATGTATGTGACACAATTGCAGCATCCAAAGGACATACAGTTCTTCGTCTTTCTCCTTACTACTGCGTATTTAACCCGATTGAGCAATGTGGAGAAAACTAAAGAACAAAGTGCGGACCCAAAATACTATACCTACATTATGTCCTTCTGTAATTGCATTAATCCGGCAAAATATAGATGACCCAGATGCTGATTGTTGGAAAAGAACAATAAACCATGTTATAAAAGTGGAGAATTCATACAGGGCATTTCATACTAACATAGAACCCCTTATAATTAATGTAGACGACGATAGTGATAGTGAAACTGAATTGATATATTATCATATTTAAATTTTTATTAAATTTTATTGTGAATATCCTTTAATATGCGTTTCTATTAAAAAATTATTTTTGCAAACTTAATCCTGACCTGCATTCTTTACCCAAACTTGCCAACTTGCCTGAGATAAAAGTACACTTTACAAGAAATTTGTTTTCTGTTTAAAGTATTTATTAAATGACTTTTTAGGGTAAAACAGTTTCTGAGCAAGCACATACCAGACACAGGAGGAGTATACGATTTTTTTATTAAACAACAAAAATTTAAACTGTACAGCAAATCATTGGTGAGCCAACTATTGCAAGAGAAAATGATAAGAAATGACAACTCCATTCATAACGTCCCGTACAGTATTCGTTTAAATGATGGCGTGGATGCTTACTATTATTAAAATATTGTAAAATGTTTAATAAATTTTCATCAAAATATCTATTCGTTTCTTGAAAACATCTACAGAGTTAAATGTGAGATCTCATAGACCTACTAACACTGGACGCGGCACTAAAGCTTATATCGTGGGTATACTGCGAAAAGTGACCAAGTCACGTTTTCTTAAAATCGACTTACTGTTATTAAGTGACTTCAAAAGATCATATCTTTATCAAGAAAAATTGACCAAGTCAAATTTTAATACATGATATGTATTGCTCATTTGAAATTGCTTGGAGAGGCAATGAGGCCGTAAACTGCAAGATTAACTTTTTCCAGAAGAAAATTGATATTATGGGAGATTTTATGGGTCGAATTGAATACAACAGCATTTTTTTCGAAAACAACTCAAGGCGGATCAAAAAGTTTGGCAAGCAGCAAATGGTTGGTAAGAAATTCATCAAACGAAAATGTATGCCCAGTTAGAGTATTCTTGAAATTTTCTTCTGGTTTTATTCCAGTTTGTTGCTTTTCGGCTCATGAAATTTTGAAAAAATTTCATTCGCGTACATTGTCAAGCAACAAACTTTTATACTAGTTGAAAATTTTGCCGGCAAAATTTTCTGTCTTGTGATATTATATACGAAAAATATTACAGGAGAACTAGACTAACAGTTCAAAAGTGATATTGTTATTTGTGATATACAGTATGATGCAAATGTATGGAATAAATTCATTATTTCAGAAACAGACGAATTTAAAAAAAATCTTGAAACACGTAAATTTTAATTTTTGAATGGCCATCAACTGCTATAGATGTGTTGGACATTACGTCATTAGTGATGGCGACGTTTTTTTTAAATATAAACCGAGGTCACGTGACAGCTCATTTGAAAGGTCTTTTTATCGCCTTTGCAACAATCATTTAAATATTTATTCTACAGCATACCGAAAACCGTTTTAGTGCAGTGCCTGGAGCATTGAAAACCGTAAAACTGCAGACTAGAGTTACAGTGAATGAATTTACATGCTTGATGTGGGATAATATTGTTTTTTAAACTATAAATTGCAATGTTTACCCAACATTTTTTTGTACATTTTATTTTTTTATTGTTTAAACAAATTATTATAAAAAAATCATGTTTGATCATATATTTTCACTTTAAGCAGTAAATTTTTTTGTATTTATATATTAAATCTTACTTGAGTACACATATAGGAACATTTTTCAAAGATGCATAAAAATAGCAGCAGGGATCTAGGGTATGTAGAAAAACTTGAAGGGGAGAGCGGAGCGACAGCTGTTATGATCAATGGAATTTGTCAGCCAGTTTAATTATAAATGAAACGTACTCTATTTTGTACATTTAAATAAATAAGTTAGTAAATTACCACTAGTTAAAAGAAAAAAAAATTTAGTACAAACTATGTTTATTTAAACTGTTGTCTACATCAAATATTTTCTTCTACTTCATCTATCTGGAATCGATTCATCAACATCTTTAAGCATTTTGTCACTTGGCGTATAATATTCATTATCGTACACTTGGGCTCTTATATCTCTCCGAATAATTTCGCTCGCCTCTTTCAGATTTTGAAATTCTTCTTCTTCTTTATTATTATATTTTTGATTGTACCAATGAAAATTAGTTGAAATCATGTCATCGTGAAAGCGTTTTCAGCCGGGATATGATTTGTAGTGATGACGTTTTTCAACTCTGGTAAATTGGCAATCATCATTATCTTCTATGTACTTGTATATTTGCTCCATTGCTGCATCTACAGTTAATGTTCTCGGGTTAATTTTTTTCCAACATTGCTGTGAATTGAATTTTTCAGCAAATTATAACAATCCGAATGATATTTTGCTGCAAGTGTCTATAAGTCGGTTATACCAGAAATCCTGCCTACGCCGAGCTTTACTTAATTTTGTTTCTTTTGTATTATCAGCTTCTTGTCCGCGAAGAAAACAGTTTTTTTCCAAATTGAAGTTATTGAAATTCATGCTATTTCGAAGTTTTGAGGTGATAATGAGAGATTTTCACGGACCTTTTTTTATACATTCCAATACTTTTTATTAATATATTTTTGTCGACAACTTGAATGAGCATAAACAAATTCAATTTGTAGGTGAGGTAACAATCCATCTTGTCGTTCGGTTAAAGCAGCTTGTAAAGAGATTATTTCTCTACTAATTTTTACTTCACCTAAATTTGAATTTGTTTCGTAATATGAACCCCGGTATTTACATATTATGCAGCTATTTTCATCAGCCATGGTTTATCCATCGTTCGAAATCTAATAAAACACAATTACTAATTGATTAATTAATTGCATTCGATTCATTATTATCATATATTTTTTTATTGAAACTGATCTTTAATTTTTGATTTATTTATTATTTAATTAATTCAAATTACCAAATTAAGCAATACAAAATAATTTATAATAGTTCAATATAAAAAGGTCATCTTCAATACACCTTTCAGTACAAGAATATACAAGAATTTTTCACTAAAAAACCAAATTTTCACAGAATATTCACAATATTCAACTCCATGTTTTTCTACCCGTTTGAGATCCCTTCTGCTATTTTTATACTCGGGTATCTTTGAAAAATGTTCATATATGTCTTCTCAAGAAATAATTAATATAAACAATGTGAGTTTACCTTCGGTCTCTGAAGAAGATAACTTGGTTATCGAAACGCGCGTCAGGCATATAAAAGTGAATGTTGGTGTAGTGGTAGTGTAAACGGTTTTCGGTATCAATTTCGCCAACGGTTCCAGATTCAACATTTTAATTTATTCTACAGGGTTTATTCCATACATTTGCATCATACTGTATGTATTTGTAAACCAGACTATGCATAAGATTTGAAGATTCGCTCTAATTTTGTACGATGTTGCCACAAGGTAATAGATATCGGAATTTATGAACAGAAATAATTAAATCCTATAATTCGAAATAGGCCGAAATTATACAATACTATAAATAAAAAAATGATACAGTTTGTCGCATTTCAACTCGTTCTTTCCTTTTTTATTTATTAAAAAACGATAAAAAAATAGAAAATATCTATTAAAACAAAAAACTAAGTAGAGAGCAAGTTGATGTAAGTCAAAATAGACACATTAAAAAAATCGATGTAAAGTACGTTTCACAATAATTCGTTGACTCGGTACCTGACCTTAGGGGATTAGTAATGAAAGTTTATAAATTTCTCACTGTACAGTAAACATTAACAGATCCGTAATCCGGTTTTTAAAATAGATTTAAATAAAACTCAGTAACATTTACTAAAACTTAAATTTATTTTGTAAAAAAAATCACGACATTTTTTAAAAACAAACAAACAAATTTTAAATTTATTTATTAGTTGAAATTAAACAAAACTGTTGAAACTTACGTATACGTATACGCTTTGGTCTATTTCATCTAATTGGCAGATGTTGTCAAAAAATGTTTCAAATAAAAAAGATGTAGTTTAATCATGGTCACATTTTAAAAATATTTTGTACTACAGGGTATCCCAAAAAATTGATTTAAATAAAACTAAGTTAACATTTACTAAAACTTAAATTTATTTTGTAAAAAAAAATCACGAAATTTTTTAAAAATAAATTTTAACTTTATTTATTAATTGCGATTAAACAAATGAACTAATTCTACATTATTTACAACTATTTAATCTAAATGTAGTTCAGTATCACTATCGTCTTCATTTAAATTAATAACTAAGGGTGCTACAGTTACATTAACATTTCGATATGTACCTTCAACCTTAATAACATGCTGAATCGAATTTTTCCAGCTATCAATGGGAATATTACTTGTCACATTTCTGATTAACTCTATAACACTTGAGTTTAATGTGGGTGAAACGTTTTCCGATCTAACTTTGGATTTTAGCTGATGCCACATGGGTTCTATAGGATTGAACATGGAATAATATGGGGGAAGCCGTAACACTGTGTGGCCCATATTTTTAGCAATAGTATCACAAACGTATTCTTTTACAATACCGAACGCTGCTACAACTTGTAAGAGATCACGTTTTATGTACGATTCTTCAAAATAAAGGTAATTTTTTAACAAATACTCTTGAATTTCCCATTTATTGTTGTTGCTATTTGGTACTTTATTTAATTGACGGCTATGATAAGTTGCATTGTCCATTACAATTATACTTTTTTCCGGTATATTCGGCAATAAATAATTCTCAAACCAATCTTCAAAAAGTTCTGCTGTCGTATTTTCGTGATAATCTAAACTTGAATCTTTAATATTCTTTGCTGATAACAATAAAGCGTTTGGAACCCAACCTGTTTCTGATCCGGCATGTATTATTGTAATTCTTTGTCTTCTATTTGATGGAGCCTTTGTTTTGCAATTTCCCGATGAATCAACAAAACCCTTCGTTGGAGTATCATGGGTGTCATACTATGTCTCGTCGAGGTAGATAATTGAAAGGTTTTCACTTCTATATTTTTGAATAGCTTGTAAGTAATGACAACGCCACATTCGTAAACGATATGACTCCATTATCACTTGTCTCTTATTAATGGTACAATATTTAAATCCCATTTGAGAAATAATTCTCCACAAACTTGTACGGCTACAAATAATTCCCGTGTCGTCTTTAAGTAACCGTTTTTTTATACAATCTAGGGTTGGTATCATTTGTTCTTGGTATAGGACATAATATATCGTTTGTCGGATTATATCTTTTTGTATTTCATCAACACATTTGGTATTATTAACGTCACTTCGTTTTTTTCGTTTACTTATTGGCTTATTGATAATATCTTTTACTGTGGATATTGGGGTTTTGGTTAACTTACATGTTTCTTCTGCTGCATCGGTTAGACTATAACCTCGATTATTCAATGTTTCAAACACATTTTTCACAATTTGTTTCGCATCCGGCGATAAATGCACTTTTTTGCCCAAGGACGCCACATACTTAGTTATAAACACAAGATTACTTTCAGAGTATAATGTTTAGTACAAACTAAAATTCTAGGGAGAATTTTAAAAACAAATTACCCCGAAACTCCCACTTTCTCTTCCAAGATGATTAAGAAAATCAAAAATCATTTACTAATGATTTACTATTGATGGTCAGTAATAATAATTTAAAATTTTACCTGAAAAATAAAAAATCCAAAATATATCTTCCTGGACAAAAATAAATAATACCTTTCTGTAAATAGTTCACCGGTTTACGGCCAAAGTTCGAATAAATATTAACCACCTTTTATTAGTAATCCCTTAAGAGCAGTTAAGAGCAGGTACCAAGTCAACGAATTATTGTGAAACGTACTTTAAATAAAGTAATCTCTAAGGCTGTTCGACTTTTCATTTTTTTTGCCGTACGCGGCCACTACTTTATGCTCTTAAAATTAAAAAAAAATAAACAAACCTTAGTAAAAGCGTTTCAATTAATTTTAAAAATGTTTGATAAAGATAAATATTGTGCGTCCGAAGATCTCCGACATGATACCGGCGGCATGCCATGGCACATTCAGCAACAGCAGCACCAGAGTAGAAGTTAGAAGTAGAAATCTCATGCAGTTCGATTTCGGCGAGCGAACGGAGAGTCTGTAAAAGTTTGTCGCGTGAACGTCTATACACGTGGTGCACGTGCTAAATACACGGTTTCGGTACGAGGAAAAGGATTTGAAAGACGTCGGTCGGCGTCGCGTGAAAATACGGCAAACGTATCCGGAATGTTGGATCGAGTGTAAATTATTTGGAATTGTGCGCATGAGAGAAAAGGATGTCAAAGGATTAAAAGGGCGGCAACATCATGGTTATACAGTTTAGGTAAGCTCGCGCCCTTGACATTCGAAATAGCGCATGTTTTAAGAGCAAATCATAAGGTTTAATTTATTAAAAGTTACATTATTATACATTTTTTAATGGTTAAATAGACACTCATCTGTCAATTACGGTGAAATAATTAAAAAATAGCAATTTGATTATTAAATGATTGTTTTATATGGAAATTATTGAGACTTTTTATAATAATAATTGGATATCAACTACAAATGATTGCATTTTCTTTAGATTTTATTATTTTTTTACATGTTGAACTAACCCTTAATCTGTGCAAGATCGGTGAACGAGAGTTAAATGTACTTTTTAATCATATTAATAGGTTGCATATTAATTTTTATTTAAACATTGAAGAAAATAATTATTCAATAAAGAATAATAAAAAACTCTTCGTTTCAACAAAACTTCCACTACTCGTTCCACTATTTTGTTAAAACGAAGAGGTTTTTATTATTCTTAATAAGATGGACTTCCAAAAAGTAAGGGTTAGTACAATCAATTTAATTATTCAATATATACAATTCTTACAATTCTATGAGGATTTTCAATTGCAACGACAAAAAAAACTTAGATGAAGGAATAAAGATAAAAAACAATAAAAAATAGCTATTTCTAATGCTATTTATTAGGTATAAATTTGATAATTTAATGAATAACATACTAATATTTTCTAAACAAACTAAAGAAATTAAAAGTTATAAATATATTACATATTTTGAAAATATTTGCTCGATATTTCCAATATAATTTTAAAAATAGTAACCTTGTCAACATCAGCATATGATTTAAAATACAAAATAATGGTATAAAATTGTTAAATGTAAAAGCAAAATTACCCAAATTAAAAAAATCTATTGTTGATTTAATGCCATTTTATCATTAATAATGTGTGGGTGCACCCCAATGTGTTGCGCATTCTCCAACGCGCCTAGGCATGCTCCTGATCAAGTGGTCAATGTCCTCCTGTGGTATCTCATTCCAGGCAACTACCAACTCTTCTAGAGCCTAAGGAGGACGTTGCAAATTGAGCAATCTCCTTCCCATCATATCCCACACGTGCTCAATTGGGGATAAGTGGGGAGATTTTGGTGGCCAAGGTAACAATGTGGCATCATTATGTTGAAAGAAATCTATTGTTACTCTTGCGACATGTGGTCGGGCATTATCTTATTGGAAATTTGGACTTGCCAGGGTGTCAAGATAGGGTAAAAGATGGGGTTCTAAAACTTATTGGATATAACGCTGCGCATTCATGTTACCTCTGATGAAGATTAAAGGTGATAAGCTATAGCACCCCAAACCATAACTCCAACAGTTTGATGAACATGCCTTTCAACAAAAAACCGTGGATTTCTCCTTTCACCACGTCGTCTTCTAACCCTCGCTCAATCATCGTGCATGCCTAAACAAAATCGAGACTCGTCACTAAAGACAATACCGGACAATACTGTTCCATTCCTGATCCTATAGTGACCGTTCTCTGTACCACTCAAGGCGATTAGGTCGGTGTTCTGAAGTTAAAGAGAGGACCCAGTGTGGTCGGTATGAAAACAGGCCAAAACGTCTTATTCGTCAGTAAACACTTCGCATGCCAATAGGTCTTCCGTGTTCATTTCCAGTGGAGAAACTGTTAAATAGAATATTGCAATCGATTTAGAAGAATCACCTCAAACTTCCACCACAAATTTGGCACTAAACCATGGTATCAGTCGACGTTCTGTAGGAAAGATATTAAAAAGTGAAAAGTATCATCCGTATAAGGTACAGTTGGTTCAAGAATTGTCATACGATGATTTTGACCGAATTGCTGGAATTTTGCGAACGGTTAATGGACATCTGTAATGTCGACGAAAATTTTGCATAGTTTTTTCTGATGAGGCAACTTTTTGTTTAAATGGAACAGTTAATCGCCATAACTCAAGGTATTGGTCAAATAAGAATCCTTATTGGATTCATGAAGCACATACCCAGCATCCACAGAAGTTA
Source organism: Ophraella communa (assembly GCA_035357415.1). Taxonomy (NCBI): domain Eukaryota; kingdom Metazoa; phylum Arthropoda; class Insecta; order Coleoptera; family Chrysomelidae; genus Ophraella; species Ophraella communa. Next base: position 8,821,843 of record CM068982.1, on the reverse strand, counting down.
AATGTTTGGATGGGAATTATCGAAAATAAGTTTATAGGCCCATTTTTTATTGACGGAAACTTGAATGGTGACGAAATTATTCCTGCACTTCAACAGTATGGGCAATTACCACAACAAGATGGAGCACCTCCCCACTATGTTAGACGGGTTACGGATTTTCTGGATGCGAATTTTCCAAATCGATGGATTGGACGTAGAGGATTCATAGAGTGGCCTGCTCATTCTCCGGATCTTAGCCCGTTAGATTTTTTTCTTTGGGGTTATCTAAAATCACGTGTTTACGTTAGACGACCAACAAACTTACAGGAATTGAGACAAAGAATTATTGATGAATGTGAACTAATACGTGGAGAAGTCTTGGAAAGAGTGACTCAAGAATTTGTTAATAGGATGGCATGTTGTCAGCAAGTAAACGGCGAGCATTTTGAACATTTGAAGTAATTTTGTTTCTCATTATTCTAAAATAATGAAATCTACATCTATTGTACTACTAACAGTGAGTTATTCCTCGTTTTTACAAATTTGTTTACATTAAACTTAGTATGTATGAATTCAAAATAACAAACTCTTTCAAAATCTATAAAAATATATAGGGTGTCCCATTTAAATTAAAGAAGTTGATGGCATTTCCGGTTAAACCGGAAGTATATTATTATCAAAAAAATGTACATCAGATGCGTTTTGTTCCATTGCACTTACCTGCAAATTTTCATAAATATCGTTCTTTTCGTTTAAAAGATATTTACTTGGTTCCATACTTTATCCCAACCTCGTATAATAACATTGAATTAGTCCACATTTGTGACAAAAAAAATTTAGATTTCCTTGAAGAACTCGAAATAAAAAGACATCTAGCAAAAGACCAATTTAAAGTTGTTAATGAACAAATAAATCTTGGAAGTTCACCACTATTAAACTGTTTACTTTGATTGAGTCTTCATTTTATACATAGATAAGACGTAATTGTAACACAAATATATTAAGTTATTGGAAAGATCAGGATGATATAGTTTTTTCCTGGTATTTCTACATAATTGCACAATTATAATAATCTTAAAATATGGAATATGTGCCAAAATTGCTACGTAAAGGCCATCTAATACATGCTGATGCAAATTAATCAGTGTTTAAATGAGGATGAGGTAGTGGCTAAAATAGAATGCAATTTACATAAATATTTTGCCAAGAAACTTACCTAAATAAAAATCCAGTAGCAGTTTCTAAGAAAACCTGGCATAAAAAAGTAGCTCATCAAAACATAAAATATGTCACAGATATTTTAAAATAAGATGAAATAAAATATATAATTGATTGGAATGATTATGTTTGCCAAGGATGTGCATATAGAAAACAACATTGTGTTTCACATTCAAAAATATAAGTCAAATTTTAGATGTTATTCATGATGATTTATGTAAAATGAATATTTAGTCTTTTGGGGGGCGCTAAATATTTTTTATATTTTAACAACTCACATTTTAGAACGTTTTACTATTGGAAGTTCAAAGATGAAGTTGCCAGTAGACTTGATGTTTTTATAAAATCAATTTAAAAATTAAATCAAATATGTGCTTAATTAGAAGATTTTACAGTTTTTTTTGGAGCTTTTTATGTTAAAACAAGTGTTTACTATTCTCAACAGAATGGTCGAATTGAAAGACTCAACAAGAATACGAAAATGCAGTCAAAATTTCAATATTCCTAGTAATTTCTCACAAAATTGACTACTTTTAAAATTTTCTGTTCTAATTCACTCCCAATACTTTCCCACCCAGATCTAACAGTGTTCTATACATCCTATCAAAAAAACTGATTACACCAGTTAATTCAACATGTTTTGGAACTCCAGTTTTAGAAAAGTTTTAGATGTGACTTTGATGTTTTAATTGAAAAATATAAAATATCTAAAACTAAAAATAAATTTGTTGGTTTTGTTGCAGAATTTTTATACCCAAAGAAATTGAAGAATCTTATTATTCTGGAGATAAAACTCTAGATAGTCATGATACAAAACTGGGGTTTCTGAATTTTTTCCCTACTATCTGCAATAGCCTGTATGTGTCTAAGGTATGCCGTTTTGCGACCTTTAATTGTTTTGTTTTAGCAATTTTTTCTCGCGACCTATCCTTCTCAACACTTCTGAATCTGGATGTCCAGCAATTTTCAGTATTCTTCTATACATCCAAACTTCTTTATTATCTGTGCCGTAGATTAGATGGGACCAGACGTCCAGCAAACCTCAATCTGAGAGCAGTAGTTAGATTTCTGTCACAGAGACCATCGTAATATTGATCTCCTGTATCATCTGCACAGCTTATGGTGTTCACTACATCTTTGTCATTATTGTTTAAATTGATGTTTTTAGTTGCTCTGTTAGTTTCCTATGCTGTACTCGGTCAAAGGTCTTTCGGAAGTCTATGAATTATAGATATACTCTTGTTATACTCACTACATTTTTTAGTAGAACTTTAGAGGGTGGAATCTAAATATCCTGAGTTACAAAAGGAATTGGAAAGCCACATGATATTCGAAATGACTTCGGGTTAATTGGTGCGCAATATATAGGATTTTTACGATAAGTTGACCATGACGTCATTCCTAGTTAATTATATTGCCAACAAAGTAACTTAAAAATAACTAGATGAGATTTACTTGTAAGAGCTAGGAAAATTAAACGTGTACAGATTGGTAACAATTCGCGCTGTTGCCACGAGCCAATTGCCACGCGTCATTATTGTATTGTACACGTTTGACATTTAGAATTAGCACAGCACTACCAGTTAACCTAGATGAAGGAAAAACAACTCTGCGTGACAACACCGCAAAATTTTATGCTCTGACGTCATTGTCAACTTATCGTAAAAATCCTATAGCTTTGAGAAAACTTTTAAAACTGATCACGGATGGCAAGACTTGAAAAAATGGTCCGCCGTTTCAAGCAGAGTTTGTCTACTACACACACCACTCAAAAATCGAAAATATATGGGAGCTAGTCTATTCATTGTTAAAGAAAAGAATAAATCTCTCTTATATTAGGGCGGTAGGGCAGAGAGATAGCTGCCATTTACTGCATATCCCTTTAAATCAACAGGCAAAAGGTATAAGCAAGGACAGATATATACCATTTACGTGATCAAGTATGTTTCCTTTGCCTAATCATACCCTCCACTGCTTCTCTTACCCATTATTTCTCCCCTCTCAACATTATCTCCTCTATGTTTTCCCAATACACTGGCTCTCCAACTTCTTTCTTCTTCCAACATCTAAATACATGTCCCTCGTCATCTTCCATTTCACACTTCCAGTTTTCCTCTTCCCAATCTTGTGTAGAAACTGCTCCCTTGACCCATGTCCAGTGAGCACCTGCTCACTGGACCAATGGAAGTTATAAAAACACCCTGCTTCAACAAGATAGGAGTGGCAATTTTTAAAACGCCTACAATTACTTACTTCACTAAGGAATAAAAAAAAATGAATGGAAGAGGCGGTGGTGTAACCAATTCTGTGGTGTTGTTCCGAAATAATTGTTAAAAAAAAAGAAATAGTTATCAGATTTAAACAAACATTGGCAAAAACATTTATAAGATCAATGCTTTTTATTTTTTAATATATTAAACTTATTGGCTTATGTTAAGGGGGTGTTTAAGGGTTTTAAAAAATCATTCAAAATAAAGGAATAAACTAAAATTGTAATAAAATTTTATATACAGGGTGTCCCACCAAGGTCTGCGAGGTAGTATATTACAACTTATAGAAAAAACAATTATAAGAAAATCGATCATGCAAAATGGACTAGTTTAGTAGGATCATATTAATCAAATTGATAGCAATATATATTTAGGATAAGATACCTACTTACTTATATTGGTATTCATTTTGCAAGTAATTTTTCTCATTTCGTAAAATTTAGCAATAAATAATTAGTAAGTTTTAAACGTAGCGCCAACTAATAACCAATAATGAAGTGTGTTTAAAAGTCAACGTTGTCACAGTTTAGCTACGTTCGTTTCAAGTATTCTCAAAGAACTGGCGGCACAAAACACCGTGTTCTGTGACTAACTGATTGTACCAGTTGACAAGATATATGACAGGAGAGAAAATCGTGTTTATCTGTAATAAACAAACCAGACCCCTATTCTTGTGTTGTTCTATTGAAAATACCAAAACGGTATTTTTGAAATTCGTTCTCTCACTGTACCGATAGAAGGGTTGCTCCCCGAGAGAACAATTACTTCTATTGGTTATTTTTGAAGGAACCGCTATAACACCAAGAGAAGGTGTTAGGGATTTTTATTTTCGAACCAAAAATAGTATAGAAGTAATTTCTTTCATAAACCAAACAACAAATTAAACTAACGACAATGACAGAATATTTTGTTTAATGTTTTACTCCTTATTTGATAAAGTGTCAAACAGAGAACAAAAATATCGATATGTTTATCTCTTTTTAATGACAACAAATAAGAGAGAGAGATAAGTTTCTCAGTTAATATTAAAGCATATCGACAACATCGTAAATTTTCTACCAATCTTATTGAAACACGTCACTTACCACTTATGACGTATGTAACCATTAAATTTAAATTTCAAAAGCCGATTATGGCTAGAGGATTAATTTTATAAAAATTTTATTTGTACAGTTGAACCACTAAAAACCTATTTTATAAGATGCAAATATAAAAAAAAATCACTAAACTAGTCCATTGCTGGAAATATTTGTCAAGTTTGAAAGTCGTCCGCTACGAACACTCAAAAACAAAATATTGTGATTATCTCCGAAAGAGATATACTAAAGATATACTAAAAATACAATTTTTGAAATCTTGAGATTATGAAAAATGTTTTGGTTGGGGACTTTTTGCCAATACTCTTCAAGGTTCAAAATTGTTATAAAAAAATGTCATATAACGTTTTTTTTTGTTTTTCAACCGATTTCAATGATTTTGGCGTCATTTAAAAGAGTTTCTTCTGTTTAATCAGATGCATAACAAAAATACCAAAATTAGAAAATTTTGTCTCCGCTAGGGAGTTCTACGTAAAAAAGTCGGTTATTTTTTTTATTTTTCTCGGAAATTTCAAATGTAATGATGCTTTCTTTTTTAATTTAGGTGAAAAGAGGATAAAAAAGTAAAGAAATTAGTGAAAAGCGCAAGTCTAAATCTTAATATTTTATTTGATATCTTAAAATTAAAATATCACAAGACAATAGTTAAATAGAAAACCAAAATCCGCGCCAATGTCGTCGTAGAATAAGAAAATCCAGTAATTAGTCACAATCAAAAAACAAAATTCAAAATCCGTGTATAAAAAGCCAACGTTGTCACAAAAAAGGAATCAGTAAAAATGTATATGCTATTCTGAAGCCGATAGTACATTCATTTTTCCTGTACGTATGCAATACACCCGTATACTTTCAAATAATCTAATTAAATCTATCTCGCACCATCATCGAACTAATGGATTTAGATTTGTCTTGTCAATAGAGAAAGAGCGCTAAAATTCTCTCTTAATTATAACAAATTATATCGGTTGTAGTGGCATCAATTTACACTTGGCTAGTTACTTTTTATAGGGATTTATGTATGGGTAAAATGGATTATTATATTTTTTACTTGTCTTCGTTAATGCATCTAATTAATGTGGCTTTTTATTATCAGTCATTTAAGCTCCCACTCGGTTGGGTTTCCGGAATTACCGTGTTTAATACATTTAATTAGATAAAAAATAAAGTGTGTTGTTGACCTCATTATTCACCCTAGGAAACGATAGTGAAAGTACAAAATGATAAAATCGATTGGCAAAAGGTTCAAAATTTTTATGCCAATTTAATAATTAGTAACTCGTAGGAAAATTTATATTACAGAAAAGTGTATTTATAGATTCATATATTTATAATATAAGACTATCATTTAGAATTATATTAAAATGTAAAAATACTTACGTAACTTAATAGCTATTTATATAGTAAGGGGCAAAGTATAACTTTTCCTTAGATGATGAAGATTAATCAATAATCCTACTATCTTGTTATATTGTATCGTTCAATAAGTCCCGGGATTAACCCAGAGATGGCGTGATTCATGTCAAATTAACCTTATTTTTTAAAAGTACCAACCTTCAAGTAACATTTGTCAAAATTTCATGTCAATTGAACCATAAACAACAAAGCTACTGTGGTGAGAGTGACGCTCCTTTTGCATTTGTTCAAAAAATGAAAAAAAAACGAATATTGTGTGTTAATAAAACATTGCTATTAAATGGGAAAAATGGATTATATAAATTATGTACAGTCGGCTTTAGAATACATGTGTGTAAAAACCAAATGGAATAAATTCATTATTTCGGTTACTGTACATATTTATAAAAAAATCCCGAAACACGTCAAATTTAAATTATAACTTGACATTCTTTAACGTGAAAATGCAACCCCTACCTTCAACCCCCTTAGAATGACAGGTACAACCACCAATTTTTTAAATGGGAAGTATAGGCTTGTGATATATCATTTGAAAGGTCTCTTCATTCTCTATTCAAAAATGTTATTGTTTTTAAATTTTATGCAAAAATTAACATAAAAAAAATTAATATCATGTTGTTACCGAAATTCGCTACAATACAATCAAAAATTAAAATGTAATGCAAAACGTAATAAAATGTAGAACACGAAAAAGAACTATGAATGTTAATGAAGTAGATGTTCAAAATGTTCTCCGCGAACGTCTTGGCAACATCCTAATTTCAAATAAAACTGTCTTCTAACATTATTTAACATATCAGGCGTGATCGACCTAATCGCAAGCGTTATTCGTTCTTTTAAGTCATTTAAATCAGAAGGTTTAGTTTTGTACACATGGCTCTTCACATATCCCCATAAAAAGAAATCTAATAATGGAAGATCAGGTGATCGCGCTGGCCATTCAATCGATCCTCGCCTCCCTATCCACCGATTGGGAAATATTGTATCGAGGTACTGCCGGACATTAAGTTGGTAATGTGGTGGTGCTCCATCCTGCTGAAACCATAACGTATTCGCTGGAACTTGAGGGTTACCTGGATCAGGATATAAATTTGCCAACGTTGGAATGACATCATTTTGAAGTAATGCCAAACAATTGTTGCCATTTAAGTTGCCCTCAATAAAAAAAGGGACTAATGATATTGTTCCCTACAATCCCTGCCCAAACATTAACCTTTTGAGGGTATTGAGTGTGTTCTTCTCTCATCTAGTGAGGATTTTCCGTGGACCAGTAGCGGCAGTTTTGCCGATTAGCATGACCGTTAAGTAAAAAAGTACACTCATCAGAAAACATAACGTCTTCTAATTGAATAATATTGTTATCCAACATGTCCATCATTTGCTCACAAAAAAAAGTTCTCCTATCAAAATCGTCTTCCATGAGCTCCTGAGTAAGTATCATCTTATACGGATGCAATTTAGCATTGAATGTAGTGGATGCCTGTCTACTCGATGTATGTGGGTTTTCCTGAAACTCAAGCAACACATCTAATTTGAGTTCATCACTCAGTGCATTGGCAGCTGCTTTTTTTTATCTGCCTTACATGACCAAACTCGCGAAACTGCTTTTCTATTTTACTTATTGTTCCTTGGGATATAGGCGGTAAATTAGGAAATTTCTCATGAAATAGGCGAGTTACTTCCTGTTGTGTTCGGATGTTATCTCCGTAACCAATCATTTGTAAAACTGTTATTTTATGCATTTCTGTTAATCTAACCATTTTTCAGAATTGAATTGAACAAACTTTATACTTAAATTACAACAATGACAACTTAAATAAAACAATTTACTACTGCTTGTTAAAATAGCGTTGCCACGGAAATTCTTTAAAGTTTTTTAATGGTTACCATCTAAAAACCACATTGCTATGGTTTTTGTTCACTTTCTAATTATCAAGACCTAAACGGAAAATAAGTTTTAAGTATATTGTAATAAGTTTCGAGTATATTTTAGCGAATTTCGGTAACAACATGATTTTAATTTTTTTATGTTAATTTTTGCATAAAATTTAAAAACAATAACATTTTTGAATAGAGAATGAAGAGACCTTTCAAAAGATATATCACAAGCCTATACTTCCCATTTAAAAAATTGGGGGTTGTACCTGTCATTCTAAGGGGGTTGAAGGTAGGGGTTGCATTTTTACGTTAAAGAATGTCAAGTTATAATTTAAATTTGACGTGTTTCGGGATTTTTTATAAATATGTACAGTAACCGAAATAATGAATTTATTCCATTTGGCTTTTACACACTGTACATATGTGAATTTCATTTACGTACTGAAGTTATAAAAACGCTAAAAATTGCTTCAACAACATAGGAGTGGCAATTTTTAAAACACCTACATTAAATGGTTTTTGGGGATTAAGTTTATTTAAAAGGGTCGGTCATGTCCCGAATAAATAGCTCTATATACAAATTCACACAAAATAATAATATCTACACATTTTCACATCACAGAGGTAGAATCCTAGGCGTATTTTTTTACGTGTACTTTCTTGTATAACTAAAGCGAATCCAAAAACATTTTTAAGCATAATAAATTATATTTATCAAAAAAAACAAGTCTGTTGTTTATAAAAAATAATTTATTTTACACAAAGAACAATAAATCAACAATAAAACAACCTAAACTAAGTGAAGTAAAAAAGGAATCAGTAGAGAGGTTGCAATAAAAAACAAATAAAACCGTACTGTATAAAACACAGGCAATTTGTCAATAAAATACCTTATGCTGCAAACATTAAAGATGTGGGCGTGGACAACTGTTTAACTGATTTCAAATTTATTATTATTTAAACCGTGATTGGTTATACACAATAAATAGGCCGTCCTTAAAATTAATTCATTGCAAGCGATTTGAGTTTGAAAATGTATATGCTATTCTGAAGTCGATAGTACATCTACGTTACCTAAATTATGTTTTTAGGTAACCAAAGATACAAACAAAGATATTGTTATTGTCATTGTCATATTTTGTAAAAAAGTATTTTTTTGAATATTAACTTGTTATTCAATTTAGAATAAACTTCTATAGTAAGGAACAAGTGTTTCAATAATACATGGTGTCAGGTAGACTAGTTTGAGCCCTGAATTAGAAGTTTTGAGCTAGAGAACCATGGATTCGATATTTAAGCCACCAGAACAGTTAAGCATTCTAGCTCGCATTCTAGGTAACATCGCTGATAATTGGAAGAAATTTGAACAAAGGTTTGATCTGTTTAGCACAACAGATTGCTATAGATTTGGAATCAAAAGATGAAAGAAAGCAAATTGCTGTGCTAATTGCTAAGTCTCATCGGTGATGGATTGGATATTTTCAACTCGTTTACGTTGACAGAGGAAGAAAAAAAATCTCTGAAGGAAATAAAAAATAAGTTTAGAGAACACTGTGCCCCTCAAAAGAACTTAATTTATGAAAGATTTGTTTTTAATTCGATAATGCAGAAAGAAGGACAACGTTTTGACAGTTTTGTAACAGAATTGAAGATTGTTGTTAAAAGTACTGATTATTCTGATCCAATGGATATGGTGAGAGACCGGATAGTAACGGGAATTTTTGATAAAACTACACAGAAAAAACTTCTTAGAGAAAAAAATCTTACTTTGGAGAAAACTATAAATTACTGTAGAACTACGGAGGCAAGCAAAGTACAAGCAAAAGTTTTACAAGTAGAAGCATCAATTAGTGTTGTAAAGGCTAGGAAGAAAAAGGATCGAAATACATTTGTGAATAATAGTCAGGAAGAGAAGAAATGTGATTATTGTGGCTGGTTAAAAAAGTCGATGGTGTTCAGTCTACTCAAGAAGTTATGTGGTCCAAGTAAATAAATGTTGGAGGTAATTAAATTGAGTTTTAGCTTGATATCGGGGCAGAGGTGAGTGTGATTCCTCTTAGTATATTTAAAAAATTGAAGAAACATTTTGAACTAACAAAAACTGGTATGACTTGTATGACTTTAGTTTCTTAAATTGTAAAACTAAAGATAAATTTGCTTGCTCGCCTTTTGTTGTAGTAGATAGTAAAGATCAAATCCCTCTGTTAGGATTAGAAGGATGTTTAGCTTTAGATTTGATTAGGATTGTGGGTCAAGCATGATTGTTTTCCTGTTCACTGCTCACTGTTCAATGATATTTATATATCAGGTCGAGGTGGACCAGCTCGTTTTCCAGATTTAAATCCTCTGGATTTTTGTATCAGGAGTTACCTCAAAACTCTTAGTTACTCTGTTAAATAACAAACATATGATTTTTTTAAAAAGAACACCTGTATATTCCTTCAAAAGATATGGACTTGTTTATATGAAAATCGTAGATAAATCAACTACTCCGTAGCTTATTATACGTCGAAGAAAAAAAAAATGATTACGCCCAACAGAGTTTCGTAATATGATGCAATATTACACTATTCTATTAAATTTTAGCTATTTTTCCTTTTGTATATGCGGCTGACCAACAGATGTGCCAAAAACCTGTGACGTTGATTATTTTTCTGAAATACATTTTTAAATTTTAGAATTTATGCTAAATCTTATGGTTTTTATTTCTTTTATATGGAAATCTATAGATCAAAAACTATACGCTAATAGTCTTTTAAATTATACACACAGTCATAGATGTAAATTAGTTAATATAGTACAGTCGATCTGGCATTTTGACTGGAAAAAATTATATCTACTGTTAAATCCTTTTAACACTAGATTTTGGTTTGTTTATTTTGTGCAGTAATGAGAATGATGGATCAGAAGAATTGACAATTGGTTTGCAAGCACAGGAATACTTTTTTTAAACAAATTTTGATATTAAGGTCTATTTATTCTTAAGACAAACTAACCTAAGACAGTTTGTGCTCAAATGTTAGGTTAGGTTAGGTTAGGTTTTATCTGAGTGGTCCTGTAGTTTAAATAAAATTTGTAGGCAATTTTAAGAGGAACAATTTTCGTTACCAAAGTTTTACGATATAATAATGTTTTATACAGTGTGTAAAAGCCAAATGGAATAAAATCATTATTTCGGTTACTGTACATATTTATAAAAAATCCCGAAACACGTCAAATTTAAATTATAACTTGACATTCTTTAACGTGAAAATGCAACCCCTACCTTCAACCCCCTTAGAATGACAGGTACAACCCCCAATTTTTTAAATGGGAAGTATAGGCTTGTGATATATCTTTTGAAAGGTCTCTTCATTCTATTCAAAAATGTTATTGTTTTTAAATTTAATGCAAAAATTAACATAAAAAAATTAATATCATGTTGTTACCGAAATTCGCTAAAATATACTCGAAACTTATTACAATATACTTAAAACTTATTTCCCGTTTAGGTCTTGATAATGAGAAAGTGAACAAAAACCATAGCAATGTGGTTTTTAGATGGTAACCATTAAAAAACTTTAAAGAATTTCTGTGGCAACGCTATTTTAACAAGCAGTAGTAAATTGTTTTATTTAAGTTGTCATTGTTGTAATTTAAGTATAAAGTTTGTTCAATTCAATTCTGAAAAATGGTTAGATTAACGGAAATGCATAAAATAACAGTTTTACAAATGATTGGTTACGGAGATAACATCCGAACACAACAGGAAGTAACTCGCCTATTTCATGAGAAATTTCCTAATTTACCGCCTACATCCCAAGGAACAATAAGTAAAATAGAAAAGCAGTTTCGTGAGTTTGATCATGTAAGGCAGATAAAAAAGCAGCTGCCAATGCACTGAGTGATAAACTCAAATTAGATGTGTTGCTAGAGTTTCAGGAAAACCCACATACATCGAGTAGACAGGCATCCACTAAATTCAATGCTAGCCATACATCGATAGCAAACATATTGAAAGAAAATAAATTGCATCCGTATAAGATGATACCTACTCAGGAGCTCATGGAAGACGATTTTGATAGGAGAACCTTTTTTGTGAGCAAATGATGGACATGTTGGATATAGTATATTACATAACGAGTGTGGAAAGTGAAGTATTACGCACAAGTGAAGTTTAGCACGAGCCGCGTAGTGGCGAGTGCGGAAACGTAACGAGTGCAAGAAATACACTTTCCAACGCGTTGTGTACACGATTTTTCCTACGACCCCAATATTTCTTATATATTTTAAATTTATTTATAAAATTTATTTTAATTGTTAGTCATGTTAAAAATTAGGATTTAAACGAGTTTATATATTGCATAGAAATATAATTAATTAAAATCAAATAACCACCTTTCTCAGGAATTCACATCAAAATTCTTTATTAGCTAAATGACATTTTAATTTTTTTGTGGGCTCTATAAAAATTAAAAGTAAAATGGTCAGTTGGTGAAATTAATTAAAAAGTAATGTAATAATAATAGACACAAAGATAATTGTAAACAGAAACACAAACATAACTTCAAAAATCCACATTCGACACATGCACGGAACATAAACACAATATAAAAAAGAAGAATAAACTGTTCTTCTTTCTAAAAGTGTTTTTATAAAAATAATAATACTGAATAAAAATATTTTTATTTTTTAAAAATTTAAAAACCTATAAGAAACTTTATTCTTTATTCTTACTTTATACAGAAAAATTTGTATTGGCAATTACCATACAATATTTGACACAAGGAAGATTTAAAAAAAAATTAAATGGTCCTTGCTTTGACATTCATGTGTTTTCAAGAATGATAAAAAATTTACCAGGATTGCTTAATCCCATAAGACGTACGTTCGCCAAAAAATCGATCGCACGTGACGTCACTGCAGTCCTCGGCCGTATTAAAACGATTTTATGGGAATATTTATTATAAATTATAAGTGTTTAATCTTAAAAATCCAAATAGTGGTACGTTAGTATTACAGAAATCACAAAAATACTGTCTAATTCCTATTATTTCCATGCATTTATATGGTAAACGTTATAATGAAGGACTGCAGTGACGTCACACAGCTGGCGGACAAATCAGCCCGATTAGGCAATCCTGGTAAATGTTTATCGTTCTTGATGTGTTTTTACTATTGATAAATTTGACGTAAATGTCACAGATCATAGAACTATATTTTTTTACTTTTCAATACGTGTATTGATATTTACTTTTCAATACGTGTATTGATATTAGCTACTTTCTTAAGTACCAATTAGTGTGCAATCTAGCACTTTCATATGTGGTCGTAGGAAAACAATATTATCCAATTAGAAGACGTTATGTTTTCTGATGAGTGTACTTTTTTACTTAACGGTCATGCTGATCGGCAAAATTGCCGCTACTGGTCCACGGAAAATCCTCACTGGATGAGAGAAGAACACACTCAATACCCTCAAAAGGTTAATGTTTGGACAGGAATTGTAGGGAACAATATCATTGGTCCCTTTTTTATTGAGGGCAACTTGAATGGCAACAATTATTTGGCACTACTTCAAAATGATGTCATTCCAACGTTGGCAAATTTATATCCTGATCCAGGTAACCCTCAAGTTCCAGCGAATACGATATGGTTTCAGCAGTATGGAGCACCACCACATTACCAACTTAATGTCCGGCAGTACCTCGATACAATATTTCCCAATCGGTGGATAGGGAGGCGAGGATCGATTGAATGGCCAGCGCGATCACCTGATCTTACATTATTAGATTTCTTTTTATGGGGATATGTGAAGAGCCATGTGTACAAAACTAAACCTTCTGATTTAAATGACTTAAAAGAACGAATAACGCTTGCGATTAGGTCGTTGTACCTGTCATTCTAAGGGGGTTGAAGGTAGGGGTTGCATTTTCACGTTAAAGAATGTCAAGTTATAATTTAAATTTGACGTGTTTCGGGATTTTTTATAAATATGTACAGTAACCGAAATAATGAATTTATTCCATTTGGTTTTTACACACTATAATAAAAAGCGAAAAAATATAAATTTTGAGTTTTCAGCGTCATCTACCGTCTTAATTGCAAGTCGTACTACATCGATTTTAAAAGAAGAATTATAAATTACGATGTGTTCTATATTTTTTATTTTAAAAGTTCTTTTCTAAAATGCACCAATTACGAGATAAATCAAATCAAACATTTTTTTGGTTTTCCTAAAAAACCTATTTTTATAAATAAATAATATTTATTTAAATATTATATATTATATAAATAAATCAATCTAAACTAAATTAAAAATCATTTTTCAAATCTGTATTATTATAAATGTATTTTATATTATAAATAATATTATAAATTTCAGAACCTATTGTCAAAGATTTCACCGTTATAATTTTTTCCACGAACAGTCTCTTTTCGTACAAGATTGACTGTACTATAATCTTTAAGATTATTAAACAACTGCCATATTCATAGCTATAAATAGTAACGGTTTGGAAAATTGATGTAATACAAAATGTCCCACTGAACTGATTAAACAGAAGAAAACACAAACACAATTCACTACACTACTCGCGTCGTGTAATGAATACTTGTTATTTTAAATATTTAGCTTATGTACACATTAAGAAATAAATATTAATAAACGAAGAAAGTTTCTTACTCACTTTGATGCGAACGACGCTTTTTTTAATAATTGAATACTTTACTTTGAACAAATAATGACATATGACAAATTAACGCTACCGTTATTGTTATCAACAAATGCTTGTTTGATAAAGTAAAAGTAGCGTAATTTTTCACTTCGTGACACCTAACCAAGAGGCAACAGGTTCGGTTATTATAAATAATTACACAGTCGAAAAGTAAACGCTATCGGTGCCAACTTCAAGCGACTAAAAAACATAACCAAGCTGTCTGGTTTAATTAAGCCTCAGTTTCGAGCGGGTATGATTGTAAATCATATGATTTATGAAGAGGAGATCAAGTTAACGGGTCTCCGATGGATTTTCTATAATGTCTTACTACACGAAGAAAAAAAATTCATGCTGAGTAATTTTTTTCGTCCAAAAATAGCAGTTTTTAAGTTTGTTAAAAGTATTGGACGTTTTTGGACTAGGATATTGACTGTAATAGGGATTTTTATACGATTGTAAAAAGTCCCTTTTTGTATGTGTCGCGTGCAATATTTTTTCTACAGTCTTGAACAAATTATATACCTTATTAAATTAACTGTATTAATTTGTGGAAAGTTAATTTGAACGTTATAGTATTTTTAAGAAGGTTTCAATTTTTAGTTGATCAACAAAAGTTGAATATGACTTGAATTTTATTTTGTTCACACATTTCAATTAAAATTAAATCATTCAATGTAAAAATAGCGTCGAATGCGGTTGTACGTTAATGTATAAATAGTTTTGCTGTTTTTGTAACAAAAGAACTAAAAAACATTGCTATTAATATAAAAAACACCCAAAAAAGAACGTTGATTTTGGGTGAGACAGTGGGTTTTGCGAAGAAATAAATTGGGAGCATCAAAAACATGGTTAATGGAATTGGCATTAGAGGATAAAGAAGGGTATAGAAATCATTTTAGAAAAGTCGAGATTGTTAAAAAAACAAGATACGTTGATGTGACTAGCGATTTCACCATAGACCTATTATCAGAGGAGACAAGAGAGTGTCTAAGAGTATGACAAAAAATACCAATCGATTCTCTTTGTTCTCTTCTTACCGCCCCTGTGCTAATGACGAAAATTTTATATTTAAATATTGTTTAAATAATTAAATAATTATAAATAATGTTGTTTTTGATTTCAAGTAGTATCAAATGTTTCAAATATTAAATGTCGAGTGTCCCAAATGTTAAATATCCTAAATGTCAAATGTCCCAAAATAACATTTGAACGTTAATAAAATGATATTTGATAATTGAAAAATGACATTTGACAATTGACATTTGACAACTGACAGCTGAAATTATATTTGACCGTTGAAACGTGTCATTTAATAGTTGAAAATGACAAATGACAGTTAAACATGATATTTGATAGTTCAAAAATGGCATTTGACAGATGATGTCTGAAAAATGACATTTGACAGTTGAACATGACAAATAACAGTTCAAAATGACAAATGACAGATCAAAATAACAAATGACAGATCAAAAATTTCGTGCTGCGAACCTCGCTTCGCTCGTCACGCAGTGATTTAATGACAGATGACGGTTAAAAAATGAGAAATGACCGTTAAAAATGGCATTTGACAGACGACAGCTAAAAATGACGGAAAATGACAGCTGACAGGTAAAAATGACCTCGGACAGTTAAAAATGACGGTTGACAGTTAAAAATGATAGTTGGCACTTAAAAATTACAGTAAAAAATTTAAAAATGACAGCTGACAGCTGAAAATGACCTCGAACATTTAAAAAAGTGAAATTAGACAATTAAAAATGACATTCGACAGTTAAAATTGAAATTAGACAGTTAAAAATTGCAAGTTGGCAGCTGAAAATTAAATTTGACACTTAAAAATTACAGTATAAAATTTAAAAATGACAGCTGACAATTGACAATGACCTCGAACATTTAAAAAAATGACATTAGACAATTAAAAATGACATTTGATAGTTAAAATTGAAATTAGACAGTTAAAAATTGCAAGTTGACAGCTGAAAATTAAATTTGACAGTTAAAAATGATATTTGACAGTTAAAAATAACATTTGACAGCTAAAAATGACATTTTACAATTGAAAAATGACAGTTGACAGTTCAAAATGACAAATGACAGATCAAAAATGTTGTGCTGCGAACCTCGCTTCGCTCGGCACGCAGTTAACAGTTAAAAATGACATTTGACAGTAAATAATGACAGTTAGCAGCTGAAAAATGACATTTGACAGCTGAAAAATCACAGTTGGTTGCCAAAAAGTGAGAGTTGTCAGTTAAAAATGATTATGGATGACAACTAAATTCAGCCAAATTATAGAGTACTTTGCATTTTATTACCGTTACAGAAAGCACTAAATATTGCAATTAACATACTAAAAAGAAAAAGATTTCATTCACAAACTAAAACAATGACTTTATTTATACCGTCTCATAAATAAATTCATTAGAAGATAAAACATAAATCAAAAAATTGTTTATGCATAAAATTATATTTATATAGCCATGGAAGCTTTTGTGAAATGGAAATCTTTTAAAATAGAATAGTGAAAGTGAACGTGGTCAATCTAAAAATAACAGATTAATAAAAAGTTTATTAATCTTTGTAATATATTCCAGACGAATTGCCTAAAAATAGATCACGCATCAATAAGTTATTTATAAATGTTAATAGATATATCCTTGCAACTTTATGAATTTAAATTTTTTTTTCCACGCATATCGAGTAGTATACTACCTATATTAGGGCTTGTGCTAAAATTCTGCATAATATCGTATTTAATATTACAAGTGTAAATACTATAGTGTGAAAATGGATAAATGTGTCTATAATCAAATGTGTAATCCATTTTTTTTTAGGTATATTTATATGCATGTAAGATTAGGTTTAAATTACAGAACTCTCAAGGAACATTTCGCGTGCTCTTACAAAATTCCCTTTTTTATCATTTATCATTTGTATTTAAATTGATACTCTCTTATTTATAATCGGGTTATTCAATAAAATAAATATATACAAAGAATCTTCTAATAGCCACATAAATAACACAAACAAACATTGATAATTTATGGAATGTTTAAAAAAAAAGATTATTATTCACGTTTCTCGGTTTTGCATATTTTATACAAATGAAATAATACATTAAATGATGAACTAATTGTGCTTACCAAGTATGTTGACATAAGCGATACCAAGAATTAAGATAAAATTTTGTTTATACGGGACATTATATCTACCTGTCTGGTTATAAAAATATGGTTAGGTTAGGTCACAACGGTTTTTGCGGTTATTTATCTACTGGGAGTCTTAGGCTGCTGCTACACTGGCGAGCTACGGCGAATATTCGTGTTAACGGGGTGAATGTGGCCCGGCAGGCCTTGCGACTGCCGATAATTGCGCAATTGTCGCTGTCAAACGCGAGTTTCGTATTCTCGAAGAAGCAACTGCAACCGCAATTGCAGTTTGTTTGATAACTGCCTCTAGTGAGCAATTGGTTAACTGAAAAAGTGCATTTTTCAGTTGTTTTATGTAAAAAATCGTATTCTGTAAGCAATTTTTTTAGCAATTACAACGCGATTGCAACTGTCCAACAGCAATCACAAATATAGTAGTTGCACAAATAGCGCTCATATGTCAAAACGTTCTGAGTAGATTTAGACCTGTCAGTTGCCAGATTGCAACACCAGGGTTGCCAAATCCCAAAATAAAATAGGCAACCCTCGTATAGTACGTACAGCTAATTTCAAGAGACTACACTAGTCTATTTTTAAAATATTCAAATGATTTTAGTCCTAGGATAGAAGTAACATTGTCAGTGTGTATGATTCAACTTTTAGTTATCTGCAATGTTGTAGTTTCTATTTTTATCTAACGGTAGATAGGCGATATAAATGGCAACAATGCCATTGTTAGGGTATTTTTCTTTATCCCAAACACGATATTTTTGCCGCGCCAATGTTCGCCCGCTAATGTAGCCGAAGCATTAGACATTTAAACACATAAGAGGATGTAGACTTCTAAAAACTTAGTTTGTTTAATGGAACAAAATAAATATAAATAGGACTTATGGTTTATAATATTTAAAAGACACTTTTTTATTATGTTTAAATGTTATTATTGGTCCATTGAAGTGTTGCATGAGCTTTGCATTTTTTAGAGGATGTAATTTTATTTTTGGGACATATATGAGGGGTCAATAGAAACTTAACTTCAAGTTTTTGGGGTCTCCACTCTTGTCCCATCTTGGAAAAAGCCCTTGCCCTTTTTTGCCCTTGATTAAAAATTAAAGAGGTTATAACCACAAAAATTTTCTTTTTGGCTCTATAATTTTTTTTATACATATCACAATCTTGTAGATGATCATTCGCAGATCAAAGTTGGCAGGGTTCATCAATGCTTATTAAATATTTTTTTACATATAAATTCTTACAAAATTTTTGTTAAATTTGCAAAACTTTACTAATTCATTCCTAACTCATTTCTTTACCATAGAACTTGCTGATGCTGGCTTTCACTGTTTTCGAGTATATAACCAGGTCCAGTGGTGGCTCTAAAGATATCAAAATCCTGAAGATTAGAACAGAACAAAGCAAGAAAATATTTGAAATATTAATTTTCTGCACGTCTAAAGGAAACTGTGGAAGCTTGTGTTGCTTCAGAAAAGCAAGGCACATTATTCCAACATTGTTCTAGCAAAACATGCAGCAACTTTATGAAACTATCAAAGTTAACTGGAGAAAATGAATTGGAAGATGAACATCCAAACTATGACCCCAATTTGTCATTTCCTGTCATTTCTCCAACTTTTACATTTGACGTTGTTTTAGTTTCTGAACTACAGCCTGGAACATCGATTAGGGTAGCTAGCACATAATGGACAAAATGTCAACTCTTTTTAGTGGATAAAGTTTTACTTTAACAGCAATTAATTCGAGGGATTAACAAGTAAAATTTTACAATCAATATTATTAGAAACATCTATTTTTGGAACAACATACTTGTTTGCTTAGACACTTAATCTAAGGTGGATTGATTCTGTATTGAATCTAATTGTGTACTCTTGCTACAGTGGCGCCACCCTTATTTGATACTTTATATCGGACACTTTTCTATCCCAGAGATGCCCTCGTTTCTTCTAACCTTTAATATATAAATTTAAATTAAATAAAAATAATTATTGATTGTTTAAACGGTAAATATTTACGCCAATTGGCCAATTCAATAATCCAATTTTTTAGAGCCAAGTTTTTAAATGTCTCTCGTAGTTCAATTTTTATAATATTTCATCGAGTTTTAAATAATTGACAAATCTTTTTTAAGAAATTATATAAAATATTTTTAATAAACCTTGGGATGATGTCTTTCTGTTGTACGTTAATTAATAATGAAGAAATCTTACGCAAAGATTAAAAAAAATTGTTAAATAAGTGCAAAATTATAAAATTTTATTTTTAGTGCTAGCCTTGGTGATTGAACTTTTCGATGTTTTAAACTAATACTTTTTTATTGGAATTTCTTGGTATAATGTTGTTTACACCTTCTTTTATTTCCTTGTTTATTAATATTTCATTAAGCTGTTTTTTTTTATAAATAGTGTTTTTTTTACAATTTTCAAGAACATTAAACAACCGTCACTGATCTCTGACGAAACATGGATAATAACCTGGATTGTTCTTTAAATTTGGAATTATACAGTGCGGTCCATATGTATGGAATAAATTCATTTGTAGCGTTATTATGTACTATATGAAAAAACCTGAAACAGGTCGATTTTTATTCTTAAATTGACAATTTACAGTATGAAAATATTATCCCCCTCCAGCACCCCTTCGGAATTATAAGCACCCCCTCGAAAATTTTAAATTACAAAGGGGGTCGTGTGGCACCTCATTGGAAAGGGATTTTAGTCCTCTGTTCAGCAATATAAAGTTTTTTAAGTTTGGTACAATCATAACTGAGAAAATTGATTTTTAAGATGTAAAATTTTGATAATGTCTCTAACACAAAACTTTACGTAGAATGAAGATAATAATGTCACATAATGATTAGAATGTGTTTTTCAATGTATTTGACACTTAAATTAAATGTTCAAAATGACCACCATTCACTTCTTGACAATAACCGAGGCGATATTGTTTGGTCTATTAAAATAACTTTAGAAATAATCAGGTATTTTCGTATCTGTTCTGCTAAATATTAGGAAAAACTTTGAAGATATTAAAATAACAGTCAAAAAACTAAATAAACAATTAATATAAATCTACTAAGCTGCTGTCATTTAGGTATTTAAAGTTACTAAAAGACGTCAGTATAATATTTGTGCGCGTATTAAATTTAATTGTGGCTCATTTGTCCGAGACTCAAAGAATAGACATTTTAATTATGATTGGTTGTGGTAATAAAACCAGAACTCAAAAGGAGGTTTGTGAAATTTTTAAAAATAAATACCCTGGTTAACACGTTTCGCAGTCTACAGTTAGCAAAATTGAAAAAAAGTTTCGTGAAACTGGACATGTAAAAAATATTGAAAAACCAGGTAGAAATGTTCAATTTACTGATGAAAAAAAGTTAGATGTACTTCTAGAGATTGAGGAAAATCCGCATAAGACAACTCGTGAACTTGCCGCCGACAATGATGTAAGTAAATTATCTATTTTGAGAGTTCTGCATAAAGAAAAATACCACCCTTACAAAGTTCAGTTGGTTCAGGAGTTAAATGAAGATGATCCTGATAGAAGGCAAGAATTCTGTGAATTGATGATGGATAGAATGAACGCAGATTTGCAATTAATAAACAAAATAGTTTTTTCTGATGAAGCGACGTTTCATTTAAACGAAACGGTTAACAAACAGAACTGTAGATGTTGGAGCAGAGAAAATCCTCACTGGATGTGTGAGGCTCACACTCAATATCCTAAAAAAGTTAACGTTTGGGCTGGTATCATTAACAATAAAATTATTGGCCCTTATTTTTTTGAGGGCACAGTTACTGGTGAGGTTTATCTAGATTTTTTGATTAACTTTTTAGTGCCTACATTACAAAGAGTTTTTCCTGATGTTAATCATCCAAATGAGATAGATCGATCTATTTACTACCAACAAGACGGAGCTCCACCGCATTTTGCACGTACCTACTGTTAGAAATTATTTAAATGAGGTTTTTCCCAATAGGTGGATTGGAAGACGTGGGGCGATCGAATGGCCGGCTAGATCCCCCGATTTGAATCCTCTCGATTACTTCTTATGGGGTTATTTAAAATCGAAAGTATATTTTAATAGACCAAACAATATTGCTGATTTAAAAGTTAGGATAACGGAAGAAATTAACAAAATAACCCCCGAGGACATACAAAATGTTGTACGAGAATTCCATTATCGCCTCGGTTATTGTCAAGAAGTGAATGGTGGTCATTTTGAACATTTAATTTAAGTGTCAAATACATTGAAAAACACATTCTAATCATTATGTGACATTATTATCTTCATTCTACGTAAAGTTTTGTGTTAGAGACATTATCAAAATTTTACATCTTAAAAATCAATTTTCTCAGTTATGATTGTACCAAACTTAAAAAACTTTATATTGCTGAACAGAGGACTAAAATCCCTTTCCAACGAGGTGCCACACGACCCCCTTTGTAATTTAAAATTTTCGAGGAGGTGCTTATAATTCCGAAGGGGTGCTGGAGGGGGATAATATTTTCATACTGTAAATTGTCAATTTAAGAATAAAAATTGACCTGTTTCAGATTTTTTTCATATAGTACATAATAACGCTACAAATGAATTTATTCCATACATATGGACCGCATGCACTGTATACTCACTTACAAATTCAATGGGCCATTCTATAAAGACTCTCCACTGCGACTCACAAGAGTCTATTGAGGCTCACACCTATTCAGATTTCACCAAGCAGATTCAGCTTCTTGACAAAGTCGATTAGTTTGTTTGGTGAATGATATTTCAGGTCCGTAGGCGAGAAAGAAACTCTGCCAAACATCAGATACCTGATTCGAGCAGCCGAGGGGCAGGCGCATATTATATGCTCTGCTGCTTCATCATCTTCCAGACAAAGACGACAGATCGCATCCAACGACAGTCCAAGTTTGTGCATATGATGATTCAAATGTCAGACCTGTTAGACAACGTAGGTCGTGCCTGCTACAGTCTAACATTTGTTTGGAGACACTCTTTGATGTATAAAAGCCTTTGAATGAACTAATCCTGGTAAAATATGCTAGAAGTCTAATGCTCTTCTTGCTGGCCAGTTGTAGGTTCTGGGCTCTGATTCTAAGTGACAATGGACTAGTTTAGTAGGATCATATTAATCAAAATGATAGCAATATATATTTAGGATAAGATATACCTACTTACTTATATTGGTATTCATTTTGCAATTAATTTTTCTCATTTCGTAAAATTTAGCAATAAATAATTAGTAAGTTTTAAACGTAGCGCCAACTAATAACCAATAATGAAGTGTGTTTAAAAGTCAACGTTGTCACATTTTAGCTACGTTCGTTTCAAGTATTCTCAAAGAACTGGCGGCACAAAACGCCGTGTTCTGTGACTAACTGATTGTACCAGTTGACAAGATATATGACAGGAGAGAAAATCGTGTTTACCTATCTGTAATAAACGAACAAGACCCCTATTCTTGACGGTGATAGAATGGAACAGCCAATAGAAAGTGGGCGTGGTTCTATTGAAAATGCCAAAACGGTATTCTTGAAATTCGTTCTCTCACTGTGCCGATAGAAGGGTTGCTCCCCGAGAGAACAATTACTTCTATTGGTTATTTTTGAAGGAACCGCTATAACACCAAGAGAAGGTGTTAGGGATTTTTATTTTCAAACCAAAAATAATATAGAAGTAATTTCTTTCATAAACCCTTAGAATATAAAAACTAAGGAAGGAGCCTAACACCTTTACAAAATGTATTACGTTTTAAAACTTTCTTACATCAGTATTTTTATTTTTGAAATCGATACAACATTTTATCATAAATTAAAATTGATACGCCACTGACAAACCGGAAACTGCTGACGCCATTTTTAAACACCATCTAGGAGTATTGGTGTTTATGTATAACGCTCCTTCCTTCGTTTTTATATTCTAAGCATAAACCAAACACAACCAAACAACAAATTAAACTAACGAAAATGACAGAATATTTTGTTTAGTGTTTTACTCCTTATTTGATAAAGTGTCAATCAGAGAACAAAAATATCGATATGTTTATCTCTTTTTAATGACAACAAATAAGAGAGAGAGATAAGTTTCTCGGTTAATATTAAAGCATACAACATCGCAAATTTTCTACCAATCTTATTGAAACACGTCACTTACCACTTATGACGTATGTAACCATTAAATTTAAATTTCAAAAGCCGATTATGGCTAGAGGATCAATTTTATAAAAATTTTATTTGTACAGTTGAACCACTAAAAACCTATTTTATAAGATGCAAATATAAAAAAAATCACTAAACTAGTCCATTTCGACTCGAAATAATTTCGACCGTCATGGCAGAGTCGAAATGCGACTGTGCGCACCTAGCGTAGCTATTGCGAAGTGAGCGTATGACGTCATGAAATCGCGACAAGTCGAAATTAATTTCGACCAAATCATTCCGGTCGAAATGAGAATTTTGACTCGAAATTATGACATTTAGCAATTACATTTATATCTGTTTTTGAGGTTACCCGTTCGTTTAGTTGGTATCAGTATGTTATATACATTTTTAGTGGTGTTAGCTTGTGAATATATAAATTATACCGAGCATTTAGCTTTATCTGTACATTAATTAATATGTTTAAAAACATAACATACCTATATAAAAAGTTGTGCTACAAACAAAGCTTTCACTTTTTAATAAATTTAATCATATCTTCTTTTTGATGAAAAATAGTGATCATCATTGCAGTTTGAACTTTGATGGTGCTGCTATGAAGTAGGGAACTGTAGGTTAAATTTGCCTTCATTTATAAGTTTTACTTATGCAAGTTGTTATTAACATCTACTGATAAAAAGAACAAAACTGTCGGTCTAAAGAATTCCATGTATCTAAATAATTGAGAATATGTAAATACGATAATATGCAGAACTGGTTGTTGCACGAAATAAAATACTCCAAAGTAAAAGGATATAAGCAAGTAAGCAGTTCAAGGTTGAACCGTTCTATTGCCGGTAAGGATACGATGTTAACTGTAATTGGGTATGTGTATTTGTTGTTCATTCTAACGAAGTTATATTTTCTAATTTATTTATAAAACTTCATATGGTAAAACGGAAGTGTGTGTAAAAATCAAATCAATCAAATTTCTTTTCACGAAAAATTCACGTTCGGTACGTTGATTCCCGGATATCCTACTGACTGCGCCAATTAGTTAAATACGACTCCGAAATTGGTTTTTTAAAAAACACGGTTTTTTATTTCACATATGCATTTAGATTTACTGAAAAATGAATAATATGCTTTTAAAACCTTTGATTTGGAAGCTGCATGACATACAGATTCTTCAGTTAGTCATGTGATCTCGTAATAAGGGCTGACGTGAATTTAATAATCAAACATATTATTTGGTACTGAAATATTGTGAATTCAGAATTTATAATTGTAATAAAATAAATATTTAAAGGGGAAACTATCTTTTTCTTTAAATTATTCAGTTATTTTTAACTTTTGCAACAACTTTGAAGATAATTTTAAATTGAATTAATTTATTTGTTTAGTATCGGTAAATGTTCTTAGTGATCTGCGATGACCCGAATTAGTTATACAATTTACTTGCAAATTGTTATCAACACGTCACTATATTAAAGATAATTTTTTTCTTAAAAAAATATCACTTTTGTATGAATAATTTTTCAAAGAAATAAATAATCCTAATTATTTTACTTTGATCTGAGATTTGTCAACGGCTGATTTATCAGAAAATTACCGTGACATCTTAAAAATAGGATATTCTCGTGAAGCAAAAATATTAATAATAAACTCATACATCTCGCAAATGTGTTTAGAATTCTAATGGGTGCAATAAAACTCAAAAAACCGCAATGTTTTATTGCCCAAACGAAGGAACGATTAAATTTGTAACTGTGCTACTAGTTTCGGTAATATTCTACCATCATCAGGCTATTTTAAAGAACAAACAACCGGAAAAATTTTTATTATTTGATCAAAACTCATATCAAGACTTTTTATGCGGATATATAAATTTTCAGGAGTAATACCACGAGTGATTGAATTTTCGCGATAAGTTGGTTGATTTTGATGACTATTTCACTCATTTTAAAATTCTCACATAATCTGACCAATCGCAAACCAAAGACAACTTGTGTTATCGCGATAACATCAGCTGTCTTTCAATTCTGATTGGAGAGTCAGCTTCGGTATTTTCAACGACGTAACCATGGCAACACAAAGTTTGGCAGTTCTATAAATATTTATTATTGTACCTGATTGTGTCAAAATAAGTCGCTCGTCCTACGGACTCGTGTTCTTTTCTCGAAACAATTCAGTTTCGTTCAGAAATGAATCGACGAAAATTTAATCACTCGTAGTATTACTCCTGAAAACCCGAATAGGCCTTTTTAAAATAAATTGTGTTATTGAATTGAGGTTAATTTCGAAAAATTTTACGTTTTTACTTAAGCATTTCATAAGAAAAGTCGTTCCACTCTAAATTCTGGGATGGTCAAAATCAAGAATTCGTTAAAACATCCTGTATACATACAGCTGCGCCTGTGCTAGTGGTCTTTTGTAATGACAACAATAAATACCATCATTATGTGACATTTAAATAAGACATGGCGTATTTTATTTGATATCAAAACGGAGAAAACGTTTAGTATATATATTGAGATAAATATCTAATAGTTAAAAATTTAATAAGTAGAACTTACCTCATAATTTACAATAAAAGGATACATTAATAAGTTTCATAGAATCAGCATTTACTTTTTCTTTAGTACATCTAAAGTTTTCAAGTTTATAATTTTCACAGACAAACATTCAATATAAACAAAGAATGTAATGTACATCTTATCTTGAATAGGATCCATATTTTGCTATTTTATCACAATCAAATATTTCCAATCCATAATAAGTACATTTTCACATAACAATTCATCTTTGTCCTAGTTCTCTTTTAAAATTCTAAGTTTAATCTGAAACAATAAAAAGAAAATAAAAATCAAAAGTATTAATGGTTTTCACATGTTTAAGAAATCAACATGTAATTTTAGTTAGTTAAGTATTTAAATTAGTATTATAAAAAGGAAGTACTTACAAAAGTATAAAGAGACAAATTGTAGTCTTCGATATTGTACAAATAAGTATTCCAATAGATCATGAGTACCTAAAAAAGACACAAGAACAATTAAAAACATGTAGCAGGTGTGGTGAAATATAGTAAACTAATTCCCATATCAATAGTGTTGGACTTAATCACATAAACTTTTGATAGAACACTTAAATAGTACATAGTGAAATAACTATTGAAAAACTTAGTGTATAAACATTAACAAAGACATTTTATGTAACAAAATGTATGTAGGATACAGTCGACAGAAGCAAACATGGTCCGCGGAAAATATGCCAACTAATTTCAAGGTTATCACAATCAGCCAATCACGAGCCAATGTTAACGATAATATCAATTTTAGTGGCTGCATAAGTGAGATGAAAATACAACTACAGCGACAAGGACACGCCCACCCAGGGTTCATGTTTGCTTCTGTCAACTGTAGTTAAGTAAATTTTTTATATAAATTTTAAGTTGTGAGTCTTTTATAACACAGAGAATCTTATCTTATATAATTTATAAGTGATACCTACAAATAACAGAATCATTTAAAAGTTTAAATTTTAGTTGTTAGAGTTTAAAATAGTAGTTATCAGTTAAATTAGGATTAGTTTAATGGATTTATAGTAATTTTAAATACAAATGATAGTTTTAATTCAAATTTTGAAAGTCTTAAAAAATGACAGCTTAAGAAACTTGTCTCTTTCAAATCCAAAATTTCATAGAAAAAATTCCATTAAAAATTATATTAATAGAATTTTTGTAAATATAAGGATGAGAGTTCACTGTAAGTTATAAAGGATACTATTAGATTTGTAATTTAATTACCTTGATTTTCCAGAATTTTGCTAAATTTTGTATGTAAAAACAATCGAAATCCGTTTTCTTATGTCATTTTTGTCATTTTCCTGGAAGCCTATAAAAAGGCCGGAAAATTGATGTTTCACTCTCTTATGATCCTGGTAGCAGAGCAATTAACATCGTATGTATTAATTAATTACTAAAAGAAGAAAAATTTATGCATTAATCAAAATCAGTTTATGTTAAATTAATACATGTAACATTAAAAATACATGTAGTAAAGTAATCAACCATTATTAAATTACTTACCAAAGTAATAAATTTGACAAATCAGAGACTGATTCCAACAGAATTTGAAAGATTAAATTTGAGCATCGTTTCTGCAACTGGACCTTGGCCGCCATATTGTGGTTTTACATTTCCGACGGCAGACGAGGAGAAGCCGATCTCAGTGTTCGTGCCGTTCCATTTAGACAATAGCAATTTTTAGAGAACGAACTTTATAATAAAGCTACGTGTCATAATTAAGGATTTGTGTTTTTGTATTTATTGTTTTGTTACGGTAAACTAATTTATTTATGTGTATCATCTCCATTTCATTTTTTTATATAAGGTTATTCATTGATTTATTTGTATGAAGCATATGAAAACCAATTAATAGTGTTTTTTTTATTTCATTTGTAAAATTTCTTTTGAAACATTGGATATTAAATTTATTGTATGTTAATAATTAAATAATATTTTAATTTGAATCCTACCCTGATAAGAGTCATAATCTAAATTTCAATTTCATAATAAGTCGATTGAGCTAGTTAAAAATTTTAAAAGGCGCCCAACTATAGAATTACAAAGAAAAAGTAAAAATTGATATAAGCTAACTAACCAAACAAAATATAACCAATAAAACAAAACAAATTTCTAAAATATATTAATAAAAGTAAATCATTATAAATTAACAGAACCTACGTGGGATATTGATAAAAATAAGCTATAGAAATCAAATATAATAATCATAACTATTTAAATCATAACAATATGTTACTTTATGTTCTATAAAAGTTTAGAGGTTCTTAAAAATCATACAAAATAAATAATCAGTTTTATTACGTTGTTACCATTTCAAGTTTACGTAAACTGCGTTTGCAATGGCTATAACAATTTATTTAACTTGTACTTCTTAAAGATACCGCACAATAAATTACAGAATCATCTTCAATGTAATTAGAATTTACAGACTTTTATTTTTAGTGTCGAGCATAGTGGTGCAGTCTTTTGCAAAATTCTTTTTGACTGGCTTCAATAAGCTAAAGCTTATGAGTATTTGAACATCCTTTGAAAGTGTTTGTGCAATTGAGCTACGAGGAAAGAAGGCCCAAGCAATAACGATTTGCCTTTTGGGTGCTTCTGTTGGCTCTTCCACAGGTATGAAATTAACATTTTTATGGAGTACTCCTGAGCAAGGTGTTCATTCTTTATTGATACAAGGCTTTTGTAGAAGTCCTGTGGCCACAATTTCTTCAACAAACTTCCTTCTAAGCATGCTAGTTGCTGTTTTTGAATCCTGGAGACACTTTATCAGTTTTTTTAAGTTCTTGGTTCATATTAGATCCCACAAGAAGCTAGAGAAGGAAAGCAAGTTACCTACGACAGAGCCCTGTATGCTGGAGGAAGGCCAATTTAAATCGAAGTTCGTCAAGTGCTTCAGAGTTCCCACAATAGCAAACTACCCTCTAATCATAAATCATGCATTCCTTGCATGGTTTATGCTGTTCCACCTTAAAGTTGGGTGGGATTTTTATTGTGGTTCCCTTCTACTTGGTTTGCTGATTAAGAAAGCCCTTATATCGAAGCTAGTGATGAAGACTTGACAGATACGATTCCATCGACGGAACATACACCGGTGATCCGGATTGATATGAAGAAAACTAAAAGTTAAAATCATTTGGCAAACGGATGAGCCACAATGCCTCGCACTATTTGTTTTGTTTCCACATGTATCCGGTTGTTGCGTAATATGTGTACGAAATTTTTAATCATACCAACGAAAATAACTCCTAACAGCGTTTGCTGTCTAATTCTGTTGAAAAAAGATAACGAAATTTAATATATTTCGTCAAAAAAATTGTTTTAGATCGAAAATAACTTTCAGTAAATGCATCAACGTAGCAGATGTTTAAAGAAAAATGTTCGCTTCAAAATTATGTCGGTTAAATAATGGAATCTATTTATTTAAATGAAATGGATACTTAATAAAAACGTAAAAGTTTACAGCTTGGTTATTTTTTAAGTTATTGTAACGATAGAAATTAATGTAATGGTGATAACTTATACGAGGGTTGCCTATTATATTTCGCGATTAGAGAACAGAAACAAATATTAATCATTGAAAATCACTTTATTGTTTTTCAAAATATTCCCCTGTGAAGATCTATACACTTTTGCATGCGTATGAACCAATTTTCGAAGCACTTTTCCTACTCTGATTGAGTAGCAAAAACATGCATTATGAATGCAACAACCGCTTCTTCAGGTGTCGAAAAATGTTATCCTCTCAGTTTGTTTATTACGTACAGGAATAAAAAGAAGTCATTCGGTGCAAAGTCAAGTCAAAAATGCAGTTGTTTGAGCCGATGTGTGGGAGCTCGCATTGTCGTGGTGAAGAGTGATCCGTCTTCGGCGGTTGGTTTTCGTGATTTCTTGGAAGACAACTGGCAAACAAATGGTTGTGTACCACTCAGAATTGACTGTTCTAGCGGTACGGTTGCGACATGTCCAGATTTTCCGAAAAAAAGGCGACCATTTGCTTGGAAGTGCTTCGTGCGCGAACAACTTTTGTTGGATTGGGCTCATCTTGAAACACCCATACAGTCGACTGCTGTTTACTTTCGGGCTCATACGCGTAAATTCACGATTCATCACCTGTCACGATGTCATAGACGTGTTTCGAAGCACCGCGATCGTATTTTGTAAGTATTTCCTTCGACCAATCGACACGAGCCTTTTTTGAGCGATTGACAAATTGTGTGGGATCAAATTTTTACTTTAAAGCATGTCAATTAATAATTTAAATATGACGTGTTTCGGGATTTTCTACAGTGTGTAAAAGCCAAATGGAATAAATTCATTATTTCGGTTACTGTACATATTTATAAAAAATCCCGAAACACGTCAAATTTAAATTATAACTTGACATTCTTTAACGTGAAAATGCAACCCCTACCTTCAACCCCCTTAGAATGACAGGTACAAGTTTTAAAAAATATGCACCCATAGTTTTTGTTATAAGGAATTTTATTTATTCCATCTCTATTAACAAAAAACACTTAAAACGCAAAAGAATGTTTCATGGCAAAAAAATTGTCTACTTATTTCGTTTGTTTCCCGTTTAGTACAGCAGTTGTAGTTTGTGCAATTGTCTTGCAAATATCGGTTAAATTCGGAAATTAATCTATAATATTTGATCTTAATTAATAATAATTAGTGTAATTTAAGTTTTAAAAAATAGTTATTTTAATTGTTAACTTTGATGCAGTGATTTTGTAACTTGTAGTGAAGTGAAATTTGGTTTGCTCTAGATGTTTAAGTAGATACTTACAGGTAAGCCCATTTTGATTTAACAAATTCTTTGTTTGATTGTTAACAAACAATCTTCGTTAATATATAAATATGATAAAGATTATAAAAGTTTTTGGTATTTTTACTGAGAATGAATCACCAAACAGAATCTTTTATCTACAATGTAACAAATTTCAAATTCCAACTTCAAGAAAGTAAATTGTTATTTTTCTAATAAGTTTGGTAGTAATAGCAAAAAAATATGTAACAGCTAAAATATTCCAAGTAATTTTTTTATTAAACCGCTTTTCGATATGTTTGGACGTGTTATTCTGTTGCGAGAATATATTAGTAGAGATGTCACGTTCCACATTTTTAAAAAATAACTGTTTACTGTTTTAAGGAACTACTCGTACCTACCTATCATGACAAATTAATTTTATGTAAAAGCAATAAATGGTTATTGTTTTTGTTTATTTTAACAGAAAAAAATATTATATCTCCTGTCAATCCTTTGAACAATTTTATTTTTTACTTCAGAGGTAATTTTAACTCTGTTTTATCTAATAGGTATTAAGTGTACAAAATTTCGTAATGTGCTAATTGTCAATTTTATTTTGTCTTTTTGTCTGATCAATGCCGCAGAAGAGGGGTGTGATGATTGGAACTATTATTTTCAACAAAACCGTATAAATTAAAAATTCTTTTTAGATAATTTATTTTTTTTGTTAGTAAACAGTACTCCTGTTGGATGTTGGTATATCCTGTTCATAGCTTTAATTATTAATTATTTGAGTCCAAATACTTTGTCTTTATTATTATCTACTTCCCATTCAAATTTTTCTTGAGTAGATTTTGCCAAATGGAATAAATTCATTATTTCGGTTACTGTACCTATTTATAAAAAAACCCGAAACAAATTTAAATTATAACTTGAAATTCTTTAACGTGAAAATGCAACCCCTACCTTCAACCCCCTTAGAATAACAGGTACAACCCCCAATTTTTTAAATGGGAAGTATAGGCTTGTGATATATCATTTGAAAGGTCTCTTCATTCTCTATTCAAAAATGTTATTGTTTTTAAATTTAATGCAAAAATTAACATACAAAAAATTAATATCATGTTGTTACCGAAATTCGCTACAATACAATCAAAAACTAAAATGTAATGCAAAACGTAATAAAATGTAGAACACGAAAAAGAACTATGAATGTTAATGAAGTAGATGTTCAAAATGTTCTCCGCGAACGTCTTGGCAACATCCTAATCTCAAATAAAACTGTCTTCTAACATTATTTAACATATCAGGCGTGATCGACCTAATCGCAAGCGTTATTCGTTCTTTTAAGTCATTTAAATCAGAAGGTTTAGTTTTGTACACATGGCTCTTCACATATCCCCATAAAAAGAAATCTAATAATGTAAGATCAGGTGATCGCGCTGGCCATTCAATCGATCCTCGCCTCCCTATCCACCGATTGGGAAATATTGTATCGAGGTACTGCCGGACATTAAGTTGGTAATGTGGTGGTGCTCCATCCTGCTGAAACCATATCGTATTCGCTGGAACTTGAGGGTTACCTGGATCAGGATATAAATTTGCCAACGTTGGAATGACATCATTTTGAAGTAGTGCCAAATAATTGTTGCCATTCAAGTTGCCCCCAATAAAAAATGGACCAATGATATTGTTCCCTACAATCCCTGCCCAAACATTAACCTTTTGAGGGTATTGAGTGTGTTCTTCTCTCATCCAGTCAGGATTTTCCGTGGACCAGTAGCCGCAATTTTGCCGATTAGCATGACCGTTAAGTAAAAAAGTACACTTATCAGAAAACATAACGTCTTCTAATTGGATAATATTGTTATCCAACATGTCCATCATTTGCCCACAAAAAAAAGTTCTCCTATCAAAATTATCTTCCATGAGCTCCTGAGTAAGTATCATCTTATACGGATGCAATTTATTTTCTTTTAATATGTTTGCTATCGATGTATGGCTAGCATTGAATGTAGTGGATGCCTGTCTACTCGATGTATGTGGGTTTTCCTGAAACTCAAGCAACACATATAGTTTGAGTTCATCACTCAGTGCATTGGCAGCTGCTTTTTTTATCTGCCTTACATGACCAAACTCGCGAAACTGCTTTTCTATTTTACTTATTGTTCTTTGGGATATAGGCGGTAAATTAGGAAATTTCTCATTAAATAGGCGAGTTACTTCCTGTTGTGTTCGGATGTTATCTCCGTAACCAATCATTTGTAAAACTGTTATTTTATGCATTTCCGTTAATCTAACCATTTTTCAGAATTGAACAAACTTTATACTTAAATTACAACAATGACAACTTAAATAAAACAATTTACTACTGCTTGTTAAAATAGCGTTGCCACGGAAATTCTTTAAAGTTTTTTAATGGTTACCATCTAAAAACCACATTGCTATGGTTTTTGTTCACTTTCTCATTATCAAGACCTAAACGGGAAATAAGTTTTAAGTATATTGTAATAAGTTTCGAGTATATTTTAGCGAATTTCGGTAACAACATGATATTAATTTATTTTATGTTAATTTTTGCATTAAATTTAAAAACAATAACATTTTTGAATAGAGAATGAAGAGACCTTTCAAATGATATATCACAAGCCTATACTTCCCATTTAAAAAATTGGGGGTTGTACCTGTCATTCTAAGGGGGTTGAAGGTAGGGGTTGCATTTTCACGTTAAAGAATGTCAAGTTATAATTTAAATTTGACGTGTTTCGGGATGGTAAGTACAGTAACCGAAATAATGAATTTATTCCATTTGACTTTTACACACTGTATAATTATGTCCAATAATCGAAATAATGAATTTATTTCATTTGGCTTCTCCACACTGTATATTTAATCAATTTACATTTTTAGCAAATTTAAAAGAACCCAAACGATTTAATAAACCGATTGCGATTTTGATCTTTAAACTGTTAATAAACATTTACATAATTTCAAGATTCTGTTTATCAAATAGGTCAAAAAACTTAAATAAATATGGCTATAAATTAAACAATCTTAATGCATTTCCGCTCCTATATCCCATCAAAGTATCTTTTATATAACAAAATTCTTTAGAAGAAAAAATAGTTACGATAAATTCAGTGCAATGTAAACAGCTGTGTTAACAACAGATTTAAATTAAACTTTGGCAAATAATATAATGTCTATATATATTAAACTAAACTAATTTAAAAATCATTTTTTCTAACTCAATTATTTTTAAAATCTGTATTATTAAAATTTATGACCACGTGATTAAAACATGTTTGTAAATTATTTGGTGCTGCGAACTTCGCTTCGCTCGGCACGCAGTGATAGATTCAAAATAAAACCAAATCAATTTTAACTGCCCCACACACACAAACAGCCCAATAACGTGATTTTTTTTTGATGGGCTAATAGTTTATCGCAGAAATAGCCGAATACTGGTGTGGTTAGAGCATAATATACCCCCATTGATGACAAACATTAAAGTTACTATAACCGGAGACAGATTAAATTCTCGTAAATGAGGCTCTAATGTAGCTTGAAGGAAACCGATCGACATGTTAGTTACGACTACGCTAACTATGGCCAAAAATACTACGGGAATTTTTAAGGCACTTATCATCGATCCTGTAAAAATATTATTGTACATACCTAGGTTGTGCTAAATACATAAATTTTCGAGATTACTCTGAGATTCTTTTTCGT
Organism: Ophraella communa; assembly: GCA_035357415.1. Classification (NCBI taxonomy): domain Eukaryota; kingdom Metazoa; phylum Arthropoda; class Insecta; order Coleoptera; family Chrysomelidae; genus Ophraella; species Ophraella communa. The sequence goes on along the minus strand of CM068982.1, from coordinate 8,786,913 downwards.
AGACGCTGTTCAGGTGACTCGGTAACACGAACGTTGTTAAAATTGATGCCAAACAAAGCGCCGATCCTAATATGGTGAAAGGTAGAGTTTTAATAATTTTTTTTTAATATGGTATGGTACTTTTCAATTCTCCCAATGTTGTTTAAAAAAATAAGTGAATCAACATAAACTAAGGCAGATTGGCATTTTGTTTTTTTCAAGGTCATGTTGATTAAGTAGTGGATTAGACCAAGTAATAAGACATATTAAATTCTAGATGTTACTCAGAAATCAGAAATGTGGATGATGACATCTTAAAAATATGCGTGCTACACGCCCTAGATACGTCCATGTCCTCACCCAGGCATCTTCAAAAATGAAGAGGCGTCAACGATGATAGCATATAAACCTAATAAGGTTAATAAAGTTTTATTATATGCTACAAGTGCACGTTTTACCAAAACATGAAATACAATAGAAATTTGAGTAATACCAATATATACTAAGTGACATAAAAATCCGAACACCAGTTTAACTGATTTTATTTTAATAAAATTTGGTGAATTTATTTATTATATTGAAATAAACAATTGATAAAATTTTCAGTTTTTTCAGTTGAAGATTCCGGTTTTTATACTGTTTCTTTTTGAAATCCACTAACAATCCAAAAATGAATATTGTAGCCGTAGTAAAGATGCAAATTTTGCGGATTTTGGTTCTTGACATTCTTTACGATTGGTTACGATGCCTAGGGTACGGAGACCTGTACGATTTCGTCAACTTAGTGAGTTTGATAGGGGTTAATAAAAATTAGGGTCTTCTTGTCGGGGTTTTGTAGGTCTGGGTTTAGTGGGTCTGGGTTTATTAAGTATTTTTTATCAGGTTTTTGTTTGACGGTTTTTTATTATAAAAAATATTTGACAATATCTTTTGACATCTATCAAAATTATATTAATTATAAAAGTAAACAAATTTTCTTAAAACAAATTCATATTGAGTTGAAACTCAACATTCTTCCCCGCAAAAATTAGTGGCTTGATATTCTTTTATTTTTCCGTCTCTATTTTCGCCAGTCTATGAACAGGTCTGGTCATTTCACCATTTTGAGTCTTTATTCGTGCAACTCTAATTCGCCCGTCTGGTCCCGGAAACACTTCTAGTATTCTTCCCAGCCTCCAGACATTTCTGGGTTGATTGTCTTCGGTAATGAGAACGATATCATTTATTTTAATCAATTGTTGGTCGTCATTCCATTTGCTCCTTGTCAATGTGGGTAAATATGCTTTAATCCATATCCTCCAAAATTGATTTGTTAATATTTGATTTCTTCTCCAGCATTTTCTTAAATCGAGGTATGTTTGATTTCCCAAGTCACTCCAAATTTCACAAGGAATTCGTAATTTTTCTTTTCCCAAAAAATGATTAGGCGTTAAAGCCTCAAAGTCGTCTGAATCAGCTGAAATTTTGGTTATCGGTCTTGAGATTAAAATATTTTCGACTTCGGTAAATACTGTCAATAGTAGTTCATCGTTAAGTCTCTGGGCTTTCAGTAAGATGTATAACATTTTTGGTTGTTCTTATCAGTCGTTCCCCTACACCCCCCATGTGTGGTGGTGCAGGTGGTAAAAAACTCCATTCTATTTCTTTTTTTATTGAATCGTTTCTTAGTTTCTGTTGATCCATATTTTTCACAGCTTTTTTCAATTCTTCACACGCTCCTCGCAAATTGGTCCTATTATCGCAGAAAATCTTGGATGGTTGATTTCTTCTAACCTAACCAACCATTCGGTTTAAAGCCATTATCATCGAATCCGTTGTCATCGAATGGGCAATTACTAAATGGACAGCTCTCACTGTACTGTGAGACATGTGAAAATAACTCCCCATCTTTTTTCTCGTCTTCATCCAACATTAACAAAAAAAGGTCCAAAATAATCGATGCCAGTGTATGTAAACGGTGGAACATAAGGGGTTAACCGTTCTTTTGGCAACTGTCCCATCAATGGATTTTTTGGCATGGCTTTATCTATTTTACATCTTTGGCACTCACGAAAAACTGATTTTACTTCAGATCTACCATCTAATATCCAGAACTCTCGTCGTGCTTCATTTAAAACAGTTTCAATACCTTGATGTCTAAATTTTACATGCAGGTACATAAGATAAAGACGCGTCAGGTGATTTCTTGAATAATAATAATAAAAATTAGGGTCTTCTTGTCGGGGTTTTGTAGGTCTGGGTTTATTAAGTATTTTTTGTCAGGTTTCTTTTTGACGGTTTTTTATTATAAAAATTATTTGACAATATGGTGGGACTTCGGGAAGCTGGGTTTTCTTTTCGGGAAATTGCAGTTAGAGTGCAAAGAAGTGTAGACACCATAGTTAGGTGTTGTCAGGCAACAGGGCTTCGAGAAGGCCGTACGCAAAGAGCAAGGGGCTCTGGACGTCCACGTAGAGTCCAGACCGTGAAGGTCACCGCCTAAGATTATTGGCCTTAGGGGACCGTTTCTCCACTACCAGGTCCATTGCAAATGAATGGTTTGCATAACACGGAAGACCTATTGGCATACCGACGAATAATACGTTTTGGCCTGTTTTCATACCGACCACACTGGGCCCTCCCTTTAACTCCAGAACACCGACGTAATCGCCTTGACTGGTGCAGAGAACGGTCATTCTGGGATCAGAAATTGAACAGTATTGTCTTTAGTGACAGTCTCGATTTTGTTTACGCATGCATATAAACACGACTGTAATTAATAAGAAAAAACATGATCTATTAAGAAAAAATTGGATTACTGAGGGTATCGTTAGGTGTATTAAACGTAAAAATTTGCTCTATTATGAACACAAAAAAGAACCAAATAATAGTAAAAAGAAGGAAGAATATATTATCTATAGAAAAATGACGGACAAGCTTATAAAACACGCAAAAATAAATTTTTATAAAAAGCAGATTGATGAAAATAAATTAAATGCAAAAAGTTTATGGAAAACTGTTGATGAAATATATATGAAAAAGAAAAATAAGAAAATTATGGAAATACAAACCAGCTCAAGTCGCTCTATATCCGACGCCAAATCTGTGGTTAATGAATTCAACACATTTTTTACAAGTATCGGAGAAGATCTAGCCAGAAATATTTCAGTGCCATCCCAGCCTCCACCTAAGAGAAATAACTTAAATAACTCCTTCTTTTTAGAGTATGTAACTGAAAGTGGGGTAATTGAAGTAATTAACCAATTAAAAAACAAAAAAGCCCCAGGTATAGATGGTATTCAAGCTGAAACGATAAAAGCTGTGGAAATCGAAATTGCTCCATTACTAACTAACCTGATAAATTATATTTTTAAAACAGGTGAATACCCCACTAGCTTTAAACATACCATTGTCACACCAGTATATAAAAACGGAAACGAAAAACTGGTTACAAACTATAGGCCTATTTCCTTGATTACAAACTTTACAAAAATCTTTGAGAAGCTACTGAAGGTAAGAATGGAATTGTTTTTTAATAAATATAATATTATTAACCCAAATCAATTTTGTTTCAAAACTGGAGTGTCAACTACAGACGCAATCGCTGCTCTAACAAAAAATATATATAAAGCAGTTGATGAGACCAAGCAGTGTATCTGTGTTTTTCTAGATCTTACTAAGGCCTTCGATACTGTACCGCATGACAAGTTACTGGACGCCTTAGAACAAATAGGAATTAGAGGTACAACACTACATTTGTTCAGAAGTTATCTAAAGGAGAGAAAACAGGCAGTAAAAATAAACAATATTACCAGTGAATGGAAAAATATTTCAATTGGTGTTCCTCAAGGGACTGTATTAGGACCTATTTTGTTTTCAATTTACATAAATAGTATATTTTCTATAAGTACTACTGGTAAAATCATAAGTTTTGCTGACGATATAGTAATTATTTATACAGATACTTCCTGGTTGTCCCTAAAAAATAAAGTGGAATTGGATTTGGACAAATTTACTAAGTGGTTTTCTCATAATAAACTTACCCTTAATTATAATAAAACTTTTTATGTTCCTTTTACCAGCTACAAAAATAATCTTCCATCATTTAAAACCCTTACCATTTTTAACGGATCACTAGTTCTCGAAATACAGCAAAAAACCGAAATTAAATATCTTGAAGTATTAATCGACTCACACCTGAACTGGGACAAACACATAAATAGCGCCACGAAAACTTTAAGATATTTATTATATAAATTCAAGTTTCTGAAAAACATTTTACCGGTTGCCTATCTGAAAATTGCATACTTTGGTCTGGTAGAAAGTCGTATACAGTACGGAATATTAGCATGGGGAGGAACCACAAAAAACCATATAAATCCACTTCAAGTTCTACAAAAAAGAATCATAAAAATTATTTATAATAGAAAATCCAGATATGATACGAATAAATTATTTTCTGATTCCCAATTGTTTGATATTAGACAGATATACACTTACAATCTTTTAATGTATACGTATAAGCATCGGGCAACGCTTTTAAAATAGATCAGTCACGATTATAAAACTCGCAGCAAAGTCCAGCTTATGGTAGAAACACCTTTGGTCCAAAAAGCAATTGGGCAGCGGGCATTTACTTATTTGTACGGCAAAATTTATAATTTTCTTCCTGATTTGTATAAATTACACATACAAAATATTCACTCACCTTCGCTTATAAAAAAAATACTCAAAAATTTTATTAGACAGACTAACAGACTGGAAATTCAGAGACTGATCGACTAAGCTTTTTTTTATTATTCATGTTTTAACCATTTATATAATTGTGTATATTGTAGATCCTTATTTTGTATGATGAAACTTATTTGATATTCAATCATTTTATTTTATTTTATTTTATATTATATATTTTATTTAACATGGTTTAAGTACTATTTGTTTCTAAATGTAAAAAATATGTTCCTACAGATTTATATCGTAATTAAACGTTACCCATGCGCAACCCCTAGTGGGTCTTCAATGGGTTGTTATGTTTTGTTTGATGTAAATGTGGCAGTGTAATTTATGTTAAATTGTAAACCTTATTTATATATGTTATTTTACATTGAATAAATATTATTATATTATATTATTATTATGCACGATGGTCGAGCGAGGGTTAAAATACGACGTGGTGAAAGGAGTAATCCACGATTTTTTGTTGAAAGGCATGTTCATCAAACTGTTGAGTTATGGTTTGGGGTGCTGTAGCTTATGGCTCGAGATCACCTTTAATCTTCATCAGAGGTAACGTGAACGCTCAGCGTTATATCCAAGAAGTTTTAGAACCTCATCTTTTACCCTATCTTGACACCCTGGCAAATCCAACTTTCCAACAAGATAATGCCCTACCACATGTCGTAAGAGTCACAATAGACTTCTTTCAACATAATGATGTCACATTATTACCTTGGCCACCAAGATCTCCCGACTTATCCCAAATTGAGCACGTGTGGGATATGATGGGTAGGAGATTGCTCAATTTGCAACATCCTTCTCAGACTCTAGAAGAACTTCGAGAAGAGTTGGTAGTTGCTTGGAATGAGATTCCACAGGAGGACATTGACCACCTGATCAGAAGCATGCCTAGATGCGTTGGATAATGCGTAACACATCGGGGTGCATCCACACATTATTAAAGGTAAAAGGGATTTAAAGCAATGCAATCATTTTGAAATTTTTATCATTTACTTATGCTTCAGTTCACTTATACAAAATTTTATAAAAATAAAATCATTTAAACTGGGTGTTCTTGATTTTTATGTCACTCAGTATATAATAAACAATGGACGGAGAGGTTTTTAATAGACATTTGTTATTTATGTATGTCCGTACAGTTTTCCAACTCTGTGTATATCGTTTTGTCCAAAGCGAGCATGGGACAATCCTTTACACAACAATATTGATCTATTTTTAACCGTATCTGTATAGGGTCACTGTGCTACTACTTTGTTATTACATTACAAACAAGACTGATAATAGTCAAAAAGTGTTGAATTATACCGTCTAATGACAAACAGACTTTTAATTCTTACGTAATAATCATTAACTTAATAGGCGGGTATCAAGGAAATTACGATAGAACAACTTCTACCGGGTGATTCATGAAAATAATAAAACGAAAGATTTATTGAATAAAAATTGGGAATTAAAAAATTCTTTTTTCTTTTAATCGATCAATAAAAACCAATAATAGCTTTATTACCGTCGATGGTTTCATGAGGCCACATTCAAATTACTAATTATAGACCTGTAAAACGTACATAAATCTTTTAGGGCTATCTGTAAACGAACCGCTCATTAGTTTTGCTTTATTCTTATATCTACGTATCTTAAGGGCTTTTTGAGAATAGTTTTCTTTGCTCAACAAATCAGCTTAGCTATAATGGACTAGTTTAGTGATTTTTTTTTATATTTGCATCTTATAAAATAGGTTTTTAGTGGTTCAACTGTACAAATAAAATTTTTATAAAATTAATCCTCTAGCCATAATCGGCTTTTGAAATTTAAATTTAATGGTTACATACGTCATAAGTGGTAAGTGACGTGTTTCAATAAGATTGGTAGAAAATTTGCGATGTTGTCGATATGCTTTAATATTAACCGAGATACTTATCTCTCTCTCTTATTTGTTGTCATTAAAAAGAGATAAACATAACGATATTTTTGTTCTCTGATTGACACTTTATCAAATAAGGAGTAAAACACTAAACAAAATATTCTGTCATTTTCGTTAGTTTAATTTGTTGTTTGGTTTATGAAAGAAATTACTTCTATACTATTTTTGGTTCGAAAATAAAAATCCCTAACACCTTCTCTTGGTGTTATAGCGGTTCCTTCAAAAATAACCAATAGAAGTAATTGTTGTCTCGGGGAGCAACCCTTCTATCGGTACAGTGAGAGAACGAATTTCAAGAATACGATTTTGGCATTTTCAATAGAACCACGCCCACATTCTATTGGCTGTTCTATTCTATCACCGTCAAGAATAGTGGTCTTGTTTGTTTATTACAGATAAACACGATTTTCTCTCCTGTCATATATCTTGTCAACTGGTACAATCAATTAGTCACAGAACACGGTGTTTTGTGCCGCCAGTTCTTTGAGAATACTTGAAACGAACGTAGCTAAACTGTGACAACATTGACTTTTAAACACACTTCATTATTGGTTATTAGTTGGCGCTACGTTTAAAACTTACTAATTATTTATTGCTAAATTTTACGAAATGAGAAAAATTACTTGCAAAATGAATACCAATATAAGTAAGTAGGTATCTTCTCCTAAATATATATTGCTATCATTTTGATTAATATGATCCTACTAAACTAGTCCATTGTTCTACTATAACATTATTGAAACGAATTTAGTTTTTTTATAGTAAGTTTAGGTTTAAAAGCCGGTGTTTCTCCGTGTATATTGTACACATTCTCCGAATTAATTCAGTTTTAAATGTAATTAACACAAATGGCTTAATTTGCTTATAGAACAATGACTTGGTTCACAGGATATTTTTAAAAAGTTAATTGAAACTAATGGTTTTATTAAATTCTGTAATAAAGTGACTGTTCTTCTGCATGCAAATATGATGATATTTTTAAAATATACAATTTTTTATCCTATTAAATACTACCAATAATATATTTAAGGCACATAGAATAACAGTGGTCCAACTCCATTTTTTTAAAATATCTGTTCTTTATTGTAAATTCTTTATTTAATGTGTATCTTTCAGTAAAAAGGTGGGCTATCTCCATATTTTGACTCTCTGCAAAAAGATGATATGGAGATAACCCACCTTTATACTGAAAGATACACATTAGATAAAGTATTTACAATAAAGAACAGATATTTTAAAAAAATGGAGTTGGACCACTGTTATTCTATGTGCCTCATTTATGAACAATTATTAAATGAACTCAAATATTTCAATGCTTTGGACACTAGCTAAAATCTAATAGTTGTTACAATTATGCGAAAAAAATGGAGTAATTTTATACGAGGGTTGTCTGAAAAGTTTCCGACCTCAACATGAAGATGGCAGCACTCGTAAACAAAAGTTGGGGAATGTGCGCATACTTTGAAAGGCGCCCACTAAAATTTCAGCCATTTTTAACGCGTAGTTGTTGTTTGAGTAAGTCGATGTGAGTGTTTTTATGAAAATGAAAAAAATAGAGTATTGAGCTGTCATTAAATATTTGTTTTTGAAAGTCAATACGCCTACGCAAATCAAAGACGAGTACGGGGACTCTGCACCATCATTTACCACCGTGAAATTTTGGGCTGCTGAATTTAAACGTGGCTGCACAAGTTGGGTGACGATGAACGTTCGGGACGTCCAAAAACTACAACCACTGACGATAATATCGCTTACGTTCACCAAATGGTGCTAGACAACCGTCGAATTAAAATTAGAGAGATAGCAGAGGCTATAAACATGTCCAAAGAACGTGTTTGTCACATATTGAATCAAGATTTAGGCATGAGAAAGCTGTCCGCGCGTTGGGTGCCGCGTTTGCTCACTTTGGACCAAAAACGTGTTCGAATGAACATTTCCAACTCACTGTTGGCGCAGTTTAGGCGCAATAAATCAGAGTTTTGGCGACGATTAATGACTGTAGATGAAACTTGGATACACCATTATACTCCAGAAACAAAAACACAGTCAAAACAATGGACTGCGAAGGGGGAATCGGCTCCAAAAAAAGCAAAGGTTGTTCCTTCGGCTGGGAAAGTGATGGCAACTGTTTTCTGGGATAGTCATGGAGTTATCTTAATCGATTATCTTCAAAAGGAAGAACCATTACAGGAGCATACTACGCTTCATTACTTGACAAGCTGAAGGCAGAAAACGGCCATATTTGCAGAAAAAAAGAATTTTGTTTCACCAAGACAATGCGTCGTCTCACACCTCAGCGGTTGCCATGGCGAAAATCCACGAATTACGAGTTGAACTGCTTGACCACCCTCCTTACTCACCAGATCTAGCCCCAAGCGACTTTTTTTTGTTCCCTTAGCTAAAAGTTGCGCTCGAAGGACAGAGATTTTCGTCGAATGAGGAGGCCATCACCTTCGTAAACAACTATTTTGCAGAGAAAGACGCCGAGTACTATTTGGACGGGTTGAAGAGATGGGAGCATCGCTGGGAGAAGTGTATAGACTTACAAGGAGACTATGTAGAAAAATAAAAATTTGAAGAAAAAATGTCTAGTATCTTTGTTAGGTCGGAAACTTTTCAGACAACCCTCGTAATTTTGTAAATTAGTTTGTAAATATCTGAACACACTTCTGTTGGTGATCATTGGTATAAATATGGATTGGTATAAAATATGGGTAAGTTAAAACAATAGGCTATTGAACTCGATCATATTCCAAGTGGAAATGAGACTAATGAAAAAGTCATTCACAATATTCAAGCAGTTAAAGATAAAATTATCAAATATTAATAAAGAACCAACTAGATGAATTAGCAAAAAAATTAAGAGGTTTTTTAGAGAAATAGTTTAATAAACAAGAAACATATTGACATCGCAAAAAACAAACATTTAAAATAATGTACTTAAATATTTTTCAATTTCTTCGTATTTTTACATCAATTTTTTCATTGATTAATTTGATGAAATTTATCCCATATCTTCTTATTTTTAAATGCGTGCACGGCGGGATCACAGCACACCCTCTAGCAGGCTAACTCTTCTACTAATTATCAGATCTAATATATTAGTACTGGGCCCACCCGCTTCATGTTGCGAGCGCTAGTGTACGTGCTGCCCAGAACACAGAACTATACATAACAATACAAATTTTATTAATATTTTTGGAAAGTTGAATATTTTTGGAAAGTTGGGTTTAAAAGAAAACTTCGACGTTGTTAATCAAGTTTATATTAAATAAATATACATAAAAAATATATAACTGAATAAGAAATATAAAAAATGAAATTTACTTTTTTCTGTTGATTCTATTTATATAGGATTTGTGTGCCTCTACTTTTATTGGGTCAATGTATGAGGCATTCTTGACCCTATTTAAATATTTTTCATAATTGGAGTCTTTGCCTGCAGCTATTTTATTCACTTGTTTGCACCAAAAAAAGATAGTGCATCTAATTATCAACCTACAGGCTTTTTCTCCACATGTAGATGGAGCTTCCAAAGACACCGTTGTGGATGATGGTAGAATAACTGAAGTATCTGAAATCAAATAATTTTATTCACTTACAATATAACTTGAAGTTGTATCTACTTACCAGATAAAAGTAGAGTTGGGTATGCACCTGGTTTTAACTCTTTTTGAAATCCTGCGTTATGAAACTGCTGGTCAAAATGTTGATGGCACACTCTATAATCGTCATAAAGTTGTTTTGGAGTTTTCTCCTTTTACACAGGATTATTATTATTTATATTCTCCATCCAAATATTAATTAAGTTGGGATCCTTGGTGAAACGATGCCTCTTACTTGTTTGATCGGTTCAACTAGGAACACAACACGTTCTTTTACGAGATGCCATGCTTATATTATACTAAAAAAAGTAAAAAATATTATAGTATGATATTGTATGCTACACTATATAATTATGAAATAATTGTTAACATTTAAATAGTAACAAACAATACACAATACTTACACTGCTCTAATTCTCTTATAATACAGAAAACAATTAAAAAGTTCATAAACTAAAATATAAAATTCAATAAACTGGAAGAAACTTTCACAAATAATAACTAATTAATCAATTTAACGATAATCAACGGAAAAAGCACAGGCGAAACACAATTCAAAATTCAAACGTTAACGGTTAACAATTAAAAATGAAATGACAAATCATGATTAGTTTATAAATATGTGATGACAGTTCACGTTTCCTCCGATTGGGCGATACTGTAACGTCACGCTACAGATACTCCCTCAAGTGGGTGGGCGCAATAATATAACTTGGATACAAATTGTAGATAAGAGTTAAACTGCTAGGAGGGTGTGCTGTGGGCGGGATTATTTATATTTGACGTTTAACTGTCACATCCGAACTTGACTACTTAAATATTTTTCAATTTCTTCGTATTTTTACATCAATTTTTTCATTGATTAATTTGATGAAATTTATCCCATATCTTCTTATTTTTAAATGCGTGCACGGCGGGATTATTTATATTTGACGTTTAACTGTCACATCCGAACTTGACTACTTAAATATTTTTCAATTTCTTCGTATTTTTACATCAATTTTTTCATTGATTAATTTGATGAAATTTATCCCATATCTTCTTATTTTTAAATGCGTGCACGGCGGGATTATTTATATTTGACGTTTAACTGTCACATCCGAACTTGACTACTTAAATATTTTTCAGTTACTTCGTATCTTTCGGTACATTTGCATCAATTTTTTCATTGATTAATTTGATGGAATTTATCCCATTTCTTCTTATTTTTAAATGCGTGCACGGCAGGATTATTTGTATTTGACGTTTAACTGTCACATCCGAACTTGACTAGAGCTCCTGATTGGTTAATTTGATAGTCAATGAAAGCACACTACTACCTGTATTCATAGGCAACCCCCAACTTGAGCACTTAAGTGAGTAAACACTTTTTCGGGTTTTTTAATGCATTTGTGTTGGTTGTGCTGGCTTTTCTTAACGTTCTATGGTTGTGAGCGTGCTCCAAATAACAAACACACTTTGTTCTGTGTTTGATATCGTCAACTATTCACACTCGACAATTTATAATTCAAATTAACTACAAACTGTTTTAACTGTCATACTTCATTTAATTTAACACTATTCCATGTACTTGTGTCAACGTTTGCTACGTTGCCAAATCATTTATTTTGGAATAAAGATGGAATAATTTATTCCTGAGTATATTTGTGAACAATTTGTACCTACCAACCTTATATCTAGGATAACTATTCTAAATTTAAATAAGAAATAAGCATAAGAGATTCTTATTAGTAACATTGTAACTGTCTATTCTATGATCACTTTTATATCTATTTTTTGTCAAATCTTTTTATTAATTTGATCCATCTTCTTGTTTCTCATTTTATTATTCATGTAAAAATTTTTATTCTAGAAATTTTCATGTTAAAACCATTAAAGGAATTGTAACCCATAAATCAGTTTCAATTTTAAAAAAGTAAACTAATAAAAAAAAAGATAACTTACGTTTTTGATAAACGTCTTCAAAATTAATTAAATTTATACCCCTTGAACGGTTTAGACAGACTAGAAAAATGACCCAAATAATCAAATTTCTCTGCGTCGGCGTAACAATTACCTTAAAGTAATTTATATCTCAAATTAACTGCACTTAGCAAACTTCTTATAAGTAATCTAATTGGTATTAAAAGTATTTACTTAGATAAATTTTAATCCCACGTATTTCAATTTTTATTCGAAAAGAAGTAGTTTTACGTCAACTATTAATATTTCATAATGCAAACCGGTCAAATACTTGTAACAACGTTAATTTAGTTGGCAATTTTCTAAAATTATCTTGAACAATTTTCTATAGAGTCAATTAAGAACACTACTAGTAAAAATTAGGTTACCTTGGCAAATGATGTTAAAAAGTTTAAACTTATACAGTGTGTACTTACATTTTAAGGATGATTTGCCGGTATATTGGATGATGAAAATCTTTAAAAAAATGTATATAATTCTGACTAGTTTTCTCAAAAAACGTAGCAACACCTCGGGAAGTTATCGACAGTGGAAGACTTCTTATCAGATCACTTATAGTGATGAGCAAATGCAAGACCAAGACCAAGACCGGGTTAGTCTTGGTCTTGGTCTTGCAGTCAGATAAGCAATCTTGGTCTTGGTCTTATTCTTGCAGGGTCCAGTCTTGGTCTTGGTCTTGGTCTTGCACCAAGACTCTTGCAAGTCTTGCACTTTTTTTTAGACTTACTGAAAGGGCTAGTATTTTTCATTATAAAATTTTTTTTATATTGCATTATAGCGATAAATCAAGTATGAAATAGTTATTATCCTAACAAGTGCGAAAAGTTAATATTCGCAAGAGTTAGGATCAATATTTTTTTACAAGCAAAATCACCTCGAAAATTATTTAGATACTTGAAAAGATGCGATTGTGACAATTAAATATTTCATAGTGTCAATAAATACACGACTGTAGCTATAGCAACTAAGCACAGCCAATCAACTTCTGCTTGTTATGGTACCATCAGTAATTACCCTCAAAACCAAGCTTCTTCTCCATCTTCGTCAAGGACTCCTCTACCTGCGTTCTCAGCGGAGTACAGTACGACAATGCCTCTTTCTCCAAATGATTCACAACATTGTCCAAGTTTTTTAATATGTAAACATTAATAAAGTTTATCCATGAACTTACCTTAGAAATAAACATAGTTTTTGTTCAGGAGTTATTGGACTTTTATTTCCATTGCATGGTTTTGAAACAATGTCATCTTTCTTCTTCCGATGAAAACTTGTCTTTCAAAAATATTATCATTGCCAAGTCCAAATCATCCATTTTTTGCTTTTAATACAGAAGCACTCTAATTACTGAATTATTGTCAAATAATGAAACTAAACACGAGATATAAAACAAACTATAAACACACAAAACGAAAGCAAATACAAAAATGGATTTAGGGGGTCAATAACGTTAAACTCTTACTTTACATCTGTGCTCACCGATAGCGGTCGTCTTGAACGGTCGTCAAATTACGGCCGCTTTATTGCGGCACCGCTATCCTAGGAAACCAAAGCTTTAGAGTTTAAAATAATCCATGGCTGCTTTATTTTTCGGTTTATGTGTTTAAAAGACGCAAAACCGCAAGACTCTTGCAAGCTTGGTCTTGGTCTTGCAATGCTAAGTCTTGGTCTTGCATAAGTCTTGCACTGCTCGGTCTTGGTCTTGTTCTTGCAGTCTGAAGTTGATCTTAGTCTTGGTCTTTGTCTGCAAGACCAAGACCAAGACCGCAAGACCAAGACCAGTCTCGCTCATCACTAAATTCACTTATGTAATCCAAATCCAAATTTTCCCATTCTTTTATTAAAACATTTTGCAGCTCATCAAGGGCGATATTAAGAGTTCTTATGTGCCTGTCCAGGTAGTCCCAAACATGTTCAATTGGGTTTTGGTCTAGACCAACCTCTGGATACCAACCTCTTGTAGGTATTCCATTGTTATTCTGGCAACGTGCGGGCGAGCGTTATCGTGTATTAGAATAAAATTCTAGGTGGCACTCGTCGTAGGACACCCTGTATATAAAAAACACTTCATAAAAGTTAATTCACATGTTTTTCAGTGTAAGGGAAATGCAATCGGAAGTAAAAGCTATGAAAATCAAAGTTCATGAAAATATCTAGTATTATTCGAGTTATTACCTTTGTTTGCTTAAACTTCTGCAAACTCCGCTGCCAATGACGGCAACCAATAAAGGGCTTCCGAGTTTTCTCGGAGATGTAAATTGAATTTTTTATACCTTGTAGATACACTCATTTCCACGGCATTTCGTCGCTTCCGAAAAAAGTTATAAATTATTCAATTTAAATTACATTATCAGTGGACTAAGTACGGCGTTTTCAGTGTATCGGAAAACATTCCATCGAAAACAAGTTATAATATATTTATAAAATTTTTTCATTAAAACTTTTAAAGCATTACATTTTTAACGAATACGAATCAACTTGGGAAGGTTAAAACTTAATGTAGGAAAAATTATCTACTTAAGGTAAATTTGAAAACAAAAATTGGAAGTAACCAAAATTATCATATATATCAAGGTTTTTTTGCCTCTTCGTTTTTGTAATAAAAAATCGTAAACCTTTTAACTGTATTGTAATCAATAATAGTAGAACGTTTCACTATAAATAAACATTTTTCTCATTTCTCAATGTCGAAAAAAATAAACTCCTCGTTTATTATTTTAAATTCCGAGGTTATTAAAATAATTTACCGCGATTTTTCTTAGATTTTTTTTAAACAGCCGCAAATTATTATTCAATAATTTTGATTAAAAGCGTGATGTAGAATTATTCGTATGTCATAACACATCAATTCTCACTTTCCACACTGAGAATATGTTAGTAGAAATATATTTTTAGTAGAACTTTAGTGATGAAGAATTGATCGTGTATCATAATAACACATCATGGATGTGAATTGTAAACAATAAAAGTGATTTTTTTCTAAATAGACCGTACCTGTTTTGTTGCAAAAGATATTTGTTTAGTATTTCATCTATTATTACTTTTCACATTGAGAATATCTTATTAGAAATATATTTTTAGTATTCCTTGTGACCTAACACATCAATGATGTCTTTAATGACTTGAAACAGCTGCCATTGAGTTGAAGAAGTATATTTTTTTAAAAAGTTGAGAATATTTTATTGGAGACTAGCTGATCCTGCGGACTTAGTGTCGCCATTTTTTTCGCCTTATATACTGTCCTCCAAACTATCCTGATGCTTCCAAAATCATCGGTTTCAAAATGAACATCCCCAAGACCAAAGTATTAAGTGACACAGAACAACATATACAGTGTGGAATAAAATTATTTGTGGGATTAGTTTAGAAGATTATAAAAAACATTGGGACCGGTCAACTTTGACACTCAAATGTGAGCTCTTTAAACATAAATTTAAATGTACAGGGTGATACACGCAAGTTCACACTTTAATGAATGGTTTTATTTTGAATTAGCTGAATGCAGACCCCAAATATCTTCACTAAGTATCAATATTTTGGGTTTTGTCACGAATAGGTAAAAACTGTATAGATAACTATGCCAATATAATTAAATTAAATCAGTAAATAATGTCTGTCAGTTGTTGATGTATTGACAATTAAATATCGTAGTTATCAATTCTTAATCAAAAACTAATATCTTGCGAAGTAATGACGAAATATTTAACTGAGACTCACCGGATTGAAATTTTAATGATGATTGGTTACGGCGATAATTGCAGAAGTCAAGTTGAAGTGGCAAACTTATTTAAATTCTAAAATTCATGCACAATTCAGAGAACTTGGACATGTCAAACCATTAAAGAGAAAACCGTACTTCGTTGAAGATGATGTGAAGGTGGATATTATGATAATTGTCGTGGATAATCCAACGTCAAGTTCACGTCAAAATAATGCAAGTCACACAACTATCCTAAGGTGTTTCCATAAAGAAAAACTTCATCCATATAAACTGACTTTTGTGCAAGAACTAATAGAAGACGATCCAGATAGTAGAATGGATTTCTGCGAAACAAAGTTCGGGACTTTTATAGGAGACTGTGTTATTGCCAACAACAAAATGGAGAATATTTTGTTGTTTTAATGAAAAATCGTATTGTTAGGGAGCTTTTAGAATCATTCAAATATACAGGGTATTTCATTAAAAATATATTTTTTAAATTGTGATTGACTTCTTATCAGTAACGATGCTATGTCAGAAACTTTTATTCAGATTTGAATTTAAGTATATACAATGAAGTTTATTTCCCGAAATGTGTAACTCCCTGTGGAGTGCAACAGCTATAGTAGCTGTTATCAACTGGAATCACAATAAACCTTTTTCTGAAGATTTCGTTTTTTTATTGTTGCCGGGGAGTGTACATATTTAAAAACGATAAATCTCAAAAGGAAAGTCTTCGATTCTTGTGTAATACCAGTTGCATCCTATAGCCTAGAAATAACAAACATGATAAAAAAACCACACATCATTTCAGAGTAATGCAAAGAGCAATGGAACGGGCCATGCTTAGTGTTAGTCTCAGAGAAAAAACAAGAAATTAAGAAAAAAGACAACGAAAACGATGGAAAAAATGGTTGATAGCTACATTAGGATGGAAATATTGGAGAGGAGACAACAACATGCGTATCAAGCAGGAAAATCTACAGAAACTGCTCTGATATAGCTGACAAGCAAGATACAAGACACGCTTGCCAGTAAAGAAACAATGATATGTGCATTCTGGACATAGATGGCGCATTTGATAACACGCCATATGAAGTGGTAAAGAAAGAGGAGTAGACAAAATGGTAACAACTTGGATATCTCATCTACTACCTTCATGGAGAGTAGAAATGGATATGGGCCAAAACACAATCACCGTCTCTACAAAAAGAGGCTGTCCTTAAGGGGGAGTACTATCACCCCTTTTATGGAGCCTCACAGTAGATGAACTCTTGCGTGGTCTGACAAACCTCGGTCTGCATTGGATCTACACAGCTATATTACGGCCAATAGTCACCTATGGAGCCGCTGTCTGGGGAGTAAGAGCTAATCTGAGGACAACTAGAGAAAAAACCTTTCAAAGATTAGCATGTGTGTGTATCACAGGAGCAATGAGAGCATACCTAACGACGGCACTGGGAGCAATACTACACCTCTACATCTTCATGTAGGAAATGTAAGAAGAAGGACATTCTTAAGGATGGTCAGTGAAATGTAAGGCATATGCCTAAATCACTGGGAACTACCCCATGACAGAATGTCAAAAAAACTTAACTTTACAAGAAATTTCACGGTAAAGCTAAGCAAAAAAAGTAATATACAATATCACAATCTTATGGTATACTAATATGTCCAAAACTGAAAGAGGCACAGGGATAGGGATTTACGGACAAAGCACCTCCAGAGTCTAGGTTCACATCCTACCATTTTCCAAGCAGAAATATACTCCACTGGAAAATGTACGCAATTCAATATTGAAAAGAAATACTGCAAACAGAACATAACTATTATCTGACAGTCAAGCAGCAATTAAAGCACTCAACTCCAGCGTTATAACATCTAAATTAGTCTTGGAGTGTCTAGAAAGACTTAAATGGCAGATATGCTTGCCAGAAGAGCAGTATGAATGTATGAATGTATGAATGAGTTAGGGGTGATGATTACACTGCGACCCATAGGATCTATTGTGTCCCCCCTTACTTGCCATGTTCTGATGTTTTTTCAGATTTATAGCAGCTCTTCGAGTCCTATTTTCCTGAGGAAGTTTAGGACATCGTCGGGCTTCAAATCAGGTAGATCCCCTTCCTCTATTTCATGTGCTCCTAGGTATCTAGCCCTAGAATTTTGCAAGGCAGGACATTCTGAGAGTATATGTATTGAGGTTTCATCTCTTCCTCACAGAATCTGCACTTTGCTTCATCTGCTAACCCTAGTTTCTTCATGTGGCTTTTTAACCGGCAATGCCCGGTTAATATTCCCGTTAGAATACGGAGCCTTTTTTACTGAGGTTGAGGCAGCTAAGAGATCTCTTCTGGTCATAGTTCCCCAGTAGTATCTTAGATTGCCTCAGTCCTTCCAGCTGATTCCAGTACTTGGATTTTTCTTTCTCCATTTCCTCCCTTAGTTTTCCTAAGATTACTCTACTGCTGATCCCACAAGATGGTTCTGGTCCCAAATGTGGGGTTTCAGCTCCTTTTTTTGCCAGCTTATCTGCTGTTTCATTCCCCTCTATTCCTATGTGTCCCGCGACCCATAGGAGGGTGACAGTGTTCTTCTGGCCTAGTTCATTTAGTTTGCCTAGGCATTCCCAAACCATCTTCGAACTGATTATATTTGAACTCAGCGTTTTGATGGCTGCTTGACTATCCGACATGATCACAATCTCTTGTCTGCGGTAGTTTCTTCCAATATTGAATTCCACACATCTTTCGATGGCGCGGACTTCTGCTTGAAAGATGCTCGGGTATGTGCCCAAGCTTTCTGAGTATTTGGCTCTCGGTCCAAAAACTCCTATACCAGTTCCCTCGTCTAGCTTGGAACCGTCCGTATACCACTTTATGGTATTCTGGTTTAAATTCTGTATGGTGTCTTCATCCCATTCAGATTTATTACTCACCTTTGTGATGAATTTTCTCATAAAGTTAAATTTCTTTGGCATATCATCTTGGGGCATTTCCCAAGTTTGATCAAAGTGAAGTGATCGAGGTTTTTCCCTGATAATTCCTTCTTTGATCATGCTATATATTGTTTTCTTCCTTACACTTTCTAGCAGAATGTGCAGTGGGGTCAAGTTTACTCAACTCCAGCGTTATAACATCTAAATTAGTCTTGGAGTGTCTAGAAAGACTTCAATGGCAGATATGCTTGCCAGAAGAGCAGTAAGTATGTCACTAATGGAACCTGAACCATTCTGTGGCCTACAGTTCCATCCTCAATGAACTCAGAGGCATTGAGAATATGGAAAAGATCAATATGTCAATCTGACGATGCTAGTTCTTAGCGAAACAGCTGTAATTGCATTTTAAAACGTATTTTTCGAATAAATAGTGGAAGTTTAGTTCAACCGTTCAGTTATTTATTGTTCTTAGTAAGATGAACTTCTACAAAGTAAAGGTTACCACAATCAATTTCATTGAATCATGTTCAATTTCATGGAAAAGATCGAACATTGGGAAAACCTACCAGGGATAAGGCAGGCAAAAGCCTTGCTAAGTAGTTACAATCCCAAAAAGTCCATACAATGTCTTGGGCTGAGCAAAAATAACCTAAGAATTCTTACAGGTATCTTAACGGGACACTGTAAACTAAGAGGACACCCTATTGGGGATTGAGGAAAAGGCAGAATGCAGGTATTGTGAAATGGAGAAGGAAAACTCAATAGACATACTGACAGCATGTCCTGCCCTAGGAAATACAAGAGCTCTACAACTTGGAGCTCACGAAATAGAAGAAGATGACACCTAAATTGATGCCGATCGACATCCTACCCTTCTTAAAAAAGAAAGGAATAGAGGCGGTGCTTTAAATACGGGAAAATTCACCGTCTAAGCAAGTAAGGGGGCACAACAGATCTCACAGGTCGCAGTGGACAACCCCTACATTACATTACAACTGACATACTAAGCGGTATTGAAGAACTGCGTCAAATTGCACGGGTGTGCCAATCACGCTGACATCAGGCTTTCCTTGATTTAGTATGTGCAAATTAAATCAATGACATGAATATTAATACGCTACAAAACCAAAAAAATCCTGGCGGTATGTGTTACATCTTTTTTTTGGCTTGAAAGTTTTTCGGTAGCCGACACACCTCGTAAATATTGAAATAAATTAGCTTAATTTCAATACACACATCCGATTGAGTCATAGGCAATGTGCATTCGAATGCAAAATAAGGACAACAATTAAAGCCGGAATAAATTATGAATCTTTTCCTGTACAATAATTTATTAACTAAGTACGCGACTTGTAAATGATATTTTCTAAAATAACAAATTTATGAAACTTAATAGCGGCTATTTTTAGTTGTAGGCCAAAAGGCCTTTCACCCAAACTTATCTACTTTGTATCCATTTTCAAAAATAAGTTTCCAGTACAATGCGCTTAACACTGAAATTAAGAGTATACGAAAAAAGCGTGGGTTTATTCAAACACAGTAGCGCGCCATTGAGATGTAAAAATAATGGGACTTGGTGACAGGAGTGATTTATTTTCTTACTAAATTCGTTTAGGATTACTGTTAATTTCCATACTAAACAGTTAATAATAATTTAAACTTTCTTCCAATATTTCATTTAAAAATAATATTTTTTAGTCAAATAAATAGTGAAATAATTTGTTAAACCGTTTTTATACTGTATTCTTATAGTTCATTTGTTTGGAGTTGTCGGCTAAGAAAAGTTATTAAATCGTAAAATGTTATAAACAAGACCCTAAATCAGTAGCGCACGTAATTATTTATATCGGTATTAAGAAATTTCTTTTAATCATCATATTTTAATCTTCTTGGGTAAGTAGTCATAATACAATATTTAGAATATTTTGTTTTTCGATTTTAACGAGAATAATTGTGGTCGTTAGGGGTGTTAAGGGGTTAAGGTAACCCTATGTGTATAATTGCAAAAACAGGTACGTTATTAGCCTATAAATTGAGGATTTGTTTATATCCTAATACATAAGAATATAGGTACTCGTTAGTGTTGGTGGTTTATATTGTGATCTATATTTTTATTAATGAAGAAAAAACTCAAAATCAATGTCACAAAATTTTTATTAATCGATTGACAGCTACTAGTTTCGGCCTATTTTGTAGGCCATCATCAGGCTTATGGACTAATGTGAAATATTGAAATTTATAAGTTCCACCATGCTTGCATGTAGTTAGTATAGAAAAAATTGTGTCATTGAAAAAACCGTAAGATGGGGGGGGATAAAATAAAAGTAAGGAGTATATTGATTAGGTTAAGTAAAAACGAACTAAGCACTAGTTATAAAAGTTGCTAATAATAAGGGAAATTATAATGAAATTTTGAAATTTTGTTACAGATACACTAAAGCTTGGTGTATCAAATTAAGAATGTTGGGAAAATATATGTGAGACCTGCAACTTGAACGGAGGCAGGTCAAAGACATGTTGGCAAGTGCATCATGACTGCCAAAGGAGATTAAAGAATAAAAGTCTTTAAGTGTCAGAAATAAAGTGTATGAAAAGTTAACTTGAGTTGCTCAAGTTGCTTTCAGACATATTGTATTCCGGTAGTTTGCCTTCATATACATTAAACTAGTGTTATCACGTGTGTTATGGACTCTTGTGCTGCTGTGATACACGATGTTATTCCCTTACATTAAATTTTTCGTTCTACTTATTTCCCTATACGGGTTAATTACCACTGACACCACGTGTTATGACCCACTGTCCAACACTTGTCAGTGGATTTATTCTTACTCTTATCCATATATATCACATTTAATAACTATTAACTTTTCATACACTTTATTTCTGACACTTAAAGACTTTTATTCTTTAATCTCCTTTGGCAGTCATGATGCACTTGCCAACATGTCTTTGACCTGCCTCCGTTCAAGTTGCAGGTCTCACATATATTTTCCCAACATTCTTAATTTGATACACCAAGCTTTAGTGTATCTGTAACAAAATTTCAAAATTTCATTATAATTTCCCTTATTATTAGCAACTTTTATAACTAGTGCTTAGTTCGTTTTTACTTAACCTAATCAATATACTCCTTACTTTTATTTTATCCCCCCCCATCTTACGGTTTTTTCAATGACACAATTTTTTCTATACTAACTACATGCAAGCATGGTGGAACTTATAAATTTCAATATTTCACATTAGTCTATAAGCCTGATGATGGCCTACAAAATAGGCCGAAACTAGTAGCTGTCAATCGATTAATAAAAATTTTGTGACATTGATTTTGAGTTTTTTCTTCATTAACAATCAGTCACATTTGTGCTATGGATGATTTACTTCTTTTATATTTTTATTATTTTACTCCAAGAACATTTTCGGTAGTGAAAATGGCGTCAAGTTCGAGTTTGGTTCCAGTACAAGTGGCTCATTTAAAACAAAGTGTGTTTTCTCTAAGAGAAAAAACTATTATTTTAAATGTTCATGATGCACTGATATATCAAGCTGGCCGTACTTTCGTCTTCTGTGCTGCCTTGACCATATGGTGCTTGAAGGATAGTTGGTTATCCAACCACACACCTAGGTATTTCACCGCCTCCTCCATTCTTAGTCTTTAATTTTAATTTCTAAGTCTAAAAGGCGTTGCCTCTTTTGATGGTCCTCCTCTATTCTACTATGTTGTTCCATACGGACCCAAGTTTCTGATTCTGCGTCAGCAGCTATTTTCTTATAATATTTTGAATTTGTTTTAACATAAATTTTACGTACCTATTTACTTTTTCTTCATTAGCTACTTTATTTGTAGTTGTGTTTTCTATAATATGCTTTTTATTTTCGATTAACAGTTATACTCTTAATTGATCTTCAGCATTTTATTTCTTTTCCACGAATATCCATTGATAATGACAGAAACAAACAATTTTTTGATTTTTTAGATACCAATCGTTCTTTCAGTTTTGCCAACGGATAAATAATTGACATCTGCAATTTTTACCTTACTTTTCTTCCTTCAAAATAACTATAATATCAAAAGTGCAGTTTATTCCGAGAAATAGTGATTTCATTTCTTAAGGTACGTTTACACCTGCGAGAAAAGTTGCGACATTAGTTGCGCTAATGGTGTTGCATAGTTTAAACACACAGATGCAATTTTCCCTGACAGTTGGCTGCGAGTTATCGTGCGAGCTCCCGCGCGAGCCAGTGTCAGAGTTTGTTGCGACAGTTTTTGCGACATTTGCTATAAATCCGTTTACATGTGACAGCATTCAGTGCAATTCCAACTCGCGCAAGTAAACCGTGGTCAGTAGCTTTTTAACTGTCACGAAGCAGACGTATAAAAACTGCTGTTGGTTTAGAGAAAGGCGAGATTTGGCAGTTAAAGTGTCGGACACTCTGCCGGACAGCTCGCGAAATTTCTTGCAACATTGGTTGCCGATCTGTTTACACCTTTGACTGTCAGAAAGAAAACTCGCGCAATTTCTCTTAGATGTAAACGAACCTTTACTTTATTGCCTGGCCGCTCTGTTTTTGCAAAGGGATCCGCTTACAGGTAGCTCCTTCAGGTGTGAAAACCGTAAGATCCAGGCAAAGTTAATTTTATTTTTGACGTATATAAATATGGTCTAATAGCACCAGAAACTGATGGAAGTGGCCATGTGGTCATTGCCAATTCGTGGGAAGATCGAAATATTAAAGCACATGATGACCTTGCAAATATATTGGATATGTTGTACAATCTTGTGCAACAGACAATTTAAAATGTTAGAGATCACCATTAAATATTACTTACTTCATAATATTATATTATTTTTTAGTAGAATCAAGGTTATGGGATTATGAGTGTTCGTAACATTTAAAAAATGAAAGGTTATAAAAAAAATTATAAAAAGACTGCATAATAAAAATCAAACTTAATCTACTATTAAATTATTTCATTTAATTAATAGTCTAGTTCAAGAAGTGAGTTAGAAAAAGAGTTAGAATAAATTTAAAAATGCGGGATTTGGTTTATTAGATGGGGAATTTTTGAATTTTTCTGCCTTTAAAAATTAACAAAAAACGAAAAGACAAAAAGACGGTCGTCGTTTTTTGGCAATAACTAGGGAACCATTAAAGATAGCGAAAATATTAAAAAAGAGCCTAAAAGAGAAGAAAAATTTACAAAAAAAGTCTTAAACACTGGATTTGCAGCTCCATTATTGATATTTTTAATTTTACGTTAAAAATAGGGTTCGGTGCTATCGTGGTAGACACAAGAAATATAACTCCGATATAAAAAAAATTAAGTTGATTTTTGTTAAGTTTATTCAATTGTTAACTAATTATTTACTTAGGTCTGCTTGCCATTATGCTAATTTCAATACTGATTTTAGTAGTAAAAATAGTGTGATTAAATTAGTTGCGCGCGCCGATTATGTGCTAATTTCTTGTACAAAAAATATTAAAATGTCAACTAAAAGTGAGGTTATGCAGTTATGCTTACGGTGCTTATGTTTTGTATATAAAAATATGAAATCATAAACGAATAGAAAAGTCTGATTGAACTATGTTAAGCAATTCCTTGTTTATATGTGCCTAAATATTCAAAGTATAAATAAAAACCGAAATGCAAGAACCAAAACAATGGAAGAAATAAAAGTTGAATTATCCAAACATGCATTCTTTTCTCAATCTATATACGTTTTTTTAGAAGTTTTTGATTGTTCGTTATCACAAATTATGATCATAATCAATTAAGACTAGGATTTAAACCTTATACAACATTTTTATGGAATCCAAAAAATATTCAAATGGTGACAAATTATTGATTTTGACATGCCTTCGCCATAGACGAAGACGATATCACCTCTGGCATGATTGTTGACACTTGCCTTGAGATATTTCCAGTGATTTTCGATGGTTTGAGTGTGCACACCTAGTTAGGTTAGGTTCGGTTAGTTTTGAGTATAGCACTGAACTCATAAATGACGTTGGGTCCGGCTGCGGAAGTTTTTCCAAAATTTTTTCATAGTTACAAGATTCTGGAGTAAAAAATTACGAAAACTGTTTGTTTATAATGATTTTTCTAAGCTAACACAAAATGAAAAATTCGGAAAATTTATTTAAAATTAGGCTGTTCTCTTTCAATGTTGGGCAAATTAATTAAATATTTACTGTATCGAATATTCGAAATTTTGATATATACCTAGTCAAGTGCTCGGAAAACTTCATCGTAAATCAGTCACCCAAACATGTTATTTCCTTTGGCTTGAATATAAAATTTTCAAGTGATACTTGTAATAAAATACCATTTCGTAAATTGAGGAAGCCCATTGAGCATTTTCGTATTTTTTGTAATGTGTTTGATAATACTAACGTTAAGGAATAGTTTGAGTTATATTTAAAGAAGTATTTTGTTCTAAGGTAAGAAAATATGAAAATAATATTACTTAACCTCAAAAGCAAACTTTCTCATATAAAACTAAATAAAACTTCTTTAAATACGACTCGAAATATTGTGTCTATTTAGCACTATAATAGCTCATAAACAAAAAAATATAAAAATCTTCAATGCAAATTAACTACTATAAGGCAAAAGTTTGTTTGGATAAAATGACTTGACAATAAAGGAACGTTACTTCGTTTTATTTTTTTCTTAATGTTGATGTTACTGTTGCAGATATGGTGTAGAATTTGCTGGCTAATATTTTACCTTTTAATATTTTATCCAAATTTCTTTTTTGCTTTTTATCAATAATCTTTGCACCACAACTAATCCCAATCATTGTTTCATAGTATCTCACGATACTCCATGCAGGTCACAATTTTTAGTTATATAAGAATTTTCACTAATGTCAGTTTATCGTTTTTAACTAATTTCTTTCTGAATCAGAATTTGAAACATATAAAATTAAACCACTTTAGAACCATATCAAAAATGCAATAATAGTGTGTTCTGTCCTGTTCTATATTCTTCATTGAGATGTTTCATTATTCTCGGGGCTTTTTGTCATACCACAACAGCATCCTTAGATCTAATTCGAGGAAATTTTGAAGACCGTGTAACACGAATTTTCCTTACGTATGTTAAAACAAGCTATTTTTATAGAAAACCCACCAGCAACTATTGATGAACTCCGTGAAAATTTAGACCTTTTTCAGAAGAATAATGCAGTAGCTTATTTTCAAAATTATTCTAAGCAATCTTGTTAAAGCGTTATGAGTACTACTTGGAACACAATAGCGAGCACTTTGAACACATTTTGTAAATAAGCAAAACTTAAAATTCGCATTATTTGAAATGTTATTGAACTTTTCATATTTAATGCTTTAGTTTTTCAGTTTCGTTTGTTTTGGCATACTAAACAGGGTGTCCCGAAAAGGATCTTGTGGTTTGTTGAAATAAGAAGAATAAATCTAATATTTTTTAATTTTTGTTATTACCAAGATTTTTTTTAAATTCCTTAATAATATTAGTTATTTTTTCACCAAAAAAATGGTTTTAAAAAATTTTTAGTCACTTTTTTAGAACAATTTTTCTTTGTATTTTAATCTAGGATAATTAATCTTACTTGTCACCTTGTATATAGGCAATACTTTATAAACAAACATTTCGTCGAAATGTTTGCGCTAATATTTCTATTTTATACTAAAATATTCATAGCATAAAATTACCAGAAGACCCATATTAAAATATTAGATAAACATCAATTTATCTCAATAACGTCCCTGACGGTACAAACAGAATAACTGAAAATTTTTTGGGAAATTTATACGCATTTTTTAATAGAATTTTAAATAAAACAATCGCTTCAAGCAGTAAATCCTCTATTAGTTTGTTTTTAATACCGTTCGCAAAAAAAAACGTAGGTAGATTGTTATTCTCATGTCAAAATGTCAAGGAGAAATAGTTTGTTATTGCATACATTTCGACTACATCTTTATAATGTATGCCGTTAAAGAGCGTCTCTGATGTTAGTGATGCTATATTACCACACCCACGAAAATCAACAAAAAACTAAACCCGATATTAAATTCAATAACATACAATGGGCTCTCTTCATTTTGATGACGATATGAGGTGTCAACAAACGACAATAAAAAAAAAGAAAAGAAATACGCGTCCATTTGAGTATGCCTAACTTCACGGTCTTCAAACAATTTCATTAGCACGACCATTATGTTAATAATGTAGGTGTGAATTCTATTTGATTCAAAACAAAATAATTGCAATGACTGGCGATGCTTTTATAGCTTTCTTAGATTGTCGCTATTTAATTCTTCAGAATAGATGCAACATTTTTTTTTATTCAACCACAAGCACATATTAAGAAATTAACTGTCCTATGAAAAATTTCTTTTTATTATAAAAACCAGTCTGATTCTGAATATAAATTAAGTTACGCACAAAGGAGTTATCAAACAAAATTGAGAGTCTAGAAATTGAAGAGGAAATCCCAGTAGCAATAGTTTGGAATAAAGAAATATTTCATAATTTTATTAATTTTTATAAATAATTTTTTTGATATAAGTAAACATCATTTTGCAACAACTCTAACCAATACTAAATAAATCACGAAGTCAGATAAACATACAAAAAAAAAATGATTTATTCTTTTGCAAAAAAGCAAAAAAAGGTTTTTAAATAAAATTAATAATCAGTATTTCCTCCATGGGCCTGTAGCATTACTGTAGGCGATGTAGCATGCTATCGATTAAATGGTCGAGCTGGGCTTCGAAATTCTTTCCCATTCTTCACGAGCAGCATCTTTCAGTTCTCGTAGAGTAATTGGGGGAGTGTTTCGCTTCTTAATACGTGTTTTAAGAATGTCCCAGGCATGTTCAATGACATTCATGTCAGGGGAATTTGATGGCCATCTTAATGTGGATATTCCTTCTTCTTCCAAAAAATTTTGTAATGCATCTGTTCGATGTGGAGGTGCATTGTCATGCATAAACACACATCCATCACCTACCGCCCCCCGGAATAGACGCAGAACAGGATTTAAAACTTCCTCGATGTACACAGCACCAGTGATTCTTCTCTCCAAAACCAGGAGAGACGTCCGAGTACCCCTCATAATACCATTCCAAACCATAATACTCCCACCTTCAAATAGAACACGTGGTTGGGCTGTTTCTAATCGGGCTTGTCGTCCTGGGGCCCTCCAAACTAGCGTTTTTCGCCAATCAGAAACCAAGCCAATTCTTGATTCATCAGAGAACATCACGTAATTCCAGTTAGGTCCATGGTGTAACATTTCTTGAGCACATTGCAACCTTACAATTTTTTGTTGATAGGTTAGTTTAGTAACACGTAGAGGTCTTCTGCGATACAAATTTACCGCATTTAATCTTCGTGTAATAGTTTGCCTTGAGATATTCAGTCCTTCAAGTCTAGCAATTTCTCTGGATATGCCACTTGTAGATTCCTGTCGATTTTTTCGAGCTATCAATGTTATTTGCCGGTCTTGTGCTGCTGTTGTACATCGACTTCTGCCACTTCTGGGACGATCCTTCTCAATATTTGTGTCACCAACAAAATTCGCGATATCACTTTGACTAAAGCCCTGTTGTAATGTAATGAAATTTAAACAAGAATTGGAATACTGTGAAAGCACCCAAATCAATTAAATATGACCAAATTAATACAAAAACGAATCAAATTTAGTATTATGTTGATTTAAAATAAATATCAACAAGAGTTTTTAAAAAACCAAAGGCGTAGATATATTGTTTCTAAATATTCCAAACTTTTGGACATATGCGTAAATTGGCTAGATGAAGTACTTTGCACTATAAGGGTAGCAGAAAAGATCTGCAAAAGTTGCGTTGAGGTCGAGACTGTCAAGCCGGCTCAATTTGTAATCTATAACCTGTAGATGACATTCATGACTAATAATGCATGTTTTCAAAGCAAACTCTTAGTTTTCAGAAGATAAATTTGTTGATAAATATACAAAATGATAAACTGAAAAATATACAAACTTCTATTTTAGTCATTTATCCAAAAATCCAATTTCTGTTGTATGAAATTTTAAAAGAAAATAAATACATTAAGGAATACAGTTATTTGATTGCCTTCATTAAAAAACGTATTTAGGATATCAGTCAAACCAGTCGAACGTTTTGACCAGGAATACTCTGACACGAAGGAAAAAATGTGACAATTTATTCAGATAAGGAAATGAAAAAAGAGGGCATGAGACGATAATCCTTAAGGATATCAGAGTCATCAATCAGGAGGAGATTGAAAGAATTAAGAAGGGTTTGGGGGACATTAAAGGGGAGTGGGTCGACAGACTTCAAGGATGGTAGATAAAGTATAGTATTATACTCGCAAGCAAAGGTTTTTATCCACTCAAATGATTACATACTTGTATTTTCGTGGATAAAAACCTTCTTTATTTGCTCGTGTAATAATATACTTTTATCATTGCAATAATGGACAATTTTAGATTTTTACATTCTTTCAAAAACTTTCTATCTAAATATTAAATACAGCTTCAAAGATCTGCTGACCCCCATCAATCAATTAAATTGACATTTATTGATATAAACAAATTACCGCTTAAATTTTTATCCCTAACGGTACAGTAGACACAATAATGATCAGTTTTAATACACATCAGTTTATGCTGGTTTAGAACGTGAGCTCCATTTACACTGTCGTGAGATGGGTTGTGTTGAGAACAAAATACCCTACTCTGATTACATTTTTTTTTTCGTTCGACCATTAAAATATCTTCTTACGTTTCTTAATTCTGTTGGGCATTATCAGATTTAAAGCTCGTTTAAAATAAACTTATCATTTGATCTTTATTGTGTATTCACTGACGTCTTATTTGCTACTGCAACATATAATTTAAGACTTTATCGATATAAGACAAGAGCAGATTCAGCTTTACGTTGGTATTTTGCCAAGAAATTTACGTTCTTCAGGTACATGCCAGCCATATTTCATTTCATTGAAATAAAAGTGTCAGATATAGTTACCTAATTTTGTTGACTGTTATTTAACAACTATGCAACCTTTAATGAATTAAATTGTTGTAGTGAATCGCATTATCCGATAATGTCAATGTTCGGTCTCCATAGTTACGTGTTGTTGATTTTTTAGTATTGTCACTTTTAAGAACGATAAAATATGTAATTCTAATTTGTTAATAACACACCGTAGTTTTAAGTTATTTAATAAAGTATTTTGTTCCTCTACTGAGAATTTGGCCCCAAAAAAACACAACAATTGTATTAACATATTAAATAAAACATATTTTGATAATAAATACATGAATTTGAAAATAGAAACAACTACAAAATTTAGGCAAACTAAAACAAGAAAATTGACTTATAAATGTTATTTAAAATCTTAATAAAAGTTTGGAACTCACTTAAAAATGGAGAGTGTTCTGTTTCCAAGGGATTTAAACAAGGCTGTACTACGTCTCCAATGCTTTTTATGAAGAATAAAGACGGGATATATGAGGATACAGGTAGATGACCAATATTTAACAAGCCTCTACTTCGCAGAGGATCGAGTAATTATAGCTAGTGACGAAGACGGTGCATGTTATGTCCTGTTAGGTTAGGTTAGGTTAGGTTAGGTTAGGTTAGGTTAGGTTAGGTTAGGTTAGGTTAGGTTAGGTTAGGTTAGGTTAGGTTAGGTTAGGTTAGGTTAGGTTAGGTTAGGTGCGAGAATACATCCAGCGCCGGATTCCGTTATGAGGCTAAAATAGGCCAATAGAAATATTAGTAGGTGTGGCTTGGATATTTGGCGCACTTTTTCAATTTGTGCTTTTTAGGCTAGAAAGTAAAAAAATATATAATTGCAGTGTAAAAATTTATTATAAAGGTGTATTTTTTTATTATGCCAGGGTTTTTTAAAATAAGTTTAATTTAATTAATATACATGTTTTAATATACATGTTTTGGTTAACAGTAACTAAATTAAGGGTAAAAATACTGAGGATTTTTTGACTTATTTTTTATTTCCATCCTCCAACCTCCGAAAGTTGAAATATTTCATAGATTTGGGCAAATTATTGTAGTTTTAATCCATAATGAAATCCAGTTTTTATCAAATATTTATAACTTGGGCATCTATTCCTATAACTGTTCTCTTACATCATTACTAACTTTCCGAAACCGCAAATAATTTGAATTGCCTGATTGTGTGTTACAATAAGAGTTATTTAACAAGGTGCTTCTTGTAAAAGTTGGAATTTTTCTTGTATGCCCATGTATTTTTTTCTAATAAGATGAATTTTTACTGTTAATTTTGAAGGGCAGTTGGTATTTCTCGTTTTAATTTGTGAAGATGGTTCGTAAGTTTTTGAGCACCGAGTAAAGTGGTGACATCTAAAATTAAATTTAAACTTTAGATGGTAAATAAAACTTTTTAAATGTTTACTAAATAATTTTAATAAACTCAAAAATTCAATATATTATGTATAGGTACCAATATATCATTTAAATATTTCACTTAAGTTTAATCCGTTCTCTATCCTCAATAACCGTATTTTATAACGTATGATGAATTGGTTAAGTTTTCAAACTCTCTTAACCATTTACCAAACACTTTTTTGTTCGTGCAATTAACAAAAAATTGCAACTGAACGTTAGGGAACTTATCTTCACCTTCTATTATCTTTTTCTCCATAATTTTTGTTCCCCAGCCAGGTGGCAAAACAGACTAAAAAATTGGTAGATTTAATAATTAATAATTGTTCTTATTACTACCTATACGCCAAAAATAGATATTTGATTTGATACTCACATTAATGAATTTTTCATTAAACGAGGAAGACACAAAGTTTTCCATTTACACGTTAGTTAAAATTTTTCACAAAAAATCAATACTTTTTGTTTACCTACTTTTAAAGACTATGAAATGAAGACAAGATCAAAGGAAAACAATCATAAAATATAATAAATATCTGCTTAAAACCTTAAAAATTACTTTCAGTTATACCTAGTTTAAACATCACGTAAAATATCAACGGTAGGAACTCCGCCCACAAGCATCATTTTAATTGGCTTATTTTAACCTCATAACGGAATCCGGCGCTGGATGTATTCTTGCTAGGTTAGGTTAGGTTAGGTTAGGTTAGGTTAGGTTAGGTTAGGTTAGGTTAGGTTAGGTTAGGTTAGGTTAGGTTAGGTTAGGTTATATATTGAGAAAACTAGGACAACAATATGAAGACCGGAGACAATCTCTAAATGTGACAAAAACTGAATAAATGAAATGGTGAAATAGAAGACACCGAACTACAAATTATAGAGCTTAGGTGAAAGGATCACTACAAACACCTTGACAGCATATTATCACCAGAAGAAACAATAACAGAAAATATTCAAAATAGGATTCAACAAGGAAGGAAAGCAAGTTCTGAAGTTTCTGTTATGTTAAATTTATATGAAATGAAAAAATCCAGTAATTTTTTAATGTGTTGACGAATTCTGGCGTAGTAAAGTGATTGTGAATGTCTTTTGATCATAGTTTTTACTGATAAGGTAGATTTTCATATTTTTCTTAATACTAAAAAACTGATTAAAAATAATTTTTTCTAACTCAATTAGTTTTAAAATTTATATTATATTTATAGTCCCAGAACACGAATCAATAAAAGACATCATTTATTTCCGATGATATTTCCGTTATTAAATATTCGTTTTGAAGTGTAACAAAAAACTTGTTGCCACTTTTGACGGCTAAATTGAAATTCGGTAATGAAAAAGTATCCGAGATTTCTGAAACTGTCGCCGATTGAACTCACCGAATTGAACTTTTTTAAAAAAGAATTACGAATAATTTTAAAGTTCATTAAATATTTTAATAGAGTCGACGAATTGCCGTTTGGAAGTTTGAAATTAAAAATATTGAATTGCTCAAAAGTAATTTTACAACAAACATAAAAAAATTAATAATAAAAATCAGCTAATAAATTAATTCAAAGAAAAAGTTTTAAATGTAACATCTTCTAAGGTTCGGATTAATTTATCTTCAAAAAGAATATATTAAAATATTAGCTTACTAATCAAAAATTAAACAATAAAGCAGTGAAATTTATTGTATTAACTCTTACATTTTGGAAGTCCATCTTATTAAGACTAATAAAAAACTCTTCGTTTTAACGTAACTTCCAAGAAATTCAAATAATTGCATTTCTTTAAAACCCCTTTACCTTTAATAATGTGTATATGCACCCCGATGTGTTACGCATTCTCCAACGCGCCTAGGCATGCTTCTGATCAGGTGGTCAATGTCCTCCTGTGGTATCTCATTCCAGGCAACCACCAACTCCTCTCGAAGTTCTTCTAGAGTATGAGGAGGGCGTTGAAAATTGAGCAATCTCCTACCCATCATATCCCACACGTGCTCTATTGGGATATCTTGGTGGCCAAGGTAACAATGTGACATCATTATGTTGAAAGAAGTCTATTGTGACTCTTGCGACATGTGGTTGGGCATTATCTTGTTGAAAAGTTGGATTTGCCAGGGTGTCAAGAGAGGGTAAAAGATGGGGTTCTAAAACTTCTTGGGTATAACGCTGCGCGTTCATATTCTTTCTGATGATGATTAAAGGTGATCTTAAACCATAAGCTATAGCACCCCAAACCATAACTCCAACAGTTTGATAAACATACCTTTGAACAAAAAACCGTGGATTTCTCCTTTCACCAAGTCGTATTCTAACCCTCGCTCGACCATCGTGCAAGCCTAAACAAAATCGAGACTCGTCACTAAAGACAATACTGTTCCATTCCTGATCCCAGAGTGACCGTTCTCTGCACCATTCAATGCGATTACGTCGGTGTTCTGGAGATAAAGGGAGGACTCAGTGTGGTCGGTATGAAAACAGGCCAAAACGTCTTATTCGTCGATAAACACTTCACTTGCCAATAGGTCTTCCGTGTTCTGCAACCATTTATTTGCAATGAACCTGGTAGTGGAGAAACGGTCCCCTAAGGCCAATAATCTTAGGCGGCGATCTTCACGGTCTGTTGTTCTACGGGGGCGCCCCTTGCTCTTTGCGTACGGACTTCTCTCGACGCCATGCCTGACAATGTGACATCATTATGTTGAAAGAAGTCTATTGTGACTCTTGCGACATGTGGTCGGGCATTATCTTGTTGGAACGTTGGATTTGCCAGGGTGTCAAGATAGGGTAAAAGATGGGGTTCTGTTGTTCTACGGGGGCGCCCCTTGCTCTTTGCGTACGGACTTCTCGACGCCATGCCTGACAACACCTAACCACGGTGTCTACAATTCTTTCCACTCTAACTGCAATTTCCCGAAGAAAAAATCCCAGCTTCCCGAAGTCCCACAATACGACCCCTATCAAACTCACTAAGTTGTCGAAATCGTACAGGTCTTCGTACCCTAGGCATCGTAACCAATCGTAAAAAATGTCAAGCCAACCAAAATCCGCAAAATTTGGATGTTTACTACGGCTACAATATTCATTTTTGGATTGTTAGTGGATTTCAAAAAAAGCGGTATAAAAACCGGAATCTTCAACTAATAAAGGATGAAAATTTTATTAAATGTTTATTTCAGTAAAATAAATAAACTGGGTGTTCGGATTTTTATGTCACTTTGTATAATTTAAATAATTTATTATTCTTTTCCAAAGGGTGTTATCGTAAATTGGAAGTCAATTTATCACCAAGTCAAAGCCTTAATATTGATTAATAGTTAAAACATCTTATTTTATACTGTAGTAAGTCCAAAGATTTAAAGTAAGACTATACTGTCTGTCGATGTTTGTGTTACCTACCTCACAAAGCTTTTTACTAATTTATACTACAGCTGAAAGAAATTACAGAGTGTAAATCTGGCAAAAGGATCTGATAGTTTGGAGCCACAGATATATTCTATTAAACTTGTATTTCTAAATTTTAATAAGAATAATAAAAAAACTCTTCGTTTTAACGTAACGACAGCTGTCATTGTGATTTAAAACCTAATTTTTTCAAATTAAACTTGGAAGTTGCCTTAAAACGAAGAGTTGTTCTTATTAAGATGGACTTCCAAAGAGTAAGGGTTGGTACAATAAATTTAATTTACATTTTACGTTTCTCAGTGGACATCCAACCCTGACAAAGGTGGACGGTGCAGCTAATTAAGGCTCATGGAACTGTCTTCTCAGCCTGGTAAAAAGGAAAAAGCTGAAATCATGCAGTAACAGCTGATTTACTTCATTTGAGATAGTAGATACCGTCAAAATATTACAAAACCAAAGTAATATTTAGTCTCTGCAAATCTCTATTTCATTAAATTCAAATGAATCGACCCACACCGATAGCAATTTTCATAATTTTTAAAACTTGTGGTGAGGTAATTTGACCGGTATTACGTAAAACTGCTCTAACGGTACTCTGGGTCATTTTTAAATTTATTTTATTCACATTTTCATGGCACAATAAAAATCTGTTGGCCATTAAACATCGCCATAGAGAGACAGTATGTAACCTAGTTGTTTCAAATCGCTGACGTTTTTTTGTAGTTACAAAATCAAACGTAACTTTTTATATATTTTGGAGGCATAATAAACACAATTGCTTTGCGTATCGTTTTGTTAAAAAAAACATTAAAAAATAATGTTTCTACGTGTTACAAATGAAGTCGTTTAGCGTTTATCATTTTTATCCAATTAAAAACCACCAACTAGATTTTTTTGTAACGATCCTGCTGTTAACAAATAAAATAATCAAGCTTAAATCAAGAAAATGTCTTTTAGTATACCGTCACAAAGAAAATTTTATAAAAATAAGCTTCGTTAAAAAAAAATATCTGTAGAATAGAGAGAGGGCAAAGTAAATCTTGCAATTGAGAGTCTTCTGACATAATGAGTGTAAAAAATGGGGTTTTACAAGGCTCTATTCTGGGCCCGTTATTGTTTACTCTATATATAGCTGAACTCAAGAAACATATCAAATTAATATCACTTATATGCAGATGATACTCGACTGTATTTAAAGAGGACTAATGAATCCTGCTTGCATATATATGAGGATATTGAAAACTAGCCTAGCCTAATTTGTACAAGCCCAAAGCGAAGGGTTCTTATCCAGTCTTTAGGATAACGACTCCCACGCGCCTTTGCCATCCACACCCGGTCCCCCTAAACCGGTCTGTACAAATTTCAGTTCTTCGGTTCAAAGAACAGACTTGTTGTCTTGTCCGTTGAACCAGTGGATGCTAGGCATCTTTTTCTGGTATTCTCTTCTTGTTGTCCTTCTCGGTTTGGTAGGTTTTTTTGGCCTTCTCGTGTTATCCGATTAGATCGGTCTCATCTTTTTCTTTGGCTCCTCTTTTTCTTGGTTTACCTGTAACATATTAAGATTTTCATTAGTGTGGAAGAAACTGGTTCTTCGGTCTGACGTACTTCCACTGCCCATCGCCCGGGTCGTAATCCAGCAGATTCCTGAATTTCGCATTTGGTTGGTCTTCAAGTCCGCCTTATCATTCATGAGATTTAAAATTCTTTCGATTTCTAGATCTCTGAAGATGTCTTGGTTGCGAATATTGAAAACTTACTGAAAGCCTCCGGTAAATTTTGTCTCACAAACTAAAATTATCGGTCAGGCGGTCAGAAATCTGTACTTTAGGTTTAATTATCAAAAACATGGCCAGCTCCCGGTCTAAATATTATAAAATGACTCCTGCGTTTGTTTCTAATTTTACGCTGATGATGGAACTGATGGTTTTTTTTAATAAAAGACACTTAGTTGATCTAAAATAGAATTGGCAATCACATAAAAACAAATGAAAAATAACCTTTTATTTTTTATAGAAGTGAATCAAACATGTTTTTAATAGAACTACTTACTGAAACAAATAATTTATTTGATTTTCTTGCATGTAGGTATTCAACAATATGGTGACATGTTTATTTAAAATGTTCGCTTTTAAGTTGTATTTTAAATTATATCACCTGGTTGAGATCTATCACCGATTTTAAATCTGCTCTAGAGTCTATAAAACGTACACAGTTATAGGTTATAGCTAGAGCTTGATATATATTTTTCCTACGACCACATATGAAAGTGCTAGTTTGCACGCTTATTTGTACTTAAGAAAGTAGCTAATATCAATACACGTATTGAAATAGTATATTAAACAACGCATTTCATATGGAATTCTGTTATGACACGAGTTCAAGTTTAAAAAACGAATCGCGAAGCGATGAGTTTTTTAAAGAACGAGTGTCACAACAGCCATATGAAATAAGTTGTTTATAATGTTTTTTATATTTTGCCACTTTATCATTTTTTAAATTAATTTATTATTTTTATGTAATTACGAAAATTTTGATTTTAAAAAGTATGTCGGTAGCACTGTGTAGTTTATAACATTTGACAGTTTTGACATTTAAATTATGAAATGTTAATATAAATATTTTAAAATGACTAATACACTAATAATAATATATTATATAGATAAAAGATGAAATTCATATTCACAAATTCACAAATACTTTCTAAAAGAACAATATCAAATTAATAAATAGCCACAAATGTCATTGTCAATAGTCTTGTCATTAGATACTTCACTCATGTCGCCAACCATTTAAAACAAAAATTTGCGTGCGTAAAAGTTACATCACGATACGCAAATGCGTTTGATAATGAAGATTTTTATAAGTGCAAAATATAAAAAGTAAATATCAATACACGTATTGAAAAGTAAAAAAATATAGATCTATGATCTGTGACATTTACGTCAAATTTATCAATAGTAAAAACACATGAATGTCAAAGCAAGGACCATTTAATTTTTTTTTAAACCTTCCTTGTGTCAAATATTGTATTGTAATTGCCAATACAAATTTTCCTGTATAAAGTAAGAATAAAGTTTCTTATAGGTTTTTAAATTTTTAAAAAAATAAAAATATTTTTATTCAGTATTATTATTTTTATAAAAACACGTTTAGAAAGAAGAACAGTTTATTCTTCTTTTTTATATTGTGTTATGTTCCGTGCATGTGTCGAATGTGGATTTTTGAAGTTATGTTTGTGTTTCTGTTTACAATTATCTTTGTGTCTATTATTATTACATTACTTTGAAAATATTTGAACTGTGTTGTGATTTGTGTTCAAATACATACTACATGTACAAGAAAACTCAATTGACATTATAAATTGTTAAAAAAGATTACTGGGTTGTGCATCCTGTTAAAAATAAAAATACCTAAATTATTTTGAAGAATTTTTTACTTTTCAATACATGTGTTGATATACTTTTCAGTACGTGTGTTGATAATCTTTTCAGTGTGTGTGATATTGTTTAATTGACTTTATACTTTAAAAAATACTTTTGTTGAAGGATTTTTTACGTGGTCGTAGGAAAAATAGTGTACATTACTCGTTGGAAAGTGTATTTCCTGCACTCGTTTGGTTTCTGCACTCGCCGCTACGCGGCTCGTGCTAAACTTTAACTCGTGCAAAATGTTACACTTTCCACACTTGTTATGTAATATACTATTAAAAATTGAAAAAGTAAATATCTAAATATTGGAAACTTATATTCGCTTAGACTATAGTCTTTAAATTTGATACAATAGAAAATAAAGAAATTGAGATCATAAAACATCTAATCTACATCTAATGGCTATCCATTAAATTTGATAAATAAATAAATGAAAAGAAAGAACAGAAAATGTTAATAGAACTAATATTTCCTAAAACAAACTGAAGAAAATAAAAGTCATAAAAATATTACATATTGTGGAAATATGTCGCAAATCCTTCAAAGCCCAAGCAAGGGTGGTTCATGAAAAATAACTAAATATAGTAGGTATACATTTCTATTGAAACATGGTCATAGTTGTTATTTTTTAAAGAGTCCACCCTGTAATAAGGGATTAACTAATACAAAAATAATAGAAACCGTAGATAATATTGTCACAACAGGTAGCTGATCGACTAGACCAAGCAAATGTCAACATTTAGTTAAGGCATATATTTATCATGAAGTTTATCTTTACCTAAGATTTGTCAAGTTTACCAAAACAGCATTTTAATTACAAAAAAAATCGCTGTGTTTCCAAAATGGAACAAAAATTACCGAACTCATCGACCTTAATCGTTTGATGAAGATAAAACACGTTTTAACGACGAAATTTTAGCGATATCCAGACAACTACTTAATATCCAAGCAATAAGATTTTATGTTTATGCTGCTATAAAAGTCCCCCGTCTTCCTACTCGAGAATGCATGCTTTTATAGAAGCATTTATCAAGTTTAAAAACTTAAATTCCTTTTGCAAATATTCAAGGATCAA
This sequence comes from Ophraella communa, assembly GCA_035357415.1. NCBI lineage: Eukaryota > Metazoa > Arthropoda > Insecta > Coleoptera > Chrysomelidae > Ophraella > Ophraella communa. Next base: position 8,747,789 of record CM068982.1, on the reverse strand, counting down.
TGACTTTTTTAGAAACGTTAAAATAAACGCAAGGTGGTATTTAACGCAGTGACTGTTAAAACTGTTTATTGTTTTGTTACTTGTTGAGTAATTTCATTGTAATTAAAAGTCTCTTGTAGTTGTGTGCCCCCCATTAAGAATGAAATTACAATTTACAAGATTTTACAGATATTACGCTACATGCAGACTCATCCACGTCTATAGATAACACATTAACATTATTAATAACCTTGTCTAAAATTTAGACATATGAAAGCTTAAACTTAAACAATTAAGAATGTGGTGGGGTAAAAAAAGGTAATTAGTCTATGTGGCCAAATTCCAGAGATTGTATCTTAAGTTTCTGGCCAATAAACGTTAATTGCTAAAGTTATTGAAACAGGATTGACAGCATGTTATACAACTTATTATGATTCAATAATTAATCATGTAACGAAAGTTATATTAATTTTTTTTGAAATTTATTTATCAATTTTCTTTAAACAAATTTATGTTATTGTTTGAATAGTTTTTCCTAAAATAAAAAATGTCCTCACTATTTATTGCAATTAGTTAATACTCTTACTAAAATTTTTTGTCACAACTTTTTTAATAGTATAAGTATACAGTGCGTTCATAAAGTAACTCATAAATTCAATATTGGCTGAATGAACAATAAAATTAGAAATTCCCGAAACAGGTCGATTTCTGATTTCAATTTACTATTGTTTCAGATCATAATCTAATATACATGCAAGCATATTGGTTCGATCAATTATTATAACTTGTTGAGCTTACTTTTACACTTAACTAAAACTATCTTTAATAATAATTTGATGTCATTCTGTAATGTTTACATCTTCTTTATGTTTGTAGCCTGATGATGGTCTTCTTACAGGCCGAAACTAGTAGCTGTTCCAACTTAACATTGTTTAAAATACTAAATAAAAATCTGTGACAACTATTTTGTTTTTCTTCAGTCACATTTGAGTTATGGATGATTTACTTCTTTTTTTATCAGACATTTATTGTACTAACCCTTACTTTGTGGAAGTCTATGTTACTAATATACAACTAAACTCGAAATTTGACTTTGACATATCTCATCATGCGATTGTTTTACTCTCCGTTACAATGACAATGGACTAGTTTAGTAGGATCATATTAATCAAAATGATAGCAATATAAATTTAGGACAAGATACCTACTTACTTATATTGGTATTCATTTTGCAAGTAATTTTTCTCATTTCGTAAAATTTAGCAATAAATAATTAGTAAGTTTTAAACGTAGCGCCAACTAATAACCAATGATGAAGTGTGTTTAAAAGTCAACGTTGTCACAGTTTAGCTACGTTCGTTTCAAGTATTCTCAAAGAACTGGCGGCACAAAACACCGTGTTCTGTGACTAACTGATTGTACCAGTTGACAAGATATATGACAGAAGAGAAAATCGTGTTTATCTGTAATAAACAAACAAGACCCCTATTCTTGACGGTGATAGAATAGAACAGCCAATAGAAAGTGGGCGTGGTTCTATTGAAAATGCCAAAACGGTATTCTTAAAATTCGTTCTCTCACTGTACCGATAGAAGGGTTGTTCCCCTAGAGAACAATAAATTACTTTTATTGGTTATTTTTGAAGGAACCGCTATAACACCAAAAGAAGGTGTTAGGAATTTTTATTTTCGAACCCAAAATAGTATAGAAGTAATTTCTTTCATAAACCAAACATAACCAAACAACAAATTAAACTAACGAAAATGATAGAATATTTTGTTTAGTGTTTTACTCCTTATTTGATAAAGTGTCAAAATATCGATATGTTTATCTCTTTTTAATGACAACAAATAAGAGAGAGATAAGTTTCTCGGTTAATATTAAAGCATATCGACAACATCGCAAATTTTCTACCAATCTTATTGAAACACGTCACTTACCACTTATGACATATATAACCATTAAATTTAAATTTCAAAAGCCGATTATGGCTAGAGGATTAATTTTATAAAAATTTTATTTATACAGTTGAACCACTAAAAACCTATTTTATAAGATGCAAATATAAAAAAAATCACTAAACTAGTCCATTGTATGTTTCTTTTCTGGAAAAACAGAACCTTTTATTGGCAAGAATCTAATAAAAAAATTCTGACCCTTTATATCCCATTTATAATGAAACAGATTATATCCAAGAAAACCGTAATTACTGGTTACTGCTTAGTTATTCAAAGACGAGCTGCCATTGCACGTACCAAAAATTAAATAGAAGATAATTTCATTAGTAATTCCGTGTCAGAAAACAAAAAAAGGTGTTTTTATTCGCATAAGCAAGTGCAACATAATTATTGATTCGTATGCACAACCGTATTCTCAACTAACGTCTACATATAAATTTATTCTTGTTTGTTTATTATAAAATTGATATGAGTAGACCGTACTTAGAGTAAAATGAACGTGTAGACTGTAGGAAGCGAGTAAATATTTAGATACGTCGTTTTGGCAATCGAAATATTAAAAGTCTACCAGCTATTTCCTGTGTTTTATTACTCCCGTAATACTGAAACCTAGTCATTTTTTTAGCTTGACGTGTTTAAGACAACTTAGGCCATTAACACGATTACAATAACGATGGACTGAGAAAGTAGTGACGTAAGTGTCAAACCAAATGATTCCAAACAACTTTTTTTATGGTATGTTTTATAGGTGTTATTAACTATTTTATTGTATTTTCTTGATTTTTGGGAGTTAATTACTGTTTTTTCATTGGTAAGTGTTCATTCATATGATTTACATATCACTAAAGTAGATAGACGAACAATTTCCGTAAAAATATTATAACATAACCTCATAAATTTTAAGAATACTTACAAAAGTGGTAGGTACTTTAAAAATCGAATTTGGAAAGATTTTGCTTATATATATTTAATTATGATACTTCCGTTATATTTCAAAGTATAATAATAAGAAAATAACTCAAACAAAAGTTATTTCTGGAGATTTATAATATTGCCATTTGGCAGTTCAACAGCATAGAACACAAATTTTGACGTCACACTTTCCCAGTCCATTATATTATTGGCGAAAACAAGTAAAGGTAGAAAGGGTAAACAAACCCATTTGTTTCGTGATTTTTGTGAGCTGTGTTTTAGAATAAATAAATCAACACTCGTACCATCTTCCACTAACAATCTTTACCACACAAATTTAAAAACAGAAATAGTTGAATTAATATTGAATCAAATGGCTGATATTATTGTTTTCCCGATTCCACTGACAGATACTGCAGCGCTAACTATCGGAAAAATATCCGCGAATACAAGGGTTGCTTTTTATATTTCGGAATTTGGCAACCCTGGTGTTGCAATCTGGCAACTGACGGCTCTATCGTAAAGTTGGACATTTTTGAGGTTATACGCACTCCGAGAGTTTTGACATGCGTGCGCTATTTGTGTTGTTTACAGTAACTTAAAAGATTCATCTCGACCCAAAAATGGAATTAAATCGTCAACATTTTCGTGCGATTATTTTTTACAACTTTCGACGTGGATTAACTCAGCAACAGTGCATGGATGAATTCAATTTTTGCCGATGAAGCTCCATCAAGGACCACTTTTTATCGATAGTATGGTGAATTCAATCGTGGCCGTACTTCATTCCAAGACGAATTTCGTGCATATCGTCCAACATCAGTTGTTATTCCGAAAACCATTAATGCTGTGCGCGAACTGATATTGCAAGATCGTCATGTGACCTATCGTGAGATTGAGACAACCTTAGGCACTAGTGGAACCAGCATACATTCAATATTGCATAAATATTTGGCGGTAAAAAAATTTTTTTCGCACTGGATCCCACAAAATTTGTCAATCTCTCAAAAAAGGCTCGTGTCGATTGGTCGAAGGAAATGCTCAAAAAATACGATCGCGGTGCTTCGAAACACGTCTATTACATCGTGACAGGTGATGAATCGTGTATTTACGCGTATTAGCCCGAAAGTAAGCAGCAGTCGACTGTATGGATGTTTCAAGATGAGCCTAATCCAAAAAAAGTTGTTCGCGCACGAAGCACTCCCAAGCAAATGGTCGCCCGTTTTTCAGAAAAACTGGACATGTCGCAACCGTACCACTAGAACAACGTAGAACAGTCAATTCTGAGTGGTACATAACCATTTGTTTGTCAGTTGTCTTCCAAGAAATCAGGAAAACCAACCACCGAAGACGGATCACTCTTTGCCACGACAATGCGAGCTCCCATATAATCGGCTCAAACAACTGCATTTTTGAGAACCCAAAACATCGACTATATAGTCCTGACTTGCCACCGAATGACTTCTTTTTATTCCCGTATATAAAAAACAAACTGAGAGAACAAACTGAGAGGTCAATGGTCACCTGAAGAAGCGGTTGCTGTATTCAGAATGCATATTTTGGAGATACCTCAATCAGAGTGGCAAAAATGCTTCGACAATTGGTTCAAACGCTTGCAAAAGTGTATAGATCTTCATGGGAAATATTTTGAAAACCAATAAAGTGATTTTCAATGATTAATATTAATTAGAATAAACGACCAAGTCTCCAATAGCATTAACATTCACAAAGGTGTAAGGCAGGGGTGCGTGCTGTCCCCAATGCTATTTAATCTATATTCCGAATTGCTGTTCAGAAAAGCACTTAAAAACATCAAAAAAGGAATAAAAGTTAACGGAGTCCTAATACCAAGCATCAGATACGCAGATGACACGGTACTTATATCAGACTCGGATATCGATTTACAATATATCTTAGACCAACTGAATAAAATATGTCAGGAATTCGGAATGAAGATCAACGAGAAAAAGACAAAAGTAATGGTGATCCAGAAAAATCAAAACATTCCCCTACCCATAGCAATAAACAACAGAATGCTTGAACAGGTGACAAAGTACAAATACCTAGGGTGCTGGATTAACAACAAACTTGACCCTGAACAAGAAATAACAGCAAGGATTGCTCAAGCGAGAAGTAGCTTTATGAAAATACGGGGGCTGCTCACTGACACACATATCAGTTTATAATTGAGACTGAAACTTGTTAACTTGGACACTCAAAACATCTAGTATGAATAAAGTGGAGGCCTTTGAGATGTGAGTTTATCGCCGAATTCTAAAAATTCCCTGGACAGCACGAATAACAAATGAAGCAGTCCTGCAAAGGTTGAAAAAGGAAAGAGAACTCCTAACATTAATAAAAACCAGGAAAACCAGTTACTTTGGTCATCTGCTAAGACAAGGAAAATATTATATCCCACAATTGATAATAAAAGGTAAAATAGAGGGAAGGCGCGGCATTGGAAGAAAAAAGTTTTCCTGGATGAGAAACATCAGAAGGTGGACGGGACTAGGGTTCGAAGAACTCATCAGAACAGCAGAAGATAGAGACAGTTTTGCCATGGTAATCGCTAACCTCCATTGATGGAGATGGCACTCGAAGAAGAAGAAGAATATTAATTAAATTTATTGTACCAACTCTTACTTTTTGGAAGTCCATCTTAGTAAGAATAATAAAAAACTCTTCGTTTCAACGTAACTTCCAAGTTTATTTGAAAAATATGTTTTAAATCACAATGACGGTTACAAAATGTAACTTAAATGTCAATCTGACGATGCTTCATAGCAAAACGGCCGTCATTGTGATTTAAAACATATTTTTCAAATAAACTTGGAAGTTACGTTGAAACGAAGAGTTTTTTATTATTCTTGATTAATATTAAAATTTGTTTTTGTTCTCTAATCCCGAAATATAAAAGGTAACCTTTGTACATTTACATTGAGATTTGTACATTTAAAGGCTACATTTTACACTGCATTAAAGTAGGTTTTCTTCCTTTAGTAGCTAAATGACTGTTCATTTGGTTCGAGCTACTATTTTCTATTTGTGTATGAGAGGCAAACTAATAGGATAGTTCTATGGTTAATTGAACCTGGCTGTACTGACAGTGGGGTTGAGGATATTAATTCATTAAATCATGTTGGGCTGTATTTTTCTTGTATTGTAGTATTCTTCCAATGGTTCTGTCAATTCTAGCAGACAAGGTGTTTAATATCTATTTTTACATCGGTGGTACAACTTGTAAGTTAATCGGTTTGGATGATGTTGTTGATGCTGCTTCCTTTGCAAGACAATCGGCTGAATACGTTGAGCAAGAGGATGATTGGGAAAAAGATTCTTAATCGACTGAATCGATGTCTGCACGAATGGCAATATGTTGCTGGGGTTCTGAGATAAATTTAAGAGCTTGTAGGATGGCATACAGCTCTCTAGTAAATATACTACAAGAGTTGGAAACTCGGTATAAGCCAAGGCTTGCAAAAGTGCAGTACATTCAATTTCTTCCTCAGTCTTTGATGCATCAGTGTAGAAGATCATGTTATAATGCTTTTTGTCTAGTATTTCCATTAATGCTTTTGGTATAATGGCGTGATTAATATTTTCTTTTGAGTACTTGGTGAGAGAAGGTTAGAAATTTGAGAGAGAATTGGTCCGCATGGAGGATTAAATGGAATGAGGATTGGAGTATTTTGGATATGTAATTTTATTGAATGAACTAGGACTGGAATGGAATATATGCTTGTTGTAGGAGATTCAATATTCGTGCTACAAAGTGTTGTGATTCTAGGAAAAACTGGGTTATGATTTGCTGACACTGAAGTTGGGTAGGAGAGACCTAGTAAATTAAATGACTTTGGTTTTAAAAAAAGAATACTTATAAATACCGCCGGATTACGACCGGAGAAAACAACCAAAAAAGAAGATAGGTTTTAATAAATTTTGTCGATAGAGGGTTTTATTTAAACTGCTTACTTCCAAGATAAACTTCACATAATAATGCCGTTATATTCGCTATGTAGTAATAGCTATTCTCAAATTCTACACCTGGTGCCTATTCAATAGACGAGCAAGGACATAAAATGTTATTTTACTGTATACGGAATTTCGATCGTATTCTACTTTTGTTAGTTTAGGAAAAAAGCAATCTCGTGTAATATTGAGCCATTCGAATGGCTTCATCAAAAAAACTACTGAGAATTCGGTTGAGTTTGATTCTGTTTTACAAAGTATTCGGTTTATTATTTCTAACGTTTCCTAAAAAATTAATGTCGATACTTTAAAATGAAACATTTTAATAGATCTAATATAAAGTGAGTCCGCAAAGTATTATTATTTAGAATAAATTCGATGCTTCCGAAACCAAATAATAATAGTATTAATATACTACGGGCTGGTTACATAAACGCTTGTCAAACCTCTGTTACTTAACGTGTTAAGTCTACTTCGATATAATTTGATTAAAAAGATTAAAAGTAATTATAACTAATTTATTAACATGTTTAGTTACGGTAATATATTTATAATAGTACAGATTTTAAAAAGAATTGAGCTAGAAAAAATGATTTTTAAATTAGGTGCTGCGAACCTCGCTTCGCTCGGCACGCAGTGAAAACTTGTTTTTCCAATGAAACTTGAAACCAATAACACCATGAAAGATCTTACTGTTGTTAAGATGCATTTGACTAAAAACTCGAAAAACTTGCTGTATGATTACCTTTAACGTCTATAAAATTTAAGCTTTAAAGTTTAGCAGGAAATATTTATGCACATTGAAAACTTTATAGTGCATAAAGTCACTTGGATACTTTGAAATAATGTGAGATTTTAGCTTGGTGTTGAATAAACTTTAAACTTCAATTTGACGAAGAAATATTTAGTTTCTTGAGAGTATTTAACTAAAATTAATAAAGTTTCATTGCTAATTAAATTTAATTAAAATTTTATCTTATGAACAAGATATAAACTGTACCTGGAAATATTTCGTTGACAGTTAATAAAGTTGATTTTAACGTGAACATATTTTTCAAAAAGCTACTTGCTCCTGATAGAACGTTGGTAATAATACTCGGAAATTAAATATGAGCTCTGTCTCATTGTGAGTAACCGAAAGAGGACGTGCCGCAGTGTCTGGGGGTAACCCATGTCAGTCATGAACCTTTTCATTTTAATTATTCCAATATTATTGTCTGAATTATCGTATATAACTTTAAGAGTTTCTTCCAATCAATTTCATATTTGTGAATAAATTTTGGTATGTATACAGATTTTTTACTTTGTATAAGTTTTAAAAAATATTGCCTAATAGAAAAAAAAAACAATTTACAGACAACATTAATGGATTATAAAATAATAATAATACTCAAATATTTTAAAACATAGTGAATGTGAGTAATAATAATACAGATTAGATTCATGCAGATGCTGATACAGATGCCCATCGACGCATGTCCGATTCATTCGCGAAATATTTTAACAGGTTTGTCAAATTTGTGTAATATTTCCTTCAATTTACGATCAAATATCAAAAATTTTACAAGCACTCTATTTCTAATCGTGATAGTTATACACATAGAAATGTTCGACAATTACTTGTTTTTATTTAATTTCATTGACCTTAAAAGAAGTACACAATTAAAAAGTTCATAATGTATAAAAACCAAAGGAACTTGTCAAAATTACATTTGACTGATCAATTGTGATTAAGTATAAAATTATAGGCTATTATTTCTTTAAAATGAATAAACAACATGGTTTATTTCATTTTTGTTGAAATTATTAAATTTTTCAAAAAAACTAGATCCTGCACTGGAAATTGTTATTGTCCCCGAGTCAACATTGCAATTTTGTAAGAAATTCTGATAATATTTCAAATTGGGCAAAGGTTTAAGGTCATTGACGACGTATTTTAAAATCCTTTGATGTTTTGCCGACATTCGTACACAAAATAAGTAGAAATATATTCTTGTAAGAAATAAGTTCAAACAGAAGTTCTGCTTAGATTTTTCTGGTAGCTATTGAAAGAACTTAACTAAACCCTAAGGGTTAAAATTCGCCATACAGTCTGCACTTCTTAACTAAGTCCAAGATCGATTTTGGAGAGACTGGTCTAAACTCTATAAGCTCAAACTGTTCGATACCAAACGAGCGAATCCTGTTCATTTCTGCAGTATCGGCAGTCCGAAGTATCACTCAGACAAAGCTTCTTCAGGCGGTTCTTGAGACGACTGTATCCAGTCAGCATCCATTGTAGGAGTTGTGCTGACTTGTTACTCAACGGTTAAGATATGAACGCTTTCGAGTGGACGAGCCCCGGTATATTCTCCCAGTACAGAAAGGTCTCCCTTGCTGTCCACCTGGAAAGTGCTTTTCGCTATGTCAAGAAATGGTTCCAGCCCAATAAACGCGTTTCCTTTTCTGCCAGAGTGTCGGCTCTCTCATTGCTCTTCACTTCTGAATGCCCTGAAATCCAGAGTAGAGTTGCTCTGTAATTTGCTCTATGGTTATTTAGAGATTTGAGTACTTGGGAGATGTGCAGATTGTGCTTCAAATGGGGGACCCTGGATCGCATGGTAGGGCGGCTGCTTCAGCCTTCAGCCTGTCGTTTCTTTTACCTCAGTTGTCCTTCTACAATATTATTCTCCAAAAAGGCAGGGCGCCAATTTGTAACAATAAAACTCCCAAAAAAGATCCCAGCTGAGAGACTCTCTCAAGAAGTGGTTCGTCTCCAAGTTAATGCTTACTATAGAAAGGATTGGTGGTATATAAGGGTTAAGGGCGCCACTATCTTTTTATAAGTTTCCGATTAAACAACTGGTACTAACGGATATATCTCTCCGTACTAGCGGATACATCTCTCCGTACTAGCGGGTATATGTCTCCCTACTAGCGGGGTGTATCTTCCTACAAGTCGTAAAGTGGATCAGAAGGAGTCAAAATGTTATGAGCGTTGATGTTGGTTAGATTTTAGGTGAAAAGGGACGGCAAATATTTTACATCACAAAGTTACTTAGAACTAAAGGTTTTCCAATATTAATGTCCCATATTCAATAAAAAATGAAATAAAAACAATAAATTTATGATTTACTGAAATTCAGAGCTCAAATCAAGAAGTTATAAGCTGATATAATTAGTTTTTTTATAAATAAAATAAAAAAAAATAGTTGTGGTAGTTATTCAAAAAAGGTTTTTAATTATTCCAAAAGAGTTCTAAAAAAATGTATGCTAATTTATTATGTTTCACATAGACTCAGTTATATATTTCTTGTTAAAAAATGTGTTTTTTTGAATTAGTTTTGAAAATAGATAAATTTGCAACAAAAAATGATATTTTTGTAAGTAATAAAATGCATTTTATATTTACTAGTTACATTGAATGATTTTACCTGGAAATAGTATCCGATAACATTTTTACAGGGACCACGCCCTAGATTTTAACGAAATAAAAGGAATTTATATGTACAATTACTTCTAAAAAAGTTTGGAATAATCGTGAAATGCAAAAAAACGTGTGCCTTAATTTATAAGGGGGTTGATGGTTTCTGGTTGGATGGTTGCGTTCGTTTTTGTAAAGGTTTTGTTTCAGGTGCGTTCTATTGTAAGGGGTAGGTTTGGTAGCGGTGATAAGGTTGTGTCTAATATACAGTGAGTCGGGGTTAATTTTAGGGTTCGTAAGGACGGTAAACTAAAGAAAGGTAGCATGGCGATAGACATGTTACCCCATATTCTCCCTAATAGCAACGAATGTCGTTACCCCTCCAATTAACTTATTCCGCTAAGTCGTAGCTATAACCTTTAGAAGATATTATTTGTTAAAGGTATTGAAAGATGAAAAGATTCAAAATCAATGTATTTATTAAATATTCCTTTCTGTCTCTTGGTTATCACCTTGATGTCTTAATAAATTAGATCATGGGTAGGTAAAATAAAAAACACACAATCCAAATTTAAACTTTCTGAATCTTTTGTATCTTTACTCAAACAGTTTATTTTCGTATTTTTGCAAATACGAAACCATAAATTTATCTATAAAATTTTGAGCACTCGTGTTATTGCCTTTGATAAAAATTCGTTCTAATGGTTCATTATTAATGTACATAAATTAAAATACTATAGTGTCTGGATACTATCATTCCAACCACGCATTATAATTATCGATAATTTTCTTGTGCAAATAAACGTTACGGTTTATGCCAAACACACACACACACACACACACACACACACACACACACACACACTCACATTCACACATTTAGTATGCATCCTCCCACTCGAAAAAGGTGTTTCTGTATATCGCAACTATTTACTTCTACAACTCGGTCTTCATTCATCCGAATTCATTCATTAAATGTAAATTACTCGTACCCCGCCGACTTTCTCAGTTTACCCATTAATGCAGGGTGATAAATAAAGCAGTGGCGTAGTTGCTTCGACCTGATAAAGACGTTTCGTAAGAACATTTTGATTCTCCGAAACTTTCTTTATTTATACAGTGTGTAAAAGACAAATGGAATAAATTCATTATTTCGGTTACTGTACATATTTATAAAAAATCCCGAAACATGTCAAATTTAAATTATAACTTGACATTCTTTAACGTGAAAATGCAACCCCTACCTTCAACTCCCTTAGAATGACAGGTACAACCGCCAATTTTTTAAATGGGAAGTATAGGCTTGTGATATCCTATCATTTGAAAGGTCTCTTCATTCTCTATTCAAAAATGTTATTGTTTTTAAATTTAATGCAAAAATTACCATAAAAAAATTAATATCATGTTGTTACCGAAATTCGCTACAATACAATCAAAAACTAAAATGTAATGCAAAACGTAAAAAAATGTAAAACACGAAAAAGAACTATGAATGTTAATGAAGTAGATGTTCAAAATGTTCTCCGCGAACGTCTTGGCAACATCCTAATCTCAAATAAAACTGTCTTCTACCATTATTTAACATATCAGGCGTGATCGACCTAATCGCAAGCGTTATTCGTTCTTTTAAGTCATTTAAATTAATCAGAAGGTTTAGTTTTGTACACATGGCTCTTCACATATCCCCATAAAAAGAAATCTAATAATGTAAGATCAGGTGATCGCGCTGGCCATTCAATCGATCCTCGCCTCCCTATCCACCGATTGGGAAATATTGTATCGAGGTACTGCCGGACATTAAGTTGGTAATGTGGTGGTGCTCCATCCTGCTGAAACCATATCGTATTCGCTGGAACTTGAGGGTTACCTGGATCAGGATATAAATTTGCCAACGTTGGAATGACATCATTTTGAAGTAGTGCCAAATAATTGTTGCCATTCAAGTTGCCCTCAATAAAAAAGGGACCAATGATATTGTTCCCTACAATCCCTGCCCAAACATTAACCTTTTGAGGGTATTGAGTGTGTTCTTCTTTCATCCAGTGAGGATTTTCCGTGGACCAGTAGCGGCAATTTTGCCGATTAGCATGACCGTTAAGTAAAAAAGTACACTCATCAGAAAACATAACGTCTTCTAATTGGATAATATTGTTATCCAACATGTCCATCATTTGCTCACAAAAAAAGTTCTCCTATCAAAATCGTCTTCCATGAGCTCCTGAGTAGGTATCATCTTATACGGATACAATTTATTTTCTTTTAATATGTTTGCTATCGATGTATGGCTAGCATTGAATGTAGTGGATGCCTGTCTACTCGATGTATGTGGGTTTTCCTGAAACTCAAGCAACACATCTAATTTGAGTTCATCACTCAGTGCATTGGCAGCTGCTTTTTTATCTGCCTTACATGACCAAACTCGCGAAACTGCTTTTCTATTTTACTTTTTGTTCCTTGGGATATAGGCGGTAAATTAGGAAATTTCTCATGAAATAGGCGAGTTACTTCCTGTTGTGTTCGGATGTTATCTTCGTAACCAATCATTTGTAAAACTGTTATTTTATGCATTTTCGTTAATCTAACCATTTTTCAGAATTGAATTGAACAAACTTTATACTTAAATTACAACAATGACAACTTAAATAAAACAATTTACTACTGCTTGTTAAAATAGCGTTGCCACGGAAATTCATTAAAGTTTTTTAATGGTTACCATCTAAAAACCACATTGCTATGGTTTTTGTTCACTTTCTCATTATCAAGACCTAAACGGAAAATAAGTTTTAAGTATATTTTAATAAGTTTCGAGTGTATTTTAGCGAATTTCGGTTAATGTTATTTCGGTTAATGTTAATTTTTGCATCAAATTTAAAAACAATAACATTTTTGAATAGATAATGAAGAGACCTTTCAAATGATATATCACAAGCCTATACTTTCCCGGGAGTTAAAGCAACCCAAATGTCGAAACTAACCAATAGACCATTTAAAGAAAAATATTAGGAAAAGGAATGACTTCCAAAATCTCTGAAATTAGAATTCGGTATAATATACAGGTGTTCATTTAAAAAATCATATGTTTGATTTGTAACGGAGTTTTACAACACTGTGTACAGTTTGAGGTAATTTTAAAATATGGACCCTAAAGACATCTACTATTTTTGTGAATAACATTCTTTGATATCTCCTAAAACAACCCATATAACGAACTTTGCCGTAAGATTGGTACACCCTGTATTTAGAATATATTACAATATTTTTAATTTCTCCAAAGATCTACGATAAGGTTAAGAATATTGGTCTATAACTTCTCTCACTTTCTCAATTTTTGACAATAAAATTTACTTAAAACGTTTATGATAAATAGGCCATTTTGTTTGTAGGAAATTTTTATTACCCTTTCTTTTGACGCCATTGATTGAAACATAAGGTAAGTTCAATAAACTTAATTTGCATCTGCCATCTTACATAAACATTTTATAACACCCACAAATATTACAAATGGCACATTTTGAGTAAAAAGAAGCAACATGCTGTACATCGATCTTGTATCAGCTTGAAAACCTGCGTGATATATGAAATCCCCTATTGTAATAATCTAGAAGAGTCTTTGTGTATTACGTTTTTGAGAGGGTGGAGAACGAAAAAATATGTTTATTCAAAATGTTTGATGTATACGAATGAGGGAAAATAATACTGATTCTTATTTTCACCTGTCAAAGTATTACAGTTTTGGGATTTCGTCCAATGAAAACATTTAATCTTTATTAATTTGTGCTAAATGCTAGCCAATCATTACGTTTTATACTGATAAAACTACTACTAGTATGCATTTTATTAGTAATAAAGTAGATCATAGGTGGGCAACATAAAATACATGCAATTTCAATTTAAATCTTCTGCCATTGTTGAATCTTTACTTTTTATGATTAAAAATGGAGTCTAACAGCGAAAGATTTAGTGATTGATAGATTTTCATGAAAAGATATCGATGGATCATTAAATAAAGATGCATTTTTATTTTTCAAACAAACTTTTTTGGGCAAAACTACTCAAACAGACTGAATAAGATATTTTTGCCAAAAATTTCCGGGAAACTTAAAATGTTTCTATTACATTTAAAGGACTCGACTTTGAATATATTTCTAGCCGATAAGTATAACAGAATAAAATACAGTTTATTTTTATATTAGATAGTAGTTACGTAAATTTCTTGATAGCCACCCAAGTAGGTTTGTCACAAGGTCGATAAAAATATCGTTAACAAGTAAAAATTCGTAAATATAATATTTAAATAGATAAATTATTAAGTTTACAAGTTATTCTTTGATTATTCATCGTTGATTATTTAGGTTTTGATAATTTTATAAATATGTCATTCCAATACACTGTTGAGAGTGTACCTAATCCACACATTTTTGAATAACAAAAAGGGTAATTGTTTAAAAGAAAAATATGTTCCAAATTAAGAGTAATACTACAACTATTTTTCAAGAGTATCAACTCATTAAACTTAACATAGAATCAATATTTGCACACAAAGCTACTTATTGTTGATTTTTTCCTAAATGCTGTAAAAATGGCTGTTGCAATTTCTAAATATTCCTTTTCAGGATATTCGTTGTAATATTTTAAGACCATTTCTCTTGGTGCGCTGCCTGGGAAGTGTTCCTATATTCACTTCTTGTAGTTGCTATTTATGAGAGCGAGAATATTGGCATTAGTATTTGCCAATTTCTCTCTTCTTTCAGTTTACTATTTAAAAGTTACGAAGCGTTAGCCTGGGAAGTCAAAACAAACTGGTTTTTTGCAAGCTGGACCAAATAGAGAAAACATTATGCCTCAAAATAATAGGAGACATGAGAACTATACCAACTAGAGCGATGTAGGGGATCATCGGCAATGCCCTGTTAATATTCCCGGCAAAATCCGGAGCCTTTTTTTACCCCCTCCATTTATTTTATTTGGTTTTTATAAGATTTCGCTACTACTGATCTCATAATATGGTTCTGGTCCCAGGTGTCGGGATTCGCCTCCTTTTTTGCAAGTTTATCTGCTGTTTTGCTACCTTCTATTCCTATATGTCCTGGGACCCATAGTAGGGTGACCGTGTTCTCTAGGCCTAGTTTATTTAGCTTGCCGAGGCATTCTCAAACCATCTTCGAACTGACTGTATGTGACCTCAGCTCTTTGACTATCCGACTTCATCACAATCTCTTGTCTGCGGTAGTTTCTTTCAATATTGAATTCCAAGCTTTCTGAGTTATTGGCCCAAAAACATCTACTTCAGCTTCCTGTTCTAGCTTAACTTAAGATATTATGCAGACACTCACTTTTGAAGCTCACGCTGATTATGGTCTAATATGCTATCTGGTTTTCACATCTATTCATACAGTATGATGCAAATGTATGGAATAAATTCATTATTTCAGAAACAGGCGACTTTTAAAAAAACTCTTGAAACACGTCAATTTTATAATTTTTGAATGGCCATCAACTGCTATAGATGTGTTGGACATTACGTCATTAGTGATGGCGTAATGACGTCGTCATCGACGTTTTTTTTAATACAAACCGAGGTCACGTGACAGCTTATTTGAAAAACTGTTCGTTTATTAATACAATTAACTTATTTGTGCAATTTCCGTTCGGATTCGCTCCTTCAACTCTTCTATATTATTCGGTCGATTTTGATATACTCTTGATATATGCTCTTTAAATATTCCCACAAAAAAAAATCTAACGGAGTCAAATCTGGAGGCCTTGGTGGCCATTCGATAGGCCCCCTTCTACCTATCCACCTTCCTGGGAAAACGTTATTAATGTAATTTCGTACCTCAACACCCCCATAGCTTGGGGGTTATCCAGATAACTAGCAGCAGTTAGGAATTACGAACTTCTGCTTGAGTCCTCACTCTATCTCCATAACCAATCATGGTTAAAATCTCGATTCGTTCTGTTTCTGTTAGTTTCATTTTTGTAAATGCTGTTATTAATGTCGGCAAAAAACTCGAAGAGTAAAAATTTGACGTCTATTATTTGACAAATTCACAGATCATTGACGAATAAAGTCGAGTCAATGACAGTGGGTGGTATGAATAAAACCGGAGTATGTTCTCATGAGCATGAGAATCAAGTATGAGTTTATACTCCATTTCATATGAATAAAAATCAGTCAACTGTCATTTTCAACTGTCAAATGTCATTTTTACTTTTAAAGAGCATTTTCCAGCTCAGGGGTGCGTTCACAAATAAAATGGAAAAGTACTTCTTTACAATGTAATGTGATAAAACTGACATTTGGTTGGAGACGAAAAATACTACAGTGTACATCTGTTTTGGAACGACCTTTTAAGATATCATATGTCACTTGTTCCGGTTAAAAAAATTATACATAACTTAGCTTTTTTATTTGTATTGGTTTTCTTTTGAATAACATGAATAATTATAATAATTGTAATCTATTAACGGTTTTATTGGCTGTTAAATATAATCTATTTGATGGATTACGTATGGATTACTTTTTCATCCATTGTACAAACTATTGTATAAAAATGAAAAATGTTCCTATATATTATAACTAATGGTTACTGGTTACCCACAAGCACACCACACAACAAAAAAGTTTAAAAATAAGTATTTGTTCTGTGTGTACTATTGACAGACTTTGAACTGCGCAAGCTCGGTAAAATATTACCGCAGTCTAAAGCACGGTACGAAATGTACTCCTTTGGAAACGTCAAAACACATTTTGGAACGCGCGGACATTTTTCCAACGGTAACAATATTTCGGTTTTGGAACGCACTTTGGCATAGGAATGTGAGAAATGTGTACAATGTAGCGATTTGTGAACGCACTCCAGCTATCAACTGTTAAATGTCATATTTTACTCAT
The DNA here is from genome assembly GCA_035357415.1 of Ophraella communa. Taxonomy (NCBI): domain Eukaryota; kingdom Metazoa; phylum Arthropoda; class Insecta; order Coleoptera; family Chrysomelidae; genus Ophraella; species Ophraella communa. The sequence continues at coordinate 8,730,673 of CM068982.1, read as the reverse complement.
TGTCAGCTGTCAATGTCACAAATTTTGACAACGAAGCACAATGACACACCCTTTCCTTCAAACGATCTAATGATGTTTATAAATGACTTTGTTCATTTGTTATCGGATCGGCCAATGAACGATTCAACCAATCGTATTATAGGATGACAGAAATGGCTTAATATTTAAAAACTTCATTTTTAACACGTCATTAAAGCCTATAGGGCTATAAAGAATTGATGGTAGATGTAATAAAAGTTAAAAATGTTATATTTTGTATTTACTTTGTTGATCACTCGTAATTTTTCTTGGCTTATAATATTTTTTTGAACGCAAATGAAACATAAACTCAGCTATAGCTTTGCCACGATCAAACTGAAGTCTGCTATTAGACTCCAAATTCATAGAGTATATTCTCATCCTAAAGAGTATAAACTTATTTTTATTCATACCTAAAATGAGTATATTCTCACAACAAACTATATACCGCCATTACTAATGGCGTAATGTCCAACACATCTATAGCAGTTGATGGCCATACAAAAATTAAAATTGACGTGTTTTAAGATTTTTCTATAAGTCGTCTGTTTCTGAAATAATGAATTTATTCCATACATTTGTATCATACTGTATATTTGTTACCTATAATGCTTTGGTGCTCCAGACTCAACAATAGGTGAACCTTCAACATTTCTTTACAATTTTTACAGTTTTCCTGTTTATTTTTTTATAAAGTTTTCTTCTTCTACTCATAGAGAGTGACAACTTCAACCAATATTTTTAATCTCTCCATCATCCTTATAATCTGGGTTTATTAACTTTTATCTAGTTTTTAGTAATTTAATAACATTTTATTAACTATTAAAACAACAATTGGGAGCAATTTTAAAATAGGTTAAAACAGGCGTCAAAACAATTATCATTAATAATTTGCGGTACAAATATTAGAGAAATTTAACCGACGACGTTATTTCAGTCAAGGTTGGGACTTGATTGTCGGTATTTATTAAAAAAATTGGATTTATTGATGTCTGATTAAAAAAAATTACTTATTTAATGATCTCATTGCTTGTTAGCGTTCGGATATTTCGTAATTGCAATAAAAAAATTATGATATTAAATTATACAACAATTAATTATACATTTCTTATGAATTAAATTAAACATAAAAGATGAATAAAATTGCAAAAATACTTTTAAAACAGAAAAGGTAAAATTGCACTGTGATGTTTTAAAACTAACCTTGTTCTGTATGCATTTAAAACATTTAGATAGGTACCTACAGATAATTGTAGGTAAAGTTCATATAGATATGCCTAATAATTTTTCTGTTGCCCATTTTCTCTTAATATAATTATGTGAATGAGTAAAAAAAATAATATGTATTCAAATTATAACTGTGTTTTTATGGTGCTCACGACAACTGACAATTGTCAATACTATCTAGTGTGCAGGTTAAATCAATAGGAGGCGCCTATTAAATAATTAGATAGATTTATAAAACTGTCAAAAGAAATACTTTCAAAACATTTGCGAGTTCTAATGCCAGCTTCCTTTGACTTTTTCGTTTCCTTTACCTCAGTTGCCCTCTTCTCCATAATAGCACCGAATGTCTTTACCCCTCCTATTTACTTATCCGGTTAAGCCGTAGGCATAACTTTCAGAAGATATTATTTGTTAAAGTTATTAAAAAAAAGCAAAAGATTATGATTATATTTTCTCTTAAAAAACAACGTATTTAATAAATATGATTATATGTAAACCCACTTTCTTTCCGTCTCTTGATTATTAATGTATTAATAAATTAGATCATAAGTAGGCAACATAAAATACACGCAATTTGACTTTAAATCTTCTGTCATCCTTACTTTTTATAATTAAAAATGCGAAATTAGAATTACTGGATAATTTTAAAAACCTTTGATAAAATAAAAGCTGAAGAAGTATGCACAATTTTGAAAAATCTTCAGGAAGTACTGACACCTTTATTAAGGTGAAAAACATAGAACTATAGAAATATGTTTTAGATTAAAAGAGTACTGCCCCTAAATGTCGGCAACACAGTATACAATTTAGTAGTGAAAGTAGGTAATGAAATAAGAGTATAGTATACTTACACGAGTTGTAATCCCATGACGCACTCAGGAAATTTACGTTTACCGAAACGTCGAAACAAAAAGATAAAAAAAGAATTGTGGTTTATTTTCCTACAAAAAATCCACTTTTATTTTAAAAAACTAGCTTTTTTAAATTCAATGACAGCTATTTCGATAAATTACCATCTTCAGATTTACTGTATTGTTTTATTCCTTAAAAAGACTCGTCTAAATATTTGTGCAAGAATTGTTTTCAAGCATGCCGTTAATTACCATTACCATTAACTATTATAATGGAATTTAAAATGTAATTTATTAAAAATAGGAGAATTTTCTTTTATAAAAGGATTCAACGTAGACCTCGCTATTTTCTTCTAAAGAAAACTAATTAATTAGCGAATTTTGCCGTACCATAGAACAAAAATTTAAATAAAACAAATACTCGTATTGTTTATGAAGAGATATTAACATCGAAAATTCCTCTATGTTTTTGCAACCGTATTAATTGCATATAACAACAGCGCAATTCCATAGGACAATGGAAATTAAATTACTGGAGCTCAAAACAAAGAGACTTTCAGCGTTTTAATGTAAACAAATGTTAAACGAAGCCATTGAAATAAGACGAGTAGTTATACTTTAAATTTTTAACAAAATCTTCTGATTTCTAGATTGTAATCTGTTAAATTTAAATTGGTGGCGAAGAGAGATAATTACAACGCTCGTCATTCAAGTTGGTAAGACTTGAAAACTTTAACTTTGTTGATAGGTCGTCTCTATACCTTTAATTATAGAAGTTGAAAGATTTTGTTGTTAGATATAACAAAATGTACAATAAAAATATATGTTTTTTGCTGCTTGATGTTATAACTGTATTTCAGAAATATTCAGGGAAATAAAATGGCAAATTCCGTTTAGTTTGATGGATTTTCTCGGGCGTAAGTAATCTTTATTAATCAAATTATCAAATCAAATTTTTTTTCTAATCCCGCTTAAATACCAGGCCGATGATCATTTAAAAGACATTGGACTCAAAAACAAAACGGAAACTGACTACCAATATACTGTTGATTGGTGTACCCATAAAAAGCTCACGGTCAACCATAATACATCATTCTATGTGGCTTTTTTGCAATTATAGTTATCACTTGCCTTTCTTTGATGAACCTAACGTTCTACCATAAAAAAATAACAATAATTTATACATTCGACAGAACCAACCAGTCAATTACGAGCCATTGTTGACGATCGTATAGTACTTTTCACAATAAATGGTATTGACTGTAGGATTATAATAAAACCATTAGACCCTTAAGTTGTAAAATCCGAGATGCACATCATAAATGTGTAGCGACATACAGAAAAATTCAATTGGGTAAATGTGTTTTAGAGATTTCTCAAGCATGCGCAGTATGGATACAATCTACGAACGTAAGAGAGAAAGGTATATTGTTGGCACCGTAGTGTAGTGATGATGCTATATCAACTGTCCATATAGGACTATTAAATACAGTTCGTTCGCTGGATCTTTTCCCATGGCTGAAATTATTAACATACTACTTTTTGTAGTACGTCTCTTTTCCACTCACAGAAACTAAAACCCCAAAATTGAACCGTTTGTTCCAATACAGCATAATATAACAAACAGAGATAGCCATATGACGAATGTCGATGATAGGTGTAACCTACACAATGAAAGTTCTGTGGTTTATCCGTGAATTTGTAAATTGACAGACCAAATAGTCCAAATACGTTGTTTATATTTTTATTTTAGATTTTTATCCATTTTATTGCCCCTTGCACATAAATTTATTTCAAAAACAGTTGTTTTAACAACTAACCTATACCTGAGTGTTCGAATAATTGTGGTAAGTGAATATTATTTATCTACTTTTTATTAATTTATTTTGCAATGAAAACTAACCTTAAATTGACATATCATTATGATTCTGGATAGAACTCCATCAAACTGAATTATATGAAACACATTTTGCTTTCACCAAAGTAGAAAATATTGACCTAATTTTCTGGATAACCAGAACCATTGATAAATAGTTTTCATTTTTAGAATATGTCTGGAAAAAGGTTGAATTCCCAAGCACAGGAGCTGGTCCTGAATTTGTTGGAGTATTTTGAGTTAGAAAAAAGAAATGGGGGACCTTTGGAACCAATTTCAAGTGTTCAAGAAGTAAAATTCAATGCTATTGAATTAATTTGGGCAAATTGCAAGTCATATTATAATAAATATATTGGTAAAGGTGGGGATTCAGATAGTTCAGTTATAAATATGTGGAAATAGGCACTGGAACAATGTAATCCACAAATTTGGGAAAAGTGTGTTAGGCATACCCATGAAATCATACAAAAGTGGTATGCCCGAGAGCAGAATATTGATGATATTGGCATTCAACCAATTTTAATAAATATACATGCTGGTGACAGTTCTGATTCTGAATATGAGGAAAATTAAATAAAATTTATTGTATATATATTTAAGCCTTAAATAAACATATTTAAAATATGAATTATTTATTTTTACAACCCATTTATTTTTCAAAGTTAAACTGTGTGGGTGGGACTGTCCAATAGTAATGGTTGCAGCCATAACCCTAACAAAGCAATTCTGATTTGCATAGTTTCTAGTGAGAAAATTATTATTGATACTAAATATCATACAAGTAAATTTGTTTAATAGCAAGTTTGAAGAATAGCTCCATTAAACTCTGGTATACTAACAGTTTTTTTTAAACTAAACATTTAGGTAGCATATTATTAAAAGGCTATAAAATATTTACGAATATCACGAGCTTTAATACAATAATAAATAACGTCCACCGTCACTTTAGCCATATCCTTATTAAACTATTAATCTACGACCTACGTGTTATTTAATGTATTGATGTATTGCGTTTGTATATGGTTCAAGGTCATGGGAAAAGATCCACCGAACGAACTGTATATGAGCCACACGCGAAACACGTGTCAACTGTCACTCTTCCTTTGGCACGGAACACGACAATGTTTTATACGAGCTGTTGGCGGGAAATTTAAACTAAACTTATAATATTCCAAAAGTAGCCATTTAAGATGGGACTTACTACTCATTTTTTTGTTGAGAGATATGGGGAGCCAATGTTAGAACACCTTTGAACTATCTAAAACCCCATTTTCCAATAGGATAATGCCCCTCCTTATATTGCAAGACCAACTTTGGACTATTTAGAAACCGCTGAAGTAAATTTGCTTTCATGGCCAGCTCGGTCTCCAGATTTGTTCCAAATTGAACATGTATGGGACACAGTGGGTAGAAAACATAATAATTTACAGCAGATCACCTAATATAAGTATGCCTAGACACATGTCTCAGACTTATAGCTGGCTTTTTAGTCCTATTTTCTTCTATTCTATAGAACGTCTTTCGAGGGAGGAAGGTTTGGTGAGTGGAAGGTATAAGAATTCGCCGGCAACGGGGTTAAAGTTGGGGATGAGTTCGACTTGGTGGGGAATCGGGTACAGAGCAGTGGCCGGGGAGTTAACAGGTTGCTAACGGGGTAGTTCGAGGAATTTTGAATGTTCCTCGAGGAAGTCGTTGCTGTTAGCCAGAGCTTGGAAGCAATACATTATTCATAATAATAATAAATATACCAAAGAAAACTTGGTGGAAACTGAGGCAAGTGCTATTTCAAATAAATCAAATTTATAAGGTGGGACAATTTTTTGTTAATTGTAATTCAATTAACTATCCCAATATATGAAATATTCGTTACAATTGGAGCACTCTTTCTAGGTGTTTAGATTTTTTTGTTTGAAAATCAGTAATTTAAATTAAGTTTATCGTCCTTGAAATTATTTTAAATATTTGTGGCTATAATTAATAATATATCCATGTGACATTTGTATATTTTCAGAAAAACTGTGTCATGGTTCGGATTGCTTATTGATCCCGAAATAACTCTGATTAACGATGAAAATAAAAACCTTGACAAACAGTAGTGTATGTTTTTTGTTAAATTCTTTTAAATATTTGTTATTGCTACCATTTGACAGCTAAAATTGCGTAATAAACTGCTTCCGGTAAAATAAAACAGATATTTGCGAAGAGGAATTTAAAAAAAAGATTTCAGTCACAAAGTTTGAAAATTAACATCTATTAAGTAACAGAAACCTGATAGAAGAGGTAACAAGGCAGACAAATAAAGCTATGAGAGTAAGCAGTTGCTTAAGAAAAGTCATATGGATAAATAAATTTATTAGTACAGATAGTAAGTGCAGAAACAAGAGGAGACATAAGAAAAACAAAGCAGATATTGAGTACTGTAGAGGTGAAAATATTAAAAAATATAACATTAAGGGACATACAAACCAACAGCAGCATACGAGAGCAATGTAACGTGCAAAACAAGTGGATAAAAACCAGAAAGAGAAAATGAAATGATCATGTGGAAAGAATGGGGGAATCAATAAAAATACTAACTGCACCGTCTCCCATTTCCTTTATATGGATGTCATCAAAATTTTTGCTTCCAATCAGCAACAAATCCAACATCTTCTGGATGTAACCGAAAGGTTTTCCAAGGATGTACGTATGGAATTTGGATTGGATAAGTGCAGAACTTTAAGCATAGAGAAGGGAAAAATTATTAATGGAGATTTGGCGCTCCCTAATGGAGATATAATCGCTGCCATGCAAAATGGGGAAACATACAAATACCTGGGTTTCCAACAGGCCAGGTTGTTGGATCAAAAACACACATTGATAAAATTGCATCAAATAGGTGGCTTGCTGAAGGTATCTTGTTCCCAGAGACTGAAGGATTTATGATGGCCCTTTAGGATCAAGTAAATAATACGAACAACTACAAAAAATTTGTTATCAGGGACCCGACTATAACAACGGACAAGTGTAGACGGTGCCAACTAACATCGGAAACCATACAACACATCACGTCAGGATGTTCAACCATATACAACACGGATTATTTACGCAGGCACAACCAGCTGTGTAATATTATCCACCAGAAACTGGCCAACAAATATGGACTGCTAAATACCTATACACCCTATTACAAATACAATCCACAGGCAGTGCTCGAGAATGCAGATTTTAGCTAATTCAGTGCTGCTAGTCGATGTTGCAGTTCCAAACAACAACAATATTTTGGACAAATATAATGAAAAGATAGCAAAGTACACCGATCTTGCTACAGAAGTAGGGCAGATGTGGCATGCAGAAAAAGTGGAGGTGGTACCGATCATCGTATCATCAACTGGACTCATTCCCAAAAGTCTTGAAGACAGTTTTAAAAAACTCATAACTTCATAAAAACATTTTTATTGACTTGCAAAAAGCGGCAATTTTAAACACATGTCACACTGTTCGAAAATTTTTAAATATGTAAATTTTGAGCCTAATCCCATTTGCGTTTACGCTCGGAATAGGTAAATAATACCAGCGAAAGCTGAGTAAGTGCATAAGTCTTTTGATAATAATAATAATAATAATTTGAAATATTATATAAATAATCTATTTATGTTTTATTTCAGGTAGTGTAGATTTGAAAATAAAAATTGACGTGTCTCAGCATTTTTTATAATTTCGTAAACTAAGACCAACATTAATCTTATTCCATAAGTTTACTTTTAAAAATTATTGTAGCAACTAGTTTACATCTATTTTTTAGTCTTACAAATAAATGTATACCCAGAATACAAGTTATTTAATTCAAGAATGGCTTGTAAACATTTTTATTCCGTCCAAAATGTAAAACACGCCCATATATAAAAGTTAATAAAGTTCAGTGTGGACGACGCCACATTATGGATCGAAAAATACAGCGTGCAGAGGTTCAGCTGAGAAGCTGATTACCACCTTATTTCTTAACTTGGAAAAACATGGAAAGGACGATACTAGAGATGTATAGAATTAGATTTTTCAATTTTTTTCTGATAACGGCGTGAACTGCATCTTAAAATATTTAATTATTAATATTTTTCCCCTCAATAATAGTAATGTTAAAATAATATTCATTATTTTGTTTCTATAAATCCCTAGCAACACCTTTTCTCTTTTATCATCAACAAGCAGTTTTAAATAATTTAAAAAAATAAAGGTACAATTAGCCACGAGCAAAACCTCTGTTTTTGCTTAAATATTCAGCCGTAGGAATGCCCTTAACACGATTTTTGGTAACATTTATTATGAATCAAGTCTTAGCAACCAAATATTAGCGATGTGGATCATAAATCGACCTAAACCCGGATTTTTTTACCTGCACTTAATAAAAAGAAAAAAAATTGCATCTAACTAATGTGAAACCATGATACTGGCATAAATTATTGGTGGTTAACTCTGAGGTTACATAATTAGCTAATGAGGTTTTATTACTTTTCACATAGCGTAGCATATTTTAAAAAAGATTCATCTCATTATCTTTTGGCGAAGTTTTTATACTTTGGAGATTTCAGTTTATTTTTGAACATCTTAAAAATATTTAGTTTTTAATACCGATACTAAATTACAAAGTTTAATCTTCTTTGAAAAAAACAACCATCAAATTCGTGTTTGTCGGCGGGAATACTAGCATTATCTTTTTAATCCTCTACCACCGATTGTTACTAGTCGTCTGGGCAGTAAAAGTGACAAGCTAGATGTTTTTAATCTGACAACCGTCAGTCAGAAATAAAAAACGTGACGACTTTCGTGTATTTGTATAACTAGATGTAGGGAAGTAGGCAAATGGAGAGCTATTTATTTTGTAAGATTAAAGAAATTCACCAACAGAAAAAAACTAACATGAAAATAATACAATTCCATCGGAGCTTTGAACTATTTTATTTTTAACGTACTAATGCAACGTCGACGAAGTCTTATTCGTATTGAAGATATATATAAAGTTTATTTTTATCCCATATAGCTAGAAACGAACGCAAGTTGATAATAAAAAGAAAAACAATGGAGGAGATATAAACAAAAATGAATCGGAAGTAAAATCAGGAAGCTAAATTTTATGAAAAGCTTAAATAGTTCAAACCTCTTGACTCTGCTGTCTATATGGAATTATTTTACACAAGTTCTTATAAGTAGGGTATACGCTAAAATATACAGTAGAGCTGTAAAATTGAAACGACTCTGACAACGCTTGTCAGATATAATTTGAGAAAGTTTTCGCTTTTGCATTTTAAAAAAATGGAAATAGATAGTGAAAGTGAAGTTAAATTGATTCCACATGAGATTAGTTAGGTTAGGTTAGGTTAGGTTAGGTTAGGTTAGGTTAGGTTAGGTTAGGTTATGTTATGTTATGTTATGTTATGTTAGGTTAGGTTAGGTTAGGTTAGGTTAGGTTAGGTTAGGTTAGGTTAGGTTAGGTTAGTGAAGCTGCTAAAACAGCTATTCGACAAAGTCAAGAGAGAGGTATGAATTGGTCTACAGTTTGTTTTAAAAATGGAGCAGTGATAAAAAAGTGCATACTATAAAGGAAGAAGTTATTCTTGAATATTTCATGGAAAAATCAAAAATCTTAAAGCCCTCGAGCCTATGAAGCAATTACTCAATGCAACTTTAAAGATAATGTAGATATAAATCCCAAAGTTATTGCATTTCTTAAAAAAAATCCGTTGGTTACAAACCAAAAAAATACATTTAATATTTAATTTAATAAAGAAAAAATAGATAAATTCTTGTCAGAAGCTGAAGATAATAACTACCTAGTAACAAAGATAATATATCTAATTAAAATAATTAAAAGTAATTTTTATACATATTTTAGGTTGCATTGATCATTGGTTTGGGAGTAGTTGTGTAAAATGGATGATATAGAAGATAATATGAACATGTAAGTTATTAAAATTCCTAATTCCAAAACGAATATGGAAACCTTTGTCGTCATTGGAGAAAATAATATTTCTTTATACAGAAAATATTTGTCATTACGTCCATCAAACACACCACATCGTAGATTATTTTTGTATATTACAAAAACGAAAAATGTACCACACAACCTATTGGTATTCACACTCTGGTAATATCGCCTGCAAACAAAATATCTGAATTTCTTAAATTACCGCATCCCAAAGAAAGAATGCGAAGAAGCTCAGCAACTTTATTAGTTGATGGTGGTGGTAGTACAACCAATTTGAAAAGACACGGGGACTGGAAATCAACCAGTGTAGCAGAAGGATACGTAGAAAATTATTTGAGAAGTAAGATTCAAATAGCATCACAGATCGAAAAGGGTCACAACGAAATGTGAACTTCTGTGAATATCATTAATAATATAAATATAAGTAATTGCTATAATTGTATAATTAATATTCATAAGCAAATCATGTAAAGTAAAAATATATCGAAGAAAGAAATAAAGAAAACAAAACACACAACATAAAGAAAAACAGCCATGCGCAAAACTAGCCACATACTCATCCAATATGCAATAAAGACCAATTTCTTTCTTACTAGAGGGTCTGTTAATTGGAACAATTATTAATTAATATTGTTTTTGTTCGACATAAATACCAAAAAAAATATTTAACAAAAGAAACTGCTCATTATTCAAAAGAAATTTAAGTTTAACTAAAGAATTTCTATGGGTAATAAATATTGGTACCATATCCTAAGGATAAAAAGCTACATATTAAATATCTCGTACCGATATGGAAGATAGAATAATGATTTTGATCAATTTTTTTTGTTCCGTTTACAAAACAATTTTCAATATGGGTGGCAGCTGACGCTACCACGTTAATGAAGTAGAGTCTCGGGTACTGGTCTCTCTGTTCGGCAAATTGTTTAGATTACGGCAATTAATTTGCATAATTTTGCTGCACGATGAATCCCTTGAATTAAACTTATCATTATTTTCATTAAAGTGACTGACGTAACCTTTGTAATGAGGCATTGATCGTTCGAACGTTGTTCCGCACGAACAATTTCAGATTTCATTTTTTTTCAATGTCTATTTTTTATTTTTAATCGACGTGAAAGGTGTTGAAGAAGCACTGCAACCTGCAAATGAAGGAATAATAATAAAAGGGAAAAGTATGAACAATATATAGAAAGCAGCAATCAATTTTCTTTTGGCGTACCTTATTCTTACATCCTATGTATTATCTCGAATTTTCAAACAAAACAAGAAAACTGTTTAAGAATTAATCTTAAAAATCTTTAAGAAATATATAATGTGATTTCCTTTTAAAGTAACAGAAACTCTCATAATGTTAACTTTCGCGTCTAGTGCCGTAAAATTTATATTTACAATAATATCTTGCCCTCGTATATACTTTTGACGACTTTAAATTATTAATAAAACAGACAAGAATCGTTTTTATAATAAGAATGGATATTTAATTATATAATTTAAAAGCAAAATGGACACAATTGATCAAACACAATAGAATAAAATAAAACCTTTTGTCAAATTAATTCTCTATTCCTGAAAGCTCACAAAAGAACTTATGACGTTTCACTTTATGGTCTAAAAGCTGGACAGAAATATACAGGAACACATAAAAATGTCTACAGCTGTTTGGTGTGAAAGAAAAATACCAATAGCTACAAATATTTGAGAAAGGTGCTTACTTCTTCGCAGCTTCAGCAGGAATCTGACAGTTTATCTGATGAATTTTCGGATGACAGTGGTGCATTGTACTCTGATTATTCTGGTGAAGATCCCAATTATGCAGTATCTGATGATAACGAAAGCGAAAACATTGTTTTATTAAAAAAAAATTGATTGTGTTAACCTCTACTTTTTGGAAGTTCATCTTACTAAGAACAATAAATAACTGCACAGTTAAACTAAACTTCCACTATTTATTCGAAAAATTCGCTTTAAAACTCAATTACAGCTGTTTCGCTATAACTAGCATCGTCAGATTGACATATTGAAATTACATGTTGTTTGTTTGTAACTAGGTACTTGATGTTGATAAGGAGTTAAGGCTAGACCAAGTAAGGAAGTAATAAGACATAACAATATTAAAGCCTAGATGTTATTAGCCCTAAGGGATTATCCTGGATGTATTTGATTGGATATTCCTAACTGCGACTTTATGCCATTCTCACCGATCCTGTGGTATTCTATATCCTCGGAGAATTTTGCTTTGCTGGTACTAATGATCACTCTCAATCGTCCCTACTGTAGCAACTATTTGATATTGTCTAGCTTTCATAGCAGATTCGTTTTTTCTTAAAAGTCTTAAAGCAGCCGATGCACTATTCGTATCGCCCAACTGAGCCATCTGCAATGGCGAATGACTTGGATCGAGAACCAATAATATCAAACTACCATCTCTATGCACTTCTATGCCCATTATCGTACGGCTATGGCCTTGATGTTGTAAATATAATGGAGGTGTGAATTCTCCGCCAATTGAACTTTCAAAATATTTGAGAACCCAATTAAAAAGTTCGGGATGAGATCCGCCAGGTCCTGTTGGTTTATGAAAATCCACCAGTTGACATTTTATTCGAAGAAATGAGAGGAGCGTCACTACTTCAGTTGCTCCTATCCATTTTCTTGTGTTTACCAATCGACATCCCAATTGTTCAGAACCCTGAATATCGAAACCCTGTGACCATGCTTGTTCAATGAGACTTTGAATCCTGGATATACTAGGAACAGAACTTCTCGGCGGTTTTTGATCTTGCCAAAGTTTATACAACTTTTCGTTATACCCTGTATGTGTAAGTAGACTGGATATCAGCATCTGGGTGTTCCTATAACCACAACCCCAACCTCTATCACCATACGAAGAAGCGTAATGATCGACACAAGTGCATAGAAGAGTTCGTATCACGTTGGTTGCGTTATTGCTTATCGCTCTCACTCTAGGTACAATACTTCTCGTTACTGAGCTTCCATCATCAATACCGCAACTTTCGGCAGCTCTCAGATCTAAAGTTCTTTCGTAATAATCCGAAACGCTCATTTCTCCCGCATAAACAGCTCTCTGCATATTCGTTATTGTCTGTTCCTTGAAGTTTCCTTGGTTGTCCATGCCGTATTGAGCTCGCAGCATTTCGAATTCGCGCTGTTCCCTTTCTCTAAGTGCGGCCCGATCTGCGGGCTGATGAGATCCAGCGGGAAAATGGGATTCCACATGTCTTGCTGCCTTTTCACTATTTATATCGCCATCAAGAGTAACACCACACACTGGACAAGACTGAGTAGTAGGACTTGCCGGCGAAAGTATATCCCGGTGTTCAATATTGACGTGAAGTTCCAAATCTGGTGCTGATTGAAAATGTTTTGAGCACAATGGACATACATATTGTTCTGTTATTGTTGACTTTGTATTAACAGAAGGAGAACTCAAGTCAAAATGGCTCCTGTTTACATGTTCTTCTAACTTATAGGCATTTGTACTTGTATAATTGCACATAGGACAATTGAGAATGCTAGGAGAATTTGGTAATTTAAGATCTAAATTAGTCCGTAATGGAGATCCATGACCATGGCTGGCTTTATTGGGACTAACTTCTCCCCCTCCATTCACCTTGGGATTAGAATTTATATTAATGTTACTTTTTTTGGATCCTACATTATTTGTACTTTTGCTAGGTTATGAAGCAGGATAATCCCTTAGGGCTAATAACATCTAGGCTTTAATATTGTTATGTCTTATTACTTCCATACTTGGTCTAGCCTTATAACTACCTAATAAACATCAGGTACCTAGCTACAAACAAACAAAATGTAACTTCAATATGTCAATCTGACGATGCTAGTTATAGCGAAACAGCTGTAATTGATTTTAAAGCGAATTTTTCAAATAAATAGTGAAAGTTTAGTTTAACTGTGCAGTTATTTATTGTTCTTATTGTTTTATTCGAAAATGGTCATCCAGACACTGTCAAAGATAATGCAGCAGTTGCAGGACCATCAACAAATAATTTTTATGAGTTTTCGTGGCATCAGTATCAGGGCAATCATAGAACTTGTACCGGTCATAAAGGCATTATGATTCCTCTACCAGAGAAATTGACTTCTGCAAATGCATATAAACGTTTATTACTTTATTATTTGATTGTAAGAGAGACAAATTGTCATGCTGCTTGGATTATATCCAATATAAATCTGACTGGAAGATCGAGGCTCAATCATAGACAAGAACCCAAGTGAACTTCGCTTATTCCTTGAATTATACATCTGGGGCCAAATAATCTCCCTTTTCATACTTATATAAAAACAGTGTGTCCAGAAATCGTTTTGAAATATTACTGAGAACCTCTAGCTGGTGACACACTTTATAAACTAGGACGTATTGTTAATCTAATCAAGAGTAGCTTTCAAAATATAAACACTATTGGAAGAAAAATGGTGACCGATGGAAGTATGATCCTATGGTGAGGATTCTTCTTTTAAGTCAGTATATCTCAAAAAAAACTACAAATAAGAAGGTTCACTTGGAAGTTTGAAATTTACACTGGAATACTCTCATGGAAAACAACATTCAATCTGAACAAAGAACGGATGCCGCAGAGAAAAAAGACCAATATTGTCTCTAACTGAAGGGCTTCTGAATGCAGGAAAGAGTCTTACACACTGGCCCAAACTGTTGGAATAGATAACCCATTTAGCAGGAACCTTCAGAAAAATACCTTCCGAAAGATGTAGATATAAATAAATTAATATATTGGAAAGAAAACTGAATATAGCATTGTGGTTTCAATATAGTGACGGATTAATGTTGTCGAGAATAGAATTATAAGAACAAGCCTGTCGTTGACATAGACTACAATACTGGAAAATGTGGCATAGATAAATCAAATCAAATGCCACCATACGTTGGTATGTGATGGACACTGCATTGGTTAATGCCCCCACAATTTTCAAGAAATACACAAATTCTACAATGAAGATAAATGCATTCCGAAGACCAGAAAAAATTGTTATTTGTTACAGTAGATAATCTCGTGAAACAATTTTCCAGGAAGGTAGCTAGGAATAAACACGTCGCGCGTCGTCACATATGACTGATGACGCCTGTAATAGAGAAGAAAAAAGAGGGTCTCTGTAATCACAACACACTATTTCTAACCCATTCCTCCCAGAAGGCATTCCTCTAGGAGCAATGCAATCCGGGAAGAACTTTCATCCACCCTTCCATCTCATTCACTTGTTAAGGCTGTCCCTATTTAACAACCTACACATCTCCCTATTGATGGGCAGGGTCTTTTATTTTCATTTTAGTTGCCCAGCTGTTTTTTTGGTCTTAGATGTCTCCTGTAGTCCTTTGCTGTGTAGTTTGTTAATTCTCTAAGTGCTGTGTTCGAGTGTGTCCTGAGTTCTTTGTATTTTTTGCTGGCTCTGGCCTTCATGATGTGTTCTATTTTCACTTTGTCTATCCCCTGTAAAATTGTTGGTTTCTGCTGTGTGTCTTAGGCTGATGTTTTGTTGTGCTTGTATCCTCTTCTTGTGTGTTTTGACTTAGTATGCTTTGATTTGATTGCTTTTTTTATGCTTTTCTTTTTGCTAGATTGGATTTTTCCCTATCAGTCCGGCTATTCTTCCTCTTGCTTGTTTTCTCTTTTTTTGTTGACGTGTTCAATGTGTTACTTAAAGGTCATTCCTTGGTCTAGTATCACTCCTAAGCATTTGGCTTTGTTTTTCCATTGAATCTCGTCTTCTATATTGATATTTGGAGTGTGCTTTTGAGATAGCTGATTAGTAGTTTGGTCAGTTCTTTGGTGTATCCTGCTTCTCTCATCTTATATATCAGTTCTTCGTACCATGCGTTGTCGAAGGCTTTGCTGATATCCAGGAAAATGACTCCTATTCACTGGGTTTCTATTGAACCCCTCTGTTGTGTATTCCACTATTTTTAATACTTGGTCTGGCACGCTTTCTTCTGGCAGTATTTTCAGGCAGTAAGAAAAATTATCCATATGTATGTATGAGTTAGGGTTGATAATTACACTGCAACCTATAGGATCTATTGTGTCCCCCCTTACTTGCCATGTTCTGATATTTCCTCAGACCTATAGTAGCTCTTCGAGTCCTATTTTCCTAAGGAAGTTTAGGACATCGCCGGGCTTCAAATCAGGTAGATCCCCTTCCTCTATTTCATATGCTCCTAGGTATCTAGCCCTAGAATTTTGCAAGGCAGGACATTCTGAGAGTATGTGTATTGAGGTTTCATCTTCTTCCTCACAGAATCTGCACTTTGCTTCATCTGCTAACCCTAGTTTCTTCATGTGGCTTCTTAACCGGCAATGCCCGGTTAATATTCCCGTTAAAATTCGGAGCCTTTTTTTACTGAGGTTGAGGCAGCTTCTGGTCATAGTTCCCCAGTAGTATCTTAGATTGCCTCAGTCCTTCTAGCTGATTCCAGTACTTGGATTTTTCTTTCTCCATTTCCTCCCTTAGTTTTCCTAAGATTACTCTACTGCTGATCCCACAAGATGGTTCTGGTCCCAAATGTGGTGTTTCAGCTCCTTTTTTTGCCAGCTGATCTGCTGTTTCATTCCCCTCTATTCCTATGTGTCCCGGGACCCATAGGAGGGTGACAGTGTTGTTCTGGCCGACTTCTGCTTGAAAGATGCTCGGGTATGTGCCCAAGCTTTCTGAGTATTTGGCTCTCGGTCCAAAGACTCCTATCCCAGTTCCCTCATCTGGCTTGGAACCGTCCGTATACCACTTTATGGTATTCTGGTTTAAATTCTGTATGGTGTCTTCATCCCATTCAGATTTATTACTCAACTTTGTGACGAATTTTCTCACAAAGTTGAATTTCTTTGGCATATCATCTTGGGGCATTTCCCAAGTTTGATCAAAATGAAGTGATCTAGGTTTTTCCCTGATAATTCCTTCTTTGATCATTCTATATGTCGTTTTCTTCCTTACACTTTCTAACAGAATGTGCAGTGGGGTCAAGTTTAAAATTACCTCCGTTGCAGCAGTGGGGCAAGTTCCCATTGCTCCAGTGATACATGAACAGGCTAGTCTCTGAATCTTCGAGAGGTTTTTCCTCGTCGTATTCAGATTAGCCCTTACGCCCCAAGCCACTTCCCCATATGTGATTAATGGAGGATACGTGGGTTACATCCCCAGTTCTTCCCTGCAATGTTCCTACACACCAAGAGGGCCTTGGTTGCTTTGTGTATTACTTCGTCTTCGTGTTTGTTCCAGAGTAACCTGCTATCTAGGATTAGCCCTAGATATTTTACCTCTGTTTTCCACTCGACGATGTTCTCCCCTTTTTTTATGATTTTTAGATTAGGTTTCTTTTTCCTTGTAAATGCTACTAGTGTGGTTTTGGTGGGGTTGATGCTGAGTCCCACCGAGTCACATCATTGTTTCGCAATGTTCAATCCTCTTTGAACAATATCACAGAGGACATTTTCATACTTCCCTTTTGCCAGGATAACCATGTCGTCGGAATACCCTTGACATGGTATGCCTTCCCTAGTCAATTGACAGAGCAGACTGTCCACAGTGAGACTCCACATAAGCGGGGATGCAATTCCCCGCTGTGGACAGCCTCTGGTCACATTAATGGAGATAGTGTCTTGTCCTGCCTCCATTTCTGCGATTCTTGTAGATAGCAGTTGCGACATCCAACTGAAAGTCGTTCTATCTACTCCTTTCCCAAACAGTGCTCTTTTGACTGCCTCATGTGGCGTATTGTCAAAGGCCCCTTCTATGTCTAGAAAGGCACATACCACGGTCTCTTTTTTGTTCAGTGCGTCTTGGATTTCGTCAGTCAACTGTGTTAAAGCGGTTTCCGTGGACTTTCCCGCTTGGTACGCATGTTGACGAGGGTGCAATGGCACCTGTTCCAAGATTTCTGTTCTAATGTAGTTGTCTACAGCTTTTTCCATCGTTTTTAGAACAAACGATGTGAGGCTGATCGGTCTAAGGGATTTGGGGTGCGTAGTGTCCCGTTTCCCTACTTTTGGGATGAAGGTGATTTTGGCCCTTCTCCACGCTTCTGGTATGTATCCCAGTTCAAGGCTGCTCCGACTAATTCGGATCAAGTGTGGAATTATTGCCTCTTGGCCCTGTTGGAGTAGGGCAGGAAAAAAATATCCATAACTTGCCTTTCATTATTTCTATTGGCGAAGCTCGTGAAAAATTCCCTCATCTACTCCATCTGGTTGGCGACGACCTTCATAATCTCGAAGATGTATGTCTGTTGCTGCGTTGATTTCGCTGGTGTTTCTTTGGCGGCGTTGGCGTAGCTGATGCCTGGTCCTCTTAGTAGGCGCTATCATTGGTGATGGTGTTGTCATTGCTGGCTTTATGGGGTGGTCCTGCTGCTTTCTTGGAGAGTTTTAGTGTTCTTCTGCGCAGTTCGCACAGGTGACTGGTCTTTCTTTGAGTCACCTGCATTCCTCTGAGCGGTAATCGCCTCCGTACCAGACGCATTTCCCGATAGAAAGTTAATAAATATGAGAGGAAAACTGAAGGATCATTTAATGGTTAAATAATTTACGGGATTGAATTAATTTTAGAGTTTTCGGACATTGCGATTAATATTACTTGCAAGTACCCACCGAATCCAAAAGTTTATCTTTCCTCGTACATGTATTTTACACTCGAGTACGGTCAAAGTACCTACTGCTAAAGCCATTTAAAAATTGCCTTACAACAGCATGTTGATAGAAAACGAAAGTAGTAAGTCGGCTAACTTAAATTGAAAGCATTCAACAAACTCAAATTTATTCAATCTATTAACAATCGGTGGCTATAATTTACTAGTTAATACAACCCTACTTATCCAGTGGTGTAGCGCCTCGATTAAAAAAAGTTGCTCGGTTATTTGGTATAATTAAAAAATGTAAGTATGGACAAAGCGAGTAGATGATGGCATATTTGGGTGTGGTAACGAGCTTTGAACAGCTCTTGTTCAACAATAAAAATAAAACAAGACGTTAAGAATAGCTAATGTACATCTACGGATTTTTTAATAAGCGCATTCTTTAGATAGTGCTGATTTACGGCGAAGAAATTTGAATTCTAGTGAATAATTAAATAAATAATTGAATTTGTAACATTAATACTCGAAATCAACCGGCAATGGTAAATGTTATCTTCGGGACATGAAAGTACTTAGGCAAAAACTCTCCAAAGGAAAAAGAACTATTTAAGGTAGGTATTGAAGAATGTTAATTAATAAAGAAAGTGTCATTGTTCTACAAAGAACAAATGAAACAGCGAAATACCAAAAATTCTAAATCAAGGATCAGAAGACATACCGGAAATCACCCCAGCAGAGACAGAAAAATGAAGAACAGCAAATCGCTAGGACAAACTAAAACTAAAGATCCTTTTCAAGTGTGTTTATCATCCACAAAAAATAAGATTACCGAACAATCAGTCTATTGTTTCAAATATACAAGCTTTTTATGAAGGTTATTGCAAACCGTCTAACGTCTAAGCCAGCGGTTCCCAAAATTTTTCACCCGGCGACCCACCACCGTGATTTTGAGACTATATATAGTTAAGCCTATGGCAAATAACATTTTCAAACTGTATTTAAAAAAACATTTAATTAAGGATACATCAATCTTAACAATTAGGTGAACTATGACAAATGCAGCAGGTTCACTAAGCCCACTACGGCATTGTTTTGCGTTACTGACAATGGCCTGGATATCAGGATTGAAGGTTGACAATTTTAACCGCAAGTCATTGTCAATACATCGTCTGTTTCTGTATTTATTTTTAAGGAAAACCAAACTTGAGAAGGCTCGTTCGCATAAGTAAGTTGTTGTGAATCCCATGAGCTCCATTAATACAGTTTTAGATAATTCCGAATATTCAGTCTTTACTTTGATCCAGAAAGAGATCAGGCTTGAATCTTTAAATACACGCTTTAAAGCCGAGTCACACGAAAGTTCTATCAATGCGTCTTCTTGAGCAGGTGTCAATGATATTTGTTTTAAATTGTCCTCGTCAAATGGGTTACAATATCGGAATATTGTCCTCGAAATAAATTCCGCGACCCACCAAAATTTCCTTCGCGACCCACAGTTTGGGAACCGCTGGTCTAAGCTATACCTATACCAACCGCGAGAACAACCCGGCTTCAGATCGAGATTTGACATTAACGACCATCTACATTTATGAAAAAATCAAATAGAAAAGTCGGTTGAAAAAAACAAGCCTCTAATGATATTAATTGACTATGAAAAGGTACTACATACTGTAGACCAATATTTAATGTTGAAGGCTCCAGCACACAGCGTCTTTTAGTTATTTTTCCATGGACTATCATAGTTGGAGAAGTGTGTATTTCTGTCCTCTGTTCTTTTTTTCCATGGTTTTTCTTGGGGGTCCATGCTTCAACCCCATACATCAATTAATATCAATAAACTCATCAACTATATGTACCAATATGCAACGGCAAGCATGAAGAGACCCAGAAATTCCGAGTAGACAGACGCGTCCTCCAAGGTGATAGGTACTATCTCACCAAAGCTGTTCAAGACCCTGCTGAAATACTGGGAAAATCTGGGAGTTAATATTAATGGCGCAAGACTAAATCATCTGGGATTTGCGGATGATATGGCCTTGATTACCGACGGACCTGACCATGGTATCAACATGCTACATGACCTAAGTGAGATCTCAGAAACTGTAGTATTTAAGATCAACATTGGACAGACACAAATAATGATCAACCTTGTTCTCGGAAAAGGCATTTACATCAACAATGTACCAAAGGAGAAAACAACGTCTTTTAAATACTTGGGATAAAAAATACGTATCAGCAGAGACAAGCAAATCAGCGAATTGGTCTCACATGGGCGACGTTTGGAAATCTCAGGCACATATTTAGATAACAACTTCCAATGACCTTGAAGAGAAGGGTTTTTTAACCAATGTGTAGTTCCAGTGCTGAAACACTGACACTCACTAAAACATTGATACATGAAATAAGAATAACGAAAGGAGCAATGTTGGGGATCTAATTAAAAGACCATATAACCAACAGAGACACGGAAAAGAATGAGAGTAATAGACGCTGTAGAAAAGATGACAACACTGAAATGGAACTGACAATCGCATCTTGGAGTGAAGACCTCGATCGGAGGCTTTCAGAAACAGGGGACGCCCTCCTACCCAAACTGGATTCAAGCAGCACAGGATAGAAAAATATAGCGAAACTTATATCCAGCAGTAGACGCGACAGGCTGAATGATTACGATAAGGTGTAAAATTATCAATCATAATCAGGAGCTAATATTGTATGTACCAAGTTCTACTGAATATTATTTCGTGGGTATACTGCAAAAAGTGACCAAGTCACGTTTTCTTGAATTCGACTTATTGTTACCAAAGATCATATCTTTATCAAGAAAAATTCAAGAAGTCAAATTTTAATACATATTAGGTTATGCTAGACATATCGAATATGACTAAGTCACTTTTTGCAGTATACCCACGATTTTATCTTATATAGTGTAATTCGTATTACTTCTGACACTTTCTGTTCTCCTCATAGAGGCTGATGATGGTCTGTTGACCGAAACATGTCGCTGATTGAACATTTACCATTAAAATTAGATATTGTTGAGTTCGAGTTCGAGTTGCTACTATTTGTAGGATCCACATTTGAGTTATGAATTATATTGTATAAGAAAAAAACACCATCGTCGTGGTTTTCCATTTGCCAACGTAAATATCCCTTTTTCTAGGGCGGATAGCGCTGCCGCTGCATGGTCGATCCCGAGCCGACCACCCATACGCACGTTTAGGTTTTCTTTTCGGGTTCGATAAGATCACGATCATTATCAAGTTCGAGGATTGGCGTTGAAATAATAATGGCTTTTCACTCAGCCTGCGTAGTTTATGTATGAAGTTTAAAATTGTTATGGTTCAATAAATGGACGCTTTTGTTCTATACGTGCGGCATTTAAAGGTTAAATCACAATACAATAGGTAATATTTTAGAGAATTAAAGATACAAGACTTCAAAAGGAGCGCTTACCAAGTGTCCACTCGCTTCGGTGGTTAATAATCACTGTCAAATCGAGTACCTACCTTTGTTCGACAATGCTCTTTTGGTAACTAACTAAATTAATCAACAAAGATACGTTGATAAATGTTTTTATTTATTATTATTAATAGTATTTACAAAAAAAATAGTATATGTTTATAATTTTTATTGCATATCTTCGCCCGTACATTCCTCGAATCCATATACTTGGTACACGAGGAAAAACCTCTCGAAGATTCGGAGACTACCCTGTACATTTATCACTGGAACATTGGGAAGTTGCCACACTGCTGCAATAAAAGTGATTATAAACTTGATCCTACTGCACATTCAGCTAGGCAATGTAAGGAAGAAAATAATATAAAGAATGATCAAAGATGGAATAATCAGAGACAAGATTGTGATTATGTCGGATAGTCAAGCAGCCATCAAAGCGCTGAGCTCACATATAGTCAGCTAGAAGATGGTTTGGGAATGTACAGGCAAGCTAAATAAACTAGGCCTAAAGAACGCTGTCACCTTCCTATAAGTCCCAGGGCATAAAGGAAAAGAAGGGAACAAAACAGCAGATAAGCTTGCAAAAAAGGAGCCCGACGCCTGGGACCAGAACCATATTGTGGGATCATTAGTAGCGAAAATCTAAGAAAAGAAATGGACAAAGAGAAATCCAAGTACCAGAATCAGCTGGAAGAACTGAGACATGCTAAGATACTTCTGGGAAAGTATGACCAGAAGAGATCTCTTAGCCGTCTCAACCTCAGTAAAAAAAGGCTCTGGATATGAAGAAACTAGGATTAGTAGATGAAGCAAAGTAGTGCTAAGACTAGACGAAGTATGGATGTCATATAACATAACAATATTAAAGCCTAGATGTTATTAGCCCTAATGGATTATTTGAAATCAATTGTCCAAAATTTAATGCTGTATATATAGGTCAAACACAAAGAAATTTTAAAGTATGATTCAATGAACACTTAAGAGCATATATATTAAAACAACCAGATAAGTCGAACTATGCAAAACACGTTCTTGAACATTCAAACTCACTCATACATACCAATGACATTCAAATACTACACATTTGTGATAAAAAACAAAGGTCTAGGCGAGGTTTAAGCAGAAGGTACACCCTTTTGTTTCTCCAGACTCATATCAGTAGAACCACATTTATTTTCTTTATTAAAATCTAAAATTTCTGGCAAATTTTCTTTTTTTCCTTCCCGAAAATGACAGCTACACACACAAGCACCTTTTCCAGGATTTTCTGGCCTTCTAAAATTTACTTTATTGAACAATTTCCTTTGTAAAACATTACTTTATTTATCTCAAGAGACTAAGCCATACTTTCCTTAATTTTGCATCTTTTAAGGTAAAAAAATCTACAGGTTTCTCTATTATTATAGTGTCTGCATCCAGAGGTCCAGCATATAACCATTATGGACAAATATTTCAAAATATTGCAAAATTATATAAAAAATTTGATTTTTGGGTTAAGTTTAATATTTCTCACCTTCAAACAATAATGTGTCTATATAGCACTATAATAATGTCTCAAAAACTATACAAAAACAAGAAAATACAAAAAACAAAAATATTCAATGTATAGTATTTTTCACAATAAATGGTATTGGCTTATTAACTGCAATAAACCACCCGATTTAATCTGATTGTGTAGAAAATCATCAGGTAAAAGATGCAAATGTGCTACAGGGTCGAACTTAAGAAATTTGAAGGAGATATACAAGTAATTTATTTAAATGTTACAATTCTATTCTATATTTAGTTCAGTGTCGCTATCGCTATCCTCATGTAAATTAATTATTATTGGCGCAATTCATTTTACAGAAAGGTACGAGGTTTCAACATTTATAACATGAGTAACAGAACTTTTCCAACTCTCGGTAGGAATGTCATTCATACAGTTCCTAATTAATTCTACCACACTACCACTTAAAGTCGGAGAAGAATTTTTTCCGCGCACACACGATTTAAGTTGGTACCACATAAGCTCTATGGGATTGAACACGCAGTATTAGGGAGGTAGTCGTAACACTGTATGTCCCAATTCTTCTGCAATTGTATCACAATCATACGTTTTTTTTTAAGAAAATGACTGCAGCACTTGTAAAAGTTCTTTTTTGTATAATTTTCCTCAAAATATATGTCATTTGCAACCATGAAGTTTTGAATTTCCAATTTCGTATTCTTTGAGCCAGGAATTTTTTGCAATTGTCGACTATGATAGCTTGCGTTGTCCATTACTATAACGCTGTTCAGCGGAATGTTGGGTTACAGACAATTTTTAAACCAATCTTCAAAATGCTCTGCTGCCGTATCTTTGTGATATTCAACACAAGAGTCCTAAATATTTTTGGCAGAAAGCCACATAGCGTTTGGGATCCAACCATTTTCTGATCCTGCGTGTAATATTGTGATTCTCTTCCATTTATTTGATGGTGCTTTTGTTTTACACTTATCAGAGGAATCAGACCATCCTTTGGAAGGGGTGTCATGCGTGTCAAACCACGTCTTGTCGAGGTAGAGTATTGGCCGATTTTCAGACCGGTATTTTCTTATTGACGTTATATATTCAGAACGCCAGTTTATTAAACGTGTGGATTCCATTATTACTTGTCTCTTGTCAATTTTGCGATATTTAAAGCCCATTGCAGACAGAGCTCGCCAAAGAGTAGTGAGGCCACAGTTGATGTGAGTTTTGTCATTGATGAGCCGCTGTTTCAGACTTTTGATTGTAGGGACACGCTGCTCATCGTACATAGTATAGATTTTTCGCCTTATCAAATCTTTTTCCCAGTCGTCTAGATTTTATGTGACATCGGAATCTTTACCTACGCTTTTTTCTTCATTCCATGGAATTTTCAACAATTCGTCCAACTGAAGTAAGATGCACTTTCGTCAAATTACTGGTTACTCTTGTTGCAGCACCCGCGTTATATCCTTGCTGAAGTAAGGAACTATACACATTTTTTATAATGATTTTCGCGTCACAAGATAAATGATTGTTCTTTAACGAACCACTGCAACAAGCCCTATTACTTTTTTTCCACGGACGCCACATACTGCCTATTCTGTACGTTAGGGTATAAAATATTTGCCATTAATGTCTGTAATAACAAATAAATGTTATAAAATTATTGCATGTCGTAACACAAGTGAACACTTCCTATGAAATACAAAGACTAAAATGAACAAAATCCCTCTGTGAGAAACAAAATTACCTGAATCAGGTCCTTTTACATTTATGATGTGCATCTCGGATTTTACAACTTAAGGGTCTAATTGGTTTTATTATAATCCTCAATACCATTTACTATTTAGTACCATTAGTATGAATACTTATCATTAACTTTGATTTACTTTATATTTCTTTAAAAGGATACTTTTTTTATTCCTCTTTTATAATATTTATTTGTTAGTATTACCAAGCACATCCAGAACAATTCTTAAGCATATTGAATAGTCGTACGTTAAGTTTTAGAGCGACAGTCCGTGTTTGTTGTTAGTTTTATTTTGTTTATTTTTATATGCTAATAATTTGTATTGATTTATATTTATATATCTACATCTGCTTATACTTATATCCATGTAATTTCTTGTGTGTAATTTCTATCAATAAACATAAACATTATTTATTGTGAAATCTACTATAACCCACGTGTAGACTACCATATAGCTAAAGTTTGTTTGGATTGAATGACATGACCTATCTCAAGCAATGGCGACGTGACGTAATAATAAAGTGGCGTATTGAGTTTTAAAAAGCTATATTTTTAATTAAAAGTGGAAGTGTTCTTAAAAAGTTATATTTTTTAATGTTTTTAATGAGATGGACTTCCACAGAGTAAGGGTTACTACAATAAACTTTAGAAGGAGCCACATTTTTTGCAAAAAACTAGTGGATTTCTATAAGTAAAACTTAATGTTTATTATTTCTATAGATATATATTGTTTATTATTTTCAATTGTTAACAAAAACAACTTTTTATCAATGAACTAACGATAATCGTTAAGGATGATTGAAAACTAGACACATTAATTGAGCTTAGATACATAAATTTCCTGTTGAATAACTTAACAACCATTAGATTCATAGACTGTTAAGCGTACTATATAGTAGTGCGGCTTAGAATAGATTTTATTGTCCGCAGTATCAATTCAGCATATAAATTTACGATCACTATAAATCACTCGTCCAGTATAAATGCCACAAAACCATTTCAGATACGAGATTAAATTTCATATGGTATACAATCTACAACTACGTAGAGGTTAAGTTGAAAAAAAAATAAATGTGCGCGCGTAAATCATCCCCCAAAATAAATAGAAATTAAATATTTTGATTTACGGGCGAAGGAATGAAAATAAACGATGGCAATGGCATTGAAAAACCTTCAGCTATACTTGTATTATATATATTGTAATAAATTACAATTATAATGTATGTACAGATTGCATAAATATTGTTATTATTGATGTAATTATTAATTTTGTTGTTTTATAATTTGAAATTTTTATTTTTAAAGTTTTGTGGGGCTATTCTTTATATTTAAATTTGTTTCAATTTTAATTTAATCCTTTTTTAATCTAAAACACCTTAAAATTTCTTTATTTTATTGATCCTTCTGTTTGAAAAAATAATTATGTTATCAAATTTAAAATATGTAATTTTGTTTATCATTTATTATTAAATTTTATATATCAAAATCAATTATTTAGCATTATAGACTCATAAACTCAGTAGTCAGTTCAAATGTAAGATTTAACAATATTTTATTTGTTAACTTTGTTTTCCCTAAAAGAATAATATACCCTTGATCTCTTTAATGATACGGCTATGGCAGATTTTGTGCGCATCAACCCCGCACATAGAAACACGTGATCCTTAACGGTTATTTCTGGGGTAAAGAAGCGTGTGTTTATTAGTTGTTAAAAAGTTTGTTAATAATATGATGTTCTCTAATCAAGATTATAAAAAATTATTCAACGATACTGAAATATATTACTCACAATGTTTTTAGAAGTCATGAAAGTGATATAAGTGAATAAAGTTAAAAACATACCCTAAATCACTTGTTCCTGACGGTGAAGGATGGAAATTTTTTTTTTGTGGCGGCTTTCCAGACTTAGCTTCTTACCAGTGAATAATTTACACCACGTGCAAATGCCTCCTTGTACGGATACCAAACAGGATTACAACCACTGGATGTTATTTTTCCTTCGTTTCTTCCAGATATTTTATTATTATTGCAGGTTAGTCAAAACAAATTTAATTTTTCTTCTTAGGATTTAATATTTATTATTTGGTACACAATTTATAAACCATTTACAATTTTTCCAATAGATTTGTTTGAAAATACATTATATGATTTATCATATTACTTTTCAGCCATCTTTTATTTTTAACAGTCATCGGCCATTGTTTTTATGGTAATTTTTAAAATATACTGACGTGGAGTGACCTTTTGATCAAATTAGAATGCTCCCGAATTTTCTTTCTCAAGGGTTTATATACCCTCGGTCAAATTTTCATTATGGCTGCCTTTTTGAGCGTGTTTTGTTTTTTTATAACCTCTCTTACATCGAATTTTTGAAAAATTGATTTTTTAATTATACATTTTCTGACCTTATAATTGTTTCAAATCAAATCTGGGTAATTTATTTCATTATAAATCAACATTTTTAGAATTTTAAAATCAATCTTTCATTATTAAAACAGCTGACTTTGGGGAGTGAACCATGTCGGCCATTTTGACAATTATTAATATCAAATTTAACAATTGTGAGCTAATATCTCTTTTTGGCCAATATTTTTAACAAAAAATGAAATTTTACATATTAAAATATGATCAGATAACTTTTATTTTCAATGAAACCGCTTATATTAGCTTTTATTTGCTTTTAAAATTTTACTATGTCATAGTGATTTACATACAAAATTTATCAAATAAACGAATTAATAACATCCAAAAACATCAAAAACAACTTAAAATTAATTACTTTACAAAAACATACAATTACAACAAATAGAAACATCAATTAAACATCTAATACTAAGTTTATGTCCTTCTCATACAAGCACCTTTTTAAAGTTTATAGTCAACGTTTTTAATCACCACATCACTATTTATAGTGTTTTTTATTGAATTTATCATTCATAAAGTCTTTGATCAAGCTTGATTAAATAGTCTTAGCTTGTAAACACAAACATCACTTTCTCACAGCTTTATTCTATCATGTAATATATTTCAATATCTCTCTTTTTAGGTTCTGTCTTAAATATTGTATTTCTATCAAATCTGAGATGTTCAGGACATAGGGACTACTAGACTTATATTGACATCCGATACATCATACTACAAGACTCATCATTTGATACTTAAATGAATTTGAAAATGTTGTTTGGGGTAAGTAAAATTTGTTTATCAAATTGTAATCATTGTCTCTGATTCATTTAATTTGCTCAAATATTTAAATTAGTTTGTTGAGATTTAAATTTTGTATCTTATTTTACTGACTGTATACATTTAAATATTCTCTACTTCATATAATAATTTTAAATAACCTATACCTTACTTATTCTCATTTTATAGCTACTTATAAAAAAAAAAATATTATTAAAATCATTATTATTATTAACCTTAATTATTACTTATTTAGCTTTTGATCTAACTAACTTAATATAACAAATATGGTTGGTTTCTTACTAATATTGTATTCCTATGATTTATTATTAACATATTCTAATACTTTTTTATTTTTTTTATTTTTAGCTTAAACAAATTAGTGTTTTGGATTTTGATTCTTGGATCGACTACTGGCATTATGAACTCATCTTATCAAGATGGTTTTTGTGTTCTTGTGTGTATTACGGTTCATTGGATTGGCTCTAATAAAGAAATTTTTGGTGTATTATTCATTTAATGAGAAGATTTGTAAATAACATTCATGTTTAATGGTTTACTTCAATTCAAGTTATTTATTTGGTAAGTTATATTTACTATTAATTTTTTTAAAACATTACAAATTTCCCCCAATTTAATTTTAACAAATTGTTACTCGGTAATAATTTTTAAAATTTAATTCCATTATATTTGATCCAAATCTAATCAGCTTAAAATTCCACTTTGTTATCTTTCAATTCTAACATATACCTTAATTGTACCTTACAAATAATCTTCATTAACATATAACATAAATTCTAATTCATTTGGTTGTATATAACCACTAACTATTCATTGATAACTCATACTTTATTCCTAATTTTAAAATATAATATTTACTTATTCTAATATCTACATCTTAAACTATCTTATATTCTAAATTTAGCTAGATTTTTAAAATGTTGGTCTATTGATGGTATGCATATAAGTTTTTAACGTTTACCTTTCCCCTCAATAAATTGTTATGTGGATTTCTTAAAATATAACTGTTTTCATAAGCTTTTTCAATTATAAATGGTCCTATAAACGGTAGTTTTAATTTTGCACACTCATTATTTCTTTTATTAGTTACCTGTAGTGACCTTTCAATTACCCATTCCCCTTCTTTGAATACCGTTGGTTTCTTTAAATTTTTATATCTCCTTTTTATATACCTGTCTGCATTTCTTTTTAATTTATTATGAAAAATTTTTAATTAAATTACTATTTTGCTTTAATTTTATACAACTACTAGTGAATTGATATATGATTTGTTACTTCTTCGAATTATTCCTTCAATCTATAAAATTTCTTATTCTCTCTACACTCTTTTCTTTTAACTTTAATGGTACAGGATATATTTTCACCTTAAACTCCTCAACATCTCTCACCTCCATATTATATTCATGTTCGGTAGCTTCTTTTGGCTCCTTAAACATCAAACACTATACTTCATCGACAAATCTCCTACAATATTGTAATATATTCCATCACAATCAAATCATCATTTTCAAATACATCTTCTTCTTTCTTCTATTTATTTCATAATCATAACTTTCTTCTTTTATACTTCATACTCATAACTTTCTTCTTTATCATAATCATTTCTAATATAAATAATATCCTTCTTACTATCTTCTACTTCTTCTATCATATCCATTAACATCCATATACCATTTAGTTATACCTTCTTCTCTTCTTCATAATTAATTATTGTTTCTAATTGTTCCTATTTATCATTTAATATTACCATATCACTATCCAAATTAAACACAGCTAGTAGTTTACAATTTATTATGATTTCAACATAGATTTATTTTAATATCATATTTGTTTATTTATTTCATATAACCTTTGTTTTTAATACCAGTTACTATTATATTTGGAATTTTATTTCATTATTCTTTAATATCATTTAGTTTTGAAATTGATTTTGAATCTAAAAATGATCTTTTGTTTCTTATATTAATTAAAATTTGTCACGGTTTGTCATAATTTAATCTTTAATATGCAATAACTCATTAAAATATAATTGATCTAAGTTTCATTTAAGTTAATATAATTGATTGGGGTGGTATTATAAATTTGATATAAAATACAACATTTTAAAATTCATAACAACTAAAATTTACCTACAAATATAATTAGCAATATTATTTACACTTTACTATTACCTTACCCCTACTCAATAAAATATTCAATTTCTTCTTTACCTTCTTCCAATTTCTTTCTACAAATCTCTTCCTGGTTTTTGTTGCTTTCATTAACATGTGTAATTTTTTATCATTGGTTTGTTTTCTCATTCTTTTAAATTTTCCTATATCGGTGTTTATATTCATTACTTCATTTTCTATTTCTATTTCCATAAGTCTCTTTTCAATCAATTTTTCAAGTAAATTTTTAATCTTTTTGTTTTCTTCTACATCTATGAATATACTTGAATCAATCTTATTCTTATTTTCATCCATGTCATATTTAGTATCAATTATGATTAATTTATTCATCTCAATCTTCTCAGTTTCAACATCTTTATCTTTGTTTCTGTCAGTTTCTTCTAAAATTTTATTATTTGCTTCTGCATATTCCTCTTTTTTAAGTACTTTTTCTTCTTGTTCTTTCTTCATTTTATTTATATTGTGTTCCATTTCTATTAATTTTTGTTTATATTCTTTGTTTTCCATTTGTTCCACTTCTTCTTGTATATTTTTGATTTCCAATTTAAGCTCTTTCTTTGTTTTCTTATTTTCTTCTTCTGCAATTTTGAAATTTAATTTTATCTCCTTGTTTAAATCTTCCTGTACTCCTTGTATATTTTTATTTATTTTCATAACTTCTCGGTCAATCTTCTTGTTATATTCTTTTACTTCTTCTTTTATAACTTTTCCATTTTTCTTAATCTCATTTATTTGTTTCAAATGATTCTCTTCTACCTCCATGATTCTTCCAATCATCTCTTCTCTAACTTCTTGTTTTGTACTCCTTATTTCTTCTCGTAATTTACAATTTTGTTCCCCCATTTCTCCCCTTAATTCATCAAATTTCCTATTTATATCTTCTTTATTTTCATCCAGTTTCTTGTTTATGTCTCTTCTCAAATCTTCATTATTTTTGTCTAATTTTGCATTATTTTCTTCTAATCTCTTATCCATCTTCTTCATATCTTCCTTCATGTCTCTTCTCATTTCCATTAAAAACTTCATCATTTCATCTTGTCCATCAATTTTTTCTGCACTCTTGGTTTTCTGTACTTTTTGTTGTCCTGGTTCATATTGTTCTTTTTCTTTATCTACTGTCTCTTGTTCTTGTTCTGGTACAGAATCTCCAGCGCCTCTGTTTCTTTCTTCATCTATCTGTGCTCCTACTTCTTCTCCTGTTTTCTCTCCTACTTGTTTACCATCTCTCAATGTCATTTTATCCATTTTGAATAGTTTATTATGTTTTATTAGATATTAAATATAAAATTTTATTTTAAATAATTTCAATAACCAATTAATTACTTTAGCCAATTAAATTTTTAATTATAGCTAATTAATTTATTGTAACCAACAATTTTTTATAATAGCCCCACGTTTTTTATTCGAGCCCCACGTTGGGCGCCATTTTTGTAATAAATTACAATTATAATGTATGTACAGATTGCATAAATATTGTTATTATTGATGTAATTATTAATTTTGTTGTTTTATAATTTGAAATTTTTATTTTTAAAGTTTTGTGGGGCTATTCTTTATATTTAAATTTGTTTCAATTTTAATTTAATCCTTTTTTAATCTAAAACACCTTAAAATTTCTTTATTTTATTGATCCTTCTGTTTGAAAAAATAATTATGTTATCAAATTTAAAATATGTAATTTTGTTTATCATTTATTATTAAATTTTATATATCAAAATCAATTATTTAGCATTATAGACTCATAAACTCAGTAGTCAGTTCAAATGTAAGATTTAACAATATTTTATTTGTTAACTTTGTTTTCCCTAAAAGAATAATATACCCTTGATCTCTTTAATGATACGGCTATGGCAGATTTTGTGCGCATCAACCCCGCACATAGAAACACGTGATCCTTAACGGTTATTTCTGGGGTAAAGAAGCGTGTGTTTATTAGTTGTTAAAAAGTTTGTTAATAATATGATGTTCTCTAATCAAGATTATAAAAAATTATTCAACGATACTGAAATATATTACTCACAATGTTTTTAGAAGTCATGAAAGTGATATAAGTGAATAAAGTTAAAAAACATACCCTAAATCACTTGTTCCTGACGGTGAAGGATGGAAATTTTTTTTTTTGTGGCGGCTTTCCAGACTTAGCTTCTTACCAGTGAATAATTTACACCACGTGCAAATGCCTCCTTGTACGGATACCAAACAGGATTACAACCACTGGATGTTATTTTTCCTTCGTTTCTTCCAGATATTTTATTATTATTGCAGGTTAGTCAAAACAAATTTAATTTTTCTTCTTAGGATTTAATATTTATTATTTGGTACACAATTTATAAACCATTTACAATTTTTCCAATAGATTTGTTTGAAAATACATTATATGATTTATCATATTACTTTTCAGCCATCTTTTATTTTTAACAGTCATCGGCCATTGTTTTTATGGTAATTTTTAAAATATACTGACGTGGAGTGACCTTTTGATCAAATTAGAATGCTCCCGAATTTTCTTTCTCAAGGGTTTATATACCCTCGGTCAAATTTTCATTATGGCTGCCTTTTTGAGCGTGTTTTGTTTTTTTATAACCTCTCTTACATCGAATTTTTGAAAAATTGATTTTTTAATTATACATTTTCTGACCTTATAATTGTTTCAAATCAAATCTGGGTAATTTATTTCATTATAAATCAACATTTTTAGAATTTTAAAATCAATCTTTCATTATTAAAACAGCTGACTTTGGGGAGTGAACCATGTCGGCCATTTTGACAATTATTAATATCAAATTTAACAATTGTGAGCTAATATCTCTTTTTGGCCAATATTTTTAACAAAAAATGAAATTTTACATATTAAAATATGATCAGATAACTTTTATTTTCAATGAAACCGCTTATATTAGCTTTTATTTGCTTTTAAAATTTTACTATGTCATAGTGATTTACATACAAAATTTATCAAATAAACGAATTAATAACATCCAAAAACATCAAAAAACAACTTAAAATTAATTACTTTACAAAAACATACAATTACAACAAATAGAAACATCAATTAAACATCTAATACTAAGTTTATGTCCTTCTCATACAAGCACCTTTTTAAAGTTTATAGTCAACGTTTTTAATCACCACATCACTATTTATAGTGTTTTTTTTATTGAATTTATCATTCATAAAGTCTTTGATCAAGCTTGATTAAATAGTCTTAGCTTGTAAACACAAACATCACTTTCTCACAGCTTTATTCTATCATGTAATATATTTCAATATCTCTCTTTTTAGGTTCTGTCTTAAATATTGTATTTCTATCAAATCTGAGATGTTCAGGACATAGGGACTACTAGACTTATATTGACATCCGATACATCATACTACAAGACTCATCATTTGATACTTAAATGAATTTGAAAATGTTGTTTGGGGTAAGTAAAATTTGTTTATCAAATTGTAATCATTGTCTCTGATTCATTTAATTTGCTCAAATATTTAAATTAGTTTGTTGAGATTTAAATTTTGTATCTTATTTTACTGACTGTATACATTTAAATATTCTCTACTTCATATAATAATTTTAAATAACCTATACCTTACTTATTCTCATTTTATAGCTACTTATAAAAAAAAAAAATATTATTAAAATCATTATTATTATTAACCTTAATTATTACTTATTTAGCTTTTGATCTAACTAACTTAATATAACAAATATGGTTGGTTTCTTACTAATATTGTATTCCTATGATTTATTATTAACATATTCTAATACTTTTTTTATTTTTTTTTATTTTTAGCTTAAACAAATTAGTGTTTTGGATTTTGATTCTTGGATCGACTACTGGCATTATGAACTCATCTTATCAAGATGGTTTTTGTGTTCTTGTGTGTATTACGGTTTATTGGATTGGCTCTAATAAAGAAATTTTTGGTGTATTATTCATTTAATGAGAAGATTTGTAAATAACATTCATGTTTAATGGTTTACTTCAATTCAAGTTATTTATTTGGTAAGTTATATTTACTATTAATTTTTTTAAAACATTACAATATATACAAGGCAGACAGTGGATTATGGATTATGTAACTTAAGATTTTGGTATTTTGGAATAATTGATAGTGGGAATCTGAGCACATCTGTAAGATCTGCAAGAAAAGATCTTGTTACAGTTTAAAAGTTCTAATAAGATAAAAATCATTTAAAATTTAAACTAGATGTGTATTACCTCTTTGTGTAGTCCAAAAATACCAATAAAAATAAAAATAAGGATTGTTCTCTTGTAATTTTATTAGTAAAAGTGTAGGTTTCCTAGATTTATTGCTTCTTTTAAATCCCTGAAAATATTATACAAATATTTCCTTGGAAGTTTATTTTGATTGTAACTTTGCCATTTGTCAATTGAAATTTTAGTTGTTTTACAACAAGCCAACAGTTAAAGCACATCATTAATTATAAAAAGATATCTGATTCATTATCTTCAACTGGTTTGTTTCAAATAGTTTAACTTTTATAAAAATTGCCTAAATAATAGAATAGAAAATTATACTGAAAGCTTGTTAGAAACTTCTGTTTGTCTTTCTTTCTTTTCTTTGTGAGCTTCCAAATAAAGCTTGTGATTCTAAATCACATAATTTGTGGATATAAATTGATAGCTAACATTTGGATCTAAAATTTTATAATCAATTGGTTGATAATCTTAATAAGGATATAATAACAGGTCTTACCAAGAATTCTATAAGGCCGCAACAACATCAACAGGTATGTCTTATCTTTACCTTCCTAAACAATCATTTTTACATTACTTAAAGCATATGTTCTAATTAATTATTCTTTTTAGGCCTTCTTCTTCCTTCCCTTTTTTACTGCTTTTTTTCTGATATTTACTTCAATTCTAACATCATTGAACTTCACCTTATTTGTGCATACTCAACTACTTACTTGGTGCTTATCGAGAGCTTCATTAGGACCCTTTACTTTTGGATGCATAAGCTATTACACTATTGAGCACTACTGTCAACACAAATTACCTAATTTAAGCATTATCACCAGATATACATATCAAAGACAATAAAACACACAGGCCCGGGTGTTAGAAACATAGATATCAGCATGGTATCAACCGACTAACAGATATCTCTCTGTTATGCTAAAATTGGCGTGTTACAACCGCAGTTATTGGTAAATCCTCTGTTAAAAAGGCTTTAAATTTAACAGCGTATTTTTATAAAGTTACCATACTGTTACGGAGGAAACATGCGCAATAAACTCTAAATAATGAGATTTTATTTATAATATAGGTTACAACGTTACAACAGTATGTTTTAAAATGTATTGTAAAATAAGTGTTTGTGATCAGAAAACAATGGTATCTAATTCGTCACCTGAATCATCAGATGAGGAAATTCTGGAATTTGTACAAGTGTTTCGACCGAGAATTTTTAGAGAGATTCAAGACCCGGGTGTTAGAAACATAGATATCAGCAATGCATGGTATCAACCGACTAATAGATATCTGTCTGTTACGCTAAAATTGGCGTGTTACAACCGCAGTTATTAGTAAATCTTCTGTCACGGAGGCTTTAAATTTAACGGCGTATTTTTATACAGTTACCATACTGTTACAGAGGAAACATGTGCAATAAACTCGAAATAATGAGATTTTATTTATAATATAGGTTACAACGTTACAACAGTGTTTTAAAGTTTATTGTAAAATAGGTGTTTGGGATTAGAAAGCAATGGCATTTAATTCGTCATCTGAATCATAAAATGAGGAAATTCTGGAATTTGTACGAGTGTTTCGACTGAGAATTTTTAGAGATAGTTTCAATCCCATGGTTTGTGTTTAATAAACCAGGATGGCGGCTGGACTGAAAATTTTGGGACCAGGCGACACCCATGGGCGACCCTGAGAAGCTGGATACGAATAAATATTTGGCGATGACCAGGAAGAACCTACGTTTAACAGTGGGATTTATGACTGGACACTGTCAACTGAGGAAACACCTCCATTTTATGGGGCTAGTGGACATACCTCTATGCAGGAGGTGTGAATGTCCGGAGTTATCGTCGATAAGAGAGTGTGTGTTGGCCTACACCTGCCGACATTAAGGAGATGTCCCCTGGTGACCTGTCTTCCTTTCTGGGTAAGGCAGGATGGACAATGTCCTAGGAGGGCGACTCCTTGGGAGGATGTACAATGGACCATATTATGGCCTAAGTGCTGTGGGTCTATACTCACCCTTCCTACTCTACAGATACAGAATCCCATGGACGAATATAATGAATTAATCGTTTTATTTTATTTATATTACTGATTCCTGAAAAATATTTTATAGGTAGGTATATGAAATTAGTAGAAACCCTGACTCATACAACTAAAAACATATATAAACATTTTTTAAAGTGTTTAGCATGAAAGAATTTTATAGTTATAAATATAATTTAGAATGTATAATATTGTATTTAATTTTGCCAATATTCAACAACTACCATTCACAATTCAAATATCTATTGGAATTTGATTACGAGGACAGTAATGTTAATAAAAAAACTTAATATTTTTTACTTAGTTATATTTAACGTTCTTGTCTTAACAAAAAGAGATATATTTAATAATCACAATGTAAAATAAATGGAAACTCAAAATTCGAAATCAAAATATTTACTCCGAGCGCCAACGTCATCTATAGTCGAAAAGCAAACGTTGCAAAATATACATTTCAAGAGAGGTGTATATCTCGCCTAGGTGGTATCAGGTTGTTACGTAGCGGTCAGATGGTTTTGTTTCTAGCACGCCGAAATAAAATAACCGATAC
This sequence comes from Ophraella communa, assembly GCA_035357415.1. Lineage (NCBI taxonomy): Eukaryota > Metazoa > Arthropoda > Insecta > Coleoptera > Chrysomelidae > Ophraella > Ophraella communa. The sequence continues at coordinate 8,693,227 of CM068982.1, read as the reverse complement.
CAGTCAGGTACGTAACAGACTGGTAACTGTTGGTTTCTAGTACCCGGGCCTCAATCCCATGGACGAATATGATAATTTAAACGTTTTATTTTAATTATATTATTGATTCACTGAAAAATATTTGTTAGGTAGGTATATGATATCAGTAGAAACCCTGACTCATACAACTAAAAACATAGATACACATTTTTATAAAGTGTTTAGAGAGACTTGAAGAGTGTACTTAATCATTACTACTTTAACTACTTATTTAATTGATAGTAATATTTTAATTATAGTCGCTAGTTTTATTTTATATTGATAAATTACTTCATTAGTATATAATTATATTTTAATATGTGAACCAAAAGTATATATATGTGAGCCATCATTAAAAATGTGATTCATTGTATAAAAATCTAACTGTTTTGTAGAAATTATATTTTACTTCTTATCTGTAACTAGTTTTTGTATCGAGTTGGATATGTGATTCAGTTAATAATCGGCGATCGAATTAAAAGTATTTAATTGTGAACCAGCGTTTTATTTTTATTTTTACAAATATTTATGTAAAAATCTAACATCAGAAGTGGGATTCGCTCACTAAATGGACCACTACTAAATGTTTATAGTGCAGCCTTACGAATATTACGCAAGTGTATGCGAGTGAAGTGTTTAAAAACATCTCAGACAAAAAAAAAGGAGTAGATTGTCCAAATTTCAAATGGAAGAGTTGACCAACGTTTTGACTGGCATTCTTCGAGGAATGCAGCAACAATCCCAACCAGCCGCTGCAGTGATATCAACGACCGCTGTGCCGGTAAGCATTCCAGCTTTTGATCCATCGAGGAGGGATGCAGGTGCTAGCGGATGGTGCGACGACATGGAAGCCTTGTCAGCTACGTTCAATTGGGCCGACTTTGAGCGAGTTTTTAGAGCGGCGAGCGCTCTGGAGGGCGACGCGAAAGACTGGTATGACAATTGGCATCCGGCGGATAAGAACTGGGCTAGTTTCCGAGCCGAACTTTGCCAGCTTTATCCTGCGAAGAGAAACCTTAGTGATCGCTTACGTAAGGCGAGCCTGTATAGAAGCGATCAAGCGACAGGATACTGTGAGTACGCCAGAAAAAAAATTTCTTTGTTAAACTGTTTAAATTTTAATCTAAGCGATGCTCAAATAATCGAATTAGTTATTGGTGATATAACAAATATTCATGTTAAAACCGCAGTCTTTAATAGCTGAGTTGATACAATCTCAACTCTTCTTAGCTTACTTGGTAACTATCAAATTAACAAACCGAGCTCTCATTCTCAAATAGGTGCGCCAAAACGGCCATACTCGTCTAATCATAATGTTGAAAAAGTTTGCTACAATTGTACAAAAAAACTTGGTCATATTACCCGAAATTGGGAAAAAATGTAGAATTCGGTGAACTCTCCGATTTTCATAAAAATTTTATGAGGGGTCTAGGACACCATAATAATTACGAAAATGAATTTTTTTTTCCGCGGAAACAACTAGAAACAGTAAAAATTGCTAAAAATTTCAACCCAAAATAAACATAACCTAACGCTTACCTGTTGTAAATACGAGAATTAATTCATATTCAGCAGCATCAAATGGTTTCTAAATACATTATTTTTTATAATTACATCATTTTTAAATTCAATAAAATTTCCTCAACTTTAATATTTATATAGTTTTAAATAAACAAATTCCATAATTATTGACTTCATTTCGGACATATGTCAAAATGGTAAAAATATCACCAACTGATGTTGCCATGTTGCCAGACTAAAAAAATATATAGCTATTCTTGTGTATTATATGCAAATGTTGTAAAATATACCTTATTATATAGGAAATATAAAATATATGCTTGAAATGTGTAGGAAATATTAACCTATCGTACATTACCTAATTTAATGCATTTATGAATAATAAAAAAATATTTTTTAAAAGTAAAATAAATAAAGCAATAATTCTTAAACAATCTTCTAAACTAGACATAAAATACAAAGAAAACAAAAACATTTAAATCCTCTTCCCGACCAACTGACACAGATCAAAGTGTATTATAAATTACTATCGCTCACCTTAATATCTGAAATAAAATAGTGAAAACCCCAAATGAAAAACTCTAAATACTTAGTTTTATCCCAACAGCAACAATAGATAAAATAAACATAAACAAAAAATAAGTCGGAAAACAAATAAAAAATAAACCTTCATATTTACAACATACTTGACAAAAATTAAAAATTTCAAAATAGACCTTCATCATCAGAAGGACAAATTTCTGGAGATTGAATTTTGTTTGGATCGTACAGTTTGCCTGCTAATTTTAAAAAGGCTTCTGCACGATTCAAAGAAATGTTTATAGAACATATACCTAGCTAAATTACTCAGTTTCATTTTAAACGCAAGTTCAAAGTTGAATAAAATCAAATAAACGTTATTTATCACTCAACGGTAAAACCAAACATTAAAACGACTGAAATTCGACAGTAAAACAATACGAAAAACTAGCTATTCAAAACTACAAAAACCAAAACTTAAATTTTGAAAAAATTAAAATCGACCAAAAGTATAATCTGTTTTCTTATCAAATACTCGATATATGTATAGTAAATCTTGGCAACATTGTCAAATCATTTGAAGTTTTAACCAAATTGGCCAATAAGAGGTTTTGACAAAATTGACAGTTTGTTAAAATAAACAATAAAGTAAAAGGTTCTGAGCAACAAAATTAATAAGAAAATAAGTTTCCCAATAGTAATTTTATGTTTTTTGTGTTTTAAATTATCTTGAGAATGTTTATTTAACACTAAAATGTTCTCAAGCTTAATATAATTGCCACATTTACAACTGGTAAGTGATAGGTTATGTTTACTTTGAACCTACATTTTTAACAATTTTTACTATTTCTCAGTGTTTCCGCGGAAAAAAAACTTTATTTTCGTATTCATTACAATGTCCTAGACCCCTCATAAAATTTTTATGAAAATCGGAGAGTTCACCGAATTCTACATATTTACCGGTTAGTAATATTCCAATTATAGTCGCTAGTTTTATTTTATATTGATAAATTACTTCATTAGTATATAAGGTTTTTTATTATGTAAATCAAAAGTATATATACATTTGGGGCATAGGTACACAATTATATAAACGCAAAATAATAGTATATTCACCATTATAACACATACAGATTAAATATTAATAATTATTACTTTTAATTTTGTCCTCATTGCCATAATAATAACAAACAGCTGTTTAAACTTCACACCGCTTAATCTTCTTTACCTAATAGGTACAGGACTTGGTCCGAACCTAGACAAGTACATCCACTTTTTATACCATTCTATTAGTGCGTTATTTATTTATTCTGTGTTATCTATTTAAATTTAATATTTTCAATAATTTGTAAACCACGTACTCTTTCAAAGTTCGAACCTTTCTGGGATAGTTATCATTTATTTATATTTGGTACAAAAATTAAACGTTTTAGTGGTCTTACAATTTCCAATAATTTATACCATTTCCCCAAGTTAAATATAAATTATATAAAGTCTGGAATAATTTAAGTACTGCACTTCTGAAGTGTACAGTTGACAGAAGCAAACATGAACCCTGGGTGGGCGTGTCCTTGTCGCTGTAGTTGTATTTTCATCTCACTTATGCAGCCACTAAAATTGATATTATCGTTAACATTGGCTCGTGATTGGCTGATTGTGATAACCTTGAAATTAGTTGGCATATTTTCCGCGGACCATGTTTGCTTCTGTCGACTGTAGCAATCTGTAAAAATTTACATGGCAAACCCCTTAAAATTCTTTAAACTTGAATTTTCTTCGGTAATTTGTGAGTATTTATCAGTTATGAATAAAATAGAAACAAATAAAAACAAATTTTTGTGTTACCATCTATACAAATAACCAAATATTTACTATAAAGAAATATTTTATCATCAAAAAAGCTACAATTTAGTAGGTACTTTTCGTTTTTTTCCTATATTCAGTATTTTCGGAAATATCTTGAAAGAAATGGTGCAAAATATATAAGTAATTTTATTGAACTGACGAGCCTGTACTAAATTTTAACCGTAGATATATAATAGATTTTAACTCACAATCTTTAACTGAACAATAAATACCTATACATAAACTAATATATTATAGTTGATTATAATTAATTATAATTCTTTTGCACACTAGTAGACAATTAAGTAATTAGCTGGGTAAATAAATAAATATATTTGCATTAAAAATGATATAAAATGTTATGTAATATATGTTATTACCAAGCTATTATCTTGTTAAAGTTAAATAAATAAATAAACCTTATAATTAAAAGATATTAAAAACTAAACATAACATCCTAGTGTCAAAGAGACGATATGCACAAAAATAAACAATATACCTACAAAAATAGAAGAATAACAGAAAAAATAGAAAATGTAAACTGTAAAAATGTATATAATGAGATGGAATTAAAGTTAAAACATCAGAAACATTTAAGAATAAAAATTGAAGCAAGATCAGATCAGCTGATTACATTAGGTATACATCATCAAACTTGTTTTCAACTTTTTTTTCGTGTTACGAGTAATTATTATTACTTTTTGTCTAGTATTATTATCACATTTTTTTTATTAGTACTGATTGGTACCTTATTTACTTTCAAACACGCGCGTTTTCTAAAGTTACCATGGCAACATAACAAATTTTAAAGACGTTCATTGTAAATAACAATTTTTGGATTATTGATTTGACAAGAGTACACTTGTAACGTCAAATAAAATTCAAATCCTTTATAGTTATTTATGATATAAGTGTTAAAAGGTACTTTTAACACGTATATATCTGAAATCTAAATATTTTGACGTTTGCTGTAGTAAAACCACTATTTATATAGACATTTCACTCTCCACTTGTTTAAGCGCTTCCTAAGACCGTTAGATTATAACTGACTGACTTCGCGCGGGTATGGCGCTTATATATACCCGTCCAATCCGCTCAGATGACGCCGAGAACTCCCAGATGATTCTAGTAAACTAGAAACAGCTAGTAAACCGGCGAATTAGACTTGGGGCAATAGTCATTATTTAGGGTTTAGTTAGTCAGTGTCGGCGCTTGGACTTGACAAGTTTGTAACAATACTAAACCAACTTTACAGTTGTTTTCAAGCCAAACTATTATAAATAATAAAAGAAGTGTGATTAAAACTAATGTAACATGTGAAATAATTTACAGAATGCCATTAAAATTTGACAGTAAACGTTTGAAGGCTAGCACTCAAAGATAATAACGATGTACTCCTCTCCTGACTAGATTTAAGATTTGCGCTTGTTTGTTTATGTAAAAAGCAACATTTGCTCATAAACATTTCGGCGAAAAATCAAATTGGTGAATTAAAAATATCAATCCTTAAGTAAACAAAATCACGACAATGTGTATACTTACCGCACCTATAAATTTAATCTTTCCATCATGATTTGTTTATTTTTTATTTAAAAATTTCGTAAGCAAATCAGTGGGTAACGAAAGTTTTATAAGAACCTTTCAACAATATATTAACGATGATGATTTTCGATAATGTAAAGCCGTCTCTATAAAATCCTTAATTGTATAAATCAAACGGTACGATACCATCAGCTGTTTACAAAGCTCGTGATAGAACATGGAATTATGTAAGAAAAAAATGTAAAAATTAAATAAAAACTCAATTCCGATGTAGGTAGCACGCGAGCGAGAATATTTAATGTTTTCAGTAGTTTGTAGACCCAAAACTGATCTTGATTTATAGATTCTTATTTACATAAACGAAGAATAATAAAAAAACTTTTCGTTTTAACAAAACTTCCACTACTTATTTAAAAAATTGCTTTTTTAAACTCACTGACAGCCGTTTCGAGAGAATTAGCATCGTCAGAGTTTAAAAAAGCAATTTTTATATATATAATGGAAGTTTTGTTAAAACGAAGAGTTTTTTATTATTCTTAGTAAAATGGAATTCCACAAAGTAAGGGTTAATACAATAAATTTACATAAACGAAATTGTTGTGCAAAAACCCCCCATTTTGTAACAGTTTTGTATGACTGAAAATCGAACTTTTCAAAAACTGTTATAAAAAGTAGGTGTTACAAAATGGGTTTTTTTGAATTTATAAAGTCGGCTTTGAAAGTATAAAGTGAGCTTTGAAATTAAAAGAATTCTGAACTGTCAAAAGTTTCACAAGAAAATTATTCAAGTTTGACATTAGCATGCATAGTGTCAATTTATAGTCGCTGTGCTTGAAAATTTATTATAAGCCATAAAGAATAATTTTGAAGAATTTCAAGACTCTGACATTTTATAACTGGTAAAACAATCCTTTAACTTCTTCATTTACAGGGAGTATTGTCTTTAGAATTGTTTTTAATTGTGATTTTTTAATTGTATTGTCCTGAAATGGTTGTGCTGTGTTTTTATTCTTGGTAATGTTAGTTTTACATGGCAGCTTACTCAAACTTCCGTTAAGTAAGTCCTTTTTAACAACACTACCAATGTTCATTTTTGTTTCATAGTATCCTGAAGAAGAATTTAAAATAAATTCGAAAGCTCGATATAATTGACAAATAGTTTTACTTACCTTTGGCCGGTATCCTGACTACATCCCCAGATCTGGTACTTTTCGATATTTTTTAGTCATTTGTTCAATTTTTTAAATATAAATGTAAATAAATAAAAATTATAAAGTAGGTACTTAGATGCCAGATTTTTAGTAGTAGAAAAAGTATAGTACAAAACTCGTGTTGTAATGTACTATTATTATTATATCTGATTTGTTGGAACCATTATAATCGGCTTTAAAATGAATTATATAAGTAAGTATTTTGTAATAAAAAGATCTCCTACCAGGAGAAATCTTGATTACTTCAAAAAGAACTAAATGGATGTAACATATACTATAAACGAAAACAACGAGCCTTATATTTAAATTATTCAGTCTTCGTTTGGCTAAATTAAAATTTCTGGGTAGAGGTGGATGACCTTCGATCCAAGGCATAACAATTTTGTATCTACCTTCCTCATTAATACGAACTGTATTTTGGAAATGTTCCAATACGGCAAATTCCACTTCCTTTCTTGACCGTTCTTCTGCAGGATCAGATATTCCAAGAATATCAATGCTCCAAAGATCGGATAACTTTTTAGATCTACAGAACATTGAGGTAGTCATCATCGCCGTTGAGGTGTTAATCAAACAAGATGTCCTAACTTTTCCCATAAGAGTTCATCCAAGAAATGTCTCTATAGCAACTAAACCACATTTCAAAGTATACTTTTTTCCTGTTAGAAGTCTACCAGCAATATCTGCACCAATTAGAACTTCAATAGGATCCGCTCGAGTATCTGACAGTTCTATACCGAGTTCTTTTAGTTCTGTCGTCCAAGAACCTTCTTCGATAGACGTAACATTGCTACAAATTATAGGCTGATCAAGGGCTTCAAAATTGCAGGCATATTGTTTGTTCAAATTTCCCAGTCTGATATTATAAACAATATGATCAATCACCTCAGACTGATCTCCTCCAAAAAGTTCGTGAATCGTAGACTTCTTCCCCAGTTGTTCATAACCCATTTCGGATGCGGTGAATTTATTGATATAAGATTGATGAGACCCTGTATCAATTATAGCTCTCACTCTTCTACAACTACTACCGATGCTTAGTTCGACAAGGAGCGTTTGCAAAAAAAACCAGATTCCTTGTTAAATTAGAAAGATTTTCAACTTTTGAATATTCTTCTGGGTTTTTATCAACAACTGGCGTCTTGGGCTCTGGGCACATCAGTGTAACATGTCGACTTTTACATTCTTGACATTCAATTTTCATTCTGCATCTTTTTGCTATATGCCCAAATTTCAAGCATATATGACAACACCCTTTAGATGACAAAATCTTCATTTTTTCTTGGATGTTCATAGTACCAGCTTCTGTGCAGTTTTCACTCGAATGGGTGTATTTACAGAATACGCACCTAGGGGTTCTATAGTTATTTATCAGATTAGAAGTGGTTGGTAACACTGATTCTTTTCGTGGCTCATTCTTTCTCATTGTCGGTTCAAATGATGTGGTTAGGCTAATTTTCTCTACATTCTCCACTTCTTTCTTGAGAAACTCCATTAAATTCTTCAACCGGCATTTTTTAATTCTACTTGGGCTTTCAATCGAATCAGTACTTGTCTGACTCCGCTGCCAAATTCTCAAAAGATCTTCAGGTAAATATGATTCAACTAGTGGAAACAGCATTGCAACGTACTTACTTGTCTGAAGTTACACCCAAAGTTTCTAAAGACTGCAACTGACATTCAAGTTTGTCATGAAGTGCACCTATACTACATTTGGCTTTTAGATTGTTCAATACAAGTTTCAAAAGTTCCCGAAAATAGAATTATATTAGTAATTCTTCCTTTCCAAACCTCGACTTCAAACTTTCAATCACCTTAGAATAGGTTTTCGCACTAGGAGGAAAGCTTTCAACTAACTGTCTAGCACGGGATTTTGGAATTGTAGCCTGAATTAGGTATTGAAACTTATCTTCATTTGCAATATCTTCGTCACCGTCAATTCTGTTGAATTGGCTCCAAAATGGTATCCAGTCCTTGATCCTTGATATCACCACCAAATTTCTTAAATTCTATGCGGGGTAGATGCAGTTTGGTCTTTGAGGTAAAAGAATGACTTGATTCACTTGCTGGGTTACAGGAATTATGATTTGACTTGAAAAGTCTCTGTTCTACCTTATAATTCAGCTTATTATATTTACTTACTTTATGATACGGTCGCCAAAAATAATGTAATAAAAAGATCCCCTACCAGGAGAAATCTTGATTACTTCAAAAAGAACTAAATGGATTAATTTTATAAACGAAAACAACGAGCTTTATATTTATTTAACTTTTCTAATTAAAACTGACAATTAATAGTTTTTACCTGTCAAAACATAATCAATTTTGAAATCCAAAGCAAACTTCAACTAATTGGTTTACAGGAACTTCCTATTTCCAACATATTTGTTATTACTGGTAGTATAACTTTTGATTTGTTTTCTGAACTTTTTTTATATAAATATGTCATCACGGACACCGGAACTGTGTGTAATTATTCCTGTTCTATGGCATAATTATGAGTTCTCTGATTATTTAAATCCCGACTTTTCTTACTAGTTTTGACATATGGCAACATCGCAATTATGACGTAAAATGCTTTTTGTTTTAACTTTACTGCATACATAAACTTTAAATTTTCCTTTTTTAATTTATTTTTATAAATATTATTGTTTTTAAATTACTAATTGGTTATATATATGTAATACAATAATTACGTGGCGAAATAGTTGAAAAGGAATTTATTTGCATTATTACAGTAATTAATTATAATTATAATTTAACTTTTGAATCCAGCTGCACCTTTATCATTAAAACATAAGTTCTGACACAATTCCAATTATTATTTATTAATATTAACGACGCACTATCATTATTTTAAAATAATGTTGTTCGACCATATGTTGATTTACTGATTTATATAAAATTAAACTTAACAACTCGATTGAACATGACAAAATAGGTAAAAATAGATTAAAAGCAAGTGCAGCATTCTTCAATGTCCAATAAACAAATCACTGAATTACTATGAGAAGAAAATAAATTAAAATCTGTCAAAACTTTTTTAAATAGTTCTGTTGGTAGTTGAGATCGCTGTCAAGTAAAAAATAAACGCATATCAAACTCTCTTACATCTCTAAACGATCCAACGTGTGGTAACCACACATAAATAAACGGTTTTTTTTTGTACGATTATGTTCAACATAAACGATTTAATATTAGTAATAATTCTCTTTGAAATCGAAAGGCACCTCGCTGGCTAAACTAATGGAACTCCCGCTGGGTCATTCTTACACTCACACTTGGAGCTCCCCGTCATTCATGGAACATCTCAAAACGTTCCATCTTATACAACCAATTGGTTTACAGAAAAAATATTCCACTACTTAAATTCAAAAAGTTCATAGGGAAATTTGGAGTCTGGGTTGAAATGTGTGTCAAAAATTGAGAAGATTCAATAAAACTCCAAGTCAAACCACAGAATATAATTATTGCAACTAGTTTCGGTCTGAATCAGACCATCATCAGGCTGTAAAGAACAAAATGGATTGGTGAAAAGGATGTAAGGAACAGTTAGCAGTGATAAAATGTGATATAATATAATAATTTGAACAACTGTTCCGTTATATAGAATTCATAATAGTAGACACTACCCTGTTTGGTTTTCGGCTGACATAAAAAAACTTATTAAAGAAAAAGAAATCTACAAAAAACTTAGAAATATTTCAGAGTTTTATAACAATAAATATATACTAATCAGAAAAGAACTAAAGTCGAGTTTAAGAAGAGAATATAGAAGTTATTTAAAGGAAATTGAAAATGCCTGTGTTGCAGATGTTAATGTATTTTGGAATTTTGTAAAGGGAAAACAAAATGATAAAACTAAAATTTCCTCATTTACTTTAAGTGGAAACCAGGTACCAGAAAAAAATGTTGCTGAGAATTTTGCTCAATTCTTTTTCTCTATGTACTCTTCTGAAAAATCTACGTATAATTTTAGTAATTATTTAAATAACTGTGACAATTATGGTTTGTGTTTATTATCCGAAATAAATGAAGATGAGTTTAATAAAGCAGCGCAAAAGTTAAAACCGAAAAAAGCAGCAGGTATTGATAATATCCCTCCGTATGTGTTAAAAGGATGTAGTCATTTGTTAAAAGTACCATTAATACATATTTATAATTTAATAATTAACAGTACTGTATTCCCGACCCAGTGGAAAATATCTTACTGTACACCTATTCATAAAGCAGGAAAATTGTCAGAAATTGAAAACTATAGAGGAATTGCAATAAATTGCTCTGCCTCGAAGCTATTTGAACAAATTATTTATAATAAGTTAATAGATCATGTACAAAACATAATAGTTGATGAACAGCATGGTTTTATCCGAGGTAGATCAGTTGATAGTAATTTGCTCATATTTAGTGAAAGTGCAAGTAGAGCTTTAGAAGATAAAGTACAGTTGGACGTTATATACACTGATTTTAAGAAGGCGTTTGATCAAATCCATCATGATATATTATTACAAAAATTAATTAACTATGGGCTCTCTGTCGGTTTTGTGACTTTAATTAAAAATTATTTGGAAAATAGGTACTTCATTGTAAGATTCGGTGGGAACACGTCAGGAAAGTATCATGCTAATTCTGGGGTGCCACAAGGATCCAACCTGGGCCCTCTATTATTCACGCTTTTCATAAATGATGTAGGACTTTGTATTCGCAGTTCTGAATTTTTATTATTCGCTGATGATTTTAAATTTTATAGACGAGTGGAAACAGTTAGAGATTGTGTGGAACTCCAGAAAGATATCAACAACATTCTATCATGGACTAAGTCTAATAAGTTATTTTTCAATATCAAAAAGTGTTCCATACTTTCTATTACCCGAAAAAAACATCCAATAGTATTTGATTATACTATGGATCAAGAAATCTTGGACAGAAAATTAGACGTTAAAGATCTTGGAGTATATTATAACCATCAAATGTCATTTGTACCACATATAAAAAAAATAGCTATTAATGCAAATCGAGCATTGGGATTTATTATCAGACAAACAGCGGATTTTACAAATTTAAAAGTAATAAAACATATGTATTTTTCTTTAGTTAGAACAAAGCTGGAATTTGCTTCGGTATTATGGGCGCAGCAACCCCAGATACACTTGGACTTGCTGGAGAAAGTACAGAATAAATTTTTAAGATACTTATATTACAAAAAACATCATTCATGGCCTGATTTTATGGAAATAAGAACTTCAATGCTAAGAAAAGAATTCGTAACACCCTCACTAATTGATAGACGTAAGCTATCTATGGTTTTGTTCTTATATAAAATACTTAATAACAACACCAAGTCTATACAATTATTATCATTGGTACCATTTAATGTTCCGTCAAGGCGTATTAGATCATCATTACTATTTAATATTTCAGGATCCACCCCACAATCTCCTCTAACTTATATTATCAGACTTGCTAATAATTTCGATGCTATGAGTAATATTGACTGGATGGAAATTAATCAAAATCGATTTAAGAAAATTTTAAATGAATATTTAACTACTTTGAGTCTTTAAATATTATAAAACATAAAATGTATTCTTTTGACATATCCCACTGTATACTGCGGTTTTGGTTTTTGATCCCCTAAAACCATTGCATTACATCTTTATTGTATTATTATAGTTACTGATATATTAAAATAAAAATATGTTTGTTTATATTATAGTTAATAAGAACTACTCATGTAAAAAGGTCAATAGGCCTGTTTGAGTTTTGATAAATAAATAAATAAATAAATAAATAACCAGTCAAAACAATTGAGACAAATATAATTATGAATATGTGTCAACAGAACAAAAAGTTTTAATTTTTTATGAGAGTTTAAAATGTTCAAACTTTGTGCGTAATTTTATTCAGTATTATTCAGTAGGTGGAATGTTTTGGGTCAAAAGATACTCATAAACTTCCGACAAGTACAGGTGAATTGTTATGAATACGCTTAAGTTCCAAACTGCTGATCGAACAGTTTGGATTTATTAACAACGTGGCAGTTTAAAAAAGCAAATTAGACTCCAACTGTGGTAAGGATAAATCATGTTATTTAATACGCAACAATTTGCAAACGTTTCGCGTGATTGTAACTAAATTCCTTCTGCGTGCGAAGTAAAAGACCGTTGGTACATATTCCCCAAAATTCGCAAATATTCCGATATTAACGAGTACCTAGTTAGCATAAAGTGAACCACTTTATACTCTTAAGCAAAAATAAACAAAAGAAATATCGTCCTACGCAATACGTATCACGTTACGAATAATTGCTGCCTACACGTGTTACTTCTTCTGACAATTTGACAACGCTCACAACTCTTAATGGGAAATGTGCACTAAGAAATTCTCCTATAGACATTGTTAAATACGTATCAAATGTACAAAGTATGTTTTTAAAAATAACATTTATTCAGAGATTTGCGCTAAGTAGAAATACCTACACAGTAACTTGAAGTGGTATTTCAAGCATATGTATGAAAGAAATATCTTAATTTTAGTTTGTACTCAACGGTAATCTGGCAACAAAAGAGATGTAACACTAATGTAACAATTAAATTTTATGGTTATTGGCTATGAAATAGTATCATAGAAGGTAATACGTATGATTCTATAGCCTCTAAGATAAACATACTGTTAAATACATAGATATGGCTTGTCCAGTATAAATATAATTACACGTCACAGCTGTTAGAACGGTACTATGTTGCCAAGCATTTAAAATAGTATTAGAATCTAGTAAATATTAAACGAAGTTTCTCTTATATTATTCTTTTTATTTGACTACAATACTACACCATTTTTGAACGCGGCAACAGAGCGCAATTTTGCCAACATCTAAAACATTTTAGCACGAGGTGTGTTCGTTTGAAGTTTATATTTTATTAGTCCAGAAGTTGTATTTGATATAAAATTAATTACGTAACCTTTCTTAAAGCATTTATTTATTAAGAATAATGAAAAAACTCTTCGTTTTACCAAAACTTCCAATATTTATTAAAAAATTTGCTTTTTTAATAAATATTGGAAGTTTTGGTAAAACGAAGAGTTTTTTCATTATTCTTAATAAGATGGACTTTCAAAAAGTAAGGGTTAGTACAATCAATTTCATTTATTTATTATTTGTAATAACTTGCGGCCTACAAATGTATATATTTAGCAAATTTACAGTGAAAAAAGGTACTGATTGACAGTAGCAAACGAACGAAGGAAGTCAAACGAACAGAGCGATTTGTTCACTTTGATGACGTGCACTTATATTTATACTGGACAAGCCATACACATAAATATACAAGTCTTTTAAATGTGTACAAAAATTTGCAAGTGGTGCACCTTGAAGTTGAAGAGTTTTCTGAAGTGATGTCTTTAAATCGATATACCAGCTGCACGCTCTAAAAAATGTCACTTTCAGCCTGAGCCTGCAAACTAAAGCGCGTAACAAGCTGTAAAGAGACATGATAGTCCCAAGCGTCGGCTTGTATAGTATTTTTCACAGTGAATGGTATTGGCTTATTAACTGCAATAAACTACCCGATTTAATCTCATTGTGTAGAAAATCATCAGGTAAAAGATGCAAATGTGCTACAGGGTCGAACTTAAGAAATTTGAATTTTGCATAATATAGGAGATATACAAGTAATTTATTTAAATGTTACAATTCTATTCTATATTTAGTTCAGTGTCGCTATCGCTATCCTCATCTAAATTAATTATAATTGACGCAATTGATTTTACAGAAAGGTACGAGTTTTCAACATTTATAACATGACTAACAGAACTTTTCCAACTCTCGGTAGGAATGTCATTCATACAGTTCCTAATTAATTCTACCATACTACCACTTAAAGTCGGAGAAGTATTCTGCGCACACTCGATTTAAGTTGGTGCCACATAAGCTCTATATGATTGAACACACAGTAGTAGGGAGGTAGTCGTAACACTGTATGTCCCAATTCTTCTGCAATTGTATCACAAACATACGTTTTTTTTTCAGAAAATGACTGCAGCTTTTGTAAAAGTTCTTTTTTTGTATAATTTTCCTCAAAATATATGTCATTTGCAGCCACGAAGTTTTGAATCTCCAATTTCGTATTCTTTGAGCCAGGAATTTTTTTACAATTGTCGACTATGATAGCTTGCTTTGTCCATTACTATAACGCTGTTTGGCGGAATGTTGGGTAACAGACAATTTTTAAACCAATCTTCAAAAAGCTCTGCTGCCATATCTTCGTGATAATCAATACAAGAGTCCTTAATATTTTTGGCAGAAAGCCACATAGCGTTCGGGATCCAACCATTTTCTGATCCTGCGTGTAATATTGTGATTCTCTTCCCTTTATTTGATGTTGCTTTTGTTTTACACTTATCAGAGGAATCAGACCATCCTTTGGAAGGGGTGTCATGCGTGTCAAACCACGTCTCGTCGAGGTAGACTATTGGCCGATTTTTAGACCGGTATATTCTTATTGACGTTGTATATTCACAAGAATAGTGAGGCCACAGTTGATGTGAGTTTTGTCATTGATGAGCCACTGTTTCAGACTTTTTATTGTAGGGACACGCTGCTCATCGTACATAGTGTAGATTTTCCGCCTTATCAAATCTTTTTCCCAGTCGTCTAGACTTTTTGTGACACTGGAATCTTTACGCTTTTTTCTTGATTCCATGGAATTTTCAACAATTCGTCTAACTGAAGTAAGAGGCACCTTCGTCAAATTACTGGTTACTCTTTTACTGCAGCACCCGCGTTATATCCTTGCTGAAGTAAGGAACTATACCCATTTTTTATAATGATTTTCTAGTCACAAGATAAGTGATTCTTCTTTAACGCACCACTGGAAGAAGCACTATTACTTTTTATCCGCGGACGCCACATACTGCCTATTCTGTACATTGGGGTATAAAATCTTTGCTATTAATGTCTGTAATAGCAAATAAATGTTATAAAATTATTGCACGCCGTAACACAAGTGAACACTTCCAATGAAATACAAAGACTAAAATGAACAAGAAGTGTAAGCTGTAATCCTCTACAATCCCTCTCTGAGAAGCAAAATTACCTGAATCAGGTCCTTTTATTTGATACATTGTTAAGTAACATTATTTCAAAAATTTGACAAGTGTTTATGCAGTGATAAAAAATTAGAGCTAACGTCTTGTTAAAGTTAACTTAGGATTTAACAGGCGTTTAAGCAGCTGGCCAAAAGAATTTCAAGTATCTAGCTGTACTGGAATTTTGGGAAAAACAAATGACAACGCAATTTTAAGTCTTTTTAAGGGCGATATTACTGTCTGAGAAAATTTTGTTAAAGACAAGACCCATTTTAATTTTATACCAGCAATATATAAACGTATGTAGACAAGATGTACCTAATTCAATAAATAACATAAAATATATAGATAATTACTGTTAAAGAAGTTTTAATTCGATATTTTATTGTTAATTTTATATCGTATTAAAGCCGAATTCTATGATTCGTGTGTATTAAAAATCTACTCTCTCTTACTGTTTATTACCGCTTAAATCGTTTTATTACAAATATTTTAAACCGAACACCAAAAAATGTCGTTATGTCTCCGGGTATATTCAATGAAATTCAGTACACCTCTCCCATATCTTTTTAATATGAGAATTTATTATTGTCTTGAATAAGTAACAGTAAAATGAACAAAAATATCATTTCGGCATCCTTTCTTCTTCCAATGTCAACGAATATATCTTGAATTTTAATATAAAGCAGTCTTCAAAAGTTGACAGAAAACGAAATGGAAGTCCTGCAGAATGGGTTTTACTGTATAATTTTTCTAGTTATGGGATTCGGAATGTAAAAACAGTGTTTTTAGCCGTTCGAAATAAATAACCATCATTCGAAATTACCATTTTAACGTGTTTTAGTTGCTACGTGATCGGATCTTTTAATTGGTTCTATTAAAACGGATATAGTGGCGAATAAATTGAGACATAAATAAATATATAAATTCACAATTAAGTATCAATAAAAGATTTATTAAGTACAATAGCTAAATTTATATTTCTTAGTGTTATTTTTAACTGTTTGAATTAAATCTCTTAGATGTATTCTTCAAAACCATTATTTTAATCAATAAATACAAATTCTATAGCCTTTTATGTTATTTGACAAATTATGAATACTACTTATTTGTTTTTCACTGATTTCACCGATTTCACCTTAGATTAGGAAAGCATATGGATACCGCACTTCCCTTTTTTTTGAGCTTGCGTTCTGTGACACATTTTTAGCAGCCGCCATTATTTCTGTGGCAAACAAAGCGAATACAGCGTGTGCTTTATTTGTGAATTTTTAAGTGAAAATTATTGAGATTGTGAATTATTTTTGAACTGAATAATGGTGAATTGTTGTGTTTACGGATGCCGAAGTCGCAACGAGAAAAGGAGATAGGAATTTCATTTTACAGGTAAACAAACGATTGTATATACAATGACCTTTGTAGATTTTTCTATTTTAAAAGATAAAAGAGTTATCTCTGAGTAATTATATTTAAATATGTAATTATTCAGTCTTTAATTCATCTAATTATAGTGTTTGGATAACGCGGTTTAATAATATTCATTCTAAATCTGCATAAATAATATATTTTCTTGCTTCAAAACAGCCATTTTACCAATGACGTAGGTAAGCAATTTTTAATTAAGTTTCTCCAAATAAATCTAGCTATTCATTTCAATAGGAGATTAATGCAAAAAGGACTGACTCAAAACGACAAAAGAATTATTCACTGTAAAATAGGAGAATTTTCACCAGAAAAACATGTAGGTATTTTATGAACTTTTTATTTTTTGTTAAGGCCTTCCTACAGATGTAGAAAAACGCAAATTATGGATAGGTAACACCAAAATTAAGGATTTGGGAACCAACTAAAAATGATAGGCTTTGGTCAAAACACTTTGAGGAATGTTGGTTATATAAAACTGATGTAAATTCAAGACTACATTTGCTCCATGAAGCTGTTCCAATAATCTTTCATCAGTTGCCCACATACCTGCAACCCAGGAAGGTATGTACCTACATAACTAATAACAATAAAACACCTTGGCAGTTCTAAGTAAAACATAATTTAAATTTTTTGTGAATTGGAAATATTTATATAAAAATATTGTTTTTTCTAGGCCAAATAGAGAGCACCATTCGAATATATTCAGAGTACAGAACCCGGTCCTTCTACTTCCTCAACACAGTCATTAAACCCAACAGCTGACTGTCCTGGTTAAAAATACTGAAATGGAAATTACTTCTAGAAACTATTAGAAGAGAAGACTAGAAAAATTAGGATATTAAAACAATCTATAAACAGGCTAAAAAGAAAAAATGTTTCCCTTAAACAATTAATAACCAGTTTGAAAAATAAGAACTTGATTGATAATGAAAAAGCCATTTTATTAGAAAATGTGAGTAGTGTAAATAAGCAATTGTTACAAAGAATGCAATGTCAAAAAATAAAAAATACCCATCTGAATTACGAAAATTTGCATTGACTTTAATTTTTTTCTCTCCTACAAAGCTTACAAGTATATCAGGACAGTATTTGAAACGTGTTTGCCCCATAGAAGCACTATTGGGAAATGGCTGCAAACTATGCAGCTCCTGGTTTCACAATTGAATCATTCAATACTCTGAGTAAACTTATAGAAAATTCAAATAAACCATTACTTTGTTCTCTTATCATTGATGAGATGTCAATTCGGCAGCACTTGGTATGGAATGGTAAAAGTTTCCACGGTTAGTCAATTTTTGGGTTGATTTGGATAATGATTCTAATGAATTAGCCAAAGAAGCTGTTGTTTTAATGATAGTTGCAATTAATGACACATGGAAGCTTCCACTTGGCTATTTTTTGTCTAATGGTTTAAATGGTCAACAAAAATGTTCTATAGTCAAACATCACTATTAATATCAGCAAATAAACAGTTTTAATTTAAGTATTTATTTAATATTAAGGTAGTTATAGATTAATTATTTTAATATTTTCATAACAAATAAAGATTTTTTATCATTACTAGTAAATTTTATTTGTTATTTATATACTCCTTGATTAATATAATATAGTTAGTATTTTATAATGTAAATATGATTTTTTTTTGTTTTATCATACCTATTATATGTACCATTGCTGAATTTTATTCACTTCCTTCCTTTGATACCAACCTATTATTTGTATCTAAGAAACATACAATTATTACCTATTATGTGGGAAAAATGTATTGTAAACATTATGTTACGCCACTGACCACATCGATTATGTTGTGTGGTAACAGTTTCACGACTTGGGTTACGCGTCCTCTCTCTTTCCTTGTCTAAGGATTTCACTCATCAAAATAACGTCTCGGTAGTTTTTGAGGTTAGATTTTTCTTCTTCTTTTTTGTGAAAATTGGATTTGGTTAGATACTTAAATCAGACAGTGTACAGTATGCCCTTTTTGTTACCAACACTCTTTGAGGATCAGAACTATTAGAGCCAGAATGCAGAAGAGAATTCTCGATTTTATTAAATCAGCCTATCATAAGATATGTTTTTTATTTAAAGACTAAACTAGTAAGGTTTCCATAGAAAGATTTAATAGAACTATAAATTAAACCACAAATTCTTTATTAGAGCATTAAAGCAATAGCTACCTATTAGTTTCGGTCTACATCAGGTCAACATCAGGCTGTAAATAACAGCAAATCATAATATATGCAAAAAAAACGAACCTATTATTATGAAAGAATCAGTCATGCATAAGTTTTCAGTCATGCATAAGTTTTTCACCAATCATCGCACAAAAGTCCCACCTTGTGTCATAATCATAATCTTGTAAGGTACGAATAAATTTCGGTTTGAACGGATATATTTTGTTTTGCTTAAATATTTTCTGTAACTAACTCTTTCAAAAACCAACCTCCACTGCTCTTTTTCGTAGACTCAACTTGGGATTTTCCCTTAACGAATCCATAGCTAGTGCAGTAGCTGCATCATCCTCCTCAACGAACTCCTTTTTCAAGTACATTTGGATATTTTTCGTGAAATTTTGCAATTGCATACTGGTACGAAACTTCCCCAATACCATAACACTTAATAAGATATACTCTTTGTTGAATAGTTAACATTGTTGTCAAATATTTATTAAAGAATGACAATTTGAAAATTGTTTATAAAAGTTGACAGTTACTTGGGACACGTAAACGTCACTCACTAGATTAATAAATTATTTAGTGCAAAAATTCATACGGTTTTCATAAATAAAACTGGCTATAAAATCAGACGGATTTTGATAAACTTGAATTTTGTTTTATTTTATGGGGTTTCAGAACAAGCAAAACTTTTTATCAAGAATGACATTTTTCACTAAAACTAATATTTAAACATTTTTCACCTATAGGATACCCCATCCGTGGACACGCTGTATAATATCTATTTATTATTATTTAATATTTAAATCAAATTTAAATTTCAAACTTGATTTATCTGAAGAAAATCAAATCTATTAGTATATTATCAGTGGTTTAGAATTTATTTATTTTTATGTTTTACAAATAATATACTGCAATTTTCCTTATCTATGTCGATCAGGATTTGTTTGTTTTAGAAAGTACCTACGTGAAATTAGCTGCCTCGTACTAATTTTTTGCGTACATTTTCGCAATTTCTAACCGTCCACTAAACTAATTAAATTTTTTAACGTATCAAAGGAAGCAAAACAGGTACATATTTAATTTTAATTGGGATCGTTAAACTGTTTCTATATTTATCTGATCGTAAAAACATCTTTGAGAAAATATTTATACATATGATTGACATTTATTTGTGTTTTAAAACCAATTAGATGAATAATGGATGCAAAAAACCATTTTAAAAAATGAATAAAGAAATTTTCGGTCACAACTTTTTATTAAAAGCATCAAAAAATTCTGAAATTGAATACCAGAAATAATAGACCATTCTTATTAGACATTTATTAGGCACTTAATTGGTATTTTATGCATGTTTATTCACATGGACGAGGTTTTTGATTAGTTGATTGCATTTAACATAGACTCTGTTATATATGTTTATGTTAATAACGTATATTTCTGGTTTTGATACTTAGATACTTAAAAAAATTACATTAAAAAAAAATGATATATATTTCATATTGAATGACTATATTACGAGGGTTGCCTTTTATATTGCGGAATTGACAACCCTGGTGTTGCAGTCTGGCAACTGACAGCTCTATCGTAAAGTGGAACATTTTTGAGGTTATACGTATTCAGAACGTTTTGACACATGAGCGCAACTGCACCCAAAACATCGATTTGATGAGTCATCCGCCATATAGTCCTGACTTGCACCGAATGACTTCTTTTTGTTCCCGTTCGTAAAAAACAAACTGAGAGGTCAACGTTTTTCGACACCTGAAGAAGCGGCTGCTGCAGTCAGAACGCATGTTTTGGAGATACCTCAATCAGAGTGATAAAAGTGCTTCGACAATTGGTTCAAACACATGCAAAAGTGTATAGATCTTCATGGGGAATATTTTGAAAAACAATAAAGTGATTTTCGATGATTACTTGCAAGATATTGTGTTAAAAACTGTTTAATACAAACCTTGCCACATGGCTAAGCGCAAAACTTGTTTATTAATTTGTAAAAAAAATATTTTGATACGATTAATATGTACAATTACTTCTACCGAGGCTTTTAATAATCGTGAGATGAAAATAATTAATATCGTGAAAAGTAATCAAAAGAAAACCATCAGCCAAAACGGTATAGAAGAAAGGGGTCTTACTGTGGTGACGGTCAGTCGACAAGAAGGGAGGGTTTGTCCGAAATTTTGATATTTATTAGCGTGAATTTTCAATTGTGTCACTGGATTCGTTCAGTTGGGGTCTTGATATATGCTGTTTGATGGCGTATTGAGCTATGGTGGAAAAAAGTGTCTAAAATGACAGTGGGTCAGGAATTGATTTAAAAATTGTATATGGCTATGCCCATAGGGGAAATTACCACGGGCCCAGTCTTGGCCCGAGCTTGGGCCAACTATGCAGAACTCTGGCCCAGGCTTGTAAGCCGGGATTGGCCCAGGCTGGGTTAAAGTCTGGAGTGATAACGATGGGCCAGACTTGGATGTCAAACCTGGCCCAGGCTTGGTTAATGAGGCTGTGCCAGGCTTGGCTGCCAAGACTGGGCCACTCTTGACAACCAAGCCTGGGCCACTCTTGGCGACCAAGCCTGGCCCATCGTTACCATTCCAGACTTTTACCCATCCTGGGCCAACCCTGACTTACTAGCCTGGGCCAGGCTTTGAATGCCAGGACTGGTCCAATTTTGATTGCCAGGTCTGGGCCAGACCTGGTTGACAGGACTGTGCCAGTCTTGGTTGTTTGGACTGGGCCAGGCATTGATTGCCAGTACTGGGCCAGGCTTTGTTTCCACTACTACGTTTTTAACTGCTATTAATTTATCGTAATTAAATGCCAAGTATTGACAATTAATGAAACAATAGGATTAATAATTATAAACACAAATTAATAGTAATTATATATTTATTAATAAAAAAATCAAATATGCATGCTGCGTTGGGCCCGTCCGCCATCTCTGTTTTTTGCTCCTGATAAATAAGTAGAAACTGCAGTTATCAGTGCGATTTTATCTGTTGTTGTTGTATATTTTGCCATTATAATTTCTGAAAAGATATAATAATTACAGTTAATTTATGTTTCATATTTAATTAAAGCTTTAACATACTCTCTATAATTTGGTTAGTTTTTTTTTCCATATTCCCTTAATTTTTCTGCCACATCTGCTGTACTGTAGTTGAATTTCTTTTTTTAATAATTTTTCCATAATTTTTTTTACATCATCTTCATATTTGGTACCTACAAGTACAATTTGCATTCAAAGGTGACAACATTGCCGAATGTTCAAATTTTACGGCGGATACAGAATGTTTGATGATCATTCTTAAATGTGTAATACAAAATGATAAAAATATTGAATTCGATAAATAAAATTTATATTAGTTTATCTAAGATTATGGAAAGTGATAATATACAAAATACACTTTGATTTGTGTCACTTCAATATATCCATATCACTAAATTGAATATTTTATGGATTGGCATAGTAAGATCTACCAACGCCATATCCCAGATAGCACAAACGTTCTCAGAATGTTACAATAAGGTGCTAAAGTTGAATATTCTGAAATATTCTAAAGAATATTTATAGGATGTTCCAGTAATATAACAATTATTTTAAGAGCTGTGATTTGTTTATTTATTTTTTTGTGTTCTGTTTTATTTATAAATTTAAAAATTAATGACATCTTTAGAATAATAAATTGTTAGTAACAAGATTTGACCAGTTCTTTTTTCCATGTTGATGATTTTAATACATTTTTGAGAAGTTTGATAGAATATTTTATTGGGTTATAGAAATATTGAATGTATTGAACAATCAACACTAAAGGTACGAAATATTTGGAAATTTTATATTTTTGACACATTTCAATATATTAAAACCTTCAATATTTCCTAACACAATAGAATATTCCTTGAAATTTCTTAAAATATCCCAAAAATATTTTTGGACCATAACATATTGTGCTCTGATTCTGAGAATATTCAAAATACATTCTTAGAGTGTTCTATTAATGTTCTAAGATTATCCATGAAACATTCTCATAACATTCAACATGTATTCACAGAATATTTTTAAAACGTGAATAGAATGTGGAGCTTAATCCACTTAAAATGTCCATAGAACGTTCCAATAATATATAAAGTATGATGTGGTAATCTTGTAAGAATATTCCTAGCATATTTATGCACAGATTCTGACAAAATTAAAAACAATGGGAGCATTTGATACACATTCTCATAACATTTGATATTTATTCTCAGAACATTCAATATGTATTCCTAGAATGTTCTCTCAGAATATTCGAGGAAATTTAATAGAATTTGGAAATCAGTCCACTTTGAATGTTCATAGAACGTTCCAGTAATATATAAAGTATGTTGTGGTAATATTATAAGAATATTCAAACGTTCCAGCAGATACTTCTAGGAGTATTCTAATAATATTCCTGTGCTATCTGGGATTGACATTAGTTAACATCGCACAGTAAAAAAGTTCCACCTAATAACTAGTTTTATGAAAAATAGACATCAGCATATTACCGATATGAATTCCGAACAATTCATCATTTTTGTGATGTGAACTTTCGCAAAACTTTTAAAAGTCCTGAGAAGCTAAAGTAAAGAAATATCTTTGTTGGTAAAATTAAATTTATTGTACTAACTACCTTTATTAGTAATAAATGTATGTTAATACTTACTAGTTTTGATAATAATCTTGATGGGATACTTAAGTCACGTTTCGGACGGCCCTACATTAAGTTCCACCAACTTTTTCACCTTGTTTTCATTTTTGTTTGGTGGCCATAAACACATGTTTTCATTATCTGTAACCCAGCTGATCGGCACCAACTCTACCACCTTTTTATTATTTCTTATTTCATCAAATTCAACCACAGCGTAATGTTTACTAGTTTCCGGCATATTAAAGTTAAAAGATTGAAAAAGCAAATAAAATTAAAAATGTTAACTAAAACACCTAGCAAATGGCAATCTTGCATGCATAGACAAAAGACAAAACGTTGCATGTACGATGTATACGAAAGACAATCGATTGCAACCGATAGCATTCGTCTCGGGCCTCGGAATTAGAATGCGCAACCAATCAACTAAGCGCGGGAAAATTAATTTTATTTAAATGACTTTACTTTATTTTTACTTTATTAGTTTAGATTTGTTTTTTGCATTTGTGTAAAATGATTATTTTGATTGTCTTTTAGAGTTTTAAGTGTGAGTTAAAATAATTTTAGTTAAATATTAGCATCTGTATCCTAGCAAGTTTATTTATAAATGGCAAAAGCTTGGGTAATCAATGGCATGGCCCAGGCTGGGTTATCCACTCCTGGCCCAGACTTGGGTTACCATTGAACGGCCGAGATTGGTTTTACTAGTCTTGGCACAAGCTTGGGCTCCCATTGAACGGACGGAGCAGGGTTATCCAGTCCGGGCACAGGCTTGGGTTACCATTGAACGGCCAACGCTGGTCTATCCAGTCTTGGCACAAGCTTGGGTAATCAATGGCATGGCCAAGGCTGGGCCAGCCAATGTTGGGCCAAGCTTGAATAATCATTGGCAAGACCGATGCTGGGCTAAACAGCCTGGCCCATGCGTGGGCCAATACAGGTGCGCCGAAGCTAGGTTTCCCGGGACTGGCCCATGCCTGGCTCCATTGTCAACTCTGGGGACTTCCTACATGGGTGGAATTAGAGGGAAACTTTACGACTTATTAAAAAGTTATTTGACTGATCGACAGCATTCAGTATTTGTGAATGGAGTAGTCAGCGAAACAGAAAAAGTAACGTATGGAGTTCCCCAAGGAACCGTTTTGTGACCAATTTTATTTACCATATATAGTAACAGCCTTCTAAACCTATAAAAATAAGAGGATCTATTATTAGTTTTGCTAATGATACTGCAATATTCTACAGGTCTGATGGCTGGGATCGGTTGAAAGCGGAAGTTGAAAATGATTTTCTGAACATTAAAAAGTGGTTTCAAGTCAATAAGCTTACACTTAACGTTGAAAAAACACAGTATATGGCATTCACTTCATATACAAATTATTTACCACAACTTGGTAACCTTGAAATTGATCCGATGACACATATACCACAAGCAACATCTGTCAAATACCTTGGTATTATTATAGACCAACATCTCAGATGGAATCTGCAAATTGAGAGTTTAGTTAAGAAAATTAGAGCATTGATAGGTAAAATCAGATACCTCTCTGGATTCCTAAATATTAATCACCTAAAAATAGTCTACTATGCACTGGTTCAATCTTTGTTGATCTATGGAATATTAGGATGGGGAGGTGACTGTAATAATTACCTTGAGAAGCTTAATGTTTTGCAAAGATGGATTTTAAGAATAATGTATAAAAAACCAATTACGTTCTCATCTGAAGATTTATTTAAAGTAAGTCAGGTGTTAGATGTTCGACAACTTTTTAGTCAAAAAATCCTGCTAAATGTACACAAAAACTTAAAATCTCTAACACCCTTAGACCACCCGTACCCCACGAGGAATAGGTATAATGCGGTAAAAGTTCCTAAATGTAATAAAACAATAGGACAACGAAGTCTTTGTTATTTGGGTCCAAAATTATTTAATTTAGTTCCTTTAGAATTAAAATATACACTAACAACAACTTTAAACAGAAACAGTGTAAAACAAAAAGTCAAAAGATGGGTTTCAAGTATAGGAAAAGACTTTTTAAAAATTTTATTGACGACAATTAATGTGGTTATAATTCTTATATTGTTAGATATTAACTAAAACTAACTATTTACCAGTTTATTTTTGTCCTATAAATAACACCTCTCTCTTTAACTTGGCTTTGACAAATAAAGCAATGGATTTAACTGTCTCCTAATTAATCATACAATCAGTGAATTTGTGAATTATATTTTCCGTATTATTTATAAGTAATGTGTTAAAGTATTGTAAATGTTCCTTTTCATATATTTTGTTCTTGTATACAAAGGATTTTTATACAATAAACTTTAATGTACACTCGGCGTGGATTCTATTCCTACACCGCTTCAGAGTGAGTTTCTTCATGTTTATTATCGCATATTATTATTTAACTATTTATACTATAGACAAAGAAAAATCAAAGTCAATGTCACAATACTTTTTATTTAAAATTATTGACAGCTACTAGTTTCGGCCTATCTATAGGCCATCATCAGGCTAAAAATAAATACAAATACAGGATAAGAAGAAATACAGTGATACAATGGTGATACATACCTAAAAATTTATAAAGTAATACATGGAAAAATCATAAATTCACCATGCTTGCATGAACATAGAAAAATAGTGGATAATAATGTGCCATTGAAAAAGCTTAAGAAACAAAATGATGGGACTAAAACTAAGTAAGAAAATAATAAAATTTAGATTTAAAATGTTGATATTAAAAGGTAATGAAAAAGAAAGGATGTAATGAAGAAAAGTAAGGATCCGCCAAAACTTGGTAGATCATGGTAATCGACGATAGTTGGCAGGAACTATCAAAGAAGTAAAAGGAAGCAATACAAGTGTTATGGTCTTGTCCAATGTAGATGTTGAGAAAATGTATAACGATGGTTAAAAAGTAGAAATAACTGAAAATCCACGTATAAGACAAGGTTATGATTTGTAGAATTACCGGCGAAAGTAACCAAGGAGTGTCAGACGGTAGGTCCAAACACGTGCTCATTAACCCCTGAAGGGTGATAAGTAACAAAATAATCTTAATGAAGACTAACATCGTGTATCACACAAACACTAAAGTCCATAATATTGATGTGATAAAACAAATTAACTGATTTAAATTAAAAACCAATAGCAAAGATATTAATAAACACCAACTAACGGAAAAACGAAACTGTAATGTCGAATGGAGGTACTAGTCAAAGAATAACAAATTACAAGAAACATGAAACATCTAAATACAGAAAATGAAACTTATGAAAAGTCAAAGATGGAACGACAACTCAATTATGGATTGAAAAATACAAATGCAAGCATAGTAGAATGACAAAAATCAAGCTTTACAATAATCAAAAAATTAATGGTTCAGACAAAGCAAATATTCTAGTTCAAACAATAGATTATTAAATTATATTATAATGTCAATAATTAAAAAGAAGAAGATATAGGTTAAGAAATACAACAATCAAATGTAAGCGAAATACAAAATAAAATAAAAACAGCAGTATATGACCATTAACAAATTACAGAATAAATTATCAAAGTTAAATGTGAGATTATGTGGTGGAAAGATAAGAGATAAAGGAATCAAAAAGGCAAATTAAGAAAAATGTAAGGGTCTCTAGGCTTTAACTGTTCATTTAAACAAACAAATTTATTATTTTTAGTAACCTCATTAATCTCAAACATTTCCAACAGGTTCATCCTTGGTCCTTTAAAACATTTATGTAATCTTGAAACATTAGCATGAGAAAAACTATGGTTTTCCGAAATAATGTGGTTTGCAAAGGCAAACCTTACTATTATTACTGTTTATCATTTAAGTATTGAAGGTTAAGAAGTCCTCTTTCACCTAGTTTTCGTGGAAGGTATAGACGCGTTATGGACGCATTGGTGTGGTGAATCCTGTGTTCTGTCATCGATACTCTAATTTTTCTATTGACTTTCTCAAGTTCTGTGTTGGACCAGTTTATGACTCCAAACGAATAAGAAATAACAGGTATTGCCCATGTGTTAAGGGCCTTGATTTTGTTTCTTCCATTCAGCTCACTTTTTAAAATTCTTTGAACTCTTGCCATCAACCTTTTCTCAGTTTCAATTTTGATTTCTTTATTGTTCTTTACAAGGTGTTGGTCAAACCCGAGGTATCTATATTTTTCGGAGTCATCTAGCTGTCTTATCTTGATGTCATTTGTTTCTGAAGATTTTATTGGTTTTCCTTTATTTATGATTACCTTGGCACATTTGTTATATCCAAAACTCATGCCGATATTATGGCTAAACTTTTCAATGATGGTAATTAATTCTTTTAGCTTTTCTTCGTTAGTTGCATATATCTTCGCATCGTCGACATATAGTAGATGGTTAATAATTATGTCTTGCAATTTGTATCCATTATGGGTATCGTTAAGGAGATTTGATAGTGGATTTAAGCAAAGTATGAACCAAAGAGGTGAGAGGGAATCCCCTTGAAAAATTCCAGACTGTATTGAGATTGGTTCGGTGTACAGTGTCTCTCCATTTAACGACACGATAAGTTTGGTCTGCCAACTCCTCATGCATGTTTCCAAAAACTTAACTATTTTTGGGTCAATTTTGTAGATCCTAAAAATTTCTACTAGGTAACTGTGAGGTAATGAATCGAAAGCCTTTTGATAGTCAAGCCAGGCTACAGCTAGATTACGCTTTTTTTTCTTGCGTTTTCAGCAATAACTCCATCTATGATTAGTTGTTCTTTACAACCTTGTGTTTTAGCACGACAGCCTTTTTGTTTTTCGGTTAGTATGTTGTGTTGTTCGAGATATCTGTTAATTTTTTTTGTGATGAGGGATGTAACAATCTTATATAGTGTGTTTAGGCATGTGATCGGTCGGTACATTTTTGGATCGTTAGTATTTTGATTTTTAGGTTTCATATATGTAATGCCCTCTAGTAAAAACGTAGGTATAAGTTCTGGGTTGTCTAGAACTTGGTTGGTTTAATCGCAGAGGTATGGGTGTATCGCTACAAGATGTTTCCACCAAAAGTTATGGATGTTATCTGGTCCTGGTGTTCTCCAGTTATGAAGTTTTGCTACGGTCTCTTTGATGTCTTCAAGATCTATGGTGACTGAGTTCATAGGTGGTGTTTGACTAAATCTCTTTTCTTCTGAATTAATCCATTCTGCATTGGTATTGTGGGTTTTATCCTTTTTCCAAAGTTTACTCCAATACTCGTACATTTCCTTAATATCAGGAAGTCCTCTATTTTTCGTTTCCTCTTGGGTTTTTTCTAACATTTGGTAGATCTGCTTTTCGTTCTGTTTAAATGTTCTGTTTTGGTTTCGTCGTTTCTCACTTTTATTGTATTTTCTTAACCTCTTCCCCAACATTGCGATAGTCTGTTTCATTTTGTCTATACTTTCTTCCAATTTTATTTCATATTCTTTATCGTTAAGTTTAACGTTAATTTCTTTCAGAATGTTTTTTACCTCTTTCTTTAATTTTCTGTTTGTTGTTCCCCGTTTCCATTCATTGATTTTTGATAATTTACTCCGTATTTTCTTTATTTTATCTTCTATCCTTATTTTCCATTTCGGGATTTTTGAACTTTGGTGGTCTGGTTTGCTATTATTCCTCTGTGATGTTTTTTCTAAGATTGATTTGGCAGCACTGTACCTTAAAGTGTGGATCTCTGTTATACTTTCAACTTCAGTTATTTCTGTTTCGATGAACTGGTTAATAATTTTAAGATCTTCAAATGTAGTGAAATTGGGTTTGATTTTCTTCAGCTTTGGTCTTGACACTGGGTCTGTGTTGCTGTATTTAATTACGTTTTCTCTGAATTGAAGTATTAATGCTTTTTCTTTGTCAGAATAGTTGTGAGTTGTAATTAACTTTGTTTCTTTTCTTGTTTTGATGAGATTGAGCAGTCAGCTTGTGGCTCTATTTTCAAAAATGTTTCTTTGATTTCATTTTGCGTTTCTATCTCTGATTGAGTTGTGTTGTTGAGCTGATGCTCTCCTTCCGGAAATGTTTCTTTGATTGTATGCTGTGTTTCTGTAAATGTTTCATCTTAATGTAGGTGTTGGCTTATTCTATATGTTTTGGTAGTTTCTAGCTTTTTTGTTTGATTTTGGGATATCTCTTTCTTTATTTCTTCTTCAATATTCTTCCTTGTTATCTCCGATATTAGTTTGTTTCTAAAAAGTACAAAATATGTTCGAACTAATATAATTAATTACACATAAATTTGAAGACACACGTAATTTTGAGGTTAGTTGATTACCTGTTATTAAATTTGAAAAAGTTCAGTCGAAATGTTAGGTCTAATAGAGAAATTAAATCAATAGGAATATGTGTAGATGTATTATTAGAGAACAATAAATCTTTTATTAGAGTGATGCAATCAGAGAATGGAAATTAATTTATGACGTCTAGATGAATATTATCCCTATAGGGGTTTTGAACTGCGAACAGTAATTAGATAATTCTAATTTTAATTTTATTTAGATTGGTTAAAAAACACAATTTTTTCAAACGTGCCTTTAGTTTTTTTGTGCTATTTAAGATATTATAATTTATATTAGTTGAAGAAATATTAACATTTCCAAACTCTATCGTTGGATTTCCAGAATTTTAACATTTTTGTACCAAATGTTTATATAAACTTTTTCGAAAAAATCTGCAATCAATTGTTTTTTGTTGTCAATAGAAAAAGAAAATTAAAATTAATTATTTACTGTGATATTTGCTCCCGATATGCAATATGTATAAATGTCAAAAGATTTTAAAACATTCAAAGCTTCCAATCCCAATGTAATATCGATTCAACGCTATCGAACTTTTGTGTTCTTTGTAAAATGTTAAATTAAAAAAAATATATAGCAAGGCCACTCGATGTTATACAAGTGTATTGTGAAACAACGGTTTGAATATACCGGGTGATCAGTTAAAATATTGGTGGTATAGGTTTAGAAAAAAAATATTCATGATAAAAATCGCCAAGAGAAATTGCTGAAAATTATTTTCGAGTTTGACAAACGACCGCTAGAGGGTGTAACAACCAACACCAAGTAGAAAAATGGGATTTTTATAGAATTTTGCCGTAGTAAAGATCCAAATTTTGCGGATTTTGGTTCTTGACATTGTGATATGATTTAAATGTTGAGAGTAAATTTATAAAAATTTTTAGTTAACTTTTAAAAAATAACAATATACCAAAAGCAAAAATGTAATTTACAATAAAAACAACCTATAATCTTAATTTCGTCTTTAATTAGTTGTAAAAGATATTTCAATAATTAACAAAATTTATAAATGTTTATCACAGCAAAAATTATGATAGTTAAATACCTCGGCTAGGGGTGAGTAAGTTCATTAGCTCTGACTATAGTACAATATTTGTTTCTTTAAGAAATTATAAGGGCGCCACTGAAATCTTTTTATTTTTTATTATACTACTAAAGAAAGTTGATTTAAGCTGAGTTATTTAAATAAGTATTATAAGATGACAGAAAGATGCCAGAAAAAACTATCTATGAATTAAAAAAAATGAAAATGTACCAACAGTTAAAAGATAAATAGATTTCCTTGGTGCTAAAATGAATGAAGTTGAGAATATGTTACAAAAAAAATAATCCGCAAACAGTTCTTTAAAAATACTTATTCTGATACAGTTGACGATATAGATAGATATAAACGGAGATAAAAGAAAAAAAAATGGGAACAGTAAACTTGATATACCACAATAAACTTATCTGTTAACAATAGTGGACGATCCTTCGCCGCACCTTGGGGTAGCTACGGCACTGTCTAGGTGGTTCCAAATGACTAATGGATCACAAGTGGAGGGATGATCTGCTCAAGTTGTAGAGATGATCCAGTTAAAAATGTTCGTGCATACGAGAGCTTAAAGTTTACAAGCTGTTCAAGTTTACTGAATCTTCAAATTAAAGAGATGCTTCTAGTTTAATGTATTATATTCCAACTTTCTGAAAATTACCAGTGTCAAACACGTGTTACATTTACTTTTCTGGCACAAAAAGTACAAATCAGCATAGTCCAAAATCTACAGTTAGATGCTAACGTATTTTAATAGATTACAAAAGATATATTCTTACATTAAATTTACTTTGTAACAGCCTACACACTAATCAAAATTCCAGAAATGTACTTTTACTAGCCTTTTTATAAAAAAATATCATCAATACTTTTACCATAAAAAGATTCTTGGAATAGTAATGAAATATGTTGAAATTTTCATCTGATATAAAAAAATATAATATACTTTCGATGTTTTATAAATATTTTAACAAAAAGGAATTAGAAAATTGGAAAAAAAACATACCTGTATATGAGAGTAAACCAATACAAGAAATGAGACTGGGAATAATTATTTAAATCTCCTGAACCCGATAATGGCAACTCATTAGTACACCTCGTAGCGTAGCTACTTTGAACTTCCAATTATAATTATAGAGACCGTATTCATTATTTTATTATTAAGAATTCTTTCGGAAGTATGGAGTTCGCGGTACTAATTTAATTTAATATTTAGGATACCAGGTGCTTAAAATGTTAACTGGTACTGTTACAACATTCTTTACGATTGGTGACGATGCCTAGGGTACGGAGACCTGTACGATTTCGTCAACTTAGTGAGTTTGATAGGGGTCGTATAGTGGGACTTCAGAAAGTTGGATATTCTTTTCGGGAAATTGCAGTTAGAGTGCAAAGAAGTGTAGACACCGTGGTTAGGTGCTGTCAGGCATGGCTTCAAGAAGGCCGTACGCAAAGAGCAAGGGGCTCTGGACAACCCCGTAAAACAACAGACCGTGAAGATCGCCGCCTAAAATTATTGGCCTTAAGGGACCGTTTCTCCACTACCAGGTCGATTGCAAATGAATGGTTTGCAGACCTATTAGCATACGAAGTGTTTACCGACGAATAAGACGTTTTGGCCTGTTTTCATACCGACCACACTGGGTCCTCCCTTTAACTCCAGAACACCGACGTAATCGCCTTGAGTGGTGCAGAGAACGGTCACTCTGGGATCAGGAATGGAGCAGTATTTTCTTTAGTGACGAGTCTCGATTTTGTTTAGGCATAGCGAGCGAGGGTTAGAAGACGACATGGTGAAAGGAGAAATCTACGGTTTTGAAATTATGGTTTGGGGTGCTATAGCTTATGGATCGAGATCACCTTTAATCTTCATTAGAGGTAACATGAACGCGCAGCGTTATATTCAAGAAGCTTTAGAATCCTATGTTGACACCGTGGCAAATCCAACTTTCCAACAAGATAATGCCCGACCACATGTCGCAACAGTCACAATAGACTTCTTTCAACATAATGATGTCACATTGTTAACTTGGCCACCAAGATCTTCCGACTTATCCCCAATTGAGCACATGTGGTATATGATGGGTAGGAGATTGCTCAATTTGCAACGTCCTCCTCAGACTCTATAAGAACTTCGTGAGGAGTTGGTAATTGCCTGGAATGAGATACCACAGGAGAACATTCACCACCTGATCAGAAGCAGGCCTAGGCGCGTTAAAGAATGCGTAACACATCGGGGTGCATCCACACATTATTAATGGTAAAAGGGCTTTAAAGCAATGCAATCATTTTGAAACAATTACGTCTTATCTATGTATAAAATGAAGACTCAATCAATGTAAACCGTTTAATAGAGGAGAACTTCCAAGATTTATTTGTTAATTAACAATTTTAAATTGTGGATCTGCTAGATGTCTTTTTATTTCTTCAAGGAAATCTAAATTTTGTTTTTTTATCGCAAATGTTTAGTATTTGAATGTCATTGGACATATTAAGAACATGTTAAAGTATTTATTCTGCAAATCTAAATTTAAAAAATTCATTTGGAATTAATGTTAACAGGAAATAAATGAATATTCATTAACGATCAAGTAAATCATTCTAAAATAACTACACCTACACCATTCCGATTTGAATAGTATTAATTATGTACAGTTTTATCTTTTATGAAGAAAAATATTACAAATTTATTCTACAGTATGTCATCTTTATATTCAATAATTTATGACGAAGCGTACATTATGTTTTATTACTTGAAATATTTGACAGAAAGTTGATGGTATGGTAGATAATTGTCTTTTGTCTTTTCTGTGAATGATAATTTGGTCCTTTATCATAATGTTAACTGTTAAAGAGAAATACAACATAGAGGAATAAAGAAAGATAATAACGGTACATTATTATTTAATCTATGAGTGAATAACTTCAAAATTGTTTTGAAAACAATTTGAATGCATAAAACAAATATTAAAAAAAATGTTTTGTTGAATTCTGTTCGCTCACATCCTCGCAATTGGCTTTTATTACTAAATAAATAAACCATTACTGGATATACCAGATAATCATTTTGTAGTATTTTTTTTAATCTAAATATTTAATTTTTAAATGGAATTCATTTAAGGTAGTGCTTTTTGTTGCAGGTGAGTCGAAAGCAAATGGAAAATAAATGAACAGGTAACAATTTTTTATATAGTTACATCACACTGTTTTTCTGTATATTACGTTATTAAGTTAGCCATATACGAGGGTTGTCTGAAAAGTTTCTGACCTAACAAAGATACTAGTCATTTTTTCTTCATTTTTTTTTTATTTTTCTACATAGTCTCCTTGTAAGTCTATACACTTCTCCCAGCGATGCTCCCATCTCTTCAACCCGTCCAAATAGTACTCGGCGTCTTTCTCTGCAAAATTGTTGTTTACGAAGGTGATGGCCTCTTCATTCGACGAAAATCTCTGTCCTCCGAGCGCAACTTTTAGCTTAGAGAAAAAAAAGTCGCTTGAGGCTAGATCTGGTGAGTAAGGAGGGTGGTCAAGCAGTTCAAATCGTAATTCGTGGATTTTCGCCATGGCAAACGCTGAGGTGTGAGACGGCACATTGTCTTGGTGAAACAAAATTCATTTTTTCTGCAAATGTGGCCGTTTTTCCGCAATTTCTGCGTTCAGCTTATCAAGTAATGATGCGTAGTATGCTCCTGTAATGGTTTTTCCTTCTTGAAGATAACTCAATGACTATCCGAGATGCGATCACTTTCCCAGCCGAAGGAACAACCTTTGCTTTTTTTGGAGCCGATTCCCCCTTCGCAGTCCATTGTTTTGACTGTGTTTTTGTTTCTGGAGTATAATGGTGTATCCAAGTTTCATCTGCAGTAATTAATCGGAGCCAAAACTCTGATTTATTATGCCTAAACTGCGCCAACACGTTTTTGGTCCAAAGTGACAAACGCGGCACCCAACGCGCGGACAGCTTTCTCATGCCTAAATCTTGATTCAATATGTGACAAACACGTTCTTTGGACATGTTTATAGCCTCTGCTATCTCTCTAATTTTAATTCGACGGTTGTCTAGCACCATTTGGTGAACTTGAGCGATATTATCGTCAGTGGTTGCAGTTTTTGGACGTCCCGAACGTTCATCGTCACCCAAGCTGGTACGGCCACGTTTAAATTCAGCAGCCCAAAATTTCACGGTGGTAAATGATGGTGCAGAGTCCCCGTACACAGCGTCCAACTCGCGGATATCACAAGACAAACAGGGTTATCCCTAGTAAAAGGGATGTTTTTGAACGTTACAGTTTAAGAATTTTTATGCAAATAACTAAAATAAAATCATAAAATCTCGAGGCCTAGTCTTATTACAAGTGGAATTTTGTATAAATTAAAAGGTAACTTGAGGGCGTTCTTACTGGATAGTGGGATAAAGTAATTCATATTTATATTTTCTTACAAGCTAAGAAATTAAATTTCAATAAAACTACAGAAAACAGTTATATCTTTATCTTACACATTTTTTTCTTTTAAGTGGACCATCGTAAAGTATCAGAAGCAAAGATAATTTTTAAATACCATCAATTAAAATAACTCCCTAATGACATTTAACACCGAGTTTTTATTAATTGTTTTTTATCAACTTGTCAACGCCATAATATATTATTAGGTACAGTTTTGAAGCAAGTAACGACAGTGCGGTTCGTCTATAGTAAAATATTGGTTTAAAAATCTGTTTATAATTTTTTTATTTATTCACGGGCAAGCCCAATTCACAATAAATATACAATGTTAAATTGCTCTAAAAATAGAAAACATGTTAGGTGTTAAATTTATGAAAAAAAACAGCAAAACCAAAACCCAAAATACAGTAGAGGGTGACAACACCATAACTTTAGCCAACACTCGAAAATTTGTTGTCAAAGTGTAAGTTCCATTAGAAGTTTTTTTAACTTGAAAGTTGACACATTACAAATTGAGATGTTCTCAATGGAGTTAGCTAATCTGAGTGTCCTAGGGAGAGAACTATTCATTGCATAGTAGTACCTATGAAATGAAACATGAAAGGTTTGCACGAGGAAGAACAACTAAATATATTTTAGAGAGAAGCTCGGGACTATTACACATTCCTTTCTGCGAATCTCTAGGCTAGGGATTTTTAATAAAAGCTCTAAATTATCATAACTATGGAAAATACGCATCTTAAAGGCAATGCATCTTAAAAAAATGTGCTGAACTGATTCTAGTTTAACTTTATAAGTAATGTAATATGGAGACCATACTGGAGAACAATAATCAAGGTGTGTTCTGACTAGAGAACAATAGAGACTTCATAGCACTGATGTTAGTAAAATCACAAGTGGTTCTCTTTAGAAAGCCTAACATCTTCATAGATTTCTGAACAACAGTAGTAATATGAAACTTATACGTGAGTGAGGAGTCTAATGTAACACCAAGGTCTTTAATTTGCGAAACACAATTTAAACTGACATTATTAATGCTGTAATCAAAAGCTGTTGGGTGATGTATTCGATAAAAACGCATAATATGACACTTGGATGCATTAAGATTCATACCACTTCTTGCACACCAATCTGATAGGCTATCCAAATCAGATTGCAAAATCAAGGCATCATCATCACTATTAATTATTTTAAAACATTTGAGGTCGTCAGCAAATAAAAGAGCTTTGCTACCCTGAAAGCAATACAATATGTTATTAATAAACAAGTTAAATAGTAAAGGACCCAGATAAGACCCTTGAGGAACCCTTACCACTTGCAATCTATCCGATAGATAACTACCTAAACAGGACCATCCACACCATACAAACAAAGTTTATGTAACAAGAGTTTATTATTGACCCTGTCAAAAGCTTTGGAAAAATAAGTGTAAATAGCAAACCCTTCTTCAATGCATCAGCCAAAAAGTCAACATAAATATGCGAGTAAACCCAATTCAGTAGACCTTTTAGATGTGAAACCAAATTGTTGGGATGTTATAATGCTCGAGCAGTCATAGAAGAGATAGTCAGTAATAATACTTTCAAATATTTTGGGAATTATGCTGAGAATAGTTATAGGACGATAATTTGTGATGTCAGATTTTCTACCTGATTTATAAACTGGAGTGACATGATGTTTTCCAGTAATCCGGAAACTCACCAGTAACAAGAGACTTATTAAATATATGAAAGAGCGGACAGGATAAAATAAAGCAAAATTTCTTAAGAAAAGTGGGAGGTAATTCATCAGGACCAGGACCTTTTTTAACATCAAGTTTTGACATTTTTGTATAAATGTTAGAGATATCAATATGGTAATTGAATACATTTACTTTTGAAGGAATCTGAACATATTGTAGATTCAGAGGTTGATTAGAATAAACTGATGAGAAATGTTTGGCAAATAGTTTTGTAATATCATTTCCATTACAAGCAGTACAATCTTTGAGAGTCATTTCATCAGGTATAGCGTTATTATCCCTCTTACTGCTTACAAATTTCCAAAAAAACATTATTTGTAACAGAATTTACAGTAACAGGTCGGCTGAAAAGTCTCCGGTCTGACCTATAGATGACGACACTAGAATTAAATCCATTTCATTTTTAGATAGTATCAACCTTCAAAAGATTCCTGTAAAACTTTGACAGCTGTCGGACTATTAGTTTGTGAGATATTGCATTTTAAGTGAAGCAACTTTTGTTATTTTCAAAAAGATGGAAAAAAAGAATTTCGTGTGCTTATTAAATATTGTTATTTGAAAGGAAAAAATACAGTTGAAGCAAAAGCTTGGCTTGATAATGAGTTTCCGGACTCTGCGCCAGGAAAATCAACAATCATTGACTGGTACGCAAAATTCAAGCGTGGTGAAATGAGCACCGAAGACGGTGAACGCAGTGGACGCCCAAAAGAGGTGGTTACCGACGAAAATATCAAAAAAATCCACAAAATGATTTTGAGTGACCGTAAAGTAAATATGATCGAGATAGCTGACACTCTAAAGATATCTAAGGAACGTGTTGGACATATCGTTCACGAATATTTGGGTATGCGGAAGCTCTATGCGAAATGGGTACCGCGCGTGCTCACAATCGACCAAAAACAGCAACGAATCGATGATTCTGAGCAGTGTTTTCAGCTGTTAAGTCGTAATAAACCCAATTTTTTGCGTCGATATGTGACTATGGATGAAACTTGGCTCCATCACTACACGTCTGAGTCCAATCGACAGTCAGCTGAGTGGACTGCGGCCGGTGAACCACCACCAAAGCGTGGAAAGACTCAACAGTCAGCTGGCAAAGTTATGGCCTCAGTTTTTTGGGATACACACGGTATATTGTTCATCGACTATTTGGAAAAGGGAAAAACAATCAACAGCGACTATTATTGTGCATTATTGGAGCGATTGAAGACCGAAATCGCGAAAAACGGTCCTATATGAAGAAGAAAAAAGTGTTGTTTCATCAAGACAATGCACCGTGTCACAAATCAATGAAAACGATGGCAAAATTGCATGAATTGGGCTTCGAATTGCTTCCTCACCCACCGTATTCTCCAGATCTAGCCCCAGCGACTTTTTCCTTTTCTCTGACCTGAAGAGAATGCTCGCGGGAAAAAATTTGGCTCTGATACTGAGGTAATCGCCGAAACTGAAGCCTATTTTGAGGACAAACCGAAGGAGTACTACAAAAATGGTATCGAAAAGTTGGAAGGTCGCTATAATCGCTGTATCGCCCTTGAAGGCAACTATGTTGAATAAAAAAAAAAAAGAATTTTATCAAAATATTGTGTTTTACTATGGTAGACCGGGGACTTTTCAGCCGACCTGTTACATATTATGTAATTTCTGTAGCACTCACGCGATAGATGTTTACACTGAGCTCTCAATCTACTAAATTCTACATAGTTCTCAGGAGATCTCGTAATCTTATAAATTTTGTGAGCAAATTTCTTCTCGCTTAACAGTCTCTTTAGCTCCGGAGAATACCAATATGGAAACTTCATCTTGCAAACCTTTTTTAGTGTACACTTTTTATTCAAATTTATTTCCTACTGTCGCTGACATCATTAAAATAAACAATTTACTGACGGCTTTATTTCGCCAATTAATTTTCTTATTGCTCATAACATAATAATGGTTACTCTCCATCAGATAAAAAGTAAACTTATAATAAATTAACGTGATAGTGCTTCTCGTAAATAATCTCTGTGCGGAAAAATGTTTAATCATTTAATCTTTTTTGCTATATCAATCTCAGTAATATTAGAGTAGTTACGCTGCTGATCTCAGATAAAAGGTAAAGTGGTGGTATCTTTTACGACTGGAGAAGATAACCGCATTAAATAAGTACAATGATGAAGTTATTTCATGTAACATAATAATCTATAGAGAACAGTGGACATATTAATCATTATGGATGTCGTAATATATTATAGAAGGTATGCCCGTTTCAAAAAACAATAAATATGAACTTGAGACGGGTAGATCGTCGAGTAGAATGACTCAAGTCAATTTCGGTTTACTGTACACTGTAAAACAATACAACTTTTGAGTGTGAAATGCCTTAATTGTCTCGGAAAGGGTTGTCACAGTGTTTAATAAATTTTTGTCCGCAATTTGCACCACATTTTTAGGGTGGGGTGAACATTTTTGTCAGATTTTTCATTTTTATGGAAATGTACTGAACTTTTTTAAATCAAAATCTGTATTATTTTTCTGTTTACAACATTCTTAAATGATAATGAATATATTTTGTGTATTAAATTGGTCAATACGATTTCTGGGTCTGACTTCTAGATGTTAAAATTTTCACTTACGTCAAATTATTAAAGTTTGTTGTAGAAATTATAACAATTTTACAATTTTTTAGCAAACATTACATTTTTATACAGTGTGTAAAAGCCAAATAGAATAAATTCATTATTTCGGTTACTGTACATATTTATAAAAAATCCCGAAACACGTCAAATTTAAATTATAACTTGATATTCTTTAACGTGAAAATGCAACCCCTACCTTCAACCCCCTTAGAATGACAGGTACAACCCCCAATTTTTTAAATGGGAAGTATAGGCTTGTGATATATCATTTGAAAGGTCTCTTCATTCTCTATTCAAAAATGTTATTGTTTTTAAATTTGATGCAAAAATTAACATAAAAAAAATAAAAATCATGTTGTTACCGAAATTCGCTAAAATATACTCGAAACTTATTACAATATACTTAAAACTTATTTCCCGTTTAGGTCTTGATAATGAGAAAGTGAACAAAAACCATAGCAATGTGGTTTTTAGATGGTAACCATTAAAAAACTTTAAAGAATTTCCGTGGCAACGCTATTTTAACGAGCAGTAGTAAATTGTTTTATTTAAGTTGTCATTGTTGTAATTTAATTATAAAGTTTGTTCAATTCAATTCTGAAAAATGGTTAGATTAACGGAAATGCATAAAATAACAGTTTTACAAATGATTGGTTACGGAGATAACATCCGAACACAACAGGAAGTAACTCGCCTATTTCATGAGAAATTTTCTAATTTACCGCCTATATCCCAAGGAACAATAAGTAAAATAGAAAAGCAGTTTCGCGAGTTTGGTCATGTAAGGCAGATAAAAAAAGCAGCTGCCAATGCACTGAGTGATGAACTCAAATTAGATGTGTTGCTTGAGTTTCAGGAAAACCCACATACATCGAGTAGACAGGCATCCACTACATTCAATGCTAGCCATACATCAATAGCAAACATATTAAAAGAAAATAAATTGCATCTGTTTAAGAGAATACCTACTCAGGAGCTCATGGAAGACGATTTTGATAAGAGAACTATTTTTTGTGAGCAAATGATGGACATGTTTTCTGATGAGTGTACTCTTTTTTACTTAACGGTCATGCTAATCGGCAAAATTGCCGCTACTGGTCCACGGAAAATCCTCACTGGATGAGAGAAGAACACACTCAATACCCTCAAAAGGTTAATGTTTGGACAGGGATTGTAAAGAACAATATCATTGGTCCCTTTTTTATTGAGGGCAACTTGAATGGCAACAATTATTTGGCACTACTTCAAAATGATGTAATTCCAACGTTGGCAAATTTATATCCTGATCCAGGTAACCCTCAAGTTCCAGCGAATACGATATGGTTTCAGCAGAATGGAGCACCACCACATTACCAACTTAATGTCCGGTAGTACCTCGATACAATATTTCCCAATCGGTGGATAGGGAGGCGAGTATCGATTGAATGGCCAGCGCGATCACCTGATCTTACATTATTAGATTTCTTTTTATGGGGATATGTGAAGAGCCATGTGTACAAAACTAAACCTTCTGATTTAAATGACTTAAAAGAACGAATAACGCTTGCGATTAGGTCGATCACGCCTGATATGTTAAATAATGTTAGAAGACAGTTTTATTTGAGATTAGGATGTTGCCAAGACGTTCGTGGAGAACATTTTGAACATCTACTTCATTAACATTCATAGTTCTTTTTCGTGTTCTACATTTTATTACGTTTTGCATTACATTTTAGTTTTTGATTGTATTGTAGCGAATTTCGGTAACAACATGATATTAATTTTTTTATGTTAATTTTTGCATTAAATTTAAAAACAATAACATTTTTGAATAGAGATTAGAGAGTTTGCGGTAAGGTATTTTACGTTATAAAAATTTCCGTTATAATGTATAACGTAAAAATGTAGTAAAAATTATACCGTATAAAGCTTATTTGTACGATATTTTAAAAAATAACGTTAACCAATCAGATATTAATGCTTATAATTTACTTCCATGGAACAACAAATTTACATTGTAAATTGTTGTATCATGCATGTTTATCATTAGTTTCAATCCTGTTAGGTATTTGCAAAACTTTATCGAATTCAATAATGTCTTGTTTTCAAAAACGAAACAAGAAACTAAAATACTATGACTTTCACGTAGTAAGGGTTTGTACAATATATTTCATGTAGAATAAAGTCTTTTATTTCTTTCTTCGACTACTTTCTGTAAAGCAGTAAATAGAAGGAATTATTTTTATTAATTTTGTTAATTATTTTTAGCGGTCTTTTTTAAACTTGCACTAGTGACATATCATATGTCATCTGTAACTTTGATTTTTAAGGTACGATAACCGCAAGCTATGTTTACAAATTTTACGATACACTACAGTATAACGTAAAATAAGAGTCTAACGTAACGTAAAACGACTGACCGCAAACTCTCTAATGAAGAGACCTTTCAAATGATATATTACAAGCCTATACTTCCCATTTAAAAAATTTGTGGTTGTACCTGTCATTCTAAGGGGGTTGAAGGTAGGGGTTGTATTTTCCCGTTAAAGAATGTCAAGTTATAATTTAAATTTGACGTGTTTCAGGATTTTTTATAAATATGTACAGTAACCGAAATAATGAATTTATTCCATTTGGCTTTTACACACTGTATACAGGGTTGACGTAAAGTATGTAACCATGCAAATATCTTTTAGACCTCGGGGCACCCTGTATTAATATTTATAATTTAAATACTTTTTCCATCTAATCATTGTGCTTCACGATGCCTTTGATGTCGAAAAAAACGATTAGCATGGTTTTAAATTTTAATTTCGACATCCTTGCTTTATTCATACTCGGTGATACAGGAGTATTCCAGTGCATCGATTGCCGCTTATTTTCAACATCGTATTGGAATATCCAGGTTTCATCGCATGTGATGATGTTTCCCATCAATTGAGGCTCTTCAACTAACCTCTGAAGAAAATCTGAGCAGATCTGTTGACGGACGAACTTTTGGTCAGGGGTCAAATGTTTTGGGACCAACTTCGCACAGACTTTCTTCATGTTCAATTCCTCATGTAAAATTTTTCTGACAGTTTCTTTATTGGCGTTTAGTCTCAGCAATCATCCGAATGCTCATACGACGATCTCCGCGCACAATTTCATTTATTTTGGTCACTGTTTGCAGAGTTGAAACAGAGACAGGTCTACCTGGACGTTGGTCATCTTCGGTGCTCTCTCGACCTTCAGAAAACCTTTTATACCATTCGAAAACACGCGCACGAGATAGAGAATTGTCACCATAGGCCTCTTTCAACAACTTATAGCATAACGAGAAATTTCACATTGATCCGTTGCTCGTGTTTTTCGTCACACATTATTATCGGCACGAGAAAAAAACACAAATCAAGATAT
The DNA here is from genome assembly GCA_035357415.1 of Ophraella communa. Taxonomy (NCBI): domain Eukaryota; kingdom Metazoa; phylum Arthropoda; class Insecta; order Coleoptera; family Chrysomelidae; genus Ophraella; species Ophraella communa. The sequence continues at coordinate 8,649,683 of CM068982.1, read as the reverse complement.
TAAGACTAATTACTGAAGCCCCTTGGTTTATTACTAACACAAACATTCGACGCGACCTCATGGTGGACTCAATAGGCCACCAAATCCGAAGAAATCAAGAGAAGATTACTGAATTCACCAACAACACTAACCCAGTCTTGCAGAGGGCTCTAAATTATAATCCGGACGAACATCCGAGGGCTAAGAGGCCCAAATTGGTTCTTATGAACCCACCTGCAGACCAGTGAGAACAATCAATAAAGCTGCATAGCACACTTTTCAAAAAAAAGATAGAAGTTTTCTTTAGAACTAACCTAACAAATTTCCCAATGATCCAAGAGTGGAGTTAAAACAATTCACAATTAAAAATGCATCTTACTTAGTTGAGGAGTGTTTCAATGCCATACCAGAAGTAAACAACGACCAGTATTATTGAAGTTTTATAAGTAGATGGATAAAAGTACGTAGATTGTGTTATGAACGAATGTATGTACATGAATGGGTGGATATTGGAACATTCACATTTTAATTTTAATAATTTATTTCTATGTTTTTTAATTTTATGTAACATTTTCTTATGACTAGTCTGTTAGTTTTAACGTGGTTAACTAGTTAACATTGTAAAACTGCAAATATGCAATAAATGAATTTGAATTAATACATTTATAAATATTAATTGAAACAAAAAATAAGCTAGCAAATGTCTAATCTATTGAATGACATCATTGCACGTTACTCATATTCCAACTTTGATCCAATCTCACATAATAAATTCCTTCGTACGACAAATTATTGTTGAGAAACCACTAGCAGTATTTTTACAGTGTGCGTTTGCAATAGAGAACAATAACGATGCCATTAACTGTATTTACAAGGTGGGAACATTAAAGTTGTCGTTAAAGCAAGTCCAAAAAAAACTATACGTTATGACAGCGAAAAAATTGTTTTATACAATAGAAGTTGTGCTATCGCATGCTTGTTCTATTGTCTGTTATTTTATTTTTATTTTGATAAAGAATGTAATACACAACGCTTGTCAGTAAAACAGAGTCAGATAATAATCATAAAAATTAAATAGAAAAGGAGCTGATAAAAATGTAGAGCCAATAATAAATGCCAGAAAAATGGAAGGTAAGTGTATTGAAAGATTTGTAAGAAAGTTTAAGTCGTCAAGTGAATACAAAGCTCGCTCTACGAAATATAATTTTAAAGCATTTTAAACATGTACCCCAAAAAGGAAGTGCATATCGGAGATGTGACTCAAAGAGGACAAAATAAACTGTTTTGGGAGCTAAAAGGTGAAGCTCCCTACATATTGTTCTCAGCGCGTAACAAGAAGAGCTTAGTTTTTTTGACAAAGCGTCAATATGTAAATCCCATTTTAGAGAGCTGTCAACAAGTCCCAAAAAAAGTCAACGACCTCTATAGTGGAATTATCTAACATAATAGGTTGAATTGCAGATGTGTATGGTAAAACTTTTGTCTTAGAAACGTTCAAACAAATATGATTTGATGATGGTTAAGTCGTGTGAAACGATTCTATGAAGTTCGATGATATCCGGGTGACTCCAAGAAAAGCTAGTGTCGTCTGCGAATAGACAAATTTTACCGAAAAACAATATAGGACCCAATACCGAACCTTGTGGAACCCCATATTCTATTAGCTTGCATGAAGACCTTAATCTATCAACTCATACAAGCTGCAGTCTCTCACTAAGAAAAGACAACGAGGTGCCTCTAAATCCATAGTTATAGAATTAGTTAAGTTTTTGGCAACATTTTATAAAGTAATTATTTTGGCTCTCAGGTGAAGCAGGAATAGTGCTGGATGAGGAAACTTTATTTCTTAAATCATTAACTATGGACCCCGTTTCCTTAGTAATATTTTTGGATCCACTCAATCTTCTATTATAGTAGATGTTCTTTGCAGCTTTTATAGTCTTATGATAAACTTTTTTATCCATTTTCAAGTATTCATTGAGTTAGTTCTCCTTCTTTCTACTCTCTATATTTAAAATTAGCAACACTTCTTTTATACCACTTGTAGTATGATTTTTTCACCTTTCTTACCACTGATTTTATTGTCAGGTATAGAAATAAAAGTATTTTAGGGGTAGTATATTTTATTTTTAAATCGTAAATATGCAAAGTATTCTACTTAGGAAGAATTTAGTGTTAAAACAATTTTGAAAATAAATCACTTAAAACCTTGAAGCTACAAAATGAAAATGTACAAACAATATGGAAAAAGAAGTGGGTAGTGGCTATCTGTCTGGATACTTCTGACTAGAGACTAACATACTAACTATCACTGACTAGAGAGTCCTTCTAAAAACAGGTTAGTGGCTGCTAAAAAGTCAGGTTTGCCTATTGCCTAAAATTGTAATCAAATAATAGTACCAAGCAAAAAGAATTAAGTATATACACTTTGACAGATGAAAATATGGTTAATCCAAACTACCAGTAGAAGGTCAAATAACCAAATAAATAAAATTGTGAATCAGCTGACAGTTAAGTTGACATGAAGACTAAAAAATAAAATTTTTGAAAAATCCTACTGGATATGTAACCAAAAATTCAAAAGGGCAACCAGCTAGTTACACACTAAGGTTTCCGCAGTTTTTTCCAACGTCTTCTGTGGAAGAAATCCTCTTTCATGGCTCTAGTATTTATTTCTTCTTCGATATCCTCTTTCCAAGAATTTCATGGTCTTCCTCGTTTAGTTCTTTATAGTTAAGTCTATTTCCTGATTTGTTTGCAACTCTCGTGTCGATATTTCTTTTGATTTCTTCTGATTTATTTTATTATTTTATAGCTACATAATAATTCGTGTGACACTCTACAAGCAGATCCTGCTTGGCCCATTCTTACGTTTATTTTCTTATTCCTTCTTGAATCTTTTGTTGTTTGGACTTCTAGGTATTTGAGTGTCTCAGTTGCATTTTAATTTGTATGCTCTCTGGCTTATAGTTCTTCGACCACCAAGTATATACTCAATTTTCTACATGCATATTCCCCCATCACCAGATTGCCAATAAAATGTTACTGCAATTCCCTAAAATCAATAATCTAATACAGACTAAATTTTGTCAAAATAGATGAAAATTAGACATTTTTGTATATATCACGTACGGCTACTATTTAATATATCAAGCAAATAAAAATATGGAATTAATATGTATTTATCTAATACCGGATCTTAACAACTTAAAGAAAGACTGTATGCTGATGGCCTTGTATTATTTTCTAAAAGTAAAAACATTCAGCAGCTACACAAAAATGTACATAAGTGAACTAAGTAACCTTGAAAACACATACAAAATGAGGATTACAATATTTCAATGTCAAAATAGGTTTTAATTTTTAAGCCACGAGTTTCAACAGCATCTTTTCTTAATTTTTTTTATTGCAATAACAACTTACTATAATTTATTATATTACTCCTTACGTAAAAGTCTGTTTTTAGAATATAGAAAAAGCCAAAATTTGCAATTATATTGATGTTTTAATATGTCCAACAAACCTGGATAAATAAGAAAACTCTATAGGTGAGAGTAATAGCCAGGATCCGTCATTTTAAGCTCTCAAAACCTCTATTAGCAACAGAAAACTCTTAGTCCCCAGTACAAGGACCTCTAATTTTTTTGACACATACAAATTTCATACTTTGTGAGTGCTTTCATCACTATGAATATAAATTGTTTTATGAAGTTACGTTCAAAATTGTGGTCAACTTGTCCGACAAACATAATGCAATGTATAGAGTGTCCACCGCTCCGAAAATGTCGATATGACGTCATTACCCCTTATTTTACCGGCCACCCAACAATCCCGCCCTTCTCGACTCATGACCTCCCCTCTTCCTTCTTCAATCGTGAATCTTCAATCTTCTAGTACCACGTTTCGGCTTCCTCCCATCCTTTTCACCGCTATTTCATATGCCTTACCCCACGGATTGTTTTCCAGCTCCCCCAGTAAATCCTCCCAACTTTTTCTCTTCTCCTTTTTCACCCTTCGCTCCAGATCCTTCTTCTTCTTCTTGTATCCCTCTCTACCCTTTACCCCATCTCTTCCCCTCAACATTCTTCTCCGTTCTTGCTTGCATTCGTTCCACAACACCTCTATGTCCTCATTCCACCAGTAATTAGCTTTCCATGCACGCCTGTTGTCACCCTTTCCCTCTTTTGTACAACTCCTTATTACATCATACAACTCATTTACGTCGTGTCCGAGACCCCTTTCTATTTCCTTTCTTACTTTCTTTCTCATACTCTCCACTTCAGCCTTTGTCTAACTTCTTTTCTCTTCTGGCACGTCAATCTTCATTTTCTTTATATCCGTCTCCACGTACCTATGGAAACTTAAACTATCCTCTTCCTCTATTACTCTCCAACTACTCACCCCCGCCACCTAACCTTTTACGGTTGAACACATTATTATAGAATGCCAACAGTACCTAGCTAGAAGACAGCAGCTTAATATCAATCTAACCAGAATAAAGAAACAGGGTGAAGTTGAAAACCAATTATTGTAACCATATTATTACGTTGGACGTCAATTTGTAATATGATTTACATGTTGATAGTGAATTTATAAAAATATTTAGTTAACTTTTTTAAATAAATAACAATATACCAAAAGAAAAAATGTAATTTACAATGAAACAACCATTAATCTTAATTTCGTCTTTAATTAGTTGTAAAAGATACTTCAATAATTAACAAAATTTATAAATGTTTATCACAGCAAAAATTATGATAGTTAAATACCTCGGCTAAGGGTGAGTAAGTTCATTAGCTCTGACTATAGTACAATATTTGTTTCTTTAAGAAATTATAAGGGCGCCACTGAAATCTTTTTATTATTTATGATACTACTGAAGAAAGTTGCTTTAAGCTGAGTTATTTAAATAAGTATTATAAGATGATAGAAAGACAGAAAAAACTGTCTATGAAGATAAAAAAATGATATGAAAATGTACAAACAGATAAAAGATAAATAGATTTCCTTGGTGCTAAAATGAATGAAGTTGAGAATACGTTACAAATAAAATAATCCGCAAAGAGTTCTTTAAAAATACTTATTCTAATACAGTTGACGATATAGATAGATATAAACAGAAATAAAAGAGAAAAAAATATGGGAACAGTAAACTTGATATACCACAATAAACTTATCTGTTAACAATAGTGGACGATCCTTCGCCGCACCTTGGGGTCGCTACGGCACTGTTTAGGTGGTTCCAAATGACTATGGAAGATCACGAGTGGAGGGATGATCTGCCCCAGTTGTAGAGATGATCCAGTTAAAAATGTGCATACGAGAGCTTAAAGTTTACAAGTTGTTCAAGTTTACTGAATCTTCAAATTAAAGAGATGCTTCTAATTTACTGAATCTTCAAATTACAGAGATGCTTTTAGTTTACTGTATTATATTCCAACTTTCTGTATATGACAGTAAACCAATAGAAGAAATGAGTCTGGGAATAATTATTAAAACCTCTTGAACTCGATAATGCCAACTCATTAGTACACCTCGTAGCGTAGCTACTTTGAATTTCCAATTATAATTATAGAGACCGTATTCATTATTTTATTATTAAAAATTTTTTAGGAAAGATGGAGCTAGCGGTACTAATTGAATTTAATATTTAGGATACCAGGTGCTTAAAATGTTAACAGGTACTGTTACATTATCTCGAAGTTTTGAACTGTGGGGTGCGTTCGCGGTCCAAGCGGTCTTCTTGATACCAGGAAACTGATTCTGGTACAAAGTGTAGATCATAATTAAAACATGCAGTACATTATATAGACGTGAAAAGTATGTTGGGAGGAAGAGGGAACAAAGGCCCAGCTGATAATCGAGAGTATAAATACGAACAATGCAACATGGTATCTATATTTTTGTTACATAAAAATGCTGGGTACCCACATAACTTTCAGTAAATGAAGGTGTTTGAAAGACGCAACAAACGAAAACAGATTTTTACCACCTTAACAATGTTAGATTAGCAATAGCCGATCTTCGATATTTACTTATAAGGTAATTTGAAACTGTTGATATAGCGTGGTCAAAGTACACAAAATATTCGTAAAATGCTGCAAAAAGTACAAAAAATTTGGAAATTCAAATTTAGGTATTTAAGAGGATTGTGCTTAATATGAGAAAATGTTTACGAATTTAGGTAAGCAATTTTCCGGAAAAATATTGGTCGAAAATTTTTTTATTTGTTTTCTCACTCTAATTGTTTAAATAATGAAAATGCAGAAAAATGTTTAAATCAAAAATTGTAGCTAATGCATTTACCTACAAAATTTGTTTGAAAAGTTTTCTGATGTTTTCATTAGTTTTTGAAATACACCAAATTTTTCTAATACTACTTTTAAACATCATCAATTTTTAAGTTTTTAATTTTAAGATAGTAAATATACAATGACCTGTAGAAAAAATTGTTTCGTATAAAATTTGCTATAAATGAAGGTATCTAAATTATATAAAATAATAATTTTTTAATGAATTATAACCGATTTTCCACATAAAAAGTCGTTTTTTTTACTAATTCTTTCTACATTGTGTACTTAAAAGATGATGGTTTAATCTAAAAAATTTATTTGAAACTTTTTTTTGTAACTAGATTTTCCGAAAAGATACATACGATTTTCCAAATGCTACCGTTGAAATAAGCGAATTCTCGAAGTTTCATTTATAATTTTAATTAGTATTTATGACGACGAATATATTTCATTTATAAGGTATTGTTGTTGATCAATATGTTCAGAATATCCCGTGCTTTTTTTATCATTAAATTGTTTTTTCATTAAAATTCTAGCGATTTTCCACGTAAATCTTCTTTGACTATTATATATTTTTGCAATTTTTTGAATCAAAAAATTATAAAAATTAAAAATAAAATTATTCCATAAGATAAGAATTAAGGACCATGATACTACTACACGTCAACTCGTCTGCTTCTACAGAGTAAGAGAATGCGCGCTGGCTCACAGCGCGACGGCGCGGAGAAGCAGCTGCCAGCGGCTTTCTCACCTGCTTTTTCACCTTCATTCGTACTCCCTTCTCTTTCGTACCTGACGCATAGGTGTGTTAATATGTATCTCGATCGCTTCTCTATACAATTATTATCAAGCTGGCAAAAATCTGAATAATCTTGTAAGCACTGAAAACAGTTATGCTAGATTTTCTTAAAGACGTCTGATTTTAGCACTTATTATAAATAAATGTCTATTATTTAAAAAAATTGATATTAAAAGAAAAACTGTATAATAGTTTTGAAAGTATATACTTCAAAGTATTTACAGATAAAGTTTCATTGAAGTACCTATATTAATTTGGAAAACAGATATAATTAAATAAAGTTTGAAAAAAACGATTGAAATTAAGCATGTAAAAAACAGAGATTTTTAAAAAGCATTTGTTTAAAAATTTAAACATTTTTCGCTTTGTTTTTGTGATAATAATGTTCAATGATCATTTGAAATGTTAAATTTAAAAGGAATTTTCGCTGCGACAATAATTAATTAAATAGGAAATAAAATTGTTTATTGACGTTTTTCTGCTCGTTTTTTTATAAATAAATGGATTTTACAGTTAGAAAATTTACTTTTTTAAACTTGAAAGTAATTTTTTTTGAAAGTTGAGGTCTTTCTCTACATTTTATATTACTTTGTCTGTTTTTTCAGTGCATCACAACCTTTAAATTATTAACTTTTAAATCGAGCCTTCAATAAATTCGGCTCACGGGACGTTCGCGCGCACTCACAAATCGACTTCCGCTGAAATAATTATATCTCGTATATTTTTCAATTTACAGAAACACTTTTCAGACAAATTTTGTAGATAATTGCATCAGCTACAATTTTTACTTAAAACTTTTTTCCATATATTTATTATTTAAAAAATTAGAGTGAAAAAACAAAAACAAAATTTTTCTCCCGAGAATTTTCCGGAAAATTGCATACCTATTTTCGTAAAGAATTTTTCATATTAAGTACAACCCTTTTAAATACTCAAATGTGAAATTTCAAGATTTTTGTCTTTTTAGTGAAGCTATATGTGTACTTTGACCACGCTAATATCAAATTTAACTAATCCACCACCTTTATAAGTATTCTTAAATTGTATATACGTTCCCCTTTCTGGAAAGTTCAATTTTCTCTTTATGAACTAAAGTTAATACGTATCACCGCGAATAGTTTTTATTTAAAAGTTTTACCAAAACGATTTTTGTGAAGTTTTCAATCAAAAGCTTAATATTATTACCTAAAAGAACATTTTTTTATTTTTATTATTCGTGACTCGAGATGCCAAAGTGAGCGAAAAACTCTCGCCGTCCACGTCCACTCAATTTCGTTCTCGTTCGGCGTGAAAGCAAAGGCGAAATTTATTATAAAGTGGGTTTATTACCTTACTAAATATAACTCTCCGCGCCAAAATAGACTCTTACTCGTATAAAAAATGAATAAATACAGAGGGTTTATTGGTCTTTAGAGAGATAAGTGTTATGTTTAAGCTTCTGAGAGGCTTACGCGAAATACAACTGCAGCTATATTTACTCATTTTCGTCCTGCTCCGTCTCTCTCTTTATGTGTGCTTTTTATTTTATGAGTAAGTGGTTTCGGGTGTAACGTTTCGGAATGTTTATCCGATATTGTTTCTTAAAATGCGTTTATTGAACTTTTTTTCTAAATAATGATTTATATTCTTTATGAAATAAGTCAAGAAAATAAAAAAAATTAGCGCACACGTTGGGTGCCAATTTTGTAACGGTATTTCTCACTTTGAGCAGATCTCGTCTAGAGACTGTTCTCATGGAGTGGTTTTATTCCAAGTTAATGTTTCACTACAGTGCAGGTTGATTGGTTATAAAAGTTGAGGGCGCCACTATCTTTTTTGACGTTTGCAGAACAGAACCACCTTGTAGAATTTAAAATAAATATAAATGATTCAATTATTCTTTTAGAAGAAAGTCAAAGTCCTAAACTTAAGATCAAGCGGTACCTATCTTGGAAAAACTGTAAAAGAATCAGGAAGGTTAACAAAGTTCCCAATAAATGGTCTACATCAGTCCATAGTAATAATTAAAAAGTGCCGAGCGAAGCGAGGTTCGCAGCACCAAATTAATTATAACTGATGATTTCTAAATTAGTGTAGATTTATTTTGTTTTTATCCTTAACTTTGGATCTGATTTATATCTGTATATTGTTACGGTTGCATTAGGAGTAGTATACAAATGAGCATGTTTATTTATAAATATTATGAAAGAGATACTGAATTGGTGTACAACATTCGGGGGGAAACAATGATTAAAAATCATAAGTCTTTGTTCGATTTTTTTTTATGAAAATAAATTAATAGATAGAAAGATAATAGAAAAACTACAAGATGAGTTTAATTTATTCCAGATAATTATTCCATAAATTTTATAAATTTCTTAAATTGTACCTTGATAATAATTGATTAGTTTTAATTTCTAGATATTAAGGACAAATTTGTGACCACTCCCAAAATCAGGAGGAATAATTTTAGAATTCCAAATCTCACTAAAATAAAATCACCCTGTACAACAAAGTTCCAATAAACATCATTTGAGCTTACCAGTCACCAACATAAAAAAACTGATATTTTTTAGTAACTTTTCCTTCACTGCCAACATAAATTTATTTATTTTTTGTTCAAAAGGAAAGCTGGGAAAACAAAAGAATTATCGGTAACCATGGTTGTGTTGAATCTAAAATCTCTCTCTTGTTTTTTGTTCCTGAAAGCAAAAGGAGGGTAAGAAATTTGTCCTGATAAAATTAAAATTTTTATAAGTAAAATTAAACAATTAACGCATAATAATGCAATATTAATGCTTAAATCGATAAAGTGTGTGTATAAAAGTGTATTTCCATAAAAAATTTAACCTACCTGACAAGAAATTGGGGCCAAAGTGTATTGGCATCCAATACTAGCAGTATTGGCATTCGATACTAGCAGTTCCAGGAGAACAGGCAAGTTATTTAAGTTTCAAGGAACATATTCCTGTCCATTAGAAGGTGACAACAGTTATAAGAATTCTACATCTGAGGTATTTGGGGCCAATTTGCTCCAACACACATTTAGCAAGACTTAAGTACCAGGACTCTACAACACCCATGCATGGACCAAATTCTGAACATTTTTAAGGTGACATTATTATTGTTCTATTTTAATATTTGACATTTTCGATAAACTCTAGAATTTCAACAATTATTATTGCTCTATTTTAATGTTTAACATTTTCGATGAACTTTAGAATTTCATACTGATTTTTTGTTTTATCACTAATTCATTTGTACAAGATCCATATTTATTGTCAAAATTTATTCGTATTATAAAGGTTTTATTTAAATTAGCACGTGCTACAACTTTGTAGTTTGTTCTTGGAAGAGAGAACAGGATATTCAGTTATTTTCACATTCTTACAGTTCAATTGAAGAATACTGTTTCATAACTAAGAACACGCTATATTTTAATTTAAGGTACATTCAATAGGAATGAAAAATTAAAAAAAAAAATTGTACTCACTTGTAACATCAATCCATTTTGGAATCTTTCTAATGCATCTTTTTCAGCGACATTGAATAATAAATGTCTCTTTTGAATTTCTGTTTATTTCAAACATAAAGTAATCTGGGAAATATAATTTTATAACAACCACTTCTAAATTAACTCCCATCAGCTGTGACTTTCAGTTCAGAACCTTAATCTCACAAAACACAGCATTTGACTGGAAGGAATAATCATAGAGTTCGAACCTACACACGTAACCTGAGCGGGTGACGTCATACAGTGACCGGAGGAACTACTTAAGTATCTTTTTCATTATTTGTTTTTTATCATAAAAAATTTTTAAGAGTCTCATTGCTTTGAGCAGCCTGTTTTAATTTAATTTCATTGGCGTCATATTTTTTTTAAGAAAATATTGTGGGAGGTCATATTGTTGTAGTAGGCGTACCGCTATAGGCAACACGTTTCACACAAATACCTTGAGAAAATATAATTTTATAGAATTAACAAAATTTAAACCCACAATATATAGGTCAAACACAACAACAGAGTGTTATGACTAATTCTCTTTTACTCCAAATGTTCAACAATAGCGATTTTACCCATATATTATTTCTTCTTCTTCTACTACTTCAGCCTTGGTTCATCCGGTGTTGGATATAGACTTCCTCTAATTCTTTCCATGCTTCCCTATTTCTCGCCACTCTTATCCACTGTTTCCCGGCCACTGCCACGACATCTTTGGTCCCTCTATGCTTTTTCTTGTTTCGCGTCGTCTCCAGAAAGTTGTAACATGTCTATCGTCACCTTGCACTATTACCGACCGTAAACGATACCGCTATTATTACCGTTAAAACCCCGATTCACTGTTAATGCTACTGTACACGAGACACCCCTTATAGACGCTAACTATTTATCTGTTTGAACAAGGCCAATCAAAGAACGCGTCCCTCGCTTGCAATTGAATAACGAACGCATTTCTTCTGACAAATGACACAAACACGATTTCCGTTTTGAGCAAGACTATAAAAAGACCCACAAGGGAACCATATCTCTTTTTCATCGACCAACAGGCCGACTGAAGCGTCTGAAGTTAAAGTACCTCATATTGTGAATTTCCTTTTTGGTTGTTGAAAGATACAACCCGCTAAGTTGGAGTCCAGTTACCGCTTTTGGAAGGTCCCTATGTGTAGACAGTCCTTCAAACCACTTCTGAGCTGTTAAGAATATTATTACATCCCAAGCAGCCAGAACCATTAAAGAAACTTTCATCTCTCCACGAAGAAGCTGAAACCGCCCTCCTAGACAGCACAGAAACCTAAAGTTAAGTCCACTTTTTACAACTCCAGTTCATTATCAGCAAGTACTTACAGTTTCAATAAATAATCAATTAAAAAAAAATAGTTTCATTTATATACCTTAGACTATAAGTCTTAAGGGTGTAGCGTGGTCGGTCTTTATTTCAAGTAGCTTCTTTATTTGTTGTTTAATTAAAGTAATTACAAGGTGTTTCTATCTTTCTCACCTTAGTTACTGTGTAGTTTCTTTGCTTAATCGATAGCGTTCAAAATATAGTGGCGCCCTTATTACTTATACATCCCAATTCTTCCTATGGTGAGCATTAACTTGGAGTCGAACCACCCCCTGGAGAGGGTCTCTTAGCCGGGATCTCTTTTGGAGAGTTTTTTAGTTACAAATTGGCTACCTGCCTTTTTGGGAGTAAAAAGGGTTACAAATTGGCGCCCCTGAGTAGGATTACAAATTAGCGCCTGTCTTGCTATATGTGTTGTCATATCCACGTTTGCCTCGCTACTCGTTCCATAATATCCGTAACTCCTGTTCTTCGTTGGATTTTAGTGTTAAGTATTTTTTCCCGTAAGCTTATCCCTAGTGTTGGCATTCCATGTCCCTTTGTGTTACTTTTCCGGTTTTTCCGGACAGTATACAGCCAATATATAAAGCTGAGTTTTAGAAATGTCGCCCCTGTCTAGCTTTATTTTGTCTGTTTGGAGATGATTGTCTATCTTTAAATGAAATGTAGCATCTTGGTAAATATTTTTAATGATGGTGTGTCGATTCTAGCATCGTCAAAGGTATTTAGGAAAGCATTTATGGAGGTATAAAGGGGGTAGTTTTATCATCTATGTGCATGTAGAATAAATGATCTGTGTGTGATAGAAACAACAACATGTAAGGCTTCTTGTTTATTTAGATATCCCATTTTGGAAAACTTATTAATTTATACTGCAACGTCAAAATTGTTAACTATTCCAAAACATCATATATTATTTATTGCATTGCATCGTAGTTTATCGAGATTTTAATATTATATTAAAATTTATATGCACAAACTCTTACACTTTTAAAAATTTATTTAAAATCCTCTTAATCACTTGATCTTTATAAAAATTGATAAATCAAATTTTCCTTTGAGGTTAAATAATTTTTAAAATTCCTTCCAAATTTCCTAATAGAAGCAATTACAAAACAGATGTAGAAAAGTTGGGTCTGATAAATACCGGTGATAAAAATCTTGAAATGATGCAGAAAACTAAGTCGTCCATCATTTAATCACTTGACACAGTCGACAACTGTTGAATGGCCCACAAGTAATCATCATATTTCTTAATTGTTCTTGACAGGTTTAATTTCCTTTTTATTTCTTGTGCCAGTTTCTAGTCAGCGAAAAGTTTGGTTTGTGGAATTGGCGGAGAAAGGCACTTACGAGAAGTAGTTTTTTACCTAATTTATTGTAATGAATATTGTGATTTGAAATTATTTATTAATTTGATTGATAAATATATTTGATATTATTATTTAAATGTAATATAGCAACAAGATATTTTTCTCAGGGTTGTTTGGTTATGCTAGTTTCTAGTTGGATTATTAGGTGTATGTGAATGAAAAATTTGATTAAATTATAATTATAAATTTATTATAAAATAATTAAATTAAAACAGTATTATTAAAAGTTTAATAATGAAACTAATTAGGAAAATATAAAAAAGAAAGGCCTTTAGTAATCATAAAAGAACTTACTTGATGTGAATTAAGTTAAACTAACCAATGTTTTTTATGTAATAGCAAGTAAAATTATCGAAATACACTAATTATTAAATATCAAGCAAATTCCTTTGTTTTTAAATTATAAAATTCAACTAACTACTACAAAAAATTTTAAAAGCTAACAATTTTATCTGACCTTGATATAAAGTCCTGCTTCCTGATTGGTGGAAAAAGTCTGTAGTCGCTCTATGCAAAAACGGAGACGAACGAAGTGTTACGTGGAATTTGCGACTTTGGTAAACTAAACTGAAGTGTTGTTAGAGGATTAGTTTCTTGTGTAATGTTATTGTTCTTTGTTCCCCCAAATTGATATGGTTTAGTGTGGATTACAGTTCCTTTAATTGTACTATTAATAGTAAGTACTCTTATATTCTTCTTTTTTTTATCAATCAAAAATGTTTTAATTTCACTTTTTTGATTAGTTCTTATAATGTCACTTTTTTGGCACTTTATTTTACTTTTTGATTGTTTTACTTTATATTCTTAACGTCACTATTTAACACTTTATTATACTAACTACTTTAAAAACTGTTTGGTCAAATTGACTGTTCACACTCACTGATCTTCTCTGTTTGACTTCCAATAATAAACTACCTTTTTTACGACCTCTGTTCAAGTCTTTTATAGGTTTCAAACTTTCTAGAAATTTCCTGAATTATCATTTGCTAAGAACACTATATGCCTGTCTTTCTTTTTTAAGTATGACTAGACATTCTTACTTCGTTTATCATTGATCATTCCAGAATAAAAATATAGTAAAATACATCTGTCTCCTTTTTACACATTATCTTTCTTTTTTTTACACATTATATCATCAATTTTCGCGAAATTTCTAGTAAGTTTTAAATAACATATTTATGTACTAGATATAATATTGATACATTACGTAATAAAATAATTTCTAACTTAAAATTCTCTTACAAATACACAAAATATATAATAAAATAATACAATATAATAAAAATTATTTGATTTAGTTATATTAAACAACTTCTGTTGATATTATAATCATTCTACTGTTGTCAAATATTTAAATATTACATTATAACAAATAATGATGTTTCCACACTATTTATTGTTTAATTAATCAAAAAGAAAATGAGACTTCACTTTCTACTGCCCTTTTTAGTTTTACCGTACTGGGAAACTAGTTGAACATTGGGGTGGGTATTGTGTAGTCTGTGTTAAATTATATAAGGTGCATCAGATCATGTCAAAACCTGACGATTTTTATGTGCTCACCTTAATCTACTTAAACTATAGAACGCCAAAACTCTTAGCGAAGTTGAGCAACTTTTTACATGGCATATTTCTAATATAATAGGGGGTCAGAGCAAACAAAGATCACTATAACAGTGGTAAAATATGAAATAATCTATTAACAACTTCATTTACATTTATAAGCTTCCAAATATGCTTTTAATAACCAATAATAACTCTACTTTTAACTAAGTGAATAAAATAACAAAACTATTACTGTTTCTCACGAAATACCTAATTTTTATGCAATTCTCATTCCAAAGATCATTTAAATCAACAGTTAGGGAACATCCCACGCTATTCAAATTACACAACCCTTCTTGTTCGTTGTACGTAGAGGTAAGTTGCTCTTAAAGCAATTAAATTTATGCATTCGCTGTACGTGAAACCGGAGCAAACAATTTATATGTAGTATTTTGAATGTACATATTATGAGGCCTTGCCGGAAGTGTTTATTCGGTTATTCTGGGCTTTCTGCAAGAACAGTTTTAGTAGAGAGAGAGTAGACGGTGCGGTTAACCCCTTGACACGCGACACTATATAAGACATCGGGGGTTTAAATAGTTTAGTCGTAATTTATCAACGTTAACATGCTCAATTTCCTTGCAAACAATACGACAATATTACGAGATAAACTAAAAAATAAATTAATCGCAATAAAACTCATAGTCAACCCACAGTATATAATTTAATGATAATGTTACATCAGCGAGATGTTTCGGTCACAAGACCATCTTCAGGCTCTAAGAGATGAACACAATGTCTCAGAATGAAGAATTACAAAAGAACAAACATGTACAAAATTCAAATCATATAAGACAAAATATAACATGTAATAGAATATGGTAGTTACTCTAACAATAAATAATTTATTTTAACCTGCTATACAAAACAAACAGAATCAATGTTAAAACATATACCAATTATTATATGCTACTGACTCACCTTCATGTACAGACTGCAGCGTTTAACAAGTTATAACGGCTGCTATAAGTAAAAAAGAGAAAATTTTTAATGTAAAATGAGAGAAATGAAAAATATACAGGGTGTACCAACCTTATAACAAAGTTCGGTATATGGGTTGTTTTAGAAGATATCAAAAAATATTATTAACAAAAATACTAGATGTCTTTAGGGTCCATATATAAACGTTTAATGTAACAAACAATCCTTAAAAATAATCAAAATAAGTTATCTCAACAATCCTCATCCCTATTCAAAATCAAGGGGTTTTGCTTACCCTTCGTGGAGGGTTGAACTCCATATAATAGGTCCATACAATGAGAGGATTTTCCATTGTTTTAGATCACGAAGGTATGATCTATTTGGACTACGAGGCCAAAAAATCCTATACCTATACCAATGGTATTTTATTATACGTAGCATTAATACTTTTGAGACTTTAGGTCCGTTAACTATTTTGGTTTCACAGTTTTACTGGTCCTTTAAGCCGGATAATTTTCTTAGACTGAGGGAGTAGAGCTTCAAGAGAGCACATGTTTTATCTTTATTTTGCTTGGATACTAAGACAAAATATATCTTCTCTGGGAAAGCTTCGCTCCTTTAGTCAAGATTACGGACTCAAGATATTATTTATTTCAGTTGTTTAAAGAACTAACAGCATTTACTCTTTTTTTTAAGTACACTCGGTATTTCAAAGTAACAAAGCATTCACACTTTGCTTTTCCCGAGTCAGTTAATTACGCAAAATGAAGTGCATACCGTGTCCTCGTTAAATCCGTACATAACTTTATTAATAGATCGTTAGCGGTAAAATAAACTCTTCACGACCGCCTGTCTTTGGACCAAACAGAATAAAAAAAACATGACAAATAATTACGGATGTAGCGTAAGACCGTTTTCGAGTATACTTAAGAGTAAAATGCAAATAACAGTAGGACATTTAAAGATATGTTGTATCGTAACAGACGATGGTTATATATTATCATAAAAATAGAAATTTTTTTTTTCGATTGGTAGCAAATATTAATTTTGCTGACACATATTAATCAGCAAAGTATTACTTTTCCTACCTAGGCAGCAAAGTAAATACTTTGCTCCATAAATCGTTTATAATTTCCTTCATATTTCATTCGAGACTTCTCCGGCAACAAATTCAACTCTATACTTTTTACCATCTCCCTTATTTCTGAAGAAGTAAGTACTTCCAGGTTGCTATTACTGTCCATTATATAATAATTTAAATATATCGATGTTTTTTCGCACAACAGTCAGAAATTTCATGAATTGTCAAACTATAATTATTATGGACATTTCCATAGCAACTAACCATTCCAACACTCTGGGAAAAAATAATTCAGTTAAGCAACTACTTTTACTTAACTGAGATGTTCGCTTAAAGTTAAACGTACATTTTAGATGTATATGCGATTCTTTGGATTATTTAAGCCGAATTTTTAGTTAACAATTGTTAATAGTGTAGAAAGTATAACTGTACATTTGAGTACTCATAAAGTAGCTTTTCACTTATGTTAATTGAAGTTTCAATATTTTTTAACACTTCTTTAAGGTTTAGTTTAATCCAGAATCACTCTTAATGTTAACTGTATTTTCATAATTAAAGTAATCATAATAGAGAATATTTCTTAACCGATTTTATTATTTACCTAATCTAAATCATATGTTATTACTTGGTTTTAATTTTTACCCAAGTATATGAAAATATAAAATTTTCAGCAAATGCGTATATTGGAAATTTACATACTTATTTTAAAAATAGCAAAGATATAACATACGAATTAAATTAAATATCGATTTGGTAAAAATTTTTCTTTGTGTGAGTATCATAAAAGGATAATAAAAATACACAAATTGTTAACAATGCATATAATGTATTTACTTAAATAGACATAATATAATCAAAATAAAAAAAACGCTTCCAATAAAAACAAATAATAAATAAAATATAATGATCCACTTTTCACCCATGCTTCTAAAGCTCGTCTAAATCTCGACCGCATGCCAATATTAGTAATTAATTGGGAAAGCTCATTTTCACTAAGCCCTTTCATGGTTTCTTCATCAATTGTTTCTCCTAATAGCAAAACAACAAAGTTTTTAAACGTTTAATGAAGCATTTGCAAATATTTATATATAGTAACGTTAAAAAGAAATAGATGAAATACTAACATAGTACCAAACAAATTAAAGAAATTTAAACTTACTGTTAAATATTTGAATGAGCTCCTCAAATTCCCACTGTTTCAAAAGTTCTTCCATTCTGCGATAATTTCAATAATTGTCTTTTAATAAATAGTTATTAATTAATTGTAAAGATCACACTAAATTTTTCACCAATTTTTAAAAGACTAGGTTACACAATTATAAAGACCAAAACTTAAACACACCCTAGTTAAGTAATGAATAACTTCACTCTTTTGCTGGCCTGATACAGAGTTGCCAGGTAAGGATAAAAAATACACCGCTAATTACATAGCCGAAAACCGCATTCACATTAAACGAGGTAATAGTGGTAAACTAGTGTAAACATTACATTATGAATACCACTTTTGTTTAAATTAATGTAAATTTATCGGAATAAACTATAACATTTATAATGGAAGCTGATGAATTTCAATACAACCGACAAATTTGAAAGAAATTGTTTTGATCGTTAGGTACAGCTTAACTGAAAAGTGTAACAGTACGGTCTGCGTAACCGTAAAAATTAGTTGTATAACTGAAGGGGATGATTATTAACCGAAAATCAAAGTTAGGTAACCGAAAAGTACCGTTGCGTAATCGAATAGCAGCGTTATTAAACCATAAAGCAGATTTACCTAATTGTAGAGGAGAATTAATTATTCGAAAAATCACTATTACTTAGTCGGAAAATACAATTATTGTAATTGGACTATTCAATAGGTACCTTAATAGAAAAATAGGTATGGTTTTTTTAAGTGAAAAAGAATATTTGCGGTTTTATTTAATACTAATTAATTTTACATTTTTTTAGTTGCATTAATACATTTAACATACCTATATCTTATTGTGTGGTTATGTAATGGATTAATTTCGTTCTTTTATCTCATAATC
The DNA here is from genome assembly GCA_035357415.1 of Ophraella communa. Taxonomy (NCBI): domain Eukaryota; kingdom Metazoa; phylum Arthropoda; class Insecta; order Coleoptera; family Chrysomelidae; genus Ophraella; species Ophraella communa. Next base: position 8,630,776 of record CM068982.1, on the reverse strand, counting down.
AACTAACCATTTATTTAATAAATAAATGAATAAAGATTTTTCCTTTATCTCACTTTCTACGTTGTTTTTCCCATATACCTTGCAACCATAATTGGTCCCAAAAAGGCAAGAAGCCGATTTGTGACCATATTCCTCCAAAAAGGCAGGGCGCCAATTTGCAGCAATATATGTCCCAAAAAGGCAGGAAGCCAATTTGTAACACTAATTACTCTCTCGAGAGCTGTCCCGGCTTATGAGACCTTTTAACTTAGGAGTGGGTACGCTCCAGCTTAGCGACACTCTGTATATAGGATATGTTTGATGGGTGAGGGCGCCACTGCTTTAAATTCGACAAAATTTAATAACTAGGTGTAAAGCAGAACACCTTATTTACTTTAAAGTTTAACTAGAAAGGAAAAATGAATATTGAAAATATTTTGACTACTTTAACACAACAATAAAAAACTAAAATACTGATACCGATAGGCAACCACACACAGCAAATCTGTGGGTTTAAAACAAACACTCAAGTAAGAAATTCAAATTTATTTTGCCACAAAAGGTTAGGTACTTAGCTTAGGGTTTCGGATTTCTCCCACAGCGGTATGGGTATGGCTTCGGTTGGTTAAAGATGTTGACGACTTCTATAGGAAGGCAGACCTGGGGGACTTCTCCGGAGAGTTAGAACTTCAGGTGTAGTCAGCTGGATCGGTGCTTTATCGGTAACTTGCTAATTTGCGATATTTTCAACGGTAACTTGGAGTTAATAATTTGCGGTATTTTCAACGGTAACTTGGAGGTATTTTTAAGGTAACCTGGAGTTACATTGGACGGTAACTTGGGGTTACATTTGACGGTAACTTGGGGCCAATAATTTGCAATATTTTCAACGGTAACTTGGGGTTACATTTGACGGTAACTTGGGGTTACATTTGACGGTAACTTGGGGCCAATAATTTGCAATATTTTCAACGGTAACTTGGGGCCGTATAAATGACGGCTAAGGTAAAAATTCGTTAGTACGCAAAATGATGTTTATTCTTTGAAGGCAGAAGGCGAAAAGGGAAGAGTTCTCTCTGCGTTACAATTATATTAACGGTTCATTTTCGTTAGGGGAGGAATTCGAGCGTTCTGATTGGTTAGTTTTTAACGGGTTTTCAACGTTCAAAAACGGTTGTGTCTATTGGTTGTCCGAAAGGTATTTTTTAATGATTAAGTGCAGGATTTAATTATACATGTGATTAAATTAATTTTACGCTCGGAACATGTCAGTGAACATGTTACAACCTACTTACTTGTTTCCATTGCTTTATTGGTATTATTAAAATAAAATTAAAGTTAACTACTCCTAAAATAATCTTAAATATATTTCAATTAGACGAATTATAATTTCGATTACTTCAATCTAAAAAGTAGTTCATTTTACTAACCGTGACTTTGAGTTAACAATTGTAACATTTATGACGTAGGATGCTAAACTTACTGCTTCAGTTAAGCTTAAAAGAATATTTCAGATAGAACCGAATGTAGCAGAATTTCGAAATCAGTTATACTACACAACTTTTCGGTTATTAACATTATATTTCGATTAATTTTCCTTAACTCAAAGTCATGAGTGGTTAACTAGGTAAAAACTTACGAAAATTTTTTCCAGAGCAACCGCGATTTCTATCAAATTTTATTTTAATTGAACACTACAGAAAAAATAATTGTAATAATTTGCAAAACAATATCCTCCTATATCATTATGAACAATCGGAGAAAAAATTATATGTTCAACTCGGCAGCAAAGTAGTAGATTGACTGCCGAGGCTGAATTCAACTAAAAAAATAATTATTTTTATGAACAGCGTCATCCGCAAAGTCCGCACCAAATTTATTAAGCGGTATTCGATATAAATTTAATTCGTAATTTTCTTTTTGTTGAAGATTTATAGTAGGTACCTACTTTCGGCTTTTAAATCAGAGAAATCTTTGGGCAAAACCGCTGGTTCTGTGGACTGTTTCTTCTTATTTTTTTAGTTAGTATAATTAATACCTTAATGCCTTCTATTCTTCTGGGGTGCGTTTCATGCATGTACTGGAGCTCTAGGCTCATTGTACCCCCCTGAAGTAATCATACCAGGTTCGTTTCCTTCATGTATTCTAGAATGTCCCTGATATTCGCTTTCACGATTTCCTCTGGCTCAGGAAACTGAATGCCAAAGTGTCTCTGTCTAAGCCACTTAAGGCTCGGACAGTGACATATTACGTGAAGAGGAGTTTCGTCTTCCTCACCACATTTTCTGCATAATGGGTCCTCAGCGAGTCCTATTATGTTCATGTGTTTTCGGAGATGGCAGTGTCCTGTAAGCAGTCCCACTGCCTTTCTCAATTGGGTTCTACTTAGGCTGAGTAGTTCTGTAGTTTTCTCCCTGGATGGGCCTGTTATGAATAATCTGGATTGCCTGAGTCCAGGCAGTTCCATCCAGAGTTTCTTATGTTGTTCCCTTAGTCGTTCCTCTATTGTTTCCCTTACATGTTGGTATGAGACCCCACATGTGAGAAGAGGTCCGATCAGGGTTCCTTCTGAAGCTTCCCTGGCTAGGAGGTCAGCTTTTTCATTTCCAAGAATCCCTGTGTGTCCTGGTACCCATTCAAGGATAACCTTGTGGCGTTGTGCCAGTTCAGCTACAGTTCCTTGGCAGTGCTTCACTGTTCGTGACGCAGTGTGTACGCTCTCTATTGCTTTGAGAGCTGCTTGGCTATCACTTCTGATCCTGACAGTCCTGTTAGGGACTGTCTCGTTCAGGATGATTTCCGAGCATGTGTTGATGGCAACCACTTCAGCTTGCAGGATAGTCTCTACTGAACCCAGGTTGAGACTATACGTCTTCCCTGTATTTTCATTGTAGATTCCAATCCCAGTGCTGGTGCTTGTTTTGGATCCGTCTGTGTACCAAACGGATTCATGTTGTTTCCTAGTCTTGGTACGAGCTTCGTCCCTATCCGGAATATGAACCGTATATGGTTTGGAAAGGTCGTAGCAGATAGGTATTCTATCTGAGGGCATGCTCAGTAATTGATTATGTTCAATCTCTTTCGAGATTGTGGAATGGTACCTAGGGATCGCCCTGCCCCATTCGTTGTTTATTTTCAGCCTGTAAGCAGCTGCCAGTGCTTCCCTTTCCACAATAAGATGTAGTGGAGGTAGTCCCAGCATAGCTTCCAGGGCCGCCGTGGGCGTTGTTCTCATCGCCCCGGTTATGGCTAGACAGGCTACTCTCTGTACCCTTAATGCCTTAATCAAGGATTCCTTGATTTAGCTATAATATTACACTGTTTTGCTACAAACTATCGGTGTATAAAAATCCTGATCTTCCATGTAATTCGAACCCGGACACGCGCGGTTGTGAGCTAAGGAGCATATACACTAATAGCGTTTTCCATTCGTCGCACTGGGGCAGAACTCGCGCCAGTTTTGTGTTCCATTCGTTGAACTTTTTTCATTTTTTTTGTGTTCCATTCATGTGTCACTCAAACTCCGAGCAAGCTAAGGGCGAACCGAGGGCAATAATTTGGCACTAGCTATTTGATCAAGGGTTACGGTAGTGCAAAACAATAATGGCGGATAGTGAGTTTCGTAATCATTTGCAAAGTCGAGGTAGAAAATTTCATTGTTAATTTTCATTTTCAATAAATACATTATTATAAATATGTTTACAATTTACAACCCTAGATAAATAATTAATGTTTACAACCAAATGACAAACCACACCTAGTTAAATAAAATCTACACTCTACAAAACAAAAAATTCAAATCTTTTATTATTGTTATTGTTATCAAATGTCAATAAAAACAAACAGTCCGGTCCAGGTCAAATCAATTGTTGTGTTCCATTGGTTTTGCCCTAGAGCATGCATCTGACAGCACTAACCTTGAATTCTCTAAAAACCCAGTGCTGCCCGAGTGCACGAATGGAAAACGCTATAAGCCACCAGCACCTTTATATGTGATAGTCCGAAACGTTTTAAAGTTGTATTATTTTTCATACTTTTTTAGTTACTTTTACTTCATCAGGATTGTTTCACGAAATGGCCTTAGTTTCTTCAAATAAAACTAGACAAGGTATAGGGGCGATATTAACTATAATGGCTAGAGCTAAAATTGATACTTGGCAACCTCGTATAAAATCTTTGACTCTTATTATCATGTCAAACTGTTCCCTTGTTTGGAGTCTTAGATACACGAATATACTAGAGAAAGTACAGTTAGCTTTTTTTAAAATAATTTTAGGTGTTTCCAAAAATACTCCCGATCATGCTTTGAGTTGAAACTGGAAGAGTTAAATGCCTTTTATATCTCGGTATTGGAGAACAAAACCAAATATTACCTAATAATCGAAAATCACTTTATTGTTTTTCAAAATATTCCCCTATGAAGATCTATACACTTTTGCATGCGTTTGAATCAATTGTCGAAGCACTTTTGCCAATCTCCAAAACATGCATTCTGAATGCATGTTTCTTCAGGTGTCGAAAAATGTTGACCTCTCAGTTAGTTTGTTACGTACGGGAATAAAAAGAAGTCATTCAGTGCCAAGTCAGGACTATACGGTGGATGACTTATCCGCCGTATTCAGAATGCATGTTCTGGAGATACCTCAATCAGAGTGGCAAAAGTGCTTCGACAATTGGTTCAAACGCATGCAAAAGTGTATAGATCTTCATAGGGGAATATTTTGAAAAACAATGGTGTAAACACCCTGTATATTTTGTATATTTAATTAAATTACTATAGGTAAATATTGTAATACGCTAAAAGAAGTTTCTTATTTGTTGTCACCAGATGTAATAAGCGTAAAAGTTTTTAATCTTAATTTTTAATAGACTTTAGCCTAGCCGAGCGAATGTTAGGCTAAAGTTAGGGTTCGTGGATTCGGCCTCCGCAGTATTTGGTGTTGGGAGGTCTTACTTCGGCGGTTAGGAAGGACGGGATTTGTTGCTGGGCTCTGAAAAAGGTCTGGAGTCTAGAGAAATGATACACAATATTCACATTAACAAGATTTAAAACTAATCAACAAAAATAATTGAAATATGGTCTGATGGACCCTGACGTGATATCAATTTGGTTACCGTTTAATTCCCCGGTGATCGATTATTTAAATTATTATACTTTAATTATTTTATTGAAAATTAGCACTTAGCTTGATTCGATTGGCATCTAGCCTATGGAACGCTCCAAATCGAATTCCCCCCATGTTCTCAACACGGAGGATTCGATAGGCATCTAGCCTCTGGAGACGTCCAAATCGAATTAATTGATTCTTCGTTTTTTTGGTCCCCAGCAAAAGTCTTTTTCCCCCTAGTACCTCATGAGACTACCCTCTCTCCCTCATTCTGCTCACTTGTCTCTTTACTATTGGCTAGCAGCCCTGCTACTGGCACTGCTTGGGTACGCTTCGGGAGCTGAGCCAGCAAAATTTGGCTTACACATCGCGGCTAGCTCCTACGTGACTTTTTTTGTTTTTTTTTTCAGAACTGCAACTTCTTTAGTTGCAAATTCTTTAGTTTCGTGTTCTACATTTTTTCAAATACATTCTTGTGAAATAGCTTTTCGCTGACCAATGTCCTGTCGCTATTACGCAACGGTTACTTAGTTTCTTTTCAATTAATGATACCGGGGAACTCCGATATGTTATTTAACTTTTTTATGAATTGTATCTTTTCCCTCATATCAACCCGGGGCGGGGAAGGGGGGTTCCTTTTGGACCTAGAAGAGCATAGTTGTGTTATGATAACATCACGTCCAATGTCATAGCGTGTCTTTAACTAAGGTCTGGTAAATAAAACAAGTAAACATATCCAATGGTCTACGGATATAAATAGATAGACGTTATTCGCGTTCAAGTTCAATATATGTTCACTATGTTGCTGACTAAGCATATTTAAAGTTATTTTTATAGTAATGAAGTGTTGTACTTAGTTTTGATACTTGTAAATATAATTATAATGATTTTAGTGTAACAGTATCAACCACCAATATCAATTAACACACAGTTAAAATATATCTCATGGAAACTTAAATACCACACCCCTTTTGTATGCCAGTTGCATCCCCCTATTTTTAAAATGGGAAGTATGGGCTTGTGACATATCGTTTGAAAATCTATCCAAAAATGTTATTCTTTTTAAATTTATTGCAAATAATTAATTTATTCCATTTGGCTTTTCCACACTGTATATACACTTCCAACTTGGCTTTTCAACGTGTATTTATACGGAAAAAATAATCAAATAAAATAAAATAATGTTTTCTACAGTGAACTGGAACTTATTATAATAGTTATATAATTTTTATAATGCAGTATTCGATCAAATTATCCTTCCCAATCATATACCACATATACCACACATGTTTCTTTATTTTGACAATGACTTTAACAAATTAAAGACCACACACATATCATTTAAGTAAAGCTTCGAGCTAATAAAGCCCAACATGTATCGGTAATATTCGAAACGGTGTTCACTACTTTTATGAGGGTATCATCAAAACGTTTTAGGTCTATAGCAGTTACCCGATTAACCAACATGTTCATTACAATTTATGTCCCGATAAATCTCTGTATATTATTAGGGATAAAAGGGCATATCGTGATGGCGTGTGGTGGTTTGGTATCAATTTATCGAAAAATGAAATATCTATAATAATATCCACCTGAATAATTGATGGGTACTGGAAGTCATGAAGTCCCATTAATTACATTTAATGTTAGATCTCGTAACGATTTAGTTGTTGGCATCTATTGAAATTGATTGTACTAACCCTTACTTTTTGGAAGTCCATCTTATTAAGAATAATGAAAAACTCTTCGTTTTACCAAAACTTCCAATATTTATTTAAAGAATTTGCTTTATTAACTTTAATGACAGCCGTTTCGCTAGACTTAGCATCGTCAGATTGACATATTGAAGTTACATTTTGTTTGTTTGTAGCTAGGTACCTGATGTTTATTAGGTAGTTATGAGGCTAGACCAAGTATGGAAGTAATAAGATATAACAATATTAAAGCCTAGATGTTATGAGCCCTAAGGGATTATCCTGGATGTACTTCCCTCTAAGATCAGTGTAACTGTGCAATGATATAGAAAAACCAGGAAAAAACTATATACATATTGTGGAACTATTTCCAATAAAATTTCAAAAATAATATCTTCGGCAACATCAGCATTAATATCATTTAAAACACAAAATAATATTGGTACAAAATTGTTAAATGTAAAAACAAAATTACCTAAATTAAAAAAATCTGGTGTTTACAAAATTAATTGTCCAAAGTGTAATGCTGTATATATGGGTCAAACACAAAGAAATTTTGAAGTAAGATTTAACGAACATTTAAGAGCATATAGGTTAAAACAACCAGATAAGTCAAATTATGCAAAACACCTACTTGAACATCCAACCTCACTCTTACACATCAATGACATCCAAATACTACACACTTGTAATAAAAAACAAAATTTAGATTTCCTTGAAGAACTTGAAATAAAAAGACATCTAGCAGATCCACAATTTAAAGTTGTTAATGAACAAATAAATCTGGGAAGTTCTCCACTTTTAAAGTGTTTGCTTTGATTGAGTCTTCATTTTATACATAGATAAGACGTAATTGTAACACAAATATATTAAGTTATTGTAAAGATCAGCATGATATAGTTTTTTCCTGGTTTTTCTATATCATTGCACAGTTATACTGATCTTAAAGGGAAATACATCCAGGATAATCCCTTAGGGCTCATAACATCTAGGCTTTAATATTGTTATGTCTTATTACTTCCATACTTGGTCTAGCCTTATAACTACCTAATAAACATCAGGTACCTAGCTACAAACAAACAAAATGTAACTTCAATAAGTCAATCTGACGATGCTGAGTCTAGCGAAACGGCTGTCATTAAAGTTAATAAAGCAAATTTTTTAAATAAATATTGGAAGTTTTGGTAAAACGAAGAGTTTTTCATTATTCTTAATGTTTTTTCTATTTAAAAACATTCTCCTTTAACCTAAACACAAGAAAACCATTTTTGAATTTTAAAATTTAATTTTTCTTTATTTATGAACGCGTGCATATTGATTACGATGAAATATACATTTTGTATTGTTCCTGTCTGGAATGCTAAGTACTTTGCTACATCAGATGCATACCAACATCGAAAAAATACCATCTCCAAACCCAAAAACTTCACCCATTCATAACTTTTATCTCGGTAATGATACGAGAGATGCCGTACGTATATGTACCTCTAGTTTGAAATATTACTAGATCGTGTGGATACTTGGAAAATTTTAAATCTATATAATATATAAGGGACGTAAGTATAAATCTGCACCCCACATTCTTTTACGTGTATTTACACCGAATTCTTACGGTTGGATAGGGCTGGTGATCGTTCTACGAACAAAACTATACAGGGTTATATACATCTCAGAATAACTGTTCCTATAGTACGTTTGAAAAATAAGCCGGAGTAAATTCTCAGAAAAAAAACTAATTTGTTATGCATATTTTAGTACGTGTGCTTTTCATACAACGTCAATATTTTAGCATATTGTACATTGGGTTCTACTATTTAGATGGAAAATTTGCCGCATCATATCTATCGTAAAATCTATCTATCTGCTATTGTTATAGGCTAGGGATTATTCAGCTGGTCATAGACGTACTTTAAGGAAATTACATTATTTGTTTCGGTTTGTTAGATATTTATAAATATTTATGTAAATATTTATATAAATCTGTTTATGAATAGTAACCTTATTTATGGTTATTTTTGTCGTTATAATAATGACCCATTAAATAACAAGAAACAAAGAAACTGTCAAAATGAATAGGTATTTGGTTAATGGTGTTTTGATAGTTGAGTAAGAAAAAATCGATTTTTGTTCAGTCGATTATAAGCGAGTGAAGAGATCTGACACAGTTGTTTCTTGAAAAAGTGAATAGAATATGGAATTAAAAAAAAATAACGTGTGATTATACACCAGTTAAAAAATTAAAGGTGGATCATGTATCATTTAACGAAAAGAGTATTATATCATGCAAAAGCATATCAAAAGCTTTGCTATAATCCAACAAAATTAAAACCCCACATTTTTTCTTATCCACTTCAGTTAAAATATCATCAACAATATTTAACAAAGCCGTGCCACAACTATAACCTGCTCTGAATCCTGACTGTTCATGAGGAATTATTGAAAACATATGTAAATGCGATTTTAACTGAGATTCAATTGCCCTTTCCAAGATTTTGGATAAGGTGACTAAAACAGTTACAGCAGGGCGTAATTCATTTAAACCTGATGGATCATTAACTTTCGGAATTGGAGACACCAAACCATCTTTCCAGCATTTGGGAAACACAGATTGGGTCAGGCAAACATTTACTATATGTGTAAGATAAGGTAATAAATGGGGACATAGAAAATTTAAAAGTGTTATGTTAATACCGTCCAAACCCATAGCTTTAGTTTTGATTTGCAAGATGTATGCTGCTATTTCTGATTCAGCGGCAGGCTGAAACTCAAATTTCTTTTCGAAGTTAGTTTTATAATTATTTTTGTAAAAATTTAATGTGTCTTGATGTGGTTGATTACTGATACTATTTATAGAGAGGAAGTAATTATTAATATTATTTGAATCAGTTTGAAAATTAAAACCATTTATATTTTGGTTTTTTGTACCGATTACTTTAAATTTTTTCAATATTTTCCATTTATCTTTATTGTTACTTGTTTGCAAGGTGTGTTCTAAGTATGCTTTTTTTTCTGCTCTTATAGCTACCGTTGTGTAATTACGAAGATCCTTATAGTAATTCTAGTGAATTATATTATTAGTAGATTTAAATTTTGCTAATGCATTTTGCCTTAGCTTTTGCATGAGTCTGATATTAGGTGTAAACCATGGAGAAAATGGTTTAGAAAATCTTGATGTTTTCATTGGAGCATGTTTATCAAAAATATTTAAAATAGAGACATTTAAAAAATTTAGCTTATCATCAATATTTTCAAAATCATATACCTGGTTCCAATCAAAATTGTAGACATCATTATCAAAATTATCTATATTAAATGATGAAAAATCTCTATATGTTTTATAAATCGGTGACGGTTTTGGAATGTTTTGATTTACAATAATATCAGTTATGTTGTGGTCAGATCTCGGAAAATTGTAGTTATTATGACCCAAAATTTTTTGATGTTTATCAACTATAATGTGGTCTAGTAGAGTTTTAGATGTTGGAGTAATTCTTGTTGCATCAGTAACAATTTGCAGAAGATTTAAATCGCTAAACAAGGTACTGTACTAAAGAGCAACTTTGCTATAGGTTAACAAATCAATGTTCATGTCACCTAGACAAATAAAATTTTGAAACTCCATTGATAAAGTAGATAGAACGTCTTCAAAATGTTCTAGGAATATATTGATATCCATACTCGGTGGACGATATATATTACCTAAACAAATTTTAGAAGAAGGACAATGAATAGAAATCCAGAGTTGCTCGAAGGCGGTGCTTTGTAAATGTGCGTATAATATTTTTTTTAATTTTAATGTAGTCCTAATGTAGAAACACAGACCACCACCTCTTGACCCTCTATCTTTTCTAATTAAATTGTACCCAGGAACACTAATTAAATTATTTGTTATATTTGGACTAAGCCATGTTTCTGTCAAAGCAAAAATATCGTAATTTTTTAATAGAATTAAGTCTCTAACAATATCAATTTTAGGCAGTAACGAACAAATATTTAAATGGCCAATCTTTAATTTTTTAATTTTCATAGCATATACCTTCGTACTATTCCACCAGAGAGAACAAAAATTAATTGAAAAATATTTTAATAAGATGCCCAAAAAACTAAATAAAAATATGCTTATATTTCAAAGATTAAAACTATTTTAATGAAAAGAGTTATTTATTTCTGCTTCTTTTCTGCTTCTTTTTCTTGCACTTTTTTTGCTTAGGTGATAAGTTAAATTCTTTACTGCCTATTATTGATTTTTCTTCCAAATCGTCTTCAGAGTTTTGTGATACCTTATCTTCCAGTTCTTTCAAGTCATCTATTGTGTAGAGCTTACCCTCAATCTCGAGTTTATGGCCCTTAATCCTAGCTTGCAGTTTTTGAGCACTAGCGTTTCGAAGGTGATATTTTAATACTTTTTGTATTTGTCTATCTTCAAAAGATAAGTCGTTCACGATGGCTACTCCAGAACCTTTTAGATTAGTGATATTTTTAAATATTTCTTGCTTCTTTAGGTAGGAAATGAATTCAACAACTATATGTGTTTTACCTGCTGCTTTGTATAAGTTATTTATATCCTGAAGGGTTAGCTTGATTCCTAGGATATTATTTAATTGATCGATTGTATTGTTTAACAAGTCTGCTTCATCAACTTGTAGACCAAATACAACAACACTGTTACGTCTTGTTCTTCGTTCTAAGAAAAGAACTTTATCTTTTAAACTATTGACTTCTGACTGAACGGAATCAACTGTGCAGGATAAGTCGTTCACTTTTTTGTTTAACTCTAATTTGAGATCTTTTGTTTGATCCTGAATAGCTTTTAGCAGCAAATTATAAAGTTGTGAATTGGTTAACTCTTTAGGAATGTCCTCAGACATCGTGCACTGAACCAACTTCTTGCCGTGGTGGAATGAATATTGGAAGTAAATCCGGTTAATAGTGGGTTGATCGGAGTGATCAAAAACGTGTGTATAGCCACTTGCCATATAACATGGTTCTTATTATACTGAATGTCTACAATTTATTATTTTAAGCAACAGAATCCCTCCACTACTGTTGACAGTATAGTTGAAATTCCATCTAAAGTAATGGGATATGCAAAATCAACTGGGTATAAAATTTTAAAAGAAGAGAAATCAGCTGGTATAATCCCACCCAAACCGAGAACAGGAAGACCAAAACTGTCAAAAGTGAATGTGGATAAATTTTTTAAAATTGCAATTCGTAGAATGGTCCACTCTTTTTTTCTTAACTAACAAATACCAACTTTAGATAAAGTTTTACAAGCCATTACCGATGATCCCGATTTACCCACAATAAGTAGAGACAAACTTTGCATGTGTTAAACTTTAAGTATGAAAAAGTTGGCAGACAGTCAATGCTAATCGATTCCGAAGAAATTGTATGTTGGAGACGAGACTACCTCAGAAAAATAAAAAAATAAGTACAGAAAATAAGAACATTTATTATTTAGACGAAACGTGGGTTAATGAAGAGCATACTGTAGGGAGAGTTTGGAACGACAAAACTATAAAAACATCTCGACAAGCATTTCTGGAAGGATAGTCAACTGGTTTTAAGAATACAACAGGTAAGGGTCGACGACTAATTTATTGTTACTCATATAGGTAGTATGAATGGATTTCTTAAGGAGGGTTTACTTCTATTTAAATCAAAAAAGACCTGTGATTATCACGAAGAGATGAACGAAGACGTGTTTGAAGAATATTTCGAGCAGATGATTAAATTCATACATAAAAATTCAGTAATTGTGATGGACAATGCAAGTTACCACTCTAGATTAGTTGAACGTTTACCAACTATTCAATGGAGGAAAGATGAAATTTCAATGTGGTAAACTTTTAAGAATTTAGAGGAAAATTAGAGGACCTTAATTCTTTGTGTCCCTACTATTTAAATCGACCCTGTAGAGTACGAAAATATCGTCAATACTTAAAAATTCCTGATATTTTCATTAGAAATTCACTACTTATAGGTGCCACTGTACTTAATTTACTATATTAAACAGTGTTCTACACATCCCATTAAACAACTGATTACACGAGTCGATTCAGCGTCTTAAAAAACCGCATTTTCCATATTTTCACCAACAGTGTTTTTCCCCAAAAAAGTAGCCTGGGAATTTTTCTCAAAATCTTATAAATTTTATTTTTTACAAAAACAGTAAAGTTCGGTTTTTTTACACAGTTGGCAATGACGACCCATTTCTTTCACTAAATTTTACTTAATAATACCTATAATTTTGCCAAAAACATCAATATATCTTCAAAACCTTGTTGCAATTGCTTCGGCAACAATGCTTGAATTAATTAAAGAGACTGTGTCAAATTTCATAGTATAACCGCTTCTGGGCGTGGTATCATTCAGACAAGCCATGCGGCGTTGTCGCTTATTGAGCAATGAAATAGTTCGGTGATTAAATATCCCATTAAACGAGTTGTCAAATTTAGATGGTTATAGTTCATAAAATATTAATATTAATAATATTGCATCCTGATAAATGTTTGTCTCGTTCCTTTTAATGAGGCCACAGCATCTCCTCAAATATTCCATTTCAGTTGGCAGCTTGCTTCTTTGGGTTTTCTTGATTTTTATCCAAATTTCTGCTACTTATATCAAGATATTTTTTTCTTTTTTTCCAAAAATTTTTTAAATTTATTAATTTCCTTTATTTCTAGGCTTTCTTCTATTTCCAAATTTTTTACATCTAAAATCGAAGGAATAATCCATAAATTTGTTTGTATTATTTTACCCAGCAATTTTTTGTATTTTTGATATTTTATACAACCAATATATTTTACTGATGTAACTTTTAATTTTAATTTTGTACGAGTGTATCTACTTTTGCATGATAGGTAAGCTTTTCTTTTTCTTTTCTTTACTACTTTTATGCCTTACTCATTTTACTTAGTTAATGTTGTCCAACTTTATATTTAATATTTATTTATTATTGTTATAGTTCTTGTCCTTACCTTATTGTATCTTTTATTTGTAGCCTGATGATGGTCTAAGACCGAAACTAGTCGCAAATTTGATAATTTTCACCATTAAATTTGTTGTGGTTTGACTTGGTGTTTTATTGATATTTTATTGATATATATTGATATTTTTTACATCTTCCTTCACTTTTGTTTATAAAAGTACAACAAAACTTCTATTTAAACATTCTAAACATTAACTATTTGGTCAATGTCAGCTGTTTCGAATTAATATTCATCCGCATATTGAAGTTACATCTTGTTTTATGAGATAATTATTTAACGTTTATTGGTTGGTTAATCAACATTGTTAATTAAAATCAACAATTGATAAAATTACATTCCTCGTTAATGAAATAATTTTTTTCCTACTTCATTTTGACTGTCGGAACTGATCCCATTCGCAAAACTGTCAATCAAATTAAATATAAACTTGGACAAAATCCATTTCTTTGCAATGTCCTTATCATAATGTCCTCAACTTGTTGCATACATTCTACGTTTGCATTGAAATGCAACACTTGAAATAATGCATTATTAATGAATAGAAAGTTCATATTTTTGATTTTTTAAAAGTATAAAGGTTATAAATAAAACAGCAATAGACGAGATTTACTAATTACAACACTAATTGATAATTGATAATATTATGAATAAAATGCATTTCGTTAATACCACAAATTCCAGGAATGAAATGTACCAATTATGGAAATTATGCTGAATTTTAATCCGTTGCAAAAATTATATAATAAATCACTCGTTATTTTCATTTTAATAATTATAACATTAATGTATAAAATTATAATAAATGCTAGAAAAAAGAAAATAGATTTACATAGAAATGTGTGAATGTATACTAAGTGACATAAAAATCCGAACATCCAGTTTATAAAATTTTGTATAAGTACTTACAACAAAGGAAAATTAAGATCAAGAGGTGGTCAAATAGTAGAATATGCTGATGACATTGCTTTAATAACAAAAAACAGAAAAATAATGGTTAACATGCTGAATGAAATAATAAAAGAAGGTTCTAAAGTAGGATTAAAATTAAATGAAGAAAAAACAAAAATAATGAGAATCGATAAGCAGCTGGAAGGAGGCACGATTAGAGTTAGGGGTTTACAGATTTATGGACGTGGATCGCTTCAAATATTTAGGAATCTTACTGACAAATAATGGAAGTAGGGATGCTGAAATAAAAGAAAAAATAATGAACGCTAATAGAGCAATATATGCCAATAAAAAAATACTACGAAGCAATTTAATATGCAAAAACACAAAAATCAAAATATATAAAAGCCTTATAAGGCCAATTTTAATGTATGCTGCAGAAACAATGACCATGACCAAAAAAACAAGAGGAAGATTTAAAAATAGTTGAAAGAAAAGCAATTAGATTAATATTGGGACCAGTCAAGATAAATGAAAATGAATTTAGTAGGAAAACGAATCAGGAAATACAACAAGAGATAAAGGAAAATGTGGTTCAGAAAATAAAGCAACAGAGAGTAAGGAGAGTAGGACACGTTTGTAGAGCAGGAACTACAGCAACGATAAATATAATATTAGAATGGGAACCAGGAAATAAAAAAAGGCGAGGCAGACCCAGAACAAAATGGTTGCAAGAAGTAAAGGAAGACCAAAAGGCAGCCGGAATTAACAAGTGGAAGGAAAAGGCAGCTGACAGAAAAATATGGAGAGAAATAGTAGATAGAATATAAACAAAGAATCGGGGATTGATCCACCCCGAAAAATGGATCTAGAGAGTACCACTTGGTACGGCATAACCCCCCTAGGGGTGTTTTTGGCCACTATATATATACTTACTGAAGCATAATAAGTAAATGATAAAAATTTCAAAACGATTGCATTGCTTTAAAGCCCTTTTACCATTAATAATGTGTGGATGCACCCTGATGTGTTACGCATCCTCCCACGCGCCTAGGCATGCTTCTGATCAGGTGGTCAATATCCTCCTGTGGTATCTCATTCCAGGCAACCACCAACTCCTATCGGAGTTCTTCCAGAGTCTGAGGAGGACGTTGCAAATTGAACAATCTCCTACCTATCATATCCCACACGTGCTCAATTGGGGATAAGTCGGGAAATCTTGGTGGCCAAGATAACAATGTGACATCATTATGTTGAAAGAAGTCTATTGTGACTCTTGCGACATGTGGTCGGGTATTATCTTGTTGAAAAGTTGGATTTGCCAGGGTGTCAAGATAGAGTAAAAGATGGGGTTCTAAAACTTTTTGGATATAACGCTGCGCGTTCATGTTACCTCTGATGAAGATTAAAGGTGATCTCGAACCATAAGCTATAACTCCAACAGTTTGATGAACATGCCTTTCATAAACACAAAAATAACTTACAGCTTGAAGGAAAAAAAATACAAGTAAAACTATTTAAATATCTATAGGGACAGTAATAGAAAAAAAATCTATATAGTGGCTTAACATCTATGTAAGATGTATTATTGATCGTATTATTGCTGAATAAAAAAGTATTCTCCCCTGTTCTAAAGTAAGGTGTTAACTCGCCTATGCATGGAAAAAACAAGAGCTGTAACGGTATCCATTTTGGATCTTTTTACATTCTTATTGGGCCGCAAGTATAAGTTCCTGGAGGGATTAATTTTATTTAATAAAAATTTCACATCTGCTCAATAGAATTCGTGTCTGGAGAATTTGATTTTTTATTTATTATTAACCAACGACTAAAGAAAATTACAGATTTTTTGTAATATCCATTTCCATTGTTGAGCAATGTATTAGGATATTAAAATTTCTATTAAACCTCATTATTTTAGTAATTTTTTTCCCCTTTCTCGCTCTCACTGTATTGATTTTTCCTATTCTGTATTCCAGTTCCAAATGAAAAAGAAATTCCGACAGTGAATTTCCTTGTTAAACAATTTTATTTATTTTAAAACTCCTCTATATTTCCTTTTCATTGTCATACTTTCTACTAAACGCCATGTGTAGTCCGATTTCTTTTAGTACTGAAATCAGTATTGGTATTTTGATCGAGTCAAAAACTTTCTGCAAATCAATATAATAGAGAATGGGAATCAAGAAATAAAGCAATGGAGTGAAAACACATAAAAACTGTAATTGTATATTGTGCAACTAGTTGCACAAAGGTTGTCCACGAAAGCGAAGCTGGCGATCATTGGTTTGAGTGGCTAATCGACAACGGTGCACGAGTTGCACATACTATCACAAATACAGCGAGTTTTGTAGGTACTGGCAGATACAATAAATTTAATTCACTTACTTTTACAAAGTAGGTATACTTTATATAGAAAGGACAAGGAGTAATAAATCATTCATTTAAGTAGATTTCATAGACGTACCAAAATATATTTTAAGAGGGTATACCGTAAGGTATATTTTGTATTGAACGAATGAGTTGCAGCTATGCTAAGGATTATACGATTTAGGTCAGAGGTAACGGGATGTACTAATTTTAATAAAAAAAAGTGAGAAAGGCAACACAGTTTATTCATAATAGAAAACAAAACAATCTGTAAAAATAATTATTTTATATATATTTGTTCTTTTTGTAAGAAGATTAATTCACACTTTGAATATTGTCACAAATAAATTACAATGAAATAAATTTTTAAAAAATTAATTAAAGTCAAAATAGCAAGATATCCTTACAATTTTTATTAAATTCAAAGAAGCAAAATGAAAATTTTTTTATTTGTATTACTCCTATATGTAATAGGGTAGAGTAGTAGGGGAATTTTTCTCAGAAATTTTAAATGGCAAGTGGCCTACTGTAATCGGCTTAATACGATTACACCTATTTTCAGATTATTCAATTATTGAGAGGGATTTTTCAAACAGCCCAGTTTTCTTAGAAACATTATCGGGAATATTATTTTAAAAGAAAGTAGGTACATTAAATCAGTACTTAGTATTAGTTCTTTGAGTAAAGTTGTATGAAGTTGTATGGTTTTCATAATATTGTAAACAGTTGGAATATATTTAAAACAATTGTTGAATGTTAATTGTGCAAGTACCAAACAATGTCGAAAAGCCAAGGACCATCTAAACGACCAAAAATAGGTCCATTATCTTTAAATGAAAAAACTCTGATATTGAATTGTTATATATCATTGAAAAACAAGGATCCAAGTGCAAGTGTTGATGATATTGTGGAATTAACGGCTGCTATGTTGTGTGTTGCTAAATCAACAATTTATAGATTACTAAAAGAAAGCAAGAATGGAACTCTTCAACCCCCTAAAACTCCTTCAGGCCGAAAACCAATTGAGATCGATGAGTCATTAAAACAAAGACTAAGGCGTAAAGTCCATGGATTTTACTTACGAAAGGAAATTCCAACACTTGACAAAATTATGACATCAGTGCAAGAAGATACGGACTATACAAAATTCTCCAGAGTGACATTATGCAAATTTTTGAAAGATGTCGGTTTCAGATATACAAAACATAATAGAAAATCTTTCTTGATAGATAAACCGGAAATAGTTTTTTGGAGAAGAGACTATTTAAGAAGCATTCGACATGCCAGAGAACAAAATTTAAAAATCTTCTACTTAGACGAAACATGGATAAATGATGGATATACAATTTCTAAATCTTGGCAAGATGAAAACATTAAAAGCGGAAGGCAGGCATTTGTGGAAGGTTTGTCGTTAGGTTTGCAGCCACCATCTGGAAAAGGAAAAAGACTTATCATTGTCCATGTTGGAAGTTCTGAAGGTTTTGTTGATGGTGGATTATTAACTTTTATTACAAAACGCACGGGGGACTATCACGAAGATATGAATGGGGATGTCTTCGAGGAATGGTTTGTTCAAATGTTGGATCTGATTCTAAATGGGGCTGTTATTGTTATGGACAACGCAAGTTACCATTCACGGTTACGAGAAGCATTGCCCACAAGTCGTTGGCGTAAAGCAGAGCTTTTGGAGGAAAGAACTTTACAGAATTGCAAAAATGAACAAGAATAAATACAAAACCTACATTGTAGAAGAAATGGCTTCTTCTCGTGGTATATCAGTTCTTCGACTTCCCCCTTATCATTGTGAACTTAATCCCATAGAATTAATATGGGCTCAGGTAATGGGGGAAGTTGGAAAAAAATACTACTTTTAAAATAAACGATATTGTGAAATTGTTTGATAGTGCTGTAAGTCATGTTAGTAAGGAAAATTGGACAAACTGTATCGAGCAGATTATCAAAGTAGAGGCAAATATGTGAAAAATTGACAATATTTGTGATGATTTAATCGACCCTATTATTATTAATGTCAACAACGATTCTTGCTCTTCCGAGTCGGATATAGAATAAAATGTAAGTAATAATGGTATTCCAATAATTATTTCTTTTCATTTTTTATTATATTATAATTTAAAACGTATTTTTCCCAAAATACACACCACTGCATTGCGTTATTGCTTATCTGCTAATCCTTTAACAATGAAAAAACCCTAAACTTTGCTACAACTGAAACAAATACGGGGTCGATTCACCTGGTTTTTAGATTTACGGAAGAAATGTAATTTAAAGTAAGAGATTTATCAAAAATTTCATGGTGCTCCCTGTAAAGGTTTTGCATACTTAATTAGGGTTTATTACTCCTCGTACTTTTTGTACATACTATAGTGTAAGTTCTCCATGAAACACACTATATATAGTACTAATTAATTAGGAAAATCCGTTTAAAATATATCTATAGGTACGTCAAATAGATTAATTAATTAGTGTGCTTTTGAAATGATACATTTGTGGGATTCAAATGAAAATGTCCTTTGATCTATTTTTCACAATTTTTTGAATATTTGTTAGTAATGATAAAATAATAAATTTACAAAGTTTTTAATAACCAAAATCGTATTTTGGCAAACAAATTATTGATGACCGGATTTCCATTGACAAGTCGCATTATACAAAAAAAAACTGTAAGGCTTGGTAAAATAACGAAAAATAATGCAAAACCATTTCACATACATTCACTTCATCGATATTTCGTCAACAAAGTGTCGACATATTCAAATAATTTTTCAGTCAATTTGTCAAATCTGCACAATTCCGAATACAAAAAGTAATATTTCAAATGTGAACTACAGCAACACAAAATGGCATTTTCTCAGTGATTTATTTTTTTGTACGTACGTGTTAACGGCACATATGTTTTAAATGATGATTTATTGTAACGAAAAAATAACATTGAGTGGTTGTAGTATTAACCACCACCCTCACCACTGACAGAAAAGAGATTATACATACTAATCTTCTCTGATATACAATTCACAGTTAGCTAAAAATAACTTCTTCGCACGTAAAATATCCTTGTGTTTCTGTCAATCAACTATTTGGAGATGTATGTGAAAGCTAGGGGTTAAACTTTTTCATCTTAGAGATTGTTTCCACCCTAAACAGCATTTTTTTACTCCAATAGTTTGTTAGAACTTAACAAAGAAACATCTCGTCGACCCTTTAACAACTTCGTAACTTCAATATTCAATTTAGTTTAAAAGAAGTCTAAATTTGATTATCAGTGACTGGATAGTGAGTGCTACGAGGCAAATAACACCTTTATACTAGTAAAAGGTTATTAAATCCAGTATCCAGAATGAAACTAACAATATTCCACAAGTAGTGTATAGTTGGGTCTTTAATAGAACTTTAATATTATTACACATTGTCAAGTTATTAAAATTGAACTTGACATATAAAGATATGTTTACAGAAAAATTAAAGGTTTTTTGTGTGGCAAATCATTTTAATTTATTAAGTAATTATATTACGTTTCATTTAATTTTTTTTTATTTATTTGAAGTCTTAGGTACAGAGATAGTGAACTATATTCTGGAGATAAGATTTCATGTTTCTTATAATTGAATTGGTATTCTCAATTCAATATAAACAAAAATTATCCATGTTAAACAATATATAGCTATACAGACTATATATACAGGAGCTTCCTGGGACACGGTAGAGCCTGCAGAAAGCTATATGAAGAAATAAAGGCAGATCCACTATTGGAAATACCATCAGATTGGACCACAATAAAGTTTTGAAATGAATACATAGCAGTTCTTTCAGAGAGAACAGTTATTTGTTTTACTAGGCATAAAAGGACAAGATTTAATGCCGTATTAAATCTGCTTTTCTGCCGTGTGAAACATATAATTTTTTCCTCAATTTTTTTCCAATTCCACGCAAAATCGACTTTTTCATATTTAATTTGCGTTCCATTATCAATATCCAAATAACTAAATTATTTAATAACTGGACCCTGCGTTACTATGTTTACCGCTGATGACTTTTGCTGAATATGTTTCTTTACTGTTTACTTTGTCCTTGTCAGTTTTGTAAGTTGACGTGTTAGAAATGAATTTACTGCAAAGTGAGGATGAATTGATTCAATTAACACCACCTGAGATAAGAGACCAGGCGCGAGATGTGGAATTTAACCTTTTACCGGAAAAATCAAGAATTGTATATGAACTCACTACAGCAGATTCATGGAATATAGACAGAAGAAAAATATAGGATCTTTCTCTGAAGATGTGCTGATTGTCTATTTTTTCCGAAGAAAATGTTCAGGGTAGACCATCAGCATCATTTTGAGTTTTCTTAATGTCATTGTCAATTTTAATAACCAGTTTGATTTAAATTATTACTTGGAAGGTTGCCTAGCAACGAACTTTTTCTGCCTAGGCATTAAAAGCACAACTTCTAAGCCTGCCAAGTGTTTTTTCTCTAAATGACATTAAATGCAGCCTTTTAATGTCATTTGGAGAAAAAACAATTATTGGAATGACTGAAAGTGCAGCTTTTATAAGAGTGAGAGTTTAAAAAACTAAGTATCAATCAATAAATATGATCAGCATCAGTTCAAGGCCACTCCCGTTTTTGGGTTGCAGAGGAAGAACGTTCCTCCAATGTTTGCAACCAAATCGACCACACTTGAAGTACAGTATCCGCCAAAATAAACAGTACCGAAAATAAAAATAAAAATAAAAATTTTTTAATTTCTGTAATGTAAGTGTTCAAAATGTTCACCATTTCGACGCAAACAAGCTTCATATCGATTTTGTAAGTGAATAAACATATTTATATAAAGTGGTTGATGGAACTGCCGAAAAATATTTTGTATTCTTTCCCGTAGTTCGGCAAAATTCGCCGGCGGATTTTCCGAATGAAATATTTTTTCCTTCATTATGCCCCAAATGTATGCGTCAGGTGGCGTCAGATCAGGTGAATGAGAAGGATATTCGAAGTCTGTTCCCCGAGAAATTATTCTATTATCGAAATGCTGACGGAGTAAGTCTATAGTCTATATAGAAAGGACAAGGAGTAGATTTAAGTAGGTTTCATAGACGTACCAAAATATATTTTAAGAGGGTTTACCGTAAGGTACATTTTGTATTGAACGAATGAGTTGCAGCTATGCTTTTTGTTGATGGTGGATTATTAACTTTTATTTCAAAACGCACGGGGGACTATCACGAAGATATGAATGGGGATGTCTTCGAGAAATGGTTTGTTCAAATGCTGGATCTGATTCCAAAAGGGGCTGTTATTGTTATGGACAACGCAAGTTACCATTCACGGCTACGAGAAGCATTGCCCACCAGTCGTTGGCGTAAAGCAGAGCTTTTGGAGTGGCTTATTTCGAAAAATATTAAGTTTCCAAAAGATCCTCTAAGGAAAGAACTTTACAGAATTGCAAAAATGAACAAGAATAAATACAAAACCTACATTGTAGAAGAAATGGCTTCTTCTCGTGGTATATCAGTTCTTCGACTTCCCCCTTATCATTGTGAACTTAATCCCATAGAATTAATATGGGCTCAGGTAAAGGGGGAAGTTGGAAAAAAAATACTACTTTTAAAATAAACGATGTTGTGAAATTTTTTGAGAGTGCTGTAAGTCATGTTAGTAAGGAAAATTGGACAAACTGTATCGAGCATGTTATCAAAGGAGAGGCAAATATGTGGAAAATTGACAATATTTGTGATGATTTAATCGACCCTATTATTATTAATGTCAACAACGATTCTTCCTCTTCCGAGTCGGATATAGAATAAAATGTAAGTAATAAATGTATTCCAATAATTATTTCTTCTCATTTTTTATTATATTATAATTTAAAACGTATTTTTTTTCCAAAATACACACCACTGCATTGCGTTATTGCTTATTTGCTAATCCTTTAACAATGAAGAAAACCCTAAACTCTGCTACAACTGAAACAAATACGGGGTCGATCCACTTGGTTTTTAGATTTGCGGAAGAAATGTAATTTAAAATAAGAGATTTATCAAAAATTTTATGGTGTTCCCTGTAAAGGTTTTGCATACTTAATTAGGGTTTATTACTCCTCGTACTTTTTGTACATACTATAGTGTTAGTTCTCCATGAAGGTGCGCACAGCTGTATGGCTCGTTGCACCATCTTGTTGGAACCATTGTGTGCGAAACTGTAGATTTCGTGCACGGCAAAAGTTATTTAGATCCTTCACAAAAGGTATAATAATTTTCTCTCTATAACGTTCTTGGTTGACAGTAAGTGGATTCTGATTATCATCTTCAACGAAATAAGGACCAATCATTCCATTACCAGATACCGCGCACCAAACGGTAACTCGAAGACTGTGAAGTGGTTTCTCTACAATGACATCAGGACGTTCAAATCCAAGGAATCTGGTTGTTTGTCGATTAATATGGCCGCTAAGATGAACGTGACTCTCGTCTGAAAACCATATGTTTTTCAAAAATTCGGGATCTTCGTAAATTAAACTCAACATGCGACCACAGTAAATTTCTCTTGCACGTTTGTCCACAGCATTTAGTCGTTGTCCAACTTGAATACGGTATGGATAACCACCAAAGATTTGAACATGCGACGTAAAGACCTTTCACTAATGTTGAGTTTACATGCAGTTCTTACAAGACTTCTTTGAGGTGGTTAAAAACACGTCCTTCATTTTCGTTAGTGCATACTGTTTTTCGACGACCTGAAGAACCTTTACGTTGACACAATACACTACCAGTGCGATGAACAACAGCTAACATCACACTTTTACTAGTAGCTGCTATATTAAATTTTTGTTGATATTTTATTAACACCTGTTCTAAGCTTGGACCATCATTACGACCTTTTCCGTATGAACGAAAATAATGCTCTACCAAAAACACTTTTTCTTCCGTTGTAGAACCATTTTTAAATCAAATTTAACTGCAGCTTACTATTAATATATCAACTAATGACAATTAAGTCAAATATGACAAATCCATATTACATAAACAACTCCACAGCACTCTCTGTTTCGGTACTGTTTATTTTGGCGGATACCGTATTAAGTAATGTTGACCAAGATAATCGCGACAAATATTTATAACGTTGAACTTTTTGTAAAAAAGCTGAAATATAAAAATAAAAATAAATACAGTATTGTCAATACAGATATCATTAATCACATTAGGTGCGTTCTTTTTGACTGAGATCTCAGTTAATCTCAGCTCACATCGGTTATGTGCGCGTTCTTTTCGATTCACTCACTTCGAAGTGAGCTGAGATTTTTCCTCCCCCTTTACCGATGCTGAATGTGCTATGCGGGGTATCAGTTAGAATTGAGTCGGAAATAAAGTGGTGGGGAGCAAGAAATCGTAGGTCGCGCGTTTGTCGTTCTTTTTGGTGCTTACTCACATCACTTTATATCAGATCACTTCAATTGAAGTGAGCTGAGATCTCAGTCAAAAAGAACACAACTATTATTTTATATCTTAGGAAGATGGGAGTGAATAGAAATAAGAAAATGACTCACCCAACATTAAATATAAAATCTAAATCGAAAAATATTGATAAAATCTATAATCCTAGTACCTATATAATCATACATATAGCGCGAAATATATCTGAGATAAAAGGAATTGTTTAAAGAATAAAATCTGGAATAATAAAAAACCCAAGCGCGGAAAGAATTTACATACAAATCGAAAAACCCTGTAGGATTTTAAAAAATATACGAACGGTTACAGTTTTATTCAAATACTTAAAATGTTATTAGCCCTATTAGTCAATTGGAGAAATCTGCATTTGATTCGGCAACACTGTATAAAAAGTTTTAATACAATTTTGCTCTGACTGCGAGAAATTAGGTAACTCGAGCAAAAAAAATGTATGGTCACGTTGCTAAACGAGAAAATTTTAATGGCATGTCAAAACTTATTTAATTTACCGTTTTGTATTAAATAACATTTAAACTATTAATATTATACTTGACGTTAAAACAAAGTGATTTTTACTGATAAGTCAGGTGTTTTAGACTTTCGAAAAATAAGACAAAAAGAAATATTATGGATGTTTCTCGGCATTATTAATAAATTTTAGCTCAGTTATTGATGGCTGAACAAAATTTTACCAAATCTCGATCCTTTTGTGTAAAAACACTTCTATATTGTATATCATTGTTTACCCCAATGACCCAAACGAGAATCTTTCCCATGTCATATCTCTGAATAGAGAAACAATGAACAGAATGTAGTCCCATAAATCACGCATACTAACATCCTTCTGAAAATTTATTTATTCCATTATGATAGAGATAAAACAATAATAAATAAGTCATTGATCGAAGGCGTCATTACAAATGATAAGTATTCAATATTAATGCAAAAACGTATTTAATAAAATATTATCTCTGCTATAAAGAATAACTTTTGATAGTTATAAACAATTTTTTAAATGACCAGATAAAAATTAGTTGGGTTAAAAATTATCGTGAAAATACGTCAAATAAAATTAAATTTCTTTCTACTTCATTAAGTGTTTTACCTTTAATAATGTGTAGATGCACTCCGATGTGTTACGCATTACCCAACGCGCCTAGGCATGCTTCTGATCAGGACCCCGATGTTCGAAATGCAGACGAGTAAGTCGTGTGAGAAAATGTACCACGTGACCACTCACTGTTCTCACACATCGAAAATATTGGTATGCTTGAAACCGAGAGAACTCGATAAGTTCTCTTAGGAGCACTCCATTGGTTTTTACCAGTAGAGTAAGAGAGTAAGCATGCGCAGACTACACTTATAATAGGTATGTTTTTATTTCATGCACTTGGTAATTTAATGGATAGGTAACGGGGTTTTATTTTATTTGCGAACACGAGCTACATACCTTTTTAAGGATTAGGTAGATTTAAAAATTATTGAACGGATGTTTTACTATGTCTGGGGGATCGTAAAAATTACCCGTATTTTGTATGTTAACACACTTAATTCATAATTATTGTCAAAATCCAAAGATTTTAATGTAGTTGTGATAATATAATTATATATTATAGCATTCATTAAAGGTACCTACCTATTTCTTATTATTGGTGATATTATTGTGATCCAGTTTGAATGTCTATTTATAATTTATTTTAAAAGTTTTTATTTTTTCAATGCAATCTACGAGTATTAAACTATATTATGTATTTTGTTACACTTTGAAAGAGATATGTTTTATGTTTTAATCATGTGGTATTGGGCGATCAAATTTAAATTATGTAATTTAATTACCTATATCTTACAATTTTTATTTGATGGGTGCTGTGTTAAAATTCTGTTTATATACTTTATGTTGCCATTTGATGTGTTTATATTTATTTATTGGATACCTAATTAATTAAAAATTAAATGTTTTATATACGTATGAAGATTTATTTGTCTACCTATTTCTAAAGTCAGATTAATTCTTAACGAATTTGTGTTCTTTATTAATAAATGGAGGAAGTTATGCATCAGAAAAACTTTTAAAAATTTATTTTGAATAAGTAGTGCAGGAAAAGCTGAAAATTAGTGATATCTTCTTGTCTTGTATATTAAAAAAAAGGATGAAATTGTAGTATTTCTACTATATATTCTGCATAGTTTTCAAAATAATCAATGCCGAAGTTAACCATTGTTTTGAGAACCTCGATAAATGACATGCTTCCACATTTTTGCTTACAACAAGAAAACCAGTAGTAATTTTTGCTTATTACCATGAAATATCCAAGAAAATTTGTTGCAAAAATGACCGTATTATCGCTAAAAGTGTGTACTAAAACCCATGGCATATGGTCAATTATTAATATTGAGATCTTCTCTTGGCTTTTTAAGTGTTTTTATTATTTCTGAATAACTAACGTATCAGTATTGGAATTTCTTAGATTAAATACTTATAATTTATAATAAATGTTACCATAGAATAGTTTTAATACTAATATTTATTAAATATTGTACAACGATTTAATACGACTTTATAACGAGAACTGCAGCCTACGTCACACAAACCACGTGCCATCGATTTTTTGGCGAACGTACTTCATCTTATGGGATTAAACTATCCTTCTCTAGTTTACTATTCTTGACCACAAACCACTTAAATTGCTTGAGGATACGTGTAACTTTGTAGTATCATGCTATTCAGGCTATAATACCAACACAAATAATTAAAAAATTGCCAACTACAAGAAACAACATAGTTTATATAAGTGTATTCTGCCGATGCTTACTCTCCTCTCCTACTCTACTGGTAAATACCAATAGAGCGCTCCTATGAGAACTTATCGAGCTCTCTCGGTTTCAAGCACGTGGTACATTTTCTCACACACTATACTTGTCTGCATTTCAAACATACCGTTAAATCTGATTCGGAGGTAGTAGGGGGTAGACGACATCGCATGCGAGTGCTCCTATAGGAGTTGTCGCATGCGAGGAATTCTCTTAGTTTCGAACATCGGGGTCCCAGGGCTGCGATTTTCGAGCTTGTGCGATGCGCTGTCGCATGCTCTTTTTCACGTAATTGAAAGAACATGTATTTTTGAATCCCCGTGACCGACACAATCTATCGTGTGCGATATGACATCGGTTGATCTGAAGCCGATGTTTTCTGTCGTGTACGACGGTAATTTTGTATGTTATTAGTCATTTCAGTATTGGTTTATTTATTTGTTATTTATGTATTACATTTAATACATGCCATCATGAATTTTAATAATCAAATCAATTTAAATGGAGTAGATGTATTAGAAGATAAAATAACAATGTTCTATTAAATTCTATACTCAAATAATATATATAATTTGTATCATAACTACCTTCCTCCATTGTTTCCAACTTTTTTGCGATCGAGGAATTCCATTTAATATGGTAGTTATTTCTACCCAATGTTTTTCTCCCTCTTTAAATGAAAAATCTTTTGAAAATTTTCCATTTTGTAATTGTGGGTGCCGCTTAACATACTCAATTAATATTTTTTTTGTTTCTCTGTCATTCCTGCCACTTTTCCTGACATTTCTTTAATAATAATGCCCAAGACTGAAGACAATCCACCTCTTAAAACAACCGCTATGTTATTTAATTTCCAAACAAATAAAATTAGAGGTCATATTTTTGACATCTACTGTGTTGCCACGTTCAAAACTTTAAAATAGGAAAAAACAATCGGTCGGAAGTCGAAAATACAACATTTATAATTCATTCGATGCGACCGTCGCATGCGGTTAGTCGATTGATTTCGAAAATCGCAGCCCAGGTGGTCAATGTCCTCCTGTGGTATCTCATTCCAGGCAACCACCAACTCCTCTCGAAGTTCTTCTAGAGTTTGAGGAGAACGTTGCATATTGAGCAATCTCCTACCTATTATATCCCACACGTGCTCAATTGGAGATAAGTCGGGAGATCCTGGTGGCCAAGGGAATAATGTGACATCATTTTGTTGAAAGAAGTCTATTGTGACTCTTGCGATATGTGGTCGAGCATTATCTTGTTGGAAAGTTGGATTTGCCAGTGTGTCAAGATAGGGCAAAAAAGGGGTTCTAAAACTTTTTGGATATAACGCTGCGCTTTTATGTTACTTCTGATGAAGATTAAAAGTGATCTCGAACCATAAGCTACAGCACCCCAAACCATAACTCCAACAGTTAAATGAACATGCCTTTCAACAAAAAATCGTGGATTTTCCTTTCACCATCATGCATGCCTAAAGAAAATCGAGACTCGTCACTAAAGACAATACTGTTTCATTCCTGATCCCAGAGTGGCCGTTCTCTGCATCACTCAAGGCGATTATGTCGGTGTTCTGGAGTTAAAGGGATGACCCAGTGTGGTCGGTATGAAAACAGGCCAAAACGTCTTATTCGTCGGTAAACACTTTGCATGCCAATAGGTCTTCCGTGTTCTGCAAACCATTCATTTGCAATGGACTTAGTAGTGGAGAAACGGTCCCCTAAGGCCAATAATGTTATAGGCGGTGATCTTCACGGTCTGTTGTTCTACGGGGGCGTCCAAAGCCCCTTGCTCTTTGCGTACGGCCTTCTCGAAGCCATTCCTGACAACACCTAACCACGGTGTCTACACTTCTTTGCACTCTCCAACTCCAATTTCTCAAAAAGAAAATCCAGCTTGTATAATAATTAAATACTTAACATTAGTTATATTGGGTGTAGTTAAATTCATTTCACTATCACTTGACATTTTTAAATAATTGTATTAAACTTCACGCATACAAATAAGTTATAAGAACAATAAACAATGGGATGTTTTTTGATAATCGTTTTTTGATAAATAATAACGTGTGCGCAAGCGGTCAGACGTCAGACGAATGCGCAGGCGCTCAATGTGTAAAAAATTTTAAATATGTCGGTTCAATGTACTCCTTATTGTAGTAAAACTCATTTTCGTCATTTTTGAGTGATTAATTTAGTGTTACTGATCGGTTTCTCGCGTAATTTTAACATATACCGCATTCTTAATATTTAAAAGGGTTTCGTATAGTAACTGAAGTGAAATTATAGTACAAAACGAGTAAAAAGTGTTACGATTGTATCCACAAGTTGAAACAGCTTTGTCAGTATTTTTAAAAAGTATCTCGGTAAAAATAATTTTATAAATGTTAAAATAATTAACTTAATTACATAAAAATAACGTAAATTAATCTGGGAAACGTAATTAAGTACATTTATATTATGATCCATTTATACAGACAGAAAGTAGGGTTAATGGAAACGAATCAAATAAAGTCCGGGTGAGATGCCCTACAATTCGAAAAAAAATATTTTTTTAAAATGCAACATCTCTATGTCGAAAACAAATGACGGAATAGTAAAAGCAAAGTTTATTTAAGCATTTTACAAATACAAACAAATTAAATTATATCACATTTAACGAAAAAATAATTATTTAGTAAAAATACGACTTTGCCATCTCTCCCGACTTATAAGGGATAGATGGCACAAACTAAAATAAAATCTTAAAGATTACAAAAACACAAGAAAATGTCTTTTAATTATTTTCGGCTAAACTTCCCACATGAGTCACACTTATTTTCAAATTTGGTGCAATTTTCGTGCATCCACCGATTGCAATTAATGCAACGGATCCAGTCATCTGAACGAGTTGTGCTGTTGTAGTCTTCCAAACATCCAACACATTCGTTCTCATTAAATTCCTCGTTGATGTCGCTATCGCTGTCTTCTTTGGATTCAAAATCTTCATCTGACTCAGAGGAAGGCAATTCATGCTTGGTCTTCTCCGCTTTTTTAATTGGTTTTGAAACAGATTTAATTTTTGCTGCACCTTTACGTTTTGCAAGTCTTTCTTTAATAATTTGGCCTTCTCTATATTTTCTGGTGAAGTTAATATTGTTGCAACATTTCTACCTCTCTTTTTTAATACTAAAGGAATTATAGGTAAGGGTGAGATATTATCCAGAACTTTTCCAGCAGATGGAGGTTGACCAGATGATGAGGATGAGCAATATCTAATTTTTGGTGACTGTTGATGAGGAACTAATGGTGAACCAGGTCGAGGATCAGGAGATTGAAGATCAGGTGATGAAGATGGACCAGGTCGAGGCTCCTTAGATCGACGATCAGGTACTGAAAAGGAACTAACTTGAGGACTAGAAGATCGACATTGAAGTGCTGAAGATTGATTGGACTCAGACTCTGGTAATCGACAATTAGAACCTATTGCATTATCTTCAATAGGCCGAGCACCTATTGCAACAGTTGCTGAAGCATCAGAAACATGATAGGCATGTGCTGGTACAGCTTCAGGGTTGTACGGAAAAATTCCCGTGGCTCTAAATGAAGAAACTGCATTGTCATTAGTTGCTGCTTTAGTCCATGCTTCGGCCAATAGTTTGCCAAATTGCAATCTGGTTATTTTTCTGCTTGGATTTGTTTTCATAAAAAGGTGACAAGCTTTGTTAAACGCAGATTTTAATGATTTGAACACCCCACGGTCTAAGGGCTGAAGGTAATGGGTAGTGTGGCTAGGCAAGCACAATAAAATAATATCATTTCTTTCCGCAAGTTCTAATACTTCGGCACTGCAGTGAGATGTATGACCATCGACGATCAACAGTGCTTTTTCTTAACCTTTTCTTGGCAGAAAATGATCTTTCAACCACAACAGAAAAATATCTGAGTTCACATACGCCGACTTCTGGTTCATGTAAATTTTTGATCCGTTGGGCATACCATCTTGGAATTCATCTTTTTTGTACTTGCCTTTAAACACACAAGCTGGGGGTAGAAAAGTGCCTTCTGCATTGCAACATGCGATAACCGTTATGGTTTCCCCCTTTTCTCCAGATGTAATTGTGGATACATCTTTTGATCCTTTTTGGGCTATAACCTAACCCACTCTATTATTAAGCTGTAGACCTGATTCGTCCAAATTCCATATGGATCCCGGTAACTCGAATAAGTTGTTTCCTTCTAGAATTTCATGTAGTAGTTGAAAATAAGGCAAGACTTTTTCACGGGACATACCTTCAGCGCGGGCTACAGAAACTCCTTCAGCCTTTCTCACACACAAATCTGGGTGGGGTAACAAAAACAAATTTAACCAATCGTAACCAGCTTTTTCTTCCTCATGGTTAAACCTATGGTTTAATTTAAGTTCTACCGCAAATTCATATGCCATGGTCCTCAAATCATCTCGAGTGGGAGCAAATCCTCTCTTTTGTAGCTTTTTAATGTGAGCTACTAACTTCAACTCATTAGCCATTCCTAAAGTTCCTGTTGGTCCCATGGGTTTTTTTGATGCGTCATTATTCTGCACCCGACGCCGTAATGTCCTTGATGGTATATTAAAAGTTCTGGAAGCCAAGTTTATTCCCATACCATTTCTTACTGCGGTTATCGCTCGCTGAAGAGCATCTTCCGACCAAGAACCTCTTGTGGAACCTGGTTTTCTAATATATTTCGTAGGCATCTGAAACAATACATAAATAAATATTCATCGCATACAGACTATGAGCATGATTTTGAATTTTATTGCATAGTTTTGTATCAAATATAGTGAGGCATCTCACCCGACTAACAGTGTGCCATCTATCCCAAATACCGGGTTAGATGCCCCACCCTATAACAAAGACACTACGTAAGCTATCGGATTTATGAATAGCCCATTACATAACCTTAAACTACCACAACAAACTATACTAAAATCACCTGTTAAATTAACTGCTTTAAAAATATACATTTATATATGTATCTAAACAATTTCAAACCTGTTTGGAAAATTATAAACTTGATAACTTACGTTTATGACACACTATTGACACACTACACTTCTACTTATTAACATGTGGTATTAAATGACGAGGCGGCGTATCGGCAGCGCCATCTGTAATCGTCTAGCCAAATAGTTGCACTTTGCCATCTATCCCGGTGGGGCATCTCACCCGGACTTACCCTATATATTTTCAAATAACTCTAAATATACAGGGTGGTCCTTAAGTAATTGTACAAAAAGAAACAGTAGATTCTACACTCTAAAATATTACGATTTAACCCAACTTACTTTAATAAAATGTTGATATTAAGAAAGATACAGGGTGGTAAAGTTGAAATTTAAAATTTAAATTTTCGCCATAACTTTCATGTTTATGGAGATTTATTTACAAAAATTTATAAGTAGAGGTTTTGAGTATGAGGAATTATAATTTGATGCATAATTTTGATGTATCTCATAGAGGACGCCACATATGCCACATATTTGACATAAATTTGCGCTTAACTTTTTTGCTCTTCGACTTAACAATATTTTTCTGATAAAATATGAAAGATACGATATTTCAACAAAAAAAGGTGTACTTGTTAATTACTTCAAAACTGAACAGTTTTCGAGATAATCGCATTTTACAAATCAGCTGCATAACTCCGTGTAACGCAATTATTCCAGGCAACGAATGAAAAATAGAAAAAAACATCAATAATTATAAATTTTGGTATGGAATATCTTCAACTAAAGTTGATAGTTTCCAAAACATTAAAGAAAAAATAGTATAGGCTATTATTTTTTTACATACATCATTAAGATAATTAATAATCTGTTATTGGATTTGACATCAAACATTTTACATTTTAAATTAAATAAAAGTCATAATAATATCATATTTTATTTTCAATTGAAATTAAAAAATAGTTTAACTGAATAACATAAAACTTTTTATCAAAGTAAGTGTTCAATATGTCCACCATTTTCTTCAATGCAATTATCAATGCGTTCCATAAAAGATCGTCTCATATTAAATAGCATCATTGGTTGAAAAGAAACAGTTGCAGCATTTATTTCTTCCCAAAGTTGGTTGCGAATGTTTATGACATTTTTGTAGACATGTTGTTTCATTGCTCCCCAGACACCAAAATCGAGCGGATTAAATTCTGGGCTACGTGGTGGCCAAGGAAAATGACTACCACGACCAATCCAGCGTTCAGGAAAGTTGTTATCTAGGTATGTTCTCACTGCTCTCGTATAATGTGGTGGTGCACCATCTTGCATGAACCACATATTTTGCCTTAAGTTTAATGGCAAATCTTCCAGCAAATCAATATCACAACTCAAAACCTCTACTTATAAATTTTTGTAAATAAATCTCCATAAACATGAAAGTTATGGCGAAAAATTAAATTTTAAATTTCAACTTTACCACCCTGTATCTTTCTTAATATCAACATTTTATTAAAGTAAGTTGGGTTAAATCGTAATATTTTAGAGTGTAGAATCTACTGTTTCTTTTTGTACAATTACTTAAGGACCACCCTGTATATCTTAAATGCAATCTTATATCTAATAAATGTTATCTGTCATTTATATGTAGTACAAAATTCACCTTCAAATGTGTAAATAGGAAATTTTGAATAAAATAGCGACGTCTATTGTTGCTAAGTGGTTGCTAGGGAAGCCGTGCATTTATTTTACCGTGCGTAAAGAGATACATTACATAGGTTGTAGATTGTGTGTTATTGACGGTTTAGAGGGGTGGTGGCTGAAAAAGTTGTTACTTATTGTTCTTCACGAAGCGTTAACCATGAGCGATTCGCCTTATCCTCGAAGTGTGTACTATACTTTTTCTACGAAAAGTAACAGCACCTAATATTTGTTTAAGATCATGGCTTATAAATTATAAATATAAATTCATTCAAATATTAATAGAAATTATATAAAAATTCGTAATTCGTATTAGATGAGGTACTGTTTTGTAGCGACAGCCTCAATTTAGTGCTGAGGTAAAAAAAGAGTCGCTCTGACTCCTGGAAAGCTGTTCAAGATTTTCTTTTATTTGTCAGTTCATTTAATTACTTCGTAAAAAAACGATTCAACTAGCATTCATTGACAAAAAAGTCAATTTTTTTCCTAATTTATTAGTGTGCTATTTGTTAAAACTGTGTTTAATTTTTGTTCATAATTAATAATTAATTTTGTAACTAAATAATTCTAATCTTTGATCTGTAACTTTCGACCAATTATGTAAAATAGAGTTTTATATAAATTTTAACGATGTTTATAGTTTTAAACATAATTTCTTGTAATTTCTCTTGGATCTATTTCTGTCTTCTGACAACTGGTCTACGTATAATACGAAAATAGTAAATTTATATTGGAACCATTCCAGACTGGAAGAATTTTCGTTATTCAATTGTATAATACATCACCCAACACTTCTCCTTTGTCGACTAAATCTCTCTGTAATGTCAAAAAAGAAAAGACAGCTTAAAGCAGGTCAGTATCGAACTCCACCGATTTCCGCGTCAGTGTATGTTTCATCTCTCGACTACAACATTTTATTTCAAAGCGAAAAAATAACACAAACTATTAAAAATGTAACGGTTTTATGTACCCATAAAAATTGAACTAGTTTTTTTTTTAATATTAGACGTGACACACTTTTTTTGTTACAGATTAGAGGCGTTGGCGGTCATTTTGTTTCCACTGCTCAAATATATTTCTAGCGACGAAATATTTGCATTGCC
Source organism: Ophraella communa (assembly GCA_035357415.1). NCBI lineage: Eukaryota > Metazoa > Arthropoda > Insecta > Coleoptera > Chrysomelidae > Ophraella > Ophraella communa. Next base: position 8,595,711 of record CM068982.1, on the reverse strand, counting down.
ACAGTCGTTCACAGAGGGAAGTGATCCATCAGAAGGTAGGTTAACATAAATTTTAACTGATTTGAATCTGTTAAATGTACTTGATTATAATTTTACTTAAAACCAATGAATCGCTTCTTTATTTGTCACAAAGGTAAGTTTCAACCATGTTGATAATCTTTTAAAATGCAAAATTAATGTAACGAAAAGAAGGTATTATATACCATTGATAACACCGCTAAAACTATAAACAGCTGACAGAATTATAATAATGTTTTTATATTTTGCACTTATAAAAATCTTCATTATAAAACGCATTTGCGTATCGTAATGTAACTTTTGCGCACGTGTTACGTAAATATTTTACTATATTGTTTTATTGTTTCCATTATTTATTTATTTTTAATCTGCTAGTCCCAATGGTTCGAAATTAAAACCAATCCGTACAACTATGGCATTAGTACCTACTGCCACCTCGTTGAAATCCATTAATAAATAATTTAAAAATATAGCTATCACACAAAATAATAGAATTTTAGGTAAATTTAAATATAGATGTCCCAACAAGTCCACTGTCGTCATTTAATTTTTTATTACTAACTTTATCGAAGCCAGATAATGAGTTCTGCCAAATTTTTCGTTCTTTTATGTTAAATATTCTGATATAAAAGTAGTGGGTTTATTTAAAAGTTGTGTTGCCGTTGTGCCTTTTCAAGAAATTGGATTATTACACCACTATTTTGTGTTAAATAATTTAGGCCGTGCTCTGCACCCTAATTATACTCTAAAGAGGATTCAGCTATCAGAGAAGTCCATCTTGGTTTCATTTAAGACAAAAAACCCTCTTTTTTTATAAGATTTATAAATTTACTTTAAAATTTCAAATATTACAATCCGTCGTTTCGCTTTCCTTATAGGGTTCTTTTTACCGGTTTCTTCTTACTGGGATTTCTTTATTTTTTATTTACGGAGCCCTGAGTACCATTTGGCTAATTTATTCTGGTTTGGACCACTCTTACAACATTGGAGTCCGGGTTCAAGTGATTGGATGGTGCTGAAATTTCCGGTTCAGTCTTGGGACTACCAGATAAGCATTTCTAATATTTTATTATATTTTATTCAGTCACTGTTATTTGATTTTTACTGTGGTTATATCTATTACGGTAAAGTTTGCATGATAAAAAAATTTACAACAAAACCATATTATTGTATAAGTATTTAATATTATCCTGATACATACTGATATTCAATTTTTTATCTGTAGTTCGTTACGACATTATAAACAAATTAATTTACCATCATTGGTTATTATACATTTTGTGGAGCATTAAATGTAAACTCCACGTGTACACGTTGAGGTTAAAGCTTCTTGCCTTGGTCAATAATTGTAATTGGTTCTTGAAGTTTCTTTGTTCTTGTTAAATCTATTTAATTATATAGGTATTGGGGTAAATTTGCGTTTTATTTTAACTAAACTTTTCTTGTTTCTTTCGGGTGGGGAAAAACCAAAACCAATAACAGCCGGAGGCTTCCTGACTTGGGCCTGTGGATTCAAAGTCAGTGGCGCCCGTTAAAAAAAATTAAATAATAAGCGTACCCACGCCCATACTGAGTTTAGCCGAGCATTTTGCTCGTGCTCCACTTCTGGTTATTTCCCTTAAAAATTCAATATAAGAAAAAGCACGTAGCACACGCAAATTTTTGTTTTAAATGGTTGGCGACATGAGTGAAGTATCTAATGACAAGACTATTGACAATGACATTTGTGGCTAATATCAATTTATTAATTTTATATTGTTCTTTAAGTAAGTATTTGTGATTATGAATAGCATTTTTTACTGATATAATGTATTATTATTGGTGTATTAGTCATTTTAAAATATTTGAAAACATTGACATTTCATAATTTAAATGTCAAAACTGTCAAATGTTATAAATAACACAGTGCTACCGACATACTTTGTAAAATCAAAATTTTCGGAGTTACGTAAAAATAATAAATTAATTTAAAAAATGATAAAATGGCAAAATATAAAAAATATTATAAACAACTTATTTCATATGGCTGTTGTGACACTCGTTCTTTAAAAAACTCATCGCTTCGCGATTCGTTTTTTAAACTTGAACTCGTGTCATAACAGAATTCCATATGAAATGCGTTGTTTAATATACTATTTAATCTCTCCCTAGACCGGCTAGGCATAAGCTTTTAGGTGGTATGTGCTTATAACCTCAAAGTGTCAACTGAAAATAAATATGCTTATTGGAATATTACTAAAAAATAACAAAATTTAAGTATTTTCTTCCGGTTTTTTGTGTAAAACCAGTGAAATGCGTCTTTATTTGTCACAAAGGTAAGTTTCAACCATGTTGATAATCTTTTGAAATGCAAAATTAATGTAACTAAAAGAAGATATACACCATTGACAACACCGCTAAAACTATAAACAGCTGACAGAATTATAATAATTTTTTACTCTCTCCCTAGACCGGCTAGGCATGAACTTTCAGGTGGTATGTGCTTATAACCTCAAAGTGTCAACTGAAAGTAATTTTGCTTAGGAATATTTCTAAAAAATGACAAAATTTAAGTATTTTCTTCCGGTTTTTTGTGTAAAACCAGTGAAATGTTTCTTTTTTTTCACAAGGGTAATTTTTAACCATGTAGATAATCTTTTAAAATGCAAAATTAATGTAACTGAAAGAAGATATACAGCATTGACAACACCGCTAAAATTATAAACAGCTCACAGAATTATAATAATTTATGACTCTGTCCCCCATAAACTTTTAGGTGGTATGTGCTTATAACCTCAAAGTGTCAACTGAAATTCATTTTACTTAAGAATATTTCTAAAAAATGACAAACTTTATGAATGTTTAGTTTAAAATAATCACCTTAACAGTTTAAAATGAAAATATTCGTATTAAAATACAATAAAAAAGTGCTATTTCTTAAACTAAATTTAACAAATTATTGAATATACTACTTTATTTTAGGTAAGCTATCAACAAATTTAAAATAACATGAAATTCAGTGGGTCAACAGCTACTCTGGCAATGATTTTAAAAGATTAGGCTTATAACATGAAAAGGAAGGACGAATAACAAAATTAGTTTAAAAACTTTAAGAGAACTAGAAGTATATCAGGTGCTTTGATCAGTTAAATAATATAGAATGAAAAAATGGTCTTGCTCTAATTTAAATTGTTAAGCCTTTTAATATATTCACAAAGTGCCAACGATATTTTCGTATATTGTACCTAATAATTAAGTAAATTAAATTTTTCAATAGTCTTATAATGTATGTATGTATGTATGTATGTATGAATTAGAGGTGATAATTACACTGCGACCTATAGGATCTATTGTGTCCCTCCTTACTTGCCATGTTCTGATATTTTCTCAGACCTTCGAGTCCTATCTTCCTTAGGAAGTTTAGGACATCGTCGGGCTTCAAATCAGGTAGATCCCCTTCCTCTATTTCATGTGCTCCTAGGTATCTAGCCCTAGAATTTTGCATGGCAGGGCATTCTGAGAGTATGTGTATTGAGGTTTTATCCTCTTCCTCACAGAATCTGCACTTTACTTCATCTGCTAACCCTAGTTTCTTCATGTGGCTTCTTAACCGACAATGCCCGGTTAATATTCCCATTAGAATTCGGAGCCTTTTTTTACTGAGGTTGAGGCAGCTAAGAGATCTCTTCTGGTCATAGTTCCCCAGTAGTATCTTAGATTTTCTCAGTCCTTCCAGCTGATTCCAGTACTTGGATTTTTCCTTCTCCATTTCTTCCCTTAGTTTTCCTAAGATTACTCTTCTGCTGATCCCACAAGATGGTTCTGGTCCCAAATGTGGGGTTTCAGCTCCTTTTTTTGCCAGCTTATCTGCTGTTTCGTTCCCCTCTATTCCTATGTGTCCCGGGACCCATAGGAGGGTGACAGTGTTCTTCTGGCCCAGTTCATTTAGTTTGCCTAGGTATTCCCAAACCATCTTCGAGCTGATTATATTTGAACTCAGCGCTTTGATGGCTGCTCGACTATCCGACATGATAGTCTTATAATAGTTGTATTTATTTTTTTTATTATAAAAATCTGTGATTTGATAAATAAGAAAATAATTCAATTAATTTTGATCAAATTGGTTGGAACTTGAAAATAACTACAGACTATTAACTAGCAATATGTTTTCAAAACTTATTCTTACTTTCTTGTTATATTATTACCACTTTTTTTCACGTAGATGTGTATCCAAACAATTTATGTGTCATTAAAACGATATATAAGACGAATTCCGGCACATAAAATAGCAGAAACTCAAATAAATCAGTTTTATTGATTGTGCTACGGTTAGATTTAATAGATTTTTAACTTTGATGTTCCTCCAGACTAATTACTGAATATTTAAAAATTATTTATAGTAAGTTTAATTACATACTAGATAATATTTTTATGAAATTTATTTTATCGATTTATTTTGTGGAAAAATAAGAAAATATGAATTTAATTTAGTTATTAATATTAAGATAAACTTGTCGTGGAACGTATCGAGAGGTCGTTTGACATAAAAGAGTCTGCCTTGGGGTATTCATGGACTTCGAAGGCGCGTTTGACAGAAATACCTTCCCTAAGATCCTATCCTTCCTAGCAGAAAATGATCTTCTCGGTCTACTGGTTGCAAAGACAGAAAATAATGTCAATTATGTAAGATTTAACGTTAAGACTACCCAAAGAAAAAGGTGCTACTGTGGAGCATTGTGTTGGAAAACCAAGCTAGTCTTCTTATCACAAATTTAAGAGTAGGACTCTTGTCGGTGTAGTTCTCTTCATCGGATTCTATCTAGGGCCGCCTCTTTCATCTCCTTATAAGGCACGACTGCCTAGTTTTTTGTTTGTTTCATGTATCATCCTCTCAGTCTTCCCCTTCCACGCTCTCCTTCAACTTTGCCTTCTACGATGTTCTTTATAAAAGCATTGTGTTTCTATAACTTCTAGCAATTTTCTTCTCTGTCCCACTCTCCTCAGTACTTTTTCGTTCGTAATTTTCTCCATTGAGCTAATTTTTGCCATCCTTCTACAACACGATATTTCGAAGGCTTGTAAATTTTTACTGTCTCTTTGGATACCAACCTCTTGAAGGTATTCCACTGTTATTCTGGTAACGTGCGGGCGACCGTTTTTGTGCATTACAATAAAATTCTCTCCAATGATTGACACAAATGGCACTACATTTTCCTCAAGATGGAGTTATTGCTTGGGTTTCAAAAGCAAATCACTCAACAGTCTTACGAAAATTGCAACAAAGTCTTGAATTTTTCTGTAGAATTAGCAGTCAGAAGATACCAAATTGTAAAACCAACTTATTTTTGTAAGATATAATAGAATACATTTTAATCAAGTATAAGTTTATAGCAACATAAATAAACTAATCAATAACGAAATCTTGATTGTCTAATACTCCTCCTCCTTTTTCACTACAAAGTAGTGACCTCAGATAAGAAATTCTTTGCTTAAGTAGTGGTTTTGTCAGTCTATGGGCTAGTTGTAGTTTGCTTTGTACATATTTTACAGCCACTTGCTTTTTCCAATAAAATGAAATTTGATATCGATATCGATGATATAAAATTCCGGATTCTTTACTAACTTTACTAACTACTCAAAATAAAAGTAGACATTAACACTGTTACTAATAAAAATCTCTTATTCTTAGGTTATTCCTTATTTAAACTTAAAATAATTATTCTAAGTATAAGCTTGGTATAAGTTGTTCACTAATAAACTCGGAATAAATTCGGTATAACTATTCCCTCTTTATTCCAAAATAATGATTTGGCAACGTAGCAAAAGTCGACACAAGTACATGGAACACTGTAAAATTAAATGAAGTATGACAGTATGACTATTAAAAAAAAAAAAAAGTTTGTTGTCGTCGGGAATCGAACCCGCAGCAGCTGCGTGAGAGGCGTGTGCGTAAAACATTACACCATGTATTAATTTTTATTTTGTTGCTTTATCATTTATAAAATTTTGTTTGAGAAAACCACTTTGTGGAATTGGTCGAAATTTACCTTACCTTGCAGGTTTTATAATAAAAATGGCTTTAACTGATCACTTTTTACTTATTTCTAGCAAAACATAAATTAAAAATCTTTTTATTAGAGTATATTGTAAATGGGTATATTCTTTCTTTAAAAACTTTTCTTTTTCTTGTATTTTCCATATTTATATCTATATTTATTAAATTAATAACCTCCTCAACAGCTTCTACACCTTATCGCAAACATATTTTTTAGGTTATACTACACTTAAACAAGGCTTAGGGTAGGTATAACTTTATACCGAGTTTTTATTCCGAGTATAAGTTATTCCATATTTATTAGTACCTAGACATTTTGCCTATTCCGAATTTATTCTCGGTATAAAATATTTATTCTCGGTATAAATATTTATACTCCGTTTATTAGTAAGGCTGTTATTGTTTAAATCCAATTTTAACTAAATAACTTCTTTATCTACTCTTCAATTTTATCGCTATCACTGGGTCTGACTTTTTGTCCATTTGTGGCACTAAATTTCTATAACTGATAACTGCTACCATCAAATTTAAAAATCTTAGTTATTTCTACCTTATAAGCAATCAGTGGTTTTTTTTCTTAAATTGGAAAATTATTAAATAAAAATTTCAGAAAATTCGTGACAATGTTTTTATGAAATTCACAGAAGAATTTTAATGATTTTTTTAATATTCACCTTCACTTTACTAAACTTTAAGACATACAATTTAAAATAAAATTTGATGCCAACTCGGGAGTGCCCCAAGGTTCTAACTTAGGTCCGCTTTTATTTATTCTGTTTGTTAATGATTTACCTTTAGTTATACACCATTCAGAAAGCCTTGGGTTTGCAGATGACTTCAAAATATTTAAAAAAATCTGTAATGTTAGGGATTGTGTACAACTACAAAAGGATTTAAATAATATTTATGAATGGACTTTAATCAATAAGTTATATTTTAATACTAATAAATGCTATTTCTTAACCATCACGCGTTTAAAAGAGCCTATCTTATTTGAGTATAGAATGAAGACATGAGATAAAAGATTTAGGGGTTAATTATAATACTACACTGTCGTTTGTTAATCATATAAGAAATGTAGCAAATTCTGCAACTAGGATGTTGGGTTATGGTATTGGGCAAACATATAATTTTAATGATATAGAGGCCATTAGAATTCTTTATTTTAGTTTAGTTAGGTCCAAATTAGAGTTTGCGTGTAGTGTTTGGTTTACAGAGTACCCAACAAAATTTTACATCCTAAAAAAATTCCAAAAAGAATTTTAAGGCATATATATTGCAAGAGGTATGGTATGTATCCAGACTATAATACGGTTAGAATTAGTCAACTTAGATCTGATTTCAAGATATTATCCTTGGAGGATAAAAGAAAGCTAGCTACACTAATATTCCTTTATAAAATTATAAATAATAAAATTAATTGCCCTGAAATTCTCGCGTTATTAAAATTTAACGTCCCGCCTAGAAGAACTCGCAACTGCCTTATGTTCAGCATTCTCACTCGGTCTTCTTCAAAAGCACCTCTTATGGCCATGTGTCAGTTGGCGAACTATTTTAACTCTTTAATGGAATTAGAGTGGAATTGCTCTTTATCTGTTTTTCATCCCTTGGTATTGAACCAAATTTTATCCCTAGCAGGGAAGTGCTGGTGAGCTTTAATAATGATATAGTGATGTCCATAGGTATGTCTACTGTTTAATTTTTAGGAAGATTTTTAATTTGTTCTATGTCATACTATAACTGCAATAAGTTTTGTAACCATATTATTACGTTGGACGTCAATTTGTAATATGATTTACATGTTGATAGTGAATTTATAAAAATATTTAGTTAACTTTTAAAAAAAAATAACAATATACCAAAAGAAAAAATGTAATTTACAATAAAACAACCATTAATCTTAATTTCGTCTTTAATTAGTTGTAAAAGATACTTCAATAATAAACAAAATTTATAAATGTTTATCACAGCAAAAATTATGATAGTTAAATACCTCGGCTAGGGGTGAGTAAGTTCATTAGCTCTGACTATAGTACAATATTTGTTTCTTTAAGAAATTATAAGGGCGCCACTGAAATCTTTTTATTTTTTATGATACTACTGAAGAAAGTTGTTTTAAGCTGAGTTATCTAAGTATCAGAAAAAACTGTCTATGAAGATAAAATAATGATATGAAAATGTACAAACAGATAAAAGATAAATAGATTTCCTTGGTGCTAAAATGAATGAAGTTGAGAATACGTTACAAAAAAAAATAATCCGCAAACAGTTTTTTAAAAATTCTTATTCTAATACAGTTGATGATATAAATAGATATAAACGGAGATAAAAGAGAAAAAAAAATGGGATCAGTAAACTTGATATACCACAATAAACTTATCTGGTAACTATAGTGGACGATCCTTCGCCGCACCTTGGGGTCGCTACGGCACTGTCTAGGTGGTTCCAAAAAGATTATGGAAGATCACCAGTGGAGGGATGATCTGCCCCAGTTGTAGAGATGATCCAGTTAAAAATGTGCATACGAGAGCTTAAAGTTTACCAGATGGTCAAGTTTACTGAATCTTCAAATTCAAGAGATGCTTCTAATTTACTAAATCTTCAAATTAAAGAGTTGCTTCCAATTTACTGAATCTTCAAATCAAAGAGATGCTTCTAGTTTACTGAATCTTCTTGTTTACTGTATTATATTCCAACTTTCTGAAAATTACCAGTGTCAAACACGTGTTACATTTACTTTTCTGGCACAAAAAGTACCAAACAGCATAGTCCGAAATCTACAGTTAGATGCTAACGTATTTTAATAAATTACAAAAGATACATTTTTACATTAAATTTACTTTTTAGCAACCTTACACACTAATCAAAATTCCAGAAATGTACTTTTACTAGCCTTTTTATAAAAAATTATCATTAATACTTTTAATTACCATAAAAAGATTCTTTGAATAGGTAATAATGAAATATGTTGAAATTCTCATCTGATATAATAAAATATAATATAACTTTCGATATTTTATAAATAATTTAACAAAAAGGAATTATAAAATTGGAAAAAAAACATACTTGTTTATGACAGTAAACCAATAGAAGAAATGAGACTGGGACTAATTATTAAAACCTCTTGAACTCGATAATGCCAACTCATTAGTACACCTCATAGCGTAGCTACTTTGAACTTCCAATTATAATTATAGAGACCGTATTCATTATTTTATTATTGAAATTTTTTTAGGAAAGATGGAGCTAGCGGTACTAATTGAATTTAATATTTAGGATACCAGGTGCTTAAAATGTTAACAGGTACTGTTACAGTTTTTCATGGACGTGAATTATGCTAATTTCACTATTCATAATCTTTATTGGATAAATTTCCTTTAGGTTTTTTCAACTATATTTCCGGCAGTATAATTTATGCTGTAGTAACGAGGTTAATATTCCACAAGATAGAGCTAATTTTAGTATTAAAAATTCTTCTTCAAAGCTTCTTATTTCCCTGTTTTCCCGACAACAAAGAGTCTTTTCTTTTGTGTTTTACATTTTACTATTGAACCTCTAACCTTTCTCCAATTTTTTGGCTTTAATTTGTGATGCAAAAAGCCACAGTTTTTCTCAATACAGAAAAATTATAATCGCCCTCTGTAAAACAGATGGTAGTCCGAGCATATTCTAATTTCTGTAATATCTGTTAAAGAAGATGTCATTTGATTATAAAAAATCTGGTAATATATCAACTTTTTTTATTTAAATATAAGATAGTAGAATTTGTGGAATTCACCGATTTAGAAATAATTCCATTCCACACAGTATTAACAAGGAAATGCTTAGTAAGCTTGGTATCTCAAGAATTACCGAACTTGAAACGAATCGATGTATTGAGTTAGAACTTAATGTATTAAGAGTTTCTTGCAAATCGCCGGCACATAGAAAGTTTTAGTAACCGAGATATTGGTCACGTTCCCATATAATACAGTAGTTATCTTTTTGATATTATTCTATTACCAAAAACCACCAACAGATAATGTTTAGTTCAATACAAGTGTTTGTTTAGGACTAATCGAAATGATAAAATATACGACGTGTAACTGCGTCATTCTTGTGTTCGTACATGTCATTAATTAAACGTATCTTGACCATTTCAATAGTTGCTTGAAGCTGAAGTTCGTACTGTTGCCTTTTATATGTCGGGATTAGACAAGAAAAACAAATATTGATTATCGAAAATCACTTTATTGTTTTTCAAAATATTCCCCATGAAGATCTATACACTTTAGCATGCGTTTGAACCAATTGACGAAGCACTTTTGCCTCTCTGATTGAGGTATCTTCAAAACATGCATTCTGAATGCAGCAACCGCTTTTGCAGGTGTGGAAAAACATTGACCTCTCAGTTTGTTTTTTTACCTACGGAAATAAAAAGAACAACAACTGATGTTGGAGGACCTGCACGAAATTCGTCTTGGAGTGAACTACGGCCATGATTGAATTCACCATACCATCAATAAACACTGGAAAAAAATATTAATTGTTCTAACACTACATAGGTTATATTAGGTACATGTTTTAAATTCAAATTTTATTATAATAGAAAACATCCTTTTTCATTATTTACATCGGTTCCTTTTTTATATTGAGCGTTGTAAAACTCTCCAAATAAACTTTCCAGCATTTTTCCTAATGTCGTCACGTCTCGCAAAGTGTTAACTCAGCAAGTCCTAGTATCACTGTCCATTTAAATTTGTTGCCAGATCGCTGTTGTTATGCGAACAAGCGATTTTCAACCATTTATACTTTCATGTTACGTACTTAGAAATAAAAATCTATCTTATTTCACGGGTAATAAATTCTTCTTATAAGAACAATGTTACAATGAACGAAGATTAATTCGCTGCATTATAAGAAAAATGCATACGATGGTAAAGTTTCTGTAATTTGTATTATATTATCTAACGAAGACATATTTGTAAAAACGATCCCAAATACATTTGTAGACTAAGTGTATCGGAATTCATGACACGAGTTTATTTTGATTATTTTTAATTGCATAGCCGTATCTAGGGCATGGCAAAATGGGCACTGGCTACGAGCACAAGCTAGTCAAAAATTCAAACTACAACAAAGGCCAATTCTCCTATTTTTCAATGACTTCACTGTACTTTAGATGAAGAGTAGATGATTGCCATAAAAAAAGTCATTTTGGTCTATAAATCTATAAATATTTATTGACGATTTGTCGGTTTTATATTATACTTTTCTTCATTAACATAATCAAACAATTATTTTTCAATAACAAACTAAAAAGCAATCCATGGAAACAAAAACGATGTTCATACCTATTATACAAGTCTTGCGAATTTGGCGCCCAACATGATGAAAATGCAGAATAAAAGTAAGTCTTATTAACTTTATAAATAGGGGGCGCTGTTTAGTAATAGTACCTCTGTTGGACAGTCAGTAGGTGCCTCATAGGTAATATGCAAAACATTTTTGTGGAGTCTTTGAGATTATAATACATTATGGTATCAAACAAGAATCATCAAAAAAAGTGGAAATGGTGTTACCCTAAATTTTAAGTCAATAAACATATTTATAAAAAGTGGTTGATGGAATTGCCGAAAAATGTTTTGTATTCTTTTCTTCATTATGCCCCAAATGTATGCGTCACGTGGCATAAGACCAGGTTTCGAAATTTGTTCCCCGGGAAATTATTCTATTATCGAAATGCTGACGGAGTAAGTCTAAGGTTCGCACAGCTGTATGGCTCGTTGCACCATCTTGTTGGAACCATTGTGTGCGAAACTGTAGATTTCGTGCACGGCAAAAGTTATTTAGACCTCTCACAAAGGGTATAATAATTTTCTCTCTATAACGTTCTTGGTTGACAGTAAGTGGATTCTGATTATCATATTCAACGAAATAAGGACCAATCATTCCATTACCAGATACCGCGCACCAAACGGTAACTCGAAGACTGTGGAGTGGTTTCTCTACAATGACATCAGGACATTCAAATCCAAGGAATCTGGTGGTTTGTCGATTAATATAGCCGCTAAGATGAACGTGACTCTCGTCTGAAAACCATATGTTTTTTAAAAATTCGGGATCTTCGTAAATTAAACTCAACATGCGACCACAGTAAATTTCTCTTGCACGTTTGTCCGCAGCATTTAGTCGTTGTCCAACTTGAATACTGTATGGATAACCACCAATTGATTTGAACATGCGACGTAAAGACGTTTCACTAATGTTGAGTTTACATGCAGTTCTTACAAGACTTCTTTGAGGTGATTGCACAACTTGGGTTAAAAACACGTCCTTCATTTTCGTTAGTGCATACTGTTTTTCGACGACCTGAAGAACCTTTACGTTGACATAATACACTACCAATACGACGAAATTTTTCAACAACAGCTAACATCACACTTTTACTAGGAGCTGCTTTATTAAATTTTTGTTGATATTTTATTGACACCTGTTCTAAGCTTGGACCATCATTACGACCTTTTCCGTATGAACGAAAATAATGCTCTACCAAAAACACTTTTTCTTCCGTTGTTAGAACCATTTTTAAATTAAATTTAACTGCAGCTTACTATTAATATATCAACTAATGACAATTAAGTCAAATATGACAAATCCATATTACATAAACAACTCCACAGCACTCTCTGTTTCGGTACTGTTTTTTTGGCGGATACCGTATATACCCACACAGCCAACAATTTTTTATTTTGACGTTCATTCTCAGAACAAGGTCTTCTGATTAAAAATAACAATAATCTACTAATATTAGTTATATTTCATGGAACAAAGGTGTTTCTCTCAATCTGTTTCTAATACATTATACACATTTTGAAACACATTTTATCAAATATTTTAGGAGAGTTATTGAATATTATTCCTACCCTTCAATGTTCCAAAAATAAGCTCCTTTCAATAGTCTTAACCTTTATCCGAATTTGCTTATGATAATGAAATTTATGAAACATAGTTTCTTTAAGAAACATCAAGGTAATTAACATTTTAATCCGCCTTCACCTTTTGCTAATCATATCCTTTCTGAAAGTCCTTTCTGTTGATTTCTTTATTAGTAGTGTGTGTTTGCATATTTTTAACCTAATTTAAGTAATGAAAAAAATTATGCCTTAAAAATTTTGGGCCCAATAAATTCAAAAATGATGTTATTTTCAATAAAAACTCAGAAAACCCAATTTTCCTGCAAACTATCTATGACGGAATTTTTTTCAAGAAACTGACTTTTTTTGAAATCTTAACGTTAATAAGGGCCTGTGTGCAAATTTTGGTTCACATCTAAGAATAATTATTTTTTTTACGATTTTCATTCCAAATGAAATCATAATTTAATTTTAAAAAAATGCAATAATTTCAACTGCAATTAAAACAATTATAAAATGTATTTTTTATTACAATATAGGTGGACCTCTTTCATTTGATTTGTATTTGGTTTTTTTATATCCAGGGGTACACGAAATGAATTTTTAATGGAAACATTTTTTTTTAATTTCATCCAACCTTCATCCTGTATAACTCTTGCATAGATGAAATCGAAGAAACCAAATCAGGTTATCCTTACTTTATATCTATGCCCTTTTGGTTTTTTATATATGTAGGTATAGAAAAAAAGTTATTCAAAATTAGAGAGAAAGATGTAAAAATTTATACAAATTTTCCACGGATTTTGGGTCAGAACTACAAAAACTGGGACTTTAATAAAGTAATGAAAAAATTTGCAGAATACAGTTTTTGGGCCCAATAAATTCAAAAATTTTGTTATTTTCTAAAAAAGTCCAAGAAAAACCCGGAAAAACCATTTTTCTAGAAAGCCTATCCCGATATCACCGCTTAGGAAATTTTTTAGGACGCAACTGACTTTACTTTTGAAATTTTAACATCAAAAAGGCCTTTGTGCAAAGTTTGGTGCAAATCCAAGAATAATTATTCTATATTGTTTTTGTTTTCAAATTGAAAGTTTTTAAAAATGTAACTTTAACTGTAATTAAAAAATTTTCAAAATGAAATACGTCTATCGGCTCCAAAAAGTGAAAATCTTGATTCATCTGTAAAAAAATATTAGCCCAATCGTTAACATCCCAATTAACATGTTCTCTTGCGCACCTTAAATGGTGCTCTGGTTAGCAATGGAGCAGTAACGGGCACTCTGGGTCTGATTCCAAAATTCCTTAATCTATTTCTAACCGTATTGACAGATATTCTAACATTACGGACTCCAGAGCAATTGCCTGGCTGTAACATGACAAGTTCGCACAGTTAGAATTCTTAAATAACGGTTATCTGCAGGATTAGTAGGTACACCTGGGACGTCCTGGAACTGGTTTCTATTATAACTTTTAGTTTCTCCTTCTTCTTCTTCTTCTCCTTCTTCTAGAAACGCTGGATTGGTTGATTCTCATGACTTCAGCAACATATTACTGAGATCTTCAACTAAAGAAACGATTTGAGCTGCCTGTTCTGGGGTTAAATTACTCATTTTTACTCAAAATAGTTCTATACACTTTCAAATGAAAAATTAAACAAAAGTACTGCACGCAAGAAATTTTAAAATGTAAATAATATAAATTTGTTATCAAAATTTATTCATTTTTTTGTTTTTCAACATAAAGGCGATTTAAACTGTGAATATTTTGGGTTTTTTAACTTTTAAAGGATACCATACACTCATATTAAAATATTCTGAAAAATGTGATATTTTTTTACAGCATAATTCAATTTTTAAAGTTATGCGATATTTTTTGTGTAGAAGAGAAACCACATAAGGGATTTTAAAACCCCTACTACCAATTTTAATATGTAAATTTGTAAACTTCATTTATGTATGATCCAAGTAAACTACAGAATGTTTAACACTATTTCCACTCTACTAGCATCCACCGTTTTCTTCTTCTGGTAATTCAATTACAAAAATAAATATAGTCTTTCGGTGACAAATCTCTCGAACCAACTAACTCTATTAAAAGTTTGAAACTAGTCAGGTAAACCGCGTTAAGCATTTTGAACACGTTTCGGTGGCTCTTGACTTACCGACTCGCAAAACAAAACCTTTCTCCGCACTAGGTATTGTGATAATACAAACTTTCTATAGACTTATCAATATATAAGTTTCAACGTCTCAGAGTGAAACTAAATTATTAGTAGCAAACTTACTTAGTTATAAGCCGATTTGATTATAGAACTTGACACCACATTTCATGAATTCGAAATCGATTTATCGCCCCTTCTTTGTCACCGATATTAATGTGGTGGGTGTCATTTACTAATGTTTTTAAAGTTGACGTCTGCATCTCGACCAATAAAATGAAATCGGTAAATTGCGAATTGATTGTCTTGCTTTCAATAAGAAATTTATCAGTGACGAGTATACGAGGATGGTCGAAAACTTTTCAGACGTAGTTATGCAACAGTTGTTTAAGTTGATGAGAGTGTTTTTGTGAAAACGGAGAAAATCGAGTGTCGATTCATTGAATATTTAAAATCTAATCTCTCTCTCTTGTCCTTGTACTCTCGGGAGAGTTTGGTACTGTAACTAAATTAGTCCCAAAAAGGCAGGGAGCCAATTTGTAACAAAATTCAGGGGCGCCAATTTGTAATACTATTAGCTCCTCAAAGGCGCTAATTTGTAACTAAATTACTCTCCAAAAGAGATCCCGGCTAAGAGACCCTCTCCAGGGGATGTTTCGACTCCAAGTTAATGCTCACTATAGGAAGGATTGTGATGTATAAGTAAAAAGGGCGCCACTATCTTTTGAACGCTATCGATAAGCAAACAAACTACACAAAAACTAAGGTGAGAAAGATAGAAACACCTTGTAATTACTTTAATTAAACAAATAAAGAAGCTACTTGAAATAAAATACCGACCACGCTACACCCTTAAGACTAAGGTATACAAGTCTAAGGTATACAAATGAAACTGTTTTTTTTTAACTATTGTTTATTTATTGAAAATGTAAGTACTTGCTGATAATGAACTGGAGTTGTAAAAAGAGGACTTAACTTTGAGTTTATGTGCTGTCTAGAAGGGCGGCTTCAGCTTTCTGTAATGGTTCTGGCTGCTCAAGATGTAATAGTATTCTTAGCCCAGAAGTGGTTTGAAGGACTGTCTACACATATAAGCGGTAACTGGGCTCTAAATTTAGGGGTATCTTGACTGTAACTCGACTCAAACTTAGAGGTATCTTGACTGTAACTCGGCTCCAACTTAGAGATGCCAGGCTCCAACTTAGGGATGTCAGGCTCCAGCTTAGGGGGTTGTATCTTGCAACAACCAATTTCACAAGACGAAATACTGGAACGTTTTTCTTTCGGCTGTTGGATCATAAAAGGAGCTATCGTTGCCTTGCGGGTCGTTTAAATAGTCTTGCTCAAAACAGAAATCGTGTTTTGTGTCATTTGTCAGAAGGAATGCGTTCTTTATTTGGCCTCGTTCAAACAGATAAATAGTTAGCGTCTACAAGGGGTGTCTTGTGTACAGTAGCATTAACAGTGAATCAGGGTCGGTTTTAACGGTAATAATAGCGGTATCGTTTACGGTCGGTAATAGTACAAGGTGACATGACGGATCATAGCTCTTTATAATTCTATGTCTTAAGCTGAAAAAGAAGCATCTTGCAGACCGTGATGCACCCATTTGTTCTTCTTGAAATGTGTCCAAAATATCGTGATTTGTTTTTTTTTAGATGGTTTATAGCGTATTCTACTTCTGCTTTCAAGATTGGGGGTTGTTTTTCTACCTCATCAATTTTTGGTAAACCATAATCATCGGCTTTATCAATAGAAAAAAGTTTTTAGCAGTATTACCTCCAAACTTTTGCTATATTGTTTGCATCCGTAATTGTCTCTCCTTTGTCACTTTTTTCTTATTTGTATCTGCGGTTTAAATTCTCCAGACAGATATTTGACTGAATAATTCGTTAGGTTTGTTGGTGTTTGTATGTTCTTCAAGTTCTTAGCATACTCTTGTGATATACTGGTTTTTGTCGTAATTCCAGGACTTCTGAATTTCTTTGTCAAGAGCCTTCTTATTCTCCGGAGGATTAGTCCTCTCTTTAGAAGATATTATTTATTTAAGTTACTAAAAAATCAAAAGATAACGAGTATGGTTCAAAAAATAATCTTCTCCGATAAAAAGAAGATGAAGTGGCAGAACAAAATATTGTAATGTTGCCAAGCTGTCGTTGTTTTAATTACTTAACGATCATGAAAACTTAAATGCATCAAGGATATTATGTTCTATTAGCGGATTCATCTAACACCAAAGTAGTTAAATAAAGTTGTTGTGACAATGGTTAAGGACCTTTTTTTGTCGAACAATTGCATATTATACTGTTACAGTTTAGAACTTAGAATGACTGATTTTGCAGGATTCGTGCTTTACGTAACTCACCACTTCCACTTCCACTTGATTCCATGGTATTTTCAACAATTCGTCTAACTGAAGTAAGAGGCACCTTCGTCAAATTACTGGTTACTCTTGCTGCAGCACCCGCGTTATATCCTTGCTGAAGTAAGGAACTATACACATTTTTTATAATGATTTTCGCGTCACAAGATTCTTCTTTAACGAACCACTGGAAGAAGCACTATTACTTTTTATCCACGGACGCCACATACTGCCTATTCTGTACGTTGGGGTATACAATTTTTGCTGTTAATGTCTGTAATAACAAATAAATGTTATAAAATTATTGCACGCCGTAACACAAGTGAACACTTCCAATGAAATACAAAGACTAAAATGAACAAGAAGTGTAAGCTGTAATCCTCTACAATCCCTCTCTGAGAAACAAAATTACCTGAATCAGGTCCTTTTACATTTATGATGGGCAACTCGGATTTTACAGCCCAAAGTTCTAATTGGTTTTATTATAATCCTTCAGTCAATACCATTTATTGTGAAAACTACTATATAAATACTATTTTAAACATTAAGCCAGCGAAAACTTGAAGCTTACTTTATCCAAGATCATTGAAAAGTTCGTAAAAAAGGCTTTTTTTCATTTGTGGTTAAATACAAAATTCTAGCTAAAAATCAATTTGGATTTTTAAGTGATTAATGCAAAAATGATGCAATGTTATCTCTTTTTAATAATGTCTACTCCAGCTTAAACAAACAACTACAATATTTTGTGATTTTTCAAAAGCTTTCGATTGCGTGGATCATAAAATACTAGTTAAAAAATTGCAGTACTATGGATTTAGAGGCACCTCGATCGAGTCTTTTCTTAGTGAGAGACTGCAGCTTGTACGAGTTGATGAATTAAGGTCTTCATGCAAGCAAATAGAATATGGGGTTCCACAAGGTTCGGTATTGAGTCCTATATTGTTTTTGCTATTTATCAATGGTATTGCTAACTTAAGCATCGGCGGTAAAATTTGTCTATTCGCGGACGACAAATAACAGAAAACATGAACTATTAGATGAATTAAGGACATGCAGGTTATTTTTAAAGAATTAATATTGAAAAAAGGGATGGAAGTATTAAGATAAGTAAATAAATAAAGTTCACTACTAATAATTTGGTGAAAATACTACACATTTCAAATTTTAAATTTTCGTATTTAACCTAAAACTTATACTTGTAGTCCCCGGGCAGATGAAACCTTTAGTGACATAAAATAAAAAGTATTTTCGCTACTACTAAATGTTTTTGATGCATGGATTCAAACCATTAGCGCACCATTTTTGTTCCTTCGACATGATGCATGTAAGAATGATTCGCTGAAAATCTCGCGTGTCTTAAGGCTGGGCATTGGGAGTGAGAAAACGTCCCTAAAAAGAGAGCGAATAAGTGTACCCGAGAGGTGCTGCCTCTTGCAATGACCTTCCGCGATAAACGAAATAATATTAATTCATTCTTTGAGTATATCAGTTTCCTTTAAAAATTTCAGGGCTGGATTAATTTTAAAACAAACATGTTTGATTTTGTTAAATATGAATTGGCTATTTGTATTTACATTAAACGATATTAATTTAGAGATTTTACACAATATTTTTATTTATGTATGTTTCTCAAATCAAAATTATAAATAGAATATTTATTGGGGTATTATTTTTAAAAAGGCAATCATTCAAGTTTTTTCAAGTGTAAAATGTTATCATTTGTTTATCTTAACTAAGCAATAACGAGTAGGTAAGGACCGAACAGCGAAAGAAAATATTTATACTACGTACCGGATGGTCATTAAAAACTCACGATATACATATTCATATATGGCAATATTTTGAAAAGCTCTTTAAAAGGGAAAAAAGAAGAAAACAAAAATTAAAATTTACCAAAAAGCAGTTGAGCGGATTATTTTAAAAATCTTAAGTGTTTAAATATATTCGGTTACCATTACCTATACATATTCATAAAAAAACTGAAATAGGTTCCAAAAGTTCAAAGTAACGAACTGGAAAAACTAAAATGGTCAAAAATTCGATTAACAAGTTTTTTAGTAAAGAAATTTAAGAAAATGGTGCATAAACTTAAAATAAATGTGTAGCAGCAGTAACTACCAGTTCATTTTAAAAAATGAAAAGGTACAAAGTTTTACCTTTTAAATGGATTAAAAAAATTACACGATTAATAGATCCACTAAGAACTAATATTATGTTTTTTTTACTTATTAATCCAAAAATCTAGTAAAGGACTCCAGTAAAACTCCACTAGTAAAAACATCGTCCAAAGATATTCTAAGATATAGTGGCTATATTTTGCTTAATATAACATGGAAAGTCATTGAAAAATATTGAAAGTTTTCAGGAAAAAACTTACGAAAATATTTCTCCTATTATAAAAATTGATCAACGGATTATAGGAACTTGATATCAGAGAAAGGAAATGCACTGGTTTATGTTGGTGGATATTTTTTACGTAGATGTCTCTGTAACATTCATGTCAAACTTGTTTACAATATTGTTCATCATCCGAAATAGACAATTCTACTTTATTTTGTGAACTCAAAGCTTACAGTCACAGTAAAAATATTTTTGATGGCTTAACAGTACCTCCCAATAATTTTTCAGAGTATTTAATAAGATCAGAGAATATGTTTGTTTTGAATTTTAATAATTATTGTATACAGGATTGTATAGGAAACATATTTTTTAAAGATTTTTCCAATGCAGAATTCTCCCTCCCATATGGCAATGAAGATTATTTACTTTCATTGTTTACAAGAGTTCGAATCTACTATACAATCAAATTTGTAAACCGACAAATAAAAGATCAACCTTTAAATAAAGAACATCCGAAATATAAAATTTTGCAAAATATGTAATAATTGAAAACAATGATAATAGTAAAAGTTTGAGATTATGGATGTCGATAACATTAGTTTTTATGAAATAATTGAAGATTTCATTGCACGAAAATTGTTACTTTATTTTAGAATAGAATAAGCAAGTCTACCTGAGTTTTATTACTGTGTTCGAGTACCCTTATTCTTACTACAAAGATAAACCCTTTGCAACATGTTTACCAAATGTTAAAATTAATGGAAACTTTCACTTTTTCAATCAAAATAATCTTAACTATAAATAATATAATATTTTAACAGAGATAAACTAATGTACATCATGAAATCAACATATTTCAACCTAAGCAAATAAAGAGCCTTAAACATTGTGTCTTTTCTCTGAATTCCCTTTTTAAGTATTTTACCCTTTTACCTGTCCCAATTTAAGCAATCAGGTAATTAATGTTAGTTATTACAACGAAAAGTTTCTTCATTGTTGTTATTAGAATATTATATGTAATAATCGCAATAAAAGATAATACAAAAATATAAATAATGAATGTAATCAAAACACACGCTTAACCCTCGTAGACACACTTTCGAATAAACATACCCCATTGACCCTCGTATAATGTATTTTTGCTATTGTACCGATGATTTACGGCCGCTCACAAAAAAAGCTGCAAATTTTACTACATCAAAGGAGTTACCAGACTTGTTAGAACATCTTTGGGCCATGGTAAAAATACTTATAGAGGGTTAAAATTTGACTAGAAAAACTCGCAGGTACTTTACTTTGTTAGAATGAAATGGATCTCTGGCACAAGTGTCTTTCTTTTCGTTATTATAAAATCTACCTTCTACGGTGTTTCAGAACAAGCAAAACTTTTTATCAAGAATGACATTTTTCACTAAAACTAATAGGTATTTAAACATTTTTCACCTATAGTATACCCCATCCGTGGCCACGCTGTATATTAGTATTAATATTATAGTACATTAAATTAAATAAAGATTTTCTAAATTCCTAATGCGGACCTGATATACAAGATTTAATAGATGTTCTATCACAACGCCCTCAATTAGACAATGCTCACACTAATTTGGGAATAATTTTTTAAGATTCCTTTTTATATGTGACAAAAGAGTTGCCTAAATTTGTAAAAAAATGGCACCATTTCTGATTTCTTAAAAATTACTTTCAAAGAGCTTTTAAGGAAAAAAACGAATTTATTGTAATTTTTAAAAACACTGACTTATGAGTAGATATATCATCTATTCAAAGAAGAAATATTTTTAAAATCATATCACGTTTAAGTGAGATATTAATCATTTTATGAAATGTAAAAATAGACATATTTCGGGAATTTTTTCTGGATGATTCCTTGTACTCTCAAGCTTCAAAATTTTTTATTGAATAACTTTATATATCTAGTATACTACTGATTTTTTTCAATTTTCATTGCCTTATAGTTTTTGCTAAAAGCTCTTTGAAAGGACGTCGCGTTTGCCTATATTAAATACACTGCCAATGCACGGCCTTAATATGTTTCATTTTAAAGAAATATCTAAGAAATTTATGTATGCACTATTAAATTAAACCTTATCA
This sequence comes from Ophraella communa, assembly GCA_035357415.1. Taxonomy (NCBI): domain Eukaryota; kingdom Metazoa; phylum Arthropoda; class Insecta; order Coleoptera; family Chrysomelidae; genus Ophraella; species Ophraella communa. Next base: position 8,573,791 of record CM068982.1, on the reverse strand, counting down.
TCTAAACTTTTGTTTTGTCTGACAAAAAAAGTTTTCAAATTTTGTGAAAGTTTTTAATTTACAGCCAAACAATTCAAACACTAAAGTAATAATGAAAAAAAGCGTATAATGAAAAAAAAGTCAAAAGTGCTAACTTTATAGTTCATAAAGAAGATGGCATTTACCTATTTAAAAAAAAACTTTAGGACGAAGCTCTAAGGAAAAAATCCATCTTCGGCGTATAATTTGTGTTTATCTTTGTCCCTTCGGAAATCAGAACCGGAGTGAGTACTCAAAAAACCTTCTTTAAAAAAGTTTTTTTGAAATGTTTATCTTAAATAGATGTATCTTGTTTTTGTCAAATATTGTCCATGATTTTTTTTAAACTGAATACATATCCAGGACAATAATGTATTAACGTGATTACTGCACAAATTTCTAGTTTTTTTCTTTTAGCAAATTCTGTTCTATCAAATGTTCTTGTGTTAAAAACTACAAATGATTCTATCTAAAATTGACAGGTGTGAATTTGTTAAATTTAAGAAAAAAAACACATCAATTAGACCCTGCCTTTTTCGCTTGATACTAATAAGATTCACGACCCCTGCGAGTGTCTCTGGAGGGTAATTTCGTAATCTCACAGCCGCATTCAAACCCGTACTTATCTTTTAACCTCCAGTTCTAAATTACGTCTTAAATATGCTTTTTAGATCTCAATTGTTTTAACACTTTGAGACTACTTCATTTGAATTACTTTTATAGCTTTTATTAGACACTCTGTCGACTTTATTCCTTT